>OU612094.1:9895538-12295538 GCA_914767995.1 Thecocarcelia acutangulata
GCAAAAACTGGTCGAATAAAAAAGTTTTAATAGGAAATTTATCGATACAAATTTTTTATGGAAAAATTTTCGACGATAGTTTTTTTATGTATCGGTAACAAATTTTTTCTATGAACAACTTATCGATAAAAGAAAGTTTCCATTGAAAATTTACTAAAAAATATATTTCTTTATGTAGAAAAATTACCGATTCAAAAAATTTGCTTGACTAAATTTATCGATAAAAATTTTTTTTTGTTTAGAGTTTAGCCATAAAAACTTCTAATAAAAGATTTGTTGATAAAAAAGTGTTTATGTAACAAAAACTTTTTATACCAAAAATTTATACATTTCTCTAGAAAAGTCTTTAGCAAAATTTTTATTAAGTAAAATTAGCGATAAAAAAATTTGGTATGATTAACTGTTTATAAAAATTTGTTAATTATCGATAACAAAAATTTTTAATAAAAAATCTGCGGAAAATTTGTGGAGAACCAATTTCTTTTATAGGAAATTTTTCTTTTATACGAAATTTTCTAATTCAAATTTATCGAAAACAACACACTTGTAAGAGCAGTATATTAATGATTAAATTTTTTTTGTACAAAATATGTTCAGATCACAAAATTCCATTGAAAATATTGTAGTTAAAATTTCTAACAGAAAATTATTCTTCCCCAAAACTTATTAATAAAAAAATTTGGCAGAATGATTTTGTTATCGTTAATTATGTATCAAGTTATAGCTGTTTTTGATAAACAACTTTGGAAGGAAGACTTGTAAAAACAAATTCGTACAAAATTTTGTTGACGCTACTAATTAGGAAAAGATACGCCGTCGATAAATTTTCTACTTAAAAGCTTTTAATACAATTTGATTTATTTCCTCAATCATCCTAAAAACATGCTTCACTTTATGCACAAAACAATTTTTAGCAACAAGTTTTAGTTCTTAGTTCAACCACACATATTTATGTAATTATTTTAAAGAACAGAAATTTGAAATTTGAAATTAACATTTTTCTACAAGTATTTTATTAATCACATACCTTAATGTAAGATCTAACAACAGAAATTTTGCTCAGGCCACAATACAAAATGAAAAGTGAGATTATATGTATATATATATGTTTGTATATACTAGAAACGTTTGTATGTGTTTATACTGATGAGTTGCACATTTTTCTTGTACTACATTAAAATTTACTGAAATTGCATTAAATATGTTTAAAAATTTAATAGGTTATTCCTTTCTTGACAGGCATATTTGCTAATTTTTTTAATATAATTATATTTAGTTTAATATTTTATCATTTAAAACCTTCAATTAATGAAACACTATGCAAATATTTGCATATTTCATAGAGCATATTTCAATATTTACATAAAACATAATGATGAAGCGACCTTTATAATTTTTTTTTTGTCATAGTTTTTATTTATTCATTCGTTTGCACCCACAACCCCTTTTAATTCCACTCCTCATTCACTTTTTGCATATGAAAAATCCATTTGTGTGTTAAAAGGGAAAAATGAAAAGAAAACTACATTTTACAAATAGCAGCAGACCGGCAGCAGCAATTTTTATGGTTAAATTTCCGCTACATTTGCTTATCACGCACATACACACACACACGCACACACACACACACCGACAAATATGCCTAAGAAAAAAGAACATACCCAAAAACAAAAGCAGAAAACAAAAAAAACTTGAACATTATGCATTCTTATTTATGAGCAAATACTAGATTTCAACGAGAGTAGAGAAATTTCATTTAAAATAATAAATAATGTAAAAAAGTAAAGCCTATCCATCAGGCGCATGAGCACCACTATAGTGATGAGAAATGATAGTGAAAGGAGGAAAACGTTTTCAAAAGGGTGTTTATGTTCGATAGAAATAGAAAAGTTATTTAGTTTATTGACATAAAAAGAGGTAGCATATGCTTCTTCTTTAAACATTAAAGTTTTTAAAAGTACCCCCAAAGTACTAGTAGTGATTTCCTTAAAACATTGCCTTTTGAAAAAAATAATCTCTTAGAAGGACTCTTTTTTGAAAATTAGTATTAAGCTTAAAAAAATTTTTTGAAGCGTAGTACTTTTTCAAGAATAGTAATTTTGAATATTCGGAATTTTGAAGAAAAGTGCTTTTTGAAAAAAAAAAAAAATACTTGTTATGGCTTTAGATTAAAAAAAAACTGATGTAGTTTGTACTGATTTTACTAAAGCATTTGACAAAATCTTCTGATAAAAAGGCTTCAGAGAAAAGGGCTCACTAGTAACTGTTAAAAATGGTTGCGGTCTTACATTACGAGCAGAAAGTAGAAAATGTTGCGCTTTTTCTAAACCAATTCTAGTGACGACTGGTATTAAGTAAGGAAATTAATTTGGACCGTTACTTTTTGTATTATTTATTAATGATTTATCAAAATGATCAATTCTTATACGCCTATGTATGCTTTCTTTATACCTTTCAATTAAAAATTATCGAAAAGCAGAGAACAAAAATTCTAACAATACCAATCAAAAAATTATAAACAGCTTGTTTTCTATGTTTGCCAGCTGTCTATATGTCGATATTTCATAAGGGACACGCTAATCATCAGTAGACTTTTTAAATTTTCGAATGAATAAGCATTTATATTTTATAAAAATCAAATAACAAATTTATTTATAATTGTTAGAAACTACAGTTTGAATGACAAGAATTGAGATATATAAATAAATAATTGAAAATTTAAAAAGAAAAGTGCTGCACGTCAAAACAGCACAGTATTATTAAAGCATTTTTCTTTTGAAATTCTCAATAGTTTATTTAGATTGTTGTACATTTTGAAGAAGGTAAATTTAAAAAATAAATTTTTTTTGTGATTTGCACACAAAAAATGTCACATTTTTGTGATATAAACTAACTAGGAAACTAACTTGCAAACAATTTAAAATCTCATCCATATTTTTGCACAAATTTTATTATGAATTTCATAATTTATTACATTAATAAATAACTTTAAGTGTTTTCTTTTGATTATTTAAGTAAAATTATCTATTTTATACGAAATAATGCTGTGAATTGAGAAAAAACTAGATACTTTTATTTTATTGCAAGATTTCTTGTATTATTTTGTGATTTGGTTTATTTTATTTTATCTTTTATATTTATTAGAAGGAAATAATCTTATTTTGCAAATAATATCGCGAATAAAAAGATGCAACCTGAAAATAATAATATCAGTAAATTGAAGCAAAAAACAGCAGTTTTTTTTTTGCTTCAGAAGAATTTAAATCACATCGAAAATCACAAATAATTGTGGTTTGCAGAACAGGCACAAATCACATTTGTGATTTTCAAACGGCATGTGCTTTGAAATCACATGAGTTTTAGAGTACAATGGCAAAAATTTTGTTTAAAATTAATACTTTGTTCTACCAAAAAGTTTTGGGCTATATAAATTATACGTCAAACTAAAGCTTAAAAGCTCCTCTTTAACCTGCAAAAGATTTAGTGCAGGCAGAACTTCTTATTTGGACTCATGCAGCCCATCAGTGTTTGGGTGCAATGACAAAAAATTTTTTTTTAAATTGCTACTTTGTTTTACCAAAAACTTTTGGGCTATATAAATTATCTGTCAAATTAAAGCCAAAGAGGTCCTCTTTAACCTGCAAAAAATTTGGTTCAGAAAAAATTTCTGGTTTGGACTCGGCTGGCGCATTAGTGTTTGAGTGCAGTGGCAAATTTTTTTAATACTGAAACTTCGTTCTACCAATAACTTTTAGGCCATATAAATTGTACGTCAAATTAAAGCCAAAAAGATGTACTATAAAATGGAAAAAGTTTGATTGAGAAAAAATTTCTCGTTTTGAACCGAGAGGCCCATTAGTGACAAAATTTTTTTAAAATTGATACTTTGTTCTATCTATATACATTATAAGTCAAATTAAAGCGTGAACGATGCTTTTTAACCTGCAAAAAGTTTGGTCTAGGAAGAATTTCTGGTTTGGACTTGGGAGGCCCATTAGGTTTTGAGTACAATTACAAATTGTTTTTTTTTTAATTTAAAGCTTTCTTTTATCAAAATCTTTTGGGGTATATAAATTATAAGTCAAAGCTTAAAAGGTCTTTTCCAACCTGCAAAAGGTTTGGTCCAGGAAGAATTTCTGGCTTGGACTCTGGTGGCCCATTAGGTTTTGAGTACAATTAGAAATTGTACTTTTTTTTCTAATTTAAAGCTGTGTTTTACCAAAATCTTTTGGGGTATATAAATTATATGTCAAATCTTAAAAGATCTTTTCCAACCTGCAAAAGGTTTGGTCCAGGAAGAAAAGTATATTTCAAAAAAGCTTTATTTTTAAAGTTGCTTTCAAAAAAAATATTTTAGAAAATGGTACCTATCTTTCTGTTAGTGCTTTTGAAAGTATTATTAAAAAAAACTTTTCAAAAAATACCTTTTAAGACGCTGGACTTTCAAAATAAATACTTTTTATAAAAGCACCCTTAAAGTCGTAATGGTACTTACTTTTTTCTATCTTTTTAAGATTTTGGAAAGGAGTATAGATATATTACCATTGAAATTATTATTAAGAGCGAACAGTTAAGCTTAAAGCAATAATTTAACATTTCTAATATTATATGATGATATCATCATAAATAACTTAATTTTAATCCATAATATAAGAAATAATATAAAGTTTATTACAAATATATAAGTGTAAAATATATTAAAATGTGCAAAAAAAAGAAAAAAAAAACAATAAATAGCATAATTTATTAAATTATAACAAATTCTTTTACAATTTATTGCACAATTTATTTTATATTAAAAAAATTTCTAAGTATCCCCCCGCCCTTCTGAGAACAATATAGCAAGTTAATAGTGAAAGTGTGGCTCACGGAAAAAAGCCAAATAAATTCAGAGTCTCGACATAATTATTTTTTTAAAATTCGAAATGGATTTTGAAAACTGCCTTTCTTCATAAGGAATTATTTGATACCACAACCTTAACTACAAAGGATCTATTCATGACAATAAATGAAAAGAGTGGAATGTTCAGAGCATGAATGCGTGTTGAAGAACCACAACTAAATCTTTGGAAAGGATAAGCCGGAGTTGCAAATTTAAAAATTTTGTACAATTGAACAAGCAATCTCAACTATATTGAAAGAATTCTAAAAACTTCAAAATTTTTCAAGATGTTTTCGATAAAAAGTATGAAGTGTTACAAATCTCCAAAAAATATTTGCTCAAAAGTGACACTTGCAATTTAAAGTGGGACTGTGCTGTAAACTTTTTATTTTATGCCTGAATGTAGAGATTTTTTTCTCAACTAAATGATTTTTTTATGAATATAACAGTGGCGCGGCTCTGAATGTTAAAAGGTGAACAAAGCAACAAAAAATATTTTACAATATGAATGTGTTTGCAAAACTAAGAATTAAAGATTCTAGACGGTACTCCAGTTTAATAATTTAAAATAATTTTTTACTAATTTATTTCAACAAAATATATGTAAAATATAATTTTGAATAATATTGTTTACAAATGTCGTATTTATGAGTAACTTATATAATCGTCTCTTTCTGTTATTAACTTTTTCACTCTTTCAATCTTAGATCAAGAAAAGTTGAAAAAAAGTAAGTGTCCTTACGGCTTAAGGAATAATGCTTTGTAATTAAAGTACCTTTCAAAATTTCTACTCACCCAAAATATATCTGTAATCCAAATTTCTTTTTTAAAGAAGTAAATACGCGTTCTTTAAAAAGAAACCCTTAAAAAAATACACCTTTAAAGGAATAGGTTTCCAAATATGTAAAATTATTCTTCTGAGCAATCTGCGTCTATCCGACATTTGGGTGGTCAGCCTTTATGGGTGTGAATGATTTGCAAAAGGACTCCCAAAGTTTGATAAGCCACGTTTATTTTTGTGCATGTTGGAATTCAGTGTTCTCGCAAAACAGATTGTGGAAAATTTCTGATTGCTTTTGCCACTACACTCAAGGTATTTAACCCTCATGCAGCAAGCAGAAATAATTTCAATGAGGTGTGTTTCTTTTAAGGGTGGTTTTCTTTTTAGGGGGCAGTATGATAAGCAAGGTGACTTCCAGTCGTTATCGGCAAAAAGAAGAGCAAACTTTTAAGAAACAAACAGTTGTAGTTTCGTATAGGAAACGTACATTTGTGGGGGATTTTTTCATAAGAAAAATTTCACCGCAGACTTGCAGACGTTGCTTAAAAGAGCATACACGAAAAAATATCTAAGGAAAAATTTTATAATATATAAAACGGTTGTGATTACTAAAAAATATTAATATAAATAATTAAAAAAATTATAAATAAATATCAGTTTTCTTCAACATATTGTAGCACAAAAAAAAGCAAGTGTCGCAAAAGTGTTTCAATATTTTAGTGCGGTTTCGACTTCCTGCTAATATTTGTGTGTGTATTTTTCTGCGTAAATCAATAAACCGGGCGGGTGGCTTTTTTATAGCTGTCGTATTTGTGCTAAAGCCGCCTATAAATATACTTGAAAATTACTATCAACTAGAGTGGCATGTTTAAATGGAAAAAACAACAAACTTAATAGTAAAATAAAAATTTAAAAAGTTTAAAAAAAATTTTATATAAAAAATTAATCAAATATATTTTGATTGCTAAAGTTAAAGTTCAATTATAAAATCTATATTTAAATAGCATACTTTTAGACTTATTTTTGTTCCGATTTTTTTCCGGCTCAAGGTTAAAGTTTTGTTTGAGTTTGTGTGTCCTTTTTTTTGCTTTTTTTCACTTTTTGTGTTCTTTTCTTTTTTTTACCTGCCAGATTGAAAAGCTCTTTGCTTAAACACTATTTGCTTTCATCATAAAAATTTATAGTGCTCTGAGGACTAAAAGTGTCTGTGTATTTTCTTCTTCTTTTTTCAGGCTTTTGTAAAAAAAAGGAAAGAAAAACATCCACCTGAGCATTTAGTTTTTAATCATTTTTGTGATTTTATTTTCGTTTATTTTTGGTATTTCTGTTGATAAAAGTGGCTGAAGGCACTTATTTGCCTTGAGTTGAAAACTTTTACGTTTTGTTCATTATAAAACTGTAAATAAAACTGTGAGTAGACATAAAGCAGGAAAAAAAAAAACAAAAAAAAAAAGTAAACGCTTAACAAAAGGCAATTTTTACAATTGCATACTTTTTATAATAAACTGATACTTATTTTCAAAGCCTACTTTTAGGTCAAAATCAATTTCGCTTACAATCATCATATTGACTTTTTCATAAAACTTGGGAAATATTTAATTTTTGTTTTTTTTTTAATTATTATTATATTATAGAGGTTTCATGAACAAATAACAGTGAGTTTTTCAGGGCCCATCGCTTTTGGCCGAGAAACAACTGAAAGAAGTTAACAAAAATACAGAACAAATTTGAAACAGAAAAAAATTGAAGACGTTTACTTGTAAGAAACTTTTCCGTATACAAAAGCACCCTTTATTTTTTGTTTTGATTGGGTTTCAGCGTTCATAAAATGATGAATTCTGTAAGACTTTCGCCAAGAATATTCAACAATCTAGGTAAAAAAAAGAAATTATATATATACATATGTATATGATGTTTATAAAGAGTTTCTAAAAAAAGCAAGTTTAAATATACTTTTTCTAAAAAGTTTACAAGAGTTTTATATAAAAAACACTTTCGAGAGGATATTTTTTTAAATAACACTTTTCAACAAGCTTCTTATTTGCAAGGTACTTTTAGTAAAAGAAATTTGTTGACTAAACAAATTTTTATATAGAGCTTTTGTAAAAGCTGCTGCTTTGAAAAGGGGGCTTTTTAAACCCGGTACTTGACAAGTATTTTTTTAAAGACCTTCTATAAGGTACTTTCCTTAAAAAAGTATTTGTCTTAAAATGCACTTATTCTAAAACCAATTTTTGTTTATAAATGACTTTTTTCGTAGATAAATCCAATTTGTTTATAAGGTACCTTTTTGCTAGATAATACAAAGGTACTTTACTCCATTTATTAGAGTTGCCCTTTTTAAACGGTACTTTTATAAAAAAAGTAACTTTAATTAAAAGTTGCAAATGTATTTTTATTAAAAGGTGCGTTTATTCAAATGTAGATACTTTTATTAATATATATTTCTATTAAAAGGTACTTATATTTAAAGTACTTTCATTATGATACACATTTATTAAAACTTAAATAAGTTTAAGATAATAAAAACCATTTTTGTAAAAAGGTACTTTTATTAAAAAGTACTTATTTTTTTTTATTTTATTTTATTTTATTTATTTATTGAATATCGCATACAACAAGAAATTAATCTTTTAAATTATAGTACGCGATAATATAATGATTACAAAAACAAACAAAAATTTGTGAGTATAAAGAAATTGTACCATGAAAAGTAAAAAAAAAGAAAAGAAATAATATCAAATAGAAACAATATCAAAAAATAGAAATATATGTACATATATACGTACATATATAACATATACAACATTAAAATTTTGAAAATAGAATTTTTTTAAATTGTAAAGCGTTGCCATTGTTTTGCAGTGGGTTTGGTAACGAGTTCCAAAGCCGTATTGTATTTATGAAGAACTGCCACTCAGATATTAAAGTTCGATATTTTAACTGAATAACTTGTTTTCCTCTGTTGGATCTTGCAAATTGAATGCGATCAAATAAATAAGATGGCTCTTGATTGTAGATAATTTTGTGTAATAAGATTAATGCTTTGATTCTTAGTAAGTCCATAATTTCAACACCATATAATGACTTGGAATACTGAGAAGTACTATCATATCTTTTTATGCCGTAGACGTATCGGACAATCGCATTATATGCTACAATTAATCTAGTTTTACTTGTTGAATCACAGTAAGCAAAAATTTCGCTTCCATATAACAACTTGGGCACTAGAAACGTTTTCGCAAGTAGCACACGGATATTAATAGGTGTAATGTGTTGTAGCGGATATAGCATTCGAAGCATAGCAAAAATTTTTCCTGAAACAGAATTTATATGGGTATTCCATTGAAGAGATTTGTTGAAAATTATACCAAGATTTTTAGCTGATTCAACAATTGAAATGTTTTGATATCCTAAAGTTATCGGAATGTCAATCACAATATTTTGATTTCTTTGGGCTATAACTAAGCATTTTGACTTTGCAGGATTCAGGTATAGGCCATTAGACGACGCCCAATAATATATTTTGTTAAGGTCCTCGTTAAGTTTACCACAACAATCATTAATTGAGTCCTTTTTACAATTAATATATACTTGTACATCATCTGCGTAAATGTGTATATCACTGTGTGAGAGACAATTTGGTAAATCATTTATGTACAAAGTGAACAGTAGTGGTCCAAGAATAGAGCCCTGCGGCACACCTTTAGACACAAACAAGGGAGTTGATACCGTTTCGCCAGCTGAAACAGACTGGTATCGATCAGCAAGGTAGGTTTTTATTAGCGATGTTGCACTTGAAGAAAAATGAAAATAGTCGTATATCTTTTTACAAAGTATATCATGGTTTACAGAGTCAAACGCTTTAGAGTGGTCTAGAAGTACCAAGAGTGTAGTTCCACCATTATCGATGTTGCATCTTATATCTTCAGATACACTTAACAACGAGGTAACACAGCTATGACCTGTTCTAAATCCAGATTGTTTACTGAATAGGAGCTGATGGTTATTTAAATATATTCTAATTTGGTTGTGTAACAGTCGTTCAAATACTTTGGATAAAAATGGAAGTATTGATATAGGGCGATACTCATTTGAAGACTTGGGCACAGGAATGACCTTGGCATGTTTCCAACATCTGGGGAAGTGGCTGGTGGTGATAACGGTGTTAAATATGTGTGTAATGTAACGTGATATTTTAGGCAGTAGTAGTCTTATGAATTTAGGGTGGATTTGATCAAAACCAACTGCATTTGAAGTCACCGATTTACAGCATAAAAACACGTCATCTTCGAAGACACGTGAGAACTCAAAGCGATGTAATGATGGATGTTCAGAGGGCTGTTCAGGTGCAACAGACGTTTGAACTATATTTAAAGGCTGTATAGATGGAATATTTACAAATGATTCATTTAGTTCATTTACGTCGATATTACAAACTGTCGTAGATTTGTTTCCAATGCCAATTTCTCGAATAGTTTGCCATTTTTTCTATTTCTATTCATTGAGTCTATTGCTGATCTGAAGCGGTTTTCATAATATAAAGTTTTTGCGTCATAAATGGTTTTATTGACTAGTCTACGGGCTTCGCGGTATTCTTCAAATAGCTCAGGAGTTCTAAACCTTTTCCAACGTTTATAAATATTATCACGAATCTTAATTTGATCTTCAATAGTAGAATTAAACCAACTTTTTTTAGAGTTATTACCACGGTTTATTCGCAACGGTATAGAAATATCGTACAGATTGGTAAGATTACTATTAAAGAAGCAGAGCTGTTCATCGGCAGATGGCATATAATATAAACTATTCCATTCTATAGAGTTGTAGCATTCTTCCAACAAGTTGTAGTTAATGTGTCGAAAGTCTGGATAGTAATTTGTAGTTTCATCTTTATGCTCAAAGATATTTTTATTAAAAGGTACTTATATTAAAAGTACTTTCATTAAGGTGCACTTTTATTAAAACTTAAATTAGTTTAAGTTAATAAAAGTCATTTGCTCAAAGATCCTTTTATAAAAAGTACTTTTATTAAAAGATGCTTTTATAAAAAGTATTTTTATAAAAAGGTACTTTTAAAAAAAGGTGCTCTTATAAAAACGCACTTTTTTAAAAAAGTACTTTTCTTAAAAGATACTTTTATTAAAAGGCACTTTTATTTAAAGATATTTTTATCAAAAGGTACTTTTATTATCCATTTTTTTTTTAAAGTTACTTTTGTTAAGAGTTCCTATTTTAACTAAGGTTTTTACTAAGGTTTATTTTATTGAAATGTAACAAAAATGTTTTTGTTAAAGGATACTTTTATAAAATGGTACTTTAAAAAAGGTTCTTTTAAAAAAAGGTATTTTTAAAAAAAGGTACTTTAAAAAAAAGGTACATTTAAAAGAAGGTACTTTTAAAAAAAGGTACTTTTAAAAAAAGGTACTTTAAAAAAAAGGTACTTTAAAAAAAGGTACTTTTAAAAAAAGGTACTTTTAAAAAAAGGTACTTTTAAAAAAAGGTACTTTTAAAAAAAGGTACTTTTAAAAAAAGGTACTTTTGAAAAAAGGTACTTTTGTTGAAAGGTGCTTATATTTATTAAAAGGTACTAAAAGTACGTTTTTCAAAAAGCACTTATCTAAAAATTTTCCTTTGTTTTTAAATTATTTTTTTGTAAGGCACCTTTTTGCTAAGTAAATAGAATGGTACTTTGCTTGAAAGGTACTTTTAATAAAAGTTACTTTTATTAAAAGTTGTTTTTATAAAATTGTATTTTTTTAAAAAAGTACATTTATTAAAGGATGCATTTACTATAATAAAATTCAACTATAAATTTATTAAAAAATATTTCTTTTTAAGTAATTGTATTAAAAGTACTTTTATCTAAGTGATCTCTTACTGAAAAGAATTTTTTTTAAGTTACTTTTATAAAAAGGAGTTTTTATAAATAATTACTTTTAAAAAAGGTGCTTTTATAAAGAGTTACTTTTTTAAAAAAGTTATTTTTATAAAAAGTTACTTCTATAAGAAAATACTTTTAGTAAAAATTACCTTTATCTAAAAATACTTTTATTAAAAGGTACTTTTTGAGAACGTATTTTCCAAAATTGTACTTCTATTAAAACGTACATTTATTAAAAAATAAATTTAGTAAAATACATTTATATTAAAAAGTACTTCCATTAGTAGGTACTTTTCTAAACGGTAATTATTTGAATAGATAAGTTTATTAAAAAGTATTGTTTTAAACTGTTAAAATGTACCTTTATGCAAAAGTAAAGTTTTTCAAGTTATGTGTTTGTTGTAAAAAACTGCTTTTTAAAATCACATTTATAAAACACGAAATTTGTTTTAGAAGGTATTTTTTGAAGATACTTTTTTAAAGTTTACCGGCCGTATCCAAAAAAACTTAACAAAGCTTGGTAAGCAATTGTTAAGAAAAATTTCTTAACGTCGTATGCAAAAACAATTGTTAGCTTACCTTTCGTTTAAAGTTGAATTGTGTACACTTTAACGGTACGTTAAAAAGACATTTGACTTCTTTATTTTAATTTCTTGTAAAAAGCACAACTTAGCGAAAATTTTTAATACAATTAATGTTTTATGCTTATTAAATAAAGAAATGAACATATTTAATTGCATATAAACTGAAAATATTAATTTTGAAATAATAATACAAACAAGAAATATATTAGTGCTGCACCTTCAATCAAACGAATACAGCGAAAAACGGTATTCGAATAATAAAAAATTTTCTAGTATAAGTAATCCTGTTAACTTTTATCATTTTAATTAATATACTACATATTATGTATACTTTATTTATATAAAAGATAAATTCACGAAATGTTTATCAAAAATTGACTATTTTATGTAATAATAATAATTTTTTATTTTCTAAATTTGTTTTTCAGTTTTCGAATATTAGTTTTCATGCATCACTATTCAAAAAAATACAACTGAACATAACGGCACTGCCAGAATAAAACAAAAAAATTTCTTACTACATTTAAAAGTTAACGTACTGTTTTTGCATAAAGTTTTTTAACAAATGTATGGTAGTGTTAATGTGTTTGGTAACTAACGTAAGCGTTAAAACTCAAGTAAGAATTTTTTTGGATACGGCCCTACTTCTTTAAAAGATAGTTTATTTTTGTTTTAAAATATTACTTGTTTTAAAAAGATTTTACAAGTACTTTAAAAAAAAATTTTTTAAGTATTCGCTTTTAAGATAATTTTTAAAAGTTCGATTTGCTTAAGAGTTACTTCTTCAAATAGTGCTAATTGAAGCTTTCTTAAAGATATTTTCTTTAAAGTGTTTCTGCGATCGGCATTATTCTCAAAAAACCACTTTCCAAAAATGATAGATTCTTAAAATGTTTTTTAAGGCTCTCTTGTATGTTATTTTTTAAAGTTTACTTCTTTAAAATTATGTTTCTAGAAGCTTTTTTAAGTACATTGTGAAACATATTGTTTAATTATTTTGTTAGGGATATTTATTATTTATTGCTGTTTTTGCCTTACTGCGGCTAGTTACATCGTTTGTAAGCTGTCTTTTTGCAGTTTAATATCCGTTTCAAATTCCTGACATCAACAAATTGTTTTGTACTTTCAGTTGTTTAATTTTAATAAAAATAAATTTTCTGTATTATCTTTTCTTGATCGAAGTTATTTCCTCTAAAGCTCTTAAATAATTTTTGTGGTTTCCTCTTATATTGATTTCTCAGTTAATTTTGCTTTAACCCTATACAAAATATTTCATTGATAATCTCATTAATAAATTTAATTTGCAAAATATTGTCCTGTGATTATTTTTACATAAATTTGCCAATTTCTTGCTCTACTTGGCTGGCAAATAATCTCCCATTAACCCACTTTGTTTTTATAAACTATGTTTGTGCTAATAATGTAATTCTAATAAATGTTTAAAGTGTGCGAAAATTTTATGGAAGATGATATGAATTTATGCATATAATATGCCTCACATTGTCAACAAATTCTATAGCATATATTCAGGCATAAACCAGCAAAATAGTGGTGTGGCGTATGGCATCGCTGTGACATAACATTGAACAGAACCAAAAATACTCTAAAACAAGCAGACATTCAGAGAAATGCTAATGGAAAAGTGTTCAATGTCTTATACATATGCATGTATTTGTTTGATGTTGTTGTTGCTGTTGCTGTTATTTATCATACTCAGGGGCTTTTTACCAATTTGTTTATACAAAACTTTGTGTGACAACCCATTAATATGCTGATGAGTTAGACAATAAATGTTGCATATGTATGTAAGGGGCTAAATGAAAAAAAATGTGTTTTGGGGGCGTTCCTTATAAAATATATAAGATAAAAATTATTTTAACATAAATCTTTTCGGCGAAAAGGTATTAATGGAAATATAAAAAAAGATATTTTTTTTACAAGATTATTGATTTTTTATACAAGCTTCCCAGAAAGCTTTCAATTGTTTAAGAAGAGTTGGTTTTACATTAAAAAACAAAATTAACAATTAAGTTTTTTTATTCGCTATTTAAGCTTCTAACATTTATACCAGTAAAAAAATTATAAATATCTTGTTTTCTATGTTTCCCAGCTATCTACATATATGTCGACATTTCATAGGAACTGCCCTAATCATCAGTAGACTTTGGAAATTTTTGAAAGATATTCTCAAACATTCAACTTTGAAAGGTGTAAAGAAATGTCAGAGATGTTTATAAATATTCAAAAATTTCCAAAGTCTACTGATGATTAGGGTAGTTCCTATGAAATGTCGACATATAGATAGCTGGGAAACATAGAAAACAAGCTATTTATAACTTTTTACTGAAACAAAATTAACAATAATATTATGGCGTTTTCTTTCTAGAAAAAGTGTAGCATTTTCAGTATTGTTTTGCCAAAAAAATACGGAAGTATAAAGTTTTCTCAATTTTTTTTCAAATATTTATGGTTATTGCGACATTTTCTTTTCATCTCAATAAAACTTTAATTTTAAAACTTATATTTTAAGAAAAAAAGTGCAGCATAAATGCAAAACTTTTTCCATTCTGTTAAAAGTAAGGCATTTTGTAAATAGTCTTTTACTTTTACTACCTGTTTATAAATTACAGGACAACAGAGCATGTGAAGACAACAAAATTTGTTGTTCACTGGAAAGAGCTATAGTTATCATTACTATCGTGCAAGTGTCTACTACATCTTGGCTGGATGGCGAGTATCTAAAAATTCCAATTTTCCATAATTCTGATGCAAAAATCAGTCCGGATTTGCGGGTTCTGCCAGCTTTCAGTGCCATTAAGGCGTGTGACTTATTTCTATAGACCTGCAACTTAAAGTGCTTAAAGATAAAATCTAGCTTAATATTTTACGATGCAATTTCACCGCACAAAGTGACAGATAGCGCTGAGCTGCTGAAACCACATAGCGTTTGTGTCCATATCATCAACTTGGAAGTTGATAACTGTTGATTTATAATGCTGGGCGTTGACGGCGATAACCAGCCAGCTTCAAATCTTTACCACGGTTCCGTAGTGCTGTAGTATCTCATGTAGATGAGCAAACCAAATTAGGCATTTTTGCTTGTTAGCATTTTCAGCTAGACTTGGACGTCATAATCCACATCATTGTGGCCAGCGAATTTTAGGAACGTCAACACAAGTTTTTTAATAAATATAATATACACTAGAGAAAAATACATGCTTGATATGACAGTATTCTAGGGGCAACATACTATTGTTGAATTTCCTGGTAACACTATATTGTTATATATAAAACGCCATTAAGGTGTCTCTCCATAGTTTAAAAAAAAATTATAAATAACTATTCTTTATTTAGATTAAACATTGTTATAATAGTAAGTAGGCATAATATTGATTGCAGTTACCATACTAGTGTCATGCTCAACAATATAATTATGCTAACAAACCAACAAACTTTGGTCGCAAATAACTTCATTTTAATACCAGCATATTTTTGTCAAAATTACCTCATATGCTAAAGGCTAAAATATAATATATGGTATATTTGCATGGAGTAAAATAATTAGAAATAATTCAAAAAAATTATTCGAATATAATAAATAATAAAACGAACATATTAATTAAGCACTTCGTCTGGCATTGCGATTTTAAAAGTAATATTTAATCATATTAATGTAGTTGGATGCTTGATCACTACAATAATATAGTTGGCCATAAAAATAGTGCATTATAAAACTGTCGTTTTTTATAACTCACCAATCACAATTATGGCTAATAAGTTGCTTGCATATATTGTTGAACGACATGATCGCCAGAGGTGATTTGCTAGAAATCAGTGAATAAATGGCAACGATTTCATGTGATAAAACTTCAGTAAAATAAGTGCAATTAACTAGCAAATTGAGTAGAACTCTACTGGAAATCAATACAGTTTTTGGAAGATTTCCTTACATGTCTTAAGATATTACTGAAAATAATTCACGCTAAATAATTTGTTTAAATTTATATAAAACTGCCTCTATTTTTGGGGACTTTGTTGCTATAATCTTTTAATCATTTCTACAAACAGGGTAAACTTTTAACAATACTAAAAATTGTAGGAAGAAAACTTATTACTGATTCATTTTGTGCGCTTCTTCCTTCACCACTTCACTCTACAATATTTTCATCGAAATGAAAAAGTTAAGCGCTACACAACACCAACAAGCGAAATTTTGGCACGAAAATGATTTTTTTTTTTTCCTGTAAACTTGCTTTAAATATTTGTACAAACAAGCAAACAGCCCCATAAACAAAGCTAAATGTTTGTACAAACCTAAAATTTTATTATGTTTGCCAAGTAGTTTAGGTAGTTTATTTGGCTCTTTAGTAACAATATGTTATGTTATGTTATGTTATGTTATGTTATGTTATGTTAATGTTACGCAGAAAACATTTTGGCATTTCAAATTTAAATTTGTTTTAAATAACTTTTTCCATTGGAATAGAGAAAAAGAAAAACACTGATTAAAATCCTAAAATTTTTTTTAATTTTTCTTTAAAATTTTTAGTTGCAACTTTTTAGGTAAAAAAATTTTTTTTTCTACAAATTTTGGTTCCATCCTCGTTATTTAATGTTTTTGTCGAAATCTAAATTAACTAATTCTTTTTAGTTTCTTTTTGTGCCAACTATAAATAATGGTTTCTTTGAAAATTCCCTTATTTCACCTTTATCTGACTTACTGCTTTTTATAGCCTATCCAAAAGGGGTTTTAATATTCTTTAGCAACTAATGTTCAAAAGCCTGCTTTATATTTAGGTTTATGTATGCATGCATGTGCTCGAAATCAAAAGAAACTTTTTTAAAACCATAATTTTTTCTACAAATTCCTGGGCAAAAAGAAAAAAACATATTCTTGTTAGCAAAATTGTATTCTTTGTCTTCGCCGGTGTGTTTTAAAGGGCACAGCAAAAACTATTTTAAATGGCAAAGTTTTTGGCTTTATTTATTTTTATTATTTTTTTCCTGTGGTAATGATTAAAAAAGTTTTGGATTTCAATAGATTTATTTGTTAAATAATTATATAAAGAAATTTTGGAATATCTTGAGGTAAAAATGTAAGGAAATTGTTGTAAGAAAAAAGTTGAATTACGACTATCGAAGTAGTGGTAATGACAGCTAGCAGCTTAGATATTAGTATGATGAAAGGAAACATTTAGTTATTGCTGATATCCACAGTGTTTTATTAAGAAAACTTTTATATTCTGTTCAAAAGAAAACCTTGAATACGCGAGCTTTTGTTTGATATGACAAAAATATATTTTGTTTTAAGTTTTTTTTAATTAAAAGAAAAATGTATATATAAAAATCAAATGTTGACCTTTTGTGGTTTATCTTGAGTGACAGGCGTTTATCAGAATATATCAAAAATTGGTCCCCTAAATATTTGCGCACAGGGTGGGCTAAAATGACCGAATTTCTGATACCAATCCAAAAATACAAACAGCTTGCTTTTTATATTTCCTAGCTGTCTATATCTCGACATTTCATAGGTGCTCCCTGATTATCAGTGGAAAATTCCACTTTTTTTTTGTATTTGAGTGGTATTACTAAAACATTTTGTTTATTCTCAATGGTTTTTTTAAATATTGAGATACAAAGTTTGTAACAAAGCATACATTTTTGCTTCGTACATAATATTCCTTGGGTGATCACCCAGGTGCAGATATCGAAAAATATCTATACCACGAATATTTGAAAGCATTTTTCCCCACACTGTTCCCACAGTGGCTTCGGCTGTCTGTATACACCCAGAAGCATAATTTATTCCCTGAAGGGGGAAAATGCTTTAAAATATTCGTGGTATAGATATTTTTCGATATCTGCACCTGGGTGATCACCCAAGGAATATTATGTACGAAGCAAAAATGTATGCTTCGTTACAAGTTAAATATTTGAAAATAGTCGAAAAACAGTTTTCCAAGTCTACTGATGACACCAGTAGCTCCTACGAAATGTCGGCATATAAACAGCTGGGAAAGACAAAAAGGAAGCTGTTTGTTTTTTTATATATTTTTTTAGTATGTAGATGTAGTCAATTTCAAGGGTATAAATTGGCAGCACGGGGATCAACATGGCCCCCGGGTGGTTCTGCTTGCAGTTCCACCCGGCCTGATCATGGTTAAGGTGCCTATCGTGGCTGGAATGTTCTGGCTGTGGGTTAAACCTAAATCGCAGGCAAGGGGAGTTAGTATCCCTGATAATTACTTGGTGCGTTGCTTTTTTCGGGACTACCAACCTCCCGATTGTCTGTTGCCTTTACAACAGACTCTTTGTACTGTAAGGAACCAGTGGTGATGGGTGATGAGTGAGTTGGTTTAAGGGCTGATGCTCTTAGTGGGGTTCATTACGCCTTGTCTTCCATTGATTGTTGGGATACAGGAGGGATTAGAAGGCGTGAACTCCTCAACAAGAAGCTGCTCATATGGCTACAAACATATGACAAAAAACGGGGGCGCTGGTGAATCGTGAATAATTCAGTCCGTGAAATTAATCCATCATCAGATAAGGCTGCTAAGACAGGTGGTGATACAAATCTTTTGTCATTACCGTCAGTTATGCTCTCTCCCAGAAGAGCAGATTTTGCCCTGGTATATGCCCAAACAGGGCAGTCTGCTTTCTGGGTCATAGAAGGGTAGGAGTTGCTTGTTTGTTGTAACAAACATAACTCTAGGAAGCCGTATGACTTATGTTGTGTGAGACTTTTGAAACCCTTACCAAGGATTAATGGGCAAAACAAAGCCTCCGTTTGTAGTTCATCACGGCGCTGATTATAGTCGAGGTGCCTACCTTGGCTGAAACATTCTGGCTGTAGCTTAAACCTAAATCGTAGGAAGGGGAATTAGCTTTCATGACAACTTTGGTGCATGCTGATTTTCAAGGGCTATAATAAATCTGGGGGTGCTGTTGTCTTACAACAGATAGCTGTAATGTAAGAAACGAGTAATGTTGCTTGAACGGGTGAGTTGATTAAGAGCTGATGCTGGTAATGGACTTCAGCTTACCTGCCTTTCAGTATTGTCTTCTATTGAATGGGAAATAGCATACAAGAGGAATTAGACGGCATGTGCTCTTAACAATAAACTCACTCATATTGCTGGAAACTTATGGCAAAAGTTGCAACCGGTATGAGTCTTGCAAGTCACACAGAGGCGCTAGTGAATTATGAATAATTCACTCCGAGGAGTTCATGCTTCAGCAGATAGGGCCATCAAAGCAGGCTGTTGTAAATCAATGACACATTCATTATACTTTCCAACGAATCCCCGGACCAAATGCATTAGTTCACTTAAGTGTATGTAATGGTCGTCGTGAAGCCACTCTTGGACTTTCCATAGCTTATATCTGACACTTTTGCCCATTAATGAAGTCGATAAAATGAAAATGAGCTTCTGTGCTCATAATTAAATTTTCAGTAAAATCGGATTATTCTTTTGTTTAAAGTACAAAATTCTCTTAATCAAAATTTTCTTTACCAAATTTTGGAGAGAAATATAAAAAACGAAAAAAAAAATTTAAAAGCCTTTTCACAATTTTGGATCACTCTATGTATGTAAAACCGTTCTGAAAAAATTTTCGATTTTAAAATTGGATTTAAAAAGTAATTTGAATATTTCGTGATAGTTTTTCTTATTGGATATACGGGGTGCCCAGAACTAAAAGAAATATAAGAGATTGTGCGAATAAAAATCTTTTGATGTGAGTAAAATGTTTTTTTTTCTGACTTTTCTCATGATAGTTGCAATCAATCTTGTCATACTGTCTTAGCTTCATGCTGAGTTCTGGCGACCTTGTTTAAACGTTAAAATAGTATAGTAGTTTTATATGTTTTTGCTAAATTTTATTTAACCTAAAGTAATTTAAATGAATGCTTTTAAAATTTAATTTAGTTTTAAACAAAAACTAAAGCTAAATTTTTGTGCTTTCAAACATCTTGTTATCTCTCTTCATTGTTAACTGCTGACTGCTTTTAAACGTTATGTCTCCGTAAAATAATTTTGTAAAAACCTACTTTAGGGCATTTCATAGCATTCTTGCATGTACGAGTATTAAGTATGTTGTGAGTGAAATAGACAAATGTTTGAGTTCTGGACAACTAAACTGGTAAAAATAAAACATTTAACTAAATTCAGCTACTGTTTTTTTTCTCATTATTTTGACTTAAAGCCTGGCAAGCGGTAGTCAATGTTTGTCAAAAGTCTCGTAACACCGAACAAATATTCATTACTTAAAAAACCTAAAGGTATTTTAGGCGTTATGAAAACAATACTGAAATTAAACTTTTAAAGAATTCTAGTTTATCAACTTTTAAATCATAAAAGTCCAGCAGCCAGTTTTCTTTTCCAAAGAAATAAATATTGAAATATCAAGAAAAAGGAACAAAATAGGGTTTCTAATGTGATCCTTGTTTTTTGATTTCTGAATTAAGTCGAGGGAACTGAAGACATAATTTAAAAAAAAAATCGCCTTGTGATTTTTGCGAACAGCGTAAATCAGTGGTATTTTAAGGATGACCTAATATGGCCGATCTCGAAAATGTCACAGACTTCACAAAAGCATTATTTATAGATTTACCTGAGATGTACTCTTCCGCATCTTGAGATGGCTATAAAAAATGGCCAAACTTTTGTTTTGGTTTCTGTTAGCGTGTTTCCAAATTGTATTAAACATTCGAACTTTTCTTATCTGCCCTTCTCATGCAGAAGAAAGTTGTCGTCTAATGATTGCAATTTGTCTTCCCTATACTTATAACTTTATTATTTTAACTTGCATATTGCATTGTGCGTTTAAAATCTTTTTAATTTTGTATTTCTTCCATTGTAAATGGTTTCATTTGTTGCGTTCCAGATGCTAATGCATAGTATAGTAAACTTTTAGGCGTTTACTTTGCGGCTGTCCACTTTTTTGTGTTTTGTATGGGAACAATTTTAATAATAAACAAATAAAAAAAAATATCATTGCACCAAAAACACTTGTCAGAAAATATTCTCTTTAAATAACTGGTTCACCAAAAAATTTATAAATTCATTTTTTCATTTAAATTGCATTTTCTTTATTTTCTGCACTTGTTTTAGGAATATAAATTCACAAATCCTAGCAGAAGAAGAAATTATAGCAATTTGTGGCTCTAATCCCTGTATTTAAAACGAAGAAAAACTATATTAACTATAGACTAAGACGGATTCGCGACTAGGCAATTCTTGTAGCTTCACCATCTAAGTTACTTTAAGTGGTTGTAGGGTGATTGCAAGTTAAACTTGTGCATAAAGTCATATAACATAATAAAAAAACATTGCATATTTGAAGGCTTATCTACAATTTATTTAATTTTTTTATTACTCATATAAAATTTAATTCTACATAAATTTTCTTACCAAATTGTTTACTGAAAACTTTCATGATTTTAAGCTTAAGATTTAATCTTCTTGTGCTAGAGGTTTTACATATTCACCATATTCCCTGAATTAAATCGCTAAAAATTATCTTTTTCCTAATTCCAAAACTCGTGATCCTTTTTTTTAACTGCAAGTGCTTCTATGCAACATAAAATGATTTCCATACAAACGAGTGCGGCAAAATTGTTGCATACCTACCAGAGCTAGCAAGTTTATATGATATAAATTGTTGCATACTTTTAAATCCATTTGAGCATTAACATGCACACTTTTGCAATTGCATTTTGCACTTTAGATAGTTAAAAGGAATGCCATTTTATTGTTGTTTTTAACTAAAATGTGGAAAAACAAAAACAAAATTTTTCCAGTTTCTGTACTTCACAAAAAAAAAAAAAGAAAAAACTATTGAAATGAAAACGAGCATAAATTCATAGGAATTAAATATTCTGAATGTTTTATTATTTAATATAATATTTTTTAGAAACAAAATTTTAAAATAAAGTTATAATTTTTAAACACAGGCAACTAGTAAAGTGTTAAAAAAAAAATCAACAAAAAAAAATATTTTAATAAAAAATAAAAAAATAAATATTACAAGAAAGCGCATTAATTTTTAAAAATTTTCAAGCCTCTCCTAATATTTTTAGGGCAAACAAACATTTACGTATTTAGATAATATTATGAACAATATCTTAAACAGTATTAATTGCATCAATTCCCTTGATAATTTTCTTGCATAATGAAAACATAATTAAGTATTTTATGAATACGTGGTTATGGGCAAAATTGTATACGAGTTTATATTTATTTTTCAATTGTTGCTGCAATATATTAATTTAAGCCTAATAATTTTCCAATATTAAATTTCCACATCATTGGTTTTGCTCAGTTGCTAACAAGCTTAAAAATTTTATAACATATTGTGTTTTAGAAATTATATTAAATAAAATTAAATGCCAGTAAAAATACAACAATAAAGTTTAGAAATGAGTAAGCATATTTGCGCACTTAAAGCTTTAAGCCAAAGAAGCGTAAACGAAGTGTATATGTTAAAAAATTTATAAATATTTCGCCAAATATTGAAAAATAAAAGTTAGAAAATTGTTAAATTTTTTTAAAAAAACAGTATTCTAAGCTGCAAAAATTTAATATTTATTTAATAAACAAAAATCAAAAAATATTCAGATAAATTTTAAATTTTATTTTATTATTTGTAGTTTTACTACCACTTCCATTCATTCTGTAAACAGTACAGTTTTGCAACTCTGGATTTTCCGGTTTTACGGATATCTACGAATTAAAGAAGTTCTATTCCGAAAACTATAAAAGATACGAATTATTATGCTCTGAGTTTTATATCTCTGAATTATGCATTTAAATCGCTCCAAAGTGTTGCCTAGTTTAAGGCGTTTTTAAAGATATTTCCAATATGATTAATAGAGTATGGCATAAGGCATACATTTCGGCCAACATTTTTGGCTTTTGGTGTTACTGAAGACATTTCTTGATAAGAATGTGATAATAATTGGGGTCTCTATAAACAAGTTCAAGACTATTTCATATGTCATATGCTCTCTTCCGTTTTTTGTCCTTAAATATAAGTTTCCATAATCAGTGAGTGGGGGTGGGGAGGTTTAAAAGTCACCGAGATGTTTAAGGATCTGCTAGTAGCTACGAAATCTGCCTGGAGATTTAAATATGGTACCACGGCAACTGGGAGCCCCTTTGCTTTTTTTTCTGCCCGACTACAGTGTCGTCCTTTGTTGAGTATCACTTAGTTATGTCTCCATAATCAGTGAGTGGGGGTGGGGAGGTTTAGAAATCCCCAAGCTGTTTAAAGATCGGCTAGTAGCTATGAAATCTGCCCGGAGATTTAAATATGGTACCACGGCAACTGGGAGCCCCTTTGCTTTTTTTCTGCCCCACTACAGTGCTGTCCTTTGGAGAGTATCGTAGTAGTCGCGGAGAAGGTTTGAGCTTAATGTTGATCTGCATCACGTTGTAATGCATGTAAAGCGTGGACCAAATCAGTGAAAGTCAACTAAAAATCGGCAAAAGTTTTATAAAGACTTCACTTCAACCCAAAGAGAAGACCATGTCCAATGTGTGACCGAATTGGTAAGCATTAAGCCTTTGTCATGACTGGCTGTGTTGCTGGACTTATTGTATCTACCTGGTAATTAGACCGGAAGTCGTTTTCATATGGACGAATAGGGTTGTAAAAACAGAGTCTACTTCATTGCTAACAACATCCATTGTTGTTAGCAATACAGATTCTACTCTTAAATATTAAGAAATTGTATATATATGACAAAGGACAAAAGTGTGGCACATTTCAAGAAGTTTTCTAAGCTTTGATTCCAAGAGGGTTGAGTGTGCCCAAAAACTAGGGAGGAAAATCCTAACAATACTGACAGGGGCTCTTACAGGTCATTATACATACGTGCCGCAAGTATCTGTACAGAATATGCATTTCCAATACAGACATTACCAGATTCTGAGGTTGAGGAGGAGTCCATGGGACACTTAATCGCTTACTGTGAGGCATTGGGACACAGGAGTTATAGGCTACGACAAGCTCAAATGTTTATTGAACAGGACTTGCTCTCACTCCCATTGAAACAGTTATTCCGGTCTCTTGGCATACTTACCCATTAAAGGGCTAGGGGACTGCACAATAGATGAACAATGGTTGCAGTGAAAAGGCCGTTTTCGGCCACACTCTACTCAAATAATAATAATAAGAAAAAGAAGAAATTGTATACTTTTTAATGCGTATGAATATTCAGTGTGACGGCCACTGGACTTAGCATATTTTCCTTCACTCCGATCTCATTATTAATACAATTTATATACGACTGAGAATGGGCTTAATGAGCAGGTTTAAGCCGCCATTTCAAAGCTTATCCTTGATCTACTCAACCGCTTTCGACAGGACACGATGTAGATCATCCATGCCTGCATAGTACCTAACTCTATTAACCTACTGAAGCACTGTTAGGAGACTGGCTTGCGTTACACTATTTTATCGTTAATAAAATGAATTTAAACACTAGATATCAGCTTAATTGTCCTTAAAACCTGCATTGTTTCGAGTAATTTACATTCGTCATCCATGGACTAGCCGTTAGTCATTTGACCAGAGAACAGCACGATGCATTACAAAGGGAATTCCCTTTTTGGCCATATGACCCTTATATGAAATAAACTGCTTGAGGAGATATCTCTTAACACATACTATGACGGACGATTCACAGCAAACTTTCCCAAACTCTACTTCCTGTTTCCTTCTCCCTTTAGTCTAATATACCAGTTCAGGCACAGTGAAGTGCACGAGAAGACATTTTCCACTGTGTACTCAATTAGGCCCTAGCTTTTAGAAATTATGTACTTTTAAACGATTTTTAAAACGATAATGCGACAATTTGTGGAAAATAATGCATTTTTGGGCAATTATTTTTTATGTTAATTTTTTTTTTAACTCCAGTTTTATTATTCTTAAACCTTCTTCAACATATTATAGTCTAAATATTCTCCTTCAGAATAAATTGTTGCATCTTTTCTTGAGCAATTTTAATTATTCACTAATTTATTCAAATTATTCTTCTGTCTTCTACTCGCACTACGCTTTAAGACATTTACGAGTACAAAAAATTTCCTAATTTCTTATAAATAAAGCATAAAAATGCAAATTCATTTTATTACTACAAATACTCGTATAAAAATTCACACACACACACATACACACGCATCGTTTTGATAAAAATATCAACAGTCTGTCCCTGCTTAACACAATTCATGCAAAAAAAAAGTTTGTATTGTATATACAGAATTTATAAAAAAAAAAGAAAAATATTTGTAACATGCATGCTGACGACGATAACAAGAGGGTGCTTTAATAAAATACTACATAAGGGTTCATAAATATTATGTTTATAATACAAGCAAAAACACACACAACGAAAAAAAAAATACAGAAGGAGCAAAACCAAAATATAAAAGTAGTAAAATATAAATATATAATAAAAAATAATGCAACAAAGCGAAAACAAAAAAATAGAGAGGAAAGCATTAGTAGAAAAATCTGTTGAACTCCCACCCGAAGATGGACTGAATTTAAAAATATTTAATAAGAAAAGCAATAAAAACGGCAAATGCCAACATAAAAATTAACACACATGCAACAACCGTAGAGTTATTTTAATATTTTTTACGAGGGTAGCACTACAGGGTATTGAACTTGCAACGAAAGCGTTTAACTGAAATAAGAAATTAACTTTACTTCGGCCTTTGATAATTGCATAAAGATTTTCCTCTAAGTAAATTAATGGAAGAGAAATACATAAAAATGTAGTGTAGGCTTATGTTTATCACCCCTCCACTGGTCAAATTTTTATCGTACGAGTTCTAAGCTGATGTAAGAAGTAAACTTTGAGTTCAGTCTATAGTTTTTTTTTTAGGTTTATTATTTAGGTATCTTTATACTTTAAAAAATTTCCAAAATCTGTAATTAAGAATTTACTGAAGAAATGGGATGTATAATTGATTTACTTCAGCACCTGCCTTAATGGCATTATCTGATAATGGAGCTACCACACGGGGTAAATTATTCAGCACCCTAATGTGGCTTACAAGGCTGACACAAGTGGCACACGGGGTAAATTATTCAGCGCCCTCGCGTAGCTTACAAGGCTTACACAAGTAGCAATTTGTGCCATATATTTGGAGATACAGTGCTGGAAAAATTAATAGAAACGACAACTACTTGCCCATTTTGTATCAAATTTTATATCATTTCACCAGACACGTACTGTATATTATACTCTTTGATAACGGTACCTAATTTTGAGTTCATTTTTGTATGCTTGTTGTTTTGTATGTTTGTTCATTTTTGTCGCAAAAATTTTAAGTTTAGTATTCATTTTGTGCAGTCTCCACGCGGTTTCGTTGGAAAAAAAAAAAAATAGAAACGATTCGGAAACTCCAAATAATTCCGCTTTAAATTAATAAAATTTTGTTTTTTAAAAAGTGTTTTATACTTTGTGGGGAAGGTATGTAAAACAGTGATACATTACAGCAGTAAATTTTTCATAAATTATTAATTTCTCATTCAAGATGGGTCGTAGTACACATTGTACAGTTCAAGAAAGGGAAGTTATAAAAAAATAAAAAAATTATGGCCTTTCCATGTCTCAGATTGCTTATTTAATGAAATGCTCGAAAAAAAGATATTTTCTGCGGTTCATTTTAAACCTACGGAGGAAAACCGAGGACGAAAACGCGCAACATCAAAGAAATTTGATCAACTGCTCATACGAGAGTCAAAAAAAAAATCCATTTTTGTCCTCAGAAGACCTAAAAAATGCGTTAAACGCAACAGTAAGCAGTCGTACTATCCGAAATAGATTGATATCTGCGGGTTTGAAGGCATATAGTGCAAGGAAAGTAGCATACCTTAGCCAAAAGAACATAAACTGCAGGTTATCGCTTGCAAGGAAACATCTTCTGCGCAGAAATTGGACAAACGTGTTATGGTTTGATGAGACGAAGATTAATTTGTTTGGCTCTGATGGCAAGGTGCATGTGCGACGCCCTAAAAACACTGCATACGATCCAAAGCACACGTTGAAAACAGTTAAACATGGGGGAGGGAATATAATGCTTTGGGGATGCTTTTCATCGTCAGGTGTTGGGCCGTTGTTCTGGGTAAAGGATAAGATGTGTGCTGTCGACTACACAAACATCTTGGAGAAAGTCATGCATCTATACGCCCGGGAAGAAATGCCTTTGAAATGGCTGTTTCAGCAGGACAACGACCCCAAACATTCATCTAAAATGGTGAAGAAATGGTTCAAAGACAACAATGTCCACTTGTTGGAATGGCCATCGCAGTCCCCGGACTTAAACCCCATCGAGCACCTTTGGGGCATTCTGAGAAAGAAAATTGCTAGATATAAGCCTAGAAATAAAACCGATTTGTGGGAGAAAGTCCAGGACGAATGGTACAATATAGAACCATTAGTTTGTGCTAGGTTGGTAGACTCAATGGGCCGACGTTGTACCGAAGTTATCAAAAACAAGGGTGGAACAACCAAATATTAATTTAGATTTAATTTAAACTTTTTATTTATTGTTTTAAAGAAAAAGTTTTATGTTAATGAGTTTTAAGTTTATTGTTTCTATTATTTTTTATAAGGGCAATGAAATGAGTCCCGTCATATATTTTGTTGCACAAATACAGCTCAGCTGAGTTTTTCTATTTTTTTACATAAATGTGTTCTGTTATAAAAAAAATATATAGACTCCCAAAATAAAATTTTTTTATAAGAAATTTTCTGAAGATAAAGAACACTGGACGTCGTTTCTATTATATTTTCCAACACTGTATATGGGCTCTTACTGAAGAACTAGGACATTCTAATCCCTTTTGCGTGGAATTTTCCAGGCAGTTAATTTAAGAAAAAGCTTATGAGTTGCTAGTCCGAAGCCCATAAAGAGCTTCAGCATTTAACTTAACCTTATCTGCCCAACTATCACTATTAGTTTCATGCAATACAGGCATCTGCTGCAAGATAATAGCACGTCGTAGTTCAGTAGCGCCCGAGATGTACCACAGCTGTCAGGGAAGACTAAATCCTCTCCTAGCGATTTTGGGCTTAAACTACGTTTTAGCCAAGATGTAGGCACCTCAACTATGAGCAGTGCAAGCCAGAACCTCCTGCTAAGTGTTTCACTTACCTGTTGGTAAGTGTTTCAGAAGTCCAACAGTACATAAGTCATGCGGCTTCCTAGCATTTTGTGTGCTACAACAAATAAGGAACTCCTTTCCCTCTAGACCCCAGAAAGCATAGTGGCCTAGTTAGGTGTATAGCAAGGCAAACAGCTTCGCTAGCTGGGGTGGGCTGACGAGGTGGGGTGAAAAATAGCGATATGCTGGACTTATAACAAACAACTAGAGACAATTAGCTAAAAAAAAAAAAACGATTAATCTGTAATTTTCAGGCCATATTATTTATATAATATTTAGAAAACTAGACAGTGGAAACGATTAATACCAAATTTCTAATGTAACTGGTGTAAAAAGATTAAATTTAGTTATTGAAACGCAACTTTTAAAGCCAAAAAAAATATCCTTTAATTTGTTGTGCGATATAAAATCGGTTCTAAATTTCACTCTGCCACTGTTTGCTTATTAAATTATTACCGCCACGACTCTCGTAGCTTGTTAGCTTAGGGAGGTTTGTAAATGTAGTTGTACTACAAAATGCCAAAAAGTATGCAATTTGAAAAAATAAGTTTAATAATATTTATACAAACAAAACAAAGCCGGCTTTTTAACGAAAAGAAAAAAGTAGAGAATATACGTAAAACAGAGGGTGAGCAAGAGTGAGAGCACGACAGAGAGATTGAGAGTTAGAGGTGAATTGGAAAGTTTTGGAAAAGTACTCTTTTTTTTTTTTATTTAATATGAGTAAAAACACGTTGCTGTCTACATTTCTTGTTGCCTACTTTGAGGTGAGTTTTCATTATTGAAAAACTCTTTACCTTAGCAAACTTTTCTCTTTTCTTCTCTTTTTTTTAACTCTATGTAGGAAATCGTGAGTTTATATGTTTCTTTATTATATTCGGTTTTATTTTCTTTTACTTTAGTTTGCTAACAAAGGGAGAAAAACAATTTTTTTTTTGTATTTGTTTAACAACCATCTGTAAATGCCGGTTTAATTGTAAACGTTTTACTTAATATGTTTACAATTTACCATGTGATTTTATTGCTCAAGTCAAAGAAGTTCCATGTATATAGCTGTTGTTGTTGTTGTTGGGTAGCTACTAACGGCAATTTGTTGTCTGCCAGTGTGTGTATGTGTGTTTTTTTATGTGAAATTGTTCAATTCAGCCTGCAATCACTTTGTAGCCTTTCAAAGACATTCTTTAGCAATACGTAAAATAAAGATACAAAAAATGAAAATACAAGATTGAAAATGCAAAGTAAAATAAGTAAAAATTCCCAAATGAAAGAATGAAGTAATGAATCAAAAATAGCTTTAGAAAACAGTTAAATATAAAAGTGTCAAGTGTTGATTTAATTGTTTGCATTTCTTTTTCTGTTTAAGTGGTGATTTATTTTAATTATCATATATTTTTATTCATATTGTGTACAATTTCTACTTTGTTTGTTTATGCTCATTAAAATAGGTTTTATGTGGAGTTCTTGACTTGTTTAATCAAGTATTATTAATACATTTTTAATCGTTTATTTGCTCAGCCTAAGTGTAGGCAGTAGAAAGTATAAAAAGAGAAATTATATTTTAAGATTTTGCTAACGATTTGAAAATATATATGTACGTAATTAAATGAAAAACTGTTGCTGGGAAAAATGTCTCATGTTTCGAAAAAGTTGTTTTTTTTTAATTATTATTTTTTTTATTTATTTTAAGTTATTTCATTGTGTCTAGTGTAATTTTCTTCACCTTGTTGTAATTTAGTTTAATTAAAATTAATTTGTTTTATTTATTGTAATTTTTATTTATTTATTTTTAATATTAAATTAATTTGTTTTGTTTGATTTAAATTTATCTTATTTTGTTTTTTTTTTCTTAAAGTTTTTATATTTTATTTTAATACTTGATCACTGATAAGTGGCGTGTTTGACAGAAATAAACTATACAGCCATGTCACAGAGCTTAATTCCGTTCGGAAACGGAATTGAATTCTTCTTTTACTTCTTCAAAAAATGAAAAACTAAAAAACTTTTCGAAATGAAATCATTTCTAATTGCAAGAATGAAATTAGTATTATATTATAGAACTGTTTTTATTCCGAAAAAGTTTTAAATATTCCTTTTTTGAAGAATTTAAAAACCGATTCAATTCCATTTCCGAACGGAAATGAGTTCTGTGACATGGACGATAGTAATGTTTTTGAATAGTTCGAGTTTTTTGTTCCTTTCTTCTTGAATAATTTTCACGTCTCTTATTATCTAATCTTAGGCTTCAATCAATGAGAAATTGAAAAATAACTTTTCTCAAGACGGCATTTTGAATAATTTAAGCGCTTTGAATTTCAATGGTAGATTACATATACATTTAGAAATTCAAAAGAAAAATTGTGCCAGTTATGCCACTTATAGGCGTCCGACTTTTTTTCTACGTAAACATCTTTTTTTATGCAGTTATATAGTTTTATATGGTGTATATAACTACTTCTGTTACTGCAATTTTGTATACTTAATATTGACTCTGTTTTAGGAATCAAAACTTGTCGCTGTGTTTCATAATTTACCAATAAATTTAAAACTTTTCTGGCAACCTTCTTTTTAAAACGCCTGTTTGCAAGTTGAAACTAAGGCATTTTAATATAAAAACACATTTTCTTTTGCAAATTAAGTAAATCCTTTTAACCCCATTGTTTTCTCATAAATTAACTCCCTTTCAGTTTGCTTTTAAAACTCCCTTTAGAACTCTTAGCCAACTCTTTCTTTCAGTTAAGTATCCTGCTACTTAAGCAAAAAAAAAAAAATTTTTTTTTGCAATTGCCCCTGAAGCTATAAAACTTTATAAACAAGTTCTTTCTGGTTCGTAAATGCAACACCTGCTTTAATAAAACCCAACATATGCTACATCTGAGGAAAAAAGAAAATAGACAACAACGTTAAGAAAAGTTAATTTTAAAGCCAACGAGAAATAGTGAAACGAAGCTGTAGAGTTTATATTTTAAAATAAAAAATGCCTTAAACTATGCTTTAGTTTACTTTTCCTATTTAGCAAGTGAAGTTGAAAAAAATTTTGATCAAATATTTCTATATTATTTTTCTAAGTTTTAATTAAATATAATATTTAAAATTGATTTTGTTAGTTAAGTATAATTTTTCCTCTTTTTGAAATTTTGCGTAAAAACACTATTTTTATGTTTTCTCCTAAAAGTATGCTATAAAAGAATTGGGATTTTAAAATCTCATGGAATATGTTAACTAACTAAAAACGTTTAAAAATCTACAGCTTAAGAAAAATAATCCTATAGAAATAAATAAATAAATTTACAAAAAAAAATTATAGAATTTATTCTAATATAAAAAATATAAACAAACAAAGTGAAGTGCAGCAGTTGCAATCCACCTTAGAGTGAATTTTATAAACTAGCCTAAAAATATGCTCTCGAAATCTTAACTTATTAACACTTTAAAGTGTTGTTCGTAACAATCAAACGACAGAAAAACACACTAGAAGCTAAAAATATTTTAAAACGCACAGCCATAAGAAAAGGATAATCAGTCCAATATGTCTGTCAAGCCAAATGACAGCGATACGCCGAAAATGGCACCTGAGATACCGCGTCTCAACTCCGAACTAGCCGCACAAGCTGCCATGAAAGCACAACAAATTCTACGCAAGCAAGCCTCCCAGGAGGAACATCATCTACTCAATAACTCAAACATCAATGCTGCGAATATTCATATGAAACCTCCCACACAGCTGCCACCAAAGCCATTTGGCGTTCAACCTCCACCATTGCCACCACAACACAATAAGCCAGTTCCTGCTATACCAGCTCGAGCCGCCGATAGAGCTCCACCACCCGAGATACCGCCCAAACGTCATAGTTTGAAAAGTTTGCCAGATGGCTTCAATTTACCTCCTCCGGGTAGACAGCCACCCCCATTACCTAAAAAACCGGTCTCAGCACAAACTTCGGCTCAAAGTTCAACACAAAACAGCGCACAAAATTCACCTATAGCTATGACCAAATTCAAAGATAAACCACCGGTACCACCGGAAAAACCCGAAATAAAGAGGTCCTCCAATCCTTTCGATATGCCCTTGGATAAGAATGTGCCCTCTCCGGCTCCTTCGCGAGCCAGCGATTTGAAGAAATCCTCAACCGCTTCTTCTTCAACGACATCGTCTACTTCACGTCTTTCTCCCACAGACGATTTTGGCTCAGAGGACGCTTTGAGAGGTATAGAGAGTGGTTTACGTAACATGGAGCGGGCCATGCAAGAACAAATGAACATGCGATCCTTTGAGGTGGCCCAAAGTAATTTTGATATGCAATTTAAGGCTGCCCTTAGCACTGGCAATCGGCATATTTCTGCTGTCAACATGAGAGCTGCAGCCTACGAAAGAAATTTGTCTCTGGATGAAAGCACGGTGGCGGCCCAAAGTGCTGCCGCAGCCGCCCGTCAATCAATTGAAGAAATTAAACAATTACGAGCCCAAGCTTTGCAAAACTCCTCCACCAATAACCTCAGTCAACTGGAGCAGTCGCAGCAACAGGCTATGCGTTCTACCATAGAACACCACATGCGTTCCTTGGATCGTAATTTACCTTTAGAATTACAATACAGCCGTCACAGGCAGCATATGCCTGCCGGTCCGAGCAATACGGCAGTGCCGCCACCTCCAGCCTCAGCTGCTATTGCGGCACCAAATATAGTGCCTGCACAAGCCGGTCCTATGCCTCTCAGCTCAGAGTTTCGGGAACATATCAGGCAACAACTACTGGGTAATATACCCGGCACAGTAGTCCATAATACCGGTCAAAGTCCTGGCTCCGCTGCTGCGGCCGCTTTACTACAACACCAAGCTCAATCGAGGGCTGCAGCTGCTGCTGTGGCTGCTGCCCAGGCGGGAGTAGTGGTTGGACCCAATACTGTTACAGCTGCTTTGAGCAGAGAAGAAATGCGTATGCGCCGACGTTCCTCACACGATGAGACACAAATGCCGCAGGGTCCTGCCATTCCGGGTACGAGTGAAATTGTTCTTTTTTGTTGGTTTTTACGTTTCCTTAATTTGGTTTTGTTATACGTAGAAAATTTGGTAATAAACTTTTTTTGTTGTTAAACGAAAACCCGATGATCATTCATTGCATATGACAATAAAACATGATCTGTCACACAAGTATCAGAAATATCACTGCAAATATGGCATAAATTATTTAAGCTCGAATTAAATAGCAGAGAAATTTAATATTGCATGTGGTATGATTTGTATTCGAATTTCTGGTTATATATTTTTTCAAAATGAATTAATATAAAAATGAGTTTAATCGAAATTAAATTATAAAAAACTTTCACCTAAAAGTTAATGTTGACTGGGCTATACAAGATAATTTTTCACCGGCACACTAGGGCATATTTTGGTTCTGTTATATCACCGTTCTGTTATATATGCATAATATAAAATGTGGTTATCATAAATATCATCACACTTGTCTTATTACAGTGAACTCAATAGTGCAAGTGGTTGATTCAATTAAAAGCTGCTGCTCAAAATACACAAGTTTAAAAATTATGGCTTTGGGTGCAAACAAACTTTATTTTCATAATTTTGGCGCATTCATCGTCCAGACCTCATCCATTTGTGGTCGTTTGCCCGGGGAATCGTACTACGCATTACAGAGAGAATTCGTTTTTCAGCCGTACGCTGAAAAAATGATATATAAATACCTACTAAATTTATAGGTTGAAATTTACGTGATTTAAAATTACATGTGATTTCAAAACCACATGTGATTTAAAACCACATGTGATTTTAAAACCACATATTATTTTAAAACCATATATGATTTTAGAATCACGTTTGCTTCCAAAATTACATGTGTGATTTTTACATATCTTTTGCTCTTTGTCAGCAAGTAAACAACTGATTACTATATCTTATATTTTACATACTATACAAGCTTATGTACCAGAAAAATGGCTATGGAAAAACCATTTCAACCAATGTCCCAAAAATCACAGAAAATTTTAAAATTTTCTGTATTGTTCTTTAATAAAATAGCACAATTACAAATAAAAAAAATCAATAAAATAATTTCGTAAAAAAATTTTATATGATAAATGTTTTGAAATTGATATCACATGATGCCAAACCAACTTTTTTGCTGAATAAAACAACCTTAATTAAGTAACATTTTCAGAACATACATTTTTTAATATATATATTTTTTTTTCTTTGAATAAAAATACATTTTAATAATTCATTCTTATTTTGACAACTAAAGATCTTTATTAGTTTTGTATAAAAAGTGCAGTAGTATTTATTTTTATACAAAACTCATAGCTGCAAAAAGAAGAATCAATTACATAAACAAGATCAAATCAAATAAATGTTTAATATATTTTTATAAAAATTTTAATTTTTTTGCAAAACTATTTTTTTTTTTTTTTTTTTGAAAAGTACTTATTTTAAAAATACCAGATTGCTTCTAAAGTAGATTTCAAAAATTGTAAACTATTAGGGCTGTTTTCCAAATCACTTTTTGTGAAAGTGATTTTAAATCACACAAAAAGAGTTCTGCACACAAAACATTTTTGATTTTTGTGATTTTAAACCGTCAAGCAGTTAGCTTCAATTTGAAATCACATCCCAATCTTTGCACGTACTTTATTATAAATTTTATAATTCATTACATTAATAAACAACTTAGCGTTTTCTATTGATTATTTAAGTAAAGCTATTTATTTATAGATACGGTTATTTTGCTGCCAGATTTGTAGTATTATTTTGTGATATTTATTATAAGAAATTAACTTAAATATTAAATTAATTTATCTTGTTTAAGTAAATATTATCTTTAGTTTTGCATTGTATAAAAAATCCAGCAGTATTTATTTTCGATATTTCGATAACAATTTGTTATCATCGTTAGGAAAATTAATATGTTATTAATAAACATCCTGACGATGACAACAAATTGTTATCGAAATATCGAAAATAAATGCAGTTGAATTATTGATATAAAAGCAACACGATCTTTAGCTGCAAAAGTAAGAAATAATTAGAAAAAGTTTGCAAATAATACCGCGGATCAGTAAATTGAAGGAAAAATCAGCTGTTCTCTTGCGCTTCAGAAAAGCATAAATCACATCGAAAATCACACAAAAAATTTTAATTTGCAGGAAAGGCACACATCACATTTGTGCTTTTGCAACGCCATGTGCTTTTAAATCACATGAGTTTTAGAACCGAAGAAATACAGCAATTATGAATATTCTCACGGAATTTATTTCTCCCGGAAATTATTCCTCACGGAATATATTTTTCATAAAAAGTACTTTTTTCCATTCCAATTGAAGAAAAAAAGCTCAATTTTTGTCCACAAGAATTGAAGAGTTGATCTCCCTTTCGTGTTTTCAACGAATCGAGAGAAGAAAACTTATACTTAATTTTTGTTCATAATTGGAGAAAAGGGAAAAGTAATTATTTTCCTAAGGAATTTTTATTTAAAATTGGGCTGATATCTTCAGGCTAAAGACACATAATATATTTTTTATGAAGAAACGACATCGCTAAGAATGATGAAGGACTTCTTATGAATGTTTTTTAGCAGCATACTAATAATTGACAGCAAAAAGTTGCACCTGTGATTTTAAAATCACATGTGATTTCAAATCATATGATATTAAAAAGTATATATTGGTAGATCTTCTTCTTCTTAAAAAAAAAAAAAAAAAAACTGGTGATAAATTGCATGAATAAATTTCCAATCCGCCCTTTTCGAAAACTCAAATTTGTTGTAAAGGTGTAAGACGTCTGCTGCTTTCCACCTTCACATTCACGTGTTTACAAATTTTTTTTTTTTTATTTTTTAATACATACTGCTAAAAAAAAGGTCCCAACTAGTATAAAACACAAAACATGATATTGAAGATTTTTGTTTAAAACTTTTTCATGTTTTCTCCGCGCCTCCGCGAAAATGAGCTAAAAATTCGTTGAGCCATTAACCTTCCCTTTTCACTTCTCATTTCTTTACCATCTCATGTCCTGTTCTCTATAAAAACACTGTAGTGTAAGCCCATATTTTCCCCCAGTTATTATTTTTTTTATATTTTAAGCATGTGTTTTGCAAAAATTAATCACAAAAAAATCTATTAATCTTTCCTTCTTTCTCTAAAATAGAATTGAAACAATTTTCTTTAGCACCGCATTGTTCAGCCGATTTGGACTACATGCGTTGTTGTCTGAAAGGTAAAAGTTGTTAACAAAACGAAATTCACTTTTTAAAAACCCACTAGCAAAATTTAATCAAAAATAATTTTAACAGTTTTTCAATTAATTTTTAACCCCATTTAAGAAAAAATACTTTACATTTTGGTTATTTGGCAAAATTTAACTCTCTACCTCCTCCTAAAAAGCAAGAAAAGAGCAGCAAACCATTAAATCCTTACAAACAAATGGTTTGTTGTTCAATTTTTCAATCTAACCCTTAAACAATATTTAAAAAAAAATACATTTTTAGTTTCTAATTGAGTTGAAAGAGATCATCACCTCTTAGCAAAACCACTAATCCAGCATGGACCGGCCTTTTAAAACATCAAAGTTAATCTTATTTATCCCTCACCAGGTTTATTTTTTTTTCTAGAGAATTATAAAAAAAAATAATATTAACTGCAATTTTTAATGTTGTTTTATCCAACAGGGAGCTCTATTAATGTGTTACAAAAAGCTGTTAATATCAAAAACAATCCCTTTATTAAGCACTTTTATTAAATGATTCTTATTCAAATTAATGTTATTAATCGTTATTGGTTTTTGTTTAACTATTTTGTGTTTGTCAAAGTATTTGCCTCGAACTTAAACCGGCTTTGTTTCTCTTAATTTACAGTTACCCGTTTGCGAGAGCATTGGGATGAGACCTCTCAGTGTGTCCTGCAAAGAGCAGCCCAGCTTAAAAATATGCTTAGTGATTCCCAGAGGTATATTTTAGTCGTTATTGCTGTTATAAGTTATTATAATTTTTTATTTTTACTTTCTAGATACGAAGCAAAACGCTTGGAACTGGAAAAATGGTTGCAGCGTATGGAAGCGAGAGCTGAGCGCATGGGTACTGTTGCAACAACGGCCGATATTTTGGAGGCCCAGCAAAAGGAACAAAAGGTAAGAATATATTTTTTCTCTCTTATCGATCTGCTCTCTTCTGTAGAAAGCAAAAGGAATTTGAAAACAACAAATTATGAAAAAATATGATTTCAATGATTTTCTTTCAAAAAAATTGTTAAATCTTTTTTGTAAAAAACAATTATTGAGGAACTTGAGCTACAAAAATTTTGACATAAAAAAATTTGTCTTTATAAAAAACAAGTAAGAGTGTAGTATATTCGGCTGGGCTGAAACTAAAATACCCTTCACAATAGTCACGTAGATATATAGTATATATTACAAATTTTAACTAAATATGCTCGGATATACTTATATGTACCGATATAGGAGAAAATTTTTGTTTGCCTTTTAATCGCTATGCCAAAAAGGTAATCTTTTATGGAAAAATCGATTTAGTTCACATCTCTGGTATATATGGACCGATGTCGAAAATTTTCATTTTCTGTATTTTAGTAACCTCCTTTTATTACCAGAACTGATTTTAAGCAAAAAAGTTGTTTAAGTTCGCTTATGCGACATTTTCATTAAAAAATCGGATTAGGCTATATCCCGGGTATATATGAACCGATATCGAAAAGTTTCTTTTTCCATATTTAAATAACCTTATTTTATTACAAGAACTGCAAAAAAAGTTGTTTAAGTTCGCTTACGCGAATATATATGGACCGATATCGGAAATTCTCAGTTTCTGTATTTAAGTAACTTGCAAAAAAGTTGTTTAAGTTTTTATTAAAAAATCGAGATATAGTCTAACTATAACTCGGGTATATGTATGTATGTATATGAACTGGACCGCTATCGCAAATTTTTATTTTCTGTATATAAATAATCCTCTTTTATTACTAGAACTGCTTTTAAGCAAAAGAAAAAAAAACTGGTTTTCATGAAAAAATCGGTTTAGGCTGTAACTCCGGTATATTATATATATGGACCGATATGGGAAATTTTTTTCTCTGTATTTGGTAACCTCCTTATACCAATAAAAATTATAAATAGCTTGTTTTCTATGTTTCCCAGCTATCTATATGTCGACATTTCATAGGAACTACCCTAATCATCAGTAGACTTTGGAAATTTTTGAAAGATATTCTCAAACATTCAACTTTATATCCCAGCAATATAAATAAATTGTTGAGAATTTAAAAGAAAAATGCTCTAATAATACCTGTCAAAACACAAAAAACAAGCCTTTTCATTTATTCACCTCTCTAACATTTCTTTACACCTTTCAAACAAATGAGCAACCGTTGGTTGCTACGATTTGCTTTTTGAAAGTATCGAAAAGCAGAGAACAAAAATTCAAACAATTAAGTTTTTTATTCGCTATTTTTAGCTTCTACCATTTATACCAATAAAAATTATAAATAGCTTGTTTTCTATGTTTCCCAGCTATCTATATGTCGACATTTCATAGGAACTACCCTAATCATCAGTAGACTTTGGAAATTTTTGAAAGATATTCTCAAACATTCAACTTTATATCCCAGCAAGATAAATAAATTGTTGAGAATTTAAAAGAAAAATGCTCTAATAATACCTGTCAAAACACAAAAAACAAGCCTTTTCATTTATTCACCTCTCTAACATTTCTTTACACCTTTTTTGTGTTTTGACAGGTATTATTAGAGCATTTTTCTTTTAAATTCTCAACAATTTATTTATATTGCTGGGATATAAAGTTGAATGTTTGAGAATATCTTTCAAAAATTTCCAAAGTCTACTGATGATTAGGGTAGTTCCTATGAAATGTCGACATATAGATAGCTGGGAAACATAGAAAACAAGCTATTTATAATTTTTATTGGTATAAATGGTAGAAGCTAAAAATAGCGAATAAAAAACTTAATTGTTTGTAACCTCCTTATATAAAAGTTAAGTCCGCTTATGTGACATTTTCATTGAAACATCAGTTTAGGCTATATGTCGGATATATACGATTATAGGCCGATATTGTCAAGTAATTGTGTTAAGTTTGAAGCAAAACAAACATTTTTTTTTTAATTTTCATAAAAATTTTAATAAAAAAAATTGCCTTTTTATGAATTTCAATAGTAGACCCGTGAATCAATGGAGTAATTGCGTGGTGAAAGAAAAAATTTTCTTAGTCTAATGGTTTTTTCAAAAACGGTATTTCAACGGCGGACAGACGGGCAGTGATTAATCGAATTTTCTATCAATTCTGTATATGTACTCGTATAAAAATATTTTTATTACATGCCAATAATGATAATTCTTTAATTAGAATCGTTTTAATACATAAGCCTTTCTTCAAAAATAAATAATTTATGAATGAATTAGGTTCAAATTCTAGGTTTCGTAACAACGTATTTATTATTTTTTAATATGAAAAATTCCTATTCTATAATAATTCTATGATAATTCTCATAAACGTAGTATATTATGAATATTTTCATATTGTTTAAAATTTCCCTTGGAAAGAAAATTAAAAATTCTCGAGGGTTATTACGAAATTTTAAAATTTTGTGAAACCTCATCAGTTTCTCGATTGGCAAATAATTAAATTTAAAGGTATAAAGGTATTTTTGATAAGATTATCGTAAATTCTTAAAAATAGTAACAGTCTTATTCATAGAAAATATTTATTGTTTTATATTATGACATTTTGTATACCGGTGTTCATTGCTCTGTGAGGGCTACATTTTTATCTCGAATAGTTTTTCACTACCACGTCAATTTCTAGTCACAAGTTAAAAACTCAGTTCGTACCCACTCTAATGCTAAATATTTTTGAACCGAGTTTTTAAAATGCGTGACCAGAATTTGACGTGGGAGTGAAAAACTATTAAAGCCAAAAATATAGCTCTTAACATAGAGAGCCATGATTACCAATATACAAAATGTTATGATGGGACTAGAAATGGCAGCACAGTGAACAAAGTAGTGGAAGGGTGGTATTTGTAGGCGTGGAAAATAAATATTTTTGGAATTATTTTTCCATTAGCTTTAATCCTAGATGGTGACTGACACAACTCCTTTTTTTTTGTATATATAGTAAGCAAACCACTCTCCTATTCCCCTAGAGTTCTCTTCATATATTTTTCTTTATTATTATCAGTTTTATCTTATTCTATATATGAGCAGTCGTAGAACAAAACGTGCCTTTTTGATTATTTGAAAACGTTGGAAAATCAAGGATTATTTTTTTACACAATTATTTTATGGCATGAGTCCTGAATATCAAACATGTTCATTCCTTATTTTAAAATTCATCGAACGGCAACAGACACAACCAGAACGAGGTTACTTTGAAGGGCACTACGGCAATGAGATGGCTGACCTCTACGTCAAAAAAAGAGCGGAGGGGACTTTCATTGGGCCCAATGCAAGATTTCGCTACAATGAAGGTCTACGGAGTCCATCGTTGAGCAACATTGAAACGAGACAGCTGGTCTCAAACATTCCAAAAAATTTCTAAACTTTGATATAAAGAAGGCCGAATGTGCTCTAAAACTGGACAGGAAAAGCCTCAGAACACTGACAGCTGCACTTACAGGTCATTATACTTGTCTTAAGCACCAGCATTGGATGCGCATTTCCATCACAGAAATTTACAGATTTTGTGGTGAGGAAGAAAATTCAATGGAGCACTTGATCAGCCACTGGGGAGCATTAGGACACACGAGATATAGGCTCATATGTTAAGTGAATGTGACTTAATGTCACTCCCAGTGAAGGAGTTTTTCCGTTTTCTTTACACACTTAACCCGTAATGGGGCAAAAAGACGCACAGTAGATCAACACTGGTCACAATTTAAGTGGCCGATGAGGGTCACATCCCATTAAATAATAATAACAATCGGCCGGCAAGAAGTCGCCCCAATACATGTTAACGTTGCACGAAATTAAAGATATTTTAATTTGCAAATAGCACGTTTTGTTAAAATAAAACAAAAAAAGCACGTTTTGTTTATATTAAAATGAAAAAAAACAGCGTTTTGATGTGAGCATTTTCGATATCTAAACATTGTTTACGAGTATATATAGATATATGTATATATAAGTATATGAAACTATTTTTGTTACTTGAGCTTGATGTAAGAGAATTTTCTCTTATTAAAAATTGAACTATATATATATTTTTTTTTTGAGCTGAATTAAGCTTTTCAATAAAAATATCAATTGGACTCAATTAATTAATATTTTATTTGTATTTATTAAAACGTAGTTTAATTTAAATCAATTTCTATTTCGTTAGTCTGAAAAAAATAACATTTTCAAACTTTTATTCCGATATCTTCTTTAATACAACTGCATCCGATATCTCTCTCTCTAGTATATTACTGTTACAATTAGAAAGGTGCGCGGGTCTGTGCTTTTTCTGCATCGTGATCAGGCACGCTCGCTCAAGCTACAATCATGCGTGATTCAAGAAAATCACAGTATTCTCCCATCTCTACTTTTAAGGAAACAAAGAAACAAAAATTATTAAACGACGTTTTGTTAAAATATAAGAAAAAAAGCACGTTTTGCTCTGCACCAAGTTTTTAAAAACAAAAATTTTGTATGTGATGGGAAGAAATATTATGCAAATAAGATTTTTTCCCAGTAGAACTTGTCCAAATTAATGCAAATCCATCAAAAAGGCATTTTCTAAAAATAAAAAAATGCAAGAATGCACGTTTTGTTCTGCGACTCCTCATATAATAAAATAAATCATATTATATTTCTTTAAATATGTCGTCATAAATCTTTCTTTTTCAAGTCATTCCATGCTGAATTGCATCAAAATAAACAACAATTTGAAATCTTCAATCAGTTGACTCAGAAACTGATTGCTGTCTATCCGGCCGACGACACAACCCGTATTAAGAAAATGACCGAAGCCATAAATCAGAGGTGCGTTAATTCACTCAAATATTTTTAATTAATTTAACATTATTCTCTTTTTTTATTTCTTAGATATTCCAATTTAAATAATGGTGTTATCAATCGCGGCAAGCAATTGCATGCTGCTGTTCACAGCCTGCAGTCGTTTGATCGTGCCATGGATCAATTTTTAGCTTTTCTATCCGAATCTGAATCACTGTGTGAAAGTGCTGAGGCAGAAATAGAACGTAATCCGTTGATGTTTAAGGTAAGTGTTAAGTTAAGAATTGTTCTCGCTCTAAAATAAATATTCAATTTAGGCTGATTATTAAAAAAAAACTTTATCTCAAGTGTTTTGTTAAAGATTGTGACAAAAAGTTAAAAAATCGCTGTGTTTATTTAATATTATAAAGGCCTTATTCATAATAAATATTTTATATATATTAAAGGTTTACTTGCTGAACTTTGTGTGGAAATTTGTCAAGTAATGCTATAGTAAAAACAAAATAATTTTTATGAATATGCTCGTAAGTTTTTAAATTTTAATGGTTTGTTTCATAAAAAATATGTTATCTTTATTAAAAGCTTCTTTAACAAATTTCTGTACAAAGTCTATTAAATAATAAATAAGTCTTCTATCAACGTAAAATATTTTTTATTATTGAAGCCATAAATCTATATTAAATTCTTAATTTATGAATTAAATATTCTGAGAATTTTTACATACGTTGGTCATTCTGCTTTATCCATCAATTTTAAAAGACTAGTACGATACACTCGTATTGATATATTTGTACGAATATTTTGTTCCCATGTAACAACTCTTTGCATTGATTTGTTGTCTATCAATTCAATGCTCGTAACTTATTTGGTAGAGAGATTTTATTTCTTTTCAAAATTTATACATGTCTATTGAATGAGCTTAAAAGTTTGTACAAAAAGTGGGTCAAACTCGTAGTAGAACAATAGAGTTGGCAACAGTTTTTCTAACGATACTTTTTGCAAGGGGTGCAGCATTTCGCAAGTAAATTTTAATGTAAATCTTTTTTTTATTTTTATTTTTTAATTTGTGTTAATATACTCTTTTAAGCAGGCACCTTTTAAAGAGGTGTTATTTTTTACATGCTATAAGTTACTTATTTTAAAATAGCGATGTACATCCATGGTATTAAAGTGGTAAACAAAAGCAGACACAATCTTACTCTCATTACTTAATGAACATGCGCACCGCTGTGAATTTGTTTCCTGTTTTTTCTCTGTATTTTATACTTTTTTTCATATAAAAGTTATTAGGATTACTGAAAACATAAATTCATGTATTAGTTATTCAAAAAAATCCATATATTAATTATTTACTTTAATATTCAATTTTAAGTAAATTGTATGTAAAACGATTTTTTTGAACTGCGAACTTCTCTCCCAGTGCAAATTTGTTTACTTTCAGAGCGTAACTATGGATTTCTCTTTGAGCATCATTATTTTAAAAGGGGATTGTTTCTTTAGATCCTTTTTTTTAACTTCATACAAAATGTACTTTTATACCTTTAAAGCAGTTTTTTGGAAGGTGTTTTTTTTTTAAAGATTACAAATGTTTTTTGAGGGACAATGTCTTTTTATAAGAAGAATTGTTTTCTTTAAATTACTGCTCTTGAAAGTACTTGTTTAGTACGTTAGTTTATTTATATAATAGTGGATTTTTTTTTAAAAGCTTTACTATAAATGTTTTTAATCTATTATAAGAGATGATTCTTTAAACGACAGTTTTTTTTAAGATACTTTAGTGGGAAGGTTTTCTTTGAAAGATGTTTCAAAGTCGATTTTTTGATAAGTGTACAAAAATAGATGTAAAGTCCTTGTTTTAAAAATAATTTTTTCTTAAAATGTACCTTTCAAAAAATGAATTTTTCTCCTAAACTTAAATTAATTAGAAAGCACTTTTGTCAAGAGGTACTTGCACCAGGAAATGCTTTCTTAAACGTAAATAAGTTCTTTTTTCGAGTGCTGGTGCCATGTGGAAGACATCAAAAATACAGAGTTTTTTAAACGTAGTTTTATTAAAACGTACTTTTTTATGTTATTTTTTTAAAGGTATTCTTTTCAAAAGGTAGTTTTTCAGAAGGTTCATTTTGCAAAAGAAACTTATTTCAACACGTGCTGTCTTAAAAGGCAATTTTTTTTGAAAATATGAGTTTTTAAAAGGCGCTATTTTTTAAAAGAACTTTTTTGAAAAGGTGCTTTTTTAAGAGGTGCTTTTTTATAAGGTGTTTTAATAAAAGTTTTTGTTTAAAGGGCATTTTAAAAGGTACTCTTTTTTTAAAAGATACTGTTTTAAAACGTGCTTTTCCAAAAAGTTCTTTTGTTGAATGCAATTTTTTTAAAAGGCACTTTTATTAAAAAGTACTAATTTAAAAGGAACTTTTCATAAAAAGTACTTTTTTTAAAGCGAACTTTTCACAGGTTCTTTTGTTAAAAGGTAGAACTTTAAAAGATACCTTTTTTAAGACTACTTTTATTGAATGGAACTTCTTTAAAATATATATTTTTTAAAAGTTGTTTTTTTAAAGAGAACTTTTTGAAGTTCTCTTTAAAAGTACTTCTTTGAACGAGTACTTTTTTTAAAACATTTGTTTTTTTAAAAGGTGTTTTAGAGGTGCTTTTTTTGAAAGGTGGTTTTTAAAGCGTGTTTTTTAAAAAGGTAATATTCTAAAAGGTGTTATATAAGAGGTATTTTTTCGAAAGGTTTTCTTTCATAAAAGGTAATTTTTCAAAATGTACTTTTTTAAAAAGTACGTTTTTAAAAGGTATTTTTTTAAACAGTACTTTTTTAAAAGGTACTTTTTTAAAAGATACCTTTTATTAGGCTACTTTTATTAAAAGAAACTTCTTTAAAACATACCTTTTTTAAAAGTTTTTTCTTCAGAGTACTTTTTAAAGAGAAGTTTTTAAAGTTATACTTTCTCCTAAAGTACTTCTTTCATCAAATGATTTTTTTAAAAGATAGATATTTCTTTTAAAATGTTATTTTTTTTAAAAGGTGTTGTTTTACAGCGTACTTTTTAAAAATGTGCTTTTCTTAAAAAATATTTTTTCCTAAAGGAACTTTTTTAAATGGTGATTTTTTTAAGGTTAGTTTTTGTGAAATATATTTTTTTAAAAGATACTGTTTTTAAAAGGTACTATTTTTTTTTTTTTTTTGTTAAAATTTCAATTTTATAAAAAGTAATTTTTTTTAAAGGTACTTTCTTCTATATTCTTTTCATAATCTTCTATATTCTTTTTATAAAGGCTTTTTGTAAAAGGTTATTTTTTTTTAAAAGATACTGTTTTAAAACACACTTGTTTTAAATGTATATTTTTTTGCAGGTAAAAGGTACTTTTTTCAAAAGATACCTTCTTAAAGATTTCTTTGTTTAAAGATGCTTCTTTAAAATTATTAAAACATATTTTTTGAAAAAATATTTTTTCAAAGAGTAGTTTTTAAAGTGGTACTTTTTCCAATGGTACATTTTTCACAAGGTACTTTTTTCAAAATATAAAATTTTTAAAAGATGATTTTTTAAAGGTGCGTTTTTCAAAAGTTAAGTACTTATTTTAATTCGTAATTTTTATTTGAAGTTACTTCTTGTTAAAGGTACTCTTTTAGAGGGTACTTTTTGAAAAGGCAAATTTTAAAACGTAATGTTTTTAAAAGGAACTTTATAAATAGATGTAAAAAGGTACTTTTTAAAAAGTACAGTTTTCAGGGTACTTTTCTAAAGGCCCTTTTCTAAACGGGACTTTTTTAAAGGTGCTTTTTGTACTGCGTGATTTTTTTAAAGCTACTTTTTTTAAAGGTATTTTTTTAAGAATTCGTATTTTTTTAAACTTATTTTTTCGAAGAGTACTTTTTAAAGGCCATATTTTTCAAGTGGTACTTGCTCCACAGGTACGTTTGTCTTAAACGTACATTTTTTAAAATGTAAATTTTCAAATAGTATTTTTTAAGAACTTTCTTTTGCGTGTAACTATTTGCAAAATGGCAATTTAATGCAGCAGTTTTTTTTTTCAGCAAACGCTTTTTTCACAAAAATCTTTTCAAAATATACTTAACTGAAAAAATAGTTGTTCCGCTATACAAGCAGTAGTTTTTACATTCAAAATGTGATTTTTCCAAAAATATCTTTCATAATTTTTAATACATTTTTTCTGAAATAGTTTTTTAAATTATATTTTGAGTCTTTAGCAAAGCAAATTGCTTAATCACTTGCACTTGAGTCTACTCCCTCATTTTATGGGTACTTTCTTCCAAGATTGATACTACGCATATTTTGCATTAACTTTAATGAACACGAAGCGTGATAAATGCATGTGTAACATATTGCGTATGCATGATGATACCAACCCGTTCTTATGAATTGCTTTTGCCAGCATAAATAATAGACAGTTTAGAAGCTTAAATATTCCAAAGATAATCTATTGGATACTCGCATATACGCACATATGTACATACTGAAGCATATTCACTTACACAAGTCTGCCAATGGTTTGCACAACCACTTGAAAGTAATAATACTCGTAATGATGATTCGTCATAAGCAGGCATGTCTAGTACATTGTACATAAATATTTCCTCATGCAGTCGGGTGTGTATCTGCTGCTTGCTGCCCTGTCTCAGCCGATTACTTAAAGTTATCATTGTCTTTAATTGCAGGCTCTATGAAACAGAGAAAAAGCATAAAGAGACGATTTAAGTGCATTTTATTTTTATTTGAACAAATTATTTATAGATCGATAGATAATTTGTTAAAACACAATCAATAACAGCACCCGCATATGGTTTTCATTAAACAAATACTGTTTGTGGCTTAAGAGCCATACAAATTTAAAGCAATTCAAATTTATCACTTTAAAAGATTTTATTTTTTATTTAATAAAAAAGCAAAGTGATTTGTTAAGGCTGAAAATAAAATGCTGGAAGCTTATTTGGGGCGAAAGGTCTTAAATACTATTGAAAATCATTGAGCGCACTGTTGCTACAAAAAAATAAAATAATGAATTTCCAAATGTCAAAAAATAATTGAGAGTAAATTAAGATCTATTCAAGTTTTAAAAATTTGCTTTCAACAAAAACAAAAAAATGTAAGCTGATCTTTTGTTAAAAATGAGTGATATATCTTGTGGAATTGGGATTGAAAATGAGTCGTTTTTTAATATATAAAATAAAGTCTGATAAACTTTATTGTGTTTGTTAATTTTATTTTTTCATCACTTGTTGTTCGGAGATTTTTTAGAAGCATTTCGATTATTTAAGATACTTGTATTAATTTTTGGAATTCCACTCCATTAACGAGCAAAAGTCTTCAGATATGATGGTCATCAATTTCAACATCTGGATATATTTTGCGTGCATTCAAGCAAGTCTTGGAAATTATCGGTTTCCATAACGATAATTTATTGCTGAAGACGGATTAATTTCACGGCATAGCATTTGCTCATTTCTGGTGGATTTAGGATTGCAATGAATCTGCGTACTAAAGTAGCATAAAGTGTATTATAATTTTTACGTAAAATGAGAACAATTAGGAAAACATAATTATTATTTCAATGTTCCTAGTTGTACTCGCAAATCATGGTACTTTAAAACTCTGTTTCGTAAAAATCGTCTATCGCTCCCCGGGTCGATGAAATGATAACAAATTTTCTAATTAACCTGCTGCCTAAAAAATCATAAGAAGAAATTTTTATATAAAAGGTATCGCTCTTAAATGAAAACGATTTTTCCCTGTTCTTCAACTCAATTCACAATCCAATTCCGTTCGGATATTAGCTTAAAATGTTCGCAATCCAAATGGTTGATTTGAATCTGTGTTTCGTAAAAATTGTGATATATTCGGATCACATAGTCCTTATTACAAGATCGCTATTAAGATTAATTTGAAATGGCTGCCAATGTGATATCTGAATTATCCTGCTGCAAGGTGTGCTTAAAATAAACGTTTATAGGACTGAGATGATCAAGGTATAACGAAAGATGAGGATATCTCCACTCCTTTATGTTCTTAACAAGATAAGTTGTGTGTAACGATTTGATTTTAAAGCTTAAAAATTACATTTGGTCCAGGTATGATAATAGAAGGACTATTATGGTTAGAGGGTTGCCCCGACGGAGTTTGCGTTCTACGTTGGCATACCTAATAGAACATTGCCACATAGGAACGCATATGGATGATTAAATCTTTCATTTGATGATATCTGTAGGGAGGACGAAGAAGTTGAGAGTATTGAGCACATTTTCTGTCGCTGTAAAGCCACCGTTTGTTAAGAAAGGTGTTTGCGATTAAGACAAATGCTAAATGATTTGGCGCAAAAATATCGCAATGTGTTGTAGGCGGGTTGGACTCTTTCATCCGATCCTCGGGTCGGTTCTGAACTGGACCAGTGATCTGTAGATCGGCTGACCGAATTGCTCCCAAGTGGGCTAGCTCTTTAATCAGCCTGTTGAACCTGTCAGCCTGTTGAACCTATCCTAATCTATAATTGTGACATTTCAAACATTTGGATATTTTCTTTACCATAAATTCGCTGAAAAGATTTAGGATATTGAAAAATAAAAGTTCTTGTTCAAAATTACTTTATATTGCAGAAAAATTGTCCTTTATTTTTTAGTTCATTTTTTAACTTATGTGATAATTGCTTTTTTAAATAAAATTTCAAAATATATAATTTTTGAAGCCATCCTTTTTAAGAGAGATATGTATGTATATTATTCACAAATTTCTACCGATAACATATTTTGATAAATTGAAAAGCTGTTTGCTCTTCCTTACAATGAAGTCCGAGCTTAGTGCAACTTATGAAAGTTGTTGTCCTTACACGAACGTGTGCTATAAAAATAAACTTTTGGTTTCATTAAAACTTATTGAAAGCATAAATAAAATTATATTTAAATCTTAATATGCCAAGTGAGCTTTAAAAGCACTTTAGCAAACTATTAAGCTTTGGTAAAAAAAAATGTTAGACTATACGAAAAACTTTCTCAAAAACTTAATCGAAAATGTTTGCATGTGCTGCAATATTTAAGACAAAATCCTTGCTCAAAGCTTACAAAAGCTTCGTCAAAAGTATAACCAGGAAATAGACCATGCAGGAAGTCTTGTCATTACCAGAATTGCCTTTCTAAAACTTAAGTTTCAGGCATAGTTGCCAGTAGTTACACAAATTTCTAAGCAAACATTTAAACTCTATATTCTGTTCTCTTGTTGTATGGCTTCTACTCGCATATATGATAATACTCGTATGCTCATGCTTTTCTATGTGTACGAGTATGTATGTTTATGCTTACGTACAAATGTACTTTTGCGTTTGAATAAATGCTGAATGTGTGTGTTTGTGTGCTCATTAGGTTTCTCTCTTAAGAACCATGACCCTTGTCATTTTTGGCTCGTGGCTTTGTTTTGGTGGTAAAGCGGGAAAATTAACATCGTGTTGTTTACGTTTGTTATGAGATTTTTGGCGGTGTTTTTTTTTACCCTTTATTCTCTTCGTTTTCGTTATCAAGCACCCACTACGCATTCCGTTGCCCAAGCCGGTTGTCTTCTGGCACAACACACCGGCAAACACCGTTATCTCTACACAAAAAACAATTTTTTGAAGCTGTTTTGTTGTTTTTATTATTTATTTGAGCATAATGTTGGACATAAGCGTGAGAGTGAGAGCGATAATTTCTACGAAAATTCTCTCCTTACGCAGATGCTGTGTGCGTATTGCACTGATTTTTAAAGTTTGCTAAACATTTTATACAAATTACAGGTGTTAAAAGAAATAATAACAATTGTTTTGATTATAGTTCTACGAAAATATTGCAAAGATTTTTATTGTTTTGTCATAAGCAATTTTCCTTCAAAAGATGCTCTTTGTAAGAGATGATGCCTTAAACGGTACTTTTGTGCAAAAAGTACTTTTTCAAAAAACACGTTTTATCCCAAAGAAAAATTGCTTTATCAAAAAATGTTTTTCATATGAAATAACTGCTGATTCGCTGAATCAGTTAAACATTATTTGAATGTCGACCTGTAAAAGACAAATATTTGGTAAAAATAGTTGTTACACGAAAGCAGATCATTTTTTCCACAACAGACAAATATCGACATCATATTAGATAATTTTTTGGTATAAATATGTATATATACATTTACGTACAAGTATGTATGCATCTGTAAGCGGAAAATATACTTTTACGAAAGTCCAGAAAATTCGATTTAAGATTATGCAAAGTAGCGCAAAATTAATCATCTAATTTCTAATTTTTTATTTTGAATGTTGGAAATTTTTGTTTGATGCTGTACAATTTACTTTGTTATTAACCAAGTGGCTGGGAAGTCTGCGTTTGCTAATTCAAGCGGTCTTGCTAGCTATGGTAAATCAATGAAATAGTAGGAACTATTTCCCGATCGGGAAATACTTCCTTCACAATATCCATTGTGGCTCCTGCTGCGTGTGCGGTCGCATCGTCATGTTTTAACCACATATTCACCAAGCCCCGCTCATTCAATTCCAGCAGTAAGAAGTCACCTAGCATGGCCGTGTAGCGTTCGCTACTACAGTAACTATGTTGCCGATGGCGTCCTCAAACAAATATGGTTCAAATACTCCTCCCGCGTGGACACCGCACCATACAGCCATAGTATTTGTAATGGCTTTTCATGTATCACATGCGGATTTTGAGTGCCCCATAGATGAAAATTTTGTTCATTCACGTGACTGTTTAAATGAAAATGCGCCTTGTCGCTTATGGTGATTTTTGACTCAAAATCGTGGTTAAAAAATCGTCACAGTTATTCCACGCTTTTGCAGAGTCTAGGGCTCCATTGGTTGTTTGTTTGTATTATGCAGCTGTCTAGTTCCCAAATGTTAGATATAATTGACGTAAAACGCTATTCGCATATGCTAATTCATTTCACAATTGTGATAAGTTTTTCGCAAACTTGAATTTTTTTTTTGTATGATGAAAAAAAAAATAATTTTTTTTTCAAACAATTGAGTTTTTTATTCGCTATAATAGCTTCTAACATTGATACCAATAAAATATTATAATTAGCTTGTTTTCCATGTTTCCCAGCCATCTATATGTTGACATTTCATAGGAGCTACCCTAATCATCAAAAATTTCCAAAGTCTACTGATGATTAGGGTAGCTCCTATGAAATGTCTAGATAACTGGGAAACATGGAAAACAAGCCATTTATAATTTTTTAATAATTTTTTTTTTAATATTACTTTATTTGTTTATTTATTTAGTTTTTACACAGATTTTTGTTTCTATTGCAAATCGTCCAAAATTAAAATAATTTGATGAAAAATTTAAAAAAGTTTTTTTGCCCAACATTTCGTTGTACTTCCGAAAATTTTCGTAAAATTCGTTTTATTGCGCTTGAAAAATTTTAATATAATATGGTTATATTGACATAATACTGACGGCAGCATGTGATTAATTGAAAAGTCATAGTGACCAATGTTACAAAAAAATATATATATCTCATATATAATTGTTCAATCTGCAGATTTATTTCGAAGATCAAGCATAATTAAGAGTGATCAACCTATTCATTTGATTTCCAGCCATATTAATGTCATACACAACCATACATTGTAATCATAACAAATCCATTTTAAAAATGTTTTTATCAATGAGTATTTAAAATGCATTTTTTGTTTCTGTTTATGTTAACGCTATATTTTCCAGAACAAATTTTTGCTATGGAAAAGTTCTACATAGAAAATTTTTGTTACTAAAGATCTTCTACTGCAAATTATCGCTGTGGGCAACTTTGTTATAGAGATTTTGCAGTCGATAAATTTCCTATAAAAAAGTTTTGTTATCAATAAGTTTTTGCAAACAATATTTATTGTCCATAAGTCACAAACAAATTATTTATTAAACATATTTCTTGAGAGTTTTTCTGAAAACATTTTTGATTGGTTTTTCTTCAAAAGAAAATTTTTGTTCGCGATAAATTTTCATTAAAAAATTTTTGTTTTGAATAAGTTTTCTCTAGAAAGTTTTATTTATTTACTGTTTGTTCAATATCTCTGTACCTAACAAAATTTTTTAAAAATCTTTAATTGTAGAAGTTTCTTAAAAAACCTTTGTTATCGATAAATTTCTCGAGTGATAACTTTTACGACCGACTAATTGTTTATAAAAGCATGTGCTACCGATAACAACATTTTTACTATCGAAACGTCAGTCACTAAATCAATTTTCTTTAAAGTTTTGTTACCGATAAGTTTTCTGTAGAAAGTTATAGTAATCGATATTGAATTATTTATTTTCTATTGAACATCTTTATTATTAACAAAATTAATAAAGAAATATTTGTTGTAGAAGTTTCTTGAACATTCTTTGTTATCGATAAATCTATCGACTGCTAATTTTTGAAACTTGTGTTATTTTTTTATTTGAATTTTTGTTGGACTTTATTATAAGTTTTTTAATTATATTATTTTTGTAAAGGAATTGACAGGTTATTTTCTTTTATCGAATATCTTTGTTATTACAATACAAGACAGCTAGAAAATACAAAAATCAAACGGTATATAAAAATAAATTTAATTCTTGGAATTTGTGTTATCGATAAACTGTTCTAATGATAATGTTTGCTTTCACTAAATTGTTTACAAACAACTTTTGTTGTGTTTATAGCAGACTTTTGTTATCGGAAAATATTATAATTAAAAACTTAAGCTAGTAGATGCTGAATCTTCCACACAAAACATTGGTTAGGTAACTTACTCTAAATAGCGTTTAAAACCGGTGCAGACTATGTTATCGATGAACTTCCTTTAGAATTCATTACATAGCAGTGTGAGAGAGAGGTATTGGACCAACTTTCGTTAGTCTGAGCAGTGTCGAAGGCAGGTAAACTGGGTATTGATCAGCTTTAGCTAATCTAATTCCAACATTTTAAATACTGAGATATTTGTTTTGACCTTTTCGTGTTATTGATAAGTTTAAGGCAAAGTCCACAAACACTAGTTCCTCTTTCCTCCTGCTTGCAACCTATTTTCCTAGTTCCAATACAATGCATTGCAAATATAGTGGTCAACCCCTGAGAACTAATCGAAGATAGAAACATCGAAATGTTGTTGTCAATATTTTTTTTTTTTTTAATTTTTGGGATATTATTCTTCCAAAAACTTTCTATTGGTCGAATAAATATATATTCTTTTAAATTTTCATTAGTTATTTTCTGGTACTTTTCGCCTGTTTCAATCCTGTTTTGTAATATTATAACAAGTGTATACTTTCTGTGCGGCAGCATAAAGAACAATAACACTGATTGGGGGAGAGAGCGAGAGTAATCATGATGATGATGACGATAATTGTGATACATTTTTCACATGTATTGATGTGTACGTGTGTGAGTAAATTTTTAGCCTTAGCCGAGATGTGAATACGTTATGGAATTTAGTTTGTATTTTGAATTTCTACGGGCTGCATGAAACGATTAAAAAGAACGGAAAAGAGTTAACGGCGCGAATAAAAAGAAAATAAAAAAGAAAACAAACGGGGATTTGTTTAAACTTATTAAATAAAAAAATTGTTGTCATTCAAATAAAAAGCAAATAACTTAAAAAAGTAATAGAAAAGTTTTAAAAAAGTTATTAATTTTGCTAAAAGGAGAAAGAAAAACATAGTTTATGCTTTATGCTTTACTTTATTTTAAGAAATATATAAAGGCAACTAAATAAATTACTTTATAAAGAAGAAGAAAAAAAAAAAGACTTCTGCTGCATTATTTCAAGCAGGAAAAGTGTAACCTAATTAAAGGCTCTGAAAGTGAATATTTCATATATCTTATGAAAACTCGGAACCAATCATAATAAATGAAAAGTGAATGTGTAACAAAATCAAGTTTATTGTGTAAATTGAGTAATGAAAGTTTGCTTTTGTAAATTAAATTAATTTGAAGCATACTTACAGGCTACAAATGTTATTTACCAACACTCGTACAACACTAAATAAACAATTATGTTTATTTGCCTTTCAAAACAACATTTTGCGTAAAGTTGCGTGTGTATTTGTGTCTGCGTCTACTGTGCTGTTAAGGCGTATATTTGTGGTTGTGCAAAAGCATGATAAATCCAGCTGCATTTTGTCGTGTGCGGTTTCAGAGATGCACTTTTATAGTCTAATACAAATACATAAATGCATTTTTCCTATATGACATTAATGGTAACAGCACCTTTACTTTCCACACTCAATCCGAACAAACATGACACACATAAAGGCACTTGCGGCAACATGAATGCTGAAGCAACATGCCGAGTTGTGTTTGTATACACCCTTTTGCAGAAATATTCGTACATATAAACTTTTTCACACATATTTGTTTGTGTACACAAACATAAATACACACAAACACACACAGTCGCACGCATACGAGTACATACGTCTCCGTAGTTATATATTTGCATATGTGTTCATGTTGTTCTTAATGTGTGCGAGATCGTTTGTCTGCAATTTTATGAAAATTCATTTAAAATGCATTTTGTGCAACAATTAAACACAAATCAGTGGTTTTAAAATTCACTTTGAAAATGTTTAAACAACAAAAAAAATTACTTTATTCAAATGCCACTACAAGTGCTTTAAAAATAAATACACATACGTATGTATATACTCTGGCATATGTATCCGTAAAAGCATGTGTGCTTCCGTGTGTATGTGTGTGAGTCTGTCTGCATACGTATGCGTAAAGAAAAAAAGGCGGAAGGAAGTGTAAAACATCAAACCCGGCCACAATTAACATGCAACAGCAAGCAGACATAATTTGTAAATACATGTTTGTTTAAAAACAATTCAAAAAACAAAAAAAAAACGAAAAAACAAAAAACGAAAAAACACTTAAGTGCTTTAATTTTTATAAAGTAAATCTTCTAACTTGAAAAGATTTAAAGGAGTCGTTTTTAAGTGCTGTAAACAATTTATACAATAAATTTAAAGAATCTCCAATATATTAAGCAAAGAAGAAAATAAAAGTTTTTAACTAATAAAATTTAAATAAATTGAAAATTGAATTCATTTCTCTTAAACAGAAATAAAGTTCTTAAGTGCTTGACCAGGAAGACACTCCCTACACATGGTTTAGTTCCCACATCAAATTAATCGAGTCTTTCTTTTTACAAAATATAAAAAAACAAAAATTATATTTATAAACAGTTTTCAGGCGAATTTACCGAAATATTACTTCGGAACCAAGAAGAACTATTTCAGGTCTAACAACTTGCTCAATTAATAATAAAACTGGCGATCAATATTTATGTACAGTTTGTAGAACACGAACACCTTACTTCTCCAAAAATTTGTATGAAAACCACTAAGTTGTTTTGAAATTTCGATACAAATATTTCTAGACAAATTAGTCATCTATGTTCTGTAAACAAGCAGCAATTTAATTGCCTAGCTCACGGTGTCATTGCGTAAACGTTCGTCATAATTTTTAAGGCCAAAAAGCCTATTCCGATGCCGTTTATAAGCTTTTTTCCCCCTAATCTTGTGCCATTTGCCTTGCCTACCTCCAATACATGAATAATAGTTGACTATAAGTCGTTTTGTATATAAAATATTAGTGAAGCTTAACGAAACGATATCGCGAGTCAGGCAGTAATGTTTGAAATGAAATTCTTTGAAAGTAAAAATTTTCCGCAGAAAGTTGTTTCTTATACAAATTTATTTAAAACAGTTTTTCCTAATGATCTACATTAACATTTATTGATAACAATTAATTTGTATACTCGATAACAGATAAAAATATTATCATTAGCAAACATATTTTATTTAAAGTTTCTTGTAAACCAATGTTCGTCATATGTTATTATTGATATATAATAAAAATTTTGAACGATAATTTATCGATACTTTATTGTTGTATAAAAAATTTTATGATTATTGAAAGTAAATAGTTCTTAAAAATTTTCTTAAGAGATTTTGGCAGCAAAAAATTAAAAAATCCTTTAAAATATTTTGTTGATAGCGGAAATTTTCTATAAAAAAAATTGTTACATTAGAAAGCCCATCTCTAGTATTATTATCTTTCAAAACAACACCAACTATTTGTTTGTAATATAGATCCACTAATCGTTATCAAAAATAGAATAGTCTTAAATGGAAAATATCAATTTAACTTATACAAAAAAAAAGAACAGACATCGCTGCTTAAAGAATTCATCTTTTTAGTGAGCAAAAATCGATAAAAACACGAATTTTTTTTATCGAAAATTTTTTTACAGCAACAGTGTTTTATAAAAAGCTCATTGAAACTAACAATTTGGTTTACAAAATTTATCGATAACAAACATTTTCAAATAAATATTTGTCTTAGTTTTATCTTGATACAATTTGACCTTTTTTTTTTCTTTTTAATTTTTCTGAAAATGCAAAATGTCGAAACATAAATTGCTAGTATTTTTATAAAAAAAGAAAACCAAAAAATTTATAGCTGCAAAAAATTAATTTATTCGAAATATTTATCTGTAGAAAAATTTCCGTAGATAATTAAAGCTTCTACATAAAATTTATCGATAACTTTCTTCTTTTAATAATTTGTAGTATTCAAGGTCGTTTTTTTATAAAAATGTTTTAATAAATTTATTCTTTATTTCGTTTTCTGTTACAAAACTTTGTCAGGAAAATAATTGTTGTAATTTGTTTTTTAATTTTTATAAAAAAAACGACCTGAAATATTGCAAATTATTAAATCAAGAAAATTATTTAAAAAAGGTCAATAAATTACGATCAACACAAATTGTTTACTGATGACCAAAATCTTTTTCGTTAATAAAAATGTGTTACAGAAAATTTTTAGGGATCGATAGCGAAACATTTTGCTTTATAAATTGTTATCAAAAATATTTGTTATTGACAAATTTTTTTACAAAAAAGTTTTATTAAAGATTAAAATTTTATGGAAAATATTTAAAATCGTAAATTTTTTTTCTTAATAAAATGTTTCTTATGCGTAAAATATTTTCGAATAGTTTTTGTTATCGGTGAATTTTGTGCAGATTTTCTTATTTGCTCTATTAAACAATTTTTACTATGGATTAACTTGCTATCAAAATTGTTGTTATTAACAGTTCTTAATGGATCGATATATTATCGAAAACTATTAATAACAAATTTCTTTTAACGACATATTTTCTGCAGCAAATTGATTTTTCCTATTATTGCAGATTATTTATTATTATTATTTACAAAAAAGATTTCGAGAACAAAACTTCTTTAAAGCTTGTTAAATTTATCGATAATGAATATTTTTATTAATAATCAGAAATGAATTTCTGAATGATCAAAATATTTTGCAAAAATTTTTCGATAACGAAAATTGTCTGCAGAAAATGTATCGACAATAAAAATTTTATATAAAACGTTTCAAAAGAATTAAGAATCATCAATTCTAACAATTGTAAGTGAACTTTTCCGAAGAAAATGTTTTTTCTTGACAAAAAATCGATTATTCTTTTTTTATAATATTTTCTTGTCGATAAAATTGCTATAAAAATGTTATTAATATTTTTTTATAGACATTGACATCATCGGAAACTATTTTAAAAAAAAATTTCTTTTAACAATGGATTTTCTACAATAAAATTTTGCTAAATAATTTTTTGCAGATTTTTTGGCGATAACAAAATTAAATGCAAACAAAATATCGATAACAAAAATATTTCTCAACTATTGCTAATTAAGGGTTTCAATGAAAACTTATCGATGACAAAAATTCATCCTCAGTTCAATATCACAAATATTAAAAATATTTCTGGATGACAGAAATATTCTATAAAATATATTACGATGACGAAAATTTCTTGCAGAAAATTTATCGATAGTAAAAATTTTTCATAAAGTTTTAAAAGATATGTGATTAAGAATCATTATGTCGGTGAACTTTTTCCAAAAAAATTTTTTTTTGTTTACAAAAGATCTATGCTATTGATTTTTCATTTCTGAACATCTTCACTATCAATTAACTTGCTATAAGTTGTTTTTATTCGGTCACGAAAATTTCTTTAAAAAAGTCTATTGGTTTTAAAATTTTCTATAAAATGTTTTTAGAAAGGGATTATATGTTAAGAATTATTAATAACAACAATTTTCTTTATCTTTAACTACTCGCATCTTATTGATTTTTTTTAATATGGATAATAAAGATTTTCTGCTAAAATAATTTTCAGCAAAAAATTGTCTTTTAACAAAATTTTTTTATGAAGTTTTAACGATATTTTTATACACATTTTATACATATTTTTATAAAAAAAAGTTATTGATAATAAAAACTTTCTATGAATAATTTATGGTAGCAATAATTTTCTATAGAAGATTTTAAGCAAAAAACATATTCTATCGATAACATTTTTTATTAAAAATTTGATGATAACGTAATGTTATCTGTGAAATATTTATCGGTAACAAGTATTTTTTACAGAAAATTTATCGATAGGGTAAAATATTTTAAAAAATTTTTATCGATAACTCAGATTTTCTTTAAGAATTTGACAATAACAAAAATTTTTGAGTGAAAATATGAAAGAAAATTTTGTATAGCAGATCAACAGCCAAAATGTGTTTTTTTTTTTAATTTTAATTTTTTTTTTAATTTAACACAAATTCCAAAAAATAATTTTTAATATAATCGTTATGAACAACAGCTCTTGTTGTAACATATTTCAACTAAATGTTTTCATATTACCAAAGTGCCTTAAAGAAAATTTATGACATTGATGAGATTTGTTTAGATTTGAAGCAATTGTGCCTAAATTGTGTACACTTTTAGCACAAGTTCTTTTCATATGATTTTGGAATTAAATGTGTTTTGGGTGTTGGGAATTGACAAATAGCTACAACTACAAAATAACAATAATTTTATCGCACACACAACGACATTAAATATAAGCACCTGCTCACGCATTGTACATTACACTTTTCTCAACGTATTTTTTTTTTCTTTGTCTTTTTGTTATTCACTTTTGAATATTAACATATTTTTCTAAAGAAAGATTTTATCTGTTTTACTAATCTTTAAGAAGTTTCACTTTTCAATGCTTAGCAATTTGTAATTTTATTTCAACGCACCAGTGTTGTGGTGAAGTCTGTAGAATAAACACAATAATATTACTGGGGAAAACCTACTCACTGTTTTTAATAACCTTTTCCCACTTAGCGATGACTTAATCTTTGATAGCTTGAGTTCCTATGTAAACAAATGATACCGCTTACAGAAATCTTTATGAAATTCAAACAGTTCTCTTTAAAAACAATTAAAATCCCATAAACCGCGCAGCTTAATTTCATTGAATGAAACCCACGCACTACAATGCGTTTTCGTTTTATCTAAAATTCAAATTTATAATCAAATAAAATAAATAACAAGAAAAAAAGCCATTCAGCTTTTTAACTTTGGCTGTCAAGTTTTGAATCAGACATCGTCTGAATAGTTATTAAAGTAATACTCCACCTTCCGTTAACAAATCAGCAGAAAAAAAAATCGATTTGAACTTTTAGTTCCCATGCCCAAGTTCAACGTTTGTCATACATTCGAAACAGAGAATACAAAAAAAAAAGTATTTCCTATCAACGAAATTCTTTGAATCAATTAACAAATTGTTTGACCAAAAACGAGAACGTGTTGATGATGCTGAGCAGTGTTTGGTCATGTTTGAACGTAACAACCGGAATTTTTGCATCGATATGTGAAAATGGATAGAACATAGATCCATCACTTACTCCGGTCTTATTAGCCCAGCAAGTCTTATTAGCTCAGCTAATAAGACTTGCATAGTGGAAATTGCGAGAATTATTATTTTTGCTAAAATTTTGTCTGTGAATTTTTATTTTTTATCTAGGACCAGTACTCAAGGGAAGCCCCTACATATGCAGTGCATTTTACTGGAACTAGGAAAATAGATTATGAGAAGGAGGAAAGGGGGAGTAATGTTTGTGAACTTAACACACGGAACGACCAAAACAAACGTTATCACAGCATTTAAAGTGTTGAAACTAAATTAGTTAAAAAATTTTCATGCTTTTCCCAAAAAATTTATTCGACATTCGTGCGTCAAGCACTTCCCTTTGATCATGTATTATTCGATTCGTTTTGACTCTGGACTCCTGACCTTCAAAGCTTCAACTGCCAAATTTTTTTGTTTTAAATGTAAAGTTTCCTTTTAACATAAAAGAAAAAAAATTACTTAGAAAGACCAGAACTGTAAATTTAACATGATTTTTTTTCTGTTTTTTTTAACAAATAAATATTTATTTGTAGCAAATAAAAGATAAATATTGTGGGCCATTGATTTATTACATAAAAATCGGACACACAAACATAATCACGATATGCAAATTAAATATTTAATTTTTGCTCAGTTAAAAATGAAAAATTGCTTTTAATAAAAAAAAAAAAAAACGAATTAAATAAATTCAAAGGTCATTCCTCTGCGGCTTGTTTGAGTGAATTGTTGTCATAGCAGAAGGAAATAAAAATAGATTATTTGTTTAACTTCTTAAAAAAAAATGCGATATAAAAATTAAACGATTTAAATATGTTTTTACGTTTATCGATAATAAAATTTCTATATGAAAAATTTTGTTATACTTGTTATACAAAGTTTTCTGACAGCGAACATATTCTGTACTAGATTTGTCGTTAAAGGAAACTTTCTGCAAAAAAGTTTTCAAGGAACAAAATTGTTTGCATAAAATTAAAACTAAAGGCAGAATTAGTTTGTAGGTTTTTCTCTATTCTGAACCAGCTGTTTTGTTTCTGTTCAATTGAAACTATATGTACATGGTTAGTCTTTACTTTTTTGTTTGGCTCTATTACGGACTAATCTATTGAAAATAGAACTCAACGTTATGTGACGGCAAGATATGCGTATGTTTTACTTTTTTCAGGTATGGAAACATTAATTTTTTTATTCAAATGAATATTTTTTTTTTTGTGAAAAGCTAAAAAAAATTTGTTTCAATCTAAGATTTTTAAAAGTTGATACATTTTTATCAGTTAAGCAACTATGGATGATTATTTTAGCGGAGAAAAATTATATTTTGTACAAGAAGTGTCATAAACTCTACAGATTGTTAGAAATAAATTATTTATTTGTTTCTTTTTTTTCACACAAGTGAAAATTTATGTACATATTTTATTCTTAATTCTCACGGAAAAAGTAATTGTAAAATATTTGCTACAGAAATGAATGTCACAGAACGCCAACAGAAAGTAAAAGCCAAAGAGGCCTTAAAATTGATTAAAAAAATTATTATTTCCAAAAGTGTCCTGTCATCAGGGACAGTAAGCTGCTGGTTTTATGGGATTTTATATAATTTTTGAAAGAACCGCTTGAATTTCTTTAAAATTTTTCTAAGTAGTCGCTGTCAAACATTACGTCATCGCCAAGTAGGGAAAAGCTATTAAAAACTGTGAGTCGGTTTATTAGGTGTACAACTTTGCTTCCGCCGTTTTGCAATAAATGGCCTTAGCGGAAAGTGGTGTTCGCAATAAATAGATCGTAGATGTCATACTATAAGCGTAGGCGTAGTAAAAATCTTTATTTATGGAGAAAATTTTTAGAGAAGATTATCAACAGTGAAAAGAATAATTATTTTGCAAAAAAAAGAAGGTTAATTTTGCAAAAAAAAAAAAAAAAGAAGTTTATCAACGGAGGATGTTTGATAACAATCAGCCATATCACAGAGCGGAATTGAAGTCGTTCGGAAGCGGAATTGAAGTCTTTTTTTACTTCTTCAAAAAACGAAGAACTAAAAAACTTTTCGCAATGAAATAATTTCTGATTGTAAGGATGAACCTAGTATTATCTTATAAAATTGATTTCAATCCGAAACAGTTTTAAATTTTCCTTTTTTGAAGAATTAAAAAACCGATTCAATTCCATTTCCGAACGGAAGTGTATTCTGTGACATGGCCAAATATTTGTCTATAAACATTTAACGTTAATTAAAATCTGTTTGGAAAAGTTATAAAAATGTTCAAAAACGAAAAACTTTTTTAAAACAACAACATATGGAAATTTACTACAGAAGAATATTTTCCATTGAAAGTTTATCAAATTTATAGAAAGTGTATTGAAAACGAAAAATTTCTGTAGAATATTTATCGATAGCGAAAATTTTTTTTAATTCACGGATAATAAAAACTTTATAATATATTAAAGATTCGTATTATTTGATCTTGTTTATATTTTTTTTCTTTTAAATTTTCCAGCTAAAGATCTTTAATTTTCTGCGGATGATAACAAATTGTTATCGAAATATCGAAAATAAAATACCGTTAAACCTTTTTTATAAAAAACAAAAATAAATGAAGATCTTTAGCTTTATAATATATATTTTTCGATAACAAAAACTTTTTGTCTAATAGAAAAATTATCGATAATAAATACTTTGTGAAAATTTATATAGAACAAAAACAAAAAAAATTTTAATGGAAAATTTAACGAAATTTTATACAGATATCAAAAATTGTTTAAGAAAAAAAGAAAAAAATCTATACCCAAAAAGTACTTACAAAATTTATCGAAAGAAAAACTTTTTGATATATACTCGTATTATAAAAGTCCCTTGCAACAGAAGCTGGCGGATTTGCTGAATCCGAGTGTTGAAAAAAATCCCTCTACAAAATGAACATATTACCTTCTTTATCGGTCACATTTGTTATTTTCTATTTTGTATATTATTTTTTTTTATTGTAGTATTTTAAAGATAAACGTTATTTGTATTTATTTTTATTTGTTTTATTTATTCTGGAGGGTGGATTGTTGTGGCTGAAGTAACAGCGCTCATTACATAAGCGTACGTAGTGGAAGTTCTCTCCAGCCACATCAGAAAATGTGTTTTACCAGACCATTTTGGGGTTTTGAAGTTGAGATAAAATTAACATACGCATTTGATTTAGAGATAAGATTGACTCGGGTTGACTGTATGTGTGCGTGTGTAGGTGTGTGTTTGCGTAACATTCTGCGGTAAAATTGTTGTGTGTTAATGATTTTGAAATGTGTCCACATATTCAGTTAAATGGAAATGCGTTATAATTTTTTAATAACTAAAATTTGTCATACTAAATCTTTTTTCTGCGTTCGTTTAAAGTAACTTTTTATTTACATGCGCGTCAAAATGTGTGCAAACATTAATTTTAAATGTCAAATTTAGATTAAAAAGATCACGAATATGTTAAAAACGATATAAATTTGGAGAAATTACGAGGAAATTATTTCGGCCTAAATGTTGTATAAGAGCTTTGTGTTACTTAAATCCTACAAACCTTGATTTATAGGCAATCTGTTTGTAGTTTTAAATTTTTTTTTTTTTTTGCTCTGTTGTTCTCTTTCTGACAGACAGTCTTTAGTAGTTCATATTTAGGAGAGTTGCTTCAAAGCCAAAAGTACCGTGCGATTAAAAAAAACTATTTTCATTGAGAAAGAATTTTTCAAAAGAGAGAAACTTGTTAAAAACCGCTATTTTATGAAAGAATATTAATAAAGAAGTAAGGAAAAAAAAACAAAGTGCCGATTCTCGAATAAGGAAACTGTTCGTTCGCAAAATTACATTTAAAACAATAACTAACTTTTGAATGTTGTTTTTGTTTTAAATGTAATTATGCAAACCAACGACAAGTATCGTTAGCCGGGAATTGGTTCTCTTTTTAAAATTAGGTGATGTGTTTTCCTTTTATAAAAACTTCCGTTTTAATGAAATCGCCTCTAATATGGTATTAATAGACATTTTTTAAATTCAGCTATAAAAAAAATACTTTTAAAAAGTACTTATAAAAAATAAACACTTTTTTCAAAGAAGGGGCTTTTTTAAAAGCAATTAAAAAACTACTTTTATAAAACTTCTTTGAAAAAGTTGCTTTTAAAGAACTATTTACTAAAGAAAAGCAGCCTTTAAAACAAGTCCTTTTTTGGGAATTAAAGAAGTTTATAGAAAAGTACCTTTTTTAAAAAGTAACTTTTTAAAAAGTACCTTTTTAAAAAGTACCGTTTTAAAAAGTACCTTTTAAAAAGTACCTTTTTAAGAAGTATCGTTTTAAAAAGTACCTTTTCAAAAGTACCTTTTTAAGAAGTATCTTTTTAAAAAGTACATTTTTAAAAAGTACCTTTTTGAAAAGTACCTTTTTAAAAAGTACCATGTAAAAAAGTACCTTTTTGAAAAGTCCTTTTTAAAAAGTACCTTTTTAAAAAGTACCTTTTTAAAAAGTACCTTTTTAAAAAGTACCTTTTTAAAAAGTACCTTTTTAAAAAGAACCTTTTTAAAAAGTACCTTTTTAAAAAGTACCTTTTTAAAAGGTACCTTTTTAAAAAGGACCTTTTAAAAAAAGTACATTTTCAAAAACTACCTTTTTAAAAAGTACCTTTTTAAAAATCTACCTTATTAAAAAAGTATTTTTTTAAAAAGTAACTTTTTAAATAGTATTTTTTAAAGAAAATACACCTTTGTAAAAGTGATTTTTTAAAAAGTACGTTTTTAAAATACGTACGTACAGCACGAATTTCACTTCCATATAACTTGAGTCGCTCTAATGTACATATATAACTAGTTATTGTTGATATTTGTCATGTACAATTGTTGCAATAAAAATTTACTTAAAGAATTTGAGTAATATTTGAATTTGCTACATCTTGAGTTAAGGTGCTACAAACGACTTTAAAAATGTGTACAAAATGCAAAATGTAGTAAATCAATTTTTGATTTATAAATTTTGCTGTTGTGGCAATTTTATAAGTCGTGTCGTTTATTTTGGTGTCATTGCGATTACAGGTTATGAATACCCGACATAAAAGTGATATTAATATTACATATACGCTGACAGGCTCGTTCAAATGTGTTAACTATACTCGTACATGCTAATAACTACCTGTTCCTTACTTAACTGACGTTTAAAACTAATTTTTATGAAAAAAGTTTTTAATAACAATATTGAATATACTAGTAAGTGGTACTTTTACCCAAAAAGGCTTTTTAAAAAAGGTAAATATACTTCGGTAAGGCCTTTTAAAGAAATATTGTTTGTAAGAATGCATTTGTATAGGTGCCATATACGAGTATGCCATAATTTAGAATCATTTTTTTTTATATTATATAAAATTTGTCATGACAGGTTAGGCATTTATAAGAAATAATTTGCAATATATTTTTTCCGTTCAAGGTCCTTTTTGTTTCTAAAAAATTTGTTAATGTATTTTTCAATATGTCGTCTTCCTTTGGAAGACTTCTTCAGGAAAATTTGTTTTGTTGGGTAATAAATTTAATACAATAATTCAAATTATCAGGCCTGTTCTAAAAATCACGTGATTTCAAAGCACATGCCGTTTCAAAATTACAAATGTGATTTGTGCCTGTTCTGCAAATCACAACTTTTTGTGATTTTCGATGTGATTTACACTCTTCTAAAGCACAAAAAACTGCTGCTTTTTGGTCCAATTTACTGATATTTTTATTTTCAGGTTGAATTTTTTTATTCGCGGAATTATTTGCAAAATAAGGTTAATTCCTTCTAATAAATATAAAAGGTAAAATAAAATAAACCAATAAAGCAAACCACAAAATAATACAACAAATTTTGCAACAAAATGAGCGTATCTAGTTTTTTCTTAATTTAATGAATTATTTCGTATAAAATAAATGATTTTACTTAGATAATTAATAGAAAACACATTAAGTTATTTATTAATGTAATAAACTATAAAATTCATCATAAAGTGTCTGCAAAAATTGGGATGTGATTTCAAATTGATTGCAAGTTAGCTAACCGATTTAAAATCACAAAAATCAAAAATATTTTGTGTGCAGAACACCTTTTTTGTGATTTCAAATCATTTTCTCAAAAAGTGATTTGCAGAACAGCCCTGTTTGTATTGAATTTATAAGTAATTAGTTTTTTCACGACTTTTTTGTAATGACATATTGAAATCAAAACCAAGTTTTGTAGTATCAGGATACCAGACAAATGAATAAATAATTTGTAATCGAGATTGGTGAATACTTGCCTTCAATAGCATCGCTATGTTAAAATAATGACTTAAAATAGCAAAGTAGAAGTAGGGAAGCACATGTTTATTAACTTTTTAAAACATTACTTTCCAATAGAAATTTTCGCTGGGTACTTGAAAGATTTTGCTACTTGAAAGGAAAAAAGGTTGAATAAAAATCGCTTGTTTAAAGAAACATATTTCGTTGAAAAATTACATATTTTAGAAATCATCATTTGAAAAGAAATAAAAAAACTCTCTTTTTGGGAAGTACTCCTATCTTTAAAAATCTATATATGAACAAACTTTAACTTTCCAACAAGAAAAACAAAGTTTTGTTTAAAATATTCTAATTATAATTAAGAAGACTTTTATTTATTAATCCCTTGACAATATCCGGATAACCGAAACTCTTTTAAAGAAATTTTACAAGAAAAATCTCTTTTAATTTAAATTTATATACTTATGCAGATTCTAAATTAGTATATTTAGACATACATGTTACTCGTATATCACAAGTGTGTTAAATTGGCTGCTCTCAGTTCAAAAGGGCTTAACCTTTCTCCACAAAATTAATGCCCTTATTATTTATCCACACAAAAATTTTCGTTAACTGTGCTTCAGGGGGCAAATGAATGATGCATTTAAAAAGCTAGTTTCATATTTTTTACAAGCTTTTTCCCCCTATTTTGTGGTTTAAGCATCATATTGGTAAATAAAATAACAACTTAACTGCTTACAGCCTCCACTGCTCACTGCTCATCGCTAACCATTCTATTGCTGTTACTGCCATTCCGGGGCTACTGTTGCTTTTGTGTTGTGGAAAACACTTATGGGAATTTCATTACTCGCTAGCTGCCTACCATTTCTATACATGAATGAGAGTATCAGAATCCATTTGCTATTTAAAAGAATATAAAAAAAACACACACACACACACTCATATATGAATAATGTCGTTTTTTAGTTGTTATAGTTGTGGCTGTTGTTTTGTATTTGGTGTTCATATTTGTTGGATTTATCCTTTAGCTAAGGATTTATTTTTTTGTTTTTAAGTTTATGATCTCCTTTCTTAGGGTATTTTTGTTTTGAAGGCAGTATAACACAAATCTGAGTTGTTGTTGTTGTTGCTATTGCTGTTGAATAATAAAAATTCATTAAGAAAAAAAAAGGAATTGTTAAGGACCATTATTGCTATCCCACCTCTTAAAACTGGATGGTTTTTGTACAACTTTCTTTAGTAAAATTTAAGATTGCTTTCCTAACATCAAAATAGAAAAATACACGCAAAAAATTTATGCTTTCCTGAACACAGATTGGTTAATAATTTTTAAGTTTTTATTATACTAAAACCGCGGAGGATATTTTTTATAACTATGGCGTAACATATAAATGACCTGGCAAAAAGTTTCCCAAAGAAAAACAGTCACGACAAAACTATATCTCTATACAATATTGTGTCCAGTAGAATCTGCTACCCCAAAAATAGCTCTTATTATGGCAAGAACATTTTCACGAGAAACTTTGGGATATAAAGTTGTATGCTTGAGAATATCTTTCAAAAATTTCCAAAGTCTGCTGATGATTGGGGTAGCTCCTATGAAATGTCGACATGTAGACACCTGAGGAACATAGAAAACAAGCTGTTTATAATTTTCTATTCTAAACAGTTTTCTATAAAAAGGAGCTCCTAACTGCAAAATTCCCAATAACTGAAAAAGTTTCCATTTCATTTGACAAACTCGAAAAATATTCCTCTGCCCTATTTTCTTTTTATTTGTATGGCAAGCGCTTACATTTGCAAATTAACTCCCCTCCATTTCAAGCTAATTTTGTTTGAAAAAATGTTTTCATAATTTATAATCAGGTCATTATTAAGTGCAAATATTTTACTTTCTTAAATTAACTGCATGCTAAAAAGGAAAAGAAAAAATTCTTTATGGTATTTTGCAAGTGTAAATAAGAATGCGGAGTATATGTGTGGGCAATGGATACTCTTTGGGATATAAAGTTGAATGTTTGAGAATATCTTTCAAAAATGTCCAAAGTCTACTCATGATTAGGGTAGCTCCTATGAAATGTCGACATGTAGACACCTGAGAAACCTAGAAAACAACCTGCTTATAATTTTCTATTCTAAACAGTTTTCTATAAAAAGGAGCTCCTAACTGCAAAACTCCCAATAACTGAAAAACTTTCCATTTCATTTGACAAACTCGAAAAATACTCATCTGTCCTATTTTTTTTTTATTTGTATGGCAAGTGCTTACATTTGCAAATTAACTCCCCTCCATTTCAAGCTAATTTTGTTTGTGAAATATTTTCATAATTTATAATCAGGTCATTATTAAGTTTTTTTCTCTTAATTTAAGAAAAAGGTCGAAAAATTACGATAAAGGCAAGATATTCTCAAACATTCAACTTTATATCCCAACAATCTAAATAAATTTTGTGAGCATTTTTCTGTTTAAATTCTCAATAACTTATTTAGATTGTTGGGATATAAAGTTGAATGTTTGAGAATATCGTTCCAAAATTTCCAAAGTCTACTGATGATTAGGGTAGGTCCTATGAAATGTCGACATAAAGGCACCTGCGAAACATAGAAAACAAGCTGCTTATAATTTTTTATTGTAAACAGTTTTCTATAAAAAGTAGCTCCTGACTGCAAAATTCCCAATAACTGAAAAAGTTTCCATTTCATTTGACAAACTCGAAAAATATTCCTCTGCCCTATTTCCTTTTTATTTGTATGGCAAGCGCTTTCATTTGCAAATTAACTCCCCTCCATTTAAAGCTAATTTTGTTTGAGAAATATTTTCATAATTTATAATCAGGTCATTATTAAGTGCAAATATTTTACTTTCTTAAATTAACTGCATGCTAAAAAGAAAAAAAGGAAGAAATTCTTTACAGTATTTTGCAAGTGTAAATAAGAATGCGGAGTATATGTGTGGGCAATGGATACTCTCATCTCAACATACATACCAATAGTACCTGCAATTCGTCCTACATGCAATCAGTCATTCATCTTCTTTTGGTTGGCAGGGATTTAATATTTACTTGACTCAAATAACAGTGATATGAGGGAGAGTTTCCGAACGTGTTTGGATGTGTGCGTGTGTGTAATTATAAATAAATGTAAGGGTATTTGTATACTTGCACAATGAGGGATATGGATGGTTTTGATACTCGTTTTGTGTGTGTGAATTTATTTATTTGTTTTTGAATGATGGCAGAACAAATGTGTCTTTCTTCATAGTTGTTTTCATTGTTCGGCTTTCGTACAATCATTGACACACATGACCATTACACAATCCTTTTTCTTGCTTCTTAACAGATCTAAATCTTTTTCTTTATGCCACCAACATACAACCTTTTTTACACTCCCGACTCCCTGCATTCCTTTATTGCATCTTTTTTAAGCATTGTTGGTATGTGTTAATTCGTTATATGTATTTGTTATTGCCTCCTGAAAATGCCACTTATAAAACTGTAGCAAGCCAGTAATGGCAGTAGCAGTCAGCTCTGCCCCACACATTGTACTGCCTTCGTATTTTCTTACATTAAGTAGAATTTTTAAATAAAAGTGTGAATGGAGAGAAAAAACAAATGGAAATATTGCCAAAAGTAAAAATAACAATCAATAAAAATCTTAACTTGACAAACGGACAGCAAGCGATACAGCATGTCAGGAAAAATGTTCTTGGAACAAAATCCAATTCGTAAAAAGTGATTAATGGGACAATAATTATTTTTTCTTTTACCAGAAATAAAGAATTCATACAAAATATAAAATTTATTGTATGTAACCTGTGCGGTATTTTCACAGGTAGAACTTTTTTATTTGCCGACTTAAATCTAACGAAAACAGACTAACGGTTTCTAGGATTACTTTAAGCCATATAATTCTAGTGTTCCATTTGGGGAGCGGTTAATATTAGTACATATATTTTTTTCCTAGTCAAAGCTTGCAGAAATTTTTTCACACTCTGGTAACGCCTAAGTGATCTGCTGTTAAATTTAAGTTCCGTTGTGTGTTTTTCAGTGTTTAGTTTCTATAACCCTGCATGTTAATTGGTAAAGTTTTTTATAAATAAATGTCTCACTGTAATCTAGTATTTTTATAGGAAACTTAAAATTATTGGTTGGTCTAAACAGTAGTTAAAAAACAAAACTCAATCAAGATCTTTAGCTGGAAAATTTAGAAGAAAACAATATAAACAAGATCAAATAATACGAATATTTAAACAAAACTAAATTTAAGTAATTTGTGTTTTGTTTTTTTACACGGATAAGCTCTTCCATTATTGGAACAATAGGACAATATGCTCATTTAAAGTGGAGTATGGGTGTGCATGCAAATGGTCTTGCTCCGAAACTGAACCGAACGCAATTAAAAAAAACCGCAGTTTCAGGATTAGGTTAGGTAGGCACACCGCTGGATACCCCAAAATAGCCTAGGTTTTCCTGCTCACTTGGGTCCTAAAGTCGTTCCCTTTCTGATTGCCTGAAAAGTGGGATAGTGAAATGACAAGGAGAAGAATAGAAGTTAGTGGAATATAGTGTGAGTGGAGGAGACGGAGTGGCGGGGAATGGGAAGGAAAGGCGGGAACCTCTTAGTGTAGCCTTACATGCTGCTGTACTACCCATTCGCTGCTTCTTATGAAAGAGGCTAGCACGTTAGGTTTGATGGAGGCCAGCCAGGATAAGCTGTTGAAGCTCCGCTCGCCTAGGTATCTTAGACGATAATGCTCCCATGCCGGACATGTACCGAGGATATGAAGGACCGTCTCCTCCTCTTCCTCGTCTTGCCAACTTCTGCAGAAGTCGTTATATGGCAGGCCTAGTCTCCTGACATGGTTTCCAAATGGGCAATGTCCAGCGATAACTGCTAGAGTTACTTTTAGGTGAGATCTGGGTAGTTTTAATAGCTTCGACATATGCGACCACAGGTTCCTTGATATAAGGTATATGGATTCAGTGAGCCATTTTGCTTGGACATGTTCTAGCGTAAGGAGTTTTATTGTTTTTAAACACGATGATGAGGGTTCTCTGGGAATCAACAGGTTCCTTGATATAAGGCTTGTGGATTCTGTGAGCCTTTTTCTTGGTCATGTTCTAGCTTAAGGAGTTTTATTATTTTCCAACACGATCTCTTTTCCGCAAAGGGAATCTATATCTAGATATTCAGCATTCCTGGACTAGACTAGAAATAGTGTATATTCCAATCAGGGAGTTGATGGCGGCCTTGCTGTTCGTTACTATCATGGTACCCCTAGCGAATATCTCGTGAGACGGCAGCCATCTATCCTATATTTATAGCTGATATTTCAGCCTGAAGAACACTGCAAACGTTTGATAGTCTAAAGGATATTTTAGTGTAAAATTTTTCTATGTAAACGCCACCCCTAACCCAACCCGTGTAAACATAGAAGAATCCAGATTCTAGGGCAGATTCCTCAATTTGGTAGCCGAAGCTTCTTTGAGAGGAATGTTTTTGCGAAGCAGTAGTAAATAGATCGGGGACTACGTTCTTTCCAATCCCCAGTATATTGGCATGTCTCCACGGTCTGTGGATTCATGCTCCTGTCGCGTTCAACCTAATCGCGATTTTTAGTGCTATCTACCTGGCTTCTAAGTCACATGGCATCCAGCTCACAAAATTACTATAAAATGAATTTGTATTTGTATGAATTATGTTTGTGTTCTGTGAGTACAAACAAAAAGCGTGAGTTTGCCAAACGTTTGTGTAGTGTAGTTGACCTTTAACTGTGTCGTGACACGATTGTAGTGTTACTGCTGGTGAAAATATTGTTTTTTCCATTGAATTTTACTTATTTTACAAACATATTGATTTTATCTGCTAAACTAAACTTCAAAAACATTTTCTTCAAAAACATTTATATAATATACTCATGTACACACAAATATGAATAATTTCCCGTTTTTGTATTGAACATGTTGCCTGTTTAATACATTGATGCTTTGACAAATCAAATGTCAATCATCAGTCAGCATTGTTTGAATTTTGGCTTCCCCAGAAAATGCCAATATTTTCTTTGTTTGGTTTTAGTGTTTCAATCAACACAAAAAACCGCAAAACAAATGTTTTTGTTTATTGTGTTTTTTTCTAACTTAAAATAATGATAATCTAAATATTGCATGAGTAATGTGGGGCAAAGCTTATTGTGTGATGCACTTGACACTCGTTGCAAACATAAAAAAATAAATAAAAATAAAATGGATATAAATAGTCATATATTGGTTATGGAAAATTTGTTCTTTACGGAGTTTGTTTAATAGAAAGTGAAAACTCTTTTCTAAGAAGCTGAAAGTAATTTTTTGTAGATCTAAAGAGTTTTTCTAATGGCCTGTTATATCAAGTCGTACTCGTTGGTACAAAAGACACCTGCATAGCTTATAGTGTTTACTTTTTAGTCGTTATTAGCGCAACTCAAGAAAACTTTAAATATGTGCACGTATACTTAATATACATATATTGAATAAATGTTAAGTATACGCGAAAATTTCGCCAATTTGCTATACATAATTTATCAGAAAAAATAATTTTCCTTTTTCAACAAATTAAATTGAGTAGAGTAAAATATGCACAATTTTAGAAAGGGTAGGTCAAAGGTCACTATAGGTGAAGCTCAAATATTTAATAACTTGTATACACACATATGTATATTTAATTTACATATACTTCTATATTATAAAGTAAACAATATTGATTTTCGAAAACGAAAAAATTAATAAGTGCTCGGTGGCTGATTTGGCTAAGCAGCCATATTAAAAATACATTATGTTTACTAATGGGTGCTGAGGGGTAGTGTAGCAACTACGAAACAGCTAGTGGTCCCCTAGCTTAATGTATTTAATACTTTTTTCCTGACTTCTTTGATCGCGGCACTCAATGTTATAATTAAATAATAAAAATCCTTCTTGGCGAAAGTCAATTTTGAGCTTTAACCATAAAATAATACAACTTGTAATACATTTCAGATATATTGATTTTCTATTTTGATATTAAGTATAATTTCACATAAACAAAGGCAATTTTATATAATATTTTGCAGCGGTGACACTCGAGTGTCTGTCGACGGGTATCTATTGCAAGACAACAGCACCTCAGGAGATTATTAACTTCCAAAAACCGGCATTCACCATAGTTATCAGGGAAACTAATTGCCCTTCCTGTGAAGGGCTCAAACTACAGTCAGGATGAAGGGAAAGCAGAACCTCCCGAGGGCTTTGCTGATCCCCGTTCTGCCAATTTTAACCCTTAGTGAGAGTTTCAGAAGTCCATCACAACATAAGTCGTGCGGCTTCCTAGAGTTTTATTTGCTACAACAAACGAGGAACTTCTACCCTGCACAATAGTGAACAAGATTTACATCAGCACCTGCCTTTACGGCTTTATATGATGTGTGGACCAATTCCACGGAGGGAATTATTCACGATTCGCCAGCGCCATCGTGTGGCTATTCTAGGCTCACACAGGTAGCAATTCTTGCGATATATTTGAGCAACTTCTTGTTAAGAACTTCGGGCCTTCTAATCCCTCCTGTATGCAATATCCCGGCAATCAATAGAAGACAAGGCTTAATTAGTTGGTAGGCCGAAGTCCACTAAGAGTATCAGGCCATTAAACAACTCTCCTGTCACCCGGTTCCTTATAGTAAAGTTATCTATTGTAGAGGCAACAGACAGAGGTTGTTAGTCTCCCAAAATAGCCACGCATCAAATAATTATCAGGGACACTAACTTCCCATTCCTGCTTTTTAGGTTTCAAGCACAGCCAGAACATTACAGCAAAGGTAGGCAGGCACGTCAACCATAATTATCCCAGGTTGAACTGCAAGCAGTTCTAGCCGTGGGCATGTTGGTCCCCGTTCTGCCAGTTTATACACTTGGTGGGGGTTTCGGAAGCGCCAACGCAACATACGTCATGCAGCTTCCTAAAGTTTTATTTGCTATAAAAACAAGAAACTCCTTCCCCTCTTTACCCGAAAAACAATATGCCCTGGTTTGGAATACGCCAAGACAAAACCTGTTCCCCGGGGGAGATATGTGTACATATAACCTACCGATTTTTTTTATAAAGCCTATCAGAAGTCCTGTGAAATTCATGTAGAGATTGTCTTGAAATTCCTGAAGTGTGCAACCATGTATCCCTCCTTTTGGTCGCACTGTGAAGCGCAAAAGACGAATTCCATGAGACTTTATTGAATAGAAAAGTTCACGCTAAGTCTTTGATACTATTTGAAATTCCTAAAGCTTTGCGACTCATACGCTAGAAAGTTGTTGATCATTGTGCTTTAATTGTTCCAATTTTAAGAGATAAATTTGCTAAAAAATTTCTTTACATATAATAATTAGGAAAACAATTAGATGTTTTTGATATTTCTGCTCTCCTAATAATCATTATAAGATTATTTTAATAATTGTGTATTAAATACTATGGTGTGACAATGTTGATAAGCTTCATATTCAGATAGCCTCAAAACCAGAATTTCCACAAAACCAGCGAACAAATCATCCGCTGTCTGCTTCAACATTATATATCTTTTTTAAAAGAATCAATTCTTTTGCAACGTATTTTTCAGGCAACAAGCTGGAACAGGACTTTACATACAATAATATTTTTATATACTTACATGTATTTGCGCATTCATGTGTATGTATACGTACGCTAAAATCAGGCTTTCAGTGCCAAAATCAAATCTCTAGCATCGAAGTTTCTTTAGAAAAATAAAGCACTCTATTTTGATAAACTAAAACTAAAAATATATATAAATACTCTTATGTTTAGAAAAAAAATCCTGAAAAAATACGATCAGTTGCAATAAACAACAAATCATGAGTTTGTTAGACAACATCATAGCACCGGCAATAAAATTAACAATCATCTCGTTTCACAACATGAATTTTCAAGTTTGTTTTTAGACGGTAACGGTTTATATAACAAAAAAAAAAAACAACTTTTTCTTTTTTAAATTTGCTATTTGATGGATTCTTTTATTATTTTCAGGAGTTTGTAACAAATAAAAAACCATATTACAGAAAAACAACACAGTTCTGTTTATAAGCCATAAAAACAACCATTATTGCCACCAGACTGTTAAAGAATAACTTGCAAAAAAAAAAAAAAATAGTCTGGTTAAAGGTCTCTTGTTATTTGCTTCTTTTCAACGAACAAGCAAATGTCCTTTGAGTTTTTTGCACTCACAAAAAGAGGAAAAAAAACAAAAATACCCTTGAAACTCAGACGATGGCAGGGCACATTTGTGTTTGCTCCTCTCGGGCAACAACAATAATAAATAGAAAAGTAACAAACCAAATGACAATTACTATCAACACAAAGCAAAAAACGACCACCACTAACTATCAGAAAACGAATTAAAAAAAAAAAAAAAAACAAACAAAAACAAAACAAAAAACAAGTAGTGGTCAGACACATTTCATCAACACAGGCTGTAGCAGGCCAACATATTCGTACCCACTAAAACACAACATTCCAACAACATTTAACCACTTGTGTAGCAGCTTGTGAATATTTGTTTGTTATTTCTCTCGTCGTCGTTTCTGTATCATAGACATCATCGTCATCATAAAAGTCAACAGACCATACTGGAGAGAAGTCCTGACAAAGTCAAAAACCAAGCAAGCAGCCAGCCAACCCGTTCAGGCGAACATTCAACCACTAACTAAGAAACTTGTGATATATACTCGTGCAGTTTTTTTTTATTTGTTTTCATATTATTTCTTTTATTTAAAGCAAATGAAAGTTACAGCTCTGGGAATTCAAACTGTCTATAGCACAAGCAACTGATATTATTTTTAAAGCAATATATTAAAAAAAATATTAACAATTTATCAAAATCACTTAAATTTTTAGGAAAGCAAGCCGCGTGCTTAGAATTAAATACTAAACGAAATAGAATAAAACACTTAAAAGGGGTTAAGGTTGAAAAAAGTACCTTAGAAAAATGCTATCTTCCAAAAATACCTAAAAATATATAAATATATATAATAGCATATTTTGAAAAAGTGCTTTTAAGAAAAGTGCATTTTAAAACGATACATTTTTTTAGAAACTAGATTTTCAAAATATCTACCCTTAAAGGGGTTAAGGTTGAAAAAGTACCTTAGAAAAATGCTATCTTCCAAAAATACCTAAAAACATATAAATATATATAATACCATATTTTGGAAAAATGCTTTTAAGAAAAGTGCATTTTAAAACGATAAATTTTTTTAGAAACTAGATTTTCAACATATCTACCCTTAAAGGGGTGGGTTAAGGTTGAAAAAACTACCTTAGAAAAATTTTACCTTCGAAAAATACCTAAAAATATATAAATATATATAATAGCATATTTTGAAAAAGTGCTTTTAAGAAAAGTGCATTTTAAAACGATAAATTTTTTTAGAAACTTTTCAAAATATCTACCCCTATAATATAAAATATCTCCCTAAAAATCGTACATTTTTTGGAAACTAGCTTTTTAAAATACCTACCGCAGCAGTACTTTACAATAAATACTCTATAAAAAGTTTACTCTAAAGCTTTTAACAAAAATCCTAAAAAAAAATCATATGCAACAAAGCACATTTTGAAAACTGTATTAAAAAAAATGCGCTTCAAAATAAAAAGTGCGTTTTAGAGAAGTGCATTTTAAAACGAAACATTTTTTTTAGAAACTAGCTTTTCAAAATATTTACCGCAACAGTTCCTTTTTAAAAAAGTACTTTATAATAAATACTCTATAAAATGTTTACTTTAAAGCTTTTAATAAAAAACTTAAAAAAAAGTTCATATGCAACAAAGCACATTTTGAAAACTGTATTTAAAAAAAGTGCCCTTCAAAATAGTAGTTTGCAAAAAAAAAAAATCACTTTTTGAAAAAGTAATTTTTAAAACTAAATATTTTTTTGAAGAACCTTTTCAAAACATTTTCTCCAGAAACTCCTTTTTAAAAAAATGTACTTTTTCAAAATACTACTTAAAAAATATTTCTTCTAATACAGAGAAAAATATGAAAGGAATAGAAAATTTTTTCCATTGTTTTTGTTGTTTTAATATATCAAAATTTTTTAGAAATTTCAAAATTTAAAATAAATAGATATAATTTGACCTGCAGAGGCTATCCGAAAGAGATCGAAATATTGCCGGATAATAAAATAATGCAAAAACCAAAAACCTTAAATAAAAAGAAACCGTAAGCTTAAGAAATTATATAATATAAAAAAAAGAATTATTTAAAAGAAAAGAAAAACAACTTTTTAAAGAAACAACTTTTGAAAAATGCCTTTTAAAAAAGTCCCTGTTTAAAAATGTGTTTTTAAATAAAGTTTTTTATTTAGTAATAAAAACTATTTATATACTTTATCAACATGCTTCTGAAAAAAGTAACTATTGAAAAGCTCTTTTGAAAAAGCTCTTTTTTATCTTGGACCAGTACTCAGGAGATAGCCCCTACATATGCAGTGCATTGTACTGGAACTAGGAAAATAGATTATGAGAAGGAGGCTTTTCAACAAAACAACTTTTTAAAAAGTTAATTTTTTGAAAAGTTTTTTCTTATAAACTGCATAGTACGCAAAAAGCAGCTTTTTAAAAAGCCACTTTCTTCAAAATGAATTCTTTTCTTTTTTGAAACTACTTATCTCAAAAAGTACCTTTTAGAAAATTATCTTTTGTAGCTAGTGAATAAAGTTTCGTTAGCAAACATGCGTTTTAAAAAAGTACCTTTAAACTTGCAAATACGTAACTGTTTAAATAGTACCATGAAATACAGATAATTTTTCTTTTCTTCAAAAGTACTATATAAAAAAATACTTTTAAAAAAAATTACCCTTTAAAAAAAACACCTTTTAAAAACATTTATGCATGTTTTGAGAAACGCAAATCGCTTAAATTTAGCGTTTTCGATTTCAAAACGCCAAATAGGTGTTCTGAGAAACGTATAACGCAAGAAATATGGCCAAATAGGTATTCTGGAAAACGCATATCGCTTAAAATTGGCGACTTCAACTCGCATGTATGTATATATTGAAGTGAACTGATTGAATTTGCTAAAACTGAACTTGCAAAAGGCAATAAAATTATTCACTATTAAAATTTAATATGTTTTCTTTTTATTTCAAAGAATTTTACACATTTTCATTAACAAAACTAAATTGAAAAATTTTTCTATTTGTTGTCAAATTTTCTTTCGTTTTTCTTTTCGTTTTACTACCACATACATACGTATGTAAAACACGTACGTATGTAAAACACATGTTGTATTTTTTTCGGAAAAAACTCTGAAACGCCAGTAAAATGCGCGTTCCTAAGAACACCTAAAAATCAATTAAGCGTTTTTCAAAACGCATTGCGGTTTCAGAACGCGCGTTCTCGGAACATGGCTGTAAATATTTATTACTTTTATTTACACTTTGTACCACTGTATTAACATACTAAACTTGCTAGCTTTTCTGACTTATGACTGTCTTGCACAACGTTTAAAGTTAAACTCTGCTTCTGACGAGCATCTGGCCGCTATTTATACTTCTTTATTAATTTCTACCATAGTCATGAACTTTTTTATTTTTTTTTATATTGGACCAGTACTCAGGGGATGACCCCTACATATGCAGTACATTGTACCAGAACTAGGAAAATAGGTTGTGAGGAGGGGGCAAGAGGGAGTAGTGTTTGTGAACATTTGACTTGAACTTTCCAACGTTATAACAGACAGGAAACACGTCTGCAGGCAACTTATTCCACAGACGAAGAGTACGGCTGAAATACGAATTCTCTCTGTAATGCGTAGTACGATTCCCATGAAATTGCTAGAGATTCGCCAATGATCGTGCGAGACTCGTATATACAAATATAATTGGTACGCACATACGAACATGCTTCCGTAGCAATAAGAATACAACAACAACAATTGCTGTTCTTAAATCATGTATGTTGTTTGTATATTATTGGACATATTCATAAAAATGTAAATGAATTTGAAATGTGCTTTAGTTCAAAAATTCCATACAAAACTTTTCTAAAATTCAGTTCAAATACATTTTAATTTTTAATAATGAATATGCACATATATTATTTGTTATGTCTATAGCTTTATGTTGTATGTGTTGATGTGTGTATGTACATTCATAAAAAGCATATCTACATCTCACACAGTGGGTTAGAACTGAGACAAATTCGTAACAATATTTATTTATTTGATTTCAAAGCACTACAAGTCCTTGATTACAAAACAGACCTACCAGATGGGACATCGTGAATAAAACTCATGTGATGCCAAAGCAGATTCGTTAGTGAGCATATGCCATCTTTTGCTCAAAAACCTGCTTCTATTTAGGCGAAAAATTTGCTGGCATATTTTTAAAGTGCTTCGCTAGAAAACCCTTTGATAACATCGACATTAGATATAAAATTCGCTTCCTGAATACAATTTCCTAGAAATGTTTCACTGATATTTGAACTTTAAAGAAGACAATGCAAATTTGTGTGTATGTGTAGAGAAAAAATGTTTGCTTAATTTCCGTAATTCCTTTAGAAATATAATTTTTTTGGTATTTCATAAAAATGTTTTAGTTTAATCAAATCGATTTTTGCTTCTGCACCTTTTTTCCTGGCTTTTTGTTTTAAGATTAAATTCCTTATCAGTTTATAAAAAAGAACTCGATGTCGCTTCTTACCGCTTTTTGTTTGAAGTTTTAATTTTTAAGCTAAAGTTTGGTCTTGTTTATTTGATTTTCTTAAGACAAGTTGTTGAATATCAAAAAGGTTTTTTTTTTTTTTTTTTTTTTTTTTTTTGTGAAACTTTCTTTTGTAAGAAAAGGAGACGAAATAAATGTTAAAAGTGTTGTCCGTTAATCGCTTTATGCTTGTTTTTTTTTCCTTGCCCTCTTGCAAATCTTTCGTTTCGGTGAATTGTTTGTATTTAATCGAAGATTCTGATTCTTTTGTGCTTCAATTAAAAACGAATTTCTTTCTTTGCTTTAAAGTGTAAGGAACCAATTGAGTTTTAACAATTATTTGCTGAAAATCAAACTTTTTCCAAACTTTTTATTTTCCACGTTTTACTGTTGTCCTGTAGTTTTGGCAGATTTTCGTTTTACTTTTCTGTTTGGTGTTTGTATTGAAATTGTATTTTCGTTTCTGCCGATAGAAAGTTAATAAGCTGGAAGACGTTTTCTTAATACTTTTAGCCAAAAGAACAAACACGAAAACAGAATTTAAAGTTAAACTTTACTTTTAAGTGGATTTCTTGAACTATTTTCACAGTCATTTTATTTATTTTAAAGATCTGTATGTAGGCTAAAAAGGTCGTATAGTGTTTTTATGCTAAAATGTTTATTGAAATAAGCATTTTACGGGTAAATATTTCTGAAGGACGAAATCTGTTGTTGGTTTAAGGAGTAACTACAAAAGCAAGGAAACAAAAGAATTACGACTTCTTCTACTGTAGTACTTACATATGTGTATTTAGATTAAACTTAATGATTTGTTCCATAAAAGAAACTGATGGTTACACATTTGTCTTAAATTACAAATAAGTTAAGAAAAAAAAAATTTTACTTTACGTCTCGTTCGCTTTTTTCGAACATCTTCAGGAGTATAATTTATTGGTTCAGGCAGATTATATGCTTCTCTTTCATATCATTAATCTTAATATAAAAAACTGGACATCAAAACAGATGAATTTTCAATTAAATACATAATTCAAAAAGTGCTACAACACAACAAAAATTCGCTAAAGTTAATTTTAATATCACAATATGTTGAAACTTAATAGCATTCGACATTTGTTTTGGTTTCCCTAAAACACAAACTACCACTGTAAGTAACCTATTACCGTCATCTCCGTTTACTTTGGAAATTGTCCGCGTGCAGTTTCTTTTATTCAGCTAAGGAAACCACAAATTTCCGCCATCGTTAACCATGGCAAGACTACTCTCATTTCATCTTTAACCAGCAGTAGAGTAAATTCAAAATGGACTCCTTCAAGGTACAGGTAGTATAGTATTCGCTATTTGCTTAATACTGTAGTTGTGTTTTGTGCGATATTTCCAAGTGAAAACATAATAAAGTTGCGGAATTCCTTTGGGGTTGTTATTACTAATTGGTTAAACTCAAAATTGTTGTTTCATGTTAATACAACTTAATATGTGTTTCCGTATTGCAATTTTCTTGTTCTGATTCTTTTATAGTTTCTTTCTCAGTTGCGAATGCAGTTGACAATTTACAAAGCAATTAGGACCACAACGAAGATTGCTGATGTAAAGGAAATGAATCACCTGTAAAGAAATAGAGAATCAAAAAGCTACCGAAATGAAACAAACTCAGACAGAAATTTAAAAACTAAACTCAACTTTAAATTTATGCAAATATATACATATGTACTAGTATATATGAGTTTTTTAAGTGTTTGTTTTAAATGCTTCTCGTAAAACATACTATTATTCTTTGTTACATAAGTTTCAAAAGTACCTTAAAAAAACTTCTTTCAGCAAAAATATTTTCTGGAAAATTTACTCTGTTTATAAGATATTACACAGAAAAAAATTTTTTTCGTGTTCAATATCAAAATTCGTTGAACCAATTAATAAATTGTTTGAATGAGGACCTGTAAAGGAATTCGTGGATTCAAACAAAAATTTAGTAAAAATAATTATTGATCGAAAACAACTATTTTTTTAAACAGCAACAAGATACGGTATCCAAGGTTATTTTTTTGACATGTATATGCATACAAATTATTTTTTCAGACAAAAATTTTGTTGATTTTATTTTTACTATAATTTTTTCTGTGTAGAAGGAAAGAGGGAGTCGAGTATATGGATTTGAACCATAACAGAATATTGCGTTCAAATTAGTTAAAACTTTTCTGTGCCCAGTACATAGCTTAGATAGTGAAGTCACAGTCAAATCATACTTAAGTCCTAATCACATTCACATCACCTCCATGGCATTGTCAGGTAAGCTCCCACAATTTCTAGTGCAGTATAGTCGTTAGAACAAATTAAGAAATGATATAATATCGAGGATAATTATAATACTTTCGGGCATTAAGAATATATCTATGTAGTCGAGGAATCAAAAGAAACTGCCATGTCTTAACTGCCAAACTTAATTCTGATTTAAATTTTTGGTTTGTACATTTGTACAACGGGTTATAGTTCAGGTTTTTTCTTTCTTAAGTTTTTTTCTGTAGAAAGATTTTTTACAATACAAATCTGCTGTGATCAATAATTTTGATTGAAGAAGACAAGAAAAATAATAATCAAATCTTTAGCTGGGGGACAACTAGCTGTTTCGTAGTCGCTACACTACTCATCAGCACCCACTGGGATTCGAACTCGGGACATGATGTATCATGATCTACTGCTTTAACCACTAAGCCACCGAGCATTTAATTATTTTCTATCTATATTCATCTCATATTGAATCACATATGCATTTTGTTAATTGCCCACATTGTTTGTACAGCGTTTGCTGTCTCTAAACTAGCGGTATTTATTTTTATTTATTAAGATACATATTTTTTGTATTTTAATATTCTCCGTACCCAGAGATGCTGATTTTAATTCTGATTTGATTATCCATGCTTATGTCTATGAAGTGACTACAACTTTAGTCCCAAATTCCTGTGACTTCGTTCTGGCTCTATAAATTATTCCACCATGAAAGTGGCACGACGGTAAACTAACTTTAACTCATCCTCTGGTGAACATTCACAACTGCGCTGTATGTCATGAATTCAATATAATTTCACTATGACTTGACAATGACATAAGTATGTCTCGTGGTCTGACTATGACTTTTCTTCGTCTTCCCTACGACTTCATTATGAAATGTCTATTACTTCGGCTTGATCTTAGCTTCACTGTGATTTAAAAGTGACTTATTTGTGACTTTCTAGAACACACCTTAGTGATGAATGAAATTAGTCTTGACAATGACCTGACTCTGCCACGACTGAGCCTTTACTATTACTTGACCTCGACTTCAAAGTCTTTACTTGACTTGAATATAACTTAATTTTAGCTTGAAAGTGACTTAAATTTTATTCTTTAGAATATATCGGAAGAATGAATTTCTCCTTGACAATGGCTGGACTACGACTAAGGTTTAAATTGATAATTAAATTGATTTTTCGTGTGTGTGATTTTGACTTAACTCTCACTTGATTATGACTACCCTGACATTGACTTGACTATGACTTTACTGTATCTTGACTATAACAGTGTTTTGTCTAAGTCATTACTAAGGCTTAATTTTAATTTGATCCCACTGGACCAAATTTCGTCTGTATTATTAACTGAAAAATTTAGTAAACCATTCAAAAAAAATTTATTTAATTCAAAAGATTATTTTGCAACAAATAATCGCAACAAATTTTATTCAAATAAACAAATATTCGATTTAACTCCAATGGGTTTTGTTAAAAATATTAATTTGTATTTTTCAAAGAAGATTTAAAAATGTGGGCAAAATTTTGTTAAATCAGTAAAAGTTTAGTTAAAACATTAGTAGCTAATCGAAGGGTAAAATCACACAAAACATATTCAAATTAACATCCTGAAAGAATATAAATATAAATATGAATATAAACCATCGTTTATTTGCCGAAATTTTGTTAATGAAATTCACCTTGTAGATTAGAATAAATTTTTTTTATATTAGTAAGTTATTTTATTGAAACCTAATAATATTTTTCCATTTAACTAAAGGTATATATTAGTGAATAAATGTCTGTAGCAATGCAGAAATGTCTTTTTTTTTTTTTTTTTTTTTTTTTAATTTACAATACTTGAAAATCCGAGTAAGTTTGAGTCTAATATTTTTTAGGTTGTAAATAACCTACATTTCTTCAAACTTACAATCCGTTTTGTAGAATCACGGTAAATTTTTGGTTCAGTGTATGTCATGTTTTTGTCTTCATGCCCCGGTGTCACAACCAATCCAATGGTTTTTCTATAACTTGTCTATGGCTTCACTGCAGCTTAGTAGTGATTTAAATTGATTTTTAGTTCACTTTGTATTGATTTAAACTCTACTATGGATGAATTTCATATTGACAATGGCTTAACTGTAATTTTATTTTGAATTGACTATCGTTTGGACTAATGTATGATTTTGTCTTGGCTTGACTATCATATGAGTACGACCCTGAATATAATCTGACCATGACTATCCTAACTATGACTTCACTAGAACTCAACGGTTAACACTAAGATATATTTTTGACCTTAGATATGATTTGACAAGGATTTGATAAATGGCTTGGTTATGATTTAATTTTTTCTTAACTATGGCTTTACTGTGTCACTTTATTACGACTTAGATTGGACTCCTTGATGACATGACATGGATTTGACTTTGATTTGATTATACTTGGGCTTTGACTAGGCTAGCAAAAGATTTGACTTGTTTTTCAACTGCAGCTGACTATTTCTAATATTTTCTATAATAATAATTTCTATAATAAAATTTATACCGGAAAAAATACATTCTTTCAAGTCTGCCTGTGCTTGTTATACCTGGAAAAGTCAAAAGTTATACTTTTTTTTTCAATTTGTTTATTTTCTTTCTGATCCTTAGACATTCTTTTCCTTCCTGCCGCCTGCTACACAAAAGGTAAATATCCAATTTAACTTGCCCAGCTGTAGACAGACAAGAACAATAGAGTCATTCTCAGCTGGTTGGATGTTTGTTAACGCCAGCATCTTCATCATCATACTTCATATTGTCAACCCATTTTTGTCCTGCATTTTGATATGCACCATATTTTTTTTTTATTTCATAGACATACACTATTAATTTTTTCCTCTCTCTCTCTCCTATTCTTTTCTTCCATTTCATACTGAAAGCTTGACAAAGTGTTGAACATTGTACGAGTGTAACAATAGTTTATGGGAGATTTTTTCCTGCTTCTTTTAAAGAAAGTCGTTTTTCTTAAAAAATATGAATTTTTATTTAATTTATGCATTCTTCTGGATTTTTGTCTTGCAGAAAAATTATATATATTTTTTTTTTTGTCATTTGTATGGTGTTTTAGTTGTTGTTCGACTATAAATACTTGCTTTAATAAAGACCCGTATTTTTGTTCTCGTTTCTTTCTGTCTTTCATTTCTTATTTCCTTAGACAATGTGTGCTTAATTTTCTTTTTCCTGTGGTTATTTTTCTTAAGTTTTCCTGAATTATACTTCTTTTCACTTTAACAGGTTTTTTTCTTCTACTTCTTGAGGTAAACAATAGTGAAAGAAACTGAACCGAATTGCTTAAGAAAAAATGTTTTCAAAAAATTTTCAAACTTGTTGTTAATGTAACGAGGGTGATTTTTAAAATTTAAGTTGTTTATTCTTTAACAAAAATGTGGCATTTAAAAAGCAGTTTGCCTAGGAAAATAATATTTAAAGCTTTTTTCAATGAAAAATATTTATTGGGCAAGTGTTGTTTCCACTTGCCTTGTGATCAGTGAAAATTTAAAGCCATCTTTTAATAACTTGTTATCTGTTTGATCATTAACTACCCTCGTACTATTGCTGCAGTTGCTGGTTGTTGTCAAAAGTAAATGTGTTCTATTTTTTTTTTCATATTCCTACATTTATGCGCCTAAAATCATGCCATAAACTATTGATTTCTGCCTGTATTTTTCTCCCAGTTATTCGGTTGCCTTTAAAATGAAGAAACATCAAATTTTTTTTATTTAATACACATGAACATCGTTGGTGCTATAACGATCTTTCAAACCTATTTGTTTGTTTTTTTTTTTTTAATTCATTCAGTACAACAGAAAATTTATTATTTCCATATTGAGGTCTTTGGTTTCTGGCAAATCATTTCCTTTCTCTATATTCATTCTTTCGTTGCTCTGCAATGTGTTGGGATTATTTCATATTTTTGTCTTTGTTTTTGAATTGTAAATTTATGCATGAAGTCTCATTTTTATTATTTGAAAAGTAATATTGACAGTAGTATTACAAAGGTATTAAGATGGCATGTGTTAATGTATGTATGTGTGTTTCGAGTCATAGCTAGGATATACATATGTATGTATTTACAATGTAGAACAGTTTAGCATAATTTGTTAAACATGAAAAATCTTGTATTTTTTTAGATTTCTGCTTCTGATGGCTGTTGGTTTTCAACAACTAAACGCAGCTCATTAAAATAGAAAATAATGCATTCTGTAGAATCATTAACAAGAAGTGTATTGATATGATTTTGAAAACAGAAACTAATGGATTCTGTAAAACCATTCAACACAAGTGTTTAGGAATTATTTTAAAAATTTAGTTTAACAATTTGCACAAGGTTCTGTTGTAATAGGGAGGGAGCTAGAGCCCATGTCGTTAGACATACAAAAAAATTATCATCAGTTCACCATTATGCTGGTATACGATACAGATGGTTGGGTATTATCTAAATAAGTGAAATTAATATTTATTTCCTCAGGTTTTATATAAATTCCATACTTTGCATTAAAAAGCTCAATTTTTAAGGGGACTAAGTCCGGTAAATTGAACAAATTAGTGCATTAGTACAGAAATTAATCTAGATATATATGTTTCCGCGTTTGTAATGAGATGACTTTATGTCGCGTTTGCTTCAATCGTATGCGAATTTTACTACATAGTAGAAAAAGCTCTTTACGCTTAGTTATTTAGTTGCACCTTCATGCTATCGAAAGTTTATGCAAATGTGACTGTAGTATTCCACGATTCCTTTTTGATGGCAATAGCATTGATTTTTTATTTTTTACTCCTCACTGCAATAACAAAATAACGTTTCTTAATTTAAAAAGAAGACGATGCAAACTATATTATTCTTTGTACTTGATTTAAATATAATTTAACTTTAACTTGTATTTGGAAGTTATCTGACTGCGGTATGACTTGACATCGACAACGCTACGACTAGACTATTCCATCATAATAATTTGCCTCTGACTTTATGCTGGCTTCACTTTGGTCTGGCCATGCTTTGACTAAGGCTTAACTAGGGTTGAATTGCCTTTACTCTGACTTGACTATGACTTTATTGTTATTGTGGCTTGACTTCACTATGATCGCGCTTTGAGTTTAGTGCAACTTGACTAAAGTGTTGTTGCACATCTAAGTTCTTTAAACATCACATAAATCTTGACTAACTTGACTGTGCCTTCATTTGACTGTAACTTGAGTTTATTTACATATATAACTAAAATTACAATAAATCTTAAAGCTGAAACCATTAGTATTAATGGCTATCGGCTTACTTGATATAACTTTGATTGTATTAAAAATTTACTAAAACTTGAATATGATTTTTTGATACTATAATACCACTAACTGGTTGGGGCTTTTCTGCAACTTAGCTATGAATTTTCTGAGTTTAACTATGCTATAACTATGATTTGCTGGCAGTTGTACGTGGGCTGACTATGCTTTAACTATCACTTGACTATGACTTAACTTGACTATGACTTGACTATGACTTGACTATGACTTGACTATGACTTGACTATGACTTGACTATGACTTGACTATGACTTGACTATGACTTGACTATGACTTGACTATGACTTGACTATGACTTGACTATGACTTGACTATGACTTGACTATGACTTGACTATGACTTGACTATGACTTGACTATGACTTGACTATGACTTGACTATGACTTGACTATGACTTGACTATGACTTGACTATGACTTGACTATGACTTGACTATGACTTGACTATGACTTGACTATGACTTGACTATGACTTGACTATGACTTGACTATGACTTGACTATGACTTGACTATGACTTGACTATGACTTGACTATGACTTGACTATGACTTGACTATGACTTGACTACGAATTGACTATGACTTGACTACGACTTGACTATGACTTGACTATGACTTGACTATGACTTGACTATGACTTGACTATGACTTGACTATGACTTGACTATGACTTGTCTGTGACTTGACTGTGACTTGTTTTCTTGGACCAGTACTCAGGGTATGACCTATACATATGCAGTGCATTGTACCAGAACTAAGAGACTAGGATGTGAGGAGGGGGAAAAAGGGAGCAGCGTTTGTGAACATTTGTCTTGAACTTTCCAACGTTATAACAGACAGGAAACACGTCTGCAAGCAACTTATTCCACAGGCGAAGCGAACGGCTAAGAAACGAATTTTCTTTGTAGTGGTACGGTTCCCTGGGCAATCGTTCACTAATTCTAGACTAGTACTTGAATATGGCTTGACTATGACTATGGCTCAACTATTACTTGCATATGACGTCACTATGAATTGACTATGAAATAACTATGACTTTAAATTGACTATGATCTGACTATGGCCTGGCTTGACTATAACATAAACTAACTATAATTTCACCAAAACTTGGTTATGATCTGCCTGTGACTCTAATTTGATAAGACTGCCTGTTAAATATGAAAGATATCACCCGAAGCTTTGTACATAATATTTCTCTCCCTAAACTTTATAACATTTAAAAAATGAATGCTGGCAAAACACATCACTGCAATTAGTGTCTAAGTGTTAACTTTAAGCTTTGAAATTACAATAAACAACGAGTTGAATGCAATTTATTGCTATCTAAAGTAATAAAATTAAATTAAATTAGAAAGTAAGCCCACAGTAGTACTTAGTTTTTCCTTAAGGCTTCCAGCTATGTAAAATTGGTACTAGATGATATCTTAAATAGGTTTTATAAATCTATATATATGTATATCTTTTTAAATTTATATATTCAATTTTAAATGTGGCTTAGAAGTATTTTCCTTATGCTCTTGTTTTCACTTATTTAAATGCAATTAAATTAAGGATTTCTTTTTTTTTTACTAAAAACTTGACTTGTAAACATGACTTTTTTTTATAACTTCACTTAACACATCCAGTTTTTTTTTTGTTTTTTTTTTTTTTGTTTTAAGGAAAAGAAAACAAATTTATTTTTTGTTTTGTTGGGTTGTTGGTTTACTATTGCAGCTATTAAACTCTTATTCACACGTGCCTGTCATAAGGATGTTGTTTTATATATCAACATCACATCACACACAATCATCAACATCATCCTTATGGCAAATTAAGTGAATACAGGCTGCATTTATTACTACAACATGAACAAGCAAAACAACATAAAAACTTTAACTCTTACAAAGAATATCAGAATAATCTGCAGGGTTTTTCTGTTTAAAACTTAAACAAAAATGCACCACACTTTAACAAGTATGCAAAATATTTTTACAGCTCAAATGTCTGACTGACTCAATGGTTGTTTGACTGACAGACAGATTTAGGTTACAAAGATATTGCCTCGCTTTTTCTCTTATTTCTAAGGAAGAGATGTATTGGGTTTTTTATTGTTCTATATTTATAGCTAAAGCTAATGTCTGTACCAACCGGCAATGGTTTCAGGTTTCTTCGATGCCTGGTATTTTATAAACTCCCAAAACTATGCTATACTTTTTGCTTTGCTTAGAAAACAAGAAACAGGTATACTACATTTGGTTTACTGGTAGTTTTTGCACATACACTTAATCCCATCACTCTCTGTTAAAGGAAATGTTTCTTTTGCTCACATTCTTTTTCTACTTTCTTTTATGCTCGCATACTTTTGTAATGTTTTGTCCAAATTTTACTTATGGTTTGTTGTTTGTTTGTCAGCACCATACAAATGTAGCTGTCATTTGGAGACAACAGTAACAACTACTGCAACTAGAACAAAATACCCAGCAATCAAACCATTGCTCAAAGTCATGTCACTTATGCTGCAAGAATTTTTTCTAAATCCAAAACAAAACTTCTTAAAAGTTCTAAATTGAAACAATTGTTTGTAACATAAATGTTGAAATACATTTGCAATGCCAAGCAGCATGTTGCATACATGCTGAATATTGCAACACTCTAATGAACAGGAATTTAATTAATGTGGAACTCTTTAAAGATGCAAATTAAAAATGAGAGCTTTCTTATCATGGCTCTAAATATTTTTATTACAAGAAAGTGTTGGAGTTTTCATAGACACAATCGTTAATGATTTTTGATTTAAGAGATTATTGATTCCTAAAAGTTTTCTGCGCATCAGATGACAAGTTTTGTGATTTCAAATCGGTTTCACAAAAAGTGTTTTGCAGAACAGCCCTGTCTATATCCAGTTGCTTAAAGAAAAAGTTTTAAAATTTTAATTTTCCTGAGGATGATAACAAGTTGTTATCGAAATATCAAAAATAAAATACCGTTAAACCTTTTTATAAAAAACAAAAAGAAATCAAGATCTTTAGCTGAAAAATTTAGAAGAAAAATTATAAACAAGATCAAATAATACGAATATTTAATTTTAATTTTAGTTTCGTCTTTTTTAAAAATTCGTGAATTTATAGAAAAAGATCGCTTATAGATAAATGCCGTTCTGATCGTTGTTGTAATAGAGCATTTACATATGCGCAAAATCTAATAGATTTGAATGAAAATCTTCAACAAAATCTTACACTTTCGTTTTTTCACGTTTAAACTTCCGTTTTTTCACATCTAACCAGATTGCATTTTCATAAAATGCTTTTTTGCAAATGGTTTAACAGTATTGACTATATCACAATGACTTTATCAGGTAATAGTTTTTTTTTATTACAGCGTAGTATTTTAAAGTATTATTTTGAACAAAATCACAGTTGTTTAATAAAAATCTACCAGATTTCGTCAAATTTTAGTAGCAATTTAGATTTCATTTTGTATAGAAAATCTCTTCAAAATCAACTAGATTTGATTCGAAATCCCGACAGTTGTAGATTTTGCTTAGTTGTAAATAGCCTATCAAAATGGCATTTTGCATTATTTATGAAGTAACCAGGTGATACATAAACTTAGTGTGTCCATCTCTTTCTTTTTTACTTACAAAAAAGATTGTTTTAATTTTAAACAAACACAAAACTATTTGACATGCCTTAACCTGTTCTAGCATGCTCTCCAAGGAACTAGACTTTAAAAAAATGCTAATGAAATTTAAATTGTTTAACTCAGTTTGACAAATAAAATAATAATAAATAAATCTTTTAAAAATACAGTTCTGTCGTAAATATATTTTATTAAAAATAAGCTCAATATTTGTTGCTTAAAGTTTGTTAAATAAATTATTCTTTTGTGTGATTGATTTCTTGTTTAGAAATCTTGATAATTTTGATATGTAAATAAACGATTTGTTTTATGTTTTTCTGATTTAAATTATTACAGAAAATGAAACAAAAATTCTTCTACATATAAGTTTATTGCAAGAAAAAAGAAATTAATGAATGAGATTCATTGAATTCCAAGATAAATAAGAAAATTACAGTAGTGATATTGGTGGCATGAGGTAATTGGTGCCTTTAACGGCTGATCCTTATTTTAGATTATTACTGAATTATTTTTTATGAAACTGCATTATTATTAACTGAAAATCGAGTTATTTATGAAAATAATAAATTGCAATTAATTCGCTTAAGCTTAAAAATAAAAGTTGAGAAAATGTCAAACAAAAATTTTAATTTCTGGAACCCTAAATTCTATTTTGAGATGTTTTAATATAATTTTTCCCTTTCATGTTAAAAGCTGTCAAAAAGTCCATGGCTCAAATTTAAGTCCCTCCTTATCAGCAAATCCTTCGGTATTTAAACTGTTAATATTTTGTTTTTAACAGCAATTTTTTATAACATTTTAATTTTTTATAACTTTTACTTTATAACAAGTGTGCCCAGGTCTATGCGCTTGATGCTCAATTGTTTTTGTAAAAGCTCTTAGCTATAGGGCTGTGCCCTTTAATACACAAATACTGCACTCAGCACTAGCAATGCCAAATACACAAACAACTTCGTCTTATATATTTTTTGTCGTTCTTCACTGCACACACACAAAAGCAAAGCAACAACACTTTCGCATGTTTTGCTGGTAAACATTGACGACAGCGATTATCAGTGTGAATTTTGTTTATGTAAATGTTTTGTCTTTTACAACAAAAAATATTAAATAAAAATAATTTTCCCTTAAATGTATTGGTGTTTACTCTTCCATATAGAACTTTTGGGCACCACTGCTTTATAATAACAAAATCCACCCAAAAATGGCACTTTTGTGAATGGAGCTAATAAATTTTCTTTAGAAAAGTTTTCAATTAGACAAATTTTCTATTGAAGATTTTTTTTAGATTTTAGTTATTAATATTCAAAAAAAAAAAAATTGTAGTCGATTATTTTTTTGTAAACGATTAATTTTCAATAGAGTTTTTGTTTAATATCCTTAAATATTTTCACTGGAAATTTTTTTAATAGTTCTATTAAACACATGTTTTCTAAATTAATTTTCAGCAAAAAACAAATTCTGATCGTTTTCTATTCCACTTAATCGGTTTTCGGTTAATTAATGGCAATCGAGTAGTTTTGTATAGCCTTTAATATGGTTAAATTTTCTCTAAAGTATTTTTTAAATCAATAATTTTGTGCAAAGAGGTTTTGACTCATTTAATTTTCTCCAAACAAAGTCAAAGAAATTTTCTTTAAAAAATTTTTTTTTCAAAAATTTTGTGTAAAATATCGAAAGAAAATGTACTCGTATCCGAAAGAAAGCATTTGAACCAGTTTTGATATGACAGCATAAAGATAGATGAACCCAAACCAATTTCTTTCGCTTGGTAAACTGGCTGTAAATCTCTTTTAAACTATTTTGTGTTTAAAAATAATTTTCAGTAGACAATTTATGTGATTAATTTTTATTTATTTGATTTCTAGGTTTAAGTGTTAAACACTTTTTGTAATCGATTAATTTTATATGTCACATTTTTGCTAACGATAAGTTTTCTAACAACTGAGTTCATTGGCTTTATTAGTTGCTAATAATAATGCCAATCAAAAAATTATAAATACCTAGTTGTCTATGTTTCTTAACTGTCTATACGAGTAAGTCAACATTTCATAGGAGCTACCCTAATCATCAGTAGGCTTTGGAAACTTTCGAAAAATATTCTCAAACATTCAACTTTCTATCCCTGCAATCTAACTTAGTTATAGAGAATCAAAAAGAAAATGCTGCCAAAACACACAAACAATATTTTTTTTTTGCACACATTTCTACTTTTCTTTACACCTTTCAGACAAACAAATCGTAGCAACCAACGGTTGCTCATTTCTCTGAAAGGTGTAAGGAAAAGCTTGTTTTTTGTGTTTTGAAAGGTATTATTAAAACATTTTTCTTCTTAAATTCTCAATAATTTAATTGGAATGTTAAGATATAAAGTTTAATGTTTGAGAATATCTTGCAAAGGTATCTAAGTAGCTCCTATGAAATGTCGACATGTAGACAGCTAGGAAGCAAACTGTTTGTAATTCATTTATAAGAATTCTATACAAAAATTTGTAAAAGATAAACTTTTTAATTATTTGTAAAATTAGTTAAAAAAAAAAACAAAAGAGTACTAGCAGCAACAAATTTTTAAATTGTTTTCGGCTAAAAATTTTTATATATTAAACTAATATTGCAGTCCGAAATATTTTTGAGGAGATCACTTGGGGACTTATTTCCGAACAAATTAACCCTGTAGGGGTTTTAGGCAAGGCATTCGTCTAAAATATGAGTTTTAGTTAACCGGCAGTTACAAATAGAGCAAATAGGCGGTGAAGTTTTGTCAAAGAGATGTTGATGAGAAACTTTACAGTGCCCAATTCTTAAACGTGCGAATATAGTTATTTTTGCCCGGGAACAGTTATAAAGGTACGTCGGTTATTTCCCAGTATAGTTCATGACTTTGTAAGTATGTTGATAGTTTTCCCATTTAAGAGATTTAGTTGTTGCCAAGAAAGATGAAGTTTTATTAAAAATATCCCGAGGATCCGAGGTCGTGCATTTAATTAATGTTTGTTGTTTAGCGTCTTCGGCTGCTTGATCAGCGTTCTCGTGGCCAGTAATCCCAACATGTGATGGTATCCACATAATTTGAATTTAACTTATATTTTTGCTAAATTATTAATGGACAAAATTACTTTAAAACCATGAATATTGCTAGAGATAAATTTGGCGGAGAAAATTATTGTTATTGATGTATTTTTATGATGAATCATCGCAGAATGTTTTGCCGGAGATTAATTCTTGTATAAATTAAACTATTTTGCATTATTGGTATTGATAAATTTTCTGTCGAAAATTTTTTTACAGAATATCTTTACCTGTAATTCAATTTTTTGTTAATTGTATACCGATATGTTTATAGTTTACGCGACTTTATATAATTTCTTATTAAAAAAACTCATTTTATATGCGACTCAGATTTGTTTGGAGTATGTTTACACTGATGTGCTACACACTGGAGATAGTCCTCCTGTATTACGTTTTCATCTCTTCCAAAAGCACTTAAGAACTTCACGATTTCTGTTTAACACTGAAATAAATAAATAAAGTTATTTTTTTTCGGTATTCGTTAATCAAAGCATTAAACAAATACTTAAGTAGAACTGTGTAAATAATCTGCATACATCTCACATTAATTTTTTCGTATGAAAAATTCCAATCAGTGACTGTGTTTGAAAATATGTACAGAAGTACAAACATTTAAAATACAAACTGCTTTCGAGGTAAACGAAAGACATGGCTGCCTATGTGTGACAACATTTATTGCAATAACTGAACGCTATTCAACATTTTTTTTTATGAAAATGTTTTTATCAATGTTTGAGTTTGCAAATGCATGGAAAATACATTTTGTACTCACGACAACGACAAGCGATAGCGTTAATCAAGCAACTGATGGAAAACTTGTGGAACTGTGTTGCAACACGATTTAAATATGGTGGCTGAGCTGTTTTTTTCTTATGGTTACGCTTAAAATGCGACTTAAGGATTGAGCAGAAAAGAAAGTTATATAATAAATATACGGTGGAGATTGTTGGGAGCGGTATAGTTGGTAAATGTGTTTGATGCTCGTGTGTGTGTGTGTAAGTTTCAGGTTTTCATGATTATGTGACAATGACAACAAAAAGTTGTTCAACAAATAGTAACTCGAGTAGTAAATGTAAAAAGAATACAAACCTAGAACAGCAACAACGGCAAAGCAAATCGTTGGCAGTTACTTCTTGCAATGCCATAGAAAGATCGACAACACTAACGACGACGACAAGGGTTATACAATTTAACGGTAATGCCAAAATGAATGGATTTCGCATCAGTGGTTTTCCATCTGCTACTCTTAATGGTGGCCTTGCCACAGCTCAACAGCAACAAAAACAGCAACAACAACAACAAAAACAACAAGTAAACTCTTCGCTGGCTCAACAGCACCAGCAGCAACAACAATATAAATCCAGCAATAATTCAACTCTAGGAAAAGCAAATAAATTAAGCTCAATTGTATCACCAGCCAGCAACAATATTGAAGTTACATATGCAAAACCATATCAAATAATGGCATCAGCCTCCAACTTGTCAGGCAAAAGCAAAGAAGCAATGCCCACCACACCAAATGGCTGTACATTAAACTACATGCTGGACGATGAACTGGACTTGCATATTAAAGAAACGGCCATAACAATAACGGGAAATTCGGCTTTGAGCATGTTGCAACCCTCACCGCCTCCCCTGACCACGGCTGTGACAACAACAGCCACTACAGCTGCTCCCATAGCTCTGAAAGGCAACAATCCGTTTCTGAATAGTCCTTCGCCAACCGACAATGTTAAGGCAACAACAGCCTTTAATTTTCAACAACAAGAAATGCCCGAATATGCCGAACCACAACGTTATCGTTTAAATAAACAAACTCACCATCATGTGACAGCTGGCGTTCCAGCATATGCTGCCACTGTATTGGGCACTGGAGCTTTGGCAACTGGACAGGGAAGTGTTAATGTGTCTACAAAGGAAACAATCATGCAACAACTTACATCGCCCTCATCATCCACTTCCTCGTCATGTTCGTCGGGTTTTGTGGATTATTCTTCTAGCCAACAACAGCTGCACTTGCAACAACAGCAATTACGTCAGCAACAATTGACACTGCAACAACAACAGAGACTATTGCAATTAACCCGCCAACAACAACAGCTTCGACAGGCAGTTTCAATGGTTAGCTCTTCGACGCCCTGTTCGTCTGCTGCTGCAGCTGCTACCAGCCATTTAAACACACCGAAATTTGCTGAAACCACGATTGCCAGCAATCATGTTGTTATGGATAAAGAGGCCATTTATGCTGCTTTGATGCAGCAATATCGTCAAAGTCCCATACAAGCGGCTAATAATGCCACAAATGCACAAAACAAGACTCTAACAAAACAAAATCAAAACTCTTCTTCGTATTGCCCTCCTGTGCCTTTGCACAGGAATTTGACCAATCAAAATCCACAAACTTTGACGAACTCTGCAAATGGTCCTCTAGTGCCCAGAAGATCACACAGTACCCCTCGTCCCTTAAGCACAAATCTGAGCAGTGTGACCAAAAACAATTTGCCTGCAACTCCAGCAGCCACCAATTCAAATACTGGCCAAAGACCTAGAAGTCTAGAACGGTTCAATAACTTACCAGGTCCACAAAAACCAAGTCCAGCACAATCTCCTTATCAGCCGCCTCCCATACCCATAAGGAGATTTGCTCCTGGCACTCAACCCAAGCGGAATGTAAACAGCCCGCAGCCTTTGGAGGCGGCCAAATTTCAAGGCAAGAAAAGCACCAGCATTGACAACATAAGACAACATGCTATTAATTCAGGGGAAGCCGTAAGTAGCACTGCTACCATGAGGCATTCGGTAACGTTTCATGGCCGGCCTGCAGAGCAAACGAATATAGAAAATGGTTTCAGTGTGGAAGACTTGAAATCGAATTGTATTCAGAATACAAATAGCAATTGGCAAAAGACTGAACGTCCCATGTCTTATGCTTTTGGAGGGGCTGGACCAGATCAGGCTTATCTAGAAAATCAATTGAGAGCCTATTCAGAGCAGCTACGCACCATAACAGAAAGTGTACGCAAATACTCGGAGCAAGCCAAGCTTTTGTCCGAGCTTAAACGCCAACAGCACATGGCCAAACAGCAACAAATGGTCAGCACCACGAATAGTGCCAATAACTCACAAACAAATTTAGAATCTACAGCTCAACAAATACCCATGTCCAAGTCCACCGGCAATTTTTCATCCAGCATGATTTCCCAAGAAATTGTAAGCAAATCTTTGGCTTCCCTTAACAATCCAGCCACGGAGACGCAATCGCCTTCCACACAACTTAAAATGTTTTTGGACAACATAAGAAGCTCCATGAGAACCGAATATCAGCAGAATATAGCCGAAGAGGTTCTAAAACCCATCAAGGAACCTAAACCAGCCAACAATCCACAAAAAGTGGTACACTCTGCTACACTGAAGAGAAATTCGTTGCATGAAGTTGTAGAGAAAAAATCTTCTCCTCTCAAACAGTTGCAACAAAAAACACCACAGCCTTTAAACATCCCCACTAAAGATACTGAACTAGTACCCACACCTTCGGACCAATTAAGACTATTTCTAGACGCCATACGTTCAAACAAAATACCCGAAAATGACGAGAAGCCCAAAATAGTCAACTCACAAACTCTGGACTCGTTTATAACGAAACCTTTGCAAATGCCCGATGTTACCTCGGGCACACCCGGCAATAATGGCCCACCTTCTAGAAGAAGGCCCAAGTCTGTCATAAGCGCCAACAATACAGCTGTTACGCCGCCAGCCGCCAACCCAACAACCTCGAACAAACTGGAGCATTCTCTCACAACATCTGAAAGTTTTCATCAAATCTCTGACAATCTACGTTTAATGAGTGAAGACCTAAAAGCTCTCAGTCCCAGTAAAGTGGTTGTAAATTCCCACAGTTCTGGCAGTCTCAAAACCTTGGCAGCTCCCAACGATTTACGTGTGCACACTGCAACTTCTCCGCTAGCAACCTCACCCACCATACGCCACAATTTTCCCACTTCCAATAGCAACAGCTCCATTTGTAGTCTCGCCAATTCGCTGAATACCAATAATACCTCCAACTCTTCGACTCCCTCTACAGCACCGCTTATGACCGATTTCAACGAAATCTTGGACAGTTTTCAACAGATGGCTGATAAATATAAATCAAAAGGTTCCTACGACTATCTGCGTAAATGTTCCGAGGCATTGCGCCAACACTCCCAACATCTGAAGCAAATGCAACTGCAGCAGCAGCAACAACAAGCTGCCAGCAGCAACAACGGTTTTCCAACCAACAACATTAACGACGATATTTATGCGTGCACAACAACGCCGGGCAGCATTCGAGAGGCAGTACAAAATTTACTTATGCAACCACGTAATGGTTTTCAAATACTTGACGATAGAATGCGTCTATTTATCGATATCATTGATAGTCAGGATAAATTGAGTCAGGTAAGTTATTTCGTAGGTCTTTTCATTTTCAAAAATGTGAATTGGTTTTGTATGCGCACTTATTTACAATTGATTGTTATGCCTGTCAGTTGTATGAAGAGGAATTCGTTAAGTGTTTGTGCTTGTCAAGTGGGCGGAGAACTGAGTGCACTTTAGGCAACAGTTTACATAATTGTTGCTGTAGTCAACTAATGATAATGTTGATAAGAAATCAAGACAATTACAAATGTTTTGCTGGAAACTTTGTGCTGGTTGTGTTTGGTAATCGTTAAGGCGCTTAACAAATAGTATTACAGAAAACACAATGCTATTACATTTAAAAAGAAAATTTATTTTATGAAGAACAAGTGATTTAAATATTTACTGTGGACTTCTTTCAAAAGCATCTAAGTCTACTTATGATTAGGGTAGCTCCTATGAAATGTCGAGATAAAGGATGGTTAAAATTTATTATTGATTTTGAATAAAACACAAATTTATTATTTTAAATTATTGCCATTTATTTTATTATTATATTATCGACATGGTTCAATTATGTATGAAACAAAATATTAGCCAAATGGCGGCCGTTACCTCGGCGGTATCTCATCATTTAGCTCTTAAATTATTGCTGGCTTATCGACGTATACCTTTCTTTTGAAATAATCACAAAGTAAGAAGTCAAACGGTGTCAAATCTCATGATATTGGCGGCCAATTGACATCGCCACCACGTGAGATAACCCGACCTCTGAATTTGTAGCGCAAAAGATCCATTGTTTCGTCAGCTATGTGGCAAGTGCGTCTTGTTGAAACCACATATCTTCCACATCCATATCTTCCAATTCGGTACATAAAAAGTTCGTTGTGATCTCACGTTAGCGAACTCTGTTCACAGTGACCGATGATGCCACACCAAACAGTCACTCTTTGCACTAAGCATTGGTATTTCGTCAATCACTCTTGGATTATCATTCGCCCAAATGCGGCAATTCTGCTTATTGACAAATCCACTGAGATGAAAATCTGCCTCATGACTGAATATGATTTTCTTCGAAAATTTCATAATGAGCCTGAATAATTTTAAAGTGTTGCTCAATAGTGTATTGTGTAACTTAGTTTGAAATTGAGAAATGTCAAATGAAATGCAGAAAAACACTTGACGTTTAGGTGTGATTCACATTCAACATCGGCCCTTGAAATTTAACCACTCGATATTAACAGCTAAGAAACGCAAAAAAGCAAACTGTTTGCATTTTTTGATTGGTAAATTTTTTATATAAAAAAAAAAAATCTTGTTGTAAATAATTTGCACTATTCGAGGTCGTTTTTTTATAAGTTAAGTTTATTTGAGACTTTGAAACAAATATACATATATCGTTTTTTTTATAAAAATGTATAAATAAATTTTTTTTATTTAAGAACATTTTTTTTATTAAAAAGCAGATATGTAGCTTTTGGTAAATTTTTTCAATATATATTTTTTTAAGAAAAATATTTTTGTTTAATTTTCAGTAGAGCAAATTTTTTATAGAAAAATTTATTTGCAAAAACTTTTTTATTTTTATATAAAATAAAAACTTTTTTTTAAGAAAACTTGTATTTTTCTATAGAAAAATATATTCTATTGAAAAACTTTCTTTGGAAAATTTCTTACAAATGGTTGAAAACAATTATTTTTAAGATTTCTTAATTTTCAATAAAGTTTTCACTAAATTACTTTTATTAAAGGCATTTCTATTGAATATTTTCTTATTGAAAGCTTTACTGGAATTTAAAAAATAAAAATGTGTTATTAAAAAGTTTGTAATAGGAAAGATTGGTTGCAGAATTTTTTTTTATTAAAAAAATTCAAACAGAAAAATTTTTAATAACAAAAAGTATTTTATATAAAATTTTGCAAAAAGTTTTTTTTACGAATATTTGCTTAAATATTTTATAAATTTTTTTTGCATAAAAATTTTTATATAAAAATCATCTTCTATGGAAAAATTTTGCTGCTTCGAAAATTCGTTAAAAATTCTATCTATAGAGCAATAATTTTTGTTAATAAATTTTTTAAAGAAGTTATTTTGTATTGAGTGTTTATTTTGTATTGAGTTTTCTTGACTAAAAACTACAGGGTATTTTTTACAGTTACACAAATTTAATTTATAATAAAACAAAGAACGTTTGGGTGAAAAATGTTGTGACAAATTGCAATCTGGAACATCAATTTTGAACAGCATCTTCGCCCATTTTTCGGACGTAAATGCTGTGAGGGGAGCATGTTTTGCCTTCGTGTGCCATAGCAGGTCACTCTGATTTCGCAGTAATAGAGAGGTAGGAGTTTCTCGTTTGTTGGACCAATGTATTCTACTTTCGAAACCTTCGCTAAGGTTCAATCAGAACCCTCCAACGAGGGTCTTCTGATTGCTGATCATCTCGGTGCTTATCTTGGTTGAGGTGGTTGCCTTCGCTGAAACATCCAGATTGTTCTTTAAACCTAAAATCGCAGGAAGAGGACTTAGTTTTAGCGCTGATGATTAGACGGGTGATTTGGTGAGTTCTTAATGGGCTTCGGCCCATCAACTCATTAAGCCTTGTTTTCCATAGACTATCTGGAAAAGCAAGGGTTTTGTTCATATGGCAAGCCACACGGGAGCGCTGGTGAATCGTGATTAATTCATCGCATTTAGTTGGTCCATCATTAGATAAGGCTGACAAGACAGATGCTGATGTAAATCAATTTACACAATCTGTGTGAAATTTTGTGTATTTTCTATAGAATAAATATTTTTTTTTTGCAAATTTTTCAAGCAAAAACAAAAATACTTTTTAGTGAAACATTTTGTCTCAAACTGTTTAAAGTTCAAACTGAAAAATTTACGATAGCAAAAAATATTTTATACAAAATTTTGCCAAAACTTGTTTAACGAAAATTTGCTTAAATATATGTATATATACATTTTTTTTTTAATTTCTAAAAAATAATTTTCGATAGAAAAATTTTGCTGCTGCAAAAATTCGAAAAAAATTTCTAGAGAGAAATAATTTTTGTTAATAAATTTTTTAAAGAAGTTATTTTGTATTGAGTGTTTATATTTTGTGTATTTTCTATAGAATAAATATTTTTTTGCAAATTTTTCATGCAAAATAAATATTTCTTGGTGAAACATTTTGTATTAAACTGTTTAAAGTTCAAACTGAAAAATTTTCGATAGCCAAAAATGTTTTATATACAATTTTGCAAAAACTTTTTTATCAAATATTTGGTTAAATATTTAATAATTTTTCCTTTTAATAAAAAACTTTCTATAAAAAAAAAAAAAAAAAAATTGCTGCTGCAAAAATTTGAAAAAAAATTTCTATAGAGAAATAATTTTTATTAATACATTTTTTAACGAAGTTATTTTGTATTGAATGCTTAAATTTTGGGTACTTTCTGTATATTTTTTGCAAATTTTTCATGCAAAAAAATATTTTTCTGTGAAACATTTTCTATCAAACTGTTTATTAAAAGTTCGTTAAAATTGTTTTTATAGAATAACAATTTTTCTATTGAAAAGCAAAATTGTATAGAAAAGTTTTTATAGAAAAATAATTCAGTTGCAAGCATTTCTCATGTGCCCTAAACACAAAAGCAAAATACTTATATGTTGCCTCAGCCGCAAGTCACTTTTTGTATAAATTGTCTTGACTCTGTGCTCTTTTACTTTCGCCTAATTTGTAACCAAAGTAATTTATTCAGCAAGCAATAAAATTTTTAATGCTAAACATGTTAACGGTTACTCAAGTGAAGGAAAATTAATTTCTTGTTGTCTAAATGGTTGTCAATCATAGACAAACACTTTCTTTATCCTTTTCAAGTGACGGCTGGAAGCACAATTTCTTTGAAAAGGGTGTTAGTGAAATATATTCAAGTGGAATTAATTAACTTAACAACCTGTAGATAAATTGACATTTTCAAGTGATTTGCATTTGATTTTACATGTATCCGTTTTCAGCATTAACAAGCAGCAGTAAATGTTTTGCCAAAAATTTGTTCATTTTGATTAAAGCCTTTAATTAAATGCTATTAAGTTTGTAGAGGTTTTGCAAAAAAAAAACCTAAGATTAATTTTACCGGTTGTAAAAAGAGATTATCAGTAGATGAGAGTTTTATGTGTGTTGGTTTGTGTTTATAAATCTATTACAAGATTATTTAATATTAACATGGCTTATACATAATACACTCGTATGTAGGCATGTACGTGTTGCTCATGTTGTTGAACGGCAAGAAAAACAAATTGGCTCAGAACACCTGCGTATAATAAAATGTGTACGTGTTTGTCTGTGTTGGTTTTAAATAAATTTCATCATAATTTTTAATTACTCATCTCCTTAACAAGTTCCAATTATTGAGTTAAAACATTAATTGGCCATCCTTGTCACTCTTTAACCTCAATTCTATTGAATGAGCAAAATTGTGTTTACTTGTAGCTTTTTAGATTTGTACAGGGTGGCGCAAAATTAATCACACTATCGTAAGATATAATGGCTTTTGCAAATGGCGTTTTACATCAATCATATTTGACATTTGTTAACTAGACAGCTGTAGAATTCAAATGGATAAACAATAGAACGCTATACTCCACAGAGCGTTAAATAATTGTGTAGATTTTTTAACCACTAATTAGTCGATGGTGTTGGCTCAACTGTGAAAATGATTTACATCAGTACCTGCCTTGACAGCCTAACCTGATGGTGGACCAATTCCACGGAGTGAATTTTTCACGATTCACTACCGCCCCCGTTTGGCTTGCAAGGCTCACACAGGTAGCAATTCCTGTCATATGATTGCGGTCATATGAACAACTTCTTGTTGAGGAGTTCGGGCTTTCTAATCCCTCCTGTATGCAATTTCCCAGCAATCAATGGAGGACAAGGCTTAATGAGTTGGTAGGCCGAAGCCCACTAAGAGCATCAGCCTTTAAACCAACCATCACCTTTGGTTCCTTACAGTACACGTATCTGTTGTATAGGCAACAGATCCTCGGGAGATTGGTAGCCCTCGAAAAAAGCCATCACCAAACAATTATCAAGGATACTAACACTCCCTTCCTGCGTTTTAGGTTTCAACCACAGCCAGAACGTTTCAGCCAAGGTAGGCACCTCAACCATGATCAGCCCGGGTCGAACCGCCAGCAAAACTACCATGCTGATCCGCATTCTGCCACTTTATATCCTTGGTAAGGATTTCGAAAACCAACACAACATAAGTCAAAAAAAAAAAAAAAAATCTGTTCAAAACTACTCTGAGGTGCAGCGTTCATGCAAAAGGAGTGATTGGACCATGTTTTTTTTTTTTTGAGGTCGCCATTGGAAATTCAATTACTATTACTGTCGAACAGTAGAGGACCAAGATAAATGACTCTCACAAGACTGTGCAGCTGCGCACACAGTAGAAGTCACAATAGATATTGTGAATGACATATTTCCTGAGTGCGTTCAACAAGACTGTGCAACCGCGCATACAGCAGAACTCACAATAGATATTGTGATGGAAATATTTCCTGAGCGCGTAGTCTTCCGTTTAGGCCATGCCAGCACGGAATGCCAGCAAGATCGCCCAGTCTAACCATTCCAGACTTTTTGCTTTGTGGCAACTTGAATTTGTGGGTTTATGCCAACAAGCGATAGCTGTGTGAATCTTGCAAGCCACATTCAAGAGCTTGTAAGCAGTGAACTTGTTCTCACCGTATTATTCGTCCACCGTCAATTTATGCCATCATGACAGGTGCTGATGCAAATCAATTACACCCGATAGTTAAATTTTCAGGGCCGAAGTTGAATGTGAACCACACTTGAAAGTCAAGTTTTTTTCTTCATTTCATTTAACAATTCTCAACCTCAGACTAATTCAATTTGAGCCCTATACAGATACACATTAGAGCAACGCTTATTATGAAAATGGGCGTTCAAATCAACATCCGAATCGTCTACTTTGTAATTTTTTCGGTCCATTTAATCGTCCAAATATGCGCACAATTAGAGCAAACCGGATCTGCAGGAGATGCGAAAACAGCAGTGCATGGTCGTATAGCTCTTTCTGTAAAATTTTTGCTTATGTTCGCGATAGTATGGCGGAACAGCCATCCACCTCAACTCGTCGTCGTGCCCAACAATTGCACCACTCACGCTTCTCGTTGATGAACATTTTGCATAAAGACTTGCATATACACGCTGACAAGTTACATTGACTCAAGAGCTAAAGCATCTAGATCAGTCCAAGGGCTGCAAATGGTCAGAGTGGTTGCAAGAATTGGCAATAGTGGATGATTAATTTTCGAAGAAAATCATCTTTAGTGATGAGGCACATTTTCACCTCAGTGGCTTCGTCAAAAAACTTAATTGCCTCATTTGGGGCGAATGATAATCCAAAAGTGATTGTCGAAAAACCAATTGAGGCATCACCGGGCCATATTTTTTCCAAAATGATGCCCCGTTCAGGCAGTTACTGTGAATGGTGTTCGCTATTGTGTGATGATAACGAACTTTATGGCTCGAGTTGGAAGATATTGACGTAAAAACGATGGTTTTAACTGAACGGTGCCAGTTGCTCTTAGCACGACAAGTTCAATAGTCGTGTTATCTCACAGTTTCAATTGGTCGCCAAGATCATGTGATTTGACACCGTTGAACTTCTTTCTTCGGGGTTATTTGGAAAAAAGGTATATATCGGTAACCCAGAAACAACTGATTAGCTAAAGAGTTAGATAATTCGGTATAGAATCTCAATTATGCCTGAGCGCCATCGAAAATTTGGACCATCGATGACGCTGTGGCATAATTGGCTGATATTTTGTTCCATACATAATTGCACCATACCAATATTATCATAATGAAATGAAATGGCAATAATTCCTAAATACTTTGTGTTTTATTCAAAACCAACATCGGCCCTTAAAATTTAAACCCCCTTTATTTGTCTGGCTTAATGACGTCTACGTATAGTTACTTTATATAATCTCAATGTAAATAATCCATTCTAGTTAAGTCGCACAATCTTGGTGGCTAATTAACTAGATCTAAAATTATTCCGTCATCAAAACTTTCATTGAGTAACTCACTTATAGATCACGCTGAATCATATGTGGGTCCCTCCTGTGGGGACCACATGTCAGAAAGATTAATGGCAGCGAAATGAATCACGAAAGAATTTCTAATCATCCCTATAGCGTTCTCCATTTGACATTCTTACCATCATACACACATATAGACATATATATATATGTATCTGCCAGCCCATAAAGCAGCCTAAATAATAATTTTCTATAGTGTTTTGACAAAAGGTTTTTGCTATCCTCACTCCAAGTGCGGTAATTCTGCTTATTTGTGTAACTATTCGACTCGAAATGGACTTCAACATAAAACAAAATTCTGATTGGAAATTCAATTTCAACAGAATCACTATTTTGATTAAAAATTTTAATAACGCCCTCTCAAATAAACCTAAACAAAAAAGCTATCAGCTGTTATATAAATTGTCAAATAATGCAGCGTTGCCAAATAAAAATTGCCTCTAAAAAAACACAACACACAACACAAACATGTTCATATACAATAGCTGTTTATTATACAAATTTTTTAATATTGATTCGAATTGTTGAATAAAATCAATTTGATTTTTCCTATAAACGTCAGTACAAATATTTGCATATACTTTTTTTTGTAATAAACCCTTTATTAAAAAATTCCTTTCCTATATTATTTCCTGCCTCAGAACCAAAAAAACAATTTTAAAACTAATCATATGGCTACCGAAGAATTGGCACTTACATTTGGATAGCTTTGTGTGCAGCCCGTCCAATTTTGTTGTTAACACAATTCATCAGATATGCCAAACAATTTTCTTTAACTTTCATTATCAATAATTAGAAAACAAACAAAAAATTCAAGAAATTAACGTACATTTTGTATTGTACTGCTTACAAAATGTATGTAGTTTATTGAATAATCGCCCTTGTGCAGACCAGTGAATGAAATGAAATGCTGAAGCTTCAGGGCGTTAAGAACGGGAATTAATATGAACAATTGGTCAATTCATTAGAAGGAGTTTTCATTGTGTTTGTTTATTGTTTTCAGTGTTCACCTAGCAATCATTTGTAACTCCTTAACAACATGAGACTACTGCAGTTACCCAGCAATCAAAAACAAACTCATGAGTCAGGTTTTAGGAAAACTATTGTACTAAGGCAAAATGTTGATAAAAATATTCAGTCAGCCGAAGCCGCTGTGGGAGCAGTCTAGCCCGAAGGCTGCTGGGTAAACAGTCAGCCGAAGCTGCTGTGGGAACAGTCTAGCCCGAAGGCCGCTGGGTAAACAGTCAGCCGAAGCTGCTGTCGGAACAGTCTAGTCCGAAAACCGCTGGGTATAATTTATGCCCTGAAGGGGAAAAACGTTTTCGAATATTCGCGGTATAGATAACTTTCAATATCTGCACTTGTTGCCGCCGACATGCCTGCTATTTCTCATTTTTTACAATCGACATGATCTTTCTAGTCATTCATAATTCTAGACCAGCGATGGAAATTTAGTCAAACAATTGTTTGTAAGCAACGCCTTCTTTTTCTTATGCTCTTTAGTTTAGTCGTTCAACAGACGTTGGCGGATGCACATGTCAGCTAGAAGCTTACAGCTTTTTCCCACTTACAGTAGATAACATAAATGGTAATGCAAAATTTTTTTATGATAAAAAATGTGTTTGTATATGTCTTTTATGCCATCAAACATTTAAAATGTGTACAGAAAATGTTAGTGGAAAGTATTATGATTTATTCCATTCTAATATGAATAAATATAATAACATACATATGTGTAAAAAGATTTTCAGACTTCGGCATATGTAGTAAACAACGTAATATATTGGTTCTACGTCTTCGAAACATTTATAGCTCTTACGAAACTATCATAACAGCATTAACGTACGCGATTTAATTGTTCAAACGAAAATGTTTATGTTAGTTTTGCTTGTCACTATACTTTTAATTACTCTCAAATTATCTCACTAACACTAGTGCAAAACAAATTTGTCCACCACTGCTCTAGACTCAAATGTACAAACATAATTCTTACGCATATACACATTCATACACATGCTTGCATACAATAAGCAAGCCACAACAACACACAATAATAAAACGAATAGAAGAAAAGCAATAACAACATTTGTAGTTGATTTACTTGGAATTTTACGTATTTTAAATAATGTGTATTAGTTTGTTTGCGAGTTATGTTTTTAGTTTTATCTTGTTTGTATGAATGTGTTGTACATTTATAATAAGCAGATCAACGGCTGCACACTGGTTTAGATGTGACATAAATTCTTAACAATATTTCTACTTGGGTGTTTTGAGCAATTATTTTAAGAAAGCATTATTATTGAACGCAAGTATGCAAGTGAGTGATATATAGTGACTTCTCTTGAAACTTGGCGTATTTTTGTCCACTATGGCGACTAGATTTTTGGCTTGGCGACTGGCTATTTAAAATTTATGTGTCGAAATAATTGGCTATTTTACATACTTTCGTTTTTAAAGATGGCATTCCTATTTTTCCAATGAATTGTTGTCATACTGAGTGCACAAATGATTTATGATGAACTACTACGTGGGCTGAGAAGTCCTTGTCCTAACACATAGATGGCGCTAGTTTCATTTCAGTCACCTTTTTTTCAATTGTGGGTACCGCGTTTGCTCACTGCTGACCAAACACGAGAACGTCTTGATGGTTGTGAGCAGTCTTGGGCCACGTTTAAACGTAACAAACCGGAATTTTTGCGTCAATATGTGACAATGGATAAAACATGGATCCGTCATTATACTCCGGAATCAAAACGAACGTCATCTGAGTGGACAGCAACTGGTGAATCTCGTTTAGAGTGCCCGAAAGCACAACAATCGACTGGAATACCGAGTTATAAGTCAATCAAAACAATGGCAAAACTACATGAATTTAACTTCGAAATTCACTGTGTTCGCCAGATTTGGCTTATAAATGCTTTTAGCTACTTGTTTGCTATACTTTTTAAAACAGACTTGTATGTAAGTAATTTTATTTTATTAATTTATAATATGTAATTTTAAGCCCATTGTACCAATAATGCTTTTAAATAAATAAATTACATATGAATTAAAAGAATAAAAATAATATATGACTACAAAACTATGAAAAATAATTTGAGGAGACTTTTAGGGATTTATTGTCTTTTGAAGATCATACAAAACATATTTTGCCGAATTTTGATCACCAGGTTGTCACTGGAGGTGGGAAAAATTCTGACAACCCTGCCCAGGTACTACTTCGCTTACGAATAAGTATTTCGAACTGGCATTACAAAAAAAATTTCAGAAAAAATAATTATCTTTAAGGCCCTCACAAAGAAATAAAATAAAATACAAGGAAAGTAATGAAATTGTGCTCCACAAAAAAGTCATATAATTTGATAAATAAGTTTACAAAAAATTTAAAACTTTGTAAAAATACAAAATAAAAGTGGTTATAAGAGAATACAATAAATTAATTACTTAATTTTTTTTGAAGTAATGCATGCGGCAAAGATTATCTTAATGAAAAGCATGCTATTGGCTACATGCTGCACTTGCCCAATAGCATACTTTTCATTAATAGTATGCTTTTTAATAGAATATTTTTCGTTAGAAAGCTTTCACTGGGCAAGCATTAATTATATTCAACTAGTAGCAAAATGTGTCTCAACTGCTTTAAAAAACTTTTTTTTAGTTTTTAATAAATTGTTGCTCATTTATGTTTGCTGGGTTGCATAGTAGCCAACTTAGATTGCTTTGTACGTTTTAAATGATGAAGATGACGCTGATACAAGAAGTACCAACATTGTACAATGGTTTGTTTTGTTAATGCTGAATTGTGTTTCCTACCCCAACAAAAATCTGGCAACGGAAGAGCCATGAGACGTTCACTTTATTAATGGTCAGATCATAAATCATGATTAGCCCACATCTACTATAACCAAGTGAAATTTGTTTGTGCAATTTTTAAAAATTCAAAACTGAAATGCTTCTTCTTCTTCTACTCTGTCGATGCCCCAAAACTAACCATAAAATGGCGAAAATTCCACTTGTTTTTCAAACTGAAACACAATTTCTCTCTGTTTGGACACATGAAGCTCATGAAAAATTTAAATTTGTATATCTATCGTATGACGTTGTGTTGATGATGCTTTCTCTGTTGCCAGTGTTCATTGTGAGCCAGTTGAAGGATGGGGGAAAGATTGAAGTGTCGGTGATGCTGGTGTTTGAAATTGACAAGAAGGAGCCAGTTACATGTTTCTATTGAATTCATTATTACACTCATCATCATTTATATTAATTTTGTTTGTTTAATAAGATGACAGGATGATGTAAAGGCAGCTTCTTTTTCGAAGCTAAATATAATTCTTTTTGAGCAACAACACTTTTTAACAATGTATTTTAAAGGAAGTAATTGTGCAACAGACGCTCACTCATTCAAGGAAAAAAATTGCTGTTTTTTTTTTTAAAGAACTATATTTATCCTCTTTTAAACTTTTGTTTAAAAAAAGATTAACAGCCTGTTCGACGATATCGAATGAAAATGTATGCGAAAGAAAGCTAGTCACTCTCACATTCGAATAAATTTGGGTTTGTCTATGCCACTTTTATCCGTTCGCATGAACTTATGTATTTTAATTTAGTTTTGACACATCGTTCGCATAGAATAAAGTTAGAAAAAACCCAAATCAATTTCCTTTCGCCTAGAGCGCGAATGAACTTATCCTTTCGACATCGGCGAACTGGCTGTTAATACATATTTGTTTTTTCAAAAAAAATTTTTTTAAATATTAAAATTTTTTTTTTCTAGAGAAAAATATAAAAAAAAGGTTTTTTCACAGATACAAATTTTTTTCTAAAAAATAATAATAATGCATTAGAAGTTTTTGTTAGGAAAAAAAATAATATTTGGTGTTTAATTATTTGATCTTGTTTAAGAAATTATTTCTTATTTTTGCAGCTAAAGATCGTTTTATTTCATATGAAAAATTCAACAGTATTTATTTTCAATATTTCAATAAATACTGTTGAATTTTTTATATAAAATAAAAATACGAAATAATTACTTAAACAAGATCAAATAATTAAATATCAAATATTATTATTAGATACGACGCTAAAATTATGTGTAAACACACTACGAATTATTTGATATCATTCACCTTATAAAGGGTGGTTAAATTTCAAGGGCCGATGTTGATTTTGAATAAAACACAAACTATTTAGGAAAGTATTGTAATTTTATGTTATTATGATATATTGGTATTATTCAATTATGTATGGAACAAAATATCGGCCAAATGGGCGCCGCGACCACGGCGGAACACCTCCATCCGATGGTCCAAACTTTCGATGACCCTGAGGCATAATGGAGGTTCTATGCCGTTAATGTGCCGAATTATCTCATCCTTTAGCTGTTAAATTGTTGCTGGCTTATCGACGTACACCTTTTCTTTCAAATAACCCCAAAGAAGAAAGTCCAACGGTGTCAAATCACATGATCTTGGCGGCCAATTGACATCGCCACTACGTGAGATAACACGGCCATTGAATTTGTTGCGCAAAAAAGCAATTGTTTCGTTAGCTGTGTGGCAAGTGGCACCGTCCTGCTGAAACCACATATCGTCTACATCCATATCTTCCAATTCGGGCCATAAAAAGTTCGTTATCATCTAACGATAGCGAACACCATTCACAGTAACTGCCTGACCGGCCTCATTTTGGAAAAAATACGGCCCGATGATACCGCCAGCACATAAACCGCACCAAACAGTCACTCTTTGTGGGTGCATTGGTTTTTCGACAGTCACTCTTGAATTCTCATTCGCCCAAATGCGGCAATTCTGTTTATTGACGAATCCACTGAGTTGAAAATGTGCCTCATCACTGAAGATGATTTTCTTCGAAAACTGATCATCATTTTCATAATAAGTCTGGATAACTTAAACACGTTGTTGGATTGTGTATCTCTCCATGGTTCAAATTGAATAAGTCTGAAATAGACAAATGTCAAATAAAATTCGGAAAAAAACTTGACGTTTAGGTGTGGTTCACATTCAACATCGGCCCTTGAAATTTAACCACCTGATAGTACAGATTTAGCTACTAGTGAGCTTTTCATGTTTCCAAACTGCAAAAAGTGGCTCGTAGGAAAAAAATTTATCTCAATCGAAGAAAACGCGTATTTTGAGGGATTCCCAAAATCGCATTGTTCAGGTGGTATAAAAAAGTTAGAATATCGTCAGGAAAAAAGGACCACATTTAAAGAAGAAAACAGTGCTCTTTCTACCAGACAACGCACTGATGCACACAGCATTAGATACTATGCTGAAATTACGTGAAATACACTTCGAATTGGTTGATCATTCACCTTATACAAAAATCTCAAACTTTTTAATTTTTATTTTTTTCTATATATTTTACATTGACAAACACTTTTTACTCAAAATGTGTAAAGTTTTAAGACAAAAATATGCTCAAAAATTCATTAAACAACCTCTACTACAATATTTTTCATAAAAGAAATTTCGTTCTCACAGGAAATCGTTTCCCCTCTTTCTCTGGCAGTAGATTAATTAGCAGCTTCCTTTTCCCTCTGCCAATATAATGTGTAAAGAATATCAACAACGTCGAAGGATGCCATTCATTTTTACCTTTATCTCTGTTTCTGCTGATGATTAGAAAATGTATTTTTTGATTTTGCTTGTTAGTTGAACATTCAAGCTGTATTCAAATCTCAGTGATAAATTACTTGAAATTTATTTTCGGTTTCGTCTTAATATTGTTTGCGGTTGTTTTTGGATTAAACTTCATTTGCTGGTAATTTCGTTTTTTTCCCTTTTTTTGGTGATACGAAATAATTACCCAAATTTGTCAACTGTTCAAGGGAAATCGAAATAGACTTTTAGAAATCAGACAACATGTGTCAGTAAATTTTAAGACAAATTAAAGGTAAAGTGGTTTTTAATTTTGAGATCTGAAGGCTTGGTTACTAATTTGTTTAATCTTTGGCAAACAATTTGTACGAATAAATAATATTAAATTTGAATTTAACTGAAATCATTTAATTTAATCCTTTATACAAAGTATGTACGAGAGCTTTTTACATTTAAGCAAATTTGAACTTGAGATAATAAAGGCTTAAGGAAACTTATGGATGTAATAGTAAATGCAAATACAATTTATTTTCCATCTTTTCTTCTTTTCTAGGTATGTGAACATTTTGTTGTAATTGTATTTTAATATCGAAGAGCAAACAGGTAATTACAAGATTTGTTTAAGCAAAACTGAAAAATTCTGTTATAATATATTATTGAAGCTTAAAATGAACCAAATACAAACAATACCAGTTGTATGAAATCTGATATAAAAGGCTTTTAAGAGTCTTTTCAGAAAAATAGTTTTTTAACAAAATACTAAAAATGTTTTCTCTTAAATCATTTTTAAAAAAAAAAAAAAATACGTCTTGGAAAAAATTACTCTAAAAAAAAAATCTTGAAATCTCATTTTGATAGAAAATACTTTAGTTCTTTATTTATGTAATATTTCGTCTTCTTCAGGAAATTAAAAAAAAAATTTTAACAAATTAAAATTATGGGATAGAATAACATTTAACAAATTTTTAACATTCATACAATCAACATAAATTGTCACAAAAAATTTTACTAAAAAACATTTTTTTTTTTACTTTATTTATTATTATTATTATTTTATTTATTTAAGAACTTAAAAAAAAAGTAAAAAAAATTAAGATAAATAAAAAGTATATAACAACATAAGAAACTACTTTAAAGCACATATTTAACAAAAGGACAATTTAAAAAAAAATTTTACAGCCTGAATGAAAATGTGTGCGAAAGAAAGCTCGTCATTTCGAATTTTGACACATTATTCGCTTAGAATGAAATTAGAAAAAACGTTAACCAACTTTCTTTCGCCTAAAATGCGAACGAACTTATCCTTTCGACATCGGCGAACTGGCCGTAAATTTTTTTAATGAAGTATTTTTTTAAATGGGAATTTTTAAGCATTATATCTTTAAAAAGGGGTTTTTATAACACATTCGTTTATAAATATTATAGAAGTTAGTTAGGTTTTATTAAGACTTAATTTTTTCCATAAAACAGGAACTATCAACATAAATTTAGTGAAAACTTAAAACCATTATGTATGGTTTTAGTAACATTCGGTAGGAATATGCGTCATGCTTATTAAAGATAAAAATAATAATAAATCTATACATATGCAGACGATATTCAAATACTGGCAGATGACAGGGGTCTAGGTTTGGGTTATTTAGCTAGCAATATAAATGAGGAATTGTGGGTTATAGTTGATTGGGCAGACAACAATTTGTTGAATTTGAATGCTTCTAAATCGAGATCAATGTTTTTCTCCCAAAGTACACTTCAACCAGTGATTTACATTAGAAAGGATGTTCTTGAATACGTCTCGCATCACAAAGTTCTTGGTTTATACACTGATACTAAACTGGACTTTTTGCATCAGATAAACAATATTGTATCGCGTATATCATTCATAATAAAACGTCGGTAAAATACAGCTCTGTTTCTTCCTTTAAGAGTTAAAAAGCGAGTAGTCAGTTCCTTATGTCTTCCACTTTTCTTATATGGAATTGAAATTGTTTCTGGTATATCACAACAAAATATTGCAAGACTTAGGCTTTGTTTTAACAGAGTAGTATGATTTATTTACAATCTTAGGTATCATGACCACGTGTCGACGTTTGTTGTTAAAACTATAGTTACGGATTTCGAAAGTTTCATTAATCAGCGCTTAATAATTCAATTTTATAAAATAATGAAAAGTGGAAAGCCCTCATATATTTACGAATGCTTTATATTTGGTACTTCTTCAAGAACGAGTGTTTTAATTTGTCCTCGGCACTTGACTTTATATATATACGACCCGATCATTCGTTGTGGTTAGAATATGGAACAGCATGCTTCCATATTCGCCACGTAATTTTAATAAAACTTTGTCTCAATTCAGGACCATGATTCAAAATATATAAAAGTACAATTCGCTATAGCGCTCTAAGGTTTTATTATTTATTTAAACTAAATACAGCAACTCAATACAGCATTTCGAAAGTATTTTTCATTATTTGTGCAAAAAAATGGGGGGTAGTTTTAACATTATTTTTATTAATCGATAGTATTATATAATATAAAAGTGTGTACATATAGTATTTTGCCTTTTAAAAACTATGAATTAAATCGGCCTTTAAGGCTTATAATTCATCTAAATAAATAAAAAAAAAAAAATAAAAAATCTTGAAACATTAGCATTAGTGTACATTACAATGCTTGTTCCCGGCACTTGAAAGTAATTGTTACAGCAAATAAACTTAGGGCCATTATTACAACCTAACAATAAAGTTCTTGATAGTTAACCTTAACATGAATAGTAAAGTTACCATAAAGTTTTCCCCATTTTTGCAACTGAAGCAACAATACTTTCAGCAGATAATATGGCAGCTTCAAATACTTAAAGTCAACTTTGAAATTTACCATGAGGATAAACATGCTATTATCAGTAACTTTTCAGGTTAATATTAACTTGTAATAACCAAAAGAAAAATTATCTATAAGATAAAATCCTAATGTTACTTTTTTCCAGTTGTAATATTGGCCCTTGAAGCTAAAAGAAAAAAACCTAAAACTTAAACCTAATAACATAAGGTAACAGCCAGTTCACCGATGTCGAAAGGATGAGTTCATTCGTATTCTTGGCGAAAGAGAATTGATTTGGATTTTTTCTAACTTTATTCTATGTGAACGATGTGTCAAAATTCAATTAAAATACATAAGTACATGCGAACGGATAAAAGTGATATAGACAAACCCAAATTGATTCTAATGTAAGTGACTATCTTTCTTTCGTATACAGTTTTCATTCGTTATCGCCAAACAGGCTGTTCATTTTTAAATACCTTTCAATATCATGGTTGAAAAAGTCATTCAAAAATGTTTAAAATCTATGTTTTATTTTGTTGCCCCTTTTTAAATGCAATTTCCGCCCGATGGATGTTTTTTTTTTTTAATAAATAATTGAATATCAATTATGAAAGCCAGCAGACTTATGCGAATGCAGAAATAATTCAATATTCTTAAAATAATCGTATACGCAACCAGTTGAACTCTCTTGTCCGCACTTTAAATCACACTTTTATTTGAAGCAGCAAATGGTTGTTTGGTTGTGCATCACATGCATTTTGTATTTGTGTTTGCGTGTCTCACGGCTTAAATTTAAACTTGTTAAAGTTATTAAATTCGACCATAACGATTGAATGCTCATGAATGCATAATTGTGAACCTATAGACTATACATTTGTGCTTAATATATAAGCGGCATACAAATACGTAATATAAATGATACATTTACATGTGCAGATTTTCAATAATCAGTTTTATGGTTAACAATTGCCTAAAGAGCTGTCTGTCTGTCTGTCTGTCATCGTAGGCGGCAAATTTCGTTACACGCGCAGTACTCTGAATGAAATAACGGCCGAGTAGCAATGAAACATAATTATTAAGAAACCAAAAAAATGCGTTAATGATGATAATAAAGTTAATAACCAGAGAAAATTCTATAAAATATGTTTACAATTAAGCAACCAAAATATATTATCGAGTGGAATTTAAATGATTAAAATAAAATGTTTATTTTGGCATAATATTTTCGAATGTATCGAGCAAATTGAGCAGAACTTGAAACCAGTAGCGTTTTATCACTTGCAGAAATAATTATGTTGCGCCTCATTAAAGTTATAAATTAAGCCTGGTTTGGTTTGGGTGCTTTTCATTGGCCTATTAAAGAAAAGGCTGCAGCAGTTTAACAAATGAATTTGCTGAGTATGTCTTAAGGATAAACGATAAATTACACTATTACTATTATATTTTATATAAATTTAGTATTTTGGTTTTTATTCGACCTCTATTTCTTAATTAAGTAGTATTTCGTTAATTTTAAGGTCCTTTTTGCTTATTTATTTTAATATGTATGCCAATATTTCGCTTTCCTTCGGATAGCTTCTTCAGGGCAATAATATTATTGCCCTGAAGAAGCTATCCGAAGGAAAGCGAAATATTGGCATACATATTAAAATAAATAAGCAAAAAGGACCTTAAAATTAACGAAATACTACTTATATTTTATATAATTTTATTTCTTTTTACTCTGTTGCCTAAACAACTATAAATATTAAATTTCCTTAGCATATCTCAAGGCTTAAATAATAGAGCTAAAATAAAAACGAAAACAAGCAAACAATCTCAGCAAAAGATCACTAAATTTGGCGTCAAACTCATTTAAAATGCCAGCAACAGTTTGTTTCATGAAAAAAATATATATCCCTCTTGTAATTTCGTTCAATATTCACAAAGAGAAATTAAAACATCAATTTAAAAAGTAAAGTTTTCATGCCAGAATATTTCATTCAAAAAAAAAAAAAAAAAAAGCGGAAAGAAAACCCAACATTTAACTGATGACTTGGCAAAAATTGGGTCAGCGGCAAAAAATAGAAAATTTGCTTAAACAAACATTATTTAACTAAAATGGATAGAAAACAGACCGTTAAAATTTAACCCGATTTTTGTTTTTACTTTTAATACAAATTTTGCCATTGCTGCAATAGTTTCAATGCGTTAATATGCTACAGTCTTCTTAAGTTCAACTCCCCTTGAATGTATGCTACAGTTTTTTTTCCCACCCAAAGTATATTACATTCTATAGCGTTGACTTAGTAAATTATTTGTACGTGTTTAATGTTAGAAGAAGCGGAAGGGCAAGAAACGTTGTGTATAAAATATAACGTAATAAAAAAATCAGAGATGCGACGAGCTTTTAAATCTTAAAATATTATTATTATTTAATAAAAAGTATTTGGATTTTATTACTTGTATAAATTGTCGCTTATTCGATTTATTCGTTGTGGGTCTTCTACAGGAAAAAAATTTTGCTGTAGTAGACACACAACGGAGTGTCGAAATATCGAATCAAATAAATGACAATTTGTATAAATAACTTCTAACTCAACAAACAAACACTAATTTAAATACGAAAGGATCGAAAAATTAGCAGCAAGAAATACTTGAATTTTATTAAAAAAAGCTTTATTTTGTAACTTTGTAAACAAACTAGTATGACAATTTTAATTAAATATTTTGGATCCCGGCATTCTTTATGTACCTTAAATCAATACATAAATAAATTTTACTGTGAAAAATTAATTTTACTTTTTCCTAATGGAACAAATAATTCTATAACAACAAACAGTAACAAGCTAAAGACCGTGTCAGATAAAACTTTATCGCTTTGCTTGAAGTTTAAAGCTTTAATAGAAATGCGCAAAGCAAATAGTGTAATAAACACTTTAGCAACGCTCACGATTTGTTTATTTATCTAAAAAAAACGGTAGTTGATTTTTATATTTAATTATTTCTTATGATAATAGAAGTTAGAAATATTATTGGACGAACTACTGAAATTGGATTTAATTGTTTTTTTTAATGCATAAAGCTTTGGCGCTATTAGAAAAAACTTCAAAGCGTAAAAAGATGGGAGTTGCCGAACTTTTCGCTTCACGTTACTTTAAAAGTACTTTATGTGACATGTTTCATATAAGTGTGTATATTTTATCTTAGATGTTAAAGCGAATTTGCAACGCAAAGCGAAGCAAAAGTTTTATCTGACACGGCCTTAAAAAGTATCTTGAGCAAATGTGTTGGCACTGTCTGATAAAAACTCGAATTCTCAATCACACTGAATGCGAATTTTGGAATCATTTTTGACGGAGTTTCATAGAGTATTTAAATCAATCCCAAGCGGATTCAAAAGTATGGTAAGTATGGATTTTTTGAAATCAAGTACGGTGCTCTTAATACAAGTAAGGATTATCCAAGCACTAAATCCTTAATTGTACACATACTTAATCCCAAATTCCTAATTGAAATAATCCGAAAATTTTATTGCTTTTAGAAAAAGTGAAGTCAAACAAATCTTAATATGCATTAAATTCAAGAATTTTATAGTTGATTTAATAGCGAATCCGTTGTTGAAATAAGTTGAAGAAATTTAATAACACTCCCATCCTGTTTTCAAAGAACAATTAAGTCTATGATTATTTACTCTTTTAGCTAATACAATTTATGCCAATCAAAAATTTTATAGTATTTACTAACTGCCTCTAAGCCAACATTTCATAGAGCTTTCCCAATTATCAGCAGACTTTGAAAAATATTTTCACACATTCAACTATATATTCAAGGTTTTTAAATAAGTTAATGAGAATTAAAAAGGAAAAATTTTCTAATAATATTTCTCAACCACAAGAAAACGTAATTTTTTTTTCTCAGAGAACCTTTCATTCTTGTCTCTCAGCAATTCATTCATATATATTTATTTGCGTATTTTGGTCTTTTGTACTACATTTAAGAATTCTTCACATGATTCAGCATCTTTTTTGTTGACTCAAGAAATTTATAACCATTTTAAGACATCGCAGGATTGATTATCTTAAACAATCCCGTTATCGGCTTGTTTTAAGGACTTAAATTTTTGAGTACTTTAATGTTTGAGTAAAATTTGTATTTAAAGCAAATAAATTGAGTACGAGCGTTTCTCTGTGTATATAATTTTCATACTGTAGTTATAGTCCACTCTGTATAGCGCATTTCCGATAGACTTGAGTCTACTGTACTCATGAAAAGATACAAATTAGTCTCAATTGATGACTATGTTTACGTTGTTCTGGAGTAAGTCTGTTCATAATGAAAAACTAAGCAAAAATAACTGTATCCTCTTAAATGGGTGGTCAGCTAAATAAAGCAGTATTGCCAACTCAAAGTTATGACCTCGAAAGAACCCAAATATAATTTTTCTCTTACCCTCTTTCTTCTACTATTGTCGTTAATAAAGCCCAGTTCAGACTATTATACTGTGTATTAATACTTGTCAAAAATTCAAATAATACGTGCAAGTCTGTTAGTCTGAATGCAATCCGTCATACTTACGAAAAACAATACGACAAAAATTTGACATCCCATACGACTTTGTTACTATTTGAAACTTTACAAAATGGTAATACTTTTCATTGGATCAGAGTTGTATTTTTTTTAGCAAACCAGCTGTTTAACAATTAATGAGTGGGCTATTTCGTAGCCGATGGGGTGCCGTCACTGATAGTATTTTTTTGTCGTTATAAAAAAGCTCGAAATTTAGAATTTAGCTGTCGTTTATAAATGCATTTATCTCATGCTATATGTAGAACGTAAAATACTTTTGTGCTATTAAATTTGGATCTGTTTTACTTAATTGTTATTTTAAGCGTTGAAGATTTTCAAGCCCCGGCATGTCTATTGCCTACGGCGAATCGCGCACCTGCGGCCGTGTAAAGTTTTATGTTGGCACATTTATTTGCTGAACAAAGTTGAAAAGTTTTACATACATATTTAAAATACCTAAATTTTCCGAAATGAGCGAAGATATTGTTATTAAGGTACGTTATTATTTTTATTATTTTAGTCAAAATAAATGCTGCCACAACTCCTAAAAACATATTTTTTCTTTGGCTCATCTTTTTTTGAATTTGTTAGTTTTATAATTTTCTTCTTTAAAAGTGTTGGTCACATAAAATAATCAAAATTTAGTGTTTCGTAAAAAAGGAAACAGCTGTTTTCTTTTCTACTCAAATTTGTTGGTTTATTTCAAGTGTGATGGTGTGAATGCAAATTCTAATTTACGTTAGACCTTTTGGCAGTCGTAAGAAATATGTGTAGACTTTTATCTTACAAAATCGAATTAAAGTATTTATACTTGTACAATAGTCTGATCAGGCCTTAAACTGTTTCAAAGAGAAATAATTCTTTTTTGAAGAAAAAGATTTCTTCCTTAATAACAATCGATTACAAACAATCCTAAAATTCTAATATATCTGTAAACGAACAGAAAATTATCATTCACAGAAAAAAAAATTTCATGTTCAATAACGAAACTCGTTGAATCAATTAATAAATTGTTTGAATGCGGACCTGTAAAGGAATTCGTGGATTCAAACAAAAGCTTAGTAAAAATAATTATTGATCGAAAACAACAATTTTTTTTAAACAACAACTAAATACGATATTCAAGGTTACTTTTTTAATATTTATGTATATGCACACAAATTATTTTTTCAGACAAAAATTTTGTTGATTTTATTTTTACTATTATTTTTTCTGTGTTTTATAAACCAACTTTAAAGAAAATAACACTTATTTGTATGCTTGTCTTCTTCAATCAAAATTTATTGATCACAGCAAATTTCTATTGTAAAAAATCTTTATTAAGAAAAATTTTAAATAAAAGGAAAAACATGAACTAAAACCCGATATACAAAATACTCTTACAAACCAAAACTCTAAATTAAAAAAAATTATAAAAATTCAACATAAATTTAATAAATCAACATTTATTGTTAATTGGTGTTTTAAAAATAGCATTTTATTGAAAAATTATATTCAACAGACTAGTTGAAGTGGACACTTCAAAACACTTTAAGAGACTCTGCTTTAAATCCAGTCAGCATAAATATTGTTTTTTGCAGCGCATGAAAGGTAGTTGAGTTGTGAAAATAGAAGAAATATGTAACTAACGTTGAGCATAAAATCCTGCGAAACTCATGACTGCGGTTTTGCAAACAACTGCTAACCAACTGAACTGAAACACTGTTCATCATTAATTTTTGCCAGCATTTAATGCTTTTTATTTAATTTCATATTTTTACTGATAACAGAAAAAAAAACTAAAGAGTACACATTTATATATTTTTAATGCTCTATAAACTTTTTTAATAAAGTAGCAGTGGAAAAAAAAGTGTGGCAAAACCACTATAATCAACTGAATGCTTTTAGAATCCGACTCGTGTTCATATTAGTGAAAGTATTACCACTACAGCGTCTACACTTTTACAACATAAATCTAATCCTGCGCTGAATATAAACTTTTTCCTTTGTTCACTTATTTTCATAAAATCGTGGATAAATTTATAACTTCTCTTCTGTTTCTAATGTTGATAGAAAAAAATTTCAAATTTTTTTTATATTTGTTTGTTTATTCGTAGCACAATTTTTTTATTTAACTCCAAATAAAAACATTGACTTGTGGAATTTGTGCTCTGTGTATGTGTGTGTAACTACTAAAAGTATGCAATAAAATATATTTTATTAAGCCTTTTTGCATTGTTTTTTTTTCGGAAACGTTGTCGCTGATTTTTTTTCTTTATTTCTTTTTCTGGTTTTCATTTATTTTTGCATGGCTGGCGATTTTTATGCGTGTTTTTAGATTTATTTTTTACTTTAAGTTTTTTCAGGCAGTTTTCCATTATTAAAATGAAATATGCGAGTATTAAAGTATAAATATATAAATACGATACAATGGCAACAACAAAACGGTAAAAAGTATAACAACTTTTAGGGCGGCAAAGCACATTTTTATATTCTCTTTTATATGAGAACACAATTGAGAGTGTGTTAAAGTTTAGAATGTTGAAAAGTGCACTTCTGTTCACAAATAGTTTACAGCATACTTAAAGGCGGCAGTAAATAGATTGTAGTGACCGATTGAGGGAAAGACAATAAATTTAAGACTTTAAATAACATTCTATTTTAAAAATTATTCAAGTTTAAAAATTTGAATAAAACAATTAAAATACAAAAAGAATTACTATGCTAAAGATCCCTTTTTTTTTTGCTTGGGTACAATACTATATATAGTTTACTAATGTTTAGTTGGTGATTCCTTGTTAGCTTCCGTAGAAGCAAAATTTCTCCAGTTTCAACCTCTGCTGAAAAATTTTACCCAAATACCAAAATATTTTCTGTTCAGCTTCACACATATTTTAGTTGTAAATTTTATTTATATTGTTTAATTTAATTTAAGAAATATGTTTATTTTCCTAATTACATATATGTAAGCTTATATACATTTTAAAATACTTACTTAAAGATAATATTTGTTAGCTTGAACTTATGAAAAAAAAAAAATTCTGACTATTTTTATTATGCTGAACTTTTGCTCGCATTTCTTAAAACATAGAAACACGTTCTGATTAGAATTTTTACTGAAAGAATTCATTAAAAAACTTCATAATATTTCTTCAATTTGAATTTCCATAAAAGTTATTTACTTTTCCTCGAAAGTAAAATAAAACATTCAAATATACTTCATATGAAAATGCTGCAAAATTAGCTCAAAGCATTTGCTTTAAATAATAATTACGTACGAGTTCGATATTAAAATTCACTTGCAGGCTCAATTATCAGAGATCACATATTCTTCGCCATTTAAATGATTAATTTTGCTATAGAGTATTTACCAATAGTAAAAATGTTGTGAAGAAAATGTTTATTTTTTATTTCAAAATTTCCTGCAGAAAAATTTCTTGATAAAGCAAAAAATTTAATTAAAAAATGTTATTACTGGAAAAGTAATTTAAAGTAAATTTAACATCCACTAAAAATTTATCGATAACAAATATTTTCTAAATTAAATTTTTTAAAATAAATTAATGACTAAAGAATATTCTTTAAACGTATATTTAAAGTATATCAATTATTAGAAACTTTTTTTTTAATTTTTTAATAACAGAAATCTTTTATGGAAATCTTATCGATAAGAAACTGTTTTCTAGGTAAATAAATCGACAAAACTCATTTATGTAGAAAGTTTTATAATAAAGATATTTTTAAAGAAAATTTATCAAAAACGAAAATTTCTTGCAAAAAACTAAATTTTTTTGTAAAAAATTTATCGATAGCAAAACTTTTCCAGTAGGTATATCATCACTAAACACTTGACATAGAAAATTTGTAATTATAAAAATTTTTAATAGTAAAAACTTCAGGAGAAAATTTGAATATGCCAAAAAGTTATGTATAAAAAATTGTACTAAAAACTTTCTGTTAGGATTTAGTGAAAACATGCCTACAGCAAATTTATCAATAATTAGATTTTCTATGGTATATTTATCGATAAAAGGCAGGCATTCTAAACTAAAGAATTATCGGCAACAATAATTCTGCGTATAAAAGTTATCGGTTAAAAATAATTTCCATAAAAAATTTATGGACAGCTAAAATTTTCTTTCGAAGACTCAACGATAGAAAAAAGATATTTTATCGATAACAAATATCGATCGATATCAAAATGTTGCGATAGAAAATTAGTGATAGCAAAAAACTTTGAAAAACATATTCAATGATAAAAAGTACAAGTTTTTGATAAAAAACTTCACTATGGAAGATTTATCGATAATAAAAATTTTCCCGACAAAATTTGTCAAAAGCAAAATTTTGCGATAGTGAAAAAATTTTTTTTAAATTTTTCATTAGTAAGTTAGTAGTTTTCTATTTGAAAATTAATCGCTGTCAAAAATTGCTATAAAATATTATAAATAATACTTTTGGAATCTAAAATGAAGGGCCCACCTCTTCAACAATATTGGCTGGCTATAACAGTTACTGGTAAAATAATGTAATCATCGAGTGGCTGCATAAAAAAAATTTTATTAAAATTGTTTACCCATCAAAAACTTGTAATCAGCTTGTTGTCTATGTATCCTAGCTGACTATATGTTGGCATTTCACAGGAGCTACCACAATAGTCAGCAGACTTGGAAACCTTTGAAAGATATTGTCAAGCTTTATTTCCTAATATTCTAAACATATTATTTAGAATTTAAAAAGAAAAATATGTGTCATAATACAAAAAACAAGCTTTTTCATTTTCTCATAGGAACTACCCTAATCGCCAGTAAACTTGAAAACCTTTGAAAGACATTCCCAACAATTTAACTTTATTTCCCCCATATTCTAAATATATTATTTAGATTTTAAAAAGACACGTCTCTACTTTTCTTTACGTCTTTTGATTGGTATTAATATTAGAAGCTGATAAAATGAATATATTCAATTGTATGAATGTTTGTTCTCTACTTTTTGATACTTTCAAAAAATAAATCGTGGCAAGCGACGGTTGTTCATTTGTTTGAAAAGTGTAAAGAAAAGTACAGATGAGCGAAAAGAGCTAGGTTTTTGAGTTTTGAAAGGTGTTATTAAAATATCAGCCCAATTATGAATATTCTCACGGAATTTATTTCTCAAGGAATTTATTCCTCAAGGAATTTATTCCTCATGGAATTTATTTCTCACATAAAGTACTTTTTTTAAAATCAAACTAGAGAAAAAAAAAACACAAATTTAGTCCGTAAGAACTGAAGAGCTGATCTCCCTTTAGTGTTTTCAACAAATAGAGAGAAGAAAAAATAAAAAAAACCTCATACTTAGTTTTTGTTCATAATTAGAGGAAAGGGAAAAGTGTTAAAATTCCTATGGAATTTTTATTTATAATTGGGCTGTTTGTTTTTATTCTTAAATTCTCAATAGTTTATTTACTACTATTGCAAAGGATTCTAAGTAGCTCCTATGAAACGTCGACATATAAATAGCTAGGAAACGTAGAAAACAAGCTGTTTATAATTTTTTGATTGGCATCAATATTAAAAGCTAATAAAGTGAATAAACTCGTATCTTGATCCTAGTTTTTCGACCTTTTCGAAGTATAATTGTTGTTTATATGAGCTTGAGGTCACTTGTTGTAAAAGTATTAGTTTATTAACATTTCGAGACCCCTTTTTGTGTCTTTTTCAGGAAAACAAATTTGTATTTTTCACACAACTAGTCTAGAAAATTTGTAGCCAAAACTTTATAAAAAATGTTGAGATAAAAAGTGGGAGTTGAACTGGCCATTGCACTTCCTGCTGCTCTTTTTAAAATCCTTTTAAATCGGATATCGTGGTTTGGCAACTGTTTGCTGTTGTAATTTTCATTTGTAAAAAGAACCTTTCAAATTTTTAAGATTTGTTTTTGCAAGAATTTAATTTAATATAATGAAAAATACTTATGTATACATTCCTAATTAAAAAACCCCAACATTTCTTTTGAAAAGTAAAGTTTTCTCAAAGAAAAAAAAAATTTCTAAAGGTAATAAAAAATGCATAATAATTAAATTAGATATTTAAATTCTAAATAAGAAGTAAAATTGATTTAAATTCTAAATTTAAATTCTATAATTGAAATTTACAAGTCTATTATTAGTTAAAATATTGATTTTATTATTTAACCCTTTCCCAAATACGACTGCATTTGTAATCCCTTTTTCTACTTTTTGTACGAACACTATTCGTCCGGATGTGATAAATATACGCAGTCTACTGCTGTTTTTGTCGTGGACCATGTTTTACTAAATAAATCCGCTTATTATGCCGACCATTGATGAAAGCTTATGCATGTCGCTAAAAACCACATACGTGCGTGAACATGCGTGCTTAATTTACAATGAAACATGGTTTTATGCTCTCCATTTTCTTTTTTCACATTCAAGTTTAATCGAACGAACAGAATACTTTTTTTTTGTCGTCAGTTTTAATTTTTAATATTCAGACAATGCAGGCCTTGTGAATGTTGCACATACTTATGCCAGCCATAGGACAGCAATTTATTGCATACAAATTTGTGAACATAATGCCTTTAAGTAGGCTACACAAAAAATTAAAAGTATGCGGAACAAATAAATTCTGGGTGGAAAAGTTTTGCGATAAAAGGCTTACGTAAACAGTTGAGCCAAAAACAAATGAACGTACATATATTTATTTATATGTTTGTTTAATGAATATTTCAAGAAAATTTAATGGCTTGTCCACGAAAGTATGCAATGGCTTGAAAGCTTGAAAGTTTTAGATAATTTTTACATGATTTAAGATTTGCAAATTTAAATCTCACTTTTTAATTAATTCTTATTTGTGCAACTAAAGATCGTTTTTGGTTTTATATAAAAAAATCAATAATATATATTTTCGGTATTTCGATTACAGTTGATTACAGTCGAAGTATCGAAAATAAATATTGCAAAAATAAGAATGAATTACTTAAATAAGATCATATAACTAAATATTAAATCTCATTTTTGTTTAAAATATTTAGTTTCTTTTCTTAAATGAAAGTTATAAAATAGCCATAACTTTTATTTAAAAGCTAAGCAAATGAACCAGATATCTTAAATAAAAAATACGATTTAAATATTCAAATCATATAAACTTTTTGATGGGCGGAAAATAACACAACTCTAACATTCAACCACTGACTGTCACCGCAATGTGCAAATAATGTTGACTTATTGCTAAACAATTATTGAATAACAACAAATTTATATTTTTTGACCCAAAATATGTCTAAAAAAATAACTTTAATGAACTTTTTTTGTTGCATATCTTTTTGCAAAACAAGTTTTTAAGTGTCTGCCAAACTAAACCGCAAACAGAAATTTCACACCCAATTTAATTATTATTACTTTTTAATTTAACAAATACGGTTTCAGTTTTGCAACAAACATTTACATTATGGACAACAACTACAACAAAAATTGAGTATATTAAATTAATTTAAAGCATGCCAAATAAATGTTTAACATTTCGTACTAATTAACTTATCAGCCTTTAAATATGCTGCAAATAACAAAGTTTTTCATGCTAAATTATATGTATATGAAGTTCTATACCTGTTAACGAGTAATGTGGATTTGGTTATTCAATTGAATTGGTATAAAAACCAACTACATTAGTAAAAAAAAAAATAAATATTTTTATCACTATTTAATTTATATTAAATTACAGTTTTGTGGTCTTTCATACGAGGGTGGAGCTGTTTTAAACTATATTATAAAATAATTCTAAAAACTCTTGAAATTTACAATATTATTTTCCTTTTAAGATACTTATAAAGTATTTTGCTTCGTAGGAATCAAGTCTTATAAATCATTTATAAAAAATAAAATTGGTTTAGCTGCTTTTTACCTTCGTTTATTCTAAAATCTATTTACTCTTGTGTTATTTAATGTATTTGCTGTGTGTAGCTGATTTCAATTAAACGCATTTCAACCAGCGAAACATGTTGCATGCTTTTCCCGTTCTTATTTCAAATATTTATGTTTAATTAAATTATCAACATTATACAAACTACATCTTGTGAGTTAATGCTTTCTATTATTCTGCGTTTAATTTAGTGTTTGCATATTAACTCTAAATGCGATTTCAATTCACCAAATGAAATAAAAAGAGTAGTAGTAAATTAGGCTGATGTGTATATATATTTCACCGAATGGATTTTATATATTAGACACACTCCTTTTACAAATGGCCGTTAGTTTTTGCCATCTTTTGCACTAAAATAAACTGCTAAGAAATTTCCTTGCTATCGAAAGTTATAATTGAATATTACCTAATATTTAATGTACAATAGTCTCGGCATATTAGGTCTGCACTTCCATACCTACATATAATATAAATACCTGTTTTGCATTATTTGACTTTTTCACAATTTAAATTTTTCATACTAATAATAGTAAAAGTCAAAACATAAAAAACGGTTATTGCAGGAACTTAACTCTTAACTGAGACTATTACACTGGGAGTGGTCGCTAAATACATATGCTATATGCTACATATGCGGGTGCCTCGATGGCTGATTTGGTAGAGTACTCGACCAACAGTCTCGAGGTCGCAGGTTCGATTCCTGCCACAGACCCTGGGTGACACTGCAGGCAAGCAAAAAAGCTTCGCAGTTTTTGTGTGTGTTTATAAAAAAACAGGTGGAGGAAAGAGAGAAGTAGAGTAAAAATAAGTTTGGGTTTTGAGAGCAACAGTACTGCTCACGTTAAAGAAAACTCGAATGCAGTAGCGATAAAAGAAAATGTAACCCACTTCACACTATGGTGATATTCAAGTAAGTCAATAGAGTTGGATATCTACTGTCGGCGATAAGCTGCTTCGGCCTCTCCTGCACACGGTTGCGTTGTCATTCTGCAAATTAACTCTTGGTGAAAATTTTCCGAAATCCCAATACAACTTAAGTCATACTGCGTTTTATTTGTTCCAAAAAATTAGAATTTTCACTAGTCTGTAATCAAGAAAGCAGAAGTGACTAAGGCAAAACCTTCATCTCCTCGGTACATGGCCAGCATTGGAGCATCATCGTCTAAGATACTTAGGCGAGCAGAGCTTCAATCAATAGCCTTTCATGTCTGGCCTCGGTCAAACCGACTGCGTTAGCTTCTTCCATTGGAAGCAGCGGATGGCTAGTAAATCAGCAAGTAATGCCACACCAATAGTTGACCACCTCCTTTCCCTCTTCCTCACTCCTATACCCCTATAACATTTTATCTTCTTTTTCCTTTATTAACTTTTTCAGGCACAAAGGGACCCAAGTGAGCTGAAGTTTCCGGGTGCTTGCTGGAGAATCCAGCGGCCTGCACACCTAACCTAAGGCAAAACCTTGCAGTGGGTAGACAATTTTATACTTGGGACTCAAAATTCTAAGAAATATTGACATAATTTGGCAACAAATTCTGTAAAAGGTTTCTGCTTTTTCCCAGATTGTGGTATTTCGTTGATGGTAAAGGTAACTCTCGTTGGTTTAGCATAAAAAAGAAACACTAGCTCAACTTTTTCTCTGTCGCAAACAAGAAATAAATTTTAATTTACCAAAATAATTTCTTCCTCATCTCATCTCATGGTGACTTATGCAGATAATTTAAAACAAAAACAAAAAAAGTGTTACACCAAAATCTCTCCTCATTATGCCCTAAAATATGCTACGGTCTTTGCCTGCTTAAACAATCATTGAGAGGTGGAATGTTTGTTGGCATAAAAAATATTGTTCCGGTAATTTTTAGACTTTCACTATTAACCAGACCACTTAAACGCAAACTTACTGCTGGCAGAAAGAAGCACAGGGGCGAGAATCCCAGAGAAAATGTTTAAAAACAAAAGTAACGTTGAAATAAACGTGAGGAACCATAAACTGTCATTTTAAGAAGAAGCATGCATAGAAAAGCACATTTTTTAAGGATATATATATTTTTTTATTTCACACACAACAGTATCAATGATTCAGGCAAAAAAAAAAGAAAAATCACAGTTTCGGTTTAATTACTAGTTTTTATTTTTTCGTTTCTTTTTCCTGCCATTAAAAAAAATGTTTGTCTGCATGTGATTTGTTAGGTAGTTGTATTTGTTTTCACTTTTTCATTCTCTATAGAATGATGGTACTTGAAAGGATGGCAAAAGACACAGGATTTTGTGCACATATGAGTGCAGTTAAGTTGGGAAAATTTTTTTTTTTAAGATTTTGTAAGTGACGTTAACTGTAGTAAAGATTCAAAGTAGTTGCCTTCAAAAAAAAATACTTTGTAATTATCTAATCCTTATGATAAATCTAGAGATTTTAAGTGTGTAACATGAGCCTTCCTAATGTAATATAAATATAGGCAATTTCTTTACAAAGCCATTCATACCGTGTGTATGTGTGAGAGCAGCCTCTCTTTTTGTAATGGAGACCTGTTTCATATTATTGTTGCGTATTTGTTTACCCTAATTTAATGTCTACACATAAATGCATACATGCAGATGTAGAGAACGGTATAAAAACGAATCAAATGCAAATATTCAAACACACTACATTTGTATACTTTCACACACACACACACACTTTCGTGTTCGTTTAACCCCGGTGTATGTTTAATGATGCACTGATTTTGTTTCTATTTGCTTTTTCTGTTTTCGTGTCAAAGTGCCTCATCATAAACAAAAACGAGGTTAGTTGGAGAAGTGTTGGGAAATTTATACAATAATATATGTGAACATGCAGAGACATGCTTAAACGTGTCTTAAATGGATTACGAATTCTAATTAAGAAACACGCAACATGAATTTCTTCAGAAATAAGTAAAGTTTGGTTAGATCTTTCCTTATATGTTGTGAGTTTTAATTTTGTAATTTAACGAAAATAAATTGATTTTGACAAATCGTTTTCGAAGGATAATAGACTTTTATTGGAGTCTTACATGTTAGTCAATTGTCACAAAAAAGTAATCATAAACTGATTTAAGTACTGATAATTTAGCAGAACTTCGAACAGGAAATTTTGAGTCAACCTTTAACCGAAGAAAACAGTTGCACCTGGGTCGAAGTGTGCATGCAAAATTCTGATATTATGACGAAAAGATTTATAATTTTAAAATAATTCTGTACAAAACTATAGAGATATATCATTCTTATTAAATAGGGATGCTTTTATTGAAATAGAACATACAAACGATTAAGCATATATTGATTTTCTTCTTTAAGGAGAAAACGTTTGACAACCATTCCCCCCCCTCTTCCCCCTTTCTCTCTCACTCTTCCACATCATATATTTTTTAAGCGTATTTTATTACGTGCGGTCTCCAGCTGACATGACAACACTAACTTTGACTCTAACTTCAAGTTAAAGTTAAGTGTGGACCGCTAATGTTGACGTTTGGTTAAAGTTATTACTTGGTTATTAAAACATTTCATTTCGAAACTCTGTTGTAACTTAAATTGACAACAGCCTGCTAATTGTAGTTGTTTTTCGCCGTTTTTATTTTTTACTATGAGAAGTTATAACTCTAACATTACTACGTGTCCGCCACCTTAAACAGACAGTTATATAAACAGCAAGTTTTAACTTTATGTTTTAACTGCGTTTCTAGTTAGGTGTAGACTGCATGTTAACCACTTGAGGTTTTAACTTAAGTAAAAGAAAATGTATTTGAGATATGGTCGAAATTTTGGATTTTTTTTTTTTTTTTTTTGATAGCTCTAACGATGTCAATAAGGATGGAAATAGAGGCTGCAGGTTCACTAGCTTGCAGGCATCTGATATATCCTTATTGATTTACCAAAAAAGAAAATCGGGTGGAATTAAACCGTAGTAATGGGCTATGTTGGCTTGGCTTTTGTGTGTATATACTCTTGCAAGAACACTGTGCAAGAAAATGAACTAAGTGATCCATGGACGTGGGATGGTCATGCCTATATTAAAATATACACGCAGCATATCCAGTAGGGCATGAGCTTTGTAACATACAAAGCTGTCCAATTGAAGCTACAGTTGAAACCAAGAGAAATCATTAACCCATAGCGCACGTTGTTGGTTAATAATTGCGTCTGGCCAACAATATTCTGAGTGATATATTGAGTCCTAAGTCCCTTTAATAGCATAAAAGAAATATTGCATTAAATTCAACAATTTTATTTCCACACAATATTCGGTTGTCATGCAGGAAAGGCATTCCACATGATAAAGATAATTTTACCATGAAACCTTTGACATAATTTCATAATTTTCACATGTTATTAAAAGCCTTAAACTTCCATGTTTCATAGCCAACAAAAGCTGAATATGACGTAGTGTAATCATACGGCCGTTATTGACTGTCAAAATGTGTAAGATCCTCTTAAAGTATATCATTTTCACTATTCCATTTCAGCTAATCTCTGATGTAGCTGGGGACTACGGACACTCTCCAGGGCTCTTAGCTGGTTTGCCTCGCAATCACAAAAGATTGTTAAGCTATCAGCTCACTAATAAGTTCACTGTTGAGGCTTTTTTTATTTTTTTTTTTTTTTTTTGATTTTTTACTCTTGATTCACCAAAAGGCAATGAATTAGTTTGTGGTAATTTTTCTCAAGTTTTATTAATTTTCATGGCCTTGCAAATTGTTGCCTAGTTGCAAGATTTTTTAAGATGTGCAACATGAATTCACACTCAACTAAAAAATTAAGAAATTTCCACTATTTATTTTCACTTCTCTGCTCATATGTTTCTCCTCCGTTTTGCTTTAATACAGTCTCTGTGACTGTGCTTCATATCTACATACATATATGTATAAATATCATTTAAACTTATCATGTGTACCTATTTAAAAAGGTAATGAATATTTAAGATACAACCAACTGAAAAAAAATCGTCGGAAAAAAGTAAGAAAAATCCCCTTTAGCTTTAGTTGAAATGACCTAAAAGCCTCGATTTCAGTTGTCAGGTGTTTCTTTTCATTTTGTTTCTTATTTGCTTTCTATTTTTTATTTTTTACACCCGCTTTTGTTTATTTCTTTTTTTTTTCATTAATGCCAGCAATATGTGTGTCCTCAACACATACACCCATATAAAACTTGTCATTTTTCTGCCGCATTTAAATATGTGAAATCCACACAAAGCAGTAGGGCTGGCATCACAGTTGACGCATGGCACAAAGTAAACTTTCATGGGTTTTAAGTAAAAGTAAAATAGAAAATTATTTTCCGTAGCATAACGTTGGGCTTACTGCAGTGCATGCAAGAGCAAGTTTATGGGGAAAAACGCCAACCAAGTTTCGTTGGCTTTTCACACGTTTCGCAGAGTTTCCGTGTTTGGAGAGTGAGGGAGAGAAAGATATTGCTTCTAAATGGCGCGCTTGTTATTATTGTTTCTTTGTCTTGCTGTTTTATTAGAATAATACATAACTATTTTTTTTTTGTACATCATGATACACTTTCGATATACAATTTAATAAATGGCAAACATATAGAAAAATTTCCGGTTGTATACAGTTTTCAGGTATTTAAAGAAATATTTTATGAATATTGAAAAATTTATGATATTTAGGTTAAAAAAAAATATTTATAGTATACAATGAAATTTTCAAGAATTAGTGAATATTTTTAATTAAAAAATTAATTTAAAAAAAACTAAAAATTTACAATATATATAGTTATTGATAAGAAAGTAAAAGCAATAATATAGCAACGTAGCCTATTTACAAAGAGATAGTACAGCATACTCCGAACATAATGGTGTTTGGCTCAGTCTATGTGTTTGTCTCGATCCTCGGGAAGTATGCTTTGCCTAGGTGCATTTCTATTTTAGAAATTCTTGATTCTCCCGGGGAACAGGTTATGATTTGGTGTATACCAAGCCAGGGCATTCAACTTTTTGGGTGCTTGAGCGATAGGAGTTTGTCGTTTGTTGTAGTAAATAAAACCGATACTGCCTGAAATATTCCTGTTGTGATTTATAGCTAAATCCGCGGGAATAATCTGTGGCAGACTCCGATTGTTTTTTTTTTCTCAATTTTTTTCGAGTTTTGCTTGTTATTACCCTTTGAGGTTTTACTATACTGATCTAGTACCATCACCCTGACTTGGAATTTCTCACCCCCCAGATTGGCTGTTGTACTGTGTAATCAGACACTGCCTATTCATTTTTATTTGTATAGATTATGTTATGTTATGATATGTTATGTTATTTTATGTTATGTTATGTTATGTTATGTTATGTTATGTTATGTTATGTTATGTTATGTTATGTTATGTTATGTTATGTTATGTTATGTTATGTTATGTTATGTTATGTTATGTTATGTTATGTTATGTTATGTTATGTTATGTTATGTTATGTTATGTTATGTTATGTTATGTTATGTTATGTTATGTTATGTTATGTTATGTTATGTTATGTTATGTTATGTTATGTTATGTTATGTTATGTTATGTTTTATTATGTTATGTTATGTTATGTTATGTTATGTTATGTTATGTTATGTTAGGTTATGTTATGTTATGTTATGTTATGTTATGTTATGTTATGTTATGTTATGTTATGTTATGTTATGTTATGTTATGTTATGTTATGTTATGTTATGTTATGTTATGTTATGTAATGTTATGTTATGTTATGTTATGTTATGTTATGTTATGTTATGTTATGTTATGTTATGTTATGTTATGTTATGTTATGTTATGTTTTGCTTTGCTTTGTTTTGTTAAGTTATGTTATGTTATGTTATGTTATGTTATGTTATGTTATGTTATGTTAGGTTATGTTATGTTATGTTATGTTATGTTATGTTATGTTATGTTATGTTATGTTATGTTATGTTATGTTATGTTATGTTATGTTATGTAATGTTATGTTATGTTATGTTATGTTATGTTATGTTATGTTATGTTATGTTATGTTATGTTATGTTATGTTATGTTATGTTATGTTATGTGCTATGTGCATCATATTTTGTTATATTATTTTATATTGTTATGCTGTGTAATATATCACAAGTGTTTTATATTACAATTCCTTTACGAGTAGAGTAAATTTTCTCAATTATTTCTTTATGCGGCAGGATTTTTTTTCTCATAATAATGTTTCTTTTTAAAAATGCTTTAGAAATTGTAGTATTTCAACTTCTTATTACTCTACAGCTTGTTAAGAAAACTATATAAACTTTTATTTTCTGCTCCTGAAAGTATGCCACGTTTCAAGTGCATTAAAGCGTTTCTTTTAAATAACCTTAAAAGTATGCTTTAAATGAACTACAAATTCACCAGACTATAAAAAGCAAACCTCATTAAATTCTTTTTTTTTCTATATATAAAACTAGAAATTAAATCTCTATTCTACTTGCACTTAATAGGACTTTCAAAAACATACTTTTTATTCAAGTAAAATTAAAGTAAAATATTAGAAACAGAAAACCTCAAACACAAACAGATGTAGGAGGTTTATTTGTTTAGAAAGTTTTTGTTTTGAGAATTTAAATTAACTCGAAAGTACTGACTGAATTAAAATAAGCTTTAATTTTCTTTAATGCCTACATATTCAACATTTTAGTTTTACTATGAGGCAGCACATATCAATACCGAAAACTATTATAGGGTATACTCCGTTCTAACTCAAATTGAGCTCTATTTTTTATGATTTGTGTTAGTTGTAAAATTGTTAATGCCAAGTGTGAATGCAGTAAAGGATTGCTTTGATCGTATATGTTGGGTAAAATTGAACAGGTTGAAAGCCAATGAGAAAATAACTAACCTACTTGAGTTCAATTCGGTCCCGCTATGTTGTTAAAGATGATACGTATCTTATCAGGTCTGCCTATCATCCACATCAGAACTAAACCTGGGGACTGGATTAAAAAGTACAATCCTCTTATAAAGTTTTGCAATATTTCTGGTATATTATGCAGTAGCGGTCTTCCTACAAAGAGCTGGACGATGGCTGAGAAAGTGGTCAACACGCTCTTTCTCCTCTTCATACCTACAACTTCTACAGAAATCATTTAATAGTAGATTTTTTCTCCACGCATGCGTCCCTATATGACAATTTTCATGAGTATGCCCATTAGGATCATAGTGCTCCCATTATCATACCTAGGCGACTCCTACCTCAATACTTGAAATGTAACTTCACTAGACCATTCGCCCTGGCTAGTTTTAAAAGTTGACGCTGTAGTTAATTTTTGTTGTCCTTGAACGGTATGCCTAAAATTTTGTCAGTATCCCCTTGCTATCAACAAATGCGGATCTATTGTAGATCATCTGCTTTTACATAATCAAGCACCAGGTTCGAATTTTCCATTATTACCGTAAGACCCAAGGTAGTGCATTCAACGCAGATTTACTGTTTATACATTTTAGGACATTCTTCCCGTACATCTTACAATACATGAACTAATTAGCTGCCACCATTATAGCCGCGATTTCCTCTTGATCCTGTATACAGCATTAGGTTACATAAAAAAACATCGCTTGCTTCTTTATTATTTTTTTTTATTTTTAATATTATTTTTCTTATTTTTTGCAAAAAGATTCTGTTTAAAAACTTTTGTGGAGAAGACATATACAACATTTTAGGTCTTTTGAATCAATTTTATTTTTTCCTTTATACAGCTTTTGCATTCGAAAAATTTTGCTCCCTAACTTTCTGCTCAAATATGTTACAAATTAAATTAAACTCTAAAATGGTCAGTTATGCTTTTAACTTGACTAACATCCATCGTTTATGTTCTCTTTTAACTTTCCCTTTATTATAATATTTTAATTTTATAAAATATTGATTAAATTAATTAAAAATATGCTGATGATCAGTTCAGCAGTAGTAGTGACTTTGTCGGATGGGGGGTTTTTTTTGTATGCTTTCAATTGAATTTCCGCTTCTCTTTTAGACAAGTTTGCAACAACTTTTTGTTTATTTATGTAAACTGCCATTCATGTTTTCTACCAGCAGCAAACAAAAATTTAACAGAATAATTTTTTGACATGATAATGTTGGAAAAACATCAACAAAAGCCTGAAAACTTTTAGAGCAAATAGGATTGAAATGATGAAAGGCCAAAGCAGTGGCAAGAAAATGGGGAATGTAATGGAAAATATTTAGAAAAGTAGAAATTATGTTGACATAAGTGTTTGACATAGAAGTGGTCTTAACTGTAACAATAACAAGCGTTCGCAGAAAATAAATAAGAAACAAAATACAAACAATTGCATTTAGTGAACGCTGGTGTACATGACTTACTAATACAAACAAACCAGAAATTCCAACTCAAACACTTTCGCATGCACAAATAATATTGTGTTGCAAAAAAGTTATTGCATACTGCGTGCACACTCAGCCACACACACGCACACACACATGCAACACACAAAATGTGTGCACTTGTCATATAAACTGATAAAAACAAACAAACATAAATATACAAAAATAAAAAAGGCTTTTATAACAGTTTTCCACACTCACACACTCACGCACTCAAACCCACATTTACTTCACACAGCCCGTGTGCCACAGAAAGGATGCCAATATGGTACGAATGAAGAAAAAACTGAAGACTGTCAAAAGTAGAACTAGAAGAGAAAAACCATACTATTTAAATGTCATATAAGCGAAAATGTTTTAACACTTTTCTACACATGTACAAGGACAACAACTACTACACAGCTCTATTCTTCTAAATCGCAAATAATATACACATACACATATATTTAATAAATGTGTAAACACTTGAAAACACATACTTACGAGTATACTTTCGCAGTCATATATTCTACAAATGTACATTCATAAACAGTGTCAACTCTCAAGCATTTCGTTTGAAGGGTCTTTCAGCCATTCAATGCCTTTAAAATATTTCGCAAGTTCGATAATTTATTAAAAAGAAAGATCTAAATCTTAACATGAGCTGAAAATAACATATATTTTCTAAAAATTACTTTAAAAAAAAATATATGTTTTAACCTGAATAGAAATAAACTGTTGAAAATGTTTTACATACAAAAAAAGTAAAAGAAGTATAACGATACTGTCTTCTAAAAATTCAAGTTTTACAAGAGTAAATTAAAGTTGACTACCTGCTGGTTTAAGCAGCTGAACTTTCATCACAATCTCAGGCATCTACATAAAGGCAAAACAATGCATATACTACTAAGGGGAGAATTTCGGTGACTTACTAAAAAAGTAGTCTCCTGATATTCTATTTTCTTATGGCTTGAATCTTTATCACTACTATAAATGTGGAAGTAACTCTGTCTCTGCCATTCCAATCACGGTTCCACCCTGACAACAGTAGTAGTATTAGAAAGGCTCCTGTGCAAACAATGGGATGGAGCAGGCGCCAATCAGCATGCTATCAAAACTAGTACCCCATGCATGATAGTTTGTCGCCCGTGCGAAATATGGTGTTCGCTTTCTTTTCACCTGGGAATAAACACACCATAGGTATGCACCTTCGAGGCACAACAGCATCAGATTCTGTCTGTCATCCTCAGGGTCTCCTCGGGGAACAGGTTTTGCCTTGGCGTATTCCTAACTTGGGCACTCTGTTTTTCGAGTAAAGAGAGGAAGGGGTCCCTCCTTTGTTGCAGCAAATAAAACTCTAGGAAGCCGCATGACTTATGTTGTGTTGGCTTCCGAAACCCTTACCAAGGGTATAAATTGGCAGAACGGGGATCAGCATGGCCCCCGGGAAGTTCTGCTTGCGGTTCGACACGGGCTGATCATGGTTGAGGTGCCTACCTTGGCTGAAACGTTCTGGCTGTGGTTGAAACCTAAAATCCAGTTAGTATCCTTGATAATTACGTGGATTTTTTCGCGGACTAACAACATCCTAGGAGTCTGTTGCCTTCACAACAGATACCTGTCCTGTAAGGAACCGTAAAGATTGACGGGTGAGTTGGTTTAAGGGCTGATGCTCTTAGTGGGCTTCGACCTACCAACTCAATGAGCCTTGACTTTCCTCGTTTAAAAGAAAAGTGCCTACAGGAGGGATTAAACTCAAACTCCTCAACAAGAAGTTGCTCCTATGGCTACAAACATATGGATGGCAAAAATTGCTACCTGTGTAAGCGTCGACGGCCACACGGAGGCGTTGGTGAATCGTAAATAATTCACTCCATGGCCATCAGCCAGGTGCTGATGTAAATCTTTTTCACTACTGTATATTGTCATGCATGTTCTGAGAAACGCAAATCGCTTAAATTTAGCGTTTTCGATTTGAAAACGCCAAATAGGTGTTCTGAGAAACGTATAACGCAAGAAATATGGAAAACGCATTTCGCTAAAAATTGGCGACTTCAACTCGCATGTGTATATTGAAATGAACTGATTGAATTTGCTAAAACTGAACTTGCAAAAGGCAATAAAATGATTCACTATTAAAATTGAATGTGTTTTCTTTTTATTTCAATAAAAAGTTTAAAGAATTTTACACATTTTCATTAAGAAAACTAAATAGAAAAATTTTTCTATTTGTTGTAAATTTTTTTTTTCGTTTCATATTACTACCACATACATATATATGTATGTAAAACACATGTTGTATTTTTTCGGAAAAAAAACTCCTAAACGCCAGTAAAACGTGCGTTCCTCAGAACACCTAAAAATCAATTAAGCGTTTTTTGAAACGCATTGCGGTTTCAGAACGCGCGTTCTCGGAATATGGCTGTGTATGTGTGTACACATTTATAATAAGCAGACCAGTGGCTCGTACAGTGGGTTAGAATTCATACAAATTCGTAACAGTATGATAAGAAGTTGCCACGTGTCTAAGCTTTGCAAGCCTCATATGAGTCCTGGTGAACTGTGAACTAGTTCACCTCGTGAAATTGGTTTGGATTGGCTGACAAAAATTAATTATACATTTTGTATCTAGGATATGGGTTTGACGTGACTAGAACAATGTGTTGGTATCATATCCAAGAAGTGGCTATTAATAGAGTAGAGACATATAGAAAAACCAAACCAAAATTTTATGTCGAGCAGCAAATACTTAGTTTATAGCTACTTGCTGTACGGTTCTACCCATCTGCAGTTTCTATGAAGTTCGCCTTTAGAAATTCATGGAGTTAACAAACTTATACGGTATGACGTCCACAAACATTACTCTCCCTTTCTTCCTACTGATAATCTATCTTCCTATCTAAAGTACATTGCATTGCATATGTACAGGCTATTCTGTTAGTATTGGTTCAAGATAAAAGAACCTACATCCAAATAAAGTGATTTATGAAGATTTTTCTATTCTTTTTTTTGATACTCATAGCTGCTAAAGAGTCTGCTATAATTTGTAAATAAGAAACAATAAAAAATAAATTCTTATTCGAGGTTATAAGCAGGTCTCAAAGCAAGTCAGGTGTGAGAACAATCCTACCTTATCATTTTGAATAAAGAAAAGTCCAGTGAACCATTAATATGCCATTCCATCGCTCCCCTTTACTAAAGTATGAAATATTAGACTATTTTTCCCAACAGAATTTCGCTTTCGAGAAATAAAGTATATTGGATCGTTTATTTCTGGTTTATGCATTAAATAATTATACCAAGTCAAAACAAAACTTTTTCCAAAACAACATACATATGAAAATTTCTTGTGGGATTTTTTTTTTCTTTTTTTGTTTCACACTCTTTACAAAAACTTTTCTGATTTATAAATTTTGATTAAATACAAAAACTTGACTGAACTTAAAAGACACGAAGAGAAAACAGAACCCAAAGTGACCATAAAATGCATACAAATTTAATGAGCAGTTACGGAAAAACAAGAAAACTTTGAAACTTTTGCCAACATATGCCTTTAAAATTCAACCCTCAAATGAACATGAGGCAGATTTCAATTCAAAAGCTGAATAAAAAACTTAAATTTGTTCGCCCAACTTTATGTAGTAGGTTTTTATTTTCAATTTAGAAAATTAATATTATTTCGGGTAGAGAGCGAAAAAAAAAAAGAAAATATTTTCTTAATTTGTGGCTGGACAAGTTTTTTATTGCTCATGTGGGGTTATCAACTAAAAATTTTGTAATTTTTCATGAAACACTTTTTAATTCAACAAACTTTTTCTATCTAAGGATAAATTTAATATAATTTAAGTCAGCCTGTGAGTATGTTTAAACGTAATAAAATTTATGTTAAGAAAAACTGTTTGAATGTTGAACTGAATTTATTTAATTGGGAAAATTTTCATGTAAACCATTGAAAAGTAGATGAAAAAACTTTTGCATTTAATCAGTATAAAATATTCGGTTTTTAACTATCTTTAAGAGAAAAATTAAGCTTCTAAATGGTCCTTGTCGTGGTTGGTTGGGGAATCTAAGAAGAAAAATATGGTTAAGAATGAAAAAATATGGCTATGGTAGAATATGGTAAAATATGGTTAACTATCTTTAAGAGGAAAATTAAGCTTGTAAATGGTCCTTGTCGTGGTTGGAGAATCTAAGAAGAAAAAATATAAATAAAATACTATTGTTGATTTATATGGTTGAACACAACCACATTATATGTTTCATTCCTAAATTTATTTGCAAAACTAAGTACAGCTGAGAACCAAAACTATGCTCTATCGATTAGCTATTCAACGTGCTGCCGCCGCAACCTGTGTTTCTTACAGCATACCCAAGTCTCAAGATATTGTGCATGATGGTCTTAGATTCAGCAAAAAACTTCAGCTATCTAATTCCTCTCTACAATGCAGTAGTCGGCATAGTCCGGAATGAATAATATTTGAGATTGTCTTATGGAATTCTACTAAGGACATCAGCCTTTGACTAAGTCGCGCCAACACTACTTCAATGAGTTTTTCAATAAGACAGATACCTGTTGTTAGACAGCAGAGTTTGGAAAATCTTGTGGACCTCCAAAAATGGTATCATTATCAGCCTTTACCGATTTCGACCACATTCTAAAAGCTTTAGCCCAATTAGGGGCCAAGGTAACTTGTCATTAGGTGGATGATTATTTATAAAACCAAAGAACAAACAGCCCATTCTAACAATTTTTAGTTTCACAAAAGGGGTTTGAGTTTCTGGAAAATAAATTAGAGATACATTTCAAATAGCCTAACCAGGTACCTAGGTACCAGAGAGGTTGGGAGAGATTACTAATAAAACAAGCTCCCTGGGGGCTTCGAATTCCTCATATACTATTTTACTTTTACGAAAAAACGCTCAATATTAAAAAAAAATAAATAAAATAGAACTACTCGAGTTCAGGATGCTATACGATGCGAGGTTCTAATGCACTACTATAGCACAAAAAGCAGGCAATCCTGATTTGAAAAAAGCCAGGACAAAGTTCACTGCCCAGTGGTGAGGTTCTATTGAAGTCACAAATAATTGGTATCAAGGCAATTTTATTCAAATTCTTAAACATTTTTCAGAACTTAATCAGAAGCTTGAGCTTGATTTCTCTCCTTTTTTTTATAAATTTTTTTTTATTGATTTATTACGAAATTTTAGAGGACACTTTAAGCTTTCACATCATTCCAATAAAATGTAAAAGCATTTCGTAAAATAACTTCCCAGATTTCAAGTGAAACTTGACAAACTGCTTACCGGCTTGCTCACTTTCCTCTTGTTTTAGTCTTACGAGTATTTTCTAATAAATTTAACACGCAGAAAACTTTTTATCTTTCTTGCTTTTGTCATGTCAAACTGACATATATGTGTATGCACTCAAACCATTTCAGCAAAAGCAATTAATTTTGTTTCCTTCTTTTTCCCACATTTTAGTATTCTAACACTTTGCTTTAAGATTTGAAAAATTGTTTAATTTCATATGGCATACTTTTGAGCCATTTAAATTTTACACAAAATCAAAGCATACTTTTAAGCATTCCAACAAATTTCACAAATTGCTGGCAAATGTTTAAAAAACTTACAAAAAAAAGAACCCCCCCCATTAACATCCTGCATACTCAGAAAACGAAAGAGCATTTTAAATGTTTACTTTCACTTTTCTGTTTGCTGTTCTTATCTCGTTTCTATTGTTTGCAATCCACAAAGTGACATTATAATAGTTTTAGTTTAAATCTAACACCTTGGCACACACTTTATACTTTTCTCAGCTCTTTTGTTTTTGCCAGAACATTTTACAGAAATCATTTTGGGGCAAAGGCACACTTCCATGTTGGTTTTACATATATATTTTTAAGGACATTTTGTATGTAATAACTTCTACCCAAGAGTATTAAGTTAACGCTTAACATATTCCTCAGTTTAACGACATAAGTAATGTAATACTGGTAACAAGGCGTAAAGCGTATCTTAAAAAATATGCCAGAAGAATTAACGTTGTAAACAGAGCGATCAGTTTGACTTCAAATATAAGGCTTCAAGATGTCTATATCGGCACATGTTGCAAAGAGACATTTTAGAAGGATTTCTGTAAAAAAAATGCTTGAAAGCGAAATTAAAAGTAGACCAAGAAAGAGTGTAATGAAGAGCGAGGGCTTATTCGCATACTAAAGTATGCCAAAAGAAAAAGTATAACGATGTTAACTCATCCAATCTTAGCGGCCATTCCCAAAACCTCAACTTGAGACGTCCGTGTACTTAAAGCACTCATGTAGAATATATAACGTAATGCTGAGCCTCGTTTAGTTACAACCATTTGTTGCAAAAATCCATATCACCTAGATTAAGTTATATTTTACTGGCCGCCAGCCATTGAAATGCCTAATCTAACCTAGATTATATAGATATTTACAACATATCTAATTCAGCCCAAATTCTTTTAAAAGTCAACAGTATATCGCGTATCGTTAATGTTGAAGATTTCACGGAAATGTGGAACACCAGCCCAAAATACACACCAAACAGTGTATTTTTGGATACATTAGTATGCTTTACATCTGATGTAGACAGGTATCGTCTTAAATTTGACGCTTTCGGTTGCTGAAGTATGTATTCTTCTAGTCATAGTTCTCATGACTGAAGCTGAACTTTTGGATAAAATTAGGAAGAGTTTCCAACTACTGTAAGACCCTCATCGTTGTTTTGATCGCTTACTTTTAGCTCCTGAATCGGCCGCACTTCCTTCGGAACCTGCTGAGATATAAAATCCTCCAAATTATAGTCTACATATATGGAATTTTTGTGAGCAATTAGTTTTGGTTATACTGCGCTTTTTGACGAAAATATATATGTAATAGATCAGTGTCACCAGCAGCCTTGCTGGTCTAATCTTAAGGTTGAACAACTTCATGTCTCACCTCATGTCCTCTTAAAAAGTCAAAACTTCTTTCATAAATTTGTAACCGTATTAACAAACCCTTTGCTGAAAAACTCGGCCTTTCTTATCCCTTTTGAATATAATTTCTCAAACAAAAAGTGGAAAACTTATTCAATATACCTATATATCCTCTTTATATATTAGATATCTTCTGCAAGACAGCAGCAGCTCTGCGACCCCGACATCATTATTATCATGAAATATTAATAACCCATTCCTGAGATTTAATATCCAAACCACAGAAACTACAGCGTTTTAGCCAAGATGCAGGCAACTAACCACGATCACCGCCTGGATAGTCTGCAAAACAACCTCCTGGGGTCATACAGATGCCCGTTCTGCCAAATAACACTTGAAGGACGTTTTCGGATGTCTCAGTACAATTTAAGTCACTCTAGAAATTTATTTACTATTTAAATAAGAAACTCTAAGCTTTCAGACTTGAGAAAGCAGGGCGCCCGAGTTACGAATACTTCAAGCAAAACCTGCTCCTCGGTCGGCACTTTCTCGGCATGTCTCGTCATGGTTATTGTTTCATTAGTTTTTATGTAGTGCATTATACTAGAACTACGAAAATAGGTTATGAGGAGAAGCAAAAAGGGAGTAGTGCTGGTGAACATTTGACTTAAACTTTCCAACTTGGCAACTTGTTCCATAGACGCATACGTCTGAAAAACGAATTCTCCCTGTAATGCGCTGCTCCCCGGACAATAAACCAACGACAAATGTCTGAGTTTTGGGCAATGAAGGTGTATTGCATAAAAATATGTGGGTTTCAGGAACAACCCACCTGATCTCAGCAGGAAAAAATCCATTGTAGGTATCAATAAAACCGAGTAGCTCAGCCATTATTTGGGTACTCTACTGTAACCCATAAGCTTCTGCGCTATCTCTCTCTCTCTCTCTCTCTCTCTCTCTCTCTCTCTCTCTCTTGCACGTGCTCGAGTAACCCCAAAACATACTTTGAGACAGCGGTTCAATTATGAGAGTTGTATGCCATTCTCGGTTCAGATATATGTAATATGAAGATCGCATGGACTGAAATACATCTTAGAGTTTCAAAAAACCGCGATACTTGTATGCTTCTTTAGAGACATGAAAAATGTGTTCATTCCAGCAAACAATACACTGTATATTCATTCCACGAACAGCAAAAGGATCCGATTCCCCAATATTTGTTTGAGTACAGATGAGGCAGCATTTGTGGTCGTGTGTTTATATGTTAATAAACATACAAAAAACGACCATGTTTTTACGACTGCATTTGAAGATTAATAAAGTATCACTACTCAGCGAGTCAATCATATTTTGCTTCATGGCACCGATCTCGGATATGCTGGGCATATAACCAAATGAGTACTGCTGCTGATTACGTACATCAGCACCTGACTTGTAATCTGATAACGGACCAACTCCATGAGTTGAATAAATCCCTATTCACCAGCGCCCTTGGGTGGATTACAAGGCTCACATAAGACACAACTTTTTGCTATAAGTTTGTTAAGAGGTCAGGCCTTCAAATCTCTGCTTCATGCTATTTCCTAGCAATCAATGGAAAACAAGTCTTAATAAGTTGGTAGGCCGATGCCCATTAAGAGTATCAACCCTTAACCAACTCACTCGTCAAACCATTTCTCCTGATTTCTTATATTATAGGTACCTGTTGCAAGACAAAAGCACCTACAGGGTTATTAGCCCCCCAAAAACCAGGATGCACCAACGTTATCAGGGAAAATAACTCCGCTTTTAGCTACTTTAGGCTTAAACCACAGCCAGGAGGCTTTAGCCAAGGTTTTGTGAAAGAGTGTTTGAAGAAGGTCATCAAGAAATATAAGAAATAGGATATACATCCCGCATTCTGCAAAACGTTCGCCAATAGTTCGTTTATGGTAATGTGACCAGTCGTTTATGTTCGTGCCAAACGTTATGCGATATAAATCTAGAGTGCTTTGCTGTTGTTTTTTGAACTATAAAAGTCCCTATTAAGAGAACGGACTGTGTTTTCGTTTTGCATACAAAAATTTGTTCAAAACTCTCAAATTAACATTTTATGCAAAAAAAAAAATTATACAAACTGGTTTGTCTTTTCCTGATTATTTGTTGTTGTTGTTGTTTGAGGTTTCCAAGTTTAGTGTTTCTTCTTTTTAGGTACAAAACAGCGTTGTTGTTTGTGTTCTGTTTCATCCTTCAAAATTTACAAAATACACTCACACAGACAGACACTGTTCTGTTGGCACTTTTGAGGTCACATTTTTTTTTAACATAATATCAAAAAATTGTCGACTGCTTTAAAATGATTAGAGAGAAAGCTAAAGGACGGAAAGAATACTCAAAAGTTTTAATTTTCTACGACGTTTTTAAATATATTTATTCTCGCTGTTTAATATTTTTATGTTGTAGTTTTACTGCTGTTGTTTCAAAGTAATTTGTTCTTAAAAGCTGTTTGTTGTTGACAAAATTATAGCAGCCGAGCAAACACAAAGCTGTTTTATTTAGGACAGAAAAAATTCGTTTATATTTATTTAAAATGAGTGAGTACAAAGTTTTTATGGTTTAGCTTTTATAGAGTTTTTATTTACTTTTTGACAAATTTCACCGGAAAAGTTACAAGGTGCTTTGTAAAGTTATTATTTTCTTACTCATGGTACATTAAATGGTTAATAGACATTTAAATTGCTGAGTATTATATACATTTTTTTTTAAGGATATTTGTGTAATAAAATGGGAAAAAAATTTCTATCATCCTAAAAATATGCTATATTTTTCCATTGTCAGAAATCACAACGTTATTTAAACAAAAAAGGAGTTCCAAATGTAATCAAAAAAAAGCTATGATATTAATTGCAAAGGCAACCATAATTTTTGGGAATTCACTAAGAACTCTTGGCGGTTGACCGCAGCCCGTGGTTACATTTTTACCACTTTACCTTCTACTCCTTCTACAAGCACAGCCAAGAAAATCATACAATAAACAAGCAATATGATTGTTTTGCATGACATTCGGAAAGTGCTTAGAACAAAATACCATCAGAAGCTCTTATGCAACAGTAACTGAGACTAAAGCAAGAGTAGCAAATAAAGGACATCTTTTAGTGATGACTTTGTCCCCCTTACACCCCCTTCACCTCATCTACCCAGCAAATACGTGTTCAAAATTAAAAAAAAAGTCATACTTTATTGCAAAAGGTTTTCAATTATCAAATACACAAAACATGCGGCGCACAAAAACGTTTTTTCGTTTTGTGCTTCTGTTTATTTCATTTCAACGCTCTTAATTTAAATTATAAAGCAATTTGTTTTCACTTCCTTTTAATACTCACATACAACCCCACTGTCCCTGCAACCCATTTCCAAACTTTCCGGCAATGACTATATAATTGTATAAAGAAAAAAGAAAAAGATTTTATTTAATTGCTTGAAACAATTAAAGGTTTCTTACCCCATTTCGTTTATGATCACTTACTCAGACATTTATTGACAAAGAAACTTTTAGCAACAATGAGTTCAAAAGCGTAAAATCTAATTTAGAAAAAAAAATAACTTTAATTAACTTTTCCGACAACCGTACTCCTCTTTCATACCCATACAAGCACCATTTAAATATAACGAACACTAATACAAGTTCATATCGAATAAACGCAAATGGAAATGAAATTATAAAACTGAAATGAAATAAAATCAAAGTTGGGTTTTGGTAAAATAAAACACAATACGAAGTAAATAAATTGTAAAGTTTTAATAACATTTTCTGAAACTGTTGCACGTTTTAATTTAAAGAATATCAACAACAACAAAAGCAACGAAAATCGACAGTCCTTTATTTTCTAAATGCATTGTTCTGCTGCTGAAATGCAAAAATATTTTTCTATCCTTGTACATAATTTCTTTTTTTTTTTGTTGAAATGGCAACAAAAAGTTGCAGTAATATTTACCACTACATTAAAAAGTCACGTTTCATCAAAGTCAACAGCAATTGAGAGCAACTGGTTTAAAGCAGCATCTGGAAAAAAAGTGAAGCTTAAATGCAACAGAGAAGGAACGAACTCTATTAAAATATATAGCACACTATTAGCACTGAAGAGAATGGTTATTTCATAGCACATTTTTAGGGGCAATAATAAAAACTCAAAGAACTGAACACACAAAAATGGAATTAACTGTGGTTTTTTGCTGTTGTTCTCCCTTTTGTTTTATAGTTTTATTTTAATACTTCTTTGCTAAAATAAAATCTAAATTTTTTAGTGCCTTCAATATGAATAAAATAGTAATGAAATTAACTTAAAAAATCTCTAAATGTTTACTATCTTTGCAGCTGCAAAATGAAAAAAACTAAAATAACAAAATAGAAATTTGGTTTAAAAAAATCTAACGACACCAAACTCACTTTAAGAAAACAAAAGTTTTTATAAAAAAATTTCAGAGAAAACTATATTGTATCCTTTAGAATATCCTTCAAAAGTTTCTAAGTCTATTGATGATGATTGTGCATGTAAAATACAAAAAACCAAAAAACAAGCTGTTTATAAATTTTTGATTGGCATTAATATTATAAGCTAACAAAGTGTATTTATCGGTAATATCTCGCTGCAAAATTTATCAATAGCAAACAATTTCTATTCAGGGCTTTCTAACATCAGAACTCTTAACATCTTAACTTTTTCTACAAAAAATTAAAAGACTCTATTGAAAAATTATCTACAATTAAAACTTTCTACAAAAAAATCTATCGATAACAATTCTATTGAGGGATTTTCAACAGATGAAAGACTCTGGTGAAAAATTATCTACAATTAAAACTTTCTACAAAAAATCTATCGATTACAAAGGTAGTGTGTACATGAAAAGTTTATTGAGAAAAAAAATAAAGAAAAATTATAGAAAATGTGTTGGACAAAGACTGTCTTGCATAAAATTTTCTATTGGAAACTTGTTGAGATAACATTTAATATCTCCTGACGATGATAACAAATTGTTATCGAAATATTGAGAAATAAAAGATTTTAAATTGTAAATTTTCTATAAAAATCAAAAAGCAAAGATCTGAAGCTGCAAAAATTAAATTTATTTATATATAAATATATATCTACATAAATACAAATAACAAAAATTTTCTCCAAAAATGTGTTAATAGAAAAAAGTTTTAAATAAAAAATTTATCGATAACAACTACTGTTTCGGGACCGAACGTTCGTTTAAAGCGCCATTTTATACTTTGTGTTAAACCAGCTATTAATTCTGCAGGTCACTTGCAGCCATAGATCTTCAGTTCTTAGCTTTGATAAGATCTATTAATCATTTAAACCCATTTGTTACTTCAATTCATTCCGCCGGGAAATTTACTTATCAAAAAAAGAAATGTGATTTAAAATCTCTTTCCGATTACGTAAAAGCTTAGAATATCCAAAAGTTTCCTTACAACAAAGTGGATTTTTTATATATAAATCAATAAAACATTGATTGTACTATACTCGTATATATTCTATATGGAAAACATTTTCAAAACTTTGTGTCCTCTCCAACACCCATTCATGTCAACAAATTTCACTTTCGCGATAAATACATTCATGCATTGAAAAGCATACTGAGGTGTGGAAAAAGGTGGTTAGAATTCTGCTTATGTGAGCTTTTTTGTTTTTTTCTTTAAACAATTGTATAAAGTTAATTTTCTATTGTTTGTTTTCAGTTGGTTTTTATTGCATTATTACATTTGTCTGTGTATACTTATAGGCGCTTGCATTTATTGCAGCAGCGAAGAGTGGTTAAAACACAACAAAAGCAAAACTGTGACAGTATGACGAGAAGGATGTTCTTTGCATAACTAATTAAAGTTTTAATCCATATTTTTCCCTTTCCTTTGATTCTGCTCTGTTAAAATAGTTCTTTTTTTCTCTACTTGAAACTTCATTGTTGGTTTTATCTGCCATGAGAAGAGGGCTTTAGAAAGCGAGTTTGTTTTCCTGTTGAGAATACAAACACAATTTCCGGCCATACTATTAAAGTTGTGAGACAATCTTTTTTTTTTTACTTCTGTATAGAAATTAAAAGAAAAAAAAAAGGTTTATTCATTTTAACTCCAACTTCAAAGCTTTTTTTTTTTTATTAAAGTAGTGCTTTATGTTTAAACCGTAGATATAAAAAACTCTTTGAAGATATAAAAAAAATTCGTGTGCTTCTCATACCCCTTCCTTGATTTAATTATATACACAAATTTATTACAATATCAGGTGAAGTGGAAACTGTATTGTTTTATACTTTCTTTGAAATAGTTACTTCCCTGCTCCCAACTGAAGCTATCGTTTGAAATATTATAGCGCAATTAGGCTTTCAATTTATTTAATTATTGTTGCTTTTTTCGATTAAAAATCAATTAAAATTAAATGCAATCAAAATATGTTTATTGGAATACAGAAAAAATATTATAATCAAAACAAATTAATTAAAGATATTTGCTTATTATTTCCCAACACAAACATGTGTCAATAAAATAAAATACATAAATTAAATAATAAACTTAACTGATTAAATTTATTTTAAAAAAATTTTGCACCATTGGAATTGTTTTGGCGATCTGAATCCTTTGGTAAATTTGGCCCAATTTGGAACAATTATGTTAAGCAGGTTGGAAATAATTTAAATACGAGTATGATATAAAAATAAGATATAAAAATAAGCAGCATACATATGAGTAAGTCAAAGTAAATTAAATTGATTCCTTAGTGTCACAGAAAACAATACAGTTGTAAATAGCAACCACGAAAAAAATGCTCTATTAACAAGTTAATTTAATTTGTCAACTTAAAATAAATTGAAACGAATCAGCAGCAGAATAGTATTAAATTATAACCCGCAAAATATGCTACAAAAATAGTAGAAAACGAAAAACAAAGAAAAGCTGTCACTTTAAGTAAGAAAAATGCAAAAAAGGCAGAAGAGAAGACAAAAAAAGATTACATTACACCCTGCACTGGCAGTGGAAGCATAAATTTTAATTTGACACATAAAACCAAGAAAAAGCGAAAATGAATTTAATAAACTTCTTGGGAAAACGGTTTAAGGCAACCAAAATTTGAGAAAAAGAATTTTAACAATACGGCAAAATAGATAACAAACTAAAACTAAAGAGAGATTTTGAAAGTGGCACCAATTAAGTTCAATTTGTTTTATATTTTTAATATGTTTAAGATTTCCTTTTTTTCAGTGATAATGTCTTTGAACATTTTGTTGTACTTTTCTACATTCGAATCAATTTTAAGCAGTCGTGCGTCAACTTGTTAAAATTAAGACAAAAAAGAAAACCGGCTGCAAACAGAAAAGTTGTCACAATGAAATTACTTTCAGGAAGCTTTTGCATAACCAATAGGATAACATGATTAGTGAATTAGAATTTTAAACATGAAACATTTGTTAAACTTTAACTAGTACGCAAATTAGATTGAAATATGGAGGTTGAATGATAATCACTGAGTTGAAGTTGCTCAAGAAGTTTGAATTAATTAAAATGTAAATTTGTTATTGTATTAATTTTTTATACTAAATTATTTAAACAGTTTCTAAACTTTGACTGTTGACAGCAGGAATATTTTGAAGCAGCATTTGCCAGTTTGATAGTCATTTACGTTTGATGTACATAATTTTTTTTGGATAGACGCAGTATTGAACAGGTGTACAGCACCAACTTTTTTTTATAGAAATTGGTGTTTTGCTCGCACCGATTTTACAGTCTCCCCAATGGTCCTATTGGGAGGACTACTCACAGCTTAGTGATTCAGTTAGTAAATCACTCGAACGCCAGGTCCTACACAGAAAAAATTATGGTAAAAACAAAATTAACAAAATTTTTGTCTGAAAAAATAATTTGTATACATAAATATCAAAAAATAACCTTTGATATCGCATTTTGTTATTGCTTAAAAAATAGTTTTTTTAGATCAATAATTATTTTTACTAAACTTTTATTTGAATCCACGTATTCCTTTACAGGTCCGCATTCAAATAATTTATTAATTGATTCAACGAATTTCGTTATTGAACATGAAAAAAAAAATTTCTGTGCAGTATGTAGGTTCTATTGTTACCAAAGACTGTGGGGTGGTTCTGCATTCAAGCAAAAATCTATTAAAATATCTATTGACTATTCAAACAAACGAAATTTCCCTGCTAACACGCTCTCAATTTATTTCATTTATGACTCGATTATCGATAGCAATCGAATTTTAGTTGCGTTTGCAGTTGCTAAAACTGTGTTACAGATGGCAACTGGCGAATTGCCATATGGGCTTTGAAATCGGAATAAAACGAAAAATAAAAATTTGTAAATTAAGTATTATATTAAAACTAACAAATTGATCATTTATTTCTTATATGCATATCGCAAAGTAATTAGCATAAATACTAAGCAACAAATTAATGCCTGTGCAGGCACACCTGGAATTTTTTAAATTAAATTAAGACGCAGTGGAATTACGGGTTCCAAAGTGGTGATAGAACGATTGTCTGACAATTTTCCATATACTTGTAGGAATATCTTCGAAGGAGTTTTGGTTTATAGCATCCTTTTGCTGTCGTCCCGCCAACAAAGGCTTGATCTTCTTGGTTGTCCGTTTCATGAAGAATGATGAAAAACTTGGTCATAATTAATGATGGTTGGCTTGGTTTAGTCCCTTTGTTCAGCATCGGGGCTATGTATCGGAAACCTTTCACTACAATAAGTTAACTTACAGTTCGGGAGTGGTATAAAATGTTTGTTTTTACGAGATTTAGGGTGACAAAAAATTATATAGATATATGTATATAAAATAAAAACGCCTTAACTTTTCACTAAACGTTACAAATATCGGTATTTATTTATTTCTTTCACTTGTTACATTGAATATTTAATATCGAATAATTTGTATGCATAAAAAAATCAATCTTTTAATTTCGAGTTTGGTAAAGATTAAACTATTTCAGTAATAATTCAATATTGAGTTCGCGTGAGATCAGACTTCGTAAAAAGGTATTCCTTATTTCTTCTTGTGACGAACGAACAGAAAAACTCGATTGTTATTGAACCACGCGTTGCACTCATCACCGTTGGTTGAATTAGTAGGAATCATGAGGGGGCATTGTTACATCAGAGATGAGTCTTTTGTTTACGGCGTGAACATGTTAGTCACATCAATTGATATATAGTGTACTCAATACCACTTGACGTGATTGGTTGTTTCGCTTGTTTTCTATTTCAGAAATATTAAGTGCCCAAGTCTATGCTTGTCAGCTTTTGATCACCCTGGGAACATTATCTATCTTGCGCTCACTAAAAACATGCTCTATAAATTATTATGAATTGAGAAGAGGCGATATAGAGATACATTTTTTTATAAATGAGAGCAACCCGTTGAAGTAGTCTTTCAGTTTAAAAGATTTAACTTTTACGGTATAAATTTTGGCAAATCTACAGCACCTGTGTTTCTAATTCATGTAAGTTCTTTATAACACTTGTTAGTAAACTTTGTGTTCTTTTTTCAATAGGCTCGTTTGTGTTTTGTTTCCTTTTGGATTTTTTATCTCTTTAATATCAAATTGGAAAGCGAAAAAAAATGTTGAACAAAGGCTTGTTGACAAAACACCCTTGTTCAAAAAGTTCGAGCATTTGAAAAATGTACAGCAACTGCAGATTAGCTTTGGGCTTATATTTCAGAAAAATCAAATAGTATTAGCCCACCAGTCTATACACTTGAAAAATGGCAGCGAGTATGGGTCCATTTTAAGGCAAAGTTGAAAGAAAAAATGACCCAAAACAGAAAAAACCCAGCATACAACTTGAGAGCATTGTTTAAAATTTCCACCAAATACAATCTCCGTTGTGGACGGAAATGATAGAAAATGAACAGTGCTAATTCATCAATTCCAACTCTCTTGAAAAATGACCAAGCATTCACCGGTTGACAAAGCTAACCTGTTGGCTGAAATTTTTGCATTTCCTGTTGGCCGGAAAGGTGTCAACCACTTCCCGAGCTAAAGAGAGTAACTGTAACTATGCCAAAGATATTTTTCCGTGCTCGAGCAGTCAAAAGTATGTTGGCAGATTTCAACATAAGCAAGACACCTGGGCTGGATGTAATTCCAGCACTGGTTTTGAAGCAGTGTCCTTTTACGCTTTCCATCGTGCTGGAAGGTTGCTAATGTAACGCCAATTCCTAAAACTAAATTCCATACTTTATGAGGTCGCATAAACTACTTTGTGATCGTCAATTTGGATTTCGTAAAGGTCGTTCTACTGGCGATCTTGAGCCATATCTCTCAGAGAAATGGACAGAGTGCGGCATGGTGCACTACTGACAAAACTTACTGCTTTTGGAGTCGGTGATATCTTTTCTCGAGACCGCACTATACGAATTCAAGATTAATTTATGGGTACCGCAAGGTCGGACTTTATTATAGATCGTTGCCAAGAGGCTACATATGAGTAATTCACTAAATAATCTACGAATGGAATCGTAAAAACAGGGTCACCTTTAACCTGTTGTAAGCCTATTGTTGCTTTTTAACATAAAAGCAAACGACCGCAAATGCTGCTTCACCTGTACTCATGCATGGTATAAATATTAAGGAATCGGATGCTCTTGATGTTCTTGGAATGATACAGTATTGCTGGACTGAACACATTCTTAATGTCTCAAAAAAAGCATTCAAGTGCCTCGGGTTTTTGAAACGGTGTAAGATGTACTTCACTTCATCCGGTGTCCTTACTATTTATACCACCTTCATCCGACCGAATATAGAATACAACTTGTATGTTTGAGCTGGTGGCTCAAGGTCTAATTTGTGGGTGCTCGACTGCGCGGTGGCCGTAGGCTATGCAACTCTATTGACTCACTGGAGCATCGACGCAGTGTAGGGTGCTTTTGTTCCCGAAACTCGCACATTTTTATGCAGTACGCTTTTATCACCCAGAGCTCATCCATGGTCGATTCCCGGCAAATCGTACAATGCATTATAAGATAAAAAAAAAAACAATAACCCTTTAAGCTAAAAAACACATTCGGTTTCACACCAAAACTCATTTCAAAATTGGCATTTACTTATATCGCAGGGGACAAACATTAAGACTAGAAGAATTTTTCTCCCGCCTGTAAATAGATGTCACATTATGCATATTTTTCGTTGATGAAATCATTTTAATTTTAATTTGTTTTTACATTTAAGTTGAGAATCTAGTTTTATTTTTCACCAAACAAATTTACTTGTGTACAACAATTGTCGTCACTAGTCTGTCAGAATATCACTGTCGAGAACTTTTCAGAAACTGATAATAGTTGCGATATATAAAACAATTTTTTTCATTAGTTAGGCTGCCAACAGGCAAGTTGGAAAAATCTGTGTGCAGGCAAATAAAAAACCCTCGTCGATAGTTTTTGATTTTTGTCTACAGTATACATATATGTATATGTTGTACGCTCACTAAAATCTACTAATCCTTTGAGTGCATTTCTTTCATATATCATATTTATTACCAAGTGCTATATTATATGTTATTTATATAAAAATGTATATATCTCTTTGTTGCTTTATGTTGAGTAATTATAATTTAATCAAATTTGCCTCTGTGCAACCTCAAAAGAAATCTTTCACTCACCACAAATTTATACTTTAGCTATTTGCTATCAAAAGTTTTTTATCGTAAAAAGTAAAATTCTTTAAAACAGAAAACTTTTTGCTTACACACTTCTAACAACTCTTTCAACGCAGTTGCTGTCAGCCACTTTTTGTCTCCCCTAAAACCGTCACTTGATTTGAAATTTTAATTCTTCGACTATTAAAAGGCATTATAAAATCATTTTCTTTTTTATGGTCTAGTTGAATATAAAATACTTTTATGACCACAAAAATGCCTTTTCTTACGAAGCAAAGACGTATAACAGAAACATTTGCTAATTTTTCCCTGCTCTTTGGGTTATTATTTGCTTAAAAATTCTAAGAATTTTTTCTTATTTTATCTTCTCCATTTCAAACGCTGTTGGGTCCATGGACTATTTTCACACTTAGAAAAACTTAAGGAAACATTGACACTGGAACAGAGAGGATATTCGGGCTGAAAAACCAAAACAAATTTTACAAGGGTTTTCTTTTATTTATATTTGTTTTTTACTTTTTTCTAGAAAAGAAAACAAAAAAAAATTGACACTAAAAAGGAAATCACCAAAAATGATATCCTTAGATTCTATTAACAACAGATGAATTTAGTTTTTGTCTAAATGTGTTAGTGCTGGTTCCATGTGCCTCTTGACTCACACCCTCTTATTTGAATTTAAAATGTCATAATGACATTTAAGCCATGCGTAAGAATGCCCCAAATGTATATTTAACTTAATCAAGATTTTAATATTTAAAAAAGATCATGAATACAAAATGCTGTTTCCTTTTTCCTTGAGGCTTCCTACAAAAACAGCACAGAATTAGAGAAACAAAAAATAAAATTAAAAAAATAAAAAACGTTAAAGAACATACCTAGAAAAATAACATGGAAAAATTAATACCAACTGGTTCATCTTAAAATTAAAATCTGTTTCAGCTTTAGTAGAAACTGTTTTATTAAGAATTTACAATGAGTACTTTTTCTAATGGCTATTTATAATAAATTTGAAAATTATTAAAAAAAAATTGTTCATGTTTATAAACATTCATAAAGTAAAATAAAACTGCAAATGGAAACTTATTTATTTTCAACAAATTCATATTTATTCGTATGCAACACACACTTATTTAATTACAAATTTTCCATACTTCTCCTAGTTTGAGCAATTTGTTGTTAATATTAGTTTCTCTAGTCAAAATATATGTACATAAATACTTACTCGTGTCAGCTTCAAAAAATCCTTTGCTGTATATTTTCTATAATTATTATAATTTAAAAGCCAAGCCTAAATATATGCTATATTATATTTGCCTCAAGTAGAAGCCTGTAAGTATACTATAGTTTTGTATAAATTCAAGATAGAAATGTTGCTTCCATATGGACACATATTAAATGTTTTAATACTTTCTAATTTTGTACGTGTGTGTGTATATGTGTGGCTGAGCATGTGTGTGTATGTATGTGTGTGTCTGTGCATTTCTAGTTGTTTTGCCATTTAAATACAAGTCGTTTCCTTGAAATTTTATACAAGTTTATTTAGTAAATCATAATTAAGACATGCCTGCTGTAGCTGCTGCATCCGTGTGTCCGTTTTTGCAAAATTTAAATTCAAATTATGCCCCCATAAATGTTACGTGCCCAGTTTTAGTAGAATAATTAAGTAAAATATTTTTGCATACAAACAAAACTGTAATCACGGCAGTTTCTAAATGTTGTATTTAAAATTCAGTATCTGTTTAAATTTTAAGGTAAAGTTGAATTTATAATTTTAATTAAATTTTTAATAATTTATTAAAAACCAAGCGGCTTTTCAAAATGTTTAATTTTCAGGTAATTTGTCATGAAATTACTCTAATTACTTTTTTCTCTATTTCTTATTATTAATTTTTTTTTTTTTTTTATGTTCCTCCTATGTATTTTATTACCTTACGGTGTGCGCGGTGTTGAACTAATTTCTGTTAGTCTGAGCAGGTATATACACTGGGCACTGATCAGTTTTAACTAATTTAACTTCAACATTTTAAATACTGTGATAACGTTTGTTTTTGGTGGTTCCGGTTTTTTAAGTTCACAAACATTACTCCTCCTTTCCTCCTTCTCATAATCTATTTTCCTAGTTCCAGTACAATGCACTGCATATGTAGGGACCAGTACTCCCCTGAGTACTGGTCCAAGATAAAAAAAGCAAAACTGTGCAGGCTAATAATATATAGTTTGAAAACTAATCAGCCATGTTCTGAGAAACGCGCGATCTGAAACCTCAAAGCGTTCAGAAAAACGCTTAATTAATTTACGTTTCTCAATTGGTTTTTTTTTCCCGCGGAGCACACAGTAAAGGTATTTTAAGTACCATGGAGCTTTGTTGCCTTTGAATTTTGTAAATGTTTGATGTTGAGATTGTGCCTCATAATTGAATTCCATAGCATTTCCTTGCATTGTACAACTAAATATTGCAATCCAACTTAAATGTAAAATTTCTGCCCATAAGCCAATTTCGTTGCGCTGCTTTTAATTTCAACTGAGTGACTTTTATGGGACGTCAGCCTACGGTCTTGGTGAATACCGCAGAGCAAGGTATTTGACGTCACTGCTCTGCGGTATAGATAAGTTGTTAATTTGGACAGGCGAAAATGTTTGTTTACAAAGTGTGAATAAGACACGAACACATTCTTATTCATTTACTTTGATTTTCCAAAATTCTAACCATTTCTTTAATATTGAAATATACTCCTGCAAATTTCGTGAAGCTAGTTGATGGTTTTCATAAACGCTGCAGAATGCTGTCTCATCTGCAAAAGTTTACGTATGAATTCCGGATCTCATTGCCATGTCAGAGGCATCCATCAAATATAAAAAAGCTTCCAGTATGCTAACTTGGGTATCACATGCCTCGATTGACTGAGTTGGTCTTATAAAATCGCCTTCTCTGATAGCAAGTTTTCAGTTCCATAATTAGCTTTTGAGAAGCTTGTGAATTCTACTTTCAGAAACCATTTATAGAAATGCTGAATTTATTTTATGCATTGAACCTGCATGCCACACTTCACCGAAAGCATGTTTGTTTCTTTGTGTGGATGTGTGTATACATTTATAAGAACGCCTGCGCAATGGCTTAGAACATAAGAGTATGGTCCACAGCAGGAGTGCCCAAAAGTTTTATATGGAAGAGCAAATACCAATACATTTAAGGAAAAACTACTTTAATTTAATATTTTTTATTCTAAATAGCAAAACATATTTACAAAAACAAAATTTATACTGATAATCGCTGTTTTCAATGTTTACCAGCAAAGCATCTGAAAGTGTGTTGCTATGCTCTTGTGTGTGCAGTGAAGAATGACAAAAAAATATATAAGACGAAGTTGTTAATGTATTTTTCATTACTAATGATAAGTGCAGTATGTTTGTACTAAACAACACAGCCCTATAGTTAAACGCTATTACAAAAACAATTGAGCATCTAGCGCATAGGGCCTGGACACATCTGGTCAGTATGAGATTCTAAGGAGGCTGCTTAATACTTGTTATCATAACTTTGAAATGACATACTAGATTTTGTTACGGAATATGTCCAAAAATTCTAAATGATACCAGCTTTAAGCTGTATAATTTTTATAATTTTTCAGTATTGCCATAAAAGTCTTTCAGTCAATAGAACATTTGTTGCCTCGAACAAAATTCATTATATCGAAGGCTCACTGTACATATATAGTATTTTTACTAGCAGCTTAATTTAAGGTGCACAGGTTTATACTTTTGTGTTGTCCAGCATCCGGAATTCCTTTCCAACCCTTAAGAAATGCAAATAATTTTTGATAAGTTTAATAAAATCTTATTTTTCAAATCTTTTTCATACAAAAATTTATATTTATTTCAAATAACCAAAAAAGAAAGTACTACTGTTTTATTGCCTTTATTCTGCACTTCTCACACAAATAATGTGCTAAACTGCTTAAAAAGTCAACTCAATAAAGTTTTTGCTCAGAGACATTTCCTCTTGAAAGCCACAAAAATCCATAAAAAGCTCGTTTTTCTTTTATTTTGTTTGGCAATAAGATGATTTCTGCATCTATACAACTGAAAAGAAATTTTCCTTAAGCCTCAAGAAGAGAAATTTCTCAATATGAAAAAATGTAATAAAGAAAAGAACGAAAAAAAAACAACAAATATAAATATAAATAAACGTAGTGAACAGATAATCTGCATGTACGACGAGTATGTATGACTGGCAAACATTGAAGACGGTGAAACAAATGTTTTTCATGTAATGAAAGAAGGGGTAAAAAATGTATAAATAAATGAATAAAAAAAAAATATTTAAAAATCCATTTTATGTCCGTACAAAGGATAAGGGTTATTTGTACTTTTTTTTCTTACAAAACATTTATTCATGCTACATTTTATGAAACACCGAGTAGACTGTGAGTTCTTGCGGCTTTATTTTGTTACTTTTATTACACATACTCGTACCCTGCATACTTATACAAGCTATAAAAGTGTTAGTGTTAATGGGAATTTCAGTGTACATTGTTGTTTTGTATTTTATTTTTCGTCCTTTTAATTTTGACTGTTTACTCGAGGCTACAAAAAAATATATGTATAGGAATTTTTATACTGTCATGTGTTAACTTGGCTACATATGTGTATACTCGTATGTGTATGCAACAATTTAAATAACGTTTCGATGTCAAAAGACTTTTTTGTTTTTAATTTTTGTTACATTAGACGAATGTAAAATTTGTCCTGAGAAAACAGTTTCTTTAAAAATCACAGAAAATTGATTTTATTTTATCTTTAACTCTGTACTTAGATTAAATGGAATCCTTAAACTGAAAACTATAAAAAGTATTAAGCTTAAATAAAAAGGAAACAAATCTTAAACAAATCAAAAAGGTTATAAGCAGAAAAATTAAAACAAAAAAACAAAAAATGAAATTTTCTATAGAAACTGAAGATGTTTCGTGTGGCTACTTCCCAACACCACGCTGGTTCTGACACCACGTGAAGGTAACTATCACCAAAGCAAACTGTCATGTATGACACCACATGAAGGTAACTATCACCAAAGCAAACTGTCATGTATGACATATTATTACGCATGGTACCAATTTGGACCCAAGTGGGATGGATTTTCAATGGCTGGCTACCTGTTTAACCTATCACGCATGGGTCGTGGTCACCAGTCCATGATTCCAAAATATACCACCAGCTGAACATAGTTATTCTGAATTACCTTTATTAACTAATTTCTAATATGGCAGATTAGTGCAATGAACTTAAGCTTCATTTATAAAGTATTTACTTTTTTTAGAAATAAATGGCAAAATGAGCAAATTTGGGATTACAAGATAGTTCTTCTCCGTTTGGGGCTCTACTGGTAGCAGGCCTTGGGCTACGAAGTCTGACCGGAGACTAAAACTGGTACCACGGGAACCGGGAGCCCTAGGAACTTGATCCTGCCTGGTTGGTGTACGGCCTTTCGGAGAGTATCGTGGTGGTTGTCGCGGAGAGAGTTCAATTGAGCTCGGTGTGGAATTGCATTGCAACAAGGTGCCGTAACCCAAAGATCCCAAGGAATTTTAAAAAGGCTCCGCTCCTAATCAAGGAGAAGATCATTCCCAAATAACATGCAATCGATCGAATTAGCACCGCTTTAGCGTCAAACATTGAACAAATTCAGCGGCGACAAAACAAAATTCTTCGAACGATTACTGCAGCTCCATGGTATGTAAAGAACTTACGAACTGGTAAAAGATGAGTTCTCAAAGCATGCGACAAGGTATATCAGCAAATTGGAACTTCACCCAAACCCTCTTGCACGAAACATACTTAATTTTAGTGTTCACACTCGAATGAGAAGAAGGGATACTTTGCCACTACCAGAGCTTTAAATAGGTGATATCACCAATATAATTGACGGAAAATAAAACTTTGTCTAGTATTGGCTGGACTTAGTTAATTTTTTGTATTTAGTATTAAGATTTTACTATTTATTGTTAGTTCACATTGTGAAGATTCAATAAACAAAAAAATGCATGGCAATTTGTCATGTCTGGGAGCGCATTGTATTCACCCGGTGATGACATCATTCTAGGGTTAGGCCACACTGGCAGGTACCCACGGAAATCATTTTCACATAGATATCATATTCGATTGCTTGCTGAATGGCGCTTGTTTTGTTTCTTTTCTATTAATCAGAAGAACATGTGGATAATTTTTGAGAAAGCAAATGCTATTGTAATGGCTTGTTAGCCACAAAACATTTCACACTTTAACAAGCCTGTTTGACGATATCGAAAGAAAATGTATGCGAAAGAAAGCTAGTCACTCACATTCTAATAAATTTGGGTTTGTACTTCTGTATTTTAATTGAGTTTCGACACATTGTTCGCATAGAATAAAGTTAGACAAATCCAAATCAATATGTTGATGTTTTTACGATTTTTATTAAATAGACAAATCGCCTGAAGATGTAAACATATAATTCACGAAACTTTGGAATAAAACATGGATTTTTATTGACATGGAATTACATTAGGCCTTACGAGCTAATGCTTATACATACATTAACAAATCAATTTACTTTCGCTTAGAAGGGGAATGAAGTTACTCTTTAGTCATCGGCGAACTGGCTGTAAGTTTTCCTTAATACATTTCTCTGAAATTATAAAAATTTACGAAAGTTTCTCAAAAAGAAGTTAAATTTCTAAAATTCAGATTTTGTATTGAATTTACATGCAAAAAAACAGATTTTCCTGAAGAAGTCTTCCAAAGGAAGACGAAATATTGAAAAATACATTAAAGATTTTTTAAAAAAACAAAAAGGACCTTGAGCTGAACGAATTATTGGCAAATATTGATATAGCTTTCGTTGTAGATTTGAAATCAAATCTACAAGATTTTAAGTTGGTGTAAATGTAGTATTATTCAAAATCAAGATCGGCCCTTAAAATTTATTCACCGTTTATTTATATAACTGTTTTAACTTCGAGGAAAATAAATGTCTTCGTCATACCCACTCTTCTATTTCATTCGTCAAATGTTATATATTTCTTAGTGTAAGTATCTTCTTAAGGGGTTGCCTAATGTATTTTTGGTTTATTATTCTTTTTGCATACGAATATATTGTATTTTTAAAAAAGTTCCCTGTTTTTTTTTTCGGAACACATTTTCTAGTATTCCCTTAAAACACATGTCCGACAACTTTAATGTGTGGAAAACATAATGTTTCTTGTGAAGACGTGTTATTATTCTTATGAAGCTTTTTTCCGTTCCTGCAGCATTCGAAAAGGGAAAATCCAGACATTTTTTGTGGTCTTGAAAAAAAAATACGCAAAAGCAAACATAGAGTTCATAAACATGTTGAAATTTCTCAAAATATAATAAATAAAAATAATAATGTGTTGTAATTTGTCATTTTGTTCGCATGACTGCTTCCACTGGAACAGAACATGTGAGTTATAAGGAGTGATGAATGTTTGTGTAGTGTATTTGCAGTTGTTAAAACAAGAGCTTTAAAAGATGAATTATTTCTTATGAAAGCAAACAAAGCAGAGGAAAAAAAAAGATTGGGGAACAGGAAACAGACGAAACACGATTACTCATATCAATTTGAGTATGTGTTTAATAATAAATTGCAGACAAATAAACGATAATTTTTATTGCCATAAATTACTCGATTAAAGAAATGTCTTTCAAAGTTGGTTTGGCTTTTGTTCGTAAAACAGCAGTTACGAAAATGTTAATAAAATATGGTATCTGCAAGTCAAGGGATTTGTTTTAACAAGTACAATGGATTCAAATTGAAACGGGATCAAATATTTATTATTTGTAATAAACTTTTGCTCAACTTATGACATTTACAAAATAAGTTATTTAAAATTACTTTCTATACAGAGTGTCCCAAAACTCCATTTCAAGCCGAAACACAGTGACAAGATTGATTGTAACCACCCTGAGAAAAATCAGAAAAAAATGATAAGAATTTGAACTGAGTAAAACTTTTTTTGTAGATTTATTTTTCTGATTTTTCTCATGATCTTGTCACTCTGTTGCAGCTTAGCGTTGAGCTTTGGGACAAATTATTTGTAATAAATTTTGTACAAAATTTTGTAATAAATTTTTGTACAACTTATGACATTTACAAAATAAGTTATTTAAAATTACATGATATACAGGGTATCCCAAAACTCAACTTCAAGCCGTAACAGGGTGACAAGATTGATTCTGAAAATAGCATTCAAGTGCTTGTGCGAATAAAAAACATTTCAATTGATAAAATGAAATGTTTTTTTTTTTTTGTTGTTTTTAATTTCATAACAATTTTAATTTTTTCTGAAGATGGTAATAAATTATTGGCGAAATATTAAAAAAATAAATGTTAGAAAATTGTAAAATTTTTTATATAAAAAAAACAAGATCTTAAGCTGCAAAAATTTTATAAACAAAATGTATTATTTTTAAAAAATTATAAATAGCTTGTTTTCTATGTTTCCCAGCTATCTATATGTCGACATTTCATAGGAACTACCCTAATCATCAGTAGACTTTGGAAATTTTTGAAAAATATTCTCAAACATTCAACTTTATATCCCAACTATCTAAATAAATTGTTGAGAATTTAAAATGAAAAATGCTCTAATAATATCTGTCAAAACACAAAAAACCAGCTTTTGCTTTATACACGTCTCTAACATTTCTTTACACCTTTCAAAGAAATGAATAATCGTTGGTTGCTACGATTTGCTTTTTGAAAGTATCGAAAAGCAGAGAACAAAAATTCAATTGTTTGTATTATTTTTAGATTTTTTTTTCTAATTTTTTCTCCTGATCCTGTCCCTCTGTTTCAGCTTAACGTTGAATTCTAGGACACCCTGTATATATTTTACTACTACGTTGCTGCTAAATACTTAAAAAATATTTATTCTTTTCTTTTCAGGTTTGTAAAAAACTTCACTTGAGAAAAATCATGTGAGTCTTGAAAAATAATCTAAAAACTTATATAATACAATTAAAATTTTCAACAAGATTTACGAGTATACAATATAATGCTCTAAAGAACATCTAGATATAAAAAGTATTTACACATATCTAAAGTATATTTACACATTTCTTAAAGATACTTTTCAGTGAATGATATTATCAAAACTTTGTAAAGAGACTTTTAAAGCCAAAAAAAATTTTCCATTCAAATGTTTCAAATCTCTAAAAAAAATTTTAAAAATATATATTTCAGTTAATAAAATATTCTCTTTAACAGATTGCTAAAGGTCGTATAGAATCGTTGTAAAGTTTTCAGATATCTTTAAAAACTCGTATACAGTCTGTCAATAAAGAGTTTGCGCATTGAAAATCCAAACGGTTTTGTTAAAATTATTGCTAAATTCAAGACAGTTTTTATTGAAAAAAAAATTTTTTTTATGTATTTGCTAACTTTATGTGTATTTAAATACTTGTCTTTACATTGCAGGAAATATCAATAGTAAAACTATAGTGATTACCTCTATCACTAATTACCTCTATCACTAACTGCTATTGACATTTAACACAGGCTTGTCCTACGAAATCTACCAGTAGACTGCGTCAATACTGACTAGGTAGTTCTTGTGGGGTCATATGGAGAAAATGACTATTGACGATATTACTGCACTGTGGGAAATGTCCTTAGTAAAACAGTATTGATTCCCTATAGACGCTGTCACCACGTGTCGAAAATGTCAATAGTAAAACAAATAGTGATTGCCTATAATTATAAAATATTTAACTAGTTTAGCACTTTTTACTTACCTTTACCTTTTTATATCACCTTTTATTATTATAATTTTTATAAGGATTAGATTAGGCCACAGATAAATTTTAAAAACAAATGAAATTATTAACAAAAAATATTCTCTATCTATCAAAAACAAAAGACAAGGAAAAAATTTATTGACAGTGTCACCAGAAAGACACCATAAATGTTGACAAAAATGTTGACATGGACACACTTAACCCCATATAAACACATTTCATAGGAACTACCCTAATCATCAGTAGACTTTGGAATTTTTTTTTTTAAATTTCCAAAGTCTACTGATGATTAGGGTAGTTCCTATGAAATGTCGACATATAGATAGCTGGGAAACATAGAAAGCAAGCAATTTATAATTTTTTATCAAAAATTTTCAAAGTCTACTGATGATTAGGGTAGTTCCTATGAAATGTCGAAACATAGAAAACAAGCTATTTATAATTTTTTTTTTTTTGTTTGAGAATACATTTCAAAGGATTCCAAATTTACTAATGATTAAAATAGCTCCTATGAAATGTTGACATATAAACATCTATGATAGAAAGCAAGCTGTTTACATATATAATTTTTTTATTGATATATATTTTAAAACTTTAAAGGAAACGTTTTTACGATATTGCGCAATTTGACACTAATATTTCGTACGAAAATTGTTATCATCTGACGACAGTAACTGTGGATGAAATTCTGCCTGTGCCATTTTTGAAAAAAATACGGCCCGTTGATGCCGCTAGCCCGTAAAACGCACCACACAGTCCCTATTTGTGGGTGCATTGGTTTTTTTGACAATCAATCTTTGATCAAATACGGCAATTCCGCTTATTGACGAATCCACTGAAGTGAAAATGTGCTTCATCACTGAAGATGATATTCTTCAAAAATTGCTCATCCACTCTTGCCATTTCATGGCACCATTCTGGCCATTGGTGATACCTGGAATAGTCAAGAGAATATAGTTCTTTAGTCAATTGCACCTTATAAGCGTGCAAGTGTTAGTCTTTATAAATAAATTTCATCAACAACGAGCGTGAGAGGTGCAATTGTTGAACACAACTACGAGTTGAGGTGGACGGCTGTGCAGCCACTCTGTCGCGAACAGTAGCAACATTTTCTGTAAAACGAGCTGTACGAGCATGCACTGGTGTTTTCACATCTCCTACAGATCCGGTTGGCTCAAATTTTTACATAATTTTTCCGATTGTACGCACATTTGGACGATTAAATTGACCGAAAAAATCATGAAGTGCCTGATTTTGATTTGAACTCCTATTTTTATAATAAACCTGAATAACGTTAAGGCGTTGCTCAATAGTGTATTTTAAAATTTTCAGATTTCAAATTGAATTAGTCTAAAACTGAGAAATGTCAAATGAAAAAAACTTGACGTTTAGATGTGGTTCACATTCGACATCGGCCCTTAAAATTAAACCACGCGATATAAATATTTTCTTTAAAATATTTACATAAATCTTATTAAACCCAATTCAGATATCATTGAAATTCTGTATAAATTTCGTGTAGAAACCCAAAAGTTTAGTAGTAAAAGTTTCTTCTCGATATCTCAGATATCAATCTTCACTAAAAATCTTCTTAGAAATTTTTTTGCCGGGAACTTTTTGAAGTTTTTAAACATCAAATAAATTTGTTATAAAAAAGTTTTGAAAAATATACATGTATTTATTTCTATTTCTATTTAAAAGCTATCCAGGTTGTAAAATTTTTGTTATTGAAATTTTGTGGGCAAAAGCTGCAAAAAATTGTTCAGACTCTATGTGAGTTTGAGAATGCAAAATTTTAGCCGGCAAAAGCTACAACTGTAGAATTTTATATGTCGTAACATCATTATTTTTTCTTGCTGTTGTTTTTTTTTTTTTTTTTTTTTTTTTTTTTTTGGTTTAATAAAAAAAATAACAAAATTGATGGAAATATCTCTTAATTTGCGTTAACCATTTGCCTTAAATGAAATTCGTTTCATTATAATCAAATCATCAGACTGTTTTTTTTTTTTGTCTACTTCTGCTTATGATTTTCATTTAAAAAACACAAAATTGAAAAGTAATTTGTTAAATTAAACACTCCATTAAATTTAAGCCAAAAAATGGAAGCACAACCACTGAACAAACGCCTTCTTATTCTAGTGCAATCAAAGACATTCATACCAAAGTCCTTTTCGTTCTTATTTTTTCTTGACTATCTTCCTAATGAACTAAATCCTTAAGAATATCTTTTTCTTTGAACTTCGAGAAAAGTGAAAAGGAAACGCTTTACTTTATTATAAGAATACAAACTCAAAATGTCATCAATCATACAATTGATACCACACAATGAAAACTTTACTGGAGGGGTGAAGTGAAATGGTGGGAAGAAAATTTACAAGATTATTATGCTACAAAAGCCATAATGAAAAATTATTTTCTTTTTTCTTCTTAGCAGTGTGTGTGTGTGTGTGTGTGTGTGGCTGTGTTTCAACGGCCATGGAATACTTTCGCAACACTTTCTAATATTCTTATACACATTTTTGTTCTACTGACTACTGAGTAAATGTATCATTTTCCAACGGCCTCCACTTCTCTGACTTCTCGCTGTGTGCCATATCTTTCGTTGTGCCGGCACCAACTGCGAAAAATGCTAATTTTATTCTTCGCTAAATAAATCCTGGCTGGCAGAAATGTTTATGTGAAACGAGTGTGTGTGTGTGTGTGTGTGTGCCAGCTAAATAGTCTATTGTTGCCTTGGTTGGAAAGCTCAATGTTAAATCGAGAATTTTACAAAAATATTTAAATAAAGCTCGCAACAAAACCAAATTCTATGTGCCTTGAAAAGTACGAACAGAAAAAGAAACAGGCGGTGATGAAAATCAGACTCTGGAAGTTTTAAGCTCATAAGCCGTTCTAATTGCTGTAGATTGTTCACCAATCTGAAACTCACTTTCTTAATCACTTGTGAAAGAAATTTTAGTATTGTGGCGAATAGTCACTTTCAATTTCTTTGGTTTGTTCATGAAACCAGTATCTTCAACAAGCAATTCATTAATCACAGGAAAATAATAGAAAATTAGCAAGTGGCAAAATGTTAATACACAAGTGAGTTCCAATCTAATCGATGAAAATAATTGTTGCAGAAATTTAAGAGACAACAAAAATATTTAAAGAGAAATTATCCACAAGAGACAAATTGTATGCAATATATATCGATAACAAAAATTTTCTATGGGAGTTCTATTCTTTATATAATTTTATATATTTATGATAAAAATTGTCTATATTACATTTATAGACAAAAAATTCTCTATCAAAATTTTTCGGAAATTTACCGGGAAAAGTAATTTTTCGGGCAATATTTACCCAATAAAAATAGTTTAAGCTTTTTATTGGAGAACAAAAATTCTTAATTGAATTTGTTTATTTATAACAAAAATTATCGATAGCAAATATTTGCCTTAATTAATTTGATATATGTATTTATATTAAAAATATTCTATCGTATGTTTACAGAGAAAAAAAATTCCTTCATAGAATATATATCGATAACAATGTTTTCTAGCAAAAATTTACCGGAACGAAATTTCCTATACAAAATTTAATGAAGAAAAATTATATCTTGATACTAGAAAAATAAAAAGCATTTAAAAAAAATCATTATTGAAAATGTATCGATAACAGAAATTGCCTGTGGAATATTCATAGAAGACAAACATTTTCTAGAGAAAATTTATCCTTTGAAGTTTTCTGGAGAACATTTCACGACAACAATTTTTTTACAGGAAATTTATAGAAGCCCAAAATTTAAAATAAATCTTTATTGAAAATGTATCGATAACAGAAATTGCCTGTGGAATATTCATAGAAAACAAACTTTTCTAAGAAAATTTATCCTTAGAAGTTTTCTGGAGAACATTTCTCTGCAACAATTTTTTTACAGGAAATTTATAGAAGCCCAAAATTTTCATGTTATTATTTTATCGATAGCAGAAATATTGTACCGATAATTTATCTAGGTTAAACGTTTTATATTGAAAATTGGCGTACTATATTAATTTTCTGTAGAAAATTAAAACTTTTTTTTTTTGTAATAACATTAATATTACATAGAAAATTCCTTAATATACAGGGCTGTTCTGCAAATCACTTTTTGTGAAAGTGATTTGAAATCACAAAAAAGGTGTTCTGCACACAAAATATTTTTGATTTTTGTGATTTTAAATCGGTTAACTAACTTGCAATCAATTTGAAATCACATCCCAATTTTTGCAGGCACTTTATGATGAATTTTATAATTTATTACATTAATAAATAACTTAATGTGTTTTCTATTGATTATTTAAGTAAAATCATTTATTTTATACGAAATAATTCATTAAATTAAGAAAAAACTAGATACGCTCATTTTGTTGCAAAATTTGTTGTATTATTTTGTGATTTGATTTATTGGTTTATTTTATTTTACCTTTTATATTTATTAGAAGGAATTAACCTTATTTTGCAAATAATTCCGCGAATAAAAAAATTCACCCTGAAAATAAAAATATCAGTAAATTGGACCAAAAAAACAGCAGTTTTTTGTGCTTTAGAAGAGTGTAAATCACATCGAAAATCACAAAAAGTTGTGATTTGCAGAACAGGTACAAATCACATTTGTGCTTTTGAAACGGCATGTGCTTTGAAATCACGTGATTTTTAGAACAGGCCTGATAGTAAAAATTTTGCAGAGAGAGTTTATGGTTAACAAAAAACATTTCGATAATCGAAAGTTTCTATACGAAATTTTTATACATTTTTTTGAAAAGTATCTATCGATAGCAAAAATATTTCAAAATAACAAGAATTTTACAGAGACAGCTGAAATTTTATTTGGAAAATTTATCGATAATAGCAAAAATTTTGTGGTGAAAATTTATTGCTAACAAAAATTTTCTACAGATAATTTATCGATAGTAAAAAAAAATATTTCAGAAAATATATTAACAACAGAAACTTCATATAGAAAATTTGTTGATAACTGAATTTTTGCCTAAAAATTTATCGATAACAGTAATTTTATGAAAAAATTATCGAATACATAAATATTTTTGCTAAAAATTAATTGAAAACAAAATTTTTTACAAAAGTTTTTAGACAGAATAAATTTCCCATTGAAAATTTATCGATAAAAAAAAGTTTGTGATGATAAAATTACACAAAAATGTTCCTTAGAAAAGTTGTCTATAAAAACCTATATCAAAAAAGTGCTACGATGGCAGAAATTTTCTATAGAAAATCTTTTATAATACTATAATTCGATTCATAATCTTGTGCATTTGATTGGTTGCATGTTTTTGCAATTGCAAAATTGACATTTATGGGTGTATTTTGTTCGTGTAAAGTAAAAATGTACGCGACTATTTTGCAAATGCAATGATGCAAGGTCATTTGCACAAAAATTGTGAATAGATCTAATATAAATAAAAAAAAATAAGAAAATATAAGCATAGCAATAAAATTCCTAAAAAAGGAAACAAAGGAAAAAAAATTCTTACAGAAAATTTGTCTATAACCAAAATTTTTACGGTTTGAATTTATTGATTCTTTTTACCCCTTGCAAAATAAATCACATATGAAATTAGTGGGCAAATTTAACCCAGTGCCACAATTTAAATATTTACTCTTATTATTTTTCACTCACACTAATGATATATACAGGCATGTTCTGTGATACGTAAGTTGCTTAAATTTAGCAGCGTTATCGATTTAAAAACCTGACGATTTGTTATCGCCAAATGGGCGTTCTGGTAACGCTAAAACCAAACTTGCAAAAGAAAGTAATTACTTATAATTTTAATTATATTTTATTTTTTTATGTCAACAAAAAGTTAAAAGAATTTTACACATTTTCAATTAAAAATTATCTTTACTTGTAGTCAATCTTTTTTTTTCGTTTCATATAACTAGTACAAATGTATGTACATATGTAAAACACATATTGTATATTTTTTTTCGTAAACAACTCCGAAATACTAGTAAAACGCGCAAATCGTGCGTTTCACACAATATGGCTGATAATATGGGTTTCAGAATGAGGTTTGCAAATAAATTGTAAATACTTACAACATTTATTAGAATATTTCGTTGATTGAATTGTATTGCAGCGAATAAAAACAGAAGGTAACTACTGCTTTGCTGTTTTGTCGCCAATTGTAATACCGCTGTAAAGCACAAATATATAATTGTAGTTAAGTCTACATTCGCAAACCCGAATCAACAATCTATATCTCAACCGCCCGATCAAAATTTCAGTAACCTTGAGGCAACAATACAGACCCTAATTCAAACTATAAACACTTTTACGTCGTCTATGATGACGATGATGCAGGAAATGGTGAAAATGCAATCCACCATTTTGCAGGTTATTTCGAAAAAATGATTTGGTTAAAAATATGTTTCTGGAACGCGAACGGCATCCGCCAACACAAAAATGAACTCGAATACTTCTTGATGGATAAGCAGATTGATATAATGATGATTGCAGAAACTCACTTGACGTCAACAAGCTTCTTTAAAATTAACGGCTACGTATTATACGATACTAAAGACCCCCGTGGAAGAGCTTGTGGAGGTTCTGCAATCTTGATAAAATCTAGGATAAAGCATTTTTTGTTGAACGACACATGTGAGGACTATCTTCAAGCAACTAATATCTGTGTGGAAAATTTTCATTACAAATTGGTTATCTCATCGATTTATTCGCCGCCTCGATTTTCAGTGACGGAGTCACAATATTCAAGTTTTTTCACCTCATTAGGACCTCGTTTTATAGCAGCTGGAGATTACAACGCAAAACACACTTTTTGGGGCTCACGTTTAATCACCCCGAAGGGTCGAGTGCTTTTTGATACAATTTCTAAAATGGGCTTAGACGTAATATCAAGCGGGCATCCCACTTACTGGCCGACTGACCGGCGAAAGATTCCTGATGTGATTGATTTTGGAGTGGTAAAGGGGTTCCCTGTGGAATGGATGCAAGCTGAGCCTTCGTTAGACTTGTCATCGGATCATTCACCAACTATTATTTCAGTGCGTTTTCCCCAGGAGACTTGGTCTCCGATTAACAATTTGCATAGGACTGTCACCCGAGTGAATTGGCTAAAATATAAAAAATTTTTGAGCACCCATTGCACTGAGAATATTGTTTTAAGAACACCTGAAGATATTAATGCGTCACTAAGCAACTTTAGCGAAAACCTTAAACAAGCCGCTGAACTTGCTTCTAGAGTTTATTTAACACGCAGAAACCTTCAAAATAGAACATATTCTTCAGAAATCGAGCAACTTGTGTTAGAAAAAAGAAGAGTTCGACGAGAGTGGCAACTTCGCAGGTCTCCGCAGCTAAAAACAAGGCTACGTGAGTGCACAAATCAACTAAGAAGTTTGCTTGGAAACCAAAAAACGGCTTCTCTACAAACGTATTTAGAAAGTCTGGATGGTACTCCTCAGTCCGACTATTCTTTATGGCGGGCGACTAAGGGTTTAAAAAGGCCAGTTAGAGGTAAGCCGCCCTTGCGAGAACCGTCTGGTGACTGGGCTAGAGATGACTCGGAAAAGGGTAATTTATTTGTTAACCATTTGAAAAACGTTTTTACCACAAATAAGTCTGACAATGCAAATGAGTTGCCACCTATTGTTAGTACACCTCCTATGCCTTTAAGATTCAATTTCCAAGAAATTGAAAATGCTATTGGCAATCTAAACCTTAAAAAAGCTCCAGGTATGGATAAAATCAGCAACAAAATGCTCGTAGAGCTGCCTCGTGTAGCTAAAAGAATTGTTCTTTTTATTTTTAATGCTATTTTACGACTTGAGTATTACCCTGCAGAGTGGAAGGTGTCCATGATAACAATGGTTCCTAAGCCAGGGAAGGATCACACGAAAGTAGAATCATACCGTCCAATAAGTCTACTGTCAACAATATCAAAACTTTTCGAAAAATTGCTAAAGGCGAAGTTGGATCCAATGCTTCATAAGGTTGAATGTATTCCTGATCACCAATTTGGTTTTAGAGCGAAACATGGCACCATTGAGCAAACACACAGGTTAGTTAACGTCATAAGAAAGGCATTTGAAGATAAAAAATATTGCTCTGCCTTATTCATCGACGTCTCACAGGCTTTTGATAAAGTGTGGCACGATGGCTTAATGCATAAAATAAAGTTTAACTTACCTGCAAACATACATAACCTTTTAGAAAGCTATTTATATTGTCGCCAATTTATAGTAAAAGAAGGCGATTTCATAAGCCCCGCTCAGTCTATTGAAGCAGGAGTTCCCCAAGGCAGCATATTAGGGCCTATCTTATATTTGATCTACGCATCTGACATGCCAACAAGCACCAACGTTCACACTTCAACATTTGCAGATGATACAGCATTCCTTAGCATACATAGTAACCACCAGCAAGCATCAATAAATTTACAGGAACATATCGACAAACTAGAGAAATGGCTGAAGCTTTGGAAAATCAAGGTTAATGAACAAAAGTGTGCCCATGTTACATTCGCACTGCGTCTAGGAACATGCTCACCCATTACTATTAACAATAAAGTAATACCTCAACACAGTGAAGTCAAATACCTCGGAATTCATCTTGACCGTAGACTAACATGGAAGTCGCACATCGAGGCAAAAGTAACGCAGATGAAATTGAAAGCAGTGCAAATTAACTGGCTACTAGGCAGAAATTCGACCTTAAAGCTTGATTGTAAACTTTTGCTGTACAACTCGATTCTAAAGCCAATATGGTGCTATGGGATTCAATTATGGGGCACAGCCTCGGCATCCAACATTGAGAAAATTCAAAGAAGTCAAAATAGAATTCTCCGTAGAATTACAGATGCTCCATGGTACGTTAAAAACTCACGAATCCACGCAGATCTGAACGTACCTTTTGTGAAATCTGAATTTGTGAAGTACGCGACAAGGTATATTAACAAACTTGAATTCCATCCAAATCCTCTTGCAGCTAATATTCTTAATTTTGGTGGTCATACCCGTCTGAGAAGGAGGGATACTTTGGCTACCATTAGAGCTCTAAACAGATGACTGAATTCTGAAATAATATTCGCATAAAAATAAATTTTCGTCCAGCACTGGCAGGACTTTAATCATAATTTTTTTTTTTTTAGTATTAAGATTTGAATACTTATTGTCATTACATGTTTTTATGTAGATTCAATAAATAAAATAATGAAGTTAAAAAAAAAAAAAAAAAAAAAAATATAATTGTTTCTTTTGCTGTTTTTTCTTTTGTTGCTACTTTTGATGTCGTAAAGACAAAACATTATAATACTAAACTGGTATCGCAGAAGCGATTATGCGATACTGATTTAGACTATATATACTTTATAGGGTCAGAAATAAAGATTGTTGGAAATCACAAACGGAATCACAAAAAAGGACATATACCCTTAACATGTTTGTGAGTGGTATAAAAATATTATTTACAATCTTTTGACCTAATTTACATATTTTTCAAAAGCTTGGAAAGTTTTGACTAGATTTAAGTTATTTCGGGTATCTCTTATGTGTCTCTTACGTACTCTTGAATATTTGGTGAAAAACAAGAAGAATGAATAACAAAAATTAACAATAATTTTTTTATACAAAATGTATTGAAAATATATATATTCTTTATTATCGGTAACATTAATTTTGGTTTGACGATTTTTATATGGACATCAAAAATGTTAGCACTTTAGTATTTTATTATTTTAATATTTTTAGATACTATTAAATATGGTTTAAATGAAATTGGTATGAAAACCCCCAAAAAGAAATTAAAAATTTATGTCACAAAACTTTTTGCTAGCGTGAAAGTTAAACTGAAAACTCACACTGGTTAATTATCACAATTACAAGTGAAATGTTTTCCTATTTGGTTTTTATTCGACCTCTATTTCTTAATTAAGTAGTATTTCGTTGAGTTTAAGGTCCTTTTTAGCTTATTTATTTCAATATCTGCCAATATTTCGCTTTCCTTCGGATAGCTTCTTCAGGGCAATAATATTTGTTAAAACAATAACAAATATTATTGCCCTGAAGAAGCTATCCGAAGGAAAGCGAAATATTGGCAGATATTGAAATAAATATGCTAAAAAGGACCTTAAACTCAACGAAATACTACTTAATTATGAAATGTTTTCCCTGTTTCTACTTAATGTTCGTTTAGCATAAAATCGTTATTAAATTGTTCATTTATCTCACACTTAATCTGCCTCTGTTGGCTGGTGTCGTCTGGATTCGGCTGTGGTTGTGTTTCATGAGAATTTTTCTTGAAAATATTATAAATTATGCTGCCTACTTTTAGGCTATCCTAAGTAAACAAGTCTCAGCTGGTTTTTGTTGCTTCGAATATATCAGTTTACATTTTTTTTTTAAATGTGAAAAACATGAAAACAAAAATATTGCTATGAAAAACAATATTTTTATAGTTTACATTAAATTTGTATGGTTGATTCAATATTTGTGAAATTTAATGTTATTTTTTTCTGTAAGTAGAATGACTTCTAAAAATTAATAAACCCTTTCTTCTTTTTAGATTTGTTACACAATTTTTATTAAATTAATAGAAAATTATTAAGAAATTCTCTTCGCAAAATTTTTCTCATCCCTTTCATGCCACATTTTATATTCTTATTTTCTTCTCGCACCTCTTCTCTTACCTGTTTGTCAAATACCAATAAGAAAACAATTCAACAAAACTCTTCCTGCTGCAAAATTATTTCCTTTTTTTCTGCTGCTAAGACTCAGCTCTCAATAAGTATTCCATATAATTTTTTATCGTTAATAATAAAAATTGTTTTTAATGGCTGATAAAAATGCGAGATAATAGAAAAAGCGAGAATGTACATATATGTGTATATATATATATATTTTTAATTAATTTTTATTTTAATGTTTTGTCATCACAAAACTAAACGATCCCATAAAAATTTATCATCAACGTTTTGCAATAGAATTCTAAAAGAGCTTAAAAAGGATGAGTCCGGAACAATTTTGTTTTTTGCGATTACTCAGAAAATATAGAGTAATTTAATGCTAATTTTTTGCATTACGAAAAAAAACCATATACTTCTTTCAATAAATAATAAACTATAAAATTTGCAAAAGAGATAAATTTAGATTGCTCTGCCCAACCTGGCAAATGTGACAACAGTAAAAGCACTAAGAAGAGCAAACAATACCGAACAAATTTGATTTATGCATTAGAAAAATAAAGCAGATTTCGAATTTTTGTTTACATAAATAAAATCTAAAAAATGCAAAACAAAAGCTTGTGGAAAACAAATAAAACAATGAATAACGAAATTTCCATACTTATGCGAATTTATGAATTCATAAGCAAAGAACACATTCTCATAAATAAATACAATATTAAAGAAGCAGCCACAGCTGCCACACTACTTAACTATTTTTTAATAAAATTGATTAAATATAATAAATATTTCCTTTATATAGGAATAAAAGGAACAAAAATTTTTAATAACTTGAACCATTGCATAAAAAATAATTTATATAAATTTTGTAAAGTAAAGAAATTTTCATTAAAAATATCCAAATATCACAAAAATTATCTGCTTTAAATAAAATAAAAAATTATCTGCTTTAAAAAGTCCCTGTAAACTTGCTATCAGCCATGTTCCGAGAAACGTGCATTCTGAAACCGCAAGGCGTTCTAAAAAACGCTGAATTGATTTTTGAACATCTAAAAGGAACGCGCGTTATACTGGCGTTTCGGAGTTGTGTTTTACATACGCATACAAGTATGTGGTATTTATATTAAATGAAGAAATATTTGACAACAAATAGAAAAATTTTTACTTTAGTTTTTTTAACTGAAAATGTGTAAAATTCTTTCAATTTTTTATTGAAATAACAAGAAAACGTATAAAATTTTAATTGCGCATAACTTTATTGTCTTTTGCGAGTTCAGTTCTCGCAAATTCAATCAGTTCACTTCATACACATATGCGAGTTGAAGTCGCCAATTTTAAGCGATATGCGTTTTCCAGAACACCTATTTCAAATCGCAAAACCATATTTCTTGCGTTACACGTTTCTCAGAACACCTAATCGAAAACGCTAAAATTAAGCGATTTGCGTTTCTCAGAACATGCTTGTATGTTATAATTCTTTATTAAGGACTTTCAGTTATCAGAAGAAAGTAGACAGTCTAATTACAAATGAAAATTTCGAAGGAGCTTTTTCACTTCTTACTTTCCTCCATTTACGAACAAAAATTGAGTAAAAGTTTTATTTTTTCCTTCTCTTCATTTTCCGCAAACAATAACACGATATAGAGTTCTCAATTGCTTTAGTTAAGTTGACAAAAACCGTGCCGGCCTTTTTTTTCTGATTTTTTTGTCATAATTACTGCTAATGACAAAGTAACAGATGTAACGGTTGACATCACACCGATAAAAAGTGTCATGGGGTCAAAAATGATGACATTAGACATTGCATTGATGTTAAAATACATCACAGTTATTTAAATGCTGCGATAAGGTTTGTTTTGGTCTTTCTGCATTATTGAAAGGTTCAAGTCAAACATCCTGGTTGGGAGGGCAAGGGAGGAACAGAACCATCAGTTTCTCCCCTATGGAATCATCGGTGTGTGACACGTAAAGCGGCTGAGGTAAATTGTGTTTTTATGATCTAAATAAGTTTTTTTATGATTTTATTTATGTCAGCATGCCCAGAGAGAGGGTTAGGCCCCACTGAATGGTTGATTGCTCGTAATGAGAAAAGATTGAGCTAGACGGAAACTTCTCTGGTCACTATCGCTGTAACAATAAATATGGCATAATTATGGGGTTGCAAAACAAAAATTGAGTGCAGGAAAAACTATTTGCAACCAGGTTGGGTGGGCAATGGGGAAACAAAAACACCAGTTTCTCCCCTGTAAGAGATCGGGGAAGTGTCAAGCAAAGCGGCTTAAGTAAATGTTTGTTTTGTTTTTTAGTATAAATAAATATTTTTTATATCGGCGTACCCAGGGAGAGGGTTGGAACCCACTGAGTAGTCTGTGCTCAGAAAAAGTAGCTAGTTGAAAACCTCCCTGGTTTCTGCGGCCATAACATAGTTCCAATGTCACCAGCTGCATATGTAGTCATCCCTTGAGTTCAGGTCTAAGATACAAAAAAAAAAAGAAACACAGAATGTAAGGCATTTCGTAGTATAATCGTGAGTGCTACGAAGCTTTACTTACTCAAAAAGCAACTGAATCTGAACCTAAACAAGCTTCGAGCGTAGTCAGGCAGACGTTTAGTAGCTACGTTACACAAAAAGCCCACCTACGAATATAACCTAATGCATGTTCTTTCTTTTGTGATAAATGTATTTTTGTGTTTAGATATTAAAACATGTTAATAATAAAAAATGACAGTTATGAAACGTGTAATATAATGTTTGCATAAATTTCTAATGATTTTTAAAATGTCTAAATAAACATCCACACTACTCTCACTTGAAGTACAATCGTATAAGCATGCATCTGGTTGTGTGTGTGTGTATGTGTGTGTGTGCGTATGCATGTGAAGATAAAATCTTTTTATTACATTTATTTATTTATTTTTTTTTTTTTTTCTTAAACTTTTCTTTTTTGTGGTGTTTTCATATCCTGTCAAATGTATTTCGAATTGTTTATGGATAATAAATATTTTAAGATTCAGAACAAGAAAAGTTTTTCCCACAGAGATTTCATTTTCGTCATGCATAATCGTTGCGCAAGAAGATGTCTAACATCTTTATTCACTCTACAAAAATAATAAGTATAAAAATTACCCAGCAAAAATGAAAACATTATTAAAGCATTAAACACATTGAAGCCAGCAGACAACCGACTTCAATATGTCAAATATAAAATACTACATGTATTTAAATGAGAATGTTTATTTAGACAACAGCAAGACGACACGACTGCAGGTTGTTGTCTATGCTGATATTTTGTTGGCTACAAAATAAAAACAGTGTGACCAATGCATAAAAAAAAATATGTAACAAAAAAATTTTGCTCTTGGATATATTTTATTTTCTAATAAAGCATAATAAAAGAACAAAATTCATATGGGATTTTACATAAATTAATAAATTTATTTGTTCTACTGTTAAATATGTGCATACATATTTATTTTCGTGAAACTTTTAATTAGTTCGTGAAAATTAAAGTCTCAGATCATAGAGCTTGGAAAGGTGCAAATGGCCAGCCAGATTGGGATCCAGGATTCTGGATGATATGTGGCGCTCAAAGTACAAAACATAATTTAAAAAGTCGTTAAAAATTTATTTTTTTTCAAATTAGTTTTAATTATGTAAGTGACATCTGAAACAGATTAAAATTAAAAAAAAAGTTATCAGCTACGCTGTCAATTTCACCTCGTTTTATACAAGGCGAATTCATAACAGGTGGTCTTCTTAGTACAGCAATACAACAACACAAAAAACAACATGGTGTCCGCCCTATATAAAATTACCCATCTATCAAAAACATACTGAATTCGCCTTAAACTCTATTGAACAAATCAGTATTGCCGGGAACGTAAATTAATTTTCCACAGTCAAGAACTCGATATTACACAAAATTCGAAAAATTAAAATTCTTTTCGTTATTTGAGAATATAAAAATTAAGGGAGAAAAAATTTTTAAATTTTAATAATAATAAATTGTCTTTAAATTTTTCCACTTTGGAATATATTAAGTGGAAATTTTTGTTAGCAAGCTTAAAAGATTAAAAACTGGAAATTAGAATTATATTATTCATTGTTTTTTGCTAGAGAAGGTATAAGAAATTGTCGGTGATTATTTGGACCTATCAAGGAAACAATTAGACAAAATATTGGAATTAGGAACTTATTAAAAGTTTTGCATTTTGGATGTATTATACGTGTGGAAAATTATTTTTTGGTTCGATTTTTTTTGCAACTAAATGCAGATTCAATTTTCACTTTAGTAAATTTTTAATTTACATGTGCAAATATATATTTGTGTCTAATAACAAAATTTTTAAAGTCTTCAGAACAATTTGTCTTAGATTAAGAAAATAAGTTTCGAAAACATAAATGTTATTAACAACAATGAAGTATTTTCAATTGATAAATATATTTCCCTAACAATTTTGAATAAAAATACGGAGTAAAATCTGATGATGCTGTAATATACAAAGAAATTATGAAAAAATTTAATTGCACAAAAATTATCAGAAATTTTTTATTTTGTTCCAATCTTTGATAATTACGAGTACATGCTAAGCGGCAACGCTGAAATAAAATTTATTCAAATTGTGTATCTATTTTCAAAAACCCGATTAACCCATTACTGTCGAAATAAAACTGGAAGTAATTATTAACAAAAAAGTTTATTTATTTTTTATTCATTGTATACAAAATGTACATATATAGAAGCATTAAAGAAATAATAAATGGGTAGATCAGGGTGGTGGTAGTTAAGTGAAAATTTCGAAAGTAAACAAACAAACACAAAAACTGCGAAGCTTTTTTGCTTGTCTGCAGTAACACCCAGGGTCTGTGGCAGGAATCGAACCTGCGACCTCGAGGCTATTGATCGAGTACTCTACCAAATCAGCCATCGAGGCACGAGGCAAATGTTTTCAATACATATTGGTTTTAAAAATTATTTACATTGGCAGCGAATTATTTCATTTTGCACTTCATTTATTTAAATTTTTTTAATCGAACCCATACGGTCATATTTGATTAAACAGCTAGCTGGTGAAAATAATATACAATTTTAATATTTTTTTAAAATTTCACATATTATCTATGCCGCCAATATTTTACTATGACTATATCTATTAAAAATATCGATACAGAACACCCACGAAGATTTCATACTACAAATGTCAATTTTAAACAATAAATTGGGCTGATCCATTTCATCTACTGACCTCCCTATGTTGTGTGCGTATTGTAAAATCAATTTTAATATTGTTGCCTAATGTTTAACTGACTAAATTAAGTATAGCCGCACCAAATGGGTTAATACTTGTATACAGGAAATATGAAATGGCGCGCATGAAAATGTGTGAAAAAAATATGAAAAATAAAACAAATTGTGATAGTTGGGTAATGAGTACCTAAAACAGCTGTCGATCAGCTACGCTAACGAGGCCATCTGGTACTAAATTCGCCTTGGTTTTATACATTACAATATTTAACCAGCGTTCTTTGATCAACATTTAATTTTATATAACAAGTAGTTTTTCCATATTTAAAATATTGTAATGTATAAAATAAATAAAAATAACGACAGTTTTGGAAAAAGAGTGGGTATTACAGTGGTTGAACATTTCAATGGCTGGCAGCCTTTTAAACCTAGAAGAATACCTTTAAACCATTTCTAATGTATTCTGTTATTCATAACACTTTCCTCTTTTTTTTCAAATGAATTAAAAAAGCCAAAATTAAACAAATAAAATTTAGTTTTTCTTTAAATGCCTGTTGTTATTCAATTAATTACGGTTTGTTTGTATTACAATTTAATTAAATATAAACACGACTACAAAAAATAATTGAAAAAGAGATCAAGTAAATACGAGTATATCCTAATGTTTGTTAAAATGTGCAAATTTCAATTAACACAATTAAAATGTCGGAAACGGTTTTGCTTAATTCCCTTTTTTATTTTATTCCAAATCAAAATTAAAATCTTCAGTTCTTAACTGAAAAGATTCTAAAGATGGATTTGAAAACAAAAATTTTGTGAATTCTAATTTTTTTCTCTTAGTGTTAGCATTCGTTTTTTTACAGTAATGGTGGTGTTACAGCAACGACGTGCTGTTGCGGGTGTTTTAACGTGCGTAAGGGTGTGTGTGTATGTGTGTGTGTGGGTGTGCGTTAATTACCGTAATAAAGCAATAAATAGAAATTAATGTGGGTATTAAACTAAAAGTCAGTCGTTGGACTCTTCTACTTGGAATGCCATTATTGAAGTCAAACTAAAAGAGTTTCTCTTTGAATGTGTTTGTGTTACACAAACAAACGCGTTGTGATTATATGTTCATATGTATGTATGTATGTATGTGTTGGCTGAGTGTGACACTACACTAATGTGTGTAAATACAAACACACGCATTCTGGCTTAAACGCCTTGCATGCACGTTTTCAGTTTTAATTAGATTTAAGCTCATCATTTGCTTTAGTTGCAGAGGACATGACGGCAGAAAAAAAAAAGAAAAAGTAAAACAACTGAAGATCTAAAAATGTATGAAACATCTCTACATGCATGGAAATATTTTTAGCTGTATGCTTTATGGGTAGAAAAAGAAGTACCCTCAATAAATTCATTAAAAGAGTTTAATTTAAACGCCAAAGGAGATCATAATATAATTAATTAAAACGGTGCCAACATTAGTTGTATAGTGTTGGCGTGTGTGTAGTATTCCTTTTGCCGATTTCAAGAATTAATTAATGTCTAAAAGAATTAGAATTATACAACTACTTTAATGCCACTTTTTACGAATCATACAAAAAAATTTTTATACTTCATTATCACATAAACTTTATAGCTCTAGGACTAAATTAGTGCGCATTGAACCGCCATTCTGTTTAAACAAATTTTTTTTTAACAAATTTAAATTATACTCTGTGCGTTTGTTACCTTTTGAAACAAAATGTTTGTATTTAATTAATTTTCTGTTAATCAAACTAAAGTTAAACTAACTTAAAACTGAAAAGCGTGCGATTGTAATTGAATAGTGGTGAAAAATATTTTATTCAACAATTTTGGTTACCAGTCAGCATAAAAGTTCGTGAATGGTAAGGTTATATTGAAAGTGTATGTTAGACGACCGACTGGTAGTTTCATGAAACCCTTCCAATTGGGCTTTTCTTGACCAGGTTGTGTTGACTGAGGGAGATATGCAGTCTATGAGAACTACACATCGACGGTTCAGAGCCAAACCAACTTGAAACCCGGAATACTGTCCATTCACTCCGCATTCCGATATATCTACTTATCCGTGCTCTCAAAGAAAAAAGAGCCAGGCACCGAAAGAGAAAGTGCATAACACTCTCATTCTCGTCCTCAGCCCTACAACTTAACATACAGATCCTATGATGATACATAAGCCGTGTAAGACTGCGCTGTACCTGCATGTTAAATTGATGCTGCAATTTATTCTTACGGCTTTCCGGATTCCTACCATCGTTGTTGTAAATGGACACCGGCCAGTTCGTCTTCTACAATATTGTTGGGTACTGTACTGTGTCCAGAAAAGCTCTAGGTTTGAATGTCTCGCGTTTTCATTAAGAGTTATACGTAGATACCTATTAACGATGAATTTTCATAAAACTATTATTGCAAAATTTTTACAAAAAAAAAATATTTTTATTCCTAAAATTTCCGTGTTCGCTCAATTTCTGCAAACAATTTTCTCTGAAAGACCAAAAAAAAAACTCTATTACTGGATTTAAAATGTTGGAATTAAATTAGCTAAAACTGATCAGTGCCCAGTTTATATACCTTCGACACTGCTCAGATTAACAAAATTTAGTCTGACACCTTCCACACTACAAGGCAATAAAGTACATTACAAAAAAAATTAATAATGAACATATAAAGAAAACAGTGAAAAAAAGAAACATGTGTACCCAGCTCGCTACCTATTCCGGTGAAAATTGGGCTCATACGAAATTAATAATGAACATATGTATATAGAAAATACGGACAATGTTAAAAAAAAACTGACAAAAAAAGGAAGCAGAAACACGTGTACACAGATTGCTACGTATTCCGGTGCAGTATATAGAAAATACAGACAGAAGTAAGAAAAGACGTCTGCACCGAATTTAAACGTTATCAAATTCAACAAAACACTTTTTGTGGACTTCATGGAATGCATTCAATATGAAGAAATCTGTCGCTGAGGCTCATTGAAGGGTCACAAATACCTATGAAGAGGCCTCCATTTGTGAAAAAATGGGCCGAGAGTCGAAGACCAGCATGGCGGCGGAAGAGAGATGGTTTTCGAAAATGCAGAATTGGAGGCATTACTTGGCAGAATTATTAGAGTGATGCAACAAGCCATTTAAAACACCTTAAAGTCATAAGAATGATTCAGAAACAAGGAAATTATTTGGCTGCCTTACGAGGTAAAGCCGAAAGATGCTGAAAAGGGCGTTTGTTTCCTTGTGAACAGGTGCTTGCAAGGCAAACACCGCATTGTCACTGGGTACGAAAAATCTGTTCATTACGATAATCTCATAGTGCGCATAAAATCATGGGAATATCTCGGGCATGCTTCCCCACCGACAGCCAAAGCGAATATTCACGGTTCCAAGACCATGCCCAGTAGTTGGTGGGACATGCTCAGCGCAGTGTAGTATGAGTTGTTAAAACCAACTGCAAAAATCACAGGCGATCGTTATCGAAAGCAATTAATGCATTTGAGTCGACAACTGAAGAACAAACAGCCGCAATACAACGAAAGACATCGTAAAGTGATTTTAAGTGATTTTACTCGACCCCATTTTGCAAAATTGACCACTTTAAATACTTGGAAATGTTGAAATATTTCTCCATTAGCCTATCACTTGTTTCGATCAATGGCCCACGGCCTGGCTGAATAGCACTTCCGGTCTTATGACGAAATAAAAAATTGGATCGATTCGTGGATGGCTTCAAAAGATGACCAGTTTTTTCCACGTGGGACTCGTAGGCTACCCGAAAGATAAAAGAAAGAAAGGCCAACGATGAACAATACAGTGTATAACCGTTTTTTGCAATTAAGCAAAAAGAAAAGAAAAAAAAAAAACAGCGGAAAGCAAAGTTCTGCATCCACGTATACGATGCGTTACATATTGTCGTATATAATAATGATATTTTTAAAATTTACTATCCATAAGTTTTTACAGAAAGTTTTGTTGTCTTGTAAGTCTCGTACAAACAAAAAACTTCACTGAATTAACGAGTGATTTTTTTGCTATTATTTCTTTGGCAACACTAGTTTTGACAGCTCATGCACGTTTTGTATCTTGTGTCACTGTCAGACATATTCAGTTTGGTCTATAATTTAATCATGAATCGTCTTACAAACGAACAACGCTTGCAAATTATTGAATTTTATTACCAAAATGCGTGCTCTGTTAAGAAAGTTCATCGCGCGCTTCTTCCATTTTATGGTCAGTTTAATCGACTTCTATTCGGGCTTCTATTCGGGCTATTGTAAAAAAATTTCGCACCAAATTTACATTGTTGGACATTAAACCACCAACACGCTTACGTAGAGTGCGAACTGAAGAAAATATCGCAGCCGTATCGGCCAGTGTTGGTGATGACCGTGAATTATCAATTCGGCGCCGTTCGCAGCAATTGGGCCTCTGTTACTCCACTACGTGGAAAATTTTGCGGAAGGATTTGGGTGTGAAGCCTTATAAGATACAGCTGGTGCAAGAATTGAAGCCAAACGACCTACCACAACGCCAAATTTTTGGTGAATGGGCTCTTGAAAAGTTAGATGAAGATCCACTTTTTTATAGAAGAATTGTGTTCAGCGACGAGGCTCATTTCTGGTTGAATGGATACGTGAACAAGCAAAACTGCCGTATTTGGAGTGAAGAGCAGCCAGAAGCATTGCAAGAGATACCAATGCATCCACAAAAAACAACCGTTTGGTGCGGATTATGGGCTGGCAGCATCATTGGGGCGTATTTCTTCAAAGATGATGCGAATCACAACATTACTGTGAATGGTGAGCGCTACCGTGCGATGATAACAAACTTTTTTTTGCCCAAAATGGAAGAGCTTGACTTGCATGACATGTGGTTTCAACAAGACGGTGCCACATGCCACACAGCATGCGAAACAATGGACCAATTGAGAGGCGAGTTCGGTGAACAGTTTATTTCACGCTTGGGACCAGTCAATTGGCCACCTAGATCGTGCGATTTAACGCCTCTAGACTATTTTTTGTGGGGCTATGTTAAGGCTAATGTCTATAGCGACAAGCCCGCTTCGATTGACGCACTGGAAGCCAACATTGCCAACATTATTCGTGAGATACCGGCCGAAATGTTGGAAAGAGTATGCCAAAATTGGACTAAGCGGATGGACCATTTGAGGCGCAGCCGCGGCCAACATTTGCATGAAATAATCTTCAAACATTAAATTATATCGACCCAACTATCGATCCAAATAAATATTTCATGCATTTTTCTGAATTTTATGTGTTTTTTTTTTAAATTTCCGATAGTTCTTATAAAATCACCCATTAGTTTGGCATATTATTTTTACTGGATACATATTGTGTTAATTATTATTTTTTATTGTTTTTTTTTAAAGCCGGGCAGAGATTATACATTGCAATATATTGTATTTGTTTTTAATTGTGTTGTTTCTTAATGAGAGCATATCGTTATAAGTAAGAGCCTAATATTGTAAAGTATTTCAATGCAAGCACTATAGTTTTCATGTTTGTTAAATTATTCAAATAGTTTTGTAACATTTTTTTTTGTAAATTTGCTATCGTACTTTAACTTTAGTTTACTAATCTTCTGTAAATAAGCGCTTGTTTTAAAGATATTCCAGTCAGATAATGCGAGCATTAGTTCAACTGAACAAAAAGCCTTGTTGTGCCGTCTATTTGTGAGTGTAGAAAGCAAAAGACTTCGCACATTCTCGTAAATAGAAAATGAACAACAAAAGCACAAAATACTTGTAGTACTCGTACGTTGGCTGTGGCTTATCCTTACACTTTACAGTACAGTGAATACATTAGAAATTATGTGTTTAAACCTGGATGCGTTGGCTTTTAGTTTTGCTGCAGTAATGCTTTTTGTTTTTGACTCATATTTTTTTCTATTTGCACTATACATTCCGAAGAATTGTTGCAGCCCGTTCTTTTGTGTTTCTCTTTTTCTGGTTTTTGTTTTGGAACATGTTTTTTTGTTAGTTGGCAACCTGCTAAAGTGTGAGTAAGTGCAGTCGTCTGACAAAACTAACAAGTTGTATGACTATAGTGTTTATGACAAAGAGAATTTAAGATAAAAGCTACAACGAACACATACTCAAATAAAAACACCAACACACAACATGCACACATACACACATGCACACTTGCAGAGTAAAGAGTGGCACCTACACAGACTTGTTTTAAACAGACTTTTGTCAATAGTTGTTGAAAACATGAGAAAAAGAACAATTGGCGTTTCACACATTTACACTTTAACACCTTGTTAAAGGATTTATGTTAACAGTTTTTTCTTTTTCCTTTTAATTTGGCGCTAGTGTTTGTATGTGTGAGCTTAGTAAGGTAAAATACAAATACATATGCGCGCGTGTGTGTATGTAAAGGATAACAAGCACTAACTAACATTACCGGTTTTAGTTATTGTTGCTATTTTCTTTACTCAAAAGGACAGTCTTGAAAGAACTTTAAACATTTTTGGGCTGTGAAATGCCGCTTTGCAGAACAGAACTCGCAGAAGCAAAACATTTTGAGGTATTTTTGTAGCTGCCTGCTGTATAATATTTATGTATGTTTTATTAAAACATTTTTTTTCTTGCTCATATTGTTACAAGCAAAAATAAAGTCAAGTGTGCAACATCAGCGTTATTTTCTTGGAACATTTTTTGCTGCAGATACTTTCAGCTGTTTGTTAAAGTTGTTCCCTTAGAAGAAAGTCTTGCAAACACACATCCATACTTACAACTGTTTAAATTGCTAAAGAAAATTTTGTACACCTCTATTGTTAAGGAGTTAACTTTGCTACAATTTAACTTTTTGACAATTTGTTTTAATGATTGTTATCCTTCCAAAATAAGAGAAATAAGTCAAAGGTTTTATTAAATGCTTTTTAATTAAGAGTGAAAAAATATATAACTTATCAGCCATGTCACAGAGCTCAATTCCATTCGGAAACGGAATTTTCTTTTTTTACTTTTTCAAAAAACGAAAAACTAAAAAACTTTTCGAAATGAAATAATTTCTAATTGCAAGAATGAAACTAGTATTATCTTATAGAATTAATTTCAGTCCGAAAAGGTTTTAAATTTTCGTTTTTGGAAGAGTTAAAAACCCGTTTCAATTCCTTTTCCGAACGGAAGTGAATTCTGTGACATGGCCGTATAATTCCTATTATACAAACATAGGACAGTTCATCCGCTGTTTTTTCAGAAATTTGACGCTTTATTGTAAAAAACTGGTTTAAAGGGCAGCGAATCCCGCGTTGAAAAAACTGCACATCTTTTGAAGCAATCCAGGAATCGAACCATTTTTTTTGTCTTACTTCTTCATAAGACCGGAATTATTGGTCAGCCGGGCCGTGCGCCATTGATGGAAACAAGAGATAGTCTGAAGAAGCCACGTCTACAGAATACGGCGGGTGGGATAGAACTTCCCATTTCAATGGTTCGATGTATGTCTGGACCACTTTCGCAACATGGGGTCGAGAATTGTCATACTGTAATAATACTTTATCATGTCTCTCGTTGTATTGCTGTCATTTTTCTTTCTATGCTCAGATCAAACTCATTAAGTGCGTTCGATAACGATCACTTGTGATTGTCTCAGTCGATTTTATGAGTTGTATATTACACCACGGCCAGCTGGTCCCACTAAATACTGAGTATGACCTCGAAACTGTGAATATTCGGTTTTGCCGTCGATGTGTAAGCATGGCCGGGATATCCCGATGATTCGCTTCGCTTGCGGTGATTACAATAACCCATTTCTCGTTGCCTTCATATTAAAGCAGAAAACTAAAACCTCCTGCCAATAACGAGAATTTGGTTCGTAAGCTGACAGGTTTAATCGAGAATAACTTAATGATGCAGACACAAATCGACTAATATTTCAAAAAGCAAATCGTAGCATTCAACGGTTGGTCATTTGTTTGAAAGGTGTAAAGAAATGTTAGAGAAGTGTATAAATGAAAAAGCTTGTTTTTTTGTTCTGGCATGTATTATGAGAGCATTTTTCTTTTTAAATTCTCAACAATTTATTTAGATTATTGGGTTTTAAAGTGGAACGTTTGAGAATATCTTTCAAAAATTTCCAAAATCTACTGATGATTAGGGTAGTTCCTATGAAATGGCGACATATAGATAGCTGGGAAACATAGAAAACAACCTATTTATAATTTTTTATTGGAAAAAATTTACTATTAAAATTATATTGAATACAAAAATTTTCCATAAAACATTTGTTCATTACATTGGGTAATATCACAAGAGTAAGAGTCTGAACACAATGTAACGAGAATTTATTGCGGTGCGGTTTTTCATACGATTTTGAAATAAAAAATCGTAGTGCGGAACGGCATATAATTAAGATTTATTTTATTTTCATTGCGGACTTTCATATTCTCTAAATTTTTGACTCTCTTTCTCTCTCCGATGTTGCCATATCTTTTGAATAATTGACGTTTTTCACAACATTATTATAAACAAAAAAACATGATTTTTAAGTTTATTATTTTTAATATATTAACAAAAGAAGAAAAAATGGGCAATAACGAAGGAATTATTGCAGAAGTTGGAAGTATTGACTGTCTTTATAATTTGCAGTAAGGGAAGTTACGAAAACTTCCAGTATAAAGAAGGTTTTTGGTACAAAATTAGCAAAGATGTTTTTGGCAGACTTTATTCCATTTTAGCTGAAGAAGCCAAAAACAAAATTTCGTAATTTACGGGGTTCGTATAAAAAGAGGAAGCAAAAGGACAATTGGAACAATAACGCTTCTTACCCATCATATCTTGTTAGTGTGTGCCGTGGTTTCTAATTCCACATATAAATCAAACGTGGCTTCTACCAAACTAACAATTATTTTAACAGCTATAATTTTTATTTACAAAATACTTTACACAAACAATAAATATTTAAAAAAAATTTTTTTTTTAAATATACTCGTATGCACAAATAAATTAATAAAAATGTAAACAAACAAGGACAAGTATTGCCCTCGCCGTCTTCCGTTGTATTATGTTTATTTTTTTCTCTCGCATCGGGAAATCGTACCGCACCGCAAACATTGTGTTCAGACTCTAAAATCTTTTATGAAAAAAAATTGTCTATAACAAAACTTGTCCACAAATTTTTTTTAGTCCTCCTTATTCCAAGAGGCGTCATCATATTCATACGAAGGCGTGGAAGAAAATTTGGCAATTATTTTCTCGTTGCCAACAACTCTCTGCATGGACTATGGAATTTTTTAACAAACAACATTTTTCGATAATCAAAATTTTCAACCTCAACAAAATCATCTGCTTTCCTTGTGTTAAAAAAACCCCAATTTTGCAGTAAACAGTTTACAGAAAAAATTATAGTAAAGAAAAAATCAACAAAATTTTTGTCTAAAAAAATAATTTGTATGATTATACATAATGATCAAAAAAATATCCTTGGATATCGTATTTTGTTGTTGGTTAAGCAAATAGTTGTTTTCGATCAATAATTATTTTTACTAAACTTTTGTTTGAATCCCCGAATTCCGGTCCGCATACAAACAATTTATTAATTGATTCAACGAATTTCGTTATTGAACACGAAAAAAAATTTTTTCTGTGTTCTGCTTTATCTTAAGCAGAGTAGTGGTATAATTCACTCGGGAGGAAATTATACGCGAGTTTTGGGAAAAGTAAACAATACACGAGACTTATTGTGTGGTCGAGTTCCTAAACGCAAGTTGCAATGCATAATTTAAAAAAATGCGTATGCAATGCTAAACATGTCTTAAGTACAACCTTGCGTTGCAGGAACGTCATTTAGGAACGTCGCTATGCAACTCATATATAAAACAAATGTCAGCCACATGTTATAAAATTGAATAATTTTTTTTAATGGAGGTAACACAAAACTATTTATCCATGTTGTAGACAAGTGCTGAGGAGTTATCAAAAAATATTGATAAACTTATTAAAAAGGAAAAAAGAAGAGATAATTTTTATTAATAAAAATGTTTGCATGAAAAATAAAAATGATGCACGATTCTGACAGCTGATACTCATTAAAATGAGTTGCCAAACGATTAAGAACATTGGACGTTGCCAGAAAGTTTATGTATGCATTTACGAAGTATATGCATTGTAAATATGCATTACAACTTGCATTTAGGAAGTCGGCCTATTTTACATTAACAAGAGTAATTTATTTACAATTTTTAGGATTTACAAATACGGTGAAAAACCTCCACTGATAATAAATATATTTTCATCAAAAGGGAGGGGGCTTGCATGAGACGCAAACTAGCTGATAGTAAATATAAATTTAAATCGCAAAAAGGGTTTGTACGAGTCGCAACTTTGTTAAACAAAATTATATTTATTAATGTCGACCGAAAAAAGTTATCAGTTGCGCTCTCAATTTCATCTGTTATGAATTCGCCTTGGCCTTAGTCTTGTTATGCAGGAAATATAAATATATGAAATAAAATGAATAATAAAAGGTGTGTTGTCCAAACTAGTTTGGACACAGTCATTTTGTTGAATTTTATGAATTTAAAGGCAGGTTTTGCAAATAGTTGTTGTTACTGATGGACTTTCTACCATGCTGTCAAATGAATTTTTTTTTTTTTTTTTATAAATAATGCGTTTTGTTCGCAAGAACAAAGTCTAAGAAGTTCAAAAACTCTATTCTATAAATGAAAACAGCGCTTTTTACATCTGTTGCGTCAATATTATAATATTCTATTTGCCAACGAAAAAGCAAGAACTTTATTTGTTATACACACACACACACATACCAACTTCTAAAGCACAAAACAAACAAAACTTTTTCACACCTTTCAATCAGTACCAAAAAAAAACAAAAAAACGGTGTCCAGTTACTATGAAACGAATGAAAAAAAAAACTCAAAAACCGGTTCGCAATTTATACGAAAAAGGAAATCTGCTGAGATTTCGTTTTAAATACACCAGCGTGTGCACGAGTTTACTCGTACTTCCTTTCAGAGAAGAAAGTCTGGCTCTTTATTCTATTGGCTTGTTTGTATTTTCGTCTGTTTTTATTTATTTTTCTGCAGGATTTTATAGTTTTTTTTTTTTCTTTTAATTTTAGTTGAAAAAACTTCTTTTTCATACAGTTGGTTTTGTTTTAATAGGCTTTAAGCTATTAACCCAAATCTCAAAAGGTTTACATGTATATTTGCAATCCTTGTTATTGAGTTTTTAAACGTAGATACACTTTCACATATACAAAGAGATGAGTGTGCGTGTGTCAGAGGGATTGACAACATACGAGACAGTTTCGACTAGTTGTTTAATAATAAACATTTTTCTAAATGTTTGTTGCAACTGGTATTATTTAGGTGCTCCAAATGATTATTTAGTCAAGGTAAAACAAAACTGTCTTTAAATGAAAGATGAATGAATACAAGAAAACAACAAATTTGCCAATAATAATATATGTATATATGTCGCACGCAGTGTTGCCAGGAGATTTTTTCTAAAATCCCTCGTATAGCGCATAAAAATCGTTGTTTTTTAATACAATCAAAAAAATATTTCCCTACATTTTTCACATAAATTTTGCGCCAATAAATTATTTTAATACGAATTTTATATTTATTGCAAATTCAAACTAAAAACTAAATTAGTTCAAAAACTAACTTTTAATTAATTTTAATGAATCAATTATAAGCTATCATGTATACAATGCAAAAATATATTTCCAATGATGCCACCTAGCAGGCGCCGTAGAAAAAAAAAATACATTTTTTTGAGTGACTTGGTATACATTTTAATTTTATGCATTTTGTGATGTAATAATGTTAACATAAATGCAACTTCATAGAAGTTAGACAAAACACAGCACAAACTATTTTTATCAATATCCGACTTTTACTGTATAATTGCGTGTAACAGCTGATTGTTTATTCCATTAAATCTTAGCGGCGAGCTGTATTTATGTGAAATTTGTTAACATCATTAGCAAACTCAAGTTCGGGAAAAATGCCTTTCTACTGAGACCTAGAGTTTGAAACATCACGGTTTAGTATTTTTTTTGTTTTTGTACGTACGTTGGTAGTTATAGAAAAAAACGCTCCCATAAGTCTTAAATACGATTTTAATAATTTTGGCATAATTGGGAAATAATTATTGCTAAAATATTTAACGTTGTATAAAAATTGGATGAAAATGCATCGATATCCAATTCGGGCAACGATTTGTCCTCATAGTCGAAAAACTTATAATAGTATAATTATAAATAATAGTGTTAGTTATAGTCGGAAAAATTATAATAGTATAATAATAAATAATAGTGTTATCTACTCGTGGTAGTTTAAAAAATCCCTACAATTATACATACATAATCTGTCCTTTTTTCCCTACATGTGGAAATAAACAAATAAATCTGTACAAAAAGGGAAAAATCCCTACGCTTGGCAACACTGGCCGCACGTAAATGTTCTATCATTCTATATAACTACTTATGCGAGTATAATGCATCATATAGTTCTGAGATATTCTCAAATACTGAAAAGTTTTAAACTTATATTATATAATATAAGTAATAAATTATATACCAAAAACCTAAAGTACGTGCACTTCCATCATATTTTAAGTCCTTCGTCCTTGCTGAATGCTAAATGGCATATGACAGGTCTATGGGAAATTTCTAAAGTCTCTTTTCAAATTTTCTCTAAACAAATGCTATAAACCCAAAAAATGCAAATAAATTAAAAATTTATTTGTCTGTTTTACACAATTTTCCCCGCAACAGATGTTCCACCATGATTGTTGTAATTTGCACAGTTTTAAAAACAAAAACCGTATCGCCTGCGGTAAGGCGGTCTTATTATGAGTGGTTATTTGTAAATAGGTCAGTCTATGTACCTGCGACTGCTAAAAGGGTTATGGTTTATTTATATTTTTTCAAAACAAATTTCCTTCTCTTTATTTTTTTGGTATTCAGTTGTGTGTTTTGTCACTTAAAAAAGACCATTTAATCATTTGTAAAGGACTATTTTTTCGTCCGGTAAAGGAAGAAAGCACTATGAGTTTTTATTTGTTGTTATGTGTTTGCCGCAGTAGTCATTATTCAAAACACTTTTGTTGGATTTTTTTTTATTACTGTTGACATTGTTGGGCTTAAAGGAAGAAAAGAACTATATACATATTAATAATGAAATATTGTTGAGCAACTAATGCCACCAAAATCCCTTTTAGCAGGTAGCACACCAGCCTCAAATTTATTAAATTAGGTTCGGAACAAGGAGTGAAATTATGAGGTGCACGTAATATAAACTTTGAGGGAAAGTTCTTGAAGTAGGAACAGCAATAAAAAACAAAGATTTGTTGTTCCTTTTGTTATAAAAAAAAATTATTTTTATTTAATAAAACTAAAAAGTTTATGATTTATTTTTAAAAACTTAACCTTTATTGCTGGCAAAAAAAAAAACACGGAAATAATTAATTTCTATGAAACAGATTCGTTGTGTTGTGTTAGCGAGGCTGTCTATATCATAACTTGATCCTTCCTTCGATATTTTTTTTTCTACTCATGTTGTGGCTATTTGTACTCTTCAGAAAAATTTCCATTTGCAATTTTCATAATTTTCGTTTCCGACCCTATAAAGTATATAGGTTCTGGATCAGTATTGATAAAAAAGTTGATTTAAGGGCACTTCAGACCACCACACTTTGCATTAAGACTTGTCAAAAATGCAAATAATATATGCAAGTGGGATAGTGTGAATGTAAAACGTTATAAAAACGATAAATAATACGGTAAGAGATTTGATATTCCATAACGCTTCACCATTTTTAGAAATTTGTTTAAACAATAAGACTTTTTATTGGATCAGAGTTGCATTTTTTGCAAAAGCAAATACTAAAAATATTAATACCAGACGTTCTTTTACTTTAAGTCTGATGGTGTGAAAACAAAATGTTATTATACGTTAGGTTTATTGACAGTCGCAACAAATACCCTTAGATTTTTGTCTTAAGACGTGTATGATAGTCTGAAGCGTTCTTAAGCGATATCCGTCTGTCCGCCGTTGAAACATCGTTGCTCAGAAAACCATTAGACTTAAGTCCAATTTTACGATAACGAAGTAGTTCGTTCGAACAATTACATTTAAAACAATAACAAAATTTTGAATGTTGTTTTTGTTTTAAATGTAATTGTGTGAACAAACGAACAGCTTCGCTATCGTGAAATTGTTACTTAGAAACATTTTCTTTCACCAGCCTTTTATCCAATCGATTCATGGGTTTGCTATCGTAATTCACTTAAATCGGTTCACATACAGCTGAGACGGTGATTTTCGGTAATTTTGTATGAAAAGTTATGAAAACCCAAACTTACATTTTTGTGAAGGGTATAAAAAACTGTTCATTTTGCTTCAAACTTAAAAATAATATTTAGCTTGGCGATTAAAAGCAAAAAAAAAAATTTCGCTGATATCGGTCTATATATGTATGTATGTGTATCCGAGATATAGCCTAAATCGATTTTTCCATGAAAATATCGTTTAAGTGAACTTAAACAATTTGTTTTGCTTAAAATCAGTTCTGGACCGACATCGGTCCATATATAGCCCAAATGAGAATGTCGCGTTCGAAGAAATAATCGTTAAGAAATCACAACGCTCAAAATAAATTTGCCAATAAAATTGATACATCTTTATACTCTTGAAATAAATATTTTTAATACGTAATGTTTCTTGTCATATTATACAAATTTTCAGTTTATATCCAAGAATTTCATAAATTATCATGATTATAAATGAAAACAGCATAACAGTTAACAGAAAACAGTTAACATTTTTAATAACTCTTCTGATTTTCCTTTCTTTTGCCAGATCTGCTCTGTTTTCCTTTGTACTTCTCTTGTTCAGCGGTTTTATTTCTGTTGCAGCTAAGCAGTTTTAGTTTTCTATTCTGTCTGCTTTCTATTTTGTTTAACTTATTTTGTTAGTTATTTGTCTTTGCTCTTTGTATTTGTATTACTCTTTTTGAGTTCCCCCTTATATGGCGTTTTTCCGTATGTTTGTTTTTTTCTCTCCCTTTCTTCACTTATATTTTGTGCTGCTCTGACTTTTTCTTTTCTTTTCTCTTATCTTCGTTTATTTGTCTCAGTTTTATTTAAATTGTTTTTCTCATCTTATCTTCTCTGTTCTTTTTTTCTATTTAGTTTGCTTCTTATTCTTTACTTTTATTTTCTTTCTCTTCTATTCGCATCTCCCATCTTGTTTTCTCTGAATTTCATTCCAACTTTTTTTGTTTTCTTTGCTTTCTTATCTTTTCTGCACTTTTTTCCTATCTTTTATTTACTTTTCCTTTCGTTTCTTTTCTTTTCTCTTTTTTTTCTACACTTATTTTTCTTCTCTTTGATGTTCCTTTTATTTTCCTTTCTGATCTTTTTTCCTTTTCTTCGCATATCTTTTTTTCTCTATTGTTTCTCTACTTTTCGATTTTCTTTATGCTCTCTTTCGTTCCGCTCCATTCTTTTGTTGTTTATTTTCTCATATCTTTCTTACTCGGTTCTCGTTATCTTTACTATTCTTTTTCTACAACTCTTTTTATTCTATTATAATATTATTTTATTTTATTGTTTTTATTTTACCTTGCTTTTTTATGTTCCGTTGTCTTCTTTTTCTATTTTTTTTTCTTCTTGTTCTCTTATCTTTTTTCTTTATTTGCTCATCTCTTTCTTCTTCTGATCTCATTATCTTTCATATTCATTCTTTGTTCTTCTTTTGTTTAGTTTTGTTCTCATTTTCCTTCCTTCATTTTCAGCTTATTTCTGTTTCTTCTTATAATATTTCTCAATGTTTTCCCTGCCCTTACTCTTCTCTCTTTTACTCCCCAACATTAGATTTTTTCTGTTTGACGTTTTCTAATCAAATCATAATAGTAAACACTCTCTAAACTTAGTTTGTAATTTAATTTGTTCTTTCCAATAATCTAAAATTTAAAAATATAATAAATGCACCTCCACAGTCTGTTGCATTAAAAAAACAGAGAATTACTTTTAATTAAAAAACTTTTGCAAAATATTAACAAAATGAATCCCGACAACACTGAAACTGTGCAAAAAAATTTTATGATGAGAAAAAAAAAACGTCAAACAATATCATATTTAAACAAACAAAAAGTTATAAATTTTTTTATGCGATTTGTAGTCGAGTAAACACACATGAGACCTATAAAAAGTAATAACTCCAGTACACATGTATGTGTGTATGTATGTAGAGCTGTATGTGTGTAAGACTCCCACACTTTTACACAAACACGCACATCCTCATCACGGGCCCGCAGCATACGACGAAAACACGCTCGTTAAAACAAGAAACAACAAAACAAAAAATTGACAAGAGAGTTCACAATATGTCAAAAAAAGTTACAATACCAGCAAAAACAAATACAAAGTAAATGTCATTCAACTTTTGTAACTGAAACCCAGGTTTTGTTTTGCTTTTTTTTTGTTTGTTTTTTGTTTCTCTTCTTTTACCGGGATCATATTCTGCCTGTATAATAGCAAAGATACGTGTATATATACATATGTAAGCAAATTCTCTGACATAAATAATTTAAAAGAATCAAATGAACGATTTCATATTGATTGATTGACGAATTAATTTCGCTGTTTCTGTTCGAACAACAAGTAGTCGTACAAATTTCGGAAATAAATTTTCAAGCCTTATGCTATTGACAAAATAATCATATCGCTCCTTTATTGCAATATAGTCATATCTCAAAAAATGAGCTTTTCGAGTTAACAGCGCAGAATTTTTAACAGTACTATCTGTTATATTGTGCCAAAAATTCATTCAAATTAATTTTAAACTGTTTTTTTAGGAGATATTTTCTAAAAAAAAATTTCTAAGACTTGTATGGAAACTAAATATTTGAAATGCGTTTTTCTCGAAACGAGCTTTCTTTAGTTATGACTATGTTGCAATAAAGGAGCGATATGTACTCGTATGAAGACTGTTTTCATTAGATCTGCCGAGCTTTAAAGTACAGTAAACAAACTATAATTAATATCAAATGGACTTGTTTAAGGGGACAGATCATTTTATAACACAAGTGTTTAAAAACTTATCTGACAGCACAAGCTAAATTAGCGTGTTAAGCGTAATTTATCTGTCAAAAATTCTCATGCCAACACAAAATATATGAGACCAAAAGAAATAGTTCGGCGTTAACACTTTGTAACTGGAAAATCCCATATTGATAGAACGCAAGAGAGTGAGCTTTACTCTCTTAGTAAAGTTAGCTTCAATACGAATGTCACTAATATTTTGCGGTAATTAGTAATCACAGTTTACATTGCCTTTACACAGGAAAATAATTTCATGAAATTTTATTATAAATAAAAATTTCAATGAAATAGAAGATTTTCATGAAAATTTTGTGTTCGTGTACACATAAAAGTGAAAGTTCATTTTAAAAACATTGCCGAATCAAAGAGTTGCAAAATTTGCCTCTACTTCTCTCTGCTCTTATTTTGTTTTTTTTTTTTTTTTTTTGTAATTAGAGTTACCAAACTTATTACATTTACACATTTATGGGGCAATAATTGAAAAAACTTATAACTATAAATTTTTTATGAGATTATTTTTTTTAAAAAACTTGTGTGTATTAAAAGGAAAAAAGATTATAAATATCTTCATAACATGCAAAAAAAAAAATTAATTTTATGATTATTATTTTACTACAATACTGCAACTTTGTGTATTTGTTTGTATGTGGCAACAGTGCTTAGCAATTTGTCATTTCACTTGGAGAAAATATCGAAAAATTTGTTAATTTTTTGCCAGTGTCCTTGCTCGATGGTGCTGTTATCAACGGGTGCAATGTCTCTACCAGCGCCTCCACACATGTCAATGTGCCACGCATGAGTTTCAGTTTGATCACTTGTTGTTTGAACGTGATCTCCTTCTGGATTTGGAGTGGAGCCTTACTAATATTCCCATCAATCTCTGAGTCAAGGCAGCCGATTGCAATGATACTCCACACCGAGCTCCAATGAACTCTCCCCGCAATCTAAAACATAACCACCACGATACTTCCCGAAAAGCAGTAGCATGTTCCCGGACAGGGACATGTTCATGGGCCAATCGGTACCCGGTTACAAAATTAAAGCGGTCGGATTTCGTAGCCCAGAAACTGCCACCAGTAGATGCCCAAACGGCTCGGGGACTGGTGGCCCACCTTCTATTTGGCTTACATTTAAATACAAAAACTTTTCGTTACATATTTTAATGTCTCAAACATAGTTTTGAACAAAATTAGTCCAATTTACAGACAAAGTATGCTGATTGGATGTTCAACTATGTTTCATAAAGGTTTACAATAAATAACAAATCCGTTTGAACAATTTCATTTCGTTGGCAACAACATAAAAGTTATATATATAAATACCTGTCGCATTCCATGCAGTTTATTTGTCCTCTTGTTTTAAAATCGTAATATTATATTTAATATTTAAAGTAAAAGAAAAAAATTTATATGTGCCATACAGACATTGTGTGTTCGTCTAACACATATGAATATACAGCGAATTTATGCTTGTTCACAGCAACATAAAGAAATGCACATATATTGGTGTGCGTGTACTTTTTATGCTTTCCCATTCATTTCCTCTTGTTTCATAAAACGTTTCACATTCGCTTTTTTTCTTTCTTCCTTTTTACACAAAAAGAAACATACAGCCAACAGTTCATATATACAAACTTACCTTTATAAATATTGTATGTGTATATACATTTATAAATATTTATATTTTAACATTTTATTTTTGTAGGATTTGCAATCGGAAATTGAAACACATCGTGTGGTTTATGATCGTCTCGATGGGACAGGACGTAAACTTTTGGGTTCACTCACCTCCCAAGAAGATGCGGTAATGTTACAACGTCGTTTGGATGAAATGAATCAACGTTGGAATAATTTGAAATCAAAAAGTATTGCAATCAGGTAAGTGAACAAAATACATACACCTTTATGTATGTATGTATGTGTATATGCAAATACAAAGAAAAACATAAATAAAACAAAAATATATAAAATTGAAAGGAATGAAAACAACAGCTGCAGCAAATAAAAAACATATAGTAAATATAATTTACTTATGTATGTTTTCTTTTGTCTGCGAGTGTTTCATATTCTAACATCGAGCAAAAATAATATTATGTAAAATTATGTAAATGAAGTGGAAAATTAAATATTGATCATACGCTTCACAGGACATTGTAATCAAAATACGTGTATGGCCGCATGTGTCTGTGTGTGTGTGCATTTGTTAGTAGATTTTACTTTCGGAAATTGAAACTAGAATTAATTTTTTTATTATTACACAAATTGTTCTTGCATTTTTTTTTTATTGAAATATCAAAGAGTACTACAAAACAAACAAAGTACTAAATTGAAAGCCCTGCAAAAATATGCCAGCTAATATAATTTAATTAATTTTCTATAAATCATTTTGTAAAACTGTTTGGTATAAAGTTTTGGATAAAGTTCCTTTACACATTTTAAGCAATCGACAAAAAATTTGCATCAGTTAATTTTATTTAGCAATAAAGCTTATGCAATTTGCGCTGCAGAAAAAAAAATTTTATTAATTTTGCTATAGAAAGTATTTTTGACGATAAAAATTCTAAAGGATTTTTGTTTATTTGAAAACTTTCTGATAAAAAGACAATAATGATATCAGACATAAATGCTCTGAAGTAAATTTAAAAATAAATTTTCTCTTAAAAACATGTGTGTATTTTTTAAAAACATAAGACTTTTCTTAAAAAAAAAAACTAAGAAAATTCTATAAATACGAGTAAACATCTCTCTTCTCCTTTCAATGAATTCTGCATAAAACATATTTTTTTTTCAATAATATCATCTCCTTCCATTAAATTCTCTATAAAACATATTGTTTGTATAAAAAGAAAAACATATTTGATTTGATGTCAACATAAGCTTTTATGTAAAAATATTAAAGATGTTTCTTATAAATTAAACAATAAAATCTGTAAAAATTTTGCATTTATGGAAAAATGCTCTACTAAAAATTTTCTTTAATAAGTTGTGAAATAAAATCATAAACAGGCACATTCTGCCTTCGATAAATTCTTAAAAAATATGCTTTTATCGATAAAAAAAAAGAAATTGGATTAAAGACCTTCAAAGTTTTATTTAAAAACGTAAATAATTTTCTTAAAAAGTTTAACAAAAAAATCTATTCACATTTTGCTTTCACTGAAAAATTTTCAATTAAAGATTTTCTCTAATAAATGCATAATAAAAAACTTTCTATTAAAGATTTTTTATATAAATTTTTATATCCATAAGCTCTTTGTAAACCATATTTACTATGAAAACTTTTTTAATAGAAAAATGGTTGTTAGTCGCTCATTTTAAGCTTGTTGTATCAAAAACGCTTTCAGCAATCTTTACAAATCTTGTTACCAACAATTTTTTGTGTAAAATCAATAATTTATCGAGGTTAAATAATAGTATAAAAATTTTTCCCAAAAGAGTTTAATAGCGAAGTTGTGTTATCGACTGATTTTTACCAGTAGTTTCTTGGTATCGATAGGTTATAATTTTATTAGCAAATTTGTGTTAGCGACTGATTTTTACTAGCAGTTTCTTGGTATCGATTAATTATTAATGGAAAATTTTTTATTATACCTCCGGCAATTCTGTAAGAAATTTCGTTAATTATGAATTTGCTAATGAAACTTTTATTATCGACTTTTTCCGCAAAAATGTTTATGATTGTTTTTTTTTTCTGCCGAAAATTTTTATTACTTATAAATTTTTGTTATCGAATTTTATTTTTATTTTATTTTGCTTTTTATCGAAAACTTTCTGCAAAAAAAATTTGTGTTATCGATAAATTTTCTGTCAGATTTTTTATATCAATCAATAGGCTCTTTATAACAAAATTTCACTTTTGATAACTTTTTCATAGAATAGAAAAAAAAACAGAATTATCGCTAGTGATGAATAATTTTCGGTTGGTTGTGTAACAAAGTTATGAATTATTTTCTTTAGAAATCTTGTTGCCGACAAAGTTTATAGAAAAGCATTAATTCATGGAGAATGCATAATATTATAAAAAAGAAATTTGTATTTATTGAAAAATTTTTATTTCAATAAATTTTTAACAGCAAATTTTAGGTTACGGCTGATTTTTACTAGTAGCTTCTTGGTATCGATAAGTTACGAATATTAAAGAATTTTTTTTTTTTTTTTTTTGTCTCAAACAATTCTATAGAAAATCTCATTTTTGATAAATTTTCTAAAAAAAACTTTTTTTATCAATATTTTTTGTTTAAAAATTTCTGTTGCTAATAAATTTTTGTTATCGAAAATTTTTTAAGTTTTTACCAAAAGCTTTCTATAAAAAAAATTTGTGTTATCAATAAATTTGCTGTCGAAAATTTTGCTACAGATTTTTTGTTCTTTAATTTTTATACTTTTTATTCTAACCGTTCTATAAAAAAAATTTGTTATCGGTAAAATAGTTTTCTGCTGTAATTATTATCGATAATTTCTTTAATACATGTTTTTAAAGTGTTCGTTAAATTTTCCAAAGGAAACATTCCGTTATCGATAAGTTTCCTACCGAAATCAGAAAATTTTCTTAACTATTTTTTATCGAACAAAATGCTTATAAAATATTTTATATTTTAAGATTTCTACATAAAAATTACATTATCGATAAGATTTTTTCTAATAGTGTTGTTATCGATTAAATTTTTTTGGCAAAATTTGCTGTTAACTGTAATTTGCTGTAATTATTAAGTTTACCAAAAAAGTAAATTTCAAACAATTGAGTTTTATTCACTATATTATATTATATTATATTATATTATATTATATTATATTATATTATATTATATTATATTATATTATATTATATTATATTATATTATATTATATTATATTATATTATATTATATTATATTATATTATATTATATTATATTATATTATATTATATTATATTATATTATATTATATTATATTATATTATATTATATTATATTATATTATATTATATTATATTATATTATATTATATTATATTATATTATATTATATTCTATTCTATTCTATTCTATTATTGATACCAATAAAGAAAAAAAAACATAAAATGCTGGTTTTCTATCTTTGCCAGCTGTCTATATGTTGACATTTCATAGGAGCTACCCTAATCATCAGTAAATTTTGAACCTCTAAATAACATTCATCTTTATATTTATTTATTTTTTTTATTTTTTTTATCTTGGACCAGTACTCATGGGGTGACACCTACATATGCAGTGCATTGTACCGAAGCTAGGAAAATAGGTCGTGAGGAGGGGGAAAGAGGGAGTAGTGTTTGTGCATTTTTGACTTGAACTTTCCAACTTATAACAGACAGGAAACACGTCTGCAGGCAACTTGTTCCATAGACGAAGCGTACGGCTGAAAAACGAATTCCCTTTGTAATGCGTAATACGATTCCCCGGTCAATCAACCACAAATGGATGAGCTCTAGACGATGAATGCGTGCTACGTAAAAACGTGCGAGTTTCGGGAACAAGATAACTAATCTTATCAGAGCAAAATCCATTGTAGTAACGATAGAACAGATCTTTCTATTCGAATACTCTAAATTTAAAAAAAAAAAAATGGTTTAATAATACCTGTCAAAACGCAAAGAAAAAAGATTTTCTTTTGCACACGTCTCTGCTTTTCTTTATACCTTTCAAACAAATGTAACCACTCTATTGGTTGCTATAATTTGTTTTCCAAAAGTGTCAAAAACAGAGAAAGAAATTCCAACAATTTAGTTTTACTCACTATATTAGCTTATAATATTGAAACATAGAAAACAAGCTGTTTTTAATTTTTTTATTTCAACAGAAATCTTCAAAATCAATATTTTGTGGGCTCTAAACTTAAAATGAAAATTTTGGTTGAATTCCACTTTCGCCTCTAATTTCTGATCTGCATTTACTGCACGCAGCATTATTTTTGTGTTAATTAGCAACAAATTTACTGTTTTTATTATATTTTAATTTACTGAAATAATCTAATAATAATAATTAATTAATAGTCACCATATATTTATGTTATTATTTTTTTTTTTTCGTGGAGCTTCGCAAAATTTACTTGTTTATTATAACAGAGTTGCCATCGATCATCATAATACCCAAGCCAGGGAAGGATCATTACATTTCGATAGAAGTTTTGTAATCGCTGTTAATGTCTGGTGAAAATTTTAAATAATCATACGTAATCAATAACTCTTTTCTTTAAATACAAGTGATATAATTGTTTATGGTTATCATTACTGATCGTTACTTAGCTGCAGTTAATAAAATTCTGAAATGTCAAATGTTAATGGCATCTTGTGTTATTTTATTGTTATTCACCACTCTGGTATTTTTAAAAGAGCTCATCATATGTACCTTCTCAATTACCAGACATTCTCATAAGTACCACGAACTACAGGTTGTCAAAAAACTATCCAGACTATTTGCTCTGCGAAGCTGTTGTGTTGAGGTTTTGCTGTATTTGTTGTGACAGTCACATGGCTGACTCATCATCATTTCGGCAACTTGATGGTGGTTTGAGAGATAGTTAATGCCATAGAAAATTTTAATTACTAGTGATAATTGCAAAACGAAATAAAACTGTCTGTTTCTTGTGCTTAAGGCTGTGACACAATTTTCGTAAATTTTCTTTTTACTTCCGGTTTGAAAAAATGAACACAAGTTAAAAGCAGCCGTTAATCAGTTCAACAGATGCAATAAAAGCCATTTTGCCATTATAATTTTTTATTGCTCTTTTAAGGCATTCTACTTAATAGAGGTACGGTTACACAAAATCTAGGTGAACACCGCGACAGACATAGGGAAACTTTTTGTGTTGGAAAAGGTTTTTATAATTTTTTTTTATTTTTATAAAGTATTCGAGTTTTTTATTTCGATTTATTTAATTTTCCACAACTTAAACCATTTGTCAAACAGCAAAAAGGCACACAGGGGGTAACGAATGAAAATCGGGTCTTTGAACTAAAAATAGTAAAAATGTAAGTTTTTAAACAAAATCCGTGTGTTTATGTTATTATATTTTTCCCCCGACTACTTTTATTTTTTCCTACTACGTCGTCAATTTTCGATACCCACACGTAACATACAAGACATTCACTCCCATTAAAAGAAATCATTATGAAAATGGAAAAAAACCACAGATTACTAATAGGGTCTGCTACACTTACACTAAAAAGTAATGACAACAGTAATGACCACTATTTATATTCTACTCTGAAAAGAATTATAGCAAAACAAATGAGCAAAAATTACAACTAAAGGACAACTGCAGCAACAATGACACCATCAAAAGTAAAACATGTTAATAATTACTTAAGATGTTTCAGGAGATGAAGCCAAAAAGAAGGAAAAATGTTGTAATTAAGAAAGACAAATTGAAAAATGTTGTTTGCAACGAAATTAATACAAATATATAAAAAGAACAAAAAGACCAAATAAACTGAAGCTTTAAAGTAAAGCTTCAAAAAAAATTTTACCCAAATATGTTTTTAAGCTAATTTTTCTTTTATTTTGGTATTATTCGTTAACAAAATAAATAGCAAGTGGTACAAAAAAATATGCTGAAAAATTTTTATAACAAAATTTTGTAGAACAAGATTTTTATAGAAAAATCTTTAACTAAAACGTTTTTGAAAAAATTTTAAATTAAATTATTAAACAAATATTTTATTAAAAACCCTTTTAGAAAATATTTCTAAAATTAAATTGTTGAAACAAATTGTTTTTTCGAAAATAGTTCTAAAAATAAAGTTTTGAAAGAGCAATCTTTTTTGGCAAAAAATATTTTATCATCAAAATGTTTAAGGAAGAAAAAATTATGAATAAAAAAACTAAAATTTTAAGAAAAAAATATAAATATGGAAAAAAATGTTTGAAAAAAGTTTCTAAAAAAATAATTTTACTGGAAATTTTTTTTAGAAACAAAAAATGATAAACAGCTTGTTTTCTACGTTTCCCAGCTATTTAATGTCGGCATTTCATAGGAGCTACCCTAATCATCAGTAGACTTTGGAAATTTTGAAAGATTTATTTATTTATTTCAATTATATTTTATAAATAAATTTATAAAATATACATATTAAAAGCGCCGGAATAGATTAACAAAATTTTGTTTAATTTATAAATATAAAATTTTTACAAAAAAAGAACTAAATTAAAAAAAATATATACAGGGCTGTTCTGCAAATCACTTTTTGTCAAAGTGATTTCAAATCACGCAAAAGGTGTTCTGCACACAGAAAATATTCAAATCACGTGATTTTAAACCGGTTAGCCAAATGGTTGGCTTTTTGATATCACTTGGTTATTTTCTCTGTGTTTTTCAATACAAATTTAATAAAACTATCTTTATGTATTTAAAATGATGTGTTGTTTGTTGATTTTTGTAATAAAACTAAGTTTTATTCACACAGAAACATAAATATTAATAAAATTATTGACACTGCTTGTTTTTTGAGAAATTGTTTTACTTTGTTTACCAATCGTCGTGATTTACATTTTCTCTTTAGCAGTCAGCTGGTTTATTTTTTTTACTTAATATTCACTTTTTATTGTAGTTAAGAATATAAAACTATAAATAAACAAAACAAAAATTTAAAAATAGCTGTTTTTCGTGCTTTCGACAAATTAAAAGCACGTCGAAAACCGTAAAATCACGTGATTTGCAGAACAGCTTCAAATTGTCTGCGTGCGTTCAAAACGGTTCGTGATTTGAAAGCACGCCGTTTTCAGAACAGGCCTGATATAAATTGAAATAATATCTTAAATTTTATTAATGTTGTGCTTCTTTTTTAGGCAGTCTTGTATGAGAGGCAAAAAAGTTACATCAGAACATCCTAGAATTTTTTCAAGTGGATCATCCAGCTTAGATGTGGGACTTTTGGTAAACAGATGAGTTATTGTTAGAGTAATAGCGCAAAATGAACATCTTAGTGGGTCAGTTTTCTCATAATAATGTTTGGTGTTAAATATGGTTTTACCCACTCTTAGTCGTGCCAACGTAACACACTGTTGCCTTGTTAGAGCAATGCCATATGATGGTCTTTTAATCACAGGTTTCTGTTGCTTCTGAATACATTTAAAATGATTTGTGATGGCTTTAGGGAAGCAAGCAACTTGGTTTTCTTGTAGTAATTGCTGCGCTTCTTTAGCAACGGCATGCGCTTTTTCGTTCCCTAGGATACCAATGTGAGAAGGTATCCATAAAATAGTGATTGGAAAGGTTACTTTCTGGACTAAAATGTTATCGTAAACTCCCTGTTTATTTTTTTAAAGCCATAGCGGCACTTAAACTATCGGTGAAAATTAAGGCAGGTTCGTTGTTTACAACAGCAAATAACATAGCTTGTCTGATTGCGAATATTTCTGCTATGAAGATACCTGTATTATCAGGCAAACGGGATTTTTCGACAGAATTGATTTGTTTAACAACAGCAAAAGAAGTAATACAATTCTAAAATGACAAGTCGGTGAAAAGTTTTCAATTTTGAAAGATATTCTCAAAAATTCTACTTTATTCCCAACAATCGAAATAAATTGTTAAAAATTTAAACAGAAAAAAATGCTCTAATAATACCTGTTAAAACACAAAAAACAAGCTTTTCTTTTTAAATTCTCAACAAGGAGCTACCCTAATCATCAGTAAACTTGGAAATTTTCCAAAGATATTCTTACACATATAAGAGTGTTGCTATAAAGTTGAATGCTTGAGAATATCTTTCAAAAATTGTCAAGTGTACTGATGATTATGCTAGGTCGTACGAAATGTCGACATATAGGCAGCTGGAAAACATAGAAAACAAGTTGTTTATAAATTTTTGATTGGCATCAATATTAAAAGCTAATAGTGAATAAAACTCAATTGTATAACACAAAATTAAAAAAAAAAAAAATTCTATAAAAAAATTGTATGGAAAATTCCTTTAACGAAATTTTTTTTATGACTTGTTTGTTTTAACGAACAATTTTGTCAAAAAATTTTGTTATTATAACTTTGTGTTGATCCCAATTTATTAAACTTTTTTAAATAATTTTCATCTTTTAATAATTTGAAATATTCGAGGTCGTTTTTTATAAAAATGTTTCAGAAATTTATTCAATATTTTGTTTTCCGTTGGATAACTTCTTCAGGATAAAACGACCTAGAATACTGCAAATTATTAAAAGAAGAAAAGTTGTTTTTATAACATTTTCTTGTTGTGGAAAAATTAGTCACGCAAATTGGTTTTATATATATTTTCCACAGAAAATGATTGTGTTTAATGACTTAAATTTCCCGAAATATTTTGGTGAGCAAAAAATTTTCTATAAAATTTATATATTTTTCAGCCTCTTTGTATTTTATCGACAGTGTAACTATCAGTAATTTTTTTTATTGAGTTTTTTTAGTCAATCTCTTCTCTTCTCAACTCATTTTTCTACTATTTACCGAAGAATGCTGTTAAGATTATAAAAACGTCGACATATGAGTAATATTCCCTAGTTGGTCTCAAGTAGAAACGTCCTCAGATTTTAGTTTTTTAGTGATTCCAAATTTGCTTTTATATTAGCCGGTACTTTGGGGCTGATCTCTACATTTGCAGTGCACGGTATTGGAACTAGGAAAATAGGTAATAAGGGGGAGTAAAGAACGAGTAGTGTTTGTGGGTGTTTGACTTGAACCTGTCATTGACTATACGGCAAGACCACAACAAACATTATCACAGCGCTTATAGTGGTGCTCGAATTAAATTAGTTAAAACTGATCAATTCCCCTTCGAGACTGCTCAGACTAACAACAATTCCAACACCTCCCGCACTGCCAGGTGAACATTGAAGAGAAATTAATAATGAACATATAATGAAAACATAATTATGAATAAAAAAATGCGTACACAAAACTACTCATACAGCTTGCAGACTAGAAAAAAAAATAGATTTTGTTATAAAGATTTAATGGAATAGCTTCATAAAAAATGGACTTACAATCAATCAAAAATAGTTCCATGGTGATAAATACAGCTACTGTTGTATGTTTTTCTTATCCTGTAAAGTTCTGATATATCAGTGAGGACTTTCTACATAAGAATGCAATTTTTCTTCAACTAGTCCCTTACTTTTGCTGTCAAGTACAATAATTTGAATGTTGTACTGTTTCACAGCATTTTTTATTATAATATAAATAAAGGAGTAATCCAACCTTCTTGACTGAAGTTGTACTCGAACTCACAACTAGTTATTTAACATTGTACTTTGAATTTTTATTTCAAAACTCATAATTGTAACTATAATACTCGCAAACCGTGTGAAATAAAAAGGTATTACCTAGTAAGACCTCCTGTTTATTATGAGTACTTACCTCCTTGCTTTTTATTATGCTGTCCTGAAAGCACTTTCACCTTAAGCGTGTTACACACCCACACATACCGTCCAACTTTCGGTCCACATTAAGATCATTAATGAATAATGAATTTAATTTGCTCATTCCAAAGATGTTTTACTTTGTCATTAAACATAATAGTATTAATGTCCTTACATAAATTTCATTCATATCTTGGTGTTTACTAGGAAACTTTTACAATCTTCCGTTTTAATCTTTAATTTCAATTAAAAATTGTTTGCTGTTTTACTCACCAAATGAGCAGATGACTTTACAGTGAACAGAAACAACTTTTGCTTTTAAAAACTGTTTCGGGAGATCAAAATGTCAAATGAAAAAATTATGGAAAAAATTGTTAAAACTGCTTTAATGGACAACGAAAAGGAGATATATTAAAGCAGACAAAAACAACACATACAGTGTTTTAAGCTTTTATCAGCAAACACACACACACACACACACACAAACACAACGCGCACAATCACAGCTTTTTGCGAGGCTGCTGCTTAAATATGTAGAAAAAATTTTTAGCGTTTTTTTTTTACTTTTAAGAATCAATTTTAATTTTTATAAAGTGTAGATTAAAAAATATTTTATTTAATATTTTGTTCTTTTCTTGCTTCTTTACAGAAATCGCTTAGAAAACAATTCAGAGCACTGGAATGCTTTGCTGTTGTCGCTGCGTGAATTAACTGAATGGGTCATACGCAAAGACACAGAGCTGTCCAGCCTGGGTCTGGGTCCAGTGCGCGGTGATGCTGCTAGCTTACAAAAGCAATTGGTAAGCGAATTTGTGGATGCTTTAAATTTAAGGAAGAGAATTTCAACTGCAACATTGATTATTTATAGATTTTTTTTTTTTGTTTCCTTCAGGCAACTTTCTCTTTGCTTTAATTTTCTTGTCACATCTCAGCTTTTATGCTTTCAATTTATTTTAAAATGTTGCTTTTTCTGTGGTTCTTATGTTCTGCTGCTGCTGTTGTTGTTGTTGTTATTGTTGTTGGCATGATAGTAAAAATTGTTGAATGCCATAAAAACCCAACAAAGAAAGCAACTGCCGTTTGAAAAGTTAAAGTTCCACAAACAACAGCACATCTACAGGCGTTTCTACGTGTAGTGGTTTCAATGTAATATAACAAATACAAAGTTTCTGACAATGTTTCCTTAAATGGAATTTTCACAATCTTCAATGTATGCTTATAATTACACATAAACTTGAGTGTACACACAAACACGAGACCGTGTGCATGTGCACCAGAAGCTAGTGTGGATTCTTCTGGAGTAATATTAAATAGTGCCCTTGAGTGGGTGTGTATGTGCTTATGTGTTTATGTTTTAGTATTTGTAGGCTATAATTAATTTTCAGACGCATTCCACAGTGGCTTAATAAAAGGAATTGGCTGCAAAATAAAAATTATCCGTGTATCGCCAAAGCGCTGTCTGAGAACTTAAAGTTCGATTTATTACGAACATATATTCATATATAAGACAGGATTCGATACACATGCTTAAAATTAAATAGTGTCCTTGTGTGGGTGTTTATGTGCTTATATGTTTATGTTTTAGTATTTGTAGGCTATAATTAATTTTCAGACGCATTCCACAGTGGCTTAATAAAAGTAATTGGCTGAAAAATAAAAATTCTCCGTGTATCGCCAAAGCGCTGTCTGCGAACTTAAAGTTCGATTTGTTACGAACATATATTCATATATAAGACAAGATTCGATACACATGCTTTGGTATGAAAATTTAAGCCAGGGTTTACAGAGTGCCCCAGAACTCAACGTCAAGCCGAAATGGGGTGACAGGATTGATTGTACATTTATTTAAAAGAAAATTTTAACAAATAGTTTTAATTCTAGAAAACTTGGGGGAGTTGTGTCATTAATTTTGGATGTGGTTTTAGAAATGTTATTTAAGGTTACCGAAAAATGGATACAGTTTAATCAAATTTCTTGGTTGTTTTTAAATTTCCATAATTTTCGAACTGCATGTGATAGATTTTTTTGTGAATTTTCTCATGATGGTTACAATCAATCCCACCTTGTTGCCACAGGTTGCTAAGATCTCCAACTTTTCAAAATTTTCAATAACTTTAGTTCAAAAAGCCAGCCTTTGGAAGTATTTTAATCTGTATGATACCAGGGCTTTTTGACAGCTACGAGACTATTTGAATAAAAAAGTTGTATATTTCAAGATTGCCTGCCCTGAGATCAATATATTTAGTCCACAGTTTTTCCGCCTTTTTTTTTTCATCCAAATAAATGGTTTTCTCAAAGTTTCGGAAATGCCCCTTCATTTGACATAAATCTCGCAACATGCAGACATTTTTGCAGGTGTGAAAAAAGAATATAGTTGTAGAACACTAAATATGGAGAATATAGTATATAAAATAATAGTTCGTAGACCACACTGCAAGAGATGGAACTAGTATATATCTAATTTTATACTGGTAAACTAATCGCCGGTACTAGTTCTCAACTCTAAACTTTCTTATACCAAATTCATGCCCAAATCAATATTCAGTGTGCTAGAAAAATTACTAGTACTTTTAGTTCTAGATGGATACTAGTAACTGTGATTCTAGACGGACAGTAGTAACATTGGTTCAAGAAAGGTACTAGAACTCTTGGCATTTTAAAACTAGTTTAATACCAGCTATTTTGTACAAAAAAATTCCTTACAACTGGCAGCTTAGAGCTTTTTAAGCACAAGTATTTAAGGAACTTCAGTTTAAAATACTCTAAGCTGCCATCTATACAAATATTTGTTCAGTGGTTTTATTTCGAAACTAACATGACATAGCTTAAACCAAAGGTGCCCACAAGTTCTATATGGAAGAGTAAACACCAATACGTTTAAAGAAACCCCATTTTTATTTAAAATTTTTTTGTTGTGAAAAGCAAATCATTTACAAAAACAAAATTCACTCTGATAATCGCTGTCGTCAATGTTTACCAGTAACTACGTGCATTTACAAAAACAATTGAGTAGCAAGCGCACTGGCCTGGGCACACTTGACTCAGACTAAAAAATGTGTCTAAGTACATATACAGATTTATTTATAGTTTGATCTATAATCACGCTAAAAGTAAAATTTTTCGATGCTGGCTTTCAAAAATCGTTTTATTTGAAGCTGAAAAGCTTCTTTCAATATACCTTCAGGGTCTTCTACAAGCAAATGTATATCATAAATTACAAAAATTCAGTAGAATTTTCACGATCAAGAAAAATTTTAGATATAGTTTTACCTATCAATGCAGAAGAAATCGTATTTTTAAGATTTTGCATTTCCTGCGTAATATTAACGTTGCATTCATGCATAATTTTGTGCGCCAAAAATTTACTTCAGTAATCGTCCAATATTTCCATGACAAATGTAATTATGTTTAGCGGATTTTTTTTTTCTTTGGATTTCTTTAAAAAGTAACAAATGAACTATTTGAAGTGTTAGTATTTTTCTATAAAAACTCTTAACACTTTTTTAACTAACGCTTGTTGTTCTCGTAGTGTACCACTACCTTTCAGGCAATTAACACTTAGTCTCCTGCTGGGTAATTGCTAGATTTTTACCACAGTGGCTGCACAATTGTACACTTGTCTATTGGCTTGAGGGAACTACATTTTTTAGCCAAATATTACATTAAATCAACATCGAATCAGTCTAAAAGTTTTGATTAATATTCAGCAGCTCTTCTATAGGTAATCTATATGAATGATACTGCGTGCATCCTAAAAAACTTTGGTCATAACCTGGTTAGCTGCTAGAAATACTTTAGCTTTCTTTGGTGCATGTTGATCCGCTAAAATCTTTTGCTTTTGCTCTCTGGGGCTAATATCTATAACATCAAATGCATGTTTCATCTAGGGTTATGTAGCAGTGTAAGCACTCGTCCATATTGTGGTTGAAACTTAGCCAAACACCCCTTGAAAGTGGTCTCACGTTGGCGGTTAATCTCAAGTATGTTTAATCGCGACAACTATCTCGTGGATAGTCCTCTCATGTCCGAATGTAAAAAATATGATATACTCGCTCAGTTGAGTTGCCTAAAGTATCACATACCTCAAATACTTTCATTCTGCCATCCAATATTATTCCATAAATTTCATTGACGACTTTTGGCGTAATAACCTCTTTTGAGTGACTTAAACTGACGGCGTCACTTATACTGGTGCGACCACAATGGAACTCAATTTGACTTTTTTCTGTTTTTGTTTAAGGTTCAGGGTGTCTGCTTTTAATAGCTGGCAAACACAAAGTTAATGATGCAGCGGCTCAAATTTCGACGGTAGTCTATAAAAATACAACAGTAGTTGTTGCGCGGGAAATTAGAAAAGCCTATGACTTATCAAACTTCAATCCAATGGCAAACTTCATCTACCAGTGCATCCTGTGGCTAGTGGAGTAATGACTATTCTGGCGACCACTTTGGAAAAAGTTATTCTGCTCATCATATGCTGTCATAAAAATAATTCATAAGTGTGACCCAAAGGCTTTTAAAACACGTTTTTCACTTTAACAGCTAAAAGTCTTAGTTTTCATATAAAAAATTTATTTTTTCTTAATAAGAAGAAAATAAATAGTAGTTTTTAGCATCTTAAAAGTCTCTGCAATGGCAATTGATAAGTCCCTTGGGTCAGCTTAGTGATCGCCCTTGTAAAGGTTGGCTTTGAAATAAATGATGATCAAATGTAGTACTTTTTGCTCCGTTTCCATTTCATATTCAAAATAGTGTGGGTGTGTGGGTTATATATTAATGTTGGCTATAAACTGAATGCTATATAATATATACCAACATGCAGAAAAATTATCGAAAGCAAAATATTGTAGTAAGTAAATGCTTTTATGCCTTTTTTCTACCCCCAAGCAGTAACCACCTTATTAATGTGGGCAATAAACTGCTTATGTCCCCCATTTATCAGCGGGAGGAAAAAATCACTTATAGCAAAGGAGTATTTAAACACAAACTTTTATTTGTTTTTGTCCCCCCGAAAGTAAACTGCCTATTAATAATGTAAGCAATAAACTGTGTAACAAAATTTAAAAAGTTGCTCATTTTCCCCTACTAAAATGTGCTCTATATTTCAATGCAATGTATGACTTATCCCGTTGCCAAAGTTTATTTAAGTCGATTATGCAGCTTTTGAGTTAATAAAGAACAAACTCACAAATACACAAATATGCATTTATAATGTGAATAGAATAAGTTCTATACCAAGTCAAATATATTTTGTCATGCGAATTCTTTCCTTTAAAAGTGGCTTTAACTCTTTTACTTTTGTTGCACTGTACTTTTTTCTTGCTTATTTGCAATTCTCTGGTTCTTCTTTCACACAAAAAAACATTTTATATTCAATTTAAATACGTGTGCGTATGAATAATATTAATTATGTTTATCTACAACAACATACAATTTATGTAAAATATATTTGTTTAAAGATGTAAATACTCACATTTAACAGTACATTTATATGCAAATGATTTGTTTAAATATATGTATGTAGGTATTTGTGTATATTTATAAACATATGTGATTGTATGTATGTATGTATGTATTTAGTTTTCATATCTTGCAAGCTTTTATATACAATCAGGTGTATATGCATATTTATTTATTTAAGTGAATGTACTTTGGCTCGTGTTAGCATGTGTTTTTGAGCATTTCAAAGCCTGTTTATTACGAGAAAATTTATTATCACAAATTTAAACGATTGTCCATGCCTGACAAATCACGTACGTGCATGCTTAATTTTGTTTAGCTTTTTTATTTTACAATTAAAGAAGGTTTGCATACGTAATCGGTTGAGATTATAAAAGTAAAATATTTCATGTATTACCTCACAAGGCCAAATAGTAGACGTTAAAACAAATTTATTTGTTTTGTAACTACTTTGAACAAAAACATTCAAGTTTGGTTTAGTGTTTTAAGCGCAATAACCCATTTGGAAATGTTTATTTCCCTAAAGTAATAAGTCAATAAAGTCTACTTTAGCAAATTTGTTTAATTAGTATAAAAATATTATATTATTACCTAAATTGGTTTATGTTTGTGAAATATTTTAAATTTTATTTTACCTGTCCTCTGTCGTCAAGCAAAGTCTTTATGATTCGCGAAATGTTAGACTTTCATTTGTCCAGAATAATTGCTAGTTATTAAGTAATATGTTGTTTGTTCCTTTAGATTTACTTACTAGAGGGGGCTGCTCAAGCACAATGAAAATGTCTTACAAAACGTCGTAGTATTTTCAAGTACTATCCAACCTCTTCTTTCACATTTCAAAACAAACACTTTAGAGGCAAAATGTTCTAAAACATAACTTCTAACAAAGATCGTTACAATTGTGTTTAAAGCATTGCAAAACTTTCCGCTTCAGACAGTCTTGTAAATTATAATTTTCTTTCTACAAAAACATCTCTTTTTTGAAGTACTTTTAATTTCTAAGGTCGCTATTTTAAAAATATTTTTTTGGAATGTATTTTTAAAAAATAATTAAAATTTTAACATTTTACAATATTAACAACTACAAATTTGAAGAAGTGCTTAAAACACGTATCGAATATGACGCCTCAATATTATCTGAGTTTTTAAGAATTAACAAACTAGTTCTGAATGCCAAGAAAACTAAATTTGTGCGGTTTAGACCATATGTATCAAGTAATAATATGTTAATGAATGTATACATTGATGGCGAATTAATTACTGAATCGGAAAACGTTAAATATCTAGGTATGATTTTAAACCAAAATTTATCATGGGATGACCATATAAGCCATATAAAATCAAAGGTATCATCCGGTATTGGAATTTTAAGCAAGTTTAAAAATAAATTAAATACTAAGACAAAAATGATGATGTACAAATCTCTCGTTCATTCTCATCTAACATATCTCCCACTAGTTTATGGATTCAAATCCAATTCGTCAATGCGATCATTACAGTCAGCCCAAAACAAGGCGTTAAAAATTGTTTTCAATCTTCCGCTGCGCTATAGTACAATTGACTTGTTTAAGAACTACGCAGTTGACATATTACCTGTTAAAGGTCTACGCAAACAACAATTATTGTTATATATTTTTAAAAATTTAAATGGTATTGGCACGAGCACTACAAGGTTTTTACGCATTAGTGAACATACGCAGAGAGCTACCAGGCAGGCGATGAACTTGAAAGTTGTGAGATGTCGACTTGAGGTTACCAAACAACGGATTTTATTTGCCGCTCTTGATGAGTACAACCGTTTACCTAACCATTTAAAGGCTACCTCAGCAATATCGAATTTTAAGAGTGGTTTGAAAGAATTTCTGTTAAATAATATTGAACTGCTTCTTGCATAATGAATATAATTTAATCCATTTAATTAAATTATTTTAAATAATACCTTGTGTATAGAACATAATACAAATATTTTATTTTTTTCTCTCTCTTTTTGTAATATTTTTTTAATTCATATATATAAAACATACATATATATGTTAGTATTGTAACATTTGCCAGTTTTGCCTCTATAAAGCCAATTTCGGCACAGAGGCACATCAAAAATTATGAATTCATGTAAATCTTCTAATAAAACAAAATAAATAAAAAAAAAAAAAAAAAAAAAAAAAAAAAAAAAAAAAAAAAAAAAAAAAAAAAAAAAAAAAAAAAAACTTCTCATATTGAAGCTATTAAAAAGAATTATGAACAGCTTGTTTTCCATGTTTTCCAGCTGTCGACATTTCATAGGAGCTACCCTAATAGTAGGCTTGAAAATTTTTAAAAATATTCTAAAATATTCAACTTTATATCCCTCTAAATAAATGAAGAAATCTAAATAAATTATTAACGGCCTTATTCATAAAACCTATTGTATGTTTATTAAACTCTTATTTGACATATTTCTATAAAAAATTTGTCAAATAAGTGTTTAATAAACATAAAATATTTTTTATGAATACGGCCGTAAGAATTTAAAAAGAAAAATATATTGTTAAAGCAAAAACGTTTTTTTAAAGATTTTTTTCTGAAATAGTATTTTTTTGATACATACATATGTATTTGAATTTTTAAAAGGTTCCCAGCTAGCATTTTTAATCGTAGAATATCATGAAGAGTATTTTTGATAGTCAACCAGTTCATGTTTTAATCACAGACGATCCCTCGCACGGGAGAAACTCTTACACTGAGACTCTTATACAACTCAGCAAAAGAGTCTTATGTTAATCGTAGAGCGAATCGTCTGAGTCGCGTGTAGATATTATCTTCTAACTCCTCAAGGAATCAGCCGTGTAATCCTTTTATGATTCATAAAAGAAACCGCACAAAACTCATCCGATATTTTCATACTAATATAATTCGCACGAACTCACCATCATAATCCCCACTAGAGGGCTGCTCTAGCACAATAAAAATGTCTCACAAAACATCGTTTCTTCTTTTTCCACATTTCAAAATAAACACTTCAGTGCCGAAATGTTCTAAACACATAAGCATTTAGAACAAACAGAAACAAACACAAGTAGAACTAAATGAAATAGAACAAAATTGAAGTAGCACTTCAAGCATTGAAGTAATGTTCTACTTCAGTTTTTTTTTAATATTTTTTGTTGTTGTTTGGTTTGTCTTTGTATTAAGCACAAATATTTAAGACGCAGTATGCTTAAATGGCAATCGGCTTGCTGTGATTCATCGTTTATTTGAATGCAAGTACAGTCAAGCGCTGTCGTGTAGGCGTTTCAAAACTCTGAAGTGTTTGTTCTGCTTCTAAATGTTCCATGGCTTGTTTGTTTTGTTTTATGTATTGTTTTGAAATACAGTGCTTGGAACTACTATACAATAGTGAGGAGTGTTCTTAAGAACATTCTATGAAGCCTTTTATTACTTACCATTATTGCATTAAATTTCGCCAAAATATATTCCTGTTTCCATTTCTTTCTAAATGCTAAACAAAACAAAATAGCATCTAACATCTTTAAACCCCAAAGCTCCACTCGAATTCTTGTTGCTTTTTCGCCTAAAAATATTTCTCGTCTTTGACTCTGAGTTGGCAATATTAATAAGAGCACCAAAAATTACCCAGCAAATGCTCGTATATGATGTTCAAACACAGTAACATCTTGGTTTTATTTAAAGCCAAAATCAGAAAATACTTAAAACATTTGCTTTAGTTTTTATTAGCACTTGAACAATATAAATGAAATTCAATACAAACCCATTAAATAACAACACTTCACTCCATGGTGCTGCAGGAAAAACGAGAAACAAGAATAAAGAGAAAGATTTGGCAAATAAAAAGCTTTGAAATGTTCAAATATAAATGTTAACAGCCACTATTTCAATTCATAATGTTTGTGTCATAAAAAGTGGCCACCCATTTTGCGACACAAATTGGCGAAATGGAGCGATTAAATTCAGATATTTTGGGCCCTATTCTTGTAGTCATTTAACAAAAGTCTGGACTAAACTACTTCCAAAAATAAACTTCAGGCCAACCCAAATATATTATCAAATATACTTTGTGGCAGAGTACAACAAGATAATATAAAACACTATGAAGATAGGAGGTTGGTTATAAAAATCGTTTGGAAAATCTCCTAACGCAATGTAGTTTTTTGCCATATGTATTGTTTCCTATTTTTATTATACCCTTCACAAAAATGTTAAGTGTATACACGTAGAATAAAAAATATGGTTGATATGACAATATTTTAAGGGCAAAATAGTATTGTTGAATTATATGGTTGGACACAACCAAATAATATGGTTTCAATCTGTTTGTTTTTTGGTACAAAATTAAGTATAGCCAAGAACCAAAATTATACCATATAACCATATATTTGGTAAAAGTCGTAATATTTGTTTCAAGACGAATACTGTTATGGTAAAAATTAATATTAAACTGTCATTTTCAACCATATAATATTATCATCCCCACCCATATTATTGATAAGTTTCAAATTCTATTGTTATAATCAATCATACTGGTGTTGGACGTCACAATATTACATGGTTACACAATAAATACACATACATATGAACACACACATAACTCATATAATTAAAACAAAATGTTTTTAATTTATACATTTTTTCCAATAAATATTTTTAAAACTTGATTACAAATGATCGATATTCACAAAATCTTGATGGTGGAGAATGATCCAAATACTCGTATATATCTGTAAGAATACAAATAAAATTCAAGCAGATTAAAACACATATAGGTATAAATGCATTTGTTGAGTTAAATTCTTGTATCAACCTTTTTGCTTCTATAACCATTTTTACGCCTTAATATATATCCACTCTTTATTATTTTTTATATAATTAATATTGCAAAAAAAAACACATATAGGGTGTTTTTTTAAGCTAGATAGAACTTTAAATTGTAAAAAGTAACACAAAAAATTAAATTTTGATGAAACATTTTTTTTATTTGTTTCAGTATACTCTGACAAATCATCATGAATAGACTCACGCTTGAACAACGCTACGAAATTATCCAAATTTACTTTGAAAATCAGACCCGTTGTTTTATCGCAAAATTGTGTTCAGCGATGAGGCGCATTTTTGGCTTAACGGGTTTGTTAATAAGCAAAATTGCCGCATATGGAGTGAGACCAATCCACAAGAGACCCTACAGACTCCATTACATCCAGAAAAATGCACTGTTTGGTGCGGTTTTCATGCTGGTGGCATCATCGGACCTTATTTCTTCAAAAATGAGGCCGGAGCTCGCGTTACGGTCAATGGAGATCGTTACCGCACCATGATCAATGATTTTTTGTTTGAAAATATGGATGACATTGATCCGGAGGAGATGTGGTTTCAACAGGATGACGCTACGTGCCATACGGCGAACGCAACCATCGACTTACTGAAATCAAAATTTGGCGATAAGTTGATTTCGAGAAATGGATCTGTCAATTGGCCTCCAAGGTCGTGCGATTTGACACCTCTCGATTATTTCCTGTGGGGCTACGTGAAGTCACTGGTTTATGCTGATAAACCAGCAACAATTGACGCCTTGGAGGCCAGCATTGTTCGTGTTGTTCGTGACATACGGCCAGCAGTGCTCGAAAAAGTGGCCCAAAATTGGACGTCCAGAATGCGCTTCGTCAAGAACAGCCGCGGTGCCCATATGCCCGAAATCATTTTCAAATGTTAATGTCACGTATTGATCTTTCGAATAAAAAAAAATTTTGATTACAATTTAATTTTTTGTGTTATTTTTTAAAATTTCAAGTTCTATCGGGCTTAAAAAAACACCCTATACAAATGAACTAATTGCTTCAAAATAAAAAATGAAATATAAAAATGTGTACATATGTATACATATATAAATATGTATACATATGTTTCACAACAATAGTTAGTTTAACGCAGATGTGTTGCTGATACATAAATTAACCATATGTACGTTAAAAACCATTCTTTTATTGCAGATAATAAAAGCTATTGTTGTGTTCGAATTACTTTTTTAAACTTTATTATTGCATTCAACCATATTTTAAAATGATAGAAATGTAATAATAGAAATGTGCAAACTTCAACACTGATATATTCATAGAGGATTAAACTATATTAAAAACGATACTATACTGCTAGTGGCAACAATTCAAATTATGATGGAGCAAACACTAATATTGCGAAAACAATATTCCAAGCTGATTTTTCTTTGCGTGTACATATATAAGTTTATATACATATATTCTAAATCAGCATTAATGGAAAATTTAATTAAGCTATGTCCCTCTGTCGAGCATTGTAATACGGTTTCTGAGAAAACCAGTAGACTTAAAAACTTTTTTCTTTCACCATTCAATTACCTCATCTATTCATGAGCTTGCTATTGAAATTCAATGATTCAGTTCACATATATCCAAAACTCCGAAAAAAAATTATTTTTTGCACTTTTGTATGAAAATTTTTGGAAAAAACATTGTTCCAAACTTGACACAATTATTTTGCAAAAAAAGTTTTTCCCCGATATCGGTCTATGCATACCCGAGATATAGCCTAAACCGCTTTTTTCGTGAAAATATCACGTAAGCGAAATTAAGCAATTTTTTTTGCTTAAAAGCAGTTCTGGTTATAAAAAGAGGTTACTAAAATACAGAAACTGAAAATTTACGATATCAGATCTATCCGAAATAAAACAATTACACTTATATATATTTTGGTTTCGTCAAGCTCCCTTATTTAGATATATGCTGGGAGCAGAAGTTTTTTTTTGTTATTTATAAATTTACTAAAGTGCATGTTTTTTTTTAAATTCGAATTAAAAATCTTACGCTTTTTTCTTTCATTATTAGAAAAAAACTTTTTTTGACCAAGTGAAATCCCTAGCCCTATGCGCTTGGTGTTCATATGTATTCGTAAAAGCACTTATCTATAGGATGTGTGCATTAATATAGACATGTGAGTGTACAAAAGCAAAGCAACAACACTTTCCCATGCTTTGCTTATTAAATAAAATTAGTTTTAATTAATGTATTGATGTTTGCTCTTTCGTATAGAACTTTTGGGCACCCCTGTCTCAAGCTATACATTTGTGTATATCCTGTTTCTAAGCACATGAACTTTGTATGAACATAAAAAATACATTTTTATAGTTCCTTATGGTGAATTACCACTTACTGCAAATTTCATTAAAATCCGCCAATTTTGACATTGCTTGAGCCGGAAAGGAATAGGACCTCGATAATGAATGGATTGCGAGCCACTGGCTTAGAACTTATATATCATGTATTATTTAACTGTGACGGCGAAGATACGCCCTTAGTAGTGGAAAACAATATGACACATACTTTTTTTCAAGTGTTTAAGATTTTGAAGAACAGTATAGAAATATTACCATTGAAATTTATATTAAGAGCGAACAGTCCAAAATTATTGGGCTTGGACGAATCTATCATAGAAAGTTTCGATGTAGAAACATATTCGAAAAGAAATTTTTGCCCCAAAAGTTGAATTTATCAAAGAATTTTCGATGTTCCAAAAAATTCGAAAAAAAATTTTTTCCCAAAAATTGACATATTTCGATAGTATAACGATTCCTCATTCCATTGGTACCAAAATTATTGGGCTTGGACGAATCTATAATAGAAAGTTTCGATGTAGAAACATATTCGAAAAGAAATTTTTGCCCCAGAAATTGAATCTATCAAAAAATTTTCGATGTACCTAAAAATTCGAAAAAAAATTTTTCCCCAAAAATTGACGGATTTTGATAGTATAACGATTCCTCATTCCATTGGTACCAAAATTATTGGCTTGGACGAATCTATCATAGAAAGTTTCGATGTAGAAACATATTCGAAAAGAAATTTTTCAACATGTTATCGATGAAAAGTGGGAAAAAATCCAAAATATGTTTGCTTAAAAGTGACGTTTGCAGCTTAAAATGCTACTGTGCTGTTAACTTTTTAGTTTAATGCCTAAATGTAGAGGTTTTTGCTCAACTAAACGATTTTTCATACATATAATAATGACGCATCACAGAATGTTACAAAAAATAAAGAAAACGAACCTAAAAACAAAAACAACAATATATATTTTACAATTTAAATGTGTTTCCCAAATTATAAATTAAAAATTATAGATGACACCAATGTTTCACATTAATAATTAAGAAGAGGCTTTTGTCCTTACACTTTTGGGTTTATCATAATAATTTTTCACTAATCTAATTCAACAAAATGCACGAAAAAGTTTGTTTGTGAACAAAATTGCATGTTATTATCGCTTTGTTTACAAATGTCGTATTTATGTGTAGATAAGTTTCTATAATTGGCTATTTCACTCTTTCAATCTTAGATTAAGAATAGTTGAAAAAAGTGTCAGTACGGCTCTAGTCTCATTTGATAATTTTTAGTAATACAGCAAATCCGCTTTTCTTCCTTTAAACTCATTTTCAATCCCACCGCGTTATTTTTCATATTATTCCCAATACCTTTCATTTGGTTTTCTACTTCATCAATTCTTACACACTATTAGTCAAAAAATCGTTCGGTGTGATGGTATTTTTGTTGCTGTTGTTATTTGTGGAGTAAAAGTGGCATCCTGTGTGTTCAGTTATTCCCTCTCAAGTGTTAGTCTGTTTTATTTTTGTATTAAATTCTCGAATGTTGTAGTTTTGTTGTTGGTTTTATTGTTTTTGTTATTACTTTCTTATTTCAGTTATTGCTGTTTTAGTAGTTGTTATTATATAACAGGCCACATTTGATAGCTATTCATTTTCCTTCCCCTCACTCTCTCTCTCTCTCTCTTTCACCCTCTCAATCTGCGACGACCATGTTCATTTAAATAGTTGTTGTTTTTCAGACGCTTTAACAACAGTTATAACAATATTCAAGAGCAACAATAACAAAAAGAAAAACTTTCATTTGTTAAGTGATTTTTGTGTAGCATGTCTATTTTTATAGATTTCTCTGCCTTTTATTTTCTGCTCTTGCAACAACTGTCAATATATTTTGCTTTTATAAACGCTGCTCTCATGTCAAAGTGTCCATTTGAATGTATTGTAGGAGTAAAGTAAAAGTGTTTTTGGTGCTCGAGGTATTTTCTGCTTTCAGTTAAAGGGAAATGTTGATAATTTTCCCAGTAGCTTTATACAAGTATGTGTTACATGTTGTACGAGTATATCGATTTGCTGGTAAAGTCACTCATTTAAAATCACTTCTTGCCATTTCAATGTTCGCATTTTTTTCGCTTTAATCTTTGTACGTATATATCGCACCCTAAATACTAAAGGGTTACAACTAAAATTTCAGGAGAGACGAAAAAGTTTTTATGTAAGAATGATTGTCATATTTAAAGAAAATATTACTCCTTTATGAAAAAATTTTATACTGAAGAAGGTTCTGCTATCCCTTTTTTCAATTTTATATTATGTTTGTGAAAACATAAAAACCTGACTTTTATGGAAAAAAGTCAGTTTTGGAAAATTTTTAATTGTGACTCTTTTGTATTTAGGGTGCGATATGTACTTATATTAATATTGTTGTTTCTGGCTTTTTTGAATTTTTGCCACGTTTTTGCAACCGAGTCAAGCACCATTAACCAATTACTTATGAATTGAGTATCTGAGATTATAATGAACTTGCCGTCCAGCAGCAGCAGACTTTTCCTGCTGATAAAAATGCTTTCAGCAGCATTACATAAATTTCGTTTATGACACTAAACTTTAAGCATTAAAACAATAAAATACAATATATGAAACTTAATAGAACCGAATTTTATCTTAATAAAAATACGTTTTAAGCAATAATTTAGTAAAAGTCTTTAAGTTGTTTGTCCTAAAAACACTTTAAGCAACATTTTAATTTCCTTTCATTTAATTTTTTTTATTTTTTATTTTAGGACGATCATAAAGCTTTCCGCCGGCAATTGGAAGACAAACGGCCAATCGTTGAAAGCACTTTACAAAGCGGTCGACAATATATTGCTAGTGAGCCTCCTGTGTCGGACACCAGTGATACTGAAGGTAAATATCAAACATCAGCGACACTAACAAACCACTTACTCACAAACATATCTATTCATTCTTCACAACCGTAAATAAGTTGAAAGAGAAAATATGTGACAGCCATGATGAACACAGAAAAAACTGTTTGTTCAATACCCAATTCTCTAAACAATTTGTAAATTGACTGCGAGCAAATATCCAGGCAGCAGTAAGTGGAAAAAGTAGTCGAAACTTGAAATGAACATATTTTTAAAACGTTTCTTTACAAAAAAAAAGTTCTTTTAAAATTAAATTTTTTTAAGGTGGTTAAAAACATATGTAAGAAATTAGAGTTCAAAGGTACATGAAACCTGAAAATGGGCATGACCTCTTATAAATTAATGTCCTTTTTTAAGCTAAAGTGCCGGTCTTAAAAGATCGCTTTTTTCAAAAACAAGTGCTCGAAAAAGTACTATGAAAAGTAATAAATTTGTTTTCAAGTATTTTTGGAAAAAGAAGCTTAAAAATAAAATTCTCTTTCCAATTAAAAAATATGTACAGCTTTTCTATATTTGCTACCTGCCCATATATCACCATTTCATAGGGCCTACTCTAATCATTAGTAGACTAGGAAATTTTTTAAAAATATTTTCTAACATTTAGCGATATATCCCAGAACAAAAAAAAACAAAACTTTGCTGAATAAAACAAATAAGCTTAACTGCTTGTTAAAACAAGAAATTGTGAACTGAACTATTTCTTTTAAATGCAAAAAACTTTCGAGTACTTAAAAAGGTATCATACCAAAAAAATGCATTTAAATTAAATTAAAAAATTTGATTTTCAAAAAACACTTTTTAAAAAGATATTCTTAAAGAAAAGTGTCAGTAAAAAAGGGGCTTTTCCAAAACTAACTTTAAAGAAAAATATGTATAGAAACACATATTAAGCAAAATTTATTTTCACAAACACAGGTTTTCAGAAAGCTTATTTTGATAATAATTTGTTTGTGTGCAAAATGTACCTTTCAAAAAAAAACTCCATTTAAAAAGCAAAACTTTAAAAAAAACGTTTCATAGAGAAGTGAACCTTATGGGTGATTTTATAAGAACTATCGGAAATTAAAAAAAAAAACACATAAAATTCAAAAAAATGCATGAAATATTTATTTGGATCGATAGTTGGGTCGATATAATTTAATGTTTGAAGATTATTTCATGTAAATGTTGGCCGCGGCTGCGCCTCAAATGCTCCATCCGCTTAGTCCAATTTTGGCATACTCTTTCCAACATTTCGGCCGGTATCTCACGAATAATGTTGGCAATGTTGACTTCCAGTACGTCAATCGAAGCGGGCTTGTCGCTATAGACATTAGCCTTAACATAGCCCCACAAAAAATAGTGTAGAGGCGTTAAATCGCACGATCTGGGCGGCCAATTAACTGGTCCCAAGCGTGAAATAAACTGTTCACCGAACTCGCCTCTCAATTGGTCCATTGTTTCGCGTCTTGTTGAAACCACATGTCATGCAAATCAAGCTCTTTCATTTTGGGCAAAAAAAAGTTTGTTATCATTGCACGGTAGCGCTCACCATTCACAGTAACGTTGTGATTCGCATCATCTTTGAAGAAATACGGCCCAATGATGCCGCCAGCCCATAATCCGCACCAAACGGTTGTTTTTTGTGGATGCATTGGTAGCTCTTGCAATGCTTCTGGCTGCTCTTCACTCCAAATACGGCAGTTTTGCTTGTTCACGTATCCATTCAACCAGAAATGAGCCTCGTCGCTGAACACAATTCTACGATAAAAAAGTGGATCTTCATCTAACTTTTCAAGAGTCCATTCACCAAAAATTTGGCGTTGTGGTAGGTCGTTTGGCTTCAATTCTTGCACCAGCTGTATCTTATAAGGCTTCGCACCCAAATCTTTCCGCAAAATTTTCCACGTAGTGGAGTAACAGAGGCCCAATTGCTGCGAACGGCGCCGAATCGATAATTCACGGGCATCACCAACACTGGCCGATACGGCTGCGATATTTTCTTCAGTTCGCACTCTACGTAAGCGTGTTGGTGGTTTAATGTCCAGCAATGTAAATTTGGTGCAAACTTTTTTTACAATAGCCCGAATAGAAGCCTCAGTAGGTCGATTAAACTGACCATAAAATGGAAGAAGCGCGCGATGAACTTTCTTAACAGAGCACGCATTTTGGTAATAAAATTCAATAATTTGCAAGCGTTGTTCGTTTGTAAGACGATTCATGATTAAATTATAGACCAAACTGAAGATGTTTGACAGTGACACAAGATACAAAACGTGCGTGAGCTGTCAAAACTAGTGTTGCCAAAAAGATAATAGCAAAAAAAAATCACGCGTTATATGCATTTTCCCCGCACTCTTTTAGTCATTTAAATTCTACCATGAAGAGCACAGCCGCTGCTTGAAAACGTGTTATTTCCCAACCCAATAAGCCCGTCAACTTGCAAAATAATGGAATGCTGGCACTTTTTGAGGAATCGATGCAAAAGTTTGCAGTTCTAACATTTTTCACAATATATACCACACTGATCGCACAGAAACCATAATGTTTGGAATATTTTTAAAAAAATTTTCAAATCGCACGATTTATCAAAAACTCTGTCACACAGTTACATTTTTAGTAATTTTTCAGCACACATGTTTTATTTAGTAGATCGGAGGATCGTGTAGGATAGTGTAACAAGGCCTTTAACGTGATTTAAAAATGTTTAATCAATAACATTATATAAATATAGTATAAACTCACTGGAAAATGATTTTTAGTAGTTTAAGAAGAAGGAAGAATACTTTTGCAGTCTTACAGTTAATGGAATTGATTGGTGTTCCTGGCGAAGAAATTATGTCGCTATGAAAGACCTGGAATTACCTGTTTTCAAACATTCAGAAAAAATATTCTTAAACTAAGCAAAACTGCATGCAGCATTCTTTCTTCTAGCATATAGAGATATAGAGCGAATACTTGAAAACCTCAATGGCATTGAAAACATTGACAAAAAAGTCAATGATTGAAATTTTACTGACAAAATTTTTAGCCTTCTTGCTTTTCTAAGAAAAAGTATTATAGTAATATTCGTTTGTCTTTCAAGTTAGATTGGATTGAAATAAATTTAGAGTACCAAACTTTTTCCGCCTAAAACACTTTCATTTATGAAGATACATATACATGTTAGTGTGTGTATGACTTAATTAAGAAAATGTATAACTCGACGTCATTCCATGAGAACGTATCGCAAAGTAATTCCAAAAATATTTGAACAGCTTTGAAACCAAAGTAGTTTTAGAATTTATTACTGATATTTACTTATTACAAATTGAAAAGTTAATACTAAATTAAAAATTAAGAGCACTTGCACAAAAAGCGTTATGATAATCCTTTTTGTATTTAGAGCCTAAGTTATTCGGTTTTGCATTATACATACAAACGCATGTAATCAATATACATTTGTTCATGCCTCTTGCAGTAGCCTAGTTTCTTTCATTCGGTTGCATCAAAATACATTTTAAGGAAAATCCAAAATTTGCACACATCTTCAACTTCATTTTATTTTTCATGCTCTAATTCGACTGTTTTAAGCAATAAATTTAATATCATTGCATTTGTTCACTTTTTATTCATCTTAAAATTCAATTCAATCTCGATGTATTTACATTTCCGTTTCAACACGTGTTTCAATTTTTTCTTTCGAAGAAAACAAGTTTTTTTTAACAATTTTTTTCCGGACTTAAGAACACAAACACAGAGATCTGTTGGATTGTATTAAAAAAAAAGAAATAGAAGACAAACAATAACATGTCTATAAATGAAATCTATTGATGAGATTTTGCGCAAAAAAAAAAAAAAAAAACAGTGTGACGATGACAAATTTGAAAAGTGCATGTTGAAAGAAAATGAAAGTTTTTTGACGACAAAAACTGACAACTGTTTGCAAAATTGATTATTTCAATCTGGGGATGAGAAAAACTAAATACAAATAAAATTAAAGATATTTCTAATTTAGCTTAAGCAAAGAAATCAAAAACAATAAATGAAGAGATTTCTGTAGCATAAGTTTAGGCTTCAATATAGAATAATGCAGAGAATACAAAATTTTTTAAATTAAATTCTGATTGAATTAAAATGAGAAAGAAAATCTCAAGTACGAATAGAAGAAATGAGCAGAATGTTTTCCTTAAAAATAATTAATAAATTCATGGTTTCTATCTAGAGTCCAATTACATAGTTTAGGTTGGTCGAGTAAAATTGAATTCAAATCGTTTATATTTTTCTTCAGGAAACGGAAATATTTTTCAGAAATATTTCTAATTTTTGAAGCTAAACCTCGTTTTGATTTTATATAAAAAATTCAACAGTATTTATTTTCAATATTTCGATAACAATTTGTTATCATTGTCAGGAAAATTAATATCTGATATTTATTTATTTGATCTTATTTAAGTAATTAGTTCTTATTTTTGCATCTAAAGATCGTTTTGATTTTTTATAAAAAATTCAAGAGTGTTTATTTTCAATATTTCGATAACAATTTGACATCGTCAAGAAAATTAATATTAATTTTCCTGACGATGATAACAAATTGTTATTTTGATTTTTGCGCCGCAAAAATTGCTGTTAATACCATCGTGGGTATAAGGTCTGCATTACTCTGCCCATGCTGTGCATGCTATATGTTGCAAATTTATTTGCAACTGTATAGTTACAAATACAAATACAAATATTCGGGCATTGACGATTTCTTCTATATTTTTTCTAGCAGCCCTGTCTACAACTACAGATGAAGCAGTATTCAGGGCCGCAAGTTTGAGTGCTAATAGACAGCACTGGGTCTTAGGAGCGTTAGAGTTAAACCTGCTTTTACGTCCTCATTCAGAGATGAAAATATCATTGTTCAGTAAATCAGTTATATTCTGCCTTTTGGCACCGATCTCAGATAGGCTTGACCTATAGCTGGATGCATACGAATGGCAAAAGCTGCCATTTCATTGGAAGTTTGATATACAAGGTCATTGAATATAATAAGAAAAATGGTAGAAGAAAGGTACCCCTAAATAAATTTATTTTATTTATTGCTCGTATGGAAGTGGTTTTAAGCAATTTCGTTATTGTCAAAGTGGGACAGGCTGTAAATAATTTTTGTGGATAATGTTAAATCGTTATTTGCAACTACCCTGGTTTTTATTCAGAAGAAATTTTTCGCTTTTAATTTTCTGAAGAATCTAAATACAAAAAAAAAAAAACTGGAGTTCTGTGACCTGGATGAATCTTTTATATAATTTCGACTTTATTTGTAACAATCTAGAACAAGCATTTGCCAGTTAACAAAGCTGAGCTTGCAAGAGAAAACAACTAAACTTAACCTTCGAATTTTCACTGCAAATTTTCTTTTGATCCTAAATAAATTGCAAAATAAATGCTTTATAAAATCAATTTTAAAATAAAAAATATATTTTTTTAATGTTTTCTTTTTTTATCAAACAAAACTTAAAAGTGGTTTTAATACTAAAGTAAATGTATAATAAAGTTTATTTCCTTTTGCTAAAAGGAAAAAATAATGTATATATGCTTACACACACACACACACACGTACATACTCTCATACAAAAAAATTACCAGAAAAGTAACCAACAACTAATAAAAACCTCCAATAAAATAGTAAAAAACGGTCAAAACAAAAATATAAAACCCAATAAATGTGTTGGTAGAAACGTTGCAACAATAAATCCCTCGACATTTAACGGTCCTGTTTAACAGACTACAAATACATAAACATTTTCAGCTATTGCACGTACACGTACACATGTTCACACCCATACAAAAGTATTTCAGTAAGTTTTTATTTCTGGCCATAATACAGCAGGCAGCAGCACAGCACATTCGAAATCAATTGGGTAAAGCAAGTATTTAGCGAAAAATACCAAATAATGTTGCAAAGCTATTGGATTGTTATTGCTGAACACTGCCCTGTTTACAGCAGTTTTTTAGTCCTTTTCATGGTTTTAAAATTCGGTTCGCTTCAGTTCGGTTTGGCATACAAATAGTTTTTTGTATTGTATTCAACTTACTTTGTAATAAATAATTTTTTTTTCTATAGAAATTACTTTTGTTAAAAATAGACGGGTTTAAAAAAGTAATTGCAGGAAAGTGTTTAACAAAAACATATTTTTTTGGGAAGTCTATTTATTACAAGAATTTAAATTTTTAGAAGTACTTTAGAGTATTTTTTTTTTGTGTAAATAGGTACTTTCTTAGATTACTTTCTGAAATGGTGCTTTTATAAATACTTTTTTAAGGAGCTATATTTAAAACGTGCACTTTTTGAGAAAGATATTCACCCTTATTGTGCTTGGCGTTTTTATGGCGAAAGACGGACGTTATTGAAAAATGGTACCGTGATTGGCGAAAAACGCCAGTGAATACGACAAATGTCAAATCTATTACAAAAACGCCATTAAAATGCTACCGTGCTTTTCGTATTTGTCTTTCAAAAGGGAGCAAATTTGTCGTCAATGTATTTGCTCACGACAGATAACTAAAATCTGATAAAAATAAAAAAATATCAAAAATAAAAATATGAATTCTATTTTCTTCATTTTCAACATATGATTGCTATTATTTTTACTCATTTGGTGAGTATTTATTTATAACGAGTGATTTTTTTGCTACTATCTTTTTGGCAACACTAGTTTTGACAGCTCACGCACGTTTTGTATCTTGTGTCACTGTCAAACATCTTCAGTTTGGTCTATAATTTAATCATGAATCGTCTTACAAACGAACAACGCTTGCAAATTATTGAATTTTATTACCAAAATGCGTGCTCTGTTAAGAAAGTTCATCGCGCGCTTCTTCCATTTTATGGTCAGTTTAATCGACCTACTGAAGCTTCTATTCGGGCTATTGTAAAAAAATTTCGCACCAAATTTACATTGTTGGACATTAAACCACCAACACGCTTACGTAGAGTGCGAACTGAAGAAAATATCGCAGCCGTATCGGCCAGTGTTGGTGATGACCGTGAATTATCGATTCGGCGCCGTTCGCAGCAATTGGGCCTCTGTTACTCCACTACGTGGAAAATTTTGCGGAAGGATTTGGGTGTGAAGCCTTATAAGATACAGCTGGTGCAAGAATTGAAGCCAAACGACCTACCACAACGCCAAATTTTTGGTGAATGGGCTCTTGAAAAGTTAGATGAAGATCCACTTTTTTATCGAAGAATTGTGTTCAGCGACGAGGCTCATTTCTGGTTGAATGGATACGTGAACAAGCAAAACTGCCGTATTTGGAGTGAAGAGCAGCCAGAAGCATTGCAAGAGCTACCAATGCATCAACAAAAAACAACCGTTTTTTGCGGATTATGGGCTGGCGGCATCATTGGGCCGTATTTCTTCAAAGATGATGCGAATCACAACGTTACTGTGAATGGTGAGCGCTACCGTGCGATGATAACAAACTTTTTTTTGCCCAAAGTGGAAGAGCTTGACTTGCATGACATGTGGTTTCAACAAGACGGTGCCACATGTCACACAGCACGTGAAACAATGGACCAATTGAGAGGCGAGTTCGGTGAACAGTTTATTTCACGCTTGGGACCAGTCAATTGGCCGCCCAGATCGTGCGATTTAACGCCTCTAGACTATTTTTTGTGGGGCTATGTTAAGGCTAATGTCTATAGCGACAAGCCCGCTTCGATTGACGCACTGGAAGCCAACATTGCCAACATTATTCGTGAGATACCGGCCGAAATGTTGGAAAGAGTATGCCAAAATTGGACTAAGCGGATGGACCATTTGAGGCGCAGCCGTGGCCAACATTTGCATGAAATAATCTTCAAACATTAAATTATATCGACCCAACTATCGATCCAAATAAATATTTCATACATTTTTCTGAATTTTATGTGTTTTTTTTTTTTTTTTTTTTTTTAATTTCCGATAGTTCTTATAAAATCACCCATTATTACATTTAATGCAATTCTTCCACTTACAAGTCGCTGGTGGTCATAATAATTTTTAACTATGCAAACCAGTCAAAGATTTTCTGAAGTTGAAAAGCAGCAGCTTGTTTGTAAACAATCAATTTCAGACTTCCGGCAGCCCCAGACTACGAGTTAAGATCGATACTACGATACGATAGTTTCCTGCGTCCGAATTGAGGGATCTCGATGATAAGACCTTCTTTACGAGCCTCATTAGTCCATCTGCTAGCAGGAGTGCCGTAAAACGTGTGCTTATATTCTCTTTGGACGGAAACAATGGACTCTAAATCGTGAAAACGTTGCTCTATCCAAATGCTTCTCTCATTGTCCCAATTCTCCATTTTAGTTAAATTTAAAGATCAATTTATAACACACAATAAAAATGGAGCAGGTAAGAAAATAAGTTATTACGTTTTTTTGGGTAGCAGCCTTCATCAGCCACCCTCTATATTAAAACTTCTCTTAAGTTCATTTAAAACTCGTTAGAGCAGTTAATTCTATTAATGCTTGAATCCAAATTTTAAAAATTTCTTGGTCTTATATTGTTCCAACGCAAAGCTTATTTTTTTATCCACTTTTAAATGTTTCAAGAATTAAATTAAATCAAACAGTTAAACTTTTAAGCATTCGCTAATTTTTTTAATATTTAATACGCGCTCAAATGAATTGCAACTCAGCTAGAAGAATTTTTGAAACAAAGCAGTGCAAAGAAAATTATAATAAATAATTCTGTAATTTATAACATTTTTCAAGTCATGGCCAGCCAGTCGCTGCCGCAAATGCATTCTTAGGGACGAATGTTTTGTTCAAATATTTGCATGTAACTCGACAAAACCATTATACTTGTTTATTTAAGTGGGAGCATAATTTAATTGCAACAAAATATATATATATTTTTTTTTTTCAAATGTCACGCAAAGGAAACATGTCAATTGAAACATTTGGTTTGGTTATTTTGGTTTGACCTTCTTCAAAATTTCTCTGCCACTGGTGATAAGGGAAGCAGTCGTCACTCAGTGTGGACACTTCACAAACACTCAGCAAACAAAAGCTTAGAAACAGGAAAATTTAAATTGCCTTAGAAACATAAACTTAACTTGTATATTTTCAAGTTCAAAGACTCATTACTACTTACGCACCACGATTTAGTTGTGAATAGTAATTCCCAGCAGGGTCATGGTCATGTCTCATACATTTTTTTTTTTTATATTTTAAAGAAAAATTTCAGCCAGATTTAAGTTTGTTTAAAATGGCATTTGCTAAGATGTCCATTAAATATGATTTGAATTTAATTATTAAGACGAAAATATTCCATCAAGTGTCATGATGAACAGCTAACAGTCATTTCTTTAACATTTCCTTCGTCATCGAAAAAAATGTCAACTGAAAAGAAAAGACAGTGTCAGTGTGCACTACATTTTTTCTGTTCCATGTCGTCATTTATTGTAACTAAAAGTGTGTTTAACAGCTTTTCTTTTCTATTTTCTGAACTCAAATATTGTCTTTATTCACTTCTCTTTTACTTTGTTTTCTAGCCCATGATTCAGATTCACGTTATTTAACTGCCGAAGAACAAAGTCGTGAGTTGACACGCAGCATAAGACGTGAAGTTGCCAAACTATCAGAGCAATGGAATAATCTAATCGATAAATCTGACAATTGGAAACATCGTTTAGATGAATACATGACGGTAAGTTATTATTATATTTTCTTTTTGTGCTAATATATTAATTTGATTTTTTATCGGGTTTTCCAATAAAGACGTAAAATTTTTTTTTAAATAAAACTCACACTACTTAATATATTGCATTTCCAAAACTTTATGATCGACTAGAAATACAATAAAAAATTTCATGAATGTAACTGGACTTGGTTGATATGGCCACCGCGGACACGTCGGCAGTGGTCGATTCGTTGGACCCAATTTTTCATGACTCGGTCATACATTTCGGCCGTAACGACCACTAAATAAATAAATTTAATACAACCTCGAAGGAAAAAGTCCACCATCATTAAATCGCACGAACGAAGTGACTAATTGACTGGTCCATTTCTTAAGATAACACGCTCACCAAACTTACTCTACAATGAATCGATTGTAACGTGTGCGGTGTGGCTTGTGTCATCGCCCTGTTGCAACCACATGTTGTCCAAGTTCATGTCTTCCACTTGGAGCCAGTTGTGGAAAAGATTTACATCAGCACCTGTCTTTACGGCCTTATCTGATGATGGACCAGTTCCACGGAGTGAATGATTCACGATTCACCAGCGTTCCCGTGTGGCTTTCTAGGCTCACACAGGTAGCAATTTTTGCATTATGTTTGTAGCCATATGTGCAACTTATTGTTAAGGACTTCGGGCCTTCTAACCCCTCCTGTATATAATTTCCCAGCAATTAATGCAAGACAAGGCTTAATGAGTTGGTGGGCCGAAGCCCACTAAAAGCATCAGCCCTTAAACCAACTCACCCGTCAAGCATCACCATTCAGAACGTCCCAGCCAAGCAATAAAAAAGCAAAACTACCAGGGGCCGATTCTGATCCCCGATCTGTCAATTTATACCCTTAGTAAGGGTTTTGGAAGCCAACACAACATAAGTCATGTGCCTTCCTAGAGTTTTATTTGCTATGAAAAGCAGAATGGCTGGTTTGGAATACACCAAGGAAATACCTGTTCCCCGGGGGGGACTACTTCAGGCCAAAAATAATCGGTAATTATGGTGCGATAACGATCGCCATGCATAGTAACGTGACGTGTCACCAAAAAAAATATGGTCCAATGACACCGCCAAACAGTAATTTTTTTGTGAATGAAGTGGTGATTCATGATTGACATGTGGGTTTTCACCAGACCAATAACGCATATTTTGCTTACTGACGAACTCATTGAGCCAAAAATTAACTTCGTCACTGAAGATGATTTTGTGATAAAATTCATCTTCTCCAAATCCCAATCGAAAAATGTACGTCGCGTTAAGCGGTCCATTGGCTTCAATTCTTGAAGTAGTTTGATTTTTTATGGGTGTAAACCAAGATCTTTATGCGAAATTCGTCATAATTCAGTCTTGGCGATGACCAGTTTATGAGAACGCCGCGAAATCAGCTGATTTGGATCGTATGCCACGGACGCTTGAACGGCAGCGGTATTTTCGTCACTTCAACCAACCCATCATGTCACTGCACGGCAGCATGAAACAATGAATATGTAGACTAAAATTTTTACACTAAACTTGTTATTGCTTGTCTACTAGAGCGCGAGTGATGAATGAAAATTTGAGTTAACGCTGTTAAAGTTGCAGTCACCGACTCTGAATTTCGGTAGTGCTTTTTGCGTGTGCAAATTTTAGATCAGTTAGATGATCAGTCAATTAAAAATTGTCAAGTATCTATCTATTGGGAAACCCTATGAAATCTTAGGAAAATAATAAAAATAGTGTTGATTTTTTCCTTTTATACAAGAGATCACAGTTTTGGCATGACAAGCATGTTAAGATTTATTTTAAATTCCCAAACCTGGCTTCAGGAATCGCCAAAATCCCCTCCTTCCTCGGAAGCAATACAGCAACTTAAATTTTCGCACTAAAGCGAATGACCGTTTATAGTTGAGATGCATTTTTCACAGAAAAGACTCGCAGGAAAAATCGGATCCAAACAAGTTAGTTTTTTTTTTTTTTGAAATCCCCAAAATCGATAATTTGAATCCCCCAAATCCCCTCCCAGAAGCAATACAGCAACTCCAAGTTTCGCACTAAAGCAGCGTTACTGTATATACAGTTTTATAGATACCTACATTTATAATAGTCACTCATATGGCGTCGATTTCGGGTGTTATCCAACATTTTCCAAAATAAAAAACAATTTTATCGGTTTATAAATGACGGAAATATTTAAAAATATTTTTTCGGATGGATATTTCATTAAAAAAATTAATTGTAACCGACTGCTAGCAGTACTTTATAAACAAAAATTTTGAAAGTCAGTTAATAAATGGCGGAGTTGTTGAAAAAATCCTTTTATTTTTTCTTTTTTTTAATGCATAAAGTGCCTGCACAGTGGTGTGCAAATTTTTTTAGTTCGTTGACAAACTTTTTCAGAAGAAGAAACAGTATGGAAAATCGGCTGGTGAATTGTGGAGTTTGTTACGAACAAACATTTTGTTCACAAAAAGTTAATGGCGACCAACATTTCAAACAATAATTTTGCATTTTTAACGGTTCATAAATGGTGGAGTCGTGTAAAAATTTAGTTTTTGCACAAGCATCTTTAATGCGAGTTATCAAAACTGACTCCCAAATTTGGGGTTTGTTTTGGCCATAGAGACTATAAAGTGTCGATAATGCACCATATTTGATATTAAAAGGGATTATAATAAATATAAGGTGTCTCAAAATTTACGCAAGATTTCAATTGAAGAAAAATTACAGTTTTTATTTAATGATCCAGAACATGAGATAGGATAATGTATGGAAAACCACTTTTCTGTATTTCAGAAATGGCGAAAAATTTCAATTTTAAGATAATTTTGAAATATAATTTGTTCACAAGGTATCATTGTCATAGTTTTTTGTTAAGAAGAATTTCACATAAGCGTGATCCCATTTTCTGTTTTGTTTGCTTTTTCAAAATTCCCCATTAAGAACCCGCCTTCATTATCCTTGAATATTTTCCTTTTTTGCATTTTAGCAACAATTAACATCTTTAATTCGTAAAATTAGTTGGTTGGTTGGTTACCAAACATTAAACTATAAAATGTTTTTTGCTCATTTTTACTTAGCAAAAGCTAAAAACTCAAATTGTTCACAATTCTGTAACAAATCCTGCTGAATAAAAAAAAAATCAGAAAATTGCAAAAAATAACATCATTTGTGCGGCAGTCGTTGACGAGCAAAAGGCGAATACTAATGTAGAGATTTATTTCAGAGTACATTAAAAAAGCCACAAATGAAATGTTAAATGGTTTTAAAAGTAAAATTAAAATGAGTTTTTTTTTCGTATGTTTTGCACAGGATTGTTTTAATAGGAAAACAAGAGTAACTGGCTGACCGAGCTTTTAAAGCAAAATAGACAAAAATAAAAACATTTTGCTCTTCTTTTCATGATCTGTTTCATTAAACTAAATTCTGGCATAAAGTATTTGAGTTGAGAGTTTGAATCATAGAATGTGCTTTCTTGTTTTTTGTTTTTGTTTAGCATTTCTAAAACCTTTAGCTCAATTATTACAATTACTAAGAAATTAAATGTATGTCAATGTTTTTTCTTGGTGCTAATTTTCGGCCTTGATTTATTTTTAGTTTAATTATTGTTTGTTGTCCTTTTTTTAGTTTAATTATTATATGTTGACAAAGTTTTTTTTTATTAAAAACTATTTTTTTTTTCTTTTTGTCAACTAAAAACACCCACAAACGATATGTTTTTACGTCTGTAATATGTAATTCCTCATATATTGACATGAAAATGTCGGTCAAAATTGTAATTTTCACAGACGGTTTGTAACACTTGCTCACAAACTTACGTGTACGTCTGACATTGTCTATGTGCATAAGTGTCCATAATTTTCAAACTGCATGTAATAGATTTTTATTTTTCTGATTTTTCTCATGATTTTCTGATTTTAAATTCTGGGACACCCTCTATATAACATAATTTTTTTTTTATGAAATAATTTAATAATTAATAATAATTAATAATTAATAATTAATAATTAATAATTAATAATTAATAATTAATAATTAATAATTAATAATAAATAATAATTAATAATAAATAATAAATTATTAATCCCGCAAGAAAAATTCTTGCTATACTATTTTTATCGCATATTTTAACCACCAGAACCCTCCCTCCTTCATAACATATCACTTAAACCGTTACATAAAATTTTCACAAAATAATAAAAAAAACTATATTTTGTACAAAAATAACTCTAAAACCATGAAAAAAAGTATTGAAAACATTTTGTGTAACTCTTTTATAAAAAAAATATTTTCCGTTCTTTGCACAAACTTTAAAACAATCTAAATGTGATATTGTTAACGTTACATAACATGTATGAGGTCTGATCAAAAAATAACCGTTATTTTCAATTTCTTTTTTTTAAGTATTTACTTATTCACCAATAACTAGCTTGTCCCCTTCTAAGTAATCCCCCTCAGATATAATACACTTATGCCAGCGTTTTCTTCCAATCCCCGAAAGACTTCTGAAACGCGCTTTTTGTTATCGCCAACAGCTCCTCTTTCGATTTTTCTTTCATCTCCTCAATCGTAGCAAAACGGTTTCCTTTCACTGATGTCTTCAGTTTTAAGAAGAGGAAAAAATCTGCAGGGACCTAGTTCATTGAATATGGTGGTTGAGGCATGATAACGGTTTTGTTTTTGGCCAAAAACTGACGCACAAACATCGATGTGTGAGCTGATGCGTTATCATGGTGCAAAATCCATGATTGTTTTGTCCAAAATTCTGTGCGTTTCTGACGAATTGCTTCGCGCAAACGGCACATAACTTCAAAGTAGTATTCCTTATTGACCATATGACCTTGTGGCAAGCATTCATGAAGCACCACGCCATTGCAGTCAAAAAAAAAAAACAGAGAGCAAATCCTTCACATTTGACGCTTTCATTGGGATGATTGCACTTTGCTTTCAATGTTATAGCCATACATCCATGAGTCGTCACCAGTTATGACCCTTTTGACGAAATCTGGATCGTCTTTGACGATATTCAACAGCTTCTGAGCGATGTTCATGCGATGTTGTTTTTGCTCAAAATTGAGCAGTTTTGGAACAATCTTCGCTGCCTTATGTTTCATGCTTGAAACATCCGTAAAAATTGGCTGGCATGATCCGAACGATATGTAAACATCATTAGCAATATCTCTGATAGTGATTCGAAGATTATCCAAAATCAGTTCATTCACTGCTTCAATGTTTGCAGCGGTTGTTGACGTGCTTGAGCGACCAGCATGAGCATCTTCTCGGCCTTCTTAAACCATAATTGAACTTCTGTTCCTAGCAGAACTCGCCAAACGCCACACAGTTAAGATTTCAAATGTCCTTGCGCATTTAATTTAATTTTTTACACAAAATTGCATATAAATTCTTTGATCCATTTTGTCGAATAGTAAAAAATCGAAGAGAACACCAAAACATGATTAAGAGCTTGTTTCACGATTTCGAACGTTAACGTTGGCATACATTTCAAACATCCAAGAAACACATTTATGGATAAAAAATAAAATTTTTCTCATGAGTTGATACATTCTTTGCTACGTTTTCTTACACTATGTTCCTTTCAGTTCAAAAGTCAATCGGAAAGAGAAGTTTTCGCTACTCAAAGTGCTTGCGAAAGTAAAGGTTCAAAATCGGAAAAACAGGTTCTAAGCTTTTTATCTGTCAAAAACAAACTGACAATCCGAAATGGCTGATTTTGGCAACATATATAACAGACATGTATACCAACATAAAGCTATGTACACACGGTTGTCAGATGTTACAATATTGTAAGATCTGGCAACATGCTGACAATGTAGTAACAATGAAAAATTGTCCCGCAGAAGTAAATTGTGTGTTCAGACGATCGTAAGAAAATCTTACAATGTCATTGTCAGACTATAGTCTGACAAATAATTCATCTGACAACAAAAATTGTCATAACACACGGTTGTCAGATTGTTAGATGAAAAAAATTGCCAGACATGTTGTAAGGCATTGCCACTTATGTATATCAACAACCATCTGTTTAGCAGTGTTGCGCATCAAACTTTTTTCTGACAATGATGTCAGGTGCATTAATTTTACTACATCTGACAATTAAAACTGAGCTTACAATACTAGCAAATTATCTGGCAGTGACGACGAATCGTGTTCTCACGATTGTCAGATGCCTGACAACATTGTCGTCTTACAATTGATTGACAATGGTTTTTCTGACAACGTTGTAAGTTAAAAATTGGCAGTTCACACGATTGTAATACATTTTCAGACAATTTTACTGGCAATATTGTAAGATCTGACAACCGTGCGTATGTAGCTTAACCGAAAAAAAGATGGGAAAATCGAACACACGTTCCACGAAATTTGAAAATAACGGTTATTTTTTTATCAGACCTCCTATCACGTACGTACGTATCATCTATGTGGGTATATATGTTGAGACTATAGTTTTTTTTTTCTTCAATAAGTTTCTTTATAAATTTATATGTAGTTAAAAGAAACATTTTTCTTTCTCTTCGCAATTTCTAAGCAAAATGTAGAAGAAAAAAAATGTCACCCCCAGGCTTCAAATAAACATTTTTATGTTTTTTTCCCCCCTTCTGACAAGTGTGTGGCAGCAAAAAAAAATCGATTGTTTATTGCTTTTACTGATTCCCATTTACAATGTACAAGTTTTGTTGTGTTGCATGCAACAAAAAAGAAAAGGAAAAATGCAAAAGTTGCTTGCTTAAACAAAGCGAATAGTGTATGACCAATTCATAGTCAGTACGAGTATTAGAGGCTTTGTCTGTTGGATAATGACCATCAGTACCAGCATCGTCATCGTCATCATCATCGGTCATCACTCAAAGGACCTCTTATGCCTCAAGTAGGTTATGATGCAGTTATTAAGTCAATGTGATGTAAACAACTTGAACTTTGAACTTGATTAAATGGTCAAGAAAAACAATTGTGATATGAAATGCATTCTGTTCAAAAGTTTGAATAGCAAATAAATTGCTAAATTGTAAAATTTCTTATTAGGCACGATAAGAACAGTACAGAGTATGAGAAAATAGACGAGAAACAAAAAATTACAAGTGGATAATTGAAGAAATTTTTGTTTGAAATGCACTAAGTTTTCTAAACGATTTAGGGACAATAAAGCTTGTTTAAGAGAAAGTAATCGAACAGTTGAGTTGAAGGGTGGTTAAATTTCCAGGGCCGATGTTGATTTTTAATAAAACACAAACTATTTAGGAAATTATTGTAATTTTATTTTATTATGATATATTGGTATTACTCAATTATGTATGGAACAAAATATCGGCCAAATGGGCGCTGCGACCACGGCGGCACACCTCCATCCGATGGTCCATATTTTCGATGACCCTGAGGCATAATGGAGGTTCTATGCCGTTAATGTGCCGAATTATCTCATCCTTTAGCTGTTGAATTGTTGCTGGCTTATCGACGTACACCTTTTCTTTCAAATAACCTTAAAGAAAAAAGTCCAACGGTGTCAAATCATATGATCTTGGCGGCCAATTGACATCGCCATTACGTGAGATAACACGGCCATTGAATTTGTTGCGCAAAAGAGCAATTGTTTCGTTAGCTGTGTGGCAAGTGGCACCGTCCTGCTGAAAATACATATCGTCTACATCCATATCTTCCAATTCGGGCCACAAAAAGTTCGTTATCATCTCACGATAGCGAACACCATTCACAGTAACTGCCTGACTGGCCTCATTTTGGAAAAAATACGGCCCGATGATGCCGCCAGCACATAAACCGCACCAAACAGTCACTCTTTGTGGGTGCATTGGTTTTTCGACAGTCACTCTTGGATTCTCATTCGCCCAAATGCGGCAATTCTGTTTATTTACGAATCCACTGAGGTGAAAATGTGCCTCATCACTGAAGATGATTTTCTTCGAAAATTGATCATTATTTTCATAATAAGTCTGGATAACTTTAACACGTTGTTGGATTGTGTATCTCTCCATGGTTCAAATTGAGTAAATCTGAAATAGAGAAATGTCAAATAAAATTCAGAAAAAAACTTGGCGTTTAGGTGTGGTTCACATTCAACATCGGCCCTTGAAATTTAACCACCCGATACATACATACTTATATGGAATGCTGATTACTCATGAGGCAAAACGGTTGGGATCGAGCAGAGTAGCATAGGGGAGTTTTGGGGAAACCTTAATAGATTAGACATGTCGTTTTAAAGGACAATCAGATCTATCTTCTTAACTGACCTGTGACACTTTACAATGTTTTTGCTCTGGTTTCATTTTCTTGGCGCATTTGTTTACCAAATTTTTGGTATTTAAAAACTAAACAAACAAACTATTTGCGCTTTTTGGTTAGTTGTTTTTTGTAATAATTTTCGTTGGTTTGACGCATTTTTAATTCTGACAATGGTGTTGTTTCATCTTTTTCATGTCCATTGAGGATTCTTTTGATTTGAATGAGTAATTCGCCATAAAGGCTTCATTGCCCAAAATTTCATCCTTTTATATTTTGGTATACGTAACTTAGCAAAAATGGGATTTTTACCAGGGACTCAACAAACCATTACTTTTACCGAATTTTGTTTTTAACAAAATTTAATGTATCGAAGACTCACCGTAGCTATATAGTATGGTGAGAACTATACTTAGTGGTGCGACAAATAATGCAAATTATCCTCCCCTTCACCAAACAATGTTTTTTGCTGTTCTGCTTCATTTTTGCTATTTCAGCACCAGAACGTGTTTATTAGTCTTCCTTAAATCTCTACAATTGTTGATGGCCAAATTCCTGTTCCGAACTTTGTTAACTCAGTTTTTAAGCATTATTGAGACTTTCATTCGTGTCGCTGGCATTCTTCCACCCTCTAGTATTCTACACTTTTAAAACTATTTTCGCATCACAAAAAAGACAACTTAATGACCAAAACTTTTATAAAAGAAATATGTATGTATGTATGTATGTATATATGTATGTATGTATATATGTATGTATGTGTGTCGAATAGCAAACAAAACAATAACTTTGTTGAAAATAATGCCGAGTTCAAAAAAGCTACAAAATAGAAAAATGAAAAGCAAACAAACAAGAAACTAAATGCATAAAATAAACAATTTTATAAACTCCTAAAAGTATGCTTAACGGAAAAAAAGTTCATTTAAACAATGCAAAATATGCCATAAATTACCATTATTATTTCTGTTTATTGTTTCATAAATTTTCAACTTAAGTGCCGTATATCATTTTCAATTATTCGCACTTTTTTGCCTTTTGTTTTTGAATTATTTAACAAATTTGTTTGACCCACACTTAATTAAACCTGATCAATTACTCACAGCAATTATATAGTGAAAAATTAAGAGACAAATTATTTTTAAACACAAAAAAAAAAAAGTTTTTAAAAAATGTTTGACCATTAATTTAAACGCAATATGATTTTTATGCGGTTTATTTATTTTTTTTTATTACCGCCGTAACCCAACAGTTTTAGTGTCATCATCAATATTTGTTCTTTAAAGGCTGGCGGTTTCTCTCTACATGATTCTTTCATTCATAATGGCAAACAAAAAAAGAACAAGAAAATACGTTAAAAATAACAAACATGAGCAACAAATTGAAAAATTGTGCAAATAATTTTTCACTATAACATTTTATGAAAGCCGAGCAGCGAACGTACGTTTTCATTTCACCTTTTTTCTTTTCTGCTGTGAAGTTGTTTGTGGTGCTCGTCTGCCTTTTGTGTAAAATATTCCCAGCCAAACACAATGTGTCAATAAAATGATTTATAATAGTTTATGGCAAAAGTGATCCAATGACGGGTGTGCTGTGAATATGAACAATTCATGTACCGCCAGTTTTCAGTTTCCAGTCGACAGCCGACAGACGGCCAAACGGATAGAAGATGTCTCGAGCGCTCGTTGAAATTTCGATGAAACAAAACTAATGGTTGGCTGTTGCAAAATATTTGTCAATATGTAAACAAAAAGAATGGACATCGTGGAAAATATATGAAGGTGTTTAAAATAATAACCTACAAAATTTCATTTAAGAGGACAATATCTGTTAAAGGAATTTTTCATTTAAATATTGTTTAAAAAAACTTTTACACAAACAGCTATTATTGACAATAATGTAATTGAGCACAGAAATCCGTATGTTTAAAAGAAAAATCTTTAAAAATATATCTTTAAAAAAGTTTTCCTAAAAGTTTTTTTTAAATGCACCTTTAAAAAAGGAAACCTATAAAAATGACTTTTTAGAAAAACAAAAATGAAAAAAGTGACCTTTTAAAAATGAAAAATTATCTTTAATAAAAATGACTATTTTAAAATGAATATTTAAAAACGTATTACAAATATTAAAGTACTTTTTAAAAACTCACCTTCTAAAAAATATGTGTTGTAAAAAGTGCTTAAAATGTATCCTTTTAATTAAAGAACCATTTAAAAACAATAATAACCTTTCAAGGAAAGACACTTTTTAATTGACTTCTTTAAAAAAAGAACCATCCAAAAAATAAACGTGTTGCTTAAAACAACCTGCCTTTAAAAAAATATCCTTTTAAAAATTAAGCTTCTGAGGGAAGTCATTTATAAAAACCAAATTTTTAAAGAAACTGCTTTTTAAGAGATATTTTTTCAGAAAGTAAAAATATACATTAAAAAATATTCTAAGACAGATTTGAAAATAATACTACCGTTAAACAAATATTTTTTTTAATTTTCTTTAGGAAATCAATTATTTTAAAAAAGTTCATTTAAGAAATGGTACTTTCAAAAAAGTACCTATTAAAAAATGTAGTTTTAAAAAAGGTATATTCAAAAATGTTTCTTTCAAAAAGAAAAATCCTTCAAACAATTTTGTAGAAAAAAACGTTAAAACAAATAACTTAAAAATAAATACCTTTAGAAAAATTACCTGTTAAAAAAACTTATAAAACAAGTACCTTTTAAAAAGTACCTTTTAAAAAAGTACCTTTTAAAAAAGTACTTTTTAAAAAAGTACTTATTAAAAAAGTACCTTTTAAAAAAGTACCCTTTAAAAAAGTTTCTTTTAAAAGAGTATCTTTTAAAAAAGTACCTTTAAAATAGTTCCTTTTAAAAAGTACCCGTTAAAAAGTACCTTTTAAAAAAAATTCCTTTTAAAAAAAGCACCATTTAAAAAAATAGTACCTTTAAAAAAATACTTTTTGAAAAAAGTACTTTTTGAAAAAGGTACTGTTTGAAAAAAGTACTTTTTGAAAAAAGTACCTTTAAAAAAGTACCTTTTAAAAAAATACCTTTTAAAACAGTACCTCTCAAAAAAGTCCCTTTGAAAAAAAGGACCTTTTAGAAAAATTACATTTTAGAAAAAGTACCGTTTAAAAAGTACCTTTTAAAAAAGTACCTTTACAAAAAGTACCTTTTAAAAAAGTACCCTTTAAAAAAGTTTCTTTTAAAAGAGTATCTTTTAAAAAAGTACCTTTAAAATAGTTCCTTTTAAAAAGTACCCGTTAAAAAGTACCTTTTAAAAAAAATTCCTTTTAAAAAAAGCACCATTTAAAAAAATAGTACCTTTAAAAAAATACTTTTTGAAAAAAGTACTTTTTGAAAAAGGTACTGTTTGAAAAAAGTACTTTTTGAAAAAAGTACCTTTAAAAAAGTACCTTTTAAAAAAATACCTTTTAAAACAGTACCTCTCAAAAAAGTCCCTTTGAAAAAAAGGACCTTTTAGAAAAATTACATTTTAGAAAAAGTACCGTTTAAAAAGTACCTTTTAAAAAAGTACCTTTACAAAAAGTACCTTTTAAAAAAGTACCTTTAAAAAAATACCTTTTAAAACAGCACCATTTAAGAGAAATACTACCTGTAAAAAAGTTATTTTTGAAAGAAGCACCTTTAAAAAAAATACCTACAGTAGACCTCCAGTACGAATCGTCTTTTCGTAATGTTGTAATATTCGTACTATTGGAACAATATTTTTTTTCTCATTTTATATAAAATAAAACTTATATTTTAATGAAATATTTTTAAAGCAAAACCAAAATAAACCTGAAAATATTACGTCAGTTTTTTTTTTTTTTTTTTTTTTTTTTTTGAATTTGTTGAGCCAGCCATCACTAGTGAAAAAGTCGCCTCTATACAACTTTTTATAAAATTCCAGAACCTTAGATTTCAACTGGTTACTCCCCGCTGTAAAATTTTCTTGGGCTTAAAAACTACTCTTACAGCGCATCTTCCGTTTTTTATACCCTTCACAAAAATGTAAAGGGTATATATAAGTTTGTGATTCCGTTTGTAATTTCTACAGTTTTTTTTGCGACCCTAGTATATATATTCTGAATCAGAATTAATGGAAAAGTCGATTAAGCGATGTCCGTCTGTCCGTCTGTCCGCTGTTGAAATACCGTTTCTGAGAAAACCATTAGACTTAGAAACTTTTTTCTTTCACCATTCTTTTACCCCATCGATTCAGGGGTTTGCTATTGAAATTCAGTAATATCGGTCCACGTATAGCTGAGATATATTCAAAATTCCGAAAAAAGCCATTTTTTTTGCAGTTTTGTATGAAAATTTTTGAAAACAAAAGTTGTTCGTTTTGCTTCAAACTTCACACACTTATTAAGCATGGTAACTAAAAGACAAAAAATTTTTTTTTCAGATATCGGTCCATACATACCCGAGATATAGCCCAAATCGGATTTTTAATGAAAATGTCGCATAGGCGAAGCTAAATAACTTTTTTTTGCTCAAAAGCAGTTCTGCTAATAAAATTAGGATACATAAATATAGAAAATGAAAATTTCCGATATCGGTCCATATATACCCGAGATATAGCCCAAACCTGGTTTTTCATGAAAATGTCGCGTAAGCGAACCTAAACAACTTTTTGGTGCTCAAAAGCAGTTCTGGTAAGGAAATAGGGTCATATAAATATGAAAAATGAAAATTTTCGATATCGGTCCATATATACCCGAGATATATGGACCTAGACCGGGGTTTGCATGAAAATGCCGCGTAAGCGAACTTAAACAAATTTTTTGTGCTCAAAAGCAGTTCTGGTAATGAAATTAGGTTACATAAATATGGAAAATGAAAATTTCCGATATCGGTCCATATATACCCGAAATATAGCCTAGACCGGGGTTTTCATGATAATGCCGCGTAAGCGAACTTAAACAACTTTTTTGTGCTCAAAAGCAGTTCTGGTAATGAAATTAGGTTACATAAATATGGAAAATGAAAATTTCCGATGTCGGTCCATATATACCCGAGATATAGCCTAAATCGGGTTTTTCATGAAAATGTCGCGTAAGCGAACTTAAACAACTTTTTTTTGCTCAAAAGCAGTTCTTGTAATGAAATTAGGTTACATAAATATGGAAAATGAAAATTTCCGATATCGGTCCATATATACCCGAGATATAGCCCAAACCGGGTTTTTCATGAAAATGTCGCGTAAGCGAACTTAAACAACTTTTTTTTGCTCAAAAGCAGTTCTGGTAATGAAATAAGATTACATAAATATGGAAAATGAAAATTTCCGATATCGGTCCATATATACCCGAGATATAGCCTGAACCGATTTTTCCATTAAAAAATTTTTTTTTTTTTTTTTGCTGAAAAGCAATTCTCGTTATTAAAGAAGGTTACTAAAATACAGAAAATAGAAAATTCCGATATCGGTTCACATATAACCGAGCATATTTAGGTCACATTTTTAATATACTATACACATTCGTGACTATCGTGAAGGGTATTTTAGATTCGGCCCAGCCGAATATACTACACTCTTACTTGTTTAACTCTCCAGTTGCTATTCTGTAGCAGGATTTTAGGCTACATGCTGCACCTAAAAGCTGCTCCTACTGGTTTCTTATTGTACAAATGGCTGAATTAAATAATCTGTACTTGCTAAAAAATTTCATTCAAAGATTTTCCACTTGAAAACTTGGTCGCAGAGAAAAATCGAAAAAAATTGAAATCAAGCATATATTTTTAAAAAAAAGTACCATTGTAATTATTATCGAGTAGTAAAAAATACTTTGCATTTGTACTATAGATCTGCAAAATAATTATTTTTTGTTGTATCAAAAATTTGTGCAAAAGAAAGTACGTTTTAAAACAATTAATAAATACGTTTATAAGAACTACATTTTAAAAAAGTATCTTTTAAAAATATCTTACTTAAAAGTACCTTTTAAAAAGTGCCGTATACAACAAGTTCATTTCAAAAAAAGCATCTTTTAAAAAGGTACTTTTTATAAAAAAAAATTGCCTTTGGGAATAATTACATTTAAAAACAATACCCTAAAACGTAGCTCGAACAATAGTATCATTTAAAAACATAAATTTTATAAATGGTAATGGTATATTAGCAAATGTACATTTAATTAAAAATATTTAGTTAAAAATATTTCTTTAAAAAAACTATCTAGTATATGTTGTTTGTTAGACAATTGTGTTTAATATACAAACAACCCCATAAAAAATCGTCTCTTGATTATCGGACGATTAACAGTAACAAAAGCGTTTACTTTTTTTATATCTTTTTTACAAATTTTCTAACACGCTGATCGCACAATCTTGAACTGTTTGTAAGACGATTAAAAATTTTATTGTTTTTACTTAGTCAAACTTTAAAATTATTTTGAAATAATAAACAGAATCAACGTATTTTTTTTTTTTTCTTAATGGCAGTAACCTTTTGATTATAAAAAGCGCGGGTGTTGATAATGGTTACTCCACCCCATAGTGCAAAATATACATAGTATGAAAATATCGAATGGGCCTTTTGTTGTTTCCTGTATGACTGTTTCCTGTACCAGTTGTAATATAATATCAACACGAGTCTCAGACGATTTCCTCTACGATTAACATTTACTGAGTTGTATAAGATTCTCACAGCAGGATCAGCTTTTGTAACAAGAACTACTATAAGCTCATCGCCGACAAAAGCACTCTTCACAAGATTCCCAGTATAGTCTTCTACGATTGAAAAAGTTACCTGGGTGCTTAAGCTTGATAAACGTAAATTCTAATTTTTCCATTGTAAAAAAATCGCGGATGCATTTCTATATGAAGGAGTTACCAGATCGAAACAAAATTTAACATGTGCAGAGATGGAAGTTTTTTCTGTTTATACCGCGCTTTTTGTGCCGAAACGCCCTCGTAGTTTTTGTGAATGCCTTTAAAAAGTACGTTTTTAATTTAAAAAAAAAATGAAAAACGTCGTTTTTAAAAAAGTACATCTAAAAATTTAGCAGATTCTCTTTAAAAATATTACTTTTATTTTATTACTTGGATTAATAGTTTATTAAAATATGTTCTTGTAGGAATATGTCAATATCAATTTGTTGTTTATGTTTTAGTGAAAACAAAAGTAATCTAACATGCCACACTTGGGAAATCAATTGATTGTTTGGTAAGTTTCATACTGAAAACATTCAATTAAATTTAAGTTGCTTCGAGTTAAACAGCAAATGTGACGCTGTAAAACATTTGTGCGTAAATAATTAACTATTAACTACCAAAGGACTTGTCAAACAACGTAACCACCATATCTTTGGAAAATTTATTTATATGTTATTTTGAAATAAATGATTGCTATTACTTTCAGCTCAAACTGAGTTCTATTGTTGCCGTCTTTGTATGTAAAACGCGATTGGAAGCAAAACTTTTTAAATACAAAAATATCTTGTCTGACGAGGAGAAGGGGGCTTATGCATTTTCGTAAAACAGCATTTCTGTTGTTATTATTAACACTATGGTTTATTAAAAATAGTAAATTGTTGTGCGCCGAAACAATTAGAAAATTAGAAAAAAGAGGGGAATAATCTTTAATAATTAAAAGAAAAATTCAAGCGATAAAAGCACGTTAACCGTGCAGAGTTATGCAAGGACAATTAATTATTGCGGTGATCAATCATACTTGTATCACAGCTTAAAATATAATTGCGATGAACCAAATTTCCTAGTGAATTATTTCATGACGTGTTGCGCATTGGCTGCCATTAACTTTAATGATTAAAATCGCTAGTCATCCAACCGGTAGTGTTAAAATTTAGCAGTTAACAGTGTCGATATTGTTGAGCCTTCATCTGATGGAAAGGCTGTCATTTATTCCATATGTACGAGATCTGATAAAAAATTAACCATTATATAAAATTTTTTCAAAAAGTATTTATTTATTCATCAATAAACATATTGTCCCCTTCAAAGTTTTTTCCAATCCCCGAAACACTTCTGAAACGCGCTTTTAGTATCGCAAACAGCTCCTGCTTTCCTTTCATGCGGTGTCTTTAGTTTTGGGAAGAGAAAAAAGTCAGCGGGGGCCAAGTCCGGTGAATACGGTGGTTGAGGCATGATAATGGTTTTGTTTTTGGCCAAAAACTGAAGCACAAGCATCGATGTGTGAGCTGGTGCGTTATCATGGTGCAAAATCCATGATTCTGTGGCTGGTGCATTATCATGGTGCAAAATCCATTATTCTGTGCGCTTCTGACGAATTGAAATGTAGTATTCCTTATTGACCGTACGACCTTGTGGCAAGAATTCATGATGCACCACATTTACAATAATTTACATTTACAATAATTTAAATTTAAGGATATAGAATGCGAAATATCCTTTTTATTACTTTGATAACAAATTAGCGCACTAAAAGCATTATATTATTATCATTGATTACGGCTTATTTCATGCATTAGTCTCAGTTGTAAAAAAAACGTTGCTTTGAACTCTTTCAAGTCAAGTGCTTTCTTTTAATACGTCCCTTATTTGTATTTGATTTACGATAAAGATAAATATTGTGAAAAAGCCTTTTTTGAATTTATTAAATAACTATATTTTATGTCTTTTTTTTTTTGCCCTTTCTTTTATTGTTAGTTTTTGCAGACTATTTTAATAGTTTGCCAAGTGTTGCTTTTCCCCGTTGGCCATTCAAACTCTCAGCGATGTAAGCCACGTTTCAAATGTTATATTTGCCAACTATTAATGTACATTTATTGTTAGATAATATTATTTCTAGCAATGGAATAAAAATAAAATGGAATTTATTTCTGCTCCATTTAAAGCTAAACACAGGATACTTCGTCTTAAGTAACCGAACGTGGCGGCAAATTTTAGCTTGTTTTCCTTAATATTATTTTTTCGTTTTCCCCACTCTACACTACTTGTTTGGTTGTTGAAATTGCATTAGAGTTCTATCTTTTACTTTTAACACTTTTAATATCATTTCACGATTCCTATTTTTTTTTTTTTTTTTTTTTTGCAAATGTATTGTTGCAATAAAAGAAAATATTCTATTATAACAAAGGAAACCAACAAGAAGACTAAGAAGAGGAAAATGTTTTCAAAATCGCAAAAATGAAAGAAAACATAATACACTTGTTCAAGGACTTAAAATGTTAAAGCAGATATACAAATAAAAAATAAAAAAAGTGGGAAAAATAAAAAAAAATTGTGGCAAAATACACGTTAAGTGGTTCATGTGCCTTTGATAGTTTTGCTTTACGCTTAATAGAAACACAAAAAGGAAATTGTAACTTTCGAAAACATAAAATGTAAAGAGTTGGTTTTTGCAACATCACTGTAAATGCCGTTTTCATGGACACTCACTCACACATGCAAACACTATATCTGCTTGTTTCAGCTCTTTGCCGGTTGTGTGGCCAACAACTTACTCGCATCACCCTGCTGCAGCAAATCCTGTCAGTTTTCTGTGTTTTTTTTCTTGATATATAAAAGACAAATAATACCAATAAGTGCCGGAGTGTTGGTGCGTTTGATCACTTAACACGCATTTTGTTGCCACTTAAAACTCAGGATTTAAATTTACAAATGAAGTTTCTGTTTTATTTTTCACAGGCAAAATGCATTAATACGCATGAGGGGACTTTCCATCTTTTCAAATAAAGCTTGAGATAACATATTGTATTTAAAATTCTGTTAGATCAGAGGGAACATTCCAAAAGCCAGCTAACTTGGATTAAATTTGATAACGCTGTATTCTATGAGAATAATTTGAAATTTCATTGGCGAACTCAGGTGTGAACCAAATTAAGGATCAGATGAAATAATCCAATTTTCCAGTAATGCATTCTATACCAAATCGAGCGCTTTTATATAAAAAAAAGAGTTGTAAACAACCTCACAGAATGCGATCAATACGCTCTGAATGTTTTACAGTAACTGATTTTAGTTTATTGAAGAGTTTTCGGTGCAATTATTTTTAAATGAATTAGCTTTCGAAATCCCAAGAAATTTTATCTGATTCACAAACCCATTTATATAAAAAATTACCTTCACAGCAATACTGACTTTCAGTTACATTTAAAATTGTCAGTTGTTCAATAATATAGTATCTACATGAATATGAGCTTCCATACCAATGAATGTTCTGCTAAGTTTAAATCATGTTAAAATTGCAGCAAAATCTAATTAAAAATATTTCAAATTAATATCTACAGTTTTATAGAAACGTTTAAGATATGTGAGAATTTAAATATTCTTTTCATTTTTGCTGTAAACTTTCTTCCTTAACGAAAGAATTATTCTTAATTATTGATTATATATTTTTTTATTTCTTTTCAGGTAAGTCCTCATTTTCTTATAAATCACACCGAACCTAAATGCTGGGTGGCATAAAATAAAAGTAAGTTGGATAATATTTTTTCTGCTAGAAGAATTCAGGACATAAAACAATACAAGTTACTTGCGATTTACAAGAACCACGTTCATGGATACAGTTTTTCAAGAATAATTATTTATTTCTAATTTTGTCCTTCCCCTCCGGCGAGGGGGAAAATGCATTACGCACTGACCAGAAGATCAGTACCTTCCGCATTGTGTCGGACTGATCACAAAAGTGAACTTGCCGACTAAAAACCCCTTCTTCTTCCTGGGATAAAAATTTCCACTGGTCCCTTGGACAACCTTAGCATAGTTTCGGGGTGGATTACCAATAACTTAATCAGCCCTCATATTTACATTATCCTTTGTCTGGGATCACGATTATGATCTTGCTCTGCAGCCTCCAGAACTGGCTTTTTTGTGCGCAGAACTTTTTCGCAGAATCGCGATAGCGCTAAAAAGTTGGCCTCGCTCACTATCATGATGTCCACGACATTCTCTACACTTAAAGAAAGTCTGTTCGACGTCGTCTAGCACTTCTTCTCTTTCGTATGTACAAAACGGGGTGTTGGCCTCGCTCACTATCATGATGTCCACGACACTCTCTACCGTTATTGAGCCAGCTATCACCTCCAGCTCTCTACGAGCTTCCGCACATCGAATGCAGTTAAAGGAAGTTTGTTCGACATCGTCCAGGACTTCTTCTTCGTGTAAGCTAAAGGGTGTGTTACATTTTCCCATTTTGTGTAAGTAGCTGCGGTAATAGCCGTGACCTGACAGCATTTGAGTCAGGTAATAGTCTACATTCCCATGCCGTCTCTTCAACCATTTCTCGATATTTGAAATTAGACGCTCCGTTCATCTGCCCCTAGTGTCAGTATTCATCTGGACTGCCAGCTGTGTAACATTTCTTGTCGTATTCGCTGCATTCTTTCAATGTCTGTATGGCCAGTCTGTCTTGATATCTATACGTACCTTCGTGCTAGAATCTGTAGATCTATTGGGATCATACCTGCTATTACTGTAACTACGCCTGCCAATAGCTTACGGTATGCAGATGTGACCCGTAAAGCAGCTACCCTTGGCACCGCTAACAACGGGTTTGCTTTACTTTGTATCCTAACTTTCTCTCCCCAGATTTGGCTCCCATAGAGAAGGATGCTATTACATGCCTTCGATAGATGTGATAAGAGTGAGTTTGGTATTCTGTGCTGTTTGCGCAAACTTTTTCACGAAATAGTTTAAAAATGAAGTAACACTGGTGTCACAAATAATATAATGAAATGTGCGAAAGGGAAAATTAAATGCGAAAAGAAAATACAAAAACGCAATACAGAGTACTAATTCTCCGATTTTTTCTGTCGCATCGCAATAGAGAGTACCCCCCTGTTATACCAGTAGCCTTGTTAACAGCATACTGAACCTGTTCCGAGAACGTTAGCTTTGAGTCAAACCTTATCCCGAGATAATTCACGAAATTCCTCGTTGTCAGGCTCAAGTCATCAAACTTTATATCAGTTTCCACTAGAATATGATGTCTGCTAAGGATTAAGAGCTCAGTCCTCAGCCAGTTGTAGGCCGTCTGCGTCTAGCCACCCTTTTGTTCTTATCATCACTTAACTCAGCTTTCTTTTTGCCTCCTCTACATCTCTGGCACTAATGACTACTGCAATGCTGTCCGCATATCCAGCCAGGAAGCTATCCTGCAGTATTTCCACTTCCAATATTTTATCATAGCTAAGGTTCCATATGTCTGGTCCCAAGATGGAACTCCCCGCGCATCGCGTGATGTTAATTTCATTCTTATGCGGCCTTCCGTAGTATTTTATATCAGTTTCACTATTCTACATATTTCTAATAAAAATATAAAATATTCGTAAATGTAAGTTAAAACTATTTTGATAGCAAAATATTTCTTATATAACAAAAATTTCTAAAAAAAAAAATTAATTGGAAAAGGAAAATTTTATATCAGTTCCACTATTCTACATATTTCTAATAAAAATATAAAATATTCGTAAATGTAAGTTAAAACTATTTTGATAGCAAAATATTTCTTATATAACAAAAATTTCTAAAAAACAAAAATTAATTGGAAAAGGAAAATTACCTGTTGTTTAATCCATGAATTGCTTTCAACTTAAAACAGCAGCAGTTTTTAAGATTTCTTTAATAACAATTCTAATTTTTGTCATGGTGAGTTTTTGTAAAATATTTTATTTTTCATTAAATCAGATAAAATCTGCCAACTTTATAAGTTGTCTTAATGAAATTTATCTATTTTAGAATGCTTGTTTATATATTCAAAACATGAATGCAATTTTATGTTCTTTTCTAAGCCAGCCGAAATAGATTTGTAGTATTAGATTAGAGCTCAATTATAAGAGTTCACATTCAATAGAAAATCTCCCATAAAACCATTTTTTTACACATTAAGATTTTTCAATTAACTCTTTATCTTTACAATCCGCATTTGCCTCGTTTAAGTGTTCACACCTCTGGCTTCGTAATAAACATTTGGTCACAAAAATTGGCCTATTATCTTTATCTCCTTTCAGTCATCATGCAACTGTAAAATTGCCAAATTTACTTTGTGCGCTTCAATGTTCAAACAAAATCTTATGAAACCAAAAAACTTATTCAATAACATGTTTATTCATAAGCACTCATGTCTAAAGATTATTATTATTTTCTTGTCGTTTTATTTTCATGCCGTTAACAAAGGAAAACCTCCTGCCATGATTAACCTTTTTGCAATACTCATAATTTACAATTAATTTTTTATCTTAAAATTTTTATCATGAAAAAGTAAAGATCATAAACGCCTGCCAAAATATTTTAAATATTATGGAAAATGCAAAATTTGTTCAACGAAAAAAAAAAAATAGAAAAAATTAAGTTTTAATTTTTCAACATAAAAATACATATTTCTTTGGCTCGAGCTATAAAGTCTGGCAATATAAAAATCACAATAAAAAACTATATAAATTATTGGTTAACAAAATTATTTTATTTGACTCTTTTCTACAGCTAGACGAATTAAAAAAAATTTAAGTGCAACTAAGCTGGCCAGCTTTTTGTTTACAATAGTTGAAACACGAGTTATAAAAAAAAATAAAAGAAACATATTGTTGCTTGCTTGTGAAAAGTGTGCCATAATTCTCTTGGACGACCTTTACAGTGCAACTTAAATTCGACTGTAAAACGCAATTAACGCTTTGATTTTACGCTGTAGCAAGTAACTTTTTCAAATATTGAGGAATCGGATGCTTTGGATGTTCTTGGAATGAAGATACAGTGTGATGTTCGCTGGACTGAACACATTTTTCATGTCTCTAAAGAAGCATTCAAGTACCTTGGTTTTTCGAAACGGTGTAAGATGTACTTCACTCCATCCGATCTCCTTACTATTTATACAACCTACATTCGACCGAAAATGGAATACAACTCTCATGTTTGCGCCGGTGCCCAAACTGTTTCTTGCGGTTACTCGACTGTGTGCAGGAGAGGGCGAAAAAGCTCATCAGTGACAGTAGCGTATCCAACTCTATTGACTCACTGGAGCATCGACGCAGTGTAGGGTGCGTTACTCTGTTCTATCGATACTACAATGGATTTTGCTCTGAAGAGATTAGGGATCTTGTTCCCGAAACTCGCACATTTTTACGTAGCAAGCGTTCATCGTCGAAAGCTCATCCATTTGTGGTCGATTGCCCGGGTAATCGTACTACGCATTACAGAGAGAATTCGTTTTTCAGTCGTACATTTCGCCTGTGAAGTAACTTGCCTGGAGACGTGTTTCCTGTCTGTTATAACGTTGGAAGGTTCAAGTCAAGTGTTCACAAATACTACTCCCTCTTTCTCCCTCCTCACAACCTATTTTCCTAGTTCTGGTACAATGCACTGCATATGTGGGGGTGATCCCCTAAGTACTGGTTCAATATATAAAAAAAAAAGAGCGTTAACATTGTGCCATGAGCAGTATTGCTCAATAAACTTGTTGAATAAAAATCCTGAAATAGAAGTAATATAAGAATAAGAAAATCGTTAAATTAGTCTGAGAGCATAAGAAAAATCGCTGCCAAAATAAAATAGATTCTATTTTACGACCTCATTCTCTGGCGTTATTTTATGCCAAATTGTATGGAGGAAAACGTCACGCCCTAGTTCTGTTTTATCATTGAAACGGAGTGAAGCACGCCACAACACGGTCATGTTCCAGTGAAAGACTAGAGCTCTCACTCTCTCTCTCGCACATAATCTACGCAGTGAAATTTTTGCCACATACATCTTCGATCTGAGACCATTGACAATGTAAGCGCGATCCATACGAAGTCTGTATTCCTACTTACATTTACACAGCGATGGCCTAGGCCGTAAGATGCATCCAACACTGTATACATTGTAAGCGAAGATTGGATAAGTTCAAAACTATATTATTAGCATTTGTTTTCTTCTTTGCTTCTTATGTACATTTAATTTAACAATATGAGTAGAAAAAGACTAATCTGAATCGGATGCTAGTTGTTTGTTGTGCTTAACATGTTTATTTTGATTTTTTCTGTTGACACAATAGCTTTGCAAATTGTAATAAATTGTGGACTAGTAAGTCTCAAATAGAATTTGGGTCACCGACACAAATATAAGAGTTGTATTCCAATTTGGGTCGAATATAGGCGGTATAAATAGCAAGAAGAATAAATGGAATGATGTTTGTCTTGCACAGTTTTGGAAGACCGAATGCTTCTTTGGAGACCGGAAAGTTTGTTTAGTTTAGCGAACACCAAACTGCATTTCCATTTCAAGGGTATTACTACCATCCCTTTCCTCAATATTTATGCCATGAAGCAGCATTCACGGTCATGCATCTATGTGCTAGCCAACAACACTGCGTGTTACGGCTGCTTAAAAAACGACTGATTATTTATTTATTACAAGATAACGAAATATATTTTTATGCTTTGCCAACAAACAACTGGTCTTCCTAATACCACAAGGTTCTTCATACAGACTTTAATGCATCTAAATTTAATATTCAGCAAACAAATATATCATCGCATTAAAAGATCTTTTCCGTTTTTGGTAGTTTCATACATATATACATATTTTTTTCCAATGATTGTTTAAGGAAAAACAAGAATTTGCAATGAGTTGCATCATAATGTCGCGCCACAAAAACATACTGGAAAAAATTCAAAAAAAAAACAATCCAGTCAGCAACTTTTCCACATAAAAGATGAAAGAGTTAAAACAAACAAAAAATAGAAATATCTTTATTTTAAACTTTGAATAAAACGAAAGAGAAAAGATGCAGTACGGGAGAAAAAAAAGTTTGTATCTGTATCTAATGATTGCACTTGCAAGTAAACGTTGCATTAGCATGGGTGCAAAAAATGAAAAATTGCAACTCCTAGACCTTTGCCATGAGGCATGCAGTTTTCTGGTTTTTTTTTTAATTTTTGTTTCAGAAATGATGTTGCACTTGTTCGTTTGTTTTGCTGCTTTTTTTTTCTTTTTGGTTTGATACTTAATCAACAATTTAGTGTTAAAAGACAAATAATTTAAAGCAAATGAATTTGTCCGTCTGTCTAACTGTGTATGTCTGTCTAACTGTGTATCTGCTGTGTGCGTCTTCCTCTATTACTTTGCAGAATATTTTGTTTTTCTGTTTTGCCTTATTTTCCAAAAAAAAAAAAAAACTTCATTACCAGTAGGCGTCTGCTTGTGTGACTGAAAATTACATTTTAGCCAGAAGTATTTGCTGTATTTTAGGTTTTATTTTTAGTTGTAACATTATGAAAATTTATGAAATTTTTTTCCTCTTCATATTTCATTTTTTTTTTACGCCCCCGAATATTTTATTAAATATAAAGCTTTGAATCCTTTTCATTTGTGTTATCTATAAAAAAATAATAATATAAAGCAAAAATATAAAACTGTGCTGTCATATTTTTAACATTCTTCCTAAATTAAATTCAAAATATGATTAACAAAATATTACCGGTAACAAGCGTATGTTATTAAATTTAAATTAGAAACTGTCCAAGTGTATAGCATCTAAAAATATTCAGTACTTAAAAAAGTAATCAATGTTTCAATTATTGAATAAAATATTCAAAGCTTTTCCACCCGGTCTTAATTTCAGGGGGTTTGGTTGGTAAATTTTTCTTGACATTATTTTTCTTATATGACATCCATCATTATTAATTATAACCGAATGTAGTATATTCGCCTCTTTTTTTAAATAATTTTTTTAATGTAATATCAAAAAAAAAAACTTTTCGTAAAATTAAATTAAAATTCACCTAAAACCAAGTAAACAAATATTTAATGGTTTAAGGTTCATTACAACCATGATTCATCATTATTGTGAATATCAATGATCATTGAAATGTTGCCACAAAACCACTCAATGTTTATAAACACTGGCAAGATACTCTATTAAGAATTAAACATTCCTGTAGCAATAACTCGCTCTTATTTACAACTACAAATGAAAAACAATTGTAAAGTGTAAAAAACAGAATATGTAAAAAGAGAAGAAATCTTAAGAAAAAAAGGTAAACAAGATGGAAAAAAGTTGCCAGAGTATATTTCTTTAAAAAATATTTTATTCTAGAGGAATATAATAGGAATAGAATAGAATTCTTATAATCTAGCATAAAAATGTAATGTAATTATAAATAATAAAGAAAAACTTTGTGTTAAAAATATGACAGAATAATAACAAAAACTTTTTGATGTGATATTTACATTAAAATTTGTAAATTTTAAAAGGCAGAATTTATCAGCGAAAAAGTATTGAAATTATTTTTATGTTAATGCAGTTTTAAGATATCTACGGGATACTTCATGTTGAGACAACCTTTGTTTCATTTCGGAGAGAAGACTATAACCTGGAATTCCTTATAGTTTTGTGTCATCTTTTTCATAATAATGCTTGGGAAATCAAAATAGAACATAAGACAATTGAATAATGTGCCCAAATCGCTGAACTTTATTTCTCACAACCATGGTGAGACAACCTTTGTTTCATTTCAGAGAGAAGAATATAACCTGGAATTTCTTATAGCTTTGTATCATCTTTTTCATAATAAAGCTTGGGAAATCAAAATAGAACATAAGACAATTGAATAATGTGCCCAAATCGCTGAACTTTATTTCTCAAGTTAAACCCTGTAGAAATTGTAATAGAAAGGTTATAATGAATTCAACTCCAGGGAATTTTTTTATAACTAATGATTAATAAGGTTTTGTTCCTAAAAAGGTTTGCAGGTTCAGGTTGTGTACACTTGAATATATGTCGAGATCGTTAGTTTCTTTTAACCTAAATCCAATATTTTGGTTCCTTCATATATATCAAGTGTTATATATCAAGTGTTTTATTAAGAAAATATTTAGCAAAATTTCGTTAAATATTTATTTGCTAATAATTATAAAAAATATTTTTAAGAAAAGTTTGAATCAGTGCAATAACTTCAATACTATTACATCCAGTAAAATTTAAGCCTCAAAATTTATAAAAATGCTTGTATCATTTTGATGGAATAAAGATTTGGCTAAGCTTTCGAAGCATCCCACGATTTACTTAAAAAAGCAAAAATCTTATAGACTTCTGTCCTACTCAACCAAATCATATCAAAGTGGTATTAAAAATTAGACAAAAAAAATATGTATGTATTTGGATAGTAAGTAATTCACATATTTTTAAATCCTTTTTCTCTTAATCAAAACAATGAACAAGGTAAAGGAAAGCATCTCGACTACATATAGAGATATAATACAGAAGCAATTCATTCTTTCAATTGAAAGAATCATTCGGTTGAAGTAAGTCATTTATGAATGACACAAGTCTAATTAGATTTTATTGATTGTGTATATCTATCCAACTTGCTAAATACAACGTTATTAACGTTCTTAGAAAACCTAAGTCTGGCAGCGCTTTTCACACTATTATACATGAGATTCTCTGGCGCTCTTCGATACAGCAATATGTTTTTTTCCGAATAGTATGTGTGTTTTAGTTTTTTTGTTTTTGGGGCTTTTTATGGAAAACAACAACCGGCTAAATTTTTCACTCACACAAAAACCAACATTGTGCTCTGAATGCAAAGAGAGCAGCCATTTAATTGAGTGCACTTCCCTCTATAAAACGGGCAAAGAATTCTCACTGCTTTTTGTTATTGTTGCTTGTTTTGTATTTTGTTTTTCTGCTTAACTCCATCCAGTCTTAAGTCAATACTAACTGTTAGTAAACAGTTTGAGTTTATTCTGTGTGTTCGTTGGAGAAATGCGTATGTAAAATTATTTTCGAGTTTTGGTCATTTCTTGTCGTTCAATAATTGTGCAGTATTCGTTGAAGAGGCGCGTGCATTGGATTGGAATTCAATCGAATGAATATTTCGCGGTAAAATTTGAAAATGTGATTTTCGATTATTTTTTAAAGAAAATAAATTCTGAATATATAACACTATGGCAAACAAATGAAAAATAATATAACATAAATAAAATGAATAATACAATTTTTTAACATTAATATATTAATTGTTAAAATTTTAAAAAATAATAATTAATTATTTATTGTATATTTATTACTTCAAGAGCATCAGATTTGAATATTTCTAGTAATACGTATCAAATGAATATGAAACAATTTTTAAGAAGTTATTGATTAACTGATCGTTTCATTAAATACAAGTGCTAAATTAATCACAAAAGTTTGAAATAATAATAAATATTAAATAATAATTATAATCATGAAAACAAATGTTCACGGAATGTAAGAAATAACTATTTAATTCGCTCAAATAACCACAAAACAATGAAATGACGAAACCAGTCAACAGTGAAATAATATCATAACATTTAATTTCCTAAATGGCCTGGATGGCTTTATATTATCATTCTTATTTTTATTTTTTATTTTTTTTATTGTGAATAAATGAAATAAAACTATTTTGTTTTCGATGGCAAATTATTCTTGGGTACATTTTTTTTATGAAATAAAAACCATGAGAAAATAATTTTAACCTGAGACAAAAATTTCACGAAACAAATTTTGTTTATATACTCGTATATATAAATATGAGTCTATATACATATATATCTATATATTAAAACAATGAACTTCTTTAAGAATAAGTGGCTTAATAACAACGGCAGGTTCTTTTACTAACCAAGGCCTCACCAGTGGTATTTGACTAATATATTGAAGGAGTTTGCGTTTGTAAATATATCCATGGTGTTACGTTTACAAATATCTACGCTTATTGTATGATCTATTTATTTAGAGTACCACTTACCTCTAGCGCTATCTATTGCAAAACAGCGAAAGTAAAGCTGTGCACCTATTACTATGACAAATCACTTGTCAAAACACAAAAACAAGTTTTTTTCACACGTGTAAACCAAAGTGGAGAAAGCTTGTTTTGTGTGTTTTGAAAGCTATAACTTATTTGTAAGTAAAGCTTGGTTTATGTGCTTTGAAGAGTATGACTGAAACATTTTACTTCTTAAATTCTCAATAACTTATTTATAATGTTGGGATATAAAAGTTTCCAAGCCTACTGATGACTAGGCTAGTTCCTATGAAATGTTGATATGTAGACAGCTAGGAAACATAGAAAATAAGCTGTTTATAATTGTTTGATTGTTATCTAAGTGCCTTCTCTAATCAGCTGACTTTACTAAAGCACTACTACATGTTAGGTTAGGTAGGCAGGCAGCTGGATACCCCGGAATAATCTAGGTTGTCCAGCTCACTGGGGTCCTGTAGTCGTTTCCTTCCTACTACATGTTAAAAACCCACATAAACATAAAATATGTTTTAAAAAATGTTCTATATGTTTAAAAAGTTTTGTTTGCCAAAAAAGGAGTTAATTAAATTTGCTGAAGAAAAATTTTTATTTGTGGCTGTAACCATACACGTTGGTTGTTAAATCGTGTGAAAACAAATTCAACTGATTTTTGAGCTTAAGTCGCATTTTTGCAGTAAACTACAATATTTTTTGTGTGTAAAGTAGACAAAATGCACACTTTTAATTAAACATTTTTTAAAGTACACTTTTTGATGACACACAATTATAGCCCATTAACAATTTTTAAAGCTTTTTTTCAGACACAAATTGTTTGTTGTATTCCAATTGCTCACTGGCATGAAAGTTTTAAAATCAATTTTCTCATACTTTCTAAAACGTAATTAAGCAATTACAGTGCAAACTCGATTTTCGAAACTTGTAAAATATCTAAAAAATTGCAATGGTCGACCAGTATTTTTAATACTTGAAAATACCTTAATTTTAATTAAAACAAAAACGAATCCCAATAGGTAGTGTAGCGGCTATTTGTCCCTCAGCTTAGTTTATACAATATTTTTTTTCTATCTTCTTTGAGAAAGAGTTATTGATCAGGACAATTATTATTATAATTAAAAAAAACCCCCTTCTTGGCTGAAGCCGGATTAGAACTTTAACCAGAAGAATAACATCTTTTAATATAGGAAATTTAGAAAAAAACTTTATTTTCTATCAAATATTTTTTCAATGCTGGTCTGGACTATCCTGAATAAATTTTTGTGTAACTAACATGTTTCATTTGATTCGGTCCCTGCAAAGAGAACACTGAGAATGTAAATTTATAAGTGCGATTAATGCTCTATATGGATACTTCAGTAAAAATACATTTCTGCAAAGTATATCAAACGAGTTCAAGATTAATTCAGGGGTTCCGCAAGGCTCCGTTCTTTTTCCTACCCTATTCCTTATTTTTCTCAACGACCTTCTCTATCAAACTTCCAACCCTATCCACTCTTTCGCAAATGACAGCAGCATTTGCCACTCGTACTCTTTTAGCTATAGGCCCAGCCTATCCGAGATCGCTGCCAAGAGGCTAAATATGAATGATTCACTGAATAGTGACCTTCTCCGAATGGGGTCGTAAAAACAGAGTCGCCTTCAACGCAATGTTGCTTATTAACACACAAGCAAACGACCGCAAATGCTACTTCATCCGTACTCATGGATGGTATAAATATTGAAGAATCGGATGCTCTTGATGTTCTTGGAATGAAGATACAGTGTGATGTTCGCTGGACTGAACACATTTTTCATGTCTCCAAAGAAGCATTCAAGTGTCTTGGTTTTTTGAAACGGTGTAAGATGTACTTCATTCCATCCGACCTCCTTACCATTTATACCACCTACATCCGACCGAAAATGGAATACAACTCTCATGTTTGGGCCGGTGCCTCAAAGTCTATTTTGGGGTTACTCGACCGTGTGCAGGAGAGGGCGAAGAAGCTCATCGATGACAGTAGGGTATCCAACTCTATTGACTCACTGGAGCATCGACGCAGTGTGGGGTGCGTTACTCTGTTCTATCGTTACTACAATGGATTTTGCTCTGACGAGATTAGGGATCTTGTTCCCGAAACTCGCACATTTTTACGTAGCACGCGCTCATCGTCCAGAGCTCATCCATTTGTGGTCGATCGCCCGGGGAATCGCACTACGCATTACAGAGAGAATTCTTTTTCAGCCGAACGCTTCGTCTGTGGAATAATTTGCCTGCAGACGTGTTTCCTGTCTGTTATAACGTTGGAAGGTTCAAGTCAAATGTTCACAAACACTACTCCCTCTTTCCCCCTCCTCACAACCTATTTTCCTAGTTCTGGTACAATGCACTGCATATGTAGGGGTCATCCCCTATATATATACCAAGAAAAATTCGTTTTTAAAAATGTTTGCAGTTATAAAGACTGCAATGAAAAAATTTTGGCTGTGGCGACAATCAGAGTGTTACGATAAACGGCTGCTGCGGTTATCGAGCTCGCACTGTATGTGCAACATTTTTGTAACAAAGAAGTTACACTTTTTTTATATACACAACATACAATAAAACTCAATTACTAAAAAATATCTGTAGTTATAAATTTTGTCTTTTAACATGCCGGATTTGCAGATTTGCGAGTACATTCCCATAAATTGGAAAATATGCCATTTTATTATTTTTGTGTTCTTCTTTGCTTATATATATAATATAATAAATCAAAGAAAACATCTTAAAAACGCCACTTATTGACTAACAATTATTCAAACTCTTTTTTTGTACACTTCTGCTTGTGATTCCAATGAAAAAATTTCATGCAGCAACAATATTCTAACGCAAATACTTATCATCTGTATCTACAAAATACAACTGAAAACAAAACTCATTTCATATAATTTATTTCAATGTGTTAAGTGAAATATGATGTTAATTATAAATTGTAAGACTATAAAAAAACATTTGTAGCAAAAAATTCTATTTGACGAAGAACAAAAAAAAGAACAAAATTTAATTATATGTTTCGTGGAAAAAATTTCTGGAGTATGGAGCAATTAAAATGAAAAATATGTTCACATTTCTGTCTAATATTCTAGATAAAAATTAAAAGAAAAAAAAAATGCAAACAATGTTTAAAATTATTAATAGCGCGATAAAATATTAAAAACAAACAAAAAAGTATATATTTCCAATATTAAGATTTTTAATTTTGTTGACGATCAATAATTTAAGTGGTGTTTTCATGATGAGTGTTTGCCTGGGGTAAAAGTCTCAGCTTTATGTTGGCTAGCAAAACAATGAAGAGAAATATGTGGAATTACTCTCATTACCTTGATTCCTACAATTAGGCAAACATTTTGTAATGGATCTCAAATCTACAATCATGTTCTATCAACGCCCAGTGAAACTTAAAAATATACCGCAACTTTAGAACGATGCTTTATTAGATTGTAGGCCATATCGTAATTAGTTTAAGTTTTGCAGTGGTTCTTAACTTATTTTACCAGTTTTATAAGGTGTTTTTTTCAGTCGGAAAAGATTAGCTTACAAACAAGTAGAGCAGTTCATTTAATAGCCTACTATTTTTGCTATTTATGACTAGCTTCACACTTCAACAAAGCCAACGATTTATGCAAAATTGAAAATCATCGTCATCGATTTGTGCAACTTCGCTATATTCATAGCGCACATCATCGTCCATTTGAACAAGCCATCCCTCGAGTTGTGGATAGATTTCACAGATTACCCAAATAGAAGGGAGATAATCCACAATTCACCTTACTTCACAACAATGATTTAAAACTGATGGCGTGTATTGTATAACGCTCAATGAAGATTGGTATCTCACTGATAGTTTGTTTGAAAATATTGGGGATTGATCGGGGGGTGAAATCGTTCAAAAGAATGGTGCTACAGTAGTTACGCGATATTCTCTTCAGCTTGCTAATTCAACATGTAATTTTGGAGACTGGCAACTTGGATGAAAACGATTCGGTTTCACAAAATATAAACTAAAGACAATAGAATTAAATTTGCAACGCCTGAGTCTGCATAGGAACTATTTATGGTTGACTCTGTGCTAACCATTCCATTTGCTCTTTTTTATCTGGGACCAGTACTTAGGGGATGACTCCTACATATGCAATGCATTATACTGCAACTAGAAAAATAGATTATGAGGATAAGAAAAGATGGAGTAATGTTTGTAAATGTGTGACTAACAACCCGGATGGACCAAAAAAAACATTATCACACATGTTTAAGCTTTTCTTTCGTTGTCAAAGTGATACCTACTCGTATACTGTCAGAAAATCCAACCAAGAGGGAAAAAAGTGTCTATTGAATTGTTTAGTTGAGGTTATGTTTTGTGCAATTACAGGTGCAGAGCTGCTATCTGCCAGTATGACACATTTGTCAATATTTCTGAAGCGTAGAAAATTACATGAATTTCTGACAATTCGTACTGCTTTAGGAAGTCGACATCTTTGCAGAAGAAAACTGAATCAATATTTTTATCTATATATCTCAGTATTAAATAATTAGTCGAGAATCTAAAAGCGATAAGAATCTTATAGAAATAAGAACTATAACAAATTTAAACCTCTTGCTAGCGACTGAAAGCACTTGCTGGCCTATTCTCGCCTAAAAGAACTGAGAAGTATGTCAACTTTTGCACTATTAAACAAAATCTATTGTTGTAATCATGAAACAGAGAAACTTGCTACACACTGTTATGATGTTACAATGAGTTAATAGGGTTGAATGTCCTACTGTCACCGATAAGCTTCTTTGCTCTCCTCTCTCTTGCACATGATCGATTAACTTCAAAACAGATTTTAAGATGCCGGCCCAAACATGACAGTTGTATTCGGTTTTCATCTTGCACCGTTTCAAAAAACCAAGACACTTGAATTGTTCTTTAAAGTCATAAGAAATATGTTTAGTTTTTATGTATAATTCCTTTATACCATCCATGAGTACAGATTAAGCAACACTGGAGGAGGAAATAGAGAGTGTTCAGCACTTCCTTTGTTGGTGTCCAGCTGTTTCCTACGTAAGGGCTTTGTATCTGGGCAGACCGATGCTGCACGATTTGATGGAGGTATCGAAATATAATGAAAATGGGTTGGACTTCTTTATCCGATCCTCGGGTGGGTTCTAAACCATTGATATATAGATCTGCTGAGATACATATCAGGAAAAAATATATATATATATATATTTTTTTTAAATCAAACACTTCAGGATATTTTTCAGTTGGACTGATAATTTTAATTGTCTGGTTTAAATGCCAGTTTACTGTTTGGCAATTGTTAAGCAATCTTGTGGCAACACAATGGGACCAAATTGGACCCAAGTGGGCTGGCTTTTCAATGGCTGGCACCCTGTAAAACCTAAATAACCTAACACTGGATCTTACGAACATTCAAGTTATCTCTATGCTTAAGACCTCATTCGGATATTAAAATTAGATCATTATTTAGTGAATCATTCTTATTTTGCCTTCTGGTACCAATCTGGGTTCTAGAAAATGCAAGAACGTTACTTAAAAGCTACACAGTGCTGTGAAAACATATTTATGTTGAGAGAAAGCGTTTTTGCGTGAGTTTTAAGCTGCATTAACGTCTGCAAGGTGGCAGCGCCACGCATGTGATAGTTTCTTGCTACTAGCAACATAGTAAACCCTTAACGTCAAATGCATTGTTTACATTTTTTTAAAATGAGATATTCTGCATTAAACATTTAAAAATTATTCTGTGAACATAAAAATAATTCAAATAAAAATAAATTATAATTGTGGAAAGGTACTTTCATAGTTTATAATTGTAAAATTATAAATTTGTAAAAGTTACAAATATTTTTGACAAGCATAGCTTACCACATGCTTATTTTTGTTTTATTGTTGTAATTTTGCGCTAGTGCTGCCACCTTGTTGACATTAATGCACTTTGAAGAGTTTTTCTAACTTGCGTTTTTTCTCTCTCAAATAGGAAATTAACAACACCTAGTTTATTCTTTCTAACATTTGCTGTTTCTTTCTAGCAATTTTATAACAAATTAATTAAACGAAACTGAAGTATCACATCAACTTAGCTTAAAAATTTAGATGAAAAACGACCAAGTTCTTTAAGCATTGAGTTAAGCAAACTGGTTCTAGTACTCAAATTACAAGCAACCTTAATTGCAACTAATTAAGTTATTAAACCCCAGTTTTTGGGTTCTTCAACTTTATTGGTTTTGTTTAATCTTGCACATTTGTGGACCGGGCCACAAGACTGCTTTAAAAATTGCCAAACAGTAAACTGACATTTAAACCAGATAATTAAAATTATCAGTCCAACTGAAAAATATCCTCAAGTGTTTGATTTAAAAAAAAGAAAATTTATATCTATATTTTTTTCCTTTTTCCGCCATCTCTCAACATATTCCAGTTTTGTTATGCTGGACCCAAATGCTTTTCCTCTCGAACAATGGTTAAAGTGCTTTCTATGAAATAGACATGAAAAATATATTTTCCAAACTATCTCTAATTGCATTAAATATTTCAGTTTTAATTTAATATGTACTATGTCTGTGTACTCGTAGATATTTATTTGAAGATTTTTGAAATATATTTAATTGCCTTTTAACGTTTGTATGCAGCTACTTTTGCTTTGAGATATGTACTAGCGTTTGCTGCTATTCCATTTTATTTCCACTTGGTAACTTTTATACTTTTCAAACAAATTTTAAGTGGCAATTATGAATGTCAACACCTTTTGTAACAAGATATAAGTTGTTACAAAATCCATTTAATGAAATAAAAAAATAAAAATATATTATAAAACGAAACAATTTGTGCTTTTTTTGTTTGTTTTGAAGTATCTTTTTACCATAAACAATTAAAAAAAATATATAAATATCAAATTTCGTTAAATTTTAAAGAGTATTTTTTTTTAATAAATAGATGAAAACGCATTTGGAAGAATGTTCACACAAATAAATGCATATCCCTTTTCTTGAAATTCAAAGCTGGCTTATTATTTCAAAAAGCAAAAAAAAAGAAAAAAAAAGACTTAATAAAGTAATCAAAAACAGCCTTCTTAACCTCGTTACTTTGAAAACAGTGCTTTTGTTTTCGTTGGAGTTTTTTTTTTCTTCATTTTTCATCCTCCTCCTATCTTTTGTTGAGTTTTATGCATTTTTTTCTGATGCATGTATATATGTATATACGAGTATGTATGAATTTTCAAGTTTTTACTTGAACACAGACAATAAACAAATAACTGATCTTGATAATGATGATAAAGTACAAAAACAAACATAAGTTTATTAAAGTTAAACAAAAAAAAAAAAAAACCCGACAAGAATCTGACAATGTTTTGAAAACAATAATGAAATGAAGAAAAACGGAACCTTTAATGTGTTCCAAGTCACTCGCTGTAACATGATTCATATGTATAGTAGAGCGACTCACAAAAAAAAAAGTGAAAACCTTTTTAAAAATTAATCTTGGACTTCTACAAGATGACATCTAAAATATAAATATATGCCGCCAAAAAATCGAAGATCATTTCTTTTTTTCTTTCGTTAGTCCTATTTGCATCCATACTTGATCTAGAAACTAAATCTGCTATAATATTAGAGTTACCACCAAATTGCATTTATAAATAAATATTCCAGATCACTGTGTAAAATATTTCTAATTTGCAAAAATCTAAATTATTTACATACAAAGGTGATGTATTTGGCAAAAGAAAAAATTTAGTACCCATATTGCCCTATTTAAAACAAAGGGTTACCACCCCATGGCATTTTGGTCAAAACACGAACAAGCATGAATTTCCAGATCACTGAGTAAAATCCATTAAATTTTTAAAAATCTAAATTATTTACATACAAAGATAATATACTAGGCAAAGAAAAAAATTAATACCCTTATTTACCTATTTAAAACGAAGGGTTACCACCCCATGGCATTTTTGTCAAAACACGAACAAGCATGAATTTCCAGATCACTGAGTAAAGTCCATTAAATTTTTAAAAATCTAAATTATTTACATACAAAGATAATATACTAGGCAAAGAAAAAAATTAATACCCTTATTTACCTATTTAAAACGCAGGGTTACCACCCCTATTATATTTTTGGCTAAACGCGAACAAGCACGAATTTCCAGATCACTGAGTAAAATCCATTAAATTTGTAAAAATCTAAATTATTTACATACAATGATAGTATAATAGGCAAAGAAAAAAATTAATAATTAATTAATATTAGAGTTACCACAAAATTGCATTTATAAATATTCCAGATCACGGTGTAAAATATATCTAATTTGCAAAAATCTAAATTATTTACATACAAAGATGATGTATTTAACAAAATAAAAAATTTAATACTCATATTGCCTTTTTTAAAACAAAGGGTTACCACCCCATTGTACTTTTGTCAAAACGCGAAGAAGCATGAATTTCCAGATCACTGAGTAAAATCCATTAAATTTTTAAAAATCTAAATTATTTACATACAAAGATAATATACTAGTCAAAGAAAAAAATTAATACCCTTATTGCCCTATTTAAAACGAAGGGTTACCAACCCATTGCATATTTGTCAAAACGCGAACAAGCACGAATTTCTGAGACCCGTATATAATTAATTCGACTAAAGATTAAAATATGTTAATTTGGCATTTTTATAACAAACTACTACGAACAAAAAATTCAAAAACGGTCCTTTTTACAGAATATTCTTAAAAAAAGAACATGGAATGATCAGACCTTGGACAAATTGTATATACACACGCCTTAACAAACCTTTCTTACGATATCAATATCGTATATGTAGGTAAGAAAACACATTCTCAAATTAACAAAACATTTGACGAGACGTCAAAGCTGCAGCCGAAAAATTTTAGATATCATCATAGAAAGTACTAATGTTCATTTTTAGGGGGGTACACCATGCATGAATTTCGCTTCCATACAACTTGAGTCGCTCTAATGTATAGTAGGTATGTTACTTAACTAACGTACGAGTACACACACGCTGTGCTTTTGGGTGTAAGGTAATAAAAAAAATTCTTTGAGATAAAGTTGTTAAAACAAAAAAAGATCTGAATAAAAATGTAATCAATTTCAAGGTTTCTTTTTTGTCTGCCTGCTTTTGTGGAAATCTACTTAAGAAGTTAACGATGGCTTGAAGTATGACTGTTTTAAGAGGCTTTTCGGCGTACATACACACTTACATAAATATTTCAGTTAATGCATATACATATATATAGACATAATTAAACATGAACTTGTTAGAAAATTATATTCCAAGGTATGATAACTGCATTTGCTATTTTATTTTTACTTTTTTTTAAGTTTCGCATTTTTCAATGACATGTTGTGTATGAAAGAGGCACTTGCCTGGCTGCTCTTAAATTTACTTTTAAAGGATTTTACTTTCAAAGGATTTTTAAATACTACCAAATAAACTTAATGTAGTTTTTAACTAAAAACATCAAACTAAAGAAGCGGTGCTGCGTGCCCAAGAACTACGAGTCCTGATCAAAAAATAACCGCTATAAATTTTTTCAAAAAGTATTTATTTATTTATCAATAACTATCTTGTCCCCTTTAAAGTAATCCCCCTCAGATATAATACACTTATTCGCATAGCAGCGTTTTTTACAATCCTCAAAACTCTTCTGAAACGCGATTTTTGGTATCGCCAACAGCTCCGGTTTCAATTTTTTTTTATCTTCTCAATCGTAGCATCGGAGTCTTCAGTTTAGGGTGGTGCAAAATCCGTGACGAATTGCTGCGGGCAAATGGCGCATAACTTGAAGGTAGTATTCCTTATTGACCGTTCAACCTTGTGGCAAGAATTCATGATGCTCCACTCCATTGCAGTCAAAGGAAACAGTGAGCAATACCTTCACATTTTACCGAACTTGATGTGCTTTTTTCGGTCTTGGCTCTTGTGGACGCTTCCATTGAGATAATTGGGCTTTGGTTTCAATGTCATAGCCATATACCCATGATTCGTCACCAGTTATGACTTTTTTGAGGAAATCTGGATCGGCGTTGACCATGTTCAACATCTCCTGAGCGATGTCTGTGAGACGTTGGTTTTCTAAAAATTTAGTAAAAAATCGAAGAGCACACCAAAACAAACTGGCTAAAACTAAAAATACCTTTTTAAAAATTATCGCCTTAAGGCTAATATTGAGTTCATTATTTCGTGCGAAATTCTTTCAAATTGTATACAAAAGTGTTTCGTGTGAAATATTTGCGAAATAAGTTTAGAAATATATTACTGAGTTTTTAAAGCGAAAAACACACAAAATGTATCGGCAACATGTTTTAATTTAAAATTGTTTCTGCGACTATTTATTTTTTCAGCTGCGAAATAACATAAGTCCCAATTTTCACGAAGCAACTTTAGTTGAGCAATTCTTGAGTTTGGTGACAAATAAGAGAGGAAAGAGTGGGGAGTGTAAAAATGAGTACAGACTTGCTTGTACTCGGAAAGTCGTTTTGTGCTATCATTCGTAATATCAGAAATTTTACATTTTCTTTCATTTGTGTTTCTTTTATGTATTGATATATTGTCCGTGATGAAAGTAATATTGGTGCGAAATTGCGATATTTTAATTCATTTGAAAAAAAAATTTTTAAATATTGTGGACAAGTTAAAAAAATTGACAGCAGTATTAATTTACAAGAAGTGAAAATTAAATGAAAAAATTTGAGAATGCAGTACATGCAAGATTAAGAAAGTGTAAGCAATAGAAAACGAAAATTGCTCAAGTAAAATTGCTGTGTCTGAACATAAAAGCAAGTTGAAAAGAAAATTTGATAAGAATTGCGCAACTAAAGTTGCCTCGTGAAAATTGGTACTAAGCAAAGCTTTTTTCGCACGAAATACATACATGTATACTTAAAATTAAAAATGAGACATGAATAAACAACACTGAGTACATCTAAATTTTTTCGTATGAACAATTTTCGCACATTCAATCTCAATACTAGGCTTTAAATAAAAAAGAATTCGTAGAAAAGAATCTGTAACTTAAAAACGATCAATACCTATTTTTATAGATTTACACATTTAAAAGGCGTTTATGTAGAAGTAATGTTATCAGGACACTCTACCCGTTTTTCAAAACTGAATGCATTTTTAGAAATGTTAAATTTGCCAAGAACGAAAATATTTCAGATACCTACATCGTTAATTACTGTAAACAACTTTATATTCAATACACAACATGTATGCCATAAACATACGAGTAATTTGCTTGTAAACAATGCTTCAGCAACATGTCAAATGTTTAGCAATAAGTTTGCTTGCAGTGCATCACCTTCATTTGCATCATAATCCAATAACAAAGTGTGTGAAGGAGCAGTTAATTTCTTATACACAATATTGAAATTTTTAACGACTTTTTTTTCTCTGTTAATTTTTATTGAGTTTCATCAGTGCTTAAATACTTTTTATTTCTGTAATTAAATTGTTATTATATTGCAATTGATATTGTTTTTTCGTCTTTTGTATTTAATAAAACTTGGGATTTGGGTCAACCCAAACAGTTGTATAACTTAAAAATTTCCTTATTGTTCTGTCTTATTGTTGTGTTTTATCTTAAAAAAAAAATAAATTTAATACTTAAAACCTTCGACAGCTTTATTAATCGAAAGCTGCTTATATAGCGAAATATCGTTTAATGGCGTTAAACTTTAAAAAAATAAGCAAAAAAAATTGCACAGGCTAACAAACTGGCGCCCAGATAATTGTGTTTTTATTAAAAGGAAAAATCCATTTAGAATTTGGATTTTAAGCCAACAGAAAGATATGCTCATACATATGTACATACATATATAATGCGAATATAAGAGTATATCTCTAAGTAATGGGATCTACCTATTAAACATATGCGCGGATACACTCAAAGCATACAAACTTATAAAATTTATAATAAATTATTTGTGAGTTTTTCAATGTTTCTTGTACAGATGATTATTGTTATTTTTTACATAAAATTAATTTCTATAAATGCCAGTGCTTATGACTCTACTTCGCATGAGACAATAAATATGCTATAAAGAACCGAAGTCATGACTTAAACCAAAAGTGCCATGTCCATTGTCAGACCACGTGTGCGTGTGTACATGTATGTGTCTACGCGTGCCTACCAACAAAGCATCTGACAAGTTGTGATAATAAGAAATCATAAATATTTTGTTGTCTGGATAAGTTTGAGTGCGGTAGCAGTAATAAAGCAAAACAACAGCATACAATATAATATTCTTATTTAAGTAAAAAGTAATGTATAGTAACTTGTTTAAACTGTTTTTGTGATACTTTCTGTTACACTCTGGCAGATGTTTACTATCTGCAACCGAAATTGACTAATGAAAAATGTAAGGCTTAAGATTGATTCGTTCACTAATTCAATAAAAATTTCCAGAAGAAATTTATTTTTAAAACCAATTATTTAAAACAATTTTTATAGAAGGTTGCTTCTAAAGGATACTTTTTTGCATGTTATCCTACATTACACAGGGTACTTGTTTGTAGACCTAACAAGTAAGAGCGTATTATATTCGTCTGGGCCGAATCTAAAAAACCCTTCACGATAGTCACCTATATAAATATATAGTATATATAAATATATAGCATATATATAAATATATAGCATATAATTTGAACTAAATATGCTCGGTTATATATAAACCGACTTTAGTTCAAAAAGGAAATTTTTCAAGGAAATTTTCATGCAAAAATCGGTTTAGGCTATATCTCGTATAATTATGAACCTATATCGGAATTTTTCATTTCCTGTATTTTAATTATCTCGTTTTATAATCAGAACTGATTTCAAGCAAAAAAATTTTCCACTAAAAAATCGGTTTCGACTATATCTCGGGTATATATGGACTGATATTGGAATTTCTCATTTTTTGAATTTTAATAACCTCATTTTTTTTGGGGGGGCTTTAATTGCTATGCTTAACAGATGTGTGAAATTTGAAGCAAAACAAACAATTTTTTTTAAAAAATTTTCATACAAAATTGCAAAAATATAATGGCTCTTTCGGCATTTTGGACATATATCAGCTATATTTGAGCCGATTTTACTGAATTTCAATAGCAAACCCATGACTCGATGGAGTAATATAATGGTGAAAGAAAAAAGTTTCTAAGTCTAATGTTTTTCTCAGAAAGGGTATTTCAACGACCGACAGACGGACATCGCTTAATCGACTTTTCTATTAATTCTGATTCAGAATATATATACCTTATAGGGTCGCAAAAAAAAAGTTATAGAAATTAAAAACGAAATCACAAACTTATATATACCCTTTACATTTTTGTGAAGGGCTATACCCTAAAGAATACTTTTTGGAAAAAAGTAGCTTTTTACGAAAGGTAATTTTTTATGAAAAAATACTTTTTTACAACAGCTACTTTTTATAAAAAGTAATTTTTTATAAAAGGTATTTTTTTATGAACATAGCTTTTTTGTAAAAGGTACTTTTTTATAAAAGGTTTATTTTAATAAAAATAGTACTTTTTTATAAAAGGTACTTTTTTATAAACATGCATGTTCTGAGAAACGCAAATCGCTTAAATTTAGTGTTTTCGATTTGAAAACGCCAAATAGTTGTTCTGAGAAACGTATAACGCAAGAAATATGGTTTTACGATTTGAAATCGCCAAATAGGTGTTCGCGAAAACGCATATCGCTTAAAATTGGCGACTTCAACTCGCATGAGTATATTGAAGTGAACTGATAGCATTTGCTAAACCTGAACTTGCAAATACCAATAAAATTATTCACAATTAAAATTTAATATGTTTTCTTTTTATTTCAATAAAAAGTTTTAAGAATTTTACACATTTTCATTAAGAAAACTAAATTGAAAAATTGTTCTATTTGTTGTCAAATTACATATAGACGTATGTAAAACACATGTTGTATTTTTGGAAAAAACTCCTAAACGCCAGTAAAACGCGCGTTCCTCAGAATACCTAAAAATCAATTAAACGTTTTTCGAACCGCATTGCGGTTTCAGAACGCGCGTTTTCAGAACATGGCTGAAAATGTATGTTTTATAAAAGGTACTTTCTTATAAAAGGTGCTTTTTCATAAATGGCAATATATTTACAAAAGGTATTTTTTATACAAGGTGTTTTTTTAAAAGGTCCTTTTTTGTAAAAGCTACTTTTTTCTAAAAGATCTTTGTTATAAATGGTACTCTTTTTTTTTAATAAAATTCTATTTTTTATACACAAAAATTTATAAAAAAAGTTAAGTTTTTGTAAAAGGTACTTATTTTTAAGGGCAAAATTTCTTAAAAGCTGTTTAATATTTTGTAAAAAGTATAACTAATTTTGGTTTACATAAAAGGTTCATTTTGTAGTTAGAAGGAACTATTTTCCAAAAGTTAATTTTTTTTTAACGTTCAGCTCTTTTTCTCACATTAAACCGGAATCGTTCGATTTGTTGTGGTTCTTTAGCTGTCATTTTTCATTGGAATATAATTTAAGATATTTTTTGTTTTGTTGAGCCAGATATTTTGATTCGATTGCATATTGCGCTCATTTTGCTGTCATGAAATATAAAACCATAAACGGTCATGATATTTTAATAAACTGACACTTTTTGCTGGCTTCTTTATTTCACTTCGAGTCTCTTATTTTATTTTTGTTTAGTTTTTAAGAATTTATCGATGGCTGTAGAATACGAAAAATTTGTAGAGAAAAAACACAATTTTCGAAATTCATGGTTAAACGAGACATATGGCTGAATGGTACTGGTACAAAGTGCAAGTTTTTATTTATTTCTTTTCTTTATTTTTTATTTTGTATGACATGTTTTTACGCTTTCGGTTCTCCATCTATTGAACAGGAACAAACAAAAAATATTTATAAGTATTTTGCAAAAAATTCAGTAAGTCAAAAGCCACTAACATCGAATAACAAAACATAAGAAATATATTTTCTGTGTGAATAATGAAGTTCGGTATTTTTTTGCTCTTGTTCTGGATGACGAATGAAGTCATTTATTAAAGTGTTGTTTTCGTATGCGTTTCACTCCTTCCTTGAAATTTGAGGCAGGGTTCAGAAGACAACGCCTTTGTTAATTTTGATTTAAACAGACATACAAATGAAAGATTTATCACAGCGCAATTTAAATACCAACATTTTTGTTTAACAGTTTCTTTTTTACTTTGCAGCAATTGAAGAAATGGGGGAATGGCGAAAAATTGTTTTTTTTTAAGTAAATTATTAATATTTAAAAACTGTTTTAATTAAATTTAATGGAGCGTTTAGAAAAAACAAAATAAAAAACTTTAAAAACAAATTGTAGTGAATTTTTCATTATTTAACAACTAATAAAATAATTTTAAATTGATTTGCGTGCTGTTGACAATTTCAATTAATTTGATCTCTAATTGTCAGTTTGTGTTAAAACAGAAATCACAACATGCAAAAATAGGATTAAAATACATTTGAAATGCTTCTTCAACTCTGACCTGAATCTTTTGTTTAGCTTTTAGTTTGGCTAATTAAAATCTAACATGACACAGAAATAATTACAATCTGAATGGCAAGAAAACATCAAAAAGACACCACACACTCTAAAGCTCTTAATTATGCTCTCTATCTCTGTTTTCTTTATTAATTCTTTAAATATTTCTCGTATTCTTTGTGTTTAAAATCATGTTGTGAATAAACAAAAGTAATTATAACAAATGTCATTGATACGAATGATAAAGGATAAAGATTGTTTTGTTTTCAAACGTTCAAAATTTAGTGTTAGTTAAAGGAAATTAATCAGTTTTAGTTATAAATATAAACAGTGTGACAAAAAAGCCACCATAGGAAAGGGTACTATATGTGTGACATTATTTTTCAAACCTTCTGCAACAAAAAATATCAGTTTTTTTTTGTAAGCTGCAAAAAATAAATGTATAATTAGAAAAGTTGTGAAATTTTTAAACCTCACCCTTTCTCTAATATAAGGCCATCCTATACAATGATATAACTTTAGCTTCGTTATAGACGGAGTCCTTATTCTGGACTCAAGTGAAAGTTAGGAAGGTGGAATGTACATATACAAACATATCCCGTGTGGCACTCATACCGTTATAGACGGAAACCTTATTCTGGACTCATATAAGTTAAAGTTAAGCAGATGGATGTACATATACAAACATATACCGTGTGGCACTCATACCACTAAGAAGTACAGATCTCGCATTTATCTCGGTTATACATAAAAGTTATTTGCTAATAAAACCTATTATTTGCAAATAGTTAATTCACAGTTTATGCAGCCAAAGAAGGCTCAAAGTAAAAAGCAAAAACACGTTTAAAGGGCTGAAAAGTCCCGAGCCTAACAAAGTAAATACAGTTTTTTTGGTTCGAAATTAGCTTTATTCATCAACGTAAACTCCATCAAGAGCAACGCAATCATTCCAGCTCCCCTCTAATATTTCAATACCACTTTTGTAGAACCATTTATTTTTTGCCTCAAAATAGGCCTTAGTTTCAGCGATAACCTCTTCATTCGTGCAAAAATTTTTACCACCGAACATTTAGTTCAGGTCTGCGAACAGCCAGTAGTCGCTGGGAGACAAATTTGGCGAATACGGTGGATGTGAGAGCAATTCGAAGTTCAAGTCATGTAGTTTTGCCATTGGTTTGATTAACTTGTGACACAGTGCGTTGTCTTGATGAAACTAAATTTTTTTCTTTGCCATATGCGGTCGTTTCTTTGCAGTTTCGGCCTTCCAAAACTGATATAAAATATAATCATTGTTAATCGTATTTCCTTTCTCAAGATACTCGATGAATATGACACCACGCACATCCCAAAATACCGAGGCCATAACCTTTCCAGCCGATTGTTGTGCTTTCAGGCGCTTTGAAAGAGGTTCGCCAGCTGTCCACTCAGATGACGATCGTTTTGATTCCGGAGTATAATAATGGATCCATGTTTCATCCATTTTCACATATCGATAGAAAAATTCCGGTTAATTACGTTTAAACATGACCAAACACTGCTCTGAATCATCAACACGTTCTCGTTTTTGGTCAAACAGTGAGTAAATGCGGCACCAACCTTGAACAGAGCTTTCTCATAGTCAAATGTTAATGCAATATAAAGCCAACACGTTCTCTTGATATCTTCACGATGTCAGCTAACTCACGCGACTTTACTAATCGATCATTCAAAACGATTTTGTGGATTTTTTTATGTTTTTTGGTGTTACCGCCTCATTTGGACGTCCACTGCATTTGGCATCATCGGTTTGAAGTCAGCAAACCAACATTTTATTGTTACTTCTGATGAAGCGAAGTCCCCATAACACTTTTCAAGCCACTGCTTTGTCTGATCGGTATTTTTTCCTATCAAGAAGTAGTGTAAAATTAAAACACGAAATTGTTTTTGATCCATTGTTTTTTGTTTTGTTATTTATGTAGCGTAACTCACAAACTAATGAATAGAATATCATGAAATTTTAACAGCTGTCTTTTAAAAGTATTTAGTATTAACTGAAAAAAGGGTAACTGCAATAAAACTGGCGCCATCTATGTGTTAGACACGGGACTTTTCAGCCCATGTAGTATTTGTTTTATTAGTTTCTTTAAAGCATTTATTTTCTTTTTCTAAAGTCTTATACAGCAGTAGTGCGCAATCATCTAATGATAAAAATATAAGTTAACTTGTTAAAATTTGGAGGAATGACGAGTTTTGAAATGGAAAAAATTCATTTGTAATGAAACCTTTGGATCAATTTCAACTTTCGGCAAACCAACCTTTTCTTACTTATCATAATTCTTATTATAAATGCATTAGGAAAAAAAAAATTAGGTGCAAGACAATTAAGTGCAATTTTGAGTGCACTAGATGTATTGTTCTTACTTTGGAAAAAGTTATTTAAATGTCTTGAATGTTCACTCGACTAAAAATGAAATAAAATTAGAATGAATGAATTCGTTATCTGAAGTTTTTAATGCATTTATTTCAATGCATTTAAAAAATAGTATTTCACATTATTTCCTACATCTGTCAACAATGCAGTTTATACCTCGACTATATAGTATAGCGCAAAATCCTTATGCCTCGGCAAAGGAGATTTACGATTGTTTGAACCACTCTCTCTATTCCAGATTTCTCGGCTTAAGTATTCAAAACTTTATTTCACTTCTATTATTTTAACAGCTATGTTCCGAGAAACGTTCTAAGTAACGCGCGTTTTACTGGAGCTTCGGAGTTTTTTCCGAAAAAGTACTACATGTGTTTTACATACGTACATATGTGTGTGGTATTTATATAAAAAAAAAAAAATATTTGACAACAAATAGAACAATTTTTTAATTGAAAATTCTTTCAATTTTTTATTGAAATTTTAAAAAAACATGTAAAATTTTAATTGTGAATAATTTTATTGCCTTTTACAAGTTCAGTTTTAGCAAATTCAATCAGTTCACTTCAATATACACATACAAATCAATATCAGTTCACTTCAATATACACATACAAAACATCTATGTGGCGATTTCAAATCGGAAATGCTAAATTTAAGCGATTTGCATTTCTCAGAACATGCCTGTAAGTTTCTCTTTAAGGAGCGTTAACAATTTTTCTAGTGTCTATTTCTTCCTGAATAACTCTCAATCGTTTTGTGCTGCTTTCTTTATCTCTACTATTTCCTTTTTGTTTCTAACCAGAAAAGTTTACTAATAACATATTTACAATGTATTTAAGTATAGTATCTAATTAAAACATGTTTTCTCTTTTAATTCGACAAATATTGACGGCAATTAAAAAAATGAACAAACAATAAAGCTGTGTACCATTTACAATTTTGTAATCTTGTTGTCAAACCAATATGGAACACAGACAAAAAAAAAATATATATATATATTTAACGAAGAAAAATAAAACTAAACATAATGAATTAAATCCAAATAAAATTGCGTATCACTTAAAAATCCAGATAATTAACACACACTTACACTCAATGAAAATAAAATTCATTTTCATTAAAAATTAACCCCACAACTTGCACTACTTACTGCTGTGGAAGAATTTAGAAAAAGAAAATAAATGCTTTAAACAAACTAATAAAACAAATACTCTACAGTTACAAACAAACAGACATGCTTTTTCATAATTAGATGAAGAATGACCCCACGATCTTTCTATATTACCATTATAAAAACATGTGGTGTTTTTTCCTGCCCAGTGGTAAAATTTCAAAAGATTAGATATAATTTTTTACTTTTGAATGAACTAATTATTATGAATTTATCAGCCAACCGCAAAGCTTGCTGAAAAACGCTTAATTGATTTTTAGATGTTCTAAGAAACGCGCGTTTTACTGGCGTTTCGGAGTTTATTCCGAAAAAATACAACATGTGTTTTATACTTATACGTATATGTATGTGGTATTTATATAAAATGAAAAGACATTTTTGACAACAAATAGACAAATTTTTTAATTTATTGCCAGTTCACCGATGTCGAAAGGATAAGATCATTCGCATTCTAGGCGAAAGAAAATTGATTTGGGGTTTTCTAACTTTATTCTATGCGAACGAATAATAGTGACATAGCCAAACCCAAATTGATTCGTAAGTGAGTGACTAGCTTTGTTTCGCATACATTTTCATTCGATATCGGTAAACAGGCTGTAAGTTTTTTTAATTGAAAACTTGTAAAATTCTTTCAACTTTTTATTGAAATAAAAAGGAAACATATTAAATGTTAATTGTGAATAATATTATTGCCTTTTGCAAGTTCAGGTTTAGCTAATTCCATCAGTTCTCTTCAATATATACATGCGACTTCAAGCCAATTTTAAGCCAGAACACCTATTTGGCGATTTAAAATCGCAAAACCATACTCCTGGCGTTATACGTTTCTCGGAACACCTCTTTCAAATTGAAAACGATAATTTCAAGTGATTTGCGTTTGTCAGAACATGCCTGAATTATAGATGTCATTGAAAGTTTTTGGAATTATTCGTTTAGATAATCCTTCAGCATGAGTAATGGTTTACAAAACTCGCATTTTAAGCGGCTGTTAAGCAAGCTATGGGGCTCACTGGCTGTTTCCCATAACATAATTTCATATGCTCATACTGGTTTTCGTATGGCTTTTTACTCGTATATTCTTGGTTCATTATAAAGAGTGAAATCTGACTTTACACATTAAATTAGTTTATTTACTTTTAATATGTAGCTTGCACGGAAGTCTTTTATCTAAGACTATTCTTAGATATTTGACGACATTCTCTTGTGCTATTTGCTGACCACATATTATAACTCTTGTACAGTCTCCCCCTCACAGAGCAAATATGACATGTTTTGATTTTCCTGAATTTACTACGTTACATTAAGTTTCTCCTCAAGTTGGTTTATTTTATTTTGAACAAGCGATGATGCTGATAGCAGTGTTATCCACGTATGTTGCTATCATGACTTCATCTACTACTGCAATGTCTGAAGTAAATATTCTGAACAACAATGAACCCAGTACACTTCTTTGTGGTATTCTCGCCTTTATCTCATATATATCTGATTTTTCAACATTACTTTTAAATAAATAAATAGTATTGTGTCGGGAAAAGCTTCTTTTTTAAAAAAAGTAATCCGTTCTGTAATAAAAGCTTGCTGTATACCGATAAGTATCTTTCATTTTCTTTCTCCTACTCTATTTCTTATTTTCCTCAACGACTCTCTCTATCAAACTTCCAACCCTATCCACTCTTTCGCGGATGACAGCAGCATTTGTCACTCGTACTCTTTTAGTTATAGGCCCAGCCTATCATAGATCGCTGCCAAGAGGCTAAATATGAATGATTCACTGAATAGTGATCTTCTATTAATCTCCGAATGGGGTCGTAAAAACGCTCGTAAGACCCAGTGTTGTTTATTAACACACAAATAAACGGCCACAAATGCTGCCCCATCTGTGCTCATGGATGGTATAAATATCGAGGAATCGGATGCTCTGGATGTTCTTGGAATGAAGATACAGTGTGATGTTCGCTGGACTGAACACATTTTTCATGTCTCTAAAGAAGCATTCAAGTGACTCGGGATTTTGAAACGGTGTAAGATGTACTTCACTCCATCCGATGTCCTTACTATTTATACCACCTACATCCGACCGAAAATCGAATACAACTCTCATGTTTGGGCCGGTGCCTCAAAGTCTACTTTAGGGGTGATCGACCATGTACAGGAGAGGGCGAAAAAGCTCATCGGTGACAGTAGGGTATCCAACTCTATTGACGCACTGGAGCATCGACGTAGTGTAGGTTGCATTAATCTGTTCTATCGTTACTACAATGGATTTTTCTCTGACGAGATCAGAGGTCTTGTTCCCGAAACTCGCACATTTTTACGTAGCACGCGTTCATCGTCCATAGCTCATCTATTTGTGGTCGTTCGTTCGTTTTTCAGCCGTACGCTTCGTCTGTGGAACAAGTTGCCTGCAGACGTGTTTCCTGTCTGTTATAGCGTTGGAAAGTTCAAGTCAAATGTTCACAAATACTACTCCCTCTTTCCTCCTCCTCACAACCTATTTTCCTAATTCTGGTACAATGTACTGCATATGTAGGTTTCATCCCCTGAATACTGGTCCAAGAAAAAAAAACGCATCTGTTGTAGAACTCACAATTTGGTTACCTTGTTGCTGGGGAAAGGATTAATTGAAGTATATAATAGTCTGCTGGAATTATGGAATACAAAAATTGATATATGCCGCAACAGAGCATTTAAACACAACAAAACATCTAAATAAAAATTTGCAATTTTCAAGTCGCTAGGGCATTTATAAAACTTGCGAGTAACAAAAAATTTGCTATTGATTATTTAAAATAAATGTGGTTTCGCCAAATGAATGAAGAACAACATGTTGATAATAGTATATAAAGTTGTATAGTTGCTTAACATGGTATAATAAAAGGTTTGTTCATAGTTTTTACTACTGGGTATTATATTTATGTATGCTAAGGGGAAAACAGTACTTTATTAATTGGTTGAAAAAAAAAACAACAACAACAATAAAAACGCTACATAAAAAGGGCACTTCACAAACACACTACACACAAAACTATACAATCTACTCTTCAAAGTAGAGCCTACTTTGTGCGCTTTAAATCAATACGATCATTTTTTTTTTTTTCTTTTTTGTGTTAAAAAGGAAATTATTTTTCAATGTACTTGAAGCCCTTCACTGCAGTTCAAATAAGATTCAAAATATTTTGCTACACTCAACGCGTCAATTTTTGATTTCAACCGTTTCTAAAAAAAAAATGTTACCTTATCACTTGCAAGCACACTTCATATGTGCCTTATAAGTGTTTATGCGACCATCTGTTTATTTACTACTTGAAAATGGAGTACGAGTATCACTTGGTTAAAAAAACGTTTTTGTTTTTATTAAATAAAATTCAGTGGCTATTTAAAGGGAATTTATTTATTTTATTTTTTTAACAGCAAGAGATTTTTTATTTAACGAAAATTGACAACTTGTTGGAACTGTAGCTTTTTTGTTGTTTTTTATTAATACCGGAAACTGTCATTCTTTAAGTCATACAAAAGGCTGCATTATTTTGACCCTCTTCTTTAACTAACAAACAAAAATTACAAAAAAAATTAAAAAGCGGAAATACTTGTGAAAATTAGTAGGTAGGAATTAATTTTTCTGAGAACACAAATTTGTATAACAATTTTTGTGATACGTTTAAATTTGTTTTTCGTGACCCACAAACTTTGGCCTCATTTTTCATGCTTTATGATTTGTATTCGCGGTTTATGTTTAATATTCAAAATCTCTATTTTTACACGTAAAATAATATTTTTTTTTGTGTTTTATATCTAGAATAATTTGAATCTATTATAGAAATAATATTATGCCACATGTTTTATATCATGGTTGTAAAAAAAATCATTTTATTGTTTTTGTAGTAAAATAATTGGAATAGAAATTTTTGGTACTTAATTTAAAAACAGAAAGCAGATTTCTTTCTGATTAATAACTTTGCGGTTGAGCTAAGAGCAAATTTAAATAAAATCTTTCCAAAAGTAAAATATTACAAATAAAAATTTTAGCTTGTTTTCTATGTTTCCCAGCTATCTATATGTCGACATTTCATAGGAAAGGTGTAAAGAAATGTTAGAGACGTGTATAAATGAAAAAGCTTGTTTTTTGTGTTTTGACAAGTATTATTAGAGCATTTTTCTTTTTAAATTCTCAACAATTTATTTAGATTATTGGGATATAAAGTTGAATGTTTGAGAATATCTTTCAAAAATTTCCAAAGTCTACTGATGATTAGGGTAGTTCCTATGAAATGTCGACATATAGATAGCTGGGAAATATAGAAAACAAGCTCTTTATAAAATTTTTATTGGTATCAATGTTAGAAGCTAATATAGCGAATAAAAACTTAATTGTTTGTAAAATATTACAATAAATTAAAAAAGAAATATGTTTGATTATATTGTTAATTGTTTGCTTTCTTTAAATTTTAATAACTCAAAGTGTCTGCCTAAATCCTTCCAAATATCTGTCAGATTTGTTTTGCCAATAATTACAAATACTTTTATTTTTAGGCAGTGAGAGAATTCCGTGAAACGTATGAAAGATAATAGCGTGTTCAGACCTGTAATTTTAATTGAGTAAATTTTCGTTAATTGGCAATATTTTTTTGGCTGTTCATACATGCAAAATTTACCTTACTCAATTAGCAGTTAACAGCTGGAAAAGACACATTTATTTGGTTTGTAAAAATTTGTAATTGCCGATTTATAAAAGTGGAAAAAACTGATCTTTTAAAAAAAAATTATATTTTATAAAAAAAACATCGAATTGTGGCTGTCAGTCATTAAATATTCCCATTGCCGCCTTTTCTTTTTTTGCAAAGATATTATTTTTGAGACAAATTTTTACAAATTTTAAGTTGATATTGACAAAACAATAACAGCTGAACGATTTCTTATGTTATGTATAAAAAAAATAATTACAGCGTTGTGTGAAATTTCAGTTATACGTCCCTTGGCTTAGTGCATCGATCATCTGCGCATATATATGACCAATTTTGCTCTGACCACGCATGCCATCTATTTTGCTCGTCCACATGCCTAGAAGAGCTGCTTTTTGCTGTCTTTATTCTGACATCGCTTTGTAAACAGGGAAGTTTTATTTTAGTTAAACGTCAATTTTTTCTCTTCTGTATACTTTGTGTGCTGGACAGATCATCAATGATAGCATAGAGAGAGTGCAATTCCCTTGGGAAGTAGAATTGAACCCGGTTTTTAGTTCTTCAAAAAACAAAAAACTAAGACATTTTTTCGAACTGAAATCACTTTAAATAGGAAGTATTGACCATTCTGGATAATTTCATTCTGAACAACGTTCTAGATTTTCGTTTTTTTTTAAGCGCCAAAAAATACGTTACTTCCTCTGTGAATGGCTGATACCAGATAAAATGACACAGAAATTGTTTTCTGAAATAAAAGTTTATATATAATGGGTGATTTTATAAGAACTATCGGAAATTTAAAAAAAAAAAACACATAAAATTCAGAAAAATGCATGAAATATTTATTTGGATCGATAGTTGGGTCGATATAATTTAATGTTTGAAGATTATTTCATGCAAATGTTGGCCGCGGCTGCGTCTCAAATGGTCCATCCGCTTAGTCCAATTTTGGCATACTCTTTCCAACATTTCGGCCGGTATCTCACGAATAATGTTAGCAATGTTGGCTTCCAGTGCGTCAATCAAAGCGCGCTTGTCGCTATAGACATTAGCCTTAACATAGCCCCACAAAAAATAGTCTAGAGGCACAATCTGGGCGTCCAATTGACTGATCCCAAGCGTGAAATAAACTGTTCACCGAACTCGCCTCTCAATTGGTCCATTGTTTCGCGTGCTGTGTGGCATGTGGCACCGTCTTGTTGAAACCACATGTCATGCAAGTCAAGCTCTTCCATTTTGGGCAAAAAAAAGTTTGTTATCATCGCACGGTAGCGCTCACCATTCACAGTAACGTTGTGATTCGCATCATCTTTGAAGAAATACGGCCCAATGATGCCGCCAGCCCATAATCCGCACCAAACGGTTGTTTTTTGTGGATGAATTGGTAGCTCTTGCAATGCTTCTGGCTGCTCTTCACTCCAAATACGGCAGTTTTGCTTGTTCACGTATCCATTCAACCAGAAATGAGCCTCTTCGCTGAACACAATTCTTCGATAAAAAAGTGGATCTTCATCTAACTTTTCAAGAGCCCATTCACCAAAAATTTGGCGTTGTGGTAGGTCGTTTGGCTTTAATTCTTGCACCAGCTGTATCTTATAAGGCTTCACACCCAAATCCTTCCGCAAAATTTTCCACGTAGTGGAGTAACAGAGGCCCAACTGCTGCGAACGGCGCCGAATCGATAATTCACGGTCATCACCAACACTGGCCGATACGGCTGCGATATTTTCTTCAGTTCGCACTCTACGTAAGCGTGTTGGTGGTTTAATGTCCAACAATGTAAATTTGGTGCGAAATTGTTTTACAATAGCCCGAATAGAAGCCTCAGTAGGTCGATTAAACTGACCATAAAATGGAAGAAGCGCGCGATGAACTTTCTTAACAGAGCACGCATTTTGGTAATAAAATTCAATAATTTGCAAGCGTTGTTCGTTTGTAAGACGATTCATGATTAAATTATAGAGCCAAACTGAAGATGTTTGACAGTGACACAAGATACAAAACGTGCGTGAGCTGTCAAAACTAGTGTTGCACAAAAAGATAATAGCAAAATAATCACTCGTTAGTTCAAAATTTAGTCTAATTAAGCTGAAGAGGTAGTTAGGAATATTTGTGTAAGCGACTTATTGAGATAAAATTAAAGTATGCAATTAATTGCCTCATCGACGTAATTATACGAAATCACTTAATGTTAATTACTCAAAATTTAGCAAGGTATTCATTCCATCATACGTAAATTAAAGTTGACACAAAAATTTGAATTTATTGTACTTGGCAACTACAGTAAGTAGATTTTTAATAAACTCTTAAATTTTGTAAATAAAATAGAAATAAGAACTATTTGCACATACATATACATATGCCTAAACAGCGTAAAATTTTTAATAATTGATAGGACCTCTTGCTTTCTCCCCGGCATTGTATCGATTTGTTTTATCAACTTTTCAGCTCACAAATTTTGTTCACATAATTCTTATATACGAATACATATGTAAATTATATTTTATAGACATGGGTATTTACAAACAAGTAATTGTTATAAAACCAGGTGTTTTCAGGTTGCAACTCTAAGGCGCCAGTAAATGCAAATTTTTCACCGGCCTTAAATTTATGCATTTTCTATTCCACTCGGCAAAAATGCATTAAATTGAAACGTATTTCCTTTAATAATTCATAACATTTTAATAATGATTACAATCTTATGGGAATACGTAAATATCTTTTGAATATTGCGGCAAATAAATAATTTAAATTAATTTAAAATTGCACTAAATCTTGCCGCTTTATCAGCGAAATGTAATAATTAGAATATTATAAACATTTAAAAGCTTAACATACAGCTTATAGTTATAAGTTATTTAAAATTCCATTCACATGTTTTTAGTTTCTTATCGCCAAAAGCTTTTCCTGCTTCAGTTGTTGTTGAATTATAAACTTTCTCACGACTTAAATTGATGTCATAATTATAAAATATTTAGATTAGAAAAGAATTAGACAAATACTAAACGCCATTTGGGATCATTGGACAGAAATCTTAAGTTTTAGATTTGTTTTTTTTGTTTATTTCTTTCGTGCTTTCGTGCTGCTTATCCGCCCCTGTACTAATGTGGCTTCCCTGTAATTTTTATTTAAAATACAACACGTTTGTTAAAAAAAAAAAAAAAAACTAAATTATTTTAAAGACAGTTGTAAAACTGTTTAATGGTTTATTGCACTAAAGTCACGTTTATGACTTAATTATGGACAAATTGTATTAATATTACTTTTTAGTAGTTGAAATATTTTAAAGGGCGTATTTATGAAAACAAGTTATTGTTTCAAAAAACCTTTTTTAAAACCAAGCTTTTATTAATTGTTAATAAAATGCAATGCTAGCAATATAAAATGTTTATACACCCGCATGCCATTCAGCCATCGGCACGTGCTCACCTTGCATTGTATCGTTCATGTAATCAATCAGACATAATCTACATTAATAACAAACGAAACCAACTATTTCCCCCTAAATATTTTGAAGTTTCATATTCACGCCAACCAAGATACTCGTCAGGACGAATCAAACGAGCTCAAGCTCGATGGGGCTGCGTCTTTTCATTACATAGTTCCAATGGCCATCTTACAGCTTCAGCATCAGAACCCAGTTACTACATAGTATCAAAGTATTCTTCAAGACAAATCAAATGTGTCCATGTGTGCGGGGCTGCATCGTTAAATTACGGAGTTCCTACGGCAATCTTCTAGCTCGATCATCAGGTCAGCTTTATGGAATAATAGCATTGCATTGTCCTCCGATTTATACATGGTCTGATCAAAAAATTAACGTTATTTTCAAATTTCGTGAGTTAATAATGTTAGATTTTTGCTAGTTGTCCACCCAGCTAAAGATTTGATTATTATTTTTCTTGTCTTCTTAAATCAAGAATTATTGATCACAGCAAATTTGTATTGTAAAAATTCCTTTTTGAGAAAAAAAAAACTTAAGAAAGGAAAAACTTGAACTAAAACCCGATGTACATATGTACAAACCAAAAACTTTACTTAAAAATTATAAAGTTCAACAAAAAATCAAGAAATTATTTTTTTTTTTTTTTTTGTTATTTTGGTACACATGTCTGTTATATATGTTGTCCATATCAGTCGTTGCGGATTGTCAGTTTGTTTTTGACGTATAAAAACTTTAGTCGTGTCTGGTGTGTTCTTCGATGTTTTACTAAATTTTGAGCAAAAACAGCATTACATGGACAGCGCTCAGAAGCTGTTGAAGATCGCCAACGACGATCGAGATTTTCTCAAAAAGTTCATAACTGATACCGAGTCATGGGTGTATGGCTATGACATTGCTACCAAAGCTCTGGAAAAAAGCACGTCAAGTTCGGTCAAATGAGAAGGTTTTGCTCACTATTTGCGCGAAGCAATTCGTCAGAAACTCACAGAATTGTGGAAAAACAATCATGGACTTTGCAGCATGATAACGCAGCAGCTCACACATCGATGCTTGTGCGTGAATTTTTGGCCAAAAACAAACCCGTATTCACAGAACTGAAGGCACCGATGAAAGGAAAGTGTTTTGCTACGACGAAAAATCGAAACAGGAGCTGCTGGCGATACCTGACGATTGGAAAAAACGCTGGCATAAGAGTATTATTTCTAAGGAGAATTACTTTGAAGGGGACAAGATATTTATTGATGAATAAATGGCAAAATTTTAAATAACGTTTAATTTGTGATCAACCCTCGTATATGAATGCAAAACTTCAGCTCAAACAGAAACCATGAAATGTACAGACAACGGGACAGGTGAAACTAGATAAAAGCTTGTAAAAATATATTATTTCTTTACAAAACTTTAATAACAAATCAAATTTGCACAGCAAAATCGTTTATTAAGCCTTAAATGAGCTTAAAATATAATTAATGAAATTATAACTAAGACATCTAAATGCCACAATTTATCACATTTCAAGTTCTTTAAATAAAAAACTTTCAAAGAAATTACTAATTAAGAAATTACTAATTACTTAAAACGCATTTAGAGAAGAAGTCATGTAATCTGTTATTACTTTTGAAAATCCTAAAGTTCGAAGAATCAATTTTTAGAATCTTTAACTAAAAATTTAACCAACACTCTCAGTGCTCACCCTTTTATATAGTAAAATTTGTATTCAGCATGAGAATCCAATTCATCTTAATTTATCATTGTAACAATAAATTTTCAAATAAATTGTTACAATTTAAATTATGTTCGAATGTAATATTTACAAAAACTGCAAAATGAGGTCAATCTGATAATGAAAAAGCTTTTATTTACCCAGAATAGTAAAACCAGGAATATGGAGATTTTTATCAGTTATTTGCAAAAATTATTTATTTACTTTCATGATGAATTATTTTAAGTATTTTAATAAATGCCAAAAAAACAAAAGAGGAAAATCAAAGATAGATAAATAAATAACTTTGCCAAAAGTTCACAATCACAGTAAAAACATTAAAAGGATTAAATGGACCTGAAGATAAACACAAAAACATTTTGAGTTGACACAAAAGCATTAATTAAAAAAATATATATATATGTTTTTAGGATGTGGGTCAAAATGAAAATGATTGCTGTTGGCTGGGAAATAGCCAAAGGTTAGGAACATTAGTACGAATTGAAAACAAAAAGCAGCCGAAAAATTAGCATTTCTTTTAAAACATAATTGAATTAAAAAAGCAAATATTTTGGAGAAAAACTTATCTTACAGGTATCTGTTGCAAGACAACAATACTTCGGGTGTTATTCGATCCCGAAAACCGATATGCATCAAAGTTATCAGGGAAACTAAATCCCTTTCCTGCGATTTTAGGTTTAAGCCACAGTTAGCAAAACAAGTATTGCTGTTGGCAAAATAAGTATCTTATTCCAAAAAATATCATTTAAGAAAAACATAGATTTTAAAAAAAGTTGAAGTAAGAACCCAGCGTTGTTTGTTAGACGATTGTGTTCAATATACAATCCTCAATGGAATCTTTTGTTGATTATCTGACGAGTAACAATAACAAAAACATTTACTTTTTTATTTATTTTCTACAAATTTTCTGACACGCTCGTTACACAATCTTGGAATGTTTGTTAGACGAAGAAACATTTTATAGTTATTTTTTTTTTTATCTTAGTAGAGGATAGCCCCTACATAAAACTAAAAATGATTTTTGATTTTTATATTATAGATCAACAGAAACAACTTTTTGAATATAAAAAATGCGGGTGGGGATTAAAGAACTGCACAGATTGTTCTAAAGAACACTGCTCACTACTATGTACTCGTATTTCCAAGCACTTTTTTTCAAAACAATTCTTAAAACAAAACAAACAAGCTGTAAAACATTGTGAAGCAGAACAAACACTTCATAGTTTTGAAACGGCTGCACGACAGTGCTTGACCGTACTTGAATTCTATTTAACAGCAAAATCCAAAACAAAACATCACAATAAAGCAAATAAACGATGAATGAAACAGCAAGCACATTGGCATTTGAGCGTACTGCGTCTTAAATATTTGTGCTTAATACAAAGACAAAAACCATGAACAACAACAACAAATTTTAGAAACAAAACTGAAGTAGAACATTACTTCAATGCTTGAAGTTCTACTTCAATTTTGTTCTATTTCATTTGGTTCTACTTGTGTTTGGTTCAGTTTGTTCTAAATGCTTATAAGACAGTATTCATATATGTATGTGTTTAGAACATTTCGGCACTGGAGTGTTTGTTTTGAAATGTGAAAGAAGAGGATGAAAAGTACTTGAAAGTACTACGATGTTTTGTAAGACATTTTTATTGTGCTTGAGCAGCCCTCTAGTGGGGATTATGATGGTGAGTTTGTGCGAATTATATAAGTATGAAAATATCGGATGAGCTTTGTGCTGTTTCCTTTATGAATCATACAAGTATTACACGCCTGATTTCTTAAGGAGTTCGAAGATAATATCTACACGAGTCTCAGACTATTCTCTTTCTCTCTCTCTCTCTGCGATTAACAAAAGAGTCTTTTGCTGAGTTGTGTAAGAGTCTCAGTGTAACAGTTACTCGTCTGTGATTAAAACATGAACTGGTTGACTATCAAAAACACTCTTCATAAGATTCCCAGTAGAGTCTTCTACGATTAAAAATGCCAGCTGGAAACCTTTTAAAAATTCAAATACATATGTATGTATTAAAAAAATACTATTTCAGAAAAAAATCCTTAAAAAAATGTGTTTGTTTTAATAATACATTTTTCTTTTTAAATTCTCAATAATTTATTTAGATTGTTGGGAAATAAAATTGAATATATGAGAATATCTCTCAAAAATTTCCAAGTCTACTGGAGACGTATAGACAGCTGGAAAACATAGAAAACAAGCTGTTCATAATTCTTTTTAATAGTATCGATATTAGAAGTTAATATTGTAAAATGTTTAAATTTTTCAATTATTTTATAAAAAATTACATTACAAAAAGGAATTTTCAAAATAGCGTCCTTAGAAATTACAAGTGCTTTAAAAAAAGAGATGTTTTTTGTAGAAAGAAAATTATAATTTACAAGACTGGCTGAAGCGGAAAGTTTTGCAACGATTTAAACACAATTGTAACGATCTCTTTGTAAGAAGTAAATAAGAATTCACAAAAATAAAAATGAAAATTATGTAGTCTGTCTTGTCATTAATTGACAATCATTTCAATTGCTTTGTAACAAACAAACAACAACAGAAAAAACTTAAATTAAAAAAAAAAGTGTATTCGAAGAGGAAAAGACGAAACGAACGAATTACAACATAATTACAGCTAAATGATAAAATAAAGAAGGGGGCTACACACGAGCATGAATGAAAGACAGACATTCTGGCTGTTCCACTTGATTGACTTAATAGAGTAGAGTTTTTGTCTGTTGTTTATATTTTTTTTATTTTCTGTTTTCTTTGAGATTTTTTTTGTTCTTTTAAAAAATTTGTTTTCTTTAATTCTCAATTTTATCTTTGTTGTGAACTGATAATGTGTTTTAATTTGCATTTTTCTTAAAATTACGACATATTGTGTTCTTAAAATGATTAATTGTGTTTTAATATAACCCTGGTTGAATGAACTTAAGCTGTTTTTTAGTAAATGCCAAAAAATCATACTGACATACATCTGTATGTCCTTAGACATATATGCACATATGTTAAATTCAGTCGCAGTTTTCTTTCGATTTCTCTAAGATTTATGTGCAAAACAAAAAATATTGAGTTACTTAACACCTAAAGTAAAAAAAAACTTTTTTTTTAATAATATTAAACTTTTATTTGACAAATTTCCATACAAAATTTTTCAAATAAGTGTTAAATAAACATATAAACAAACAATATTTTTCTTATGAATACGTTAGAATATAAACTTTGGTTAGGATAGGTTTAACAGGCTGCTAGCCATTGAAAATCCAGCCCACTTGGGTCCAATTTGGTCCCATTGTGTTGTCTGAGTATGTATGTATCTCAGCAGACCTACACATCGCTGGTCCAGTTCAGAACCAACTCGAGGATCGACTAAAGGAGTCCAATCCACCTACATCACATTACGATATTTCCACTAAATCATACAGCAGCAGTCTGTGTAGAACTTAAATAAGAAAGAGCTGGTCACTGACGCATTAAGTGCTCAACACTCTCTTCTACAGAAGTCATTAAATGAATGGTTTAGCCTGCTGACATGCGTCCTATATGACAATTTTCTTAGAACTGCCAACGTAGAACGCAACCTCCGTCAGGATAGGCCCCTAAGGCCCATTATTACAACTGTCGAATAGTTAACATTAAAATGTTATCTTATATTTATATTTTGTTATTACAAGTCAAAATTAACCTGAAAAGTTACTGATAAGTTAACAGCAGGTATATCCTTACGGTAAATTTCAAAGTTAACTTTAAGCATATGAAGGTGCCATATTTTCTGCTGCAAGTATTGTTACTTCAGTTGTGAAAATTGAAAAAAGGTTAAGGTTAATTATCAAAAACTTTATCGTTAGGTTGTAATAATGCCCGTAAGGATAAAGGCGTCCTCTTATCATACCTGAGTCATGTCAGTCTTGATATTTTACAGATAATCTCACTAGACCATCTGCCCTGTACAGTTCCTTAAAGTTTACGCTGCACCTCGTTTTTACAACTCTTGAGCGGCATCTCAACCATATCATCTTTATCCCCTTGCTGTAAGCGCACTTTGGTCTTTGCCAGTTCCTCCGCTGTGACATTTTCGGACACTTCACTATGCCACCGTACCCAGAAAAACTCAAAGTTCGAGTGTCTCGTTATGTCTTTTAGAGATATCCGGCATTCACAAACCTACCTGGATGTCGAATAGATCCCCGCTGTTGTATTCCTTATTATCAGTACATATTCGGATATTCTCGCCGTATAACCTACAGTACCTAAACCTACAGTGCCCCCAATATAGACATAATTTCTTCCCGCGCTAGTCAACACTCATAAACTAATCCTGCTGTCATACAGCACAAATTCCCGAACTCAATTTGGATCTTGAGGGTCTATAACGGCCACCCCGAGACCGTGCTCCGACAGAGTTACATTAAATCTCTTGTCGGGCATTATAGCCAAAGAGCAATAATCAATATTCTCTGGAAGAACTACTATTTTTTCCATATTTGAGTCACGGCTATATACGAGTAAATATAAATATAAACTTAAACCCACTGAAATTATTTTTAGTGAAGATTTACTTACTAACCTAAACTGTGTTTTCTGTTTATGAAAAAGAAAACATAACTTAACTTTGCTCACTGGCGGAGACGTGTGTGTGTGTGTGCTTTTTATTTCATTTTCATTTTAAATACCCGTAGGAAGCTTAACATCATTTATTTTATACCTTAAAAAGGAAACCTAAAACTGAAAGTAAGAAAATAAAATAAAAAAATATATACATATATATTTGTGTACTTGCTCAAACACAAGCAGTAGTTTAAACATTTGCTTTTCGAATTGATTTATTTTTGTAGGTTTTAAAAACTAAATTAGGTTAAAGTAAAACAAAAGCAGCAACATCAGCAGATAAAAACGAAATAGATCGATTTGTCTACCATGATTTAGTGACCACCATGCTGGCCTGTGTAAATATTTCAGCAATGTGTACTGGGTTACTGCCTGGAAAAAATGATGCGTGATTTGTAAAAATAACACAGCAGAGCTTAAAGCCACATAACCCAGGAAACATTTTTTTTTTTTTTTTTTTTTCATAAAAAATATGCAATAATATAAAAACACTTTATCGTATGTGATGGATTTTATTACGACTAAAAAGTGATTTCACTTGTAACTGTTAAGAAGGAAGTGATAGATTTTGTTCGATGTTATCTCCCATTTTTGTCTCATTTCCACGTTTTTTGACACAAAAATGCAACTCTGACACAAATCTTGTAAAAACTGTGCTATAAACAAGAATAAAACAGCAAACCCTGAGAAATAGTACTATTTTTCTATTTCATAGGTATTGAAATCAACAAGAATTTGTTATTGAAATTTCCGGCACTTCTCTAAAATCTTGCGTTGCGGTTAAAAAATTAAAAAAGTGGTAACTTGCACTATTTTTGAAAATTTCAAATTCAAATTTCTGTTCAACTTGACAATATCCACAAAAAAGCGGTACCATTTACCAAGTATGAATACAATTGTAATAAGGTATGTTTCTTTGAGCAAACGAATACCTATATTTTCTTGCGTAAACTAGGTTAAAGTGTATTGCGCACGCACGTCTTAGATGCCGCCGGACTAAAAAGCGCATTTTTCTTATTCTAAAACAAAAACTTCACTCTTCACCCCCACGCGCTCCGTGCGACAGGCTTTACCTTAGTATACACCAAACCAGGGCACTCTTATTTCTGAAGTACAGAGTGGTAGTAGAAGTTCCTTGTTTGTTATAGCAAATAAAACTTTAGGAAGCCTCATGACTTATGATGTGATGGACTGCCCTGACTGCCCTTGAGGCCAAAGGATAATTAGCAGAGCGGTAACCGGGAGGCTCTGTTTGCAGACCATCTCGGCGCTGATCATTGTTCAGGTGCCTGCCTTGGCTGATATGTTGTCATTTACTCCTAAAATCGCAAAAAGGGGATTAGCTTCCCTGATAACTATGGCATAATAACGGTTTTGGGCGGCTAATAACACCCCGAGATGCTGTTATCTTGCAACAGATACTTGTTACCTGAGTTAGTTAAGGGCTGATGCTCTTATTGGTCTTTTTTTTGACAGTCTAGGAAATTGCTTACAAGAGAGTTAGAAGGGTTTCTCCATATGGCTACAAATTTGTGGCAAAAGTAGCGATCTGTATTAGCTTGCAAAGCCACACAGGGGGTCCGTGGAGTTGGCCCACTATCTTATAAATCCATCAAGGCAGGTGTGCTGATACAAATCCATTTCATATTCTGGAGTACCTCCAAGTCCGCTTCCATTTTCATTTTAGATTCAGCAAAAAACAAATCACGCCTTTTTATTCGTAAAACTTTTTCGCGGTTTTTCGCTGCAGTATTCTACTTGGTATCTTTCGAAACAATTGTATCTACGACATTTGCTACGTTCAGTGTACCAGTTTATCGTTCAAAGTCCCACCAATTCACATCCCAGCGGTAGCACTTACACAAGGTATGCTAAACACCATCTATCACTATCTTCATGTAACAAAGAGTTAACATTTCCCCATTTTAAATGGGAATGCACGAATATATCCTTGACCCGATATCAGCTGTATCAGTTACGAGTGCACCACATCTTTTTTTTATTCATTTCTCAATGTTTTGAGAAATGACTTATGTTAGTTTTTCATTTGTCATGCCACATTTATGGAGTGTCATGCCGAAGACTTTCCATTTCTACACAAGCTATTCCATTCGACTTGGTATCGAACCCATAATTGGACTAATCCCTGCAATGACCAATACTGCATTTGTAGCTACTGTGCGGTATAATGAGTTAATCCACAATGCAGTTGCCCGCTTAATTGCTAGTAAAGCATTTTCTCCATCACTCTTTCTCTCTTTTTTCTCTTTTATTCTTAATTTATCTTCCCACCAATAGAGTATATAAAACGTATAAACTTCTTGTCTTTAAATATGAACTTTTATTATATTTTTCTTCTGGTTTATCTAAAATTTCACATCAAAAATGTTGCCTGGGTTGCACAGCACTTCTATTTAGATATGTGTGAGTTAATGTTGCTTCTTTCAAGCATACTAACATACTTCCTGAAACTAATTTGTTAAGATTTAAAAAACTAATAATGAATTATTGTCTTAATTTCTTATTTTGCTCTCTAAGCTATTTAACTGATAAATTAAAATTTGTTATTTATATGAGAGAGTTTTATAACAAAAGTTGTGGTTTTAACTGCTTAAGTGTATCGAATTGAATTTGTATTTCTTTTAATAGCTTTTGAATTCCAAAGAAAGCAACATTAAATAATTTAAGCAGATTGTTAAATGCTGGATTAAAACAATTAAATCCCCCTCCAAGAAAATGAAAGTGTGAATAATGCTTTACAAATAACTTTAAGTCTGTTATAAGGTTTGTTAATTCTTTTACTTTTGAAAAAAAGTAAAAGAAAAAAAGCGCTGAATAGGTGGTTAATAATGAGGTATAATCATTTTATGGCTTTCATATTACGAGTAATGCGTGCCGTGGAATACTTTTTTCGGGATATTCTGGTCATCGAAGGCGATACTATATTTTAATATAACTGCACAGAAAAATTATCACACAAGCTTTTCAAATACATGTTCTTTCACTTTCAAGCATTTCATATTTTTAGTTTAAAATAGTAAAACTACGAATTATGTAAATTGGATAACAAATTTATTACCGCCACGCCTGACGTGTACACAGTGCCATCTGAAGCACTAATTTTCACAAATTTTCAAGATCAATTGCGGCCGAATGTTCATTTAAAGGTGTCAATTGGCCCACTGATGTAGGCAAGTGGTTTTAGATAATCTAAAAAAATCCAATGCTGAAAAATCATGCGATATTGGTGGCCAATTACCGGAATTATTACGTAAAATTATATTTTCATCAAAAGTTTCTTCGAATAAATCAAATGTAACGTTTACTATGTGGAAGGTGTCTCTGACCTTTTGTAACCAAATGTCGGCAAGCTTAATGCGAACTAATCGAGTTTCAAAGTAATGTCTAATCATGTTCCTATAACGTTCGCCCTGGGCATACAGTAACATTCTGCCTATGATCGTTCTAGAAGACATATGGACTAATAACTCCGCCTGCTCATAATTTTCTATTACACTACCGTAAAAAAAAATTATTTTTAATAACTTTTAATTTTTTGGCAACGGTGAAACTTTTTCTTGGTTTTCCCATATGCGTAAATTTAAATTGCAATAACATGCATGTTTGCATTAACTTTGAATATTTGGCAATATCCAGGAACGGCATTACCAGGATGGTGCCAAATGTTGTAGTCGTATGTTGCCGAAGTGAATTTTAGCGCCAATTGAGATTTGTATAATGCAGTGAAACAAAAATAATTGTTGCTTTCGGCATTATCATTTTGTTACCTGCATTACCATATTGGAGCACTGCATGATAATTTTCTCTACCTAAACCGCAACTAGTTTGGTTTTCATCTATAATCGAACTATTAACATATAAAAGGCACCTTTCTCAAAGTGCTTTGAATCTGCTCTTGTCTATATATCAACACTCTACAGGTGCCGTAAAATCGAGGAATAAAATCAATTATTCAATAATTATATTATTACCAGGATGATGCCAAGTGTTGTATATTGCCGAAGTGAATTTTAGCGGCAATTGAGATTCATTTTGATAATGCAGTGAAACAAAAATAATTGTTGCTTTCGGCATTATAATTTTGTTACCTTCATTACCATTTTGGGGCACTGCATGGTCATTTTCTCTACCTAAACCGCAACTAGTTTGGTTTTCATCTATAATCGAACTATTAATATAAAAACCACCTTTCTCAAAGTGCTTTGCATCTGCTCCTGTCTATATATCAACACTCTACAGGTGCTGTAAAATCGAGCAATATAATCAATTATTCAATTATTACCAGGATGATGCCAAGTGTTGTATATTGCCGAAGTGAATTTTAGCGGCAATTGAGATTCATTTTGATAATGCAGTGAAACAAAAATAATTGTTGCTTTCGGCATTATCATTTTGTTACCTGCATTATCATTTTGGGGCACTGCATGATAATTTGTTCTACCTAAACCGCAACTAGTTTGGTTTTCATCTATAATCGAACTATTAATATAAAAGCCACCTTTCTCAAAGTGCTTTGCGTCTGCTCTTGTCTATATATCAACACTCTAGAGCAATAAAATCAATTATTCAATAATTATATCATTTTTCCTACGAAATTTATATGACCGCATGGTCCTTCTCATAAAACACTTTCTAAATATTTAGACAATCAACAATTTAACTACTTATTGATATTTTATTTATTTATTAAATTTTTTCAAAATCATTGAAACGAGCAAATATTTATGCAGTTTAACGAAATTCTTAATGAAAATAAAGACAAGAAATACTACACGGCTTAATCTTAAAGTTTACGCTAAAGGGCAATTTATGCTGAAAAACATAAACACCAACAATGGCGACAAATTAACAGACACATTTACCAAAAAAAAAAAAAGGAAAAACAAAATATTGCGCTTGCAATTGTATTGTCATTGCTGTAATCACCAACCAGAACAGAAGACTGGGAACATGTAAAAGAATGAGAAGCAAAAAAAAAAACACATAAATTGCGTGCTTAAAATTTACAATTATTATTTTGAACGTTGGCATTTTGTTTTATGCAATTTTGTATAATTCTGTTTCTTTTTTTTTTACTTTTAAACTGATTGTGTATTTTCTTGCAGTTTTTTGCATACAATTTCCATTTAATCTGGCATGAAGTAATTGTGAGCTTAAAGTATTTGTGCGGCAAAGAACTGTAAGAAAAGTAACAGTAAGACTGACGTGAAACTACGCTACGACGAATAAGATAAATAACTTTCTTTAGTGGTGTTACACGGCTTTCACACACGGAAAGTTTACTTTGCAAAGTCTTGAGTTAGGTGGTGGCAAGGGAAAAGAGAGTGGCTCTCTTACACTCTTTATAAAGCGGTGTTATTTATACTTATGTGCTCATGGGCTTAAGCTCGCGTATTTTTAATGCTTTTGTATATGTTTGTGATTAATCAATAATTATTTTAAAAAAACTATAAAAGGCAAGAAAAGTAATATTTAACCACTTTTAGACAAGCAGCTGTTCGGTATTCGTTACTGGGGGTCTCCATTAGCCATGAACATGGTACGAGCATCATGGCGAACAGCGCAAATGGCTAATGTTCATGCTCTGACATCGATGCTCGAGCATCAATGTTCGCCATGAAGTTTGCCATCACGAACAAAAATACACAAAATGGCGCCGAACTGAACACTTTCATAAGGTAAATCCGAACATATGTATTCGCCACATACCAGAATATGAACTTATTTTTACCTTCGCTCATGTCATGTTCAAGTCGATGGCACATGAAGACGAGGCGTTACACTCTTCATTCACGCCCCACTTATTCTTTAACTCGGGATCTTAGTAAACATGTTCTAACATGCTAAAACATGCAGCGTAGTTTAAAATATTCTAAAGCCTTCTTCATTATAAAACTATAATTTTTAAGGTATCCTAACCATTTTCCAGTTTGCCTGTATGTGACTTAATGCAAAATTTTAATTGAACTTGATTTTCATATTGATTAAATCATGTGTGCCCAGGCCTATGCGCTTGATGCTCAATTGTTTTTGTAAATGCGCTTAGCTATAGGGCTATGCTCTTTAATACACAAATACTGCGCTCAGCACTAGCAATGAAAAATACACAAACAACTTCGTCTTATATATTATTTGTCGTTCTTCACTGCACACACACAAGAGCAAAGCACAACACTTCCGCATGTTTTGCTGGTAAACATTGACGACAACGATTAGCAGTGTGAATTTTGTTTTTGTATATGTTCTGCTTTTTACAACAAAAAATATTAAATAAAAATAGTTTTTCCTTAAATGTATTGGTGTTTACTCTTCCATATATATAGGACTTGTGGGCACCACTGGATTAAATGCATCATTGACTTACTCTCCTTAGTAAGCGTCACAAACTTTGTATCCAATTTATTTTTCGTAGTATATTTATTTTTCGTAGTATAAACTATTTGCGAAAAAAAAACTACAAGCCAATTTTTTTTTTCTTTCAACACCAACCAATCCTCTTTGAAATAAAAACATAAATAGTGCGTTATTTGGTGTCCACAAATGAGAAGAATAAAAGCAAAAAATAAAAGTATTTATAATGATTCCCTTAGATTAGTTTCAACGTCTCCGTGTCGCCTTCTCAAGAATTTTCGCAACGCAATAATCAAGAGAACACGAATGATTTTTGCATTCGCAATGAAAACACAAATGTCATCAATTGAAGTTGGCGCTGTCAAAATTTATATGTACAATTGTATGTATATATGTATGTGCATATATGCGTCTGAGGAGTGTTGGAGTTTGAATTGAACAGAAACACATTTTCTAGCTAAAACATAGATTAACAAACAAACAAACAATCAATTGGCATTTTATGGCATTGATAAGCTCCTCAGGCTTCATCAAACAGAAATTTCTAGTGAAATTTCCCATGAAAATGTTGAAACTACAAGTGCAGGCCGACAATGACAACGGCGATGATGACGACGACGACGACGATGATGATGTTCGTCGAAGCTGAAAGTAACTGACATTTAGTAAAGTACACGTTTGCCAAAGGGTTTGATTAATTGCTTAAATTTAACTTTTCTTCGTTAAGCTCAAAATATTTGAACCTTAATGTGTGTTGGTGGTAAATAATATTATCTTGTTTGAGAAATTTATTACAAATATTTTGACATAAATAATATTTTCCCGCTTGTGAGAAGAACGCACCTTTTTTATTAAGTTAATAAATTTTCTATGATGATTGAAGGCTTCATATATGTGAAGTGTACTTATATACATAAATATATTGAATCACATACATATACACATGTATATTCATTTAAAGAAAACATATTTAAACCTTCTAGACAATTCTTTGTGACAAATAAAAATTCATTCCCAATTCTCAAATCGATGGTTTTAAATAAACATTTATTTTAAAGCGATTTGGATACGTTTAACGATCTACTAAAAACGTTACCTTTATCCACATCTTTCATCGCTTGCAGTAACAACTGTGTGCTGCTGTACGAAAAGGTGGTTAAATTTTAAGGTTCCTGTTGGAACCACATATTCTACATGTTTGGCCACAAGAAGTTCGCGATCGCGAACATCATTCAGCGTAACTGTTTGGCCGAATTCAGAGCAGTACGGCCGATGAAGCTGCCAGCTCATAAACTGCACCAAACAGTCACTCTGTGTGGATGCATCGGCTTTTCAACAATCATTTGTGTATACTCATTTGTCAAAATGCGACATTATGCTTTTGAACGAATCCAATGAGGTGAAGGTGTATCTCGTCGATTTGCATATTAACGGCACCATTCATCTCTGTCTGTTCACCCATCCATGAGTAACATGGTGATTTTGGTTTAGACCCAAATCGCGGTAATAGTTCATTTGAACTAAGGGGGAATTAATGCCCCTCACGCATTACAGTTTATCGTGAGTGGGGTCATTGGTGAACACACTGTGTCTCATCTGGTGATAAGACCACCAGTGAGTAAGGCCAATCTTGCAAGTACGGAAATCGTTTTCAGATCTATCCGTTGATTCCAACACGCGTCAATAATCTTTAAAAAACTGCTCAATTTTCTACTTTATTAATTTTGTCAAACATTTAGACAATGTAATGCCAAGCTCAATTGTGCAAAAATCATGGCATAACGCTGGGATTCACAATCGCGCCTTATGGTTACACGAGCTTTTGAATTGTACCTTCTAAGTGTGTAAATGCAAGTCTTTATGCATAATGATCATCAACAACGAGCGTGAGAGGTGCACTTGTATGGCGACGAGCTGAAGTGGACGATAAAATATCGTTTAAAAATTAAATTTATGTATTTTTTGATCTTCTTTTCGTTATATTACTTAAATTTTTGCTTTTCAGAGTCCTCAGTAACTATTTTTTATGTAAAAGATTTAACGACTTTATAACAACAATTACTGAAGATCTAGAACAGAAGTGCCCTATGCGCTTGATGCTCATTTGCTTTTGTAAAAGCGCTTAGCTATAGGGCTGTGCTCTTTAATATACAAACAACTTTGTCTTATATATTTTTTGTCGTTCTTCACTGTACACACACAGGCGCAAAACAACATGCTTTGCTTTACTGGTAAATATTGAAGACATCGGTTATCAGTGTAAATTTTGCTTTTGTAAATATGTTTAGCTTTTTACAACAAAATATATTTAATAAAAGTAGTTATTCCGTAAATGTATTGGTGTTTGATCTTCCATTAAGAATTTTTGGGCACCCCTGATCTATATTTAGATAATTTACATATCGTTATAATTATTTTAACGTTAATATTATCCTAATAAAAGTTACACAATCGCAGTACTTCTTAACTATAATCTAGATTAGCTGGACATAAATCAGATCAGAAGTATAGGTCAACTAATTTGACGCACAAGACTGCATTGACTGCACATTGTGTAAGATAAGATCATTTTAATATTAATTTTTTATTAAAGTAATGTTTTGTTAAAGTTATTTTTGTATATAATTCCTGGTCTTCTAAGAGGAACTTTGGCAGTTGATAGCGGCCATATAAACTAATCAAAATGGATGTGCTGCATGTTTCGTAGGTTTTGCCATTTTATGATCGTGCGGTTCAACACGCAGTGATACAAAACCTATAAGATAATAGGATGCAAGATCTGCTAAAAATCAATACTTTCAACGTTCCGCATGAATTCGGCATTTGTTAGACCGCGATTTGGCGAATATTGCGTAGTAATTTAGGCCAACATTAATACGAAATTCTCATGACTCATTAGTTGAAGTTAAATGATCATAAATGAACTTGAGCGAATGGTGGACTCTCTATTGCGATGTGAAAGGTAAATACGATAAGCGTATAACTTGGCAGACTTTTTCGCGAAATAGTTTGAAAATGTAGCAGCACTGGTACCACAAAATAATCAATAGCGAAGAATGATAAAATAAAGGGAAAAATTAAATGCGAATAAAAAAGCACAAAAACGTGATACGGGGTACCAATTCTTCGACTACGAGCCATTTTTCTTACGCATCGCAATAGAGAGTAACTCCCCAGGATGTAGTCGAAAACGGTTCAGCGGCCGTCATTCAAAAATTCACTTCAGTATTGACATTGAAGTGTAACATATGATGATGCTCAAAGCCATTGGAAACTGAACCCAAATTTCATGCCAAATTTCCTATCAGCGAAAAACACCTCGTTATGTTTCCAGAACAAACGGCCAGAAGCGTGAAAAAGAAGAATATTAACGACAAGAAATTCAATATAAACAATGAAAAGTAATCTGATTATTATCTTACTCTCCTCTGGCAAATATTTGTTTTGCGTTAATTTTATTTTGTTATCGAGAAATGAACATGATGTCAAATGACACATTACGAGTTCATAATCTGTATTAAAAATCACTTTACTTTAATTTATCAATTGTAAGAGTCAATCAAAATTAATAATTTAACATTGCCCGTAAACAAATCAACTTAACAACATTTTTATCATATAAACAAGAAAGAAAAACTTGCATAAATTATTTCCAATTAATTTTAATTTACACTTAAAACCACTTTTCAGTCAATTTTGTTTATGTTTTCGGTTGTGTTTATCAGACACACAAATAAACTAAAACAAGTTGCCTTAACAACTTCCCCATAATAAATTGCCAAAAACGAAAAAAAGGCGAAATAAAAAATATAAAATATAAATTGCTAAAATACACTATCACTCTGCGAACATTTCTAAAATGTTGCATTAACAAACATTAATAAATTAACAGGCAACAAATTTCCAAGTGAGAAATACTAAAAGTGAAATTAAGCAAATTATAACTCTTATAAAAAAAACAACAACTGTAACGAAATCAGAAAAAAAAAAGTTTTCACACAAAACACAAACTGGAAATATTGAATTACTTAAATAAAAATATCAAAAAATTAATCATGCATCGTTAAGTGACAGCCGGAGACTGCTAAGCACGCATCATGCATTTATGCATGACACCAGCCCAGCAACACTTTTGCCCCAGCTTCTATTTGCTACAGCCGAGTGTGCCGATGAAACTGAAACAACCGTCCGTCCGTCTGCCCAATAGCTTTAAAAAATTTCTTTTCTCATAAAAATGTGCAAACATAAAACCTTTTAACATCCAGTGACAAGTTTGTCTCCTCTGTTTTTTTTTTCTTTTCTTTTTCTCTGAATATTTATTACGCTACCGTTTTAGTTTTTAGTGTTTGACAAGTTTTCGGTTTACTGTTAACGAGCGTGTGTGCATGTCTGTGTGTGTGTGATGTGAGCTGGAAGCCTCTGGCCACGCATGTGCAATAAAATCAAATTTTATGGCTTATTTGAATTGTGTGATGTGTTTAAATTATTTGTTTTAGTTTTTGTTTAGTGTTACGTTTTACACTTCTTCACATTACTTTTGCGTATTTAAACTAGCCAGCCCGGCCACATTATCATGTTTCTTTTCTTACGGCTCTGCTTTCGAGTTTAAATCACAAGGTTGGGGCGTTTTTGGCAAAAATATTTTCTTAAAAAGTAACCAGTCGCTGCCAAGATGAGGTTATCTATAACAATTTAATAAGTTAGGTTAGGTTGTACAGGCCGCCAGTTTCATGAAACCAGCCCACTTGGGCCCTTTTTTGGTCCCGTTGTGTTGCCTGAGAGAGGAGTTCAGCCTATGAGACTTACACTTCCACCGATGGTTCTGATCCAAACTAACCCGTAAGCCGGATAAAGGAATCCAGTCCGTTCACTCTTCGCCCGACGGTTCAGATCCAAACTAACCCGTAAGCCGGATAAAGGAATCCAGTCCGTTCACTCCGCATGCCGATATATCTGTTAACCCGTTTAGCACCGGTCCGCCTAGATATAGCGCTCTCACATAATAATTTAATAAAATTACTAGGGCCTGTTTAAAATTTTACCACTTTTTTTTTAATATCACAAAATTTTGCGGGCAGGATGAATGAATACAAATCTTGGGCCAAGTCACCGCATACAATATCGAAATTTGTAATTTTGGCATATGAATAATGCAGACTGTCTTCCGGGAAGGTACACTACTCGCAATAATTCCATTATAATCTAGGCTGTATGCGATGTATCGCCGTCTGGGTAATACCACATGTTAATCAAGCCCAAAGCATGAAAATGGGGCATTAAAAAGTTTTCAATCATATCACGATATCGCTCCCCATTAACAGTTACTGTTACGCCGTTTTAATTTTCGAAGAAGTAAGGTCCAATGATTCCTCCCGACCAAATTTCTCACCAAACTGTTACTCTTAATGGCTGCAAAGCTGAGGGGTTTCCATTGCCTAGAATCGACTATTCTGTTTATTCATGATTATGATTCTTTCATGGAAATCAGATTTGTTATGGACGAACTATATGTGCGGCGGCGTAAATGGTCTTTTGGAAGAAGCTCTTGTGTCAACTGACTCTTAAATGGAAACAAATGCAAATTCTCGTGCTTTGAAGACCAAGCGCCTGAGCACGGCGTCGAATTGAGGTTGAGGGGTTGTTTTGAACACACAGTAATGTTTTCAGCCGATATTGCAGTACGTTGTGGTCCATGTTAGGGTCTATCACCTACAGGTCCTCTTTCTTCGAAATCATTCACTACACGATAAATAATACGTTTTGTTGGCACGTTGTTTCTTCCAAAAAATTTCACGTAACTTCCTCATCGTCATGGTAATCGATGATCGATTTTGATAAAATGTTTTAACGATTAAAACACTTTGGTTTATCGAATATTTTTCCATAGCAAATTCTCATTAAAATTGTATCGACTTTACTGAAGACGAAGTTCTCTCTTTCCTTCTTTGTTGATTCAAAATACTATAATAGTCATTTTTTATCAATACACATAACAAATACGAGTATTTGACGGCTAAAATAACTTTTTTGGCACTTTTCTTGTATGATTGTGTTCTTACAAGTTATAAACAGCAAATAGAGCTACCCATTCCCAAAACAAATCCAGCTATTGGCCTAAAGTAATAATATGTTTGCTGCCATACCATTCGTTTTAAACATGTTTTTTCTACCTATCTTGATTCTAATTTGTTAACCTGTTTTTACAAAAGATTTGCTTTGCAATCTTTTTGCATTTTTTTCAAATATATTAATTTTTCCAAGACATTAGTTTCCGTAATGTAATTTAAATATTCTTACAAATAACACACAATTTGCACGCCTAAATAAAACGGAGTTTGTTTTAGCAATTTAAACTATATAAACTTTAATCAGTTAAAATGACAGATTTTTTTTACATATGTTAGTACCTAAGCCGTTTTACTTTTAACCGCCCCAGTAAAGCAATTAACAAAGAATCAGGTAAATGATATCTCACTTAATTGCTTCAAAAAAAACTTTTTCCATATTCCACCCATAGTGCTGCTTTTTTTTAACCAGCTTATCATTTTTATTAACTAAAAGCCAATAAACCCACTTAAAATACAAACAAATCACATAAAAATGAAAGAAATGCAACTAAAATGAATGCAGATTTTAAATACACTCACACATACACTCAGTTATTTGTATTTGTGCTGAGCTCAACAAATATTTGTGTATATAAAATAAAAAAAGAAATCCTTTTATTTCGTTGATACAAGCAGCACATCTGATCTCTGGTTGCTTCAGCTGTTTATCTTCCCTCAAATGTGGGCAGAATGATTGACATAAATACAAGATTAAAATAAAACGCTTCTATGATTTTGAAATGTAAACGAAATCTCTAAAAAGAGGAATTATATTTTACAAATAATGGCAAAAACAAATGTATTAAATAAAAAGCTAAATCTTTTTAACATAAAGATAAGATACAAAGATGATGTAAAGGTTTTAGGGTTAGAAACATTCCAATATGCAAAAATTAAACAACATGGAAAATTTTCTTAAGCAACTTGTTTGAAGGTATTATCCATTTCAATTTCAAAATAAATTGAAATTGATAATAGCTTGAAACGATTTATTATCTATATATATAAACTTTTAAGCAATGTGCTTCTAATAAGTTTGTAATAAATTCAAACTCTTCCTGCGTTTGCGAACTTAAAATTAAGACTTTTCTTTTCCTTTCGCATAAAAAAATGTGGAACAAAAATGAAGCGTTTTTTTTTTCAGTGTAATAAAAATGGCAAAAAAATTAACTGAAATGCAGATATTTTGTTAATTAAAAATATTAATAGTTCGATTATGAATAACAACCCAGCTGTAGTTTTGTTGCCAGTTACCGAAATTAATAACGCCGTCACCTAAAATGATAAGGCAGGCAACAAAATGGTAATGCCGTAGTAGTGTAGTTGCTGATTTCCTGAATTTTTCAGTACTCTCCGCTTAAGCCGTTTTGAATGGACATGGTTAACTGGGTATTTCTTTTGTAAGTTTAATTTCTTGTACAGAATTGTTCGCTATATAAAATTTGTATGGCTTAGAATTTCTGCTTAGTGTATTTTTTTATGAAAAACTTTGAACTAAGGAGTTTTAAAGTAATTTAGTATAACATTTTCTTCTTTCTATCGAACTTTTACTGCGATTCCCAAAAAAAAAGTTAGTTTTCCTGCAATTAAGTTTTAAAACTAACTAGTGTATACTACAAACGTTAACAATTTTTATTTTATTTTAAAATATTAACATATTTCTTTTTTAGTTTTATGTTAATTTCCCTCTAATGAAACCATGATAATTTGTGGTCTTAACAATTTGTTAGCGCAGTTATGGTTAAACGTATTTTTATTTCTTTGTCACGTTACTTGTACTTATATATTATTTTCAACTTTATCAGCTGACATAAAAAAAAAATCAAAGCAAAAGAAGCCAAACGGCGTGAAAAAAGAAACACAATTACAACTGAATTTGACTCCAACACTTTAGTCAAATTAAACCAGTTTTAGTTAAAGTGAATGTCAAGTGCGCGTTTTAGTGATGCGGTAACAGATTTTTCAATTGCTTAGGCAATCAAAACATTCAAAGAAAAGAACCTGCTAACATAAATAGAACTCTGGAAATTTTGAAGATTTTTACTTCATCGAGAGTAAAGTGACCTTATTCTTTTGGCGCGCTCTGTACTGTTGAGCTGTAGCAGTCTTTGTTATAACATTGTTTTAAGTAATTTCTGTTCACTGTTTTCTAACAATTGGTTAAACATTTATCAAATGCAAATCATTGTTTAGTATGAGTTCGTTTTATTTACAATCATACAAATCAAAAATAATAAAACTGAATTGTGGGTGGAATATTAAACAGTTGGATGCTAAAGTTGGTAGTTGGTAAATTAAAACGCACATGGAATATTGATGTTAAGCCGTTGTAAATATATATGTGTAGTTGAAATGCTTTAAAATATTTTTGAATAAAAGAAAATTTGCCTGGCACACTCTCGCATACATTTACACGACTTTAGTTATTGAAAATATGAAAACAAAAATTTTACACTTTTACTTATAAAAGCAAAACGTTTGCACAATTTTAATTAATGTGAATGTTAATGCTGAAATAACAAATTTAAACGAATTTTAAAATGTAATTGTTTGCCTCATTTGTAAATTATATTCCAATTGTAATATGAAATAAAAAGTTTTTACTATCTTTACCTAAGGCAAATTAAAAACTAATAAAATTTATTTATCTTCAGCTCAAGGTATTAACAATACTGAAAGAAAAATGCTTCGTTGTTCAACATTATTTCGTTAATACCATGAAAAGTCTCATTTCGGTTATAGAAGTTTTATTAGAGGGATGAAAATTTGGCGTCGCACTACTGTATTGTTTTTCATTAATCTTATGAAAGTTGTTTCATTCGGGTTACGAAAAACTTTGGCATGTGTAGTATATATAACTAAAATATTTCATTGTATTAATGTAAGACTTTCGTAACAGCTACGAAGTAATGTGGTTAAAATAATAGACATATTTCATTATATTCAGCTCCAATTTTGTTTACTTGCACTAGTTCTTGGAAGTTTCTTGATTTTAGGGCAAAATGATTAGAAAAAGAAACTGTATATACTGAAATGGAGAAAGGAAAAAAATTGTATGCCCCAGTTGTATTGCGCAATTGATTTATCTGTTATAACCACGTTTGGCAAAAAACTTCTAAGCTTAAAAAATAAAAAAAAATTCTATAGAAAAGAGTTTAAAAGTTGATAAACGTAAGTTACACGAGTAAGGAAGAAATGCTAGATAATACGGTCGAGAAAATAATAAATTTGGAACATCAATAGCAACGTATGAATATGTATGTGCTATTTAATTTAAATACTGAATTATTATTTTTGTTGTATTTTAAAACTTTTTATGTTTAGAAAATAATTTATTGTTTTAAGAAATTTTGTTTTATTCTGATGAAACTATGAACTCGCAAAGAAAATATTTGCTTAAAACTAAGATATTTAAATTTTAGCACTTAAACATTTTGATCGCTTTTTAGCACTATTTTGATGCCAATTTAGCTTCAAAAGTTTATTGAATCCGGTCACAGTGGTTGAAAGAGGTCGCAGATGATCCAAGTATTTCCAATAAGAGCGCAGCTAAGCTACGTGAATGAAATTCTGAAGCTGCTGATAACATAAACTCTCGAGGATATGACCGGCTAAGAAGTAGATATTTTTTAAGAAGATGTGGGACGTGTATTGAGTCTGACAACTTGAACATTCATTGTATTCCCCTATCTGACTTTTATTCCAATAAACCTAGACTAGGTTAAGATTTTTCATTATTTAATTAATTTTACATACTTTTGTTGACTTTGGTAAAAAACAAAACACGTCACTATCAACCTCTCTCATCATTTTGCCGTAAAATTGAGAACCAGCCAGGAATAAAAACATTTGAAGTGAACAAAAAACAGGTTTCTTGAGGTTTTTATTCCTTTCTCGGTTTTTTTTTAGTATGAAACCAATAAGTATTGTACCATTTTACAATCCTGATTAAATGTGCTAAGCCACTTTAGTACATTTTTTTAAGGGAAGGCCTTTCAAAGTCGACAAGTTTTGAAAATTTTAAATTCATAGTTCTAGAAATCTTGGCGGAGTTGTGTCATTATTTTTGACTGTGGTTGTAGAATTGATATTTAGGGCTACGTTTCCAAAGTTTAAATGAACAAAAATAATAAAAATTAACCACAAGAGCCGAGAAATGATTGCGGTTTGCCCAAAGATCTAGGTTTTCTTAAATATCATGCATAATTTTTAAACTGCATGCAACTGATTTTTTTCATGATGGTTACAATCAAACCTGTCACATCGTTTCGGCTTGGCGTTGAATGCTAAGACATCCTGTATATTGTAAGTGTAGGACTGTCATTATTACTCTTTGGCTGATTTGATAGAATGTTCGACCAACAGTCTCGAAGTCGCAGCTTGGATTCTTGCCATAGAATCTTTTTTTTTCATAAACAAAAACAGTTCAATATTCATACCTCGGATGAAGTTTTACATTGACCCAAAAATAGCCACAAAATCGTAGCATTAATATTAAATAAAAATCGTTATATCTACAAAAGTTTTCCTATTTTCTAGTTAATTTCTAATTGGCTACGAGTATTTCAGTTCATCAGATTATAAACGAAAATATTCTTAGATTTTGTTTTAACATTTTGCCGACAAGAAACCCGATTTTAAGCAGCTTCTGATTGCCAATTTTTTCTTTTCTACTACCTTAAACCTGCACCGCTTTGACTGCGAGGTAAAATTATAATGCGGAAGGGAAATTGTAAAGCTGGTATTTAGTCTTAACCAGCTTGAGTTTGTGCTACGTGTGAAGATGATTATTTATTTACAAGCACTTGAGGTTTAAACATAAAAAACTAAATATACAGTGGCAATCTAAATTGTAATTTTTTCAAATATAATAACTTTTTTAAATGTAAAAACATTACGTCTTAGGAACTTGAAGTGAATTTTATTTTGTATATTCCATACAACATTTTGTTAAAATTCATTTCATATATACTCTTATATATACATATTTTGGAAACAGTATTTATTTATATAGTTTTTTTTCTTGTTAAATAAACGACTATAATTCTTCTTATTGAAAACTTTATTATTCTTTTAAACGTTGTAAGTTTCAAATACACCCAACCAAAGCCAAAATGTAAAGCACGCAAAAACGTGCAGAAACACAAAAACCAAATTTGTAATTAAAATTAATACGCTTCTTTCTAAAATGTGGAAATAATTTAACATTATTACACTTTTTTGTTTCTGTGCTATACACGTTTTCCCTGATTATTTAGTGTTAACCAAAAAAAAATAAAAAGTAAAAATAAACAAATTGAGCTATTTTGTAGCAACAACTAAAAACAAGAATAATTTGTTCAAATGTTTTACGAACAGGTGGATGGATGCACAGCAAATTAATCAGCCATAGAAATATTTCTTATTCTGTTTACTTTGAATTGTTTAGATAAATTTTAAGAACGTTTTTTTTTTTTCGTTAAATGGTAATAATGTTGGAACACAAATAAACATGTTCAAAGTCAAAGAATCAATTTGTTAATTTCTTTATTTATGCTGCTTAATACTAATTTAAATTCAGGGCAAAATTTGAGCAGCGAAAATGAAAGAAAATTGGATAATGACAAAAGATTTTTGTATCGATTTCCCAAAAAAAAACATCATTAATGGAAAATTTTGCTCTTAATATAATAATACTGCAAAATTATAAAACATATAGAAATATGAAATTTTCGGAAACGTAAAATAATATAACATTTTTATACTCAAATTTTTTATATATCAATATCATCTTCAAAAATGCAAAAATACATATTACTAGAAAAACCCAAATCGACCATTTGATTGATTATGATTCACTAGATTACATGTCCCCTAGAGTGGTTCGCCTTTTATACACAAAAAAAAAAAATTGTACCAGTCACCTCCTACGATTAAAGATAGTTTAAACACAATTCCTTAAATAAATATTAAATATTTTCATAAATTTTTTTTTCACGCCTACAAATGCCGCCCTTTTAGTAGTTTGTTCACTGCATCGCCATTTTTAGTCCGTTCATAGCGCTCTAAAGGCTACTTTGCTGCTTTTTACTACCATGCCAAATTCTAGTCATGAGTTAAAAGCTTGATCTAATTGGTTTTGAGAGCTGATTAACTGTACGTTTATTAAACTTTTATATGACAAATTTTTATATAAGAACAGGGTGGCTGATCCATTTTGCTGCATTAAGAAACCCAAATAACTTTTTGTAAAGTGTATGTAATTTATTTTTTAGAAATTCATTTGAAAAATAATACATTTTTACCAGTAAAAAATTATAAATAGCTTGTTTTCTATGTTTGCCAGCTATCTATATGTCGACATTTCATAGGAACCACCCTAGTCATCAGTAGACTTTGGAAATTTTTGAAAGATATTCTCAAACATTCAACTTTATATCCCAACAATCCAAATAAATTGCTGAGAATTTGAAAAGAAAAATGCTTTAATAATATCCGTCAAAACATAAAAAAAAACAAGCTTTCTATTTATAAAGTATACTGATGATTAGGGTAGTTCCTATGAAATGTCGACATATAGATAGCTGGGAAACATAGAAAACAAGCTATTTATAATTTTTTACTGGTATAAATGTTAGAAGCTTAAACAGCGAATAAAAAACTTAATAATACATTTTTATTAAATTAATTCTTGAAGTTTTGAAAATAATTGAATTGAAAAAGCCTCCACTTGCGGTGACACATGCGCGACATCTTATCAACAAGTTATTCATAACTTTCTGGAGTGTTGCAGCGGGAATTGCCTCAATTACCGTTCAAATGGATTGCTTTAAATCATCCAAACTTGTTGGGTTTCTTTTGTAAACTTCTTGTTTGCAATAACCCAACAAAAAGAAAAAAATCAGGTGCAGTGAGGTCGGGAGACCTGGAAGGCCAACGGTATGTGGAGTTTCTTGAAATCAGTTTATTGGGAAATGTTTGCCTCAATTTTGTTAAAATCAAACAGAGTTGAGAAAGATTCCGTTTCGATGTAATTCTGGAAAGAAAAACTCTTTCAACATCTTTAAGTAACGGTCACCATTGACCGTAACAGTAAGACCGTTTGCTTCGAAAAAGTAAGGCCCGACGTTGAACCTTGAAGAAACGTCACACCACACTGTGACGCGAAGTGGTTATAATTGCATCTGATGGAGTATCTGTGGTTTAGAGTTACTCCATATTCGGCAATTTAGTTTGTTAATATTACAGTTTAAATCGGAACGTCAGACATAAAAATGTAGTTCAAGGCATTTTAATCCTCTTACAGCGTTTGAACTTTCGTTTGACTTCCTGAGGTTCAGTTGTTGTTCCTAAGGTTCAGTTGTTGGTAATTAAATATTATATGGAAATAAGTTCAAATCTTGGTGTAAAATTTTCTGCAGTGTCTTGTCAGCTGACACCCATTTGAGCAGATAAGGTCCTTGTCGAAATTCCTGGATTGGATTGTATGATAGCAGCTACAGCAGCGATAGTTTCCTGCGTCCGAAATGAGGGATCGCGATGATAAGGCGTTCTTTACAAGCCTCATTATAGTCCATGTGCTAGGAGGAGTGCCGTCAAACGTGCGCCTATATTCACGTTGGACGGAAACAACGGACTCTAATGTGGGTGAGAGACGATACTAATTTTCGTACTTAACGAAGTATGAGTTGTAGTTCGATTTTCAGATACACGTTACTACAACTCATACATTTCATATGAAAGAAGTATTTTAAAGGCAAATTAATATTCGTATGGTATGATCTTAATTATATTAAGATCGTTGTTTTGTTGTTTTTTTTTATTATAAAAAGGTTTAGCAATTTTATATTTTCGATATTTCGCTTATAGTTTTTTAACATCTTTAAGCAAAATGAAATTATTATTAAATTAAATGTTATTTAACAAACTATTACTGAAGTATATAAAATATAAAATTGTTAAACCTTTTTTATAAAAAGCAACAAAACCACAATCTTTAGCTGGAAGAATTTACAAGAACTTAAATAATTTTTAAATATCAAACAAAATATCCAACCTGCTCTTCATAAAACAAATTTAGCTGCACTACAGCACGATACACGATAGTTATTTTCATACTTACGAAAGCTCCACCCACGAAAATCAAAACTTTTTGATTTTCGTGCTACAAAGTATACTTCACAGGTACGGCAGCATGATACACGTTACTAATTTCGTACTTATACGATTTGCCGTACGATTTGTAGTATAGTCTATCAGAGGCATAAAGCGTGAAATCGTTGCACTATCCAAATTCTTGTTTCATTGTCCAAATTTTCCATTTTAGTTGAACTTAAAGATCAATCTGTAAAATACAATAAAAATGTATCAGGTTATTTACACAGAATTTACACAGAAAATAAGTTATTACGTTTTTTGTAGAAGCTTTCATCAGCAACCCTGTATAAGAGATTAGTAGACCTATAATAATTTTTTAGGAATACGGCATTAAGTCTTTAGAAATATTTTTTTTTATGAATGAAGCCATATACTTATATACATAGAAAACAATTTGATGATAACTTTCATAAAATGTTTACAAAACATTCCACATTCCAAATTTTGCTCTTAAATATCAATTGCGCCACTTAATTAAATCTGGTTCAAAATACTTAAAAATTATTAACAATCCAAATTGACTGGCAACAATAGAAACGATTTCTATCGCTAAGAAAATTCACAAAAACTTAACACTTCGCCAATAAACTTTAATTTATAGTCACATTTTTCTTTTTTATTGAACAAGCAATTTATCCAGATGACATGTGTTGCCATTTGAAAGCGTTTGCTAGTTTCAAGTTTTTCTGCAGTTTCTCTCGCTGCTTCTCACTTTCCTCTTCCTCTTATATCTTTCTCCCCCTCCTCCATATAAGCAGCCTTCAGCTTTAGCATGAAATTGAATTGTAATAATATATATCTTCCTTAATATTTGCTCTTATCTCCTACGCTTCATAAATTAATTGAAAATGAAATTGTTACATTTTACAGCTTGCAGGCAACTTGAATGTTAAAAAGAATTGCTGCAGGAAAAAAAAGAAGTTGAATTTAAACAAATTATTGAATGTGAATGTGGCGCACAAATTCAGTTACTTGCAAAACAAATTGAGAAATTTATTTTGTTTTTGTGCCATTTTCAGATGTTTTTCTTTTTACTCTCAAATTTATTTCACTTTTTTAGTGTAATGAACAATTTTCTTGTTTACAGTATTCATAAACAGACGTATGCACTATAGGTCTGGATACTTATAATTGGATAAGTAATATTTTCAATAAATTTCTCTAGCTCAAGGTCCTTTCTGGTTTCTTTTAAAAACTCTGTTTTATTTTAAAGTAAATGTTATTGTTTTCACTGATTTTGTACTAAAAAGACTCAAATCAAATATGTGTATATAATCGTATTTTCTTCAAAACACCTGTGCCAAAACATGCTGTTTTCAAAATCTTCTGATAACGCCGCCTTATGTACGAATATGAACTACACAGTTCGATGGTACTCACTGCAGCTCTCTGGTACATACCAAGTAAATGCCATATAACTTATTTATATATGATTTTAAATTATGCAAAAATTTGACAATGTGCAAATAAATCATTGCTCGTAACTATAACGCATAATTTGTAAACTAGACAAATTTAAACACACTTGTAATGAAACTTTTATTATTGTATATTCGGCTTAAACATTATTAGAAACGCCAAATGTTTTATTGGCTCGATTATGCTTTTTGCAGCTCTCTGGTGTATGAAGGTAAATGAAAGCGAATGTATTAAAATATGCTGCAAATACTTGCTATCACATGCAGCCTGTTTATGTTTTTATAGGTTTACTTATTTCTAAGTTAAAAGATTGACATCTTGAAGAGGGGCAGATTTTAGGGGAGGGGACGGAAAAATTTTCTGGTTTTCTGCGTGCTGAGAAAGGCTTAAAGTATGGAATTTACTCGGAAAGAACAACACCTCACATGTTTAAAAAAAAACTTATTGCATGCAGACCTTTAGTAGGTACCACTGTTAGCTTGTCTGTCCGTCTCTTTATCGCTCTCAATATAAAAATAATTCACAAGCGGGAGTTTGTGGCTTTAGCGTTGTTTTCTGTTTTTTTTTTCCTTTTATATTCTTTCATTATTTTTTAATATTTTTAAAAGCTTTCAAATTGCTGGATGCCGTTTGTAAAGCCGTATATTTTCGTTCGATTTTTTTCTTTTACTTTTATTGCCTTACAGATTTTAGATTTATTTTAGTTTTGCATTTTATTTTTCCTTTTTTATTTTTATTATTTTTTTTTTGCCTGAATGCCTGATTGGTTTGTTGTGTATTTGTCTGGTTTCCGATCTGGTTATTTTTTCACTTTGATTTAGGAAAACGAATACTAGAAAAAACAAACTTCACAAAACGAAAGAAAAACACCTAAAATGTATCCACGGTATTCAAATCATATTTCTTTTTTAAACTGACATTTTACCGTTAGATTCGGTTTGGATTTGTTTTTCGTTTTGCTTTGTATTGTGAATTTAGATTTTTCTTTTTTTAAACAATATAATAAAATTGTTCACAATTTTAATCTGATGATGTCAATGTGTCACTGGGTTAATGGTTTGATTTCAATTCTAAAACTCAATACTTTTGGGAAACAAACCAAAATAAAGAGAAAATCAAATCTAATGAAAGTAAATTGATTATTGATAAATAAAATGTTGAAAATTATAAAACAACTTAATGCAATTCAAAAAGCGATTTGACAAAAACAAAAAAAATAAACAGATTTTATTGTATTGTAGTAATTTAAAACAATTTATGCAAAATCTGTCAATTATTATGAAAAAAAAAATCCTGTGATACAGAAAAAAAATATGTTATTGTTAAGAAAACAAAAGAAAAAATTCATAAATATTTTTCTAATTAAATATGAAAAATACACAAAAGAAAAAACATTTTTTTAAACAGACCAAGAGATAAATATTGTTCACACAACGCAACTCAAAACCTGTTGCTAAGGCGAAACAATCGAGCGCATCAGTTACAGTTCAAGTTATTTTATCGATACAAGTCACCAAAGATGTTTACTTACATAATTTTTAAATAATGATATGTCGCTGGTGGGATGATCGGCTGATCAGTGGCTCAAAGTTCAGCCAAGTTTTTAATCTAATTATGTTTTTATACCTGTAAATATTGTATTCAAATATTGTTTTGTAAACTATTTATTGTCAACCAAGTTGCCCCCCGGGGCACAGGTTTTGCCTTGGCGTATTGCTAACTTGGGCACTCTGTTTTTCGGGTATAGAGAGGAAGGGTTCCCTCGTTTGTTGTAGCAAATAAAACTCTAGAAAGCTGCATGATTAATGTTGTGTTGGCTTCCGAAACTCTTACCAAGGGGATCAGCATGGCCCCCGGGTGGTTTTGCTTGCAGTTCAATCCGGGCTGATCATGGTTGAGGTGCCTTACTTGGCTGAAACGTTCTGGCTGTGGTTGAAACCTAAAACGCAGGAAGGGGGTGTTAGTATCCTTGATAATTGTTTGGTGATGGCTTTTTTCGAGGGCTAACAATCTCCCGAGGATCTGTTGCCTATACAACAGATACGTGTACTGTAAGAAACCAGTGGTGATGCTTGACGGGTGAGTTGGTTTAAGGGCTGATGCTCTTAATGGGCTTCGGCCTACCAACTCATTAAACCTTGTCCTCCATTGATTGCTGGAAAATTGCATACATGTGGAATTAGAAAGCCCGAACTCCTCAACAAGAAGTTGTTCATATGACCGCAATCATATGACAAGAATTGCTACCTGTGTGAGCCTAGCAAGCCACACGGGGGCGGTGGTGAATCGTGAAAAATTCACTCCGTGGAATTGGTCCACCATCAGGTTAGGTCGTCAAAGCAGGTACTGATGTAAATCATTTTCACAGTTATCGCCTAGGTCTAGCAAATATCGAAAGTCTATCAAGGAATACATAATTGCTTCGAAGAGGAATGTGTACCGACTGTTTTTTGAGGTCGTCTTGATGTGACGTCGATGACGCCTCTTGGAATATGGGGGAATATAGAAAAATAAACTTAAATGTTTTAAAATTTTATACATAAAAATCCTGCATTAATTGGTGTTTTCAATTTTTTTCTCAACACCAATATTTAACATTAAAAGCCCTTTGTCGTTTAACTCTTTGATTTGTTAGCTCAATTATTTTGCTGGCTTTAAGCCAATTTTATGAAATTCAATACACTTTAAGAGCATTAGTGCATCAATAGCACTTTTTCCTCATGAAACCTACGACATTTGCAATTAAAAACAACGCAACACAAAATTTTATAATTAACACCCTGTTATAGAAAGCATTGCCAATGATCTTAATTGGCCTTTTTTGCTGCACTCGTATATAAAGAAAACTACACACACCACTTTGACTTTACTTTAAGACTGTTGGGGGAGGAGGTTTAAACTCAAACTAAAACTTTTTTTGTGTCTCTACATAATTCATTTGGTTAAACAAAGTAAACAAACGTTAAGTTTAAAAACAAGCATATTGTGTTTTGTTTTTATGACTTATTAAGTGTTCTATTTAGCAGCAGCGAAAAAAAGTAATAATTACAAAATGAATGTTTTTTTCTGCTGTTCCGCGTGTATTGTGGTTAACAAGTCATGTTGCAAAAGTTTTACACAGCACCACCAGCAGCCCGAAAACACAACTTGTAGAAACAAGCCAAAGAAAAGGTGTTATTTTAATTGGGTGCTGGTTGAATGAAACAAATTGTTAAAAAAAAAAAAAGAAAAGTTTAAAAAACCAAGAGCACTTTTACTTTTTATTACATTTATTTTTATACGCAAAAAAATTAGGTCACTTTGCTATTTTGCGCTGAACCTTTTATGGATGGATTTATGTGGCCTTATTTCTATTCCTCCGCATCTCTGGCATGCGTTTCTGTATATTTGCAAAGGAAAAACAAAACAGCAAGACTTAAACTGGAGCTGATAACATGGTTTAAAAGCACGTTTATTGTTCTTCCTGTGGCTGTGGGTTACAAACTTGTTAAAGGCAAAAAAAATGAAATTTATTTTTATACAAAAAAAAAAAACAATAAATGCAAAAAGCTAACCGCATCTAATAATTGCTTACAAAATTCATTTAAGGATAAGGAACTAGCGCTTAAACTTTATTAGGTAACTAGGACATTTATTGCCAGCAGCTTTTTTACCCATTTCAAAATGCTGACTATGAAAAGGGCACAACTTTCTCAAACCTCTTAAGTAGTAGATGTTGTTGTTGATTTTACAAAAATAATTTGATTAATAAATACAAAAGTTAACAAATTGTTGCTGAGCAAGAAAAGCTGGAAGAGTTTTCTTTAAATGTTGTGGGCGGGAAATATTCAAAACTCTTAATTATCACAGAAATGGCAACAGATTTAAAATACTAAGCCTTAATTAAAATTAATCATACGCCCGAGTGTAAACGAAATAAACGGGTTTGCATAAGAAATATCTGTCTGTTTGTTTTCTTAGTTTCCATTAGCTTATGATTTAACATTCGCTGCAGAGTGTTACCGATAACGACCTATCAGAAATAGAACACAAAACAAAAGCGTATTAATTCGAAATTTTTGAAATTTTCTCGCTTGGAAAAATCTCGGAGGAGTTTTTTGTTGAAATACAAACTTTCTTCTTTAAAATAAATGAAACGACCGATGCGTTAGGAACTCAAAGTGGTGTTTATTTCATTAATGACATAACTACACAAAAGAAATTAAGAATAAATAAATGTATTCACAAGATGAGAAGCAGTCAGTGTTGTATGTGATAGTGTTACCATACAGATTAAATTAATCATGTGCTGGAAGACTTTCAACATTTTTTATATTGGACCAGGGGATGAACCCTTCCTATACAATACATTTTACTGGAACTAAGAAGATTGGTTATGAGAAGGAGAAAAAGGGGGGTAGTGCTTGTGCACAATTGATTTAATCCTACCAATAACAACACTGGCAGACCAAAACGAACGTTAAAATCATAGAAAACCCGTCATAACTTTGATGTATTTTAACATCAATGCAATGCCAAATGTCATCATTTTTGACCCCGTGGCACTTTTCATCGCTGTGATGTCAACCATAACCTCAGTTGCTCTAATTATCATTAGCAGTAATTATGACAATTATTTCATCAATGACATGTCAAACTGACATCATGGTGATGCTTTATTGAAATACGTTTGATTTGTGCATGTTATCAATGCAGTGACACTCTAATATCGAAGAAATTACTAATTGAAGCCAATATAATGACAAAATATTGTCAATAGAATATCACGCTAACATCAGAAAAACTATAATTTGGTTTCAATATGATGTAAAAATCTCATTGAAGTGAGGGCTCATTAACATCAGAAAAATTACTTAGTGTAGCAAACTTTGTGGCAAAATGTCATTAGTACCATGACACGCTAACATCAACTAAACGTAATTTGCTTCAAAAATATGGTCGAACATATAATTTTATATTTTACTAATTTCAAGAAACCAATGAGAATTAAAAATGTTCTAATACTTTTGATGACTTACTGTCATCAATATAATGTCTGAGTGTCGCATTAGAATGTTTTAATTGTGTGTATGCTGTTTACGAGAAAATAATCTTTCTTTGCATCGTAGTTCTTAATTTTATTTTACTTTCTACGCTGTCATTATATTTATGTAACTAACCATCGTATATGATGATTAAGTGGCATTAATATGATTCATTTTTTACTACTTCTTAAAAACTAATTTAAATTTAAAAAAAAATAATAATTTTAACAACCAAATTCCTTTTCAACTATAAATAGAAAATATTGCAATACTATTTAGCCTTTCTTTAAAATCAAATTTGCTAATTAAAAGTATTATAATTGTTAATAAAATGTATCATTGAATTGATGTCACTGCAGTTGTAGCATTGATGATACTCAATATATGACAAAATTCTCTGATGACTTTTGTCATTGAGCTTGAGATGTCTGTTTTCACATTACTGATGACTATTTACATAATATTGATGTCACAATTCTGATGACCCGCCGTCATCAATATGAAGATGCTCTTTTCTATGAGTGTATCACAGCTTTTAATTGAAAATAATACAGTGCAATTATAATTAAATTAGTAATCAAAAATATATTTTACAAATTTAAGAAAAATCAATTGTTTTCTAGTTTTTATATACCTGTATATCCATTGTGTTTTAAAAATTAATTTTTATCACGCACCTGATTAAAGCAACCAACCATGAGAAAGTGAGTTAATATCACTAAAAACTAGAACTACACTATTAGAAACAAGTTAGCCATGTGATTTATAAAAATGAGAGTCACAGTATATTTGGATTGTTACTCTTTTGTGTTCATTACACAATGAAACGATTTGTTCTACTGCAGCACAACTTCATTTACGCATTTGAAAAATAAAAGTTGGCGACAAACAAAAAAAAAATCCGTCATGCTAAAATTTACCTTAAATGGGTGGGTGCAGTATGTTCCAAGAAAAGAAATAAAAATTTTTTCAAACACATAATGTAACTTAAAAGTCACAACCACAAACCATTTATTGAAAAATGCAACATTCAGACAAAAAAAAAGAAATAAAGAATAAAATGGCACACCGGCATCATGCATCATTGAATTTTAGAAAATTTGTCCAGTCAAGCAAAAAATATTTAAAAAAAAAACTAAATCTATTTGCCACTTTGGTAGAAATTGTAATAAATGAATTTGATTTTTCCCTTAAATTAACAGCATACAATTTACATCCTTTAAATATTTTTTATTTCAATTTTGTATTTAACATGGTTGAATAATTTGAAATTAATATCAAAAACAGGGCGTGTTGGCAACACAAAATATTTATAATAAAATTTTATTTGTTTAAAAAAACCAGAAATTTTGTTTTCAGCTTCTGTAAAATGTGCTGTTGATGTTGTTTTTGTTTTTTCGAGCAGTAGCTATAAAAGTTATATATAAAATTAATTTTATTAAACAAAAAACAGACACCAACAATCTGTTCAATGAAATGCAACAAATTGTTTTCTATTGTTTTGGTCGTCTTCGAGCAAAAAGTTGTGTTTAAGGGAGGTGGGTGCCTCATACAATTCAAATGTACCTGTTGTTGTTTGAACACAATTTCAGAAACAAGTGTTTCAAAATAATTTCGCAATCTTCGTTCTCATTTAATTGACCACAAAGTTGAGCTGAGAAAAAAAAAACATTTTAAAATATATACATACATATTTAATACCATTCTAAATGTTGCTTAATTTTAAATACAGTAGAGTCTCGAAAAAATTAACTCGCGAGAAAGTTAACTGTATATTAGCTAGAGCTCAGCCGCTCATGAATGAACGTGTTAAATGGAAAGCAACATCTAAGTGAACGAAGTTAGCCGCTCATTAAATTGACCGCTTTCCGTTCCATATTGCATCGTTCAAAATCGTTTAAATTTGTTTCCTTCTTTTTATGTCATGTGTTTTTCTTCCAGTCGACATGTTGTGTAGAAAAGTAAGTCAGCTCAAAAAATAAATGTTTTTTTCAGTTTCAGAGTTACGTTTGTTCAACTTTCGCATTTTTTCTGTTACGTTGGTTCACATGTCTGTTATATATGTTGGCAATATCAGCCATTTCGGATTGTTAGTTTGTTTTTGACAAATAAAGAGGTTAGTCGTGTTTTGGTGCGCTCCTTGACCTTTTAATAAATTTACTAAATTTTGAGCCAAAACAACGTGGCTGGACATCGCTCAGGAGCTGCTGAACATCGTCAACGACGATGCAGATTTCCTCAAAAAAATTATAACTGGTGATCAATCACAAAGACCAATCATCTAAATAGAAGCGTCCAGAACAGCCAACACCGAAAAAGCACGTCAAGTTCGGTAAAATCTGAAAGTTTTGCTCACTGTTTTCTTCGACTGCAATGGCAAAGTCATACGGTCAATAAGGAGTATTACTTTGAAGTTATGTGCCGGTTGCGCGAAACAACTCGGCAAAAACGCGCAGAATTATGGACAAAAACAATCATGGATTTTGCAAACAAACAAACCCTTTATCATGCCTCAATCATCGTATTCACCGGACTTGGACTTGGCCCCCAATGAATTTTTCTCTTTAAATCATTAATCAGTGAATAACTTTTTTCTCTTCCCAAAACTTAAGACACTAATGAAAGGAAAGTGTTTTGCTACAATTGAGGAGATACCAGAAAAATCAAAACAGGAGCTGTTGGCGGTACAAAGAAGCGCGTTTCAGAAGTGTTTTGAGGATTGCAAAAAATGCTGGCATAAATGTATTAAATATGAGGAGGATTACTTTAAAGAGGACAAGATAGTTATTGATGAGTAAATAAATACTTTTTGAAAAATTTAAAACAACGGTTATTTTTTATCTGGCCGTGTAACTGTGAAAACTTATTACAAAAATTAGGCAAATTACATTGAGATCGTTCGCAGACTTCGAAGAATTTTCAGTGGAGACAGAGCAACTAGTGTCCATTCGAATAGTGATCAAAAAAATTTTAAGGATCTTGGTGGTTAAGGATATGAAAGAAATTAGGCATATAATTTGAAAATATCTTGTTTTATTATTTTATGTTATTATTTTTTTTTTTAACTTGAAAACCATTCGCTCGAAAAAAATTAGTTATTTTTGAAACCTTTTTCAGAAGCTGCTGTATAAATTTCAAAAATGTTGGTTAAATTTCTTCCCCTATTTTTAAGTTTTTATATCCTTTATTACACTTTCATAAATAACTAATTTAATTACTTTTAATTTAAAAGTAACAAGCAAAAGTCACAATATGACTGTTATAAAACTAACAAATTAAAAAAAATGAGCATTAAAAAATATATATTTACATTAGGGCGGCTCGATTTGTATGGAGCCGAAAAAAAATCAAGATTATTCTACGCTGAATTCTGAGCAACCTTGAAGAAGAAACTATAGGTCATAAATGGATATCGAGCCTCCGAAAAGTCAAAAATATTTCATAAGTAAATCTTTAGAAAAGTTCTATTGAAAAAATTGTCCCAACAAGTCAGTATTGTGAATCAGGATTATACTTATGAATGTATATGTACTCGTACTTTTTTGTAGGTAACTGTCATTAACTGCTTTTTATTTTAAAACTCGTCTTAAATTGTGTATTTAGTGCACGTTCAATATTCTAAGTAAAATGCAAATACTTCGATATGGGTCCGTACTTGTATCAATAATACAAGTTTCGTAATTTATTAGGTAATCTCTCAATGCAACCGTATTGTATTTACATATAGATATGTATAGCATGTCAAAAAGAGGAAAAATCGTTTACATTGAGCACCGTGTTGTATTTTATTAGCCAAACAAAGAATTATCATTATAAAAACAAACTTCATAGAGAAAAAAACTAGGCTTCCTAATCCAGCTTACAACGCAATTATATGTTATTACTCAACGAAAAACAGACATTAAAAGTTGTCCACATCTTTCAGTTACATGTATATGGAATTTTTGGGTCAAGAAGGGGTGGATTTGAAAAATTCGATGCTCTGACAAAATGCCAATACCCTGTACTTACACCACTACCTTAGTAAAGCTGCCTTGAGGACTGTTTCGACTCCAGCCTACTACGAAAAGCGGTATTTTATTTGATTTTATAACTTGGATAAAAAAATTTTTCAATTTAAATGAAAACAAAAAATACAAAAATTTATTAGAAAATAATAAAAATTAAAAAAACTGGTTGTTCAGTGACAGAAAATCCTGTACAAACAACTGGGGCTATAACAATTGCATATATGTGATCCATATGAGGCAAACATTAACGTAAGAATAATTAAAGAGCTCGGTGGCTGAAGTGGTTGAAGCGGTCGTATTAAAACTACATCATGTTCAAATGATCCCGAGTTCGAATCCCAGTGGGTGCTGATGAGTAGTGTAGCGACTACGAAACAGCTAGTTGTCCCCCAGCTAATGGTATTCAATTATTTTTTTCTGTTCTTCTTTGGTCTTATTGTTTCACAGCAATTATTGTTATAATTAAAAATAATCCTTCTTCTTGACTGAAGTTGGACTCGAACTCGCAACTAGTTAGTTAATATCGTACAAAAATTTATTATTTATATTATATTTCTGAAATTTCGAGGGCACTAAACCCATTTTAGGCCCATGGTTTCTTTGGTGAAGCTTCTCAGAATTCCTCGTAAAATAATTTTGATCAACGATTTTTTTTTTTTTTTTTTTAATTGACCCGCCCTAATACACAGACATCAGGAATATTTTTACAACTGCGATAATTTAATTTTTATTAAATTTTTAATAACCTTAACCAACCACCAGCTACAACGTAAAACGAATGCTTGAATGACCTCAATTATAAAAGGAATAAAGAATATTTTCAACTTTTTCTTAAACATTAAACAACTTTTACAGTGAAGGTTAAAACTCGTAAAAAAATTTTTCAAAAAAGAAACATTTAATAAAAGAACACAAGAAGCGCTGCATAAAGACTCAAGTGCAACGATCCCTTATGGTTTCATGATCACGAAGATTAAATTTCGTATGCTTCCTAATACTTATACTAGAAAACTGATTTGACGCCAACTTATTAGCCTTACGAAGGTAGCAAATCGGGAAAAAACAAGGAGAATTATATGATATATTATATTGTCACAAATTTTTATCAAATCTAACCCAATGTGCAAGCCATTGATCGGCTTGTTATAAATGTAAGCGCACATCTACACAAATAACATAAAGCTAAAAACATAATACACAAACAACAAGCATACATGATTTAAAGAAAGCAAAGTTGCAAGTACACCATCACTTACTTAATAGTTGTTGTTGCATTCTTATTGTGTCGCAAGCACGTGTGTGCGTGTGTATGCGCGTGGCAATTATATCTGTACATTTGAGACTGGTGTGAACATGATGATTGTAGAAGGTATTAAATTAGTATAAATAGTCTAGTAACAGTAAAGTATAAGTTCTCGTTGATGAGTTCTTGATATTGTATTTCTTATTGCTTGTAGTTGCTGTAGTCCTATTGTTTCGCAAGTATGTGTGTCAGCACGTACATGCGTAAGAATTGTATTTGTACGTTTGATTCTCAAATTATCAATGATTGTAGAAGGTACTAAAGAAGTATAAATAGCAAGCAGATGTTCGGCAGAAGAACAGTTGTAAAAGTAGTGCAAGACAGTCATAAGTCAGAAAAGTAAACAAGTCTAGTGTGTTAATTCACAGCGGTGCTCAATGTAAATGAAGTTGTGAAGTATTTTCTTACTGTACGAGTCTAATAAACAAGTGTTAGTGTCGTTCTGTTATTTGCAATTGAACAATCCGAAAAAGCATTTTTCAATATATTATGAAAAGAAAAGCATGTTTGTGTTTATTTCTACTCCAAGATGAAAACATAATGTTCGAAATCGGAAAACTGGGCAGTTAAAGAGATGTTCGTCTCTAGACGGCCTTTTGCACTACAACCATCGTTGATTCAGCCACCCCTTCTACAATTTCTTTTAGGCAATTTTCTTTTTCTCAAATTGCTTGAAGTTTTGTTTGTCACTTTTAACTATGTCTACGTATGAAAAATTTGGTAAAAATCAAGGCATGTGCTGGAGAAAAACAAAAAACTACTGAAGCACAGTAAACATAATAACGGTCAAACGCGAAGGAGTAGTAGTTATATTTCGGGCGAAAAAATAACAGAGTTGAAGAAAACAGCAAAATATAAAAATTAAAAAAGAAACCAAAATCAAAACCAACTTTTCATCATTAAAAATCTAGTCAGCAAAATCATCGTTCTCATCAGCCATGTTGTCCTTATACCCCGCAGCCGCTCAACTGAAGGTGACGGTGACGGTGGCGGTGGTAGTGCCAGTAAAACTGCCAACAACATTCAAATAAATGAATTTGTGCACACATTCCAACAAAAATAAAACATGCAGACTACACATACTACTTTTTTTTTACAATTTTGTGCGCATAAAAATGAATCCTTAACTTTACACTTCGTTTGTGAAATAAGAGATCAAGTCAATTTTTCTCCACTTCCTTTTTCCCCAAAAAAAAATAAAATAAAAATAAAAGAAAAATCACGGAGTGAGTTGTAGTTGCATCCAATATTTGATGTTGTTACTTTATACTTTTTAATACACGAACTTGTTATTATTTTCACTTCTTACTCCTGCTGGTGCTGCAGCTCCTGGCGGATGGTGGTGTGAATATTTCCAGCATAAATGATATGTTTGTGCTGTAATAACATCAAATTTTTTTCCCAATATTTTTGTTATTTATTTTTGCAATTATTATTTGATGTTCAACGTTTTAAAAAGCTGCTTTTCTATTTTATATTTCTTTTTCTTGCTTTGCTTGTAACTTGCATACATATTTTGTTAAACCACAATTATGGCATAAATTATGCCAGTAAACGAGAGTTGGCGAAAAGAAATTCAAATACATAAAAAAATACCTATTTTTAAACAAATTAATGTTCAAACTACTGCTGGTTAGCAGATGTCACAAGTATTGTTAAAAGTAAATGAATATAAAATGATATTTTTGTAATGTGATTACAACAAACCTGTAGGAAAAAAGCCTCCAGTAAAAAGGAGTTTTCATAAACGCAGGCGTATGATGAATATAAATAAAGAGCTAAAGCAGGAGAATTGACAGTAAATGTACTTTAGTAAACTCCACATAAAAGAAACACTTAAAATAATAAGAATGTATTAAGTATTCAAGGAAAAGAAATGCAACTTTATAAATAAAAAACAAATTATAGAAAATTTTGATATTAAAATATTTTAAAAAAAATTCTAAACAGCTTGTTTTTATGTTTCCCAGTTACCTATATGTCGACATTTCATAGGAGCCACCCTAATCATCAGCAGACTTTGGAAATTTTTGAAAGATATTCTCAAATTAAGATGTAATGATCTTCAAGCTTGAGGTCTTTTTATAAGACTTCTGCAGGAAAATTTTCTTGATTTTTTTTTTCTTCAAGAAAATTTTCCTGAAGAAGTCTTCCGAAGGAAGACGAAATATTGAATTAAAAAAACAATTTTTTAAAAAATTTTTATAAAAAGACCTCAAGCTTGAAGATCATTACATCTTAATTTAAGAAAAAGGTCGAAAAATTAGGATAAAGGAAAGATATTCTCACACGTTCACTTTTATATGCCAATATTCTAAATAAGTTATTGAGAATTAAAAAAAAAACTATAATACTTTTCTTTAACAAAAAATTATTTTCTTTAAAAAGTTTTTATTATTGAATAGATTTTTTTTTTAAGTAAAAAACTCGAATAACTCAATAACGAAACATGTTTTAATAAAAAAAACATAAATTTTTTAAATTTTCCGAATACCAATTTTTCGAATTCTATTAATTTTGTTTTTTCTTAACTGAAATTGTTTATAGTCCCTTATCATAATATAAAAATTATTATATATTTTTCAATATTTCAACACTCCTTTTTGTGTATTTTTCAATAAAAAAAGTTGTGCTGGAAAAATAATTTTATATAGAAACAAAAAATATTCTAAAACTATATTTTTCGTAAAGACTGATTTTTCTTGATGCTAATTTTTCGAGCCCTTTTTCAAATATACGGCCGTGTCACAGAATTCACTTCCGTTCGGAAATGGAATTGAATCGGTTTTTTAATTCTTCAAAAAACGAAAATTTAAAACTTTTTCGGAATGAAATCAATTCTATAAGATAGTTTTAGTTTCATTCTTGCAATTGGAAATGATTTTATTCCGAAAAGGTTTTTAGTTTTTCGTTTTTTGAAGCAGTAAAAAAAGAATTCAATTCCGTTTCCGAGCGGAATTAAGCTCTGTGACATGGCTGATAGTTTATTGCCTGAGCTAATGGTCACTTTTAAAAAATTTTTATTTTGAATAATAAAAAGCAATATTTTCTTGTCTTCTTTAGAAAAATCTTCAAAACTAATTTTCCAGAAGAAAAACACACAACGGAGTGTGCAAAAGTTTTTAAAAAGTGACTCCTGGCTCAAGCAAACTATAATTCGACAGATGTTTCTTTAGAAAATTTTCGGAATGGAAAACTTTCCATTGTCACAAATTTGCTCTTATAAAATTAAATACTTATTTGAAAATCCCAAAAGGAAGAAAAACTCGTAACTCTATCAGCATCTCTCGTTTTTTTCCCCCATTTTTTTAAATTTTCTTCCAAATTTGCATTACAGCGTTTAACATTTTCAGTAACACTTTTGTTATTGGGAAAACACTACAAGTGATTTTTCCGAGCACATTTAGCACTTCTGCTTCATCGTAAAAACATTATTACACACAAAAAATTACATAAATACAAAAAAAAAACATATGTAGTAGATATGTACAAGTATGTGACATTCTACGAATATAAAACTTCAAGAATATCAATAAAAAAAAACTCTGAGAAGTTAGAAGCAGAGAACATTTCTATAAAATTAAATTTTCATTTATTTTTTTTTTCGATTTGCCATAATCGACACCAACGGTGTCATCATGCATGCAACCAACTTAATTTTACTCGTAAATGTTGTTTATTTTGCTTTGCTTGCAACACAGCTACTACATATTTAGAATATTTTCAAATCTATTTACTCCTTACTCTTCATTGTAATTCAAGCTGTAAAGTAGCACAGGTTTCGTTCGTCTTTGCAGAACACACGCTTTCTTTCTATTGCAAACATGAAGGAGTGCATCAACGAATTAGTACAAAGTGATTCAATTGGTAATTCATTCTGCTGATGATATTTATTTAAATTGTCTGCAAACTATATTTGATAACAATGTTTTTTAATACATAAAATATTTTTGTTATAACAGAAATATTCTTGTTGAAAATATTTTCACACAGAATTTTCATTAAATTACTATTTCTATCGATAAACTATTTCTTTTTCATCATGTCTGTAAAAGAAACTGTTATCAAAATAGTTCCTACAGAAAATTTTAGTTATCGATAAATTTTCTACAAAAAATATTTGTTACTAATCAATATTCTACTGGAAGTTTTTTTTTATCGATGCATATTCTATACGATATTTCAGTTGTTCAGTTTCTATAAAAAAGTTCTCCCTACCGGTAAAATTTCCTTAGAAAATCTTAATTATCGATTATATTAACACTTTGGCAATTAACACATATTCTGTAAAAACTGTTTGTTACTGTTAATTTTTTTAATCTATGTAATTGATATTGAATTTTGAAAATTGAATATATTCTAGAAAATTTTTAATATTGGAAAGTTTATGTTATTGATAATTTTTCAATAATTTTTTACAATCGAGAAATTTTCTTTTTCGTTATTTATAAAATCTATTATACAAAATTTTTGCTATCGATAAATTTTCTGTACAATTATGTTGCCAAAAACAAAATAATTTGAAAAACATATATTATAGAAAAATATTTTATTTGAGTACAATTTTTGTTTTTTAAATTAAAAATTTTTGTTGTTTAAATTTGTCCTCAGCAATTTCTGTTTTGAAATTTTTGCTGTGAAAGTTGTTTATTTTTTATTTTTTTTTTTTTTTCAAATAAAATCTATAAATAAAAGTTTTTTTATTGATAAATTTCCGATATAAAATGCTTGTTATCGATAAATTTACTATAAGCAATTTTTTTTATCAATTAGTTTTTTTGTAGGAAATTGGAATCATCGTTTAATATTGTACAGATAATTCTCCTTTTGTTTTTTTTTTTTCAAAACTTTGTAATTGTTCAATATGTCTAAAAAAAATTTTTGTTTTCGATAAATTTTTTTTTTTTTTTTGAAAAAGTTTTTATTATCAATAGTTTTTTTTTTAATCTTTTACTAAAGACAAAGTTCTTTTCGTTATTATAAAATTTAATATAAAAAATTTTTGTTATCGATAAATTTTCAGTGCAAAGTTTTTCGTTTGTAAAAAGTTTTCTTTAAAATTGTTCATTATCAGAAGATATATAAGCATATTTTTTAGTTGTAAATTTTTGCGATTGATAAATATTCCATAGAAAATTTTCATTATCGTTAATTCTTGTTTAAAAAATATGTTTTTTTTGCCTTGAAAAAAAAAGTTTAATATCTAGAATTATTTACTAATATATTTCCTATCGAAGATGCGAGTTATCTATAAATTTACTGTACACAATTTTTGATATATATAAATTTTTTTTTATTATCGATTATTATTAGGTATTCTATAGATTTTATTTTATTTTTTTTTTTTTTTTTTTGAAAATGTATTTTTAAAATTGTAAGTATTCTATGGAAAATTTATCGAAATTGCTCGATATTGCAGAATATTTTAGTTATCGATAATTAGTATGGAAAGTTTGTGTTATCGATCACTTTTTCAAAAAAAATTATCTCTAAAATTATACGATGGTATGGTATCATTCGTCTGGCTCAAGTTCAATCCTGGCTAAAACCAAGAAATCTTTTTATTTTTAATTATAACAATAATTGCCGCAAGCAATAACTCTTGATTAAAGATGACAGGAATATAATATTAGAAATATTAAAATAAGTTCGCACAAAATTCGCCATTTTCCAGTTTTCAAGAAACACAAAAGTTGCTTACTCTAAACGACTACAACAAATAAATAAATAAATCGATGAATTTGGGAGAAATTCATTTATTTGTCTGTTTAGCGCTATCAATATCAATCCACCCTCGTATTTTTTTTTTAATTATTTTGTACCTTACTTTGTGTGTGCTGCATAATTTCAAGTATTTTTGATGTACATCACACTAAACGCAACCAAATAAAAAATTCAATTTCAATTTTGCTAAAAATCATCTGACTATATTTTCATCTCTTTCTTTCTTAAGTACAAGAGAACAATAAACTGCGTTTAATATAAAATTTTCTCACTTTTATATTCTTTCATTGGAATTGCAACAACAGCCAAATAGTACATTTTTTGCAGCACCGAAAAAGAAAAACTTGTAATAATAAAATGTTTTAAATGTAATATTGCTTTGTAGTTGTATTAAAAGCACATAGAAAATGTAATTTGTAAAGAATATCGTCCTGAAATGTTATATTTATGTATGAACAGTCGTGTGAAAACTTAAATTACGGTGCATACACTTGTAAACAGGGAACTCAAAAAAGAAATAAACAGAAAATATGAAAATTGGGTGGGAGTTGAAAAATGAATTTGTAGCAAATTTATTTTTGTACAAGAACATTGCAATTTACAACCCAACAATGACAACAACATCTATGCATTCATGTCAGACAAAACAATTTACAAGATGAAGTTTTAGTGCATAAATACTTAACGAAAAATTTAAGGGAAATTTTACATCATCAGACTTTAAAAACTCAAAATGTTTTTGAAATCCAAAATATAAAAGAAATCAGGGGCCATTCATGAGATATGTTTAAAAAAATTATTCAAAAATCTGTTAAAAGAATAGCCTGAACATTTGATAGTTTTGTAAACAATATAAATTCTGCTTTCAATATGATCCCAGATTAAATGCATTAAATTAAAGAAAAACTCTTTGAACATTAATTTTTAAAATTATAGAGTCAATCACTATTTAATTTCAATGCTCAAGTATAAAGGTAATATGATGACGAGACAACTGCTTACTTTATTGATTTGTATAACTAAAATTCGAACGAATAGTTTCCTTCTCAATATTTTCTGCATTCAAATGAACTTGAGTTACTTGTAAGCAATTACTTTTTTCATATTATAAAACACTTGTCTTGTTTATTTCTTTATTCAAGCTCTTGTTATTTAATCTCTAAAGATGAAGATTTAACCAGCAACTTAAACTTATTGATAAAAATTTATATGCTGTGGGTTTTTCTTGGCTGAATTATTAGGGTGAAAAAAGAAAACATATTCACGAAAAAAAAAACTACTAACATTCACTTATACATATCGCTGCTTTATTGCAACATAGTCATAACTAAAAAGTAAGCTTGTTTCGAGAAAAACACATTTCAAATTTTTAGCTTCCAGACAAGTCCTAGAAATTTTTTTTTAGAAAATATCTCCTAAAGAAAACAGTTTAAAAGTAATTGGAATAAATTTTTGTCAAAACATAAAAAGTAGTACTGTTAACAATTCTGCATTGTTAACACGAAAAGGTAATTTTTTGAGTTATGACTATGTTGCAATAAAGGAGCGATATGTAAAAAAAGTTTTAAGTCTAATAAATTTTCTCAAAAAGTAAAATTATTTTATTTTTATGTATGAAAAATTTAAACAGGGATAATTTTTCTGGTACAAATACACTGTTTTTAATCGATATTTTAAAAATAAATAAAATTGTCCGGTTGTGAGTTCAAATCCACTTTAATGAGCCAAGAAAGTTTTTTATTTTTATTAGGAAGTAGCAAAAACACATATACCACCGTAGACTTCACGACAGCAAATGCTGCAACCGGCAATCATAATCGTGTGGTCGACTACAAAAAATTATGCTTCAGTGTGGCCATCTTGGAGTTTTTAGATTTACAAAATTCCGTTGATTTACATAGCGAGTTCTGTTTGTATCAACCTTTCATGAAAAAAGTATTCGCTAATAAAAGTGTTATAAAGAGCAACTTAAAAGAGTTCGCTTAAGTCAGGTTAGGCAGGTAAAATTAATGAATATCCTTCTTATATTCTTGTCAAGTGCTACAAAAAAATACCCACAAAAAAGTAAATTAATAGAAGAAATCAATATAAAATATTGGCGTATACTTCCCTCTTGAATCGCCACACTATAACATAATATTGGTACACTTGTGGCCTTCTTATTACCACACGATTTCATATCAAGTTGTCACCCGATTGCCGAATCAGGGTTTCATTTGGTTGGTCAAAATAACAACAATATTGGCCGTGATTGCCGCATGTAACAACTAATTGTGCAATCGCACAATTGGGATATAAAAGTGAGTGAAAAAGTTGCAGCAAACATCCAATGATAAGCTTGTTCTACAACAACTCATTTACATTTTGGTTGTAGAAAGGTTTGTTGGGATACGAGTAACATTTTTGTGAATGTTTTAGAAAATAATATATGAGTTTGTTAAATTAAATTGAAATGTTTTTTAAGCTTGAGGTCAGTTTTGTTTTTTATATAAAAAATGTTTTAATTATATTCGATATTTCGTCTTGCTTCGGAAGACTTCTTCAGGAAAATTTTTTTTCAGTTTTGTTTACAAAATGTATGTTTTCAAATATTTTTGATTTTGTAAACAAAACTGAAAAAAATTTTGCCTGAAGAAGTCTTTCGAAGGAAAACGAAATATCGAATATAATTAAAACATTTTTTATATTAAAACATTTTTATGAGCTTAAAAAACATTTCAATTTAATTTATAAAAATTGTCAAATAATTAGGATCAAGATCTGAGTTTGTTAGTTTCGATTATTTATTTCTTGCAGTACATGTGTTATCAAAAAGTTATTTTGCAAATTTTAACTAATAAGATACCTTTCTTTTTTTACAAGCAATGTAGGCAATTAGCAAAATGCATATGTGGTTCAATATGAGGTGAATATAGATAGAGAATAATTAAATGACTCGGTGACTGAGTGGTTAAAGCAGTAGATCATGATACGTCATGACCCGAGTTCAAATCCCAGTGGGTGCTGATGAGTAGTGTAGCGACTACGAAACAGCTAGTTGTCCCCCAGCTAAAGATTTGATTATTATTTTTCTTGTCTTCTTCAATCAAGAATTATTGTTCTTCAATCAAAAATTATTATTCTTTAGAAAAAAACTTGAACTAAAACCCGATGTAGAAATAAACCAAAAAAACCAAAATCATTTTTTTTCTTTTTTTGAAATTGCACTACCCACCAATCTTTCTAAAGAAAATTTTAATGAAAATTTTCTGAAAATTTTAATGAAAATTTTTCTTTAGAAGCTTTATCGCCACCGAATTATTTTAACATATCTTAGTTTCCCACATCGAATATTGAAAAAACATTATTGCTATAAAAATTTCATTCACTCAAAATTTTTCTCTTGGTAACAATTCTCTCAAGTTTTTTTTGCACTGATAAATTTTCCACATAAAAATCTTTCTATTTATGGTTTTTTGCAGAATATTTACACCAATTTTTATTTACATGTGTATATAATTTTAGAAATAATGAATTTAAAAAAAATAATGACAATAAAATTGTAGACATAGACACAATATTGAAATAATCATGCTCTAATAATTTTTCAAATATCATTAAAACAATAGCGTATGTGGTAATTTCCAAATGAATTTGAGCATTCAAACTTTGATTCTAACAAAATAAAAAGGAATGTAAAAAAAACCCAAGCAGCTTGTAATAGTAAATCGAATAATAGTGTTCCATAGTTATGAGGTAATAGTATTTTATAGAGCAAACATATGAAAGTTTTTAATTAATGATCTCAATCTTTTTACAATTCACAGAAGCAATAAATAATTCAATTTGAACAATGAATTACATAAAAGATTTCAAAATTTATGGTCACGTTTTTTAAAATCAATAGATAAATACAATTTAATTTTCTTATGCCTTGAAATTGCCTAAGACTTTTAGAAAAAGATTCAAATTCATATATTTAAGCACACGTATATCATTTATGTTGAAGTTTCTTGCTAATTATCATTTAATTCAAATATTTAACTTCAAAACCCTTACATTTTGCCACGCAATCCTTTTCATTTTAAATGCTTTAAAGCAGTTGACATGCAAAAGTGGAGGTTAAACAAGCAAAAATTTTATGTTTCATTGCTTTTTGTTTTAAAGACGAGCTTATGTAAAATTACGCTGTCATCTTATCGGCAAATGATCGTAGTCTGGCACTCAAAACGCTGCTGTGATATTTCACCTCAAATGACCGTATTAAAGCCGGCATGAGTAGTTGCTATTTATAGTATCACATTCTTTGCTTAAATTAAACATAAACAATTTTTTCTGGGCGAGTAAAAGAGATGAAAAGAGAACAACAGGCAACAAAACAAAATCTAGCTTTAAACACGCTTCCAGCTTTCAAGTTGAACTTGCAGTAATGTCAGTTTTTTTCTTTTTAGTTAGTACCCTACAACTTAAATCCGGTAGTATCTCGCAACTCAAGTCATCTAACATCTTCATATAATATAACAATAATAAAAAATTTTCCACAGAATATATCATTTTTCGGTTGAAATTTCTATAGAAAAATTTTTGACACCAAAAAGTATATACAGGAGAAATTTTCCAATTTTCAGTGACAAAAATTTTTTATATAACATAAAAAATTTCCTCGAATATTTTTTCGGTGGTGAAGGTTTTTCATATAATATATTTTCAATGACTAAAATTTTATGTAGAAAAAATGTTAAGTGATATTTTTTTTTTTAATTTTTAATTATAAAAATTTTTAATAAAACATATTTTTATTATGAAAATTTTTTCAAATAACATATTTTCAATGACTAAAGCTTTCTATAGAAAAATTTTTCAGTGAGAATTTTTTTCAATGTTTAATGATAAAAATTTCTCCTAGAATATATTTTTCATAAAAAAATTATCCTAAACAATGTCCCATAGAAAATTTTTTTAGTTATAAAAATGTTCATATAACATAAAAAATTTAACCTTTATTTATTTTTTTTTTTTTTTTTTTTTTTTTTTTTTTTTTTTTTTGATTTTTCATAAAACAATTTTCAAAATAACTTTTAAAATAATTTTTAAAATTTTTTATGGAACATATTTTTCATTAAAAAAATTTTGTATTAAAATTGTTTTCAGTTATAAAAACTCTTTATATAACTTTTTCCCTCCAAAAAGTTTTCAATGATGAAGATTTTTGATATAACATAGTTTCAATGATAAATTTTTCAATAGAAAAATAATTTATAAACAAAAAAGCAAAAAATTTTCCTGAAGAAGTCTTCCGAAGGAAGACGAAATATTGAATTAAATAAACACATTTTTTAAAAAATTTTTTATAAAAAAGACCTCAAGCTTGAAGATCATTTCATCCTAATTTGTTTTTAACTTTTAATGATAAAATTTTTTTTGGGACATATTTTTCATAAAAAACTGTTCCTAAAAAACATGTTCCATAGAAAAATTATTTTTCAGTTACAAAAACTTTTCATATAACATAAAAATATTACTCGAAAATTTTTTCAGTGATAAAGATTTTTAATGATTAAAATTTTCTATAAAAAAAAACTTTCAATGATAAATTTTATACTCTATTTTACAATATTTCATAAAAAAATCTCGATAGAAAAATTTTCAGTGATAAACATGTTTCATGTGACATATTTTCAATGACAAAAATTTTCTATAGAAAAAGTTTTCAATATTTTTTTTCAATGGGAAAAGTGTTTGTATAAAATATGTTCAAAGCATAAAAATTTTTCGTAAATAATATTGTTCAAATCAAAACTTTCGTAAAAAAAAATATGATCAAATTTTTTATAGAAATGGTCAAACTTTTTATACAAAAACTTGTCAATGACAAAAATTTTCTATACAAAAATTTAGCAATGAGGAAATTTCCCTATAGAAAATTATTTGTATCAAACATCCTCCTTATCGTCTACGACGTCTTGGTAATAGTTTAATCAATAACTTAAACTGAGCCTTCCCATCGTTTACAAAACTGTCATACTCTCTAGTGTTTTCCCTGATGAATTATTCCATTACTTTACAAAAAATTTATCGATGCAAAAATACTTTAAACAAAATCATGCGTATTACTGTTCACGAAATCTTTTGAGAGATCGTAATCGTAAGACTAAAAAATAATAATTCGAGTTTTCTTGAATCTATTACAAATCTTCGGAGATTTCAGGAACTGGGGAGAATAAAAGGAGTACTCGTAAATAAGAACCTAACTTTTAGGTTTTATTTTTTAAATCTGCAGCAACTAAAATTTGCTTTATAAAAAATAATCTTTTTCCAACTTATTACGATTCATGAAGTGTTCCAGTAGTTTTGTAGTAGACCAAAAAAAAATTTGTATATTTTTCATTTAGTCGATTACAAACCCCCAAAAAATATCGAGAACTTTAATAAGCATAAATAAGCTTTATAAGCTTTTTGCAGCATATCCCTAATAAACTTTTGTGGGGAAAGTATAGTAAAAACCATCTTGTTTATTGCTATTGTGAAAATCGAAAGAAAATATTTGAATTGCGTTAAATCTATTACAAAATTTCGAAAAATTTCAAAATCATATTAAGCACCAGTAACGTTTTATTCGAGAACTTAACATCAGTGAGGCTAATTATGATGCTCGGAATCTTCGAGTAATTTCAAGAGATTAAGAGAAATTTGGCTATTTTTTTCTTTATAGGGCATTTACAGCTAAGCCAAATCCAGTACTTACGGTATTTCGAGTCAAATCTACTGGGTTTTGACCAGATTTTGAGAAAATCTAGTCGATTTTTTGTAAGTACTGAATTACGCATTTAAGATTTTGTTTACAACAGTACTTGAAAATCTGCGTTAAACAACTGTAATTTTGATGAGTTCATTGTGATATACAGCCATGTTCCGAGAACGCGCGTTCTGAAACCGCATTGCGTTTTGAAAAACGCCTAATTGATTTTTAGGTGTTCTGAGGAACGCGCGTTTTACTGGCGTTTAGGAGTTTTTTCCGAAAAAATACATGTGTTTTACATACGTATATACATATGTATGTAGTAGTAATATAAAACGATAAAAAATTTGACAAAAAATAGAAAAATTTTTCAGTTTAGTTTTCTTAATGAAAATGCGTAAAATTCTTTAAACTTTTTATTGAAATAAAAAGAAAACATATTAAATTTTATTGTGAATAATTTTATTGCCTTTTGCAAGTTCAGTTTTAGCAAATTCAATTAGTTCACTTCAATATATACATGCGAGTTGAAGTCGCCAATTTTAAGCGATATGCGTTTTCCAGGACGCCTATTTGGCGGTTTCAAATCGCAAAACCATATTTCTTGCGTTATACATTTCTAAGAACACCTATTTGGCGTTTTGAAATCGAAAACGCTAAATTTAAGCGATTTGCGTTTCTCAGAACATGCATGATATTTATTGCTGTCAAACCTTTTGCTAAAATAAATTTTATGAAAATAAAATCTTGCAAGAAGTCAAAAAACGCTTAAGATTATGTTACAGTTTTTCATTAAAATCTATTCGATATTGGATACACGAGTATGTAAATGCCCTATTACTCTATTGCGAACTAACGATTTCGATATTAGTACAATACAAAAAGCGTGGTTATTAAATATTCCATTTCTGCATAGTTGTACATAAAATAAATTCGTATAATTTAAAGTTTTTCTATGTATCTGATTTTATTTACAACAGTCCGTTAGTCACACACTCGTATATAGAAAAAAAAAAATTCTGCAAAAAAAGAAAACAATTAAGCCAACGAAAATCGTGTCTCGATATTTTGTAACATTATTACGTGTATATTCAAGTTTATTGGCACTTTTTTTTTTTTTTGTTCTTCTTTTTGTCACAAATATTTTCTGTGGAGTTGATATTTCAAGTGCTCTGTTTAGAGTGTTCGGTTACAAGTCAGTTACTAGAGGCTAACAACAACAAACGACCAGCCAGCCAACCCAATAAAAAGAAAGAAAAAATATTTTCGAAAAACGTGTAAAAATCCATACTTGGATTAAGAAAAAAAAACGAGTTATTTAAGCGCATCTTGGAAAGATGTGTTGTGGTGGTATGTGGAAATTTATTCAGTCATATGCACAATTTTGATTCGTTATAAAAACGTATTTGTATTTTTCTTCAACGTTAAGTAAATTATCGATATGTGGTGCTCGAGCTAGAAGTAAGGTCAGGTTTATTTTTCTTCTTCTTCTTTTTTTTTGCAAAGAGCAATAAGAATCTGTAGCATAAGCAGAGTTGCCAGTAGAACATGGTTTATTTAAAAAAAAAAAAAAAAATATTAAAATAAAAAAAATATTGAAGAAAAAATTGGTAATAGGATACAGTGGGTTTGATAGCAAATCACGCAAATTGATAATAAGATAATATGTTTTTTATATCTTACTCGTAACATATAAAAATCTTTAAATTTTCATTCATAGTAAATTGTCAAATACAACTGGATGATATTAAGACGATAGTATGTTAAAAGCAATGTATGCACGTAGAAGAAAAAATATGGTTGATATGAAAATATTCTAAGGGCAAAATACTATTGTTGAATTATATGGTTAAACACAACCACATAATATGGTTTCAATCTGAAATTTATTTACAAAATTAAGTACAGCCAACAACCAAAATAAAAAAAATATAATATAGTGAAAGTTATAGTAATTACATTATACTTTGTTGTAAAAACTAAAGTTTTACTGTCATGCCCAACCATATAATAGAGCCACTCCCAACCATATTATTGAAAAATTGTAAATTCTATTGTTACGATGATCAATCGTAGTGTTGATGGTCACAATATACTATGATAACATAAGTACACATACATACGCATATAAGTAACTTCTATTTAAAATTAAAACACAATTATTTGTGATTTATTTAGTTTATTTTTGTAATCAATATATTAACATATAAAATAGAAATTAGAATAGAGTAATAGATATCGAAAAATCTTTGTTATATTGGAAATATTGATGAATTTTTGTTCTAGCCAGTAAATCTGTAAAAATACGCATACATTGAAATCCATTACACACACATAAATATATTAGTCAATATGAGTTCTTAAGCAAATCTTTTTGTTTTCCAATATTTATTTTAATGTTGCAATTTTTTTCACCACAAAATTTATATTTCCTTTAATATTTTTAATATTATTAAAATTAAAAAATTCACACGCAAAAAACTATTTGGTTTAAAATTACTACAAATGAACATGTCAATGATTTCATTAAATCAACAATATTGTAAACGCACATGTGTTGCATTAACCATAAAATAAATAGTCTATTATTGGACTTAACAAAAGATATTGTTGTATTCAAAGTATCTTTCAACACAGTATTATTGTATTCAACTATGTTTTAAAATGGTAGAAATGTAACAATGGAAATGTCACCATTTCAACACTACTATATTTGTAGCAGACAAAACTGCATTAAAATCGATTATACACTGGCTAGCGCCAACAAATCAAATTATGACAGAGGAAATACTAACGTTGCCACAACAATATTCCAAATTGATTTTTCTTTACGTGTGGGTTGTAGAAAAAAAAATATTAAAACAAATTTTTGTTTAATAAAAGTTCTTGCAATTTGACAAAAAATTATTGGTACCTTATTGTGATTGCCGAATTTAAAACAAAACGACTGATTGCGACAGTTTTGTAATAGATTAATGAATAAGTAAACCCTAATAAGGACCAATATAGTGTTTCACTATAAAAATTCACTGAAAACATTACCTGGAAGTTATATTGCGCCGACCTTTTAACTTATCATTAATGTGGTTTCGAAACCACCAGAGTGCAATTTCCAATAACAAAAAAATTATAATTTGTAATTCTAGGTATTCGGCTAATAATTTGTGTAACACGAGCATTTTGATATGAGTGTGCTGCATTATTAGATCATTAGTAAGGGATGTTTCATTAAGGACTTCCATGTTTTGTAGTAGAATAGTATAGTGTATGAGAAATGGTCGCTGCCATTATGAATAGAATATAGCGTGATGAAAATGTGACTAAGCATTCCAAGTGTTTTTATAACTTTGGCATATAAATTAAGCTGAATTTGGTTCACAGTATACGCCATCAGGCTATATGAGTTCAGTATAGCTTATAAGTTATACGTACTTACACAGCTGTACCTTAGAAAAATCTCACAAGAAAATGTCTAAAAGTACAGTCTCAATTCACATCATCTTATAAAACGGCCTTAAGGCCTCATTAGGTTTTACTTTCTGTTGCCGTTCTGTGAAGTTCATTTCTATAGCAAATATTTTTCAATAATTTTTTCCGTGAAAATATTCAGCTGTTTTTTACAGTAGATCATGAATAAATAAAAACATTGGAAAGAAGAATAAAATATGTGCATAAAAATTATATTGTGTGAAAAAACAAAAAAAATATATATAAATTAATAGTTTAAATATAGTGATCAACCAGCCCACTTCTTTCACACAAAATAAAAATTTTCCCCCGCTAAAATAATATTCTTTTGATCATTCATAGTTGCTTAATTGATAAAAATGCATTAGCTTTAAAAAATCTTTAACTGAAACAAATTTTTTTAGCTTTTGACCAAAAAAAATTATAAACATTTAAATAAAAAATAAATTTTTCCATACCAGTAAAAAAAAACATACACATATCTGGCTGTCACTTAACGTTGAATTCTATTTTCAACGGATTAGTCCGCAACAGAACAGAACGAAAAAGTAAACACTAACCATGAACATATACATAGTTTCAATTGAGCATAAACAAAACAGCTGGTTTAAAACAGAAAAGAACGTACAAACTAACTCTGCCTTTAGTCTGAAGTCTATCGTGCTGAATATAATATAGCTTGAGCTACATGTCATGAGATGCCACCCTGTTAAGACCACATGCCATTGATGTATATATCATTTAGCTGGGTTCAAAGTACAGTGGCATTTTCTGGTGACGCCGATTGCCAGACTAACGTCATTCTCTAATATATAAGGACCAAAGAGCGGCATTTTCAAAATGTATTCATACTGACTCCTGTTTATCAAACTCACTTGTTAAGTGGCCCGTTCGCCCAAAAATGTATTACTCTCATTTTATTCCTGCTTATTACTTTTCTCGAAAATTTTGACAGTTTGGAATAGACTAAAGAAAATATACTAGAATTTCTTTTAATCTTTTACAAACTCTCGAAGATATCGACAATCATAATAAGCCTAATTGTTACCAAAAATTGCTTCCCCTACTAGTCTTTCAATTAAACTGGATTTTCTTTTCTATCCTTTTTAATTCTCTTTTGTAGGGTTTTGAAAGTTAATAAAAGTCTTATTGAGTCTTGTCTATTGTCGTTCTTCTTCTCTTCTTGATTTTGTAATAGATTAAAGAAATTTCAAGTATTTAATAAATTTGTGTTTTTTTTATATATTGGCCAATTTCTTATGTTACACGTTTCGTTCTTTTTGTGGTTTAGCTTATAAAGCTTTTATGATTAAAAGAAAGTTTTAATTATCATTGCATTCAATATTTCGTCGATAATTTGTCGGCAATCCGCATGTATTGATTATCAATTACGGATATTTTTGCTCAACTTATACCACTGTGTAGTGAACTGTAGTTTTGCTTGTATTTTGACTCTCGTGTATGCATCTGTGTACGTGTAAAGTGTATAAGTATATGTTTACATATGTACAGGGCGAAAAAAAAACTGGTTAAATGGCGCTTACAACATGCTTGTGGTTTAAGAATTTTTAAATTTTTGCACGTATTTTTCAAAAAAGAAAAAGGAATAATTTATGATACTAAAGAAGGGGAGAAATGAACTCATTATTGAACAACAACAACAACAACTAGAACATTAGAGAGGAAACAAAAAGAATGTGATGTCGAGTAAAGAAAGTCAATATGTTGTATAAAACCTTCGGCAATAATATCTGGGGCAAAACGAAACTAGTACTATCGCTGGCTTATAGTTGAAACTGGGCTACGAGCATCAATATGGTAACTCAATAAAGATGTAAACAAAAATAATTATCACAAGATTTATTTTCTCAGAAAAATATTTTGTTGATCTTAAGAACTGTTTTTATTTCTATGTGAAACAGAATCACATAGTTGCATATTTTTTTTTTTTTAATTTAGTGCAAGTTCTTTTGCAGATCCACTCGTAAGCAAACATTTTGCCAGTCAAGCGAGTTAGTTGATAAAACATGTGATGGAAGGTAGGAACTTTTCTTTATCCTAATTTTTCGATCTTTTGCTTAAATTAAGATGTAAGCTTGAGATCTTTACATTGTTTTTTTCTTTCAAATAATTTATAAACAAAAACCAAAAAAATTTTCCTGAAGAAGTCTTCCGAAGGAAGACGAAATTATAAATTTAATAAACAATTTAAAAAAAGAAATTATAAAAAAGACCTCGAGCTAGGAGATCATTACATCGGAAGGTAGGAACATTCTTTTTTTAAGTCACATCAACATTGGACATTGGTTGAATATGTAATATTTAAAATATGTTTTATATATTACATATCGTCGTCAAAAATCCAAAACTGTGTTTCATCAAAACATCAAAAGTGAGTTTTTGATTGATTATGATTCGTTAGATAAACTTATTCACAATATATAAACTTCTTTTGAAGTAGTAAGCTCTGCCTTAATTCCATACTCCCTTATTTGTTGCCACATTTCATATATTTTTACTTTACAACGTTTTTGACGTCTCCTATAAAATTAGAAAAAGTGAGGTTACGTAACTTTGACTTTTCGGCAGCTATATACGAGTATGGCAAACAATAACCAAACATGATTTGATTCCCAGCCAAACTTGCACTTTACTTTTTCTTCAGACTTTCGAAAGATGTGAAATTGTTGCCAAAAATTAGCTGAAAATTATAATAAAAAATACCTTAAACAAACAAATGAATGATACTTTAAAATTTTAAATAGTTGGCAGTCATAAATCAAAAAGTATTTCATGGTGCTCGTAAACAACTCTAAAACCGCAAAATTTAATAAATTATCTCTCAAAAAAAAAATTCGTTACACTCAATTTAAATGGCTGCCTTTTTTTTCTTGAGAAGGGGATTTCTAATCTGCTTTTATTTTGCATCCGAAACATGCGTGCGTGCATGACCACATTAAATCATGATTTTACGTTTGTAACATATTTGATTATGTGCGCGTTAAAGTGATAAGGTTACTTTCTATTTTTTGGCTCAAATATCACTGCAGTCTCATGCTCAACTAGATTTCCCCCAAAACTACAAATAAGAAGTATGCAATAATGTTTTAATGTGCCAATAAATTCATATAAAAAATTAATTGAATTTATTTAAAAAGCTGTAGAAAGCATTTTTTAATGAAAGTACAGGGTGGCAGATCAATTTTGCTACATTAAGAAACTCAAATAACTTTTTGTAAAGTTAATGTAGTTTATTTTTTAGAAATTCATTTGAAAATTAATACATTTTTATTAAATTAATTCTTGTAATTTTGAAAATAATTGAATTGACATGACCTCCACCCTCGCGCGATATCTTAACAAAAAGTTAATCATTTCTGCCTGGAGTGTTGCAGCGTGGAGTGTGTCAATTACCGTTCGAATGAATTGCTTTAAATATGTTGGGTTCTTTTTATTAACATTTTGCAATATCCCCACAAAAAAAACTCAGGTACAGTGAGGTCAGAAGACATGGGAGGCCAACGGAATGTGGAATTTCTTGCAACCAGTTTATTCGGAAATTTTTGCCTCAATTCTGTCATAACAGGCGTGGCTATGTGACAAGTTTTTCCATCTTGTTGAAACCAGCCAGTGTTGAAAGGGATTCTGGAAAGAAAAACTCTTATAACATCATGAAGTAACGGTCTCCATTGACAGTAAAACCGTTTTCTTTGAAAAAGTAAGGCCCGACAATGAACCTTGAAAAAATCTGCACTCCACACTGTGATGCGAAGTGGATGTAATTGCATCTGATGGAGTATCTAGGGGTTAGAATTACTCCATATTCGACAATTTTGCTTGTTAACATTGCCGTTTAAATCAAAATGTGCGTCGTCAGACATAAAAATGCATATCATGCTCTGACTCCATTTGAATGATCTTCTTACAAAAATCCAAGCGAATCGGGAAGTCTCTAGGGTTCAGTTTGTTTATTAATTGAATATTATATGGAAATTGCAATATTGTCTGCAGGGATTGTCTGCTGACACCCATTTGAGCAGATAAGCTCCTTGTCGAAACTCTAGGATTGGATTGTATGGCAGCAGCGATAGTTTGCTGCGTCCACATTGGGGGATATCGATGATAAGGCCTTCTTGCGATTGTGCCATGCTCGGCAAAACTCTTTACGAGCCTCTTAAAACTCCATCTGCTGGGAAGAGTGCCGTGAAGTGTGCGCCTATATTTTCTTTGGACGGAAACAACGGACTCTAAAGTGTAAAAGCGTTGCTCTATCCAAATTCTTGTTTCTTTGTCCAAATTCTCCATTTTGTTTAATTTAAAGATCAATCTATAAAACACAACAAAAATGGAACGGTTAGTTACACAGAAAATAAGTTACTACTTTTTTTTTGCTAGCAGCTTTCATTAGGCACCCTGTATAATTATATATAAATAAATATATTTATAGTTACGTACACACGGTTGTCAGATCTTACAATATTGCCAGTAAAATTGTCTGAAAATGTGTGAACTGTCAATTTTTAACTTACGACGTTGTCAGAAAAAACATTGTCAATCAATTGTAACGATGCCTGATGACAATGTTGTCAGGCATCTGACAATCATGAGAGCACTCTTCGTCGGCATTGCCAGATAATTGGCTGGTATTGTAAGCTCAGTTTTAATTGTCAGATGTACAAAATTAATGCACCTGACAATGGCATCATTGTCAGAAAAAAGTTTGATGGGTAACACTTAAACAGAAGGTTGTTGGCAATTTTTTTCATCTAACAATCTGACAACCGTGTGAACTAACAATTTTTGTTGTCAGATGAATTATTTGTCATCCTATAGTCTGACAATGACATTGTAAGATTTTCTTACGATCGTCTAAACACACAATTTACTTCTGCGGGACAATTTTTTATTGTCACTACATTGTCAGCATGTTGCCAGATCTTACAATATTGTAACATCTGACAACCGTGTGTACATAGCTTATGTAATTAATTTGGCCAGTTTGTGGGCTTAAAGATTATTAATAAAGTGAATATAATTGAAAAGAGTAAATATATGTACAATAAACTGCAGAAGCGATTCTCGAGCAATTTAATTGTGTTGATCAAATAATCTATCAAACGCTGTTTTCTACCAAGTTGTTTATACTAAAATACACTATTGTTATAATGAAGAGCTAAGTAATAAAAACTTTATATAGCGAAATATTTATTATATTCAATAAAATCAGCATAAAAGAGAAAAAAGTAAAAATTATAAAGCCGCATTTTTAAAACAACGATGTTTAACTGCATAAAATTTTTATTTGGTTTTAATCCCCTGTTTATCAAACGGCAGAAGGTAAAACACAATATTCGCTCTCGTTGTTGTTTTATTACTTTTTTATTTATTTATTATATTTTATTTATATTTTTCCTATTTTATTGTATTTTAAACACTTTTTTACAATATATAATATACTTTTAACTCAGTTTTGAAATGTGATACAAACATGAGTTTTAAACATCATTGTCAATTGTTTTATTGTTTTTTGATGCGTACAAAAGCCGCCGCAGAGTGTTGGGAAAAAAGTTTTATGCGCACTTGATAAAACCAAAAACAAAAAACGTATAGAAACTGTAATTAATTTGCTCACGTATATTTTTTGTCAAAACGTGACTTTGTTTTAATATCTTTTTTTACACATTTAAATTTTTGATCAGCATCCCGACAATTTTGGGGTTTTTGTATTAACAACTAAATACAATCCAGTTTAGTGAAAAAAGTCAAGGAAAAAAGCATTAAAGTAGATTTAAAATTAAGTGTTATTGAATTGAGTGTACAATTCAATACTCAGCTACAAGCTACTATTTATTCTTAAACACACGCACACATAAATTTGTTTACCCATTAAGAAAATAAGGTGCGCGCGAAAATGATGCGGTTCACACCAACTTATTATTTATGTATATAAAGAATAATTAATACTAAATATAAAAACGAAACCAGCCAACTGAAACTCTAACCTTTGTTGCTTCTTTTTCTCAAAATTAGAAAAAAAAATGCTTAAAAAACTACCCAGAGAAAAATGTGCGCCTCGTTTTTATAAACTGAATTAAATTGGTTGTCGAAAGCGTCCCTAAAAGAACAATGATTTTCAATTGACCGATCATAGGACAAAATTATTAATAGAAATATTGGTCACGACAAAGAGATCACTTACGATCTTATGTATAATCAAAATCCTAATGCTAACTAAGTAGCTGCAAAGTGTGTAAATTCCCATAAAGGAAAGATAACAGCAAGTTAGCTAGCAGAAGAGTTTTTATTATGCATTAGTATATAAATATGTAAGCCCGATTAACCTTGAGCGCATAGTGAGGTGGTCAGTGATCTTAACTTTCTAGCAAGCAGCTTAGCTTCTAATATGAAAAACTCCTCGAAACTTTTGGGATAATTCTTCTAACACGCTCTAAAATATTATTTATGTATAACATTTTTGCGAATGTGTTAGAATATTACACTCACCCGGGTAATATTTGTTTGTAATTTTTGTATTTCTTGTAGGTGTATTTGTATTGTTATTTTATATCGCGATAAAGAAAAATCTGTCAAAATTTAACTAGTGTAAAATTAATTAACTAATCGCGTAAATTACCCATCTTTTCGCACCTACGTGCTAAAATAAAAAGTACTGCAAAGATAACTATGATTATTGTTATGTAAGTAAAGTAAGCTTGTGCCAACAATCGATAACTTTCAGCAACCCTTTTTGTTTTAAATGAAAACAGTTTATCAGACTTACCCGAAAACATATTTTTTTAGGCACAAAATTCAAAATTTTTTAACGATTGAGCAAAATATGCATTTACACTTTGGCGTCTACCAAACACTGAATTATAATGCCATATGTTTACGCTCCATAGAAAATATTTTTTATTATTGACACAAACCATATGTGACAGTTATGCAATATGCTGTCCAAATCGAAGTTTTTAACTTGTATATTGAATAAGCTGCAGCACCGAGCTCTAATTTTTGTCTGGTTTTCGGCATAAATATATGTAGATTAAAGCGCTTTCGCCACACATCCAACTAATTGATTAAATTTGAGTATGTGCAATATATACCAAAACAAACATTTTTCATCAAAATCAGATGTTGTCGCTGCCAAAACAACATAAAAATAAACTTTGATGTAATTACATGCACACACATCAAACTAGCCTCAAGCTTCTGCTGCAACATAGTAAAAATCTAAATCAGGAGTGCCCAAGCCGTATGCGCTTGATGCTCAATTGTTTTTGTAAAAGCGCTTAGCTATAGGGTTGTGCTCTTTAATATACACATAATGCACTCAGCACTATCAATGAAAAATACACAAACAACAAAAATGTTTTTCTCATATAGTTTCAAGAATTAGTTTGACGTATGGCCACGGTGCTTAAGAAACTAAACTCTACTTTCTGAAATGGAGACCTGTACTAAAAACCTTAAAATTCATAACAGGTTGTGAAAGTCCAAATTTCTCTAGACAAATAAGAAGAAACAAGTAATATTTACATAAGACGTTTACATTGTAACCAAATAATTTCACACCCTTCGAATACGAAAAAGAAAATTCTATGGAATATTAAATGTAATAAGAAGCGTTCTTCACTGCCATACTTTATTTAATAAATTCCTATTTCATCGGCAAATATTTATCCAAGAATCTAGCATCATTTGTTGACAAACAAAAATCTTCTTGAATACTCGTAAATGAGAAATTAATATCTTCAGCCGATTTATTTTGGTTGATTTTACAAAATTTTTGGAAACTGACCAAATAGACAAGAGTAACGTGTTTACACAGACAAACATCTTACATGACATAGTGCTTTTCAAAGAAAATGGAAATTATTATTTTGTGTTTAAACAAGAAATTATTTTCTAAGGAAATTCTCGTTTTTAGGGCATATAATTACTCGTAGTTATAATAATGACGTGTGAAAAACTCTAAAATTTACAATAATAAACTAAGATGATTGCTTGTTATAGAGAACCAGCTATGTCACATTTTTAATAGTTTAGATATATGTATATATATTTTGTCGTATAAAAAAGACAAGTGTACTCCTACCACAAAATCATTTATGAATTGAGGAGTTTGCACTTTTCTACTCTATTCTCACTTTAATATATTTATATAAATGATGGCAATAACTCAAGTGTCATAATATTTTATTTTTTGTTATTATTAAAAACTCAAAGGCTGCACTTAAAGTTTTGCCAAAAAAAAAAGTTTTTTTTAATTACCTTGAAAAAAACAACAGTCGAAAATAAATTTAAATTCCAACAGCATAAAAACGGCAACATTTATAACTTTTTGACAGTTGTCATTTTAAAACATGACAAACAAACAAACAACCCATCATCACAGAGAACACAGGAACATACACACATACACTTACACCTTTTAAAGTACAACATAAATATTTAAGCGGCCGTCCGTCTGTCTGCCTAAGAATACAACCTGACAGACTAATTAACACTCACACATTTAAATGCTCGAATGTAAATATTTACTTACAGAAATAATAAATACATACAACAACAAGTACATACTTTCTTTAAATATATTTAGTTAAATGTTTAAGTACTAGAATGTTATTGGGAAAATGTCATGATGTGGGTGGTGTTAGAGTGTAATCAGATCGAAAGGCGATTTAAAAAACACAACTACAAAATTGAACAAGTTTAAAGCTTTAAACACATAGACGACAGCAGACAGCAAGCAGCAATCTGTCAAAAACAATATACATGTGTTTAAATGCACGCGATTATTTTAACGCCATCGCAACAGCACGACTTCACAACAGCATTTGCTGCTGCTGTCATCTTAGACTAATTTTATTATCGTAGGCAGAAAAAAGTAAATGCAGTGGTGCCACTATAAATATACATTGGCAGCAATAAGAATTAAAATTTGTTTGAAATATTTAATACAAATAAACATCACATAAATAAAATAAACAACTAAATTGATTAGTTTTTACAGTTTCACGTGCTATTATTACGTTTTCAGTCAGTAATTTTACTTTTGTTCATGTAAAATATATATGTGGCACCTCTGAAATTTGCATTGTTTAAATACACATAGTGCTGCTGCTGTCTTTAAAATAATTATGTTGCTGATGAGACGGCAGCATTTGAAGCTAACTTCATTTGTACTCGTGAAGTTGTGAAGTCTGCTGTCGTCTAAGTATTTAGAGCAGTAGTGCCCACAAGTTCTATATGGAAGAGTAAACACTAATGTATTTAAGGAAACACTATTTTTATATAATATTTTTTGTTGTAAAAAGCAAAACATTTACAAAAACAAAGTTCACACTGAAAATCGCTGTCGTCAATGTTTACCAACAAAGCATGCGAAAGTGTTGTTGCTTTGCTTTTATGTGTGTGCGCGGTGAAGAACGAAAAAAAAAATATAAAAGACGAGGTTGTTTGTGTATTTTTCATTGTTAATGCTGAGCGCAGTATTTGTGTATTAAAGAGCACAGCCCTATAGCTAAGCGCATTTACAAAAGCAGTTGTTTATCAAGCGCATATGGCTGAGCACACTTGATTTAGAGCTTAAGTCGTTCAAGCCCATGATTGCAAGAATGATTCAGGCGACTCTTCTGCGACACTAGGATAAATTGTAGACGTTACAAAACTATTAAAACTTTTGTTCTCTTATAAAAAGAGTTAAAACTATTGAATGAGAAACTTCAAAAGAAATTAGTTAAGCCAAGAACAGAGTTGGCATGGGTATGTTTTACAAATGTTTAGGATTTCTATGAAGAAATTGTTGTTATGTAGAACAATAAAATAAAAAGCTAAGTTCTGCCTATTTCATCAAAAAGTACTAAATGTAAAAATAGTAGAGTTTATTCCTATTCACTTTATTCACAGCTAATATTGATGTTAATCAAAAGTAAACTGTTAAGAAAATGAGAATCGTATGTAGAAAAAATTTTTCGAACATTTTGCTTTTTAAATTCTCATTGTTTTATTTAAAATAATGGGAAATATAGTTAAATGTTTGAACTGTGATTGTTTGTAGCTTTTGATTGGTAACAACAAAAATACCTTAAAAATGTAAAACGATAATCCTTATAAAAAAAATAAAATTAACAAATTATCAAAAGTAAAATCATGTGAATTAAAAGCACTTTACATTTCATATTTTGCACTGAATTGAGGAATGCCGTACAGAAGATGAAACCTGCAACAATTTGTCTCTTTTTCAGTATTAGTGTAAAGTTTTCACTTGAATTTCATGATCAAACCTGAGCTCTGCCGCAAGCCAGTCAACTTAAATTTATCAACTAACTTGAGAACGAGAATTATATAGCAAAGACTCTGCTATACTGCTATTTGAATATGCCATAGAAATTCATTTAAACTAAAATCATAAAATACGGTTTGGAAAGAGATTAGGTTAAGTGCGCGTCTGAAGTATGCAACAGGTTTGGATCTGTCAACTGTTACTGACGTAATTTTTATAATTTATATAAAATAAAATATATAAATATAAAATATATAAAATTTTAATGTTTGGACAAGAACACAGTTTCAAAACAAAGTTGTACGCTTTTCTTTATAAAAAAAAAAAAAAAAAAAGCATTAGATGAGTGGTGTCCAAATTTTCGGTTTCCTATACTCGTGAGTATAGCATACAAAATTCAACCTGCGACGTGCTAACATTTATACTATAAACATTTTCATACGAACCAAATTCAGTTGATGCTTTATTTACATTTCAACAAGGATCATCAATTTAATTGTTCTTTAGACTTTAATGAAGTAAGATCTAAATGCATAGCTTTAAAAAAATGCTGCTACTAACGCAAGCATGGAACAATGAATGAAACTCTCGCTTGCTGCTTCAAGCACATACTCACAATTTTAATAGTGTGTGTTTACTTTTAGTGTAAGCATGTCTATAAATTTTCTTCTTGTTTGAATACTCGTATTCTTTTTTCATTCCATCACATATGCGTTTATACCAAATTTAATGAATGAAATTACTACAAGTTTGAATAATGCTACTACAACTATATGTTTTTACTAATTAATATATTCTTAAGACAAAAAGCAACACAAAATTGCAAATGTGCGTATTTGTGTATAAATATGTGAAATGAAATATTTCTTTTTTTTTTTGAAATTTGTTTAAATTTATTTCTTTGTACAACAAATAGGTGACTTGCAAATATATTAAAATACTATGAACAATTTTCCGCTTAATTAATTTTTGCTTTTTGCTAAAATTTAAATTTTGTCAGCTTATAATCAGCCTTTTTACATTATAAATAAATTATGTTTTAATTGCGGTTGGCGGTTGATTGTTACTTTATTTAATTAAACAGAAGTTTTCTAAACATATTCAAATTTAACCTACAAAAGCTGCAATAGCAGAAAACTAATTATATTTTTGAAGTTTTATGTTTTAATTTAAATTACCTGTAATTATGTTTATACACAACTTTTTTTTTGCATCTCCTAATTGTGTATATGAAGTGATTTCATAGGCGCTAACCTAATTCTCCATATTTTCTTGCTGATACCTCGCAAAGTGAATTTACAGTGTACGAAGGCGGTGTTTATTCGTTGTCAGTCTTTCTGAAATCAATTCCTTTTTCAGCTTGTCTAAAATTAAGTATTGACTCATCTAAAATTAAGTATTGACTCGAATTACGTATTTGAATCATGCGCAACGCACTTGACCTCAAAAAATTCTTACTTTTCATACTTTTAACACCGCTTGGGTTTGATTTAAGTACTGTTTGACGAAATTTTCTCTGAAGTGTGTAGACTACTTGCTCATACCCACGATAATGTAAAGCTTTCATTGAATATTAAAACCTAGTTTCATCTCATAAAAACCTCCAAATTATACCAAGTCGAGTTTAGAAAGTGACGTGACCATCTACATACCCAATTGTTATGAATAGCGTACATAACATCACATGAGAGAATTTAGATTAGATAAGTTTTATGTGTTTATTTATACACGTATATCAAATTTCATACTTGGAAGTTTCTTTATTCTACGCTTACATATAATCCTTGGTTGGCCCTCTTTTTTCAACCTCTTTAAAGAATGATTTCTGAAATACAAACTATCCTACGCTTTTTCCTTGGCTCTCAGAATATCTTAAACATATTTTCAGCATTTTAGGTTTTCGCCTTAAAAATGACGGACAGACGGACAACATTCCTTTCACATTTCAGAATATCGATAAAATTATTTGATGCATCACATACTTAAGATAATTTGATGTGAGAAAACAAAATAAGTTAATTGCAGTTTTTGATAATTGTCTTTCAAAATATTGCTAACGAAACTCGTCTACGAATCAATTTGCCAAATCGAAAACAAAAAATTTTCGTTTCCAATAAAATAACTATCTCAAATTACTTTAGAGCTTCTACACCATCATGTATACATCTCAGACATGAAAACTTTTTTCAATAACCAGTAGTTTTGAAATAAAAAAGTTATTACTTGTTTTTCATGAAGAAAAAATAATAATCATGAAGAATTAACAACCCCCCATGATTAAACATTTTAAAACAACTAAAAAAAAGTGTTTAGAACTTTAAACGCTGCCTCCAGGAATCTAATAAATAATTGTAAAATACAGCAGCAAAGCTGAAAAAGAGTATAAAAACAGTGATTAAAAAATCCGGCAAGAAGTGTTTAACAGCGGTTGCTAGCAAAATAAAATAAAACTACTAGCAACAAACAACAGCAAAAGCAACAAAAAAAAAACTAGTAAGGATCCTTAAGGCCAACATAATAAAAGTCAACAGCAACAACTTCACTGACAACAGAAGTTTGCTTTTTTTGTTTGTTTCTAACCCCCCTTCATATGACACAATGCGTTTATTTTCCTCTTCATCCACAACAACAGCATCAACAACAACAGCAGCACCACCACCAGCCCGAAGAGAACATGCAAATGCTTTTATAGCCAAGAATTTGCAAGACCCAGATCAAGGCAGCAACATAATAGAAAACACTCACATCATGCGAGATTTAAGCAAAACTGGTGGCCATCAGTTTGCCGGAAGAATGTTTCGCACAAACTCGTCGGCTTCATCAACGAGTGGCAGTTACAATAAAAAGCATAAAACCAATAATTTTGAGTTGCAGACAAATAATAGCCGAAGAGGCCGCGAACGTCATCATGTAGCCGAACGTCATAGTGAAGAATGCAAATCAAGGTCGTTGGAACGTTATGCCAAGCCGCCACACACACTGGCGGCGGCAGCTGCAGCTTTAGATGAAAACGAGGATAGTGATGATGAGGAAGAGATTTATGTGGCGGCTAGAAGAACACTAACACCTTCGCTGTCTACCCAGCGCAGACGCCTGCTATCGCCTTTCGTTTCCATGAAGCGAAGAAGTCGCAGCAGTATCAGCAGCAGCGGCAGTCGTTCTCATTCTGATTCTCGTGAAGTAAACTTCAATTTAATGTTACCACCTTTAAAACTGCCCGGTCCCATGCAGCAGCATATAATGGAGCATCAAAAATCGAATACGAATATAAATTGTTTGAAGCATACTAACAAACATTTAGGCAACTCGGCCAGTTCACAAAGTGGTGACAGTGGCACGGGTGGCACTGAACTTGAACAAGATTGCAGTCGTACCTCAGCAGCAGAGAGCAGTCAACTCAGCTTAAGTTACTCACAACTCAGTAGCACCTCGAGTACGCAAAGTTTCTCCAAACAATCGAAAATTAGTCACACAAATACTCCTCACTCACACTCAAATGTTTCCATACATATTGATCAACACCATGATGATGATGATGATGACAACGATAACGATGAGGATGATGATGTTCATCGATGTCATAATGCTCATGCTCTTAATCGTCATCATAATAATGAAGACAATGACATTGAACTGCAAAAGCAACATGTTGATAGCGACTATCAACATTTATCGCTAAAGACGCCGCAACAACATCAAACCACACATTTCAATACACCTCAAGAACAAGCCTGCAACATTAACACCACCGTCATTGAGGAATGTGCTAAAAACAATAAACTTGCTGTTGTTGTTGATCAACAACGTTACAGAGATTCGGTTTTTTCATCAGATGATTTTTATTGCGGCAATATAACACTGGTGGATGACACTTACTCAAACTATGAGCCCGAAAATGATGCAGAGCGTATGTTTTTGCAAGTAGTAGGAATTTTAAGGGATGAAAACGAGGTAAGGTTTAAGAACTGTGTAAAAATCTTCACATACTTATATCTTATTATTATATCCACTTGAAAAATAATAAAAAGAAAATACGTTGCGTTTTTGTAAAAGAAAGTCCAGGTAAATGAAACTAGCATCAGTATAAAGCGGTATAGGAGCATTTACTGCAGCAAGTTGCGTTAACATCTACAAGCTGGCAGCGCTAGAGTAAAATTACAAAAAAAAACAGGGATGTTGTGTAGTCAAAATTTTTTTAAATTTTTTACAACTATAAATTATTTGTATTTAATTTATGTTTCTTCTCAGGGGATGACCGCTAGATATGCAGTGCATTGTACTACAACTAGGGAAATAGGTTATAAGGAGGGTGAAAGAGGGAGTAGTATTTACAGATATTTAATTGAACCAATATTAAAATAGACAGGAAACACGTCAGCAGGCAATTTGTTCACAAAATAGTTTTTAATGTTTAATTCAGAATAAATCATTAAATTTGTTTTCAAAAATGTAAACATTAAGTACTCACTATATTACCAGTAGCAAAAAAACTGTCACATGCGATAGCACTACCACCTTGTAGAATTTAGTGCACTTTTTATAGTAGTATAAGAGAATACCTTGAAGTGTAGAAACATAGAGATATTAAGGCATAAGTTGAAATACAACCGTGTAATTAAAGAGGAAATTAGATAATCCTCTGTATTATCATATATACCACATGAAAGATTGAATAAGTTAGTACGTGCCAGTGCAGCATGCAGTGGTTTAGTGCTTAGATTGCAGAGTAGAAAAGATATGAAAGGCGACGGAAAAAAAATAATATAAAATCCGTGAATATTTCACTTATTTTTAGTACCCGCGCTTTGTACTTTTATATTTTGCTTGGCAATCAATTTACCAAATTTATTTTATTATAAATTGGAAACTATTTTATACAAAAACTTTTAAGCAAATTTCACTTAAAATGTATTAATTTTGGATTTGTTTACATGAAGACATTGTTGTAAAAGGGGGTTAAAATTTAAGGGCCGATGTTGATTTTTAATAAAACACAAATTATCAACCATGTTCTGAGAAACTCGAAATCTGAACCTAAAAAACTCTTAATCCATTTTTAGATGTTCTAAGAAACACACGTTTTACTGGCGTTTCGGAGGGTTTGACGAAAAGGTACTTATATAAAATGAAAAAGATTGGACTTCAAATAGAGAAATTTTTTAATTTGGTTTTTTAATTGAAAACGTGTAAAAGTCTTTCAACTTTTTATTAAAATAAAAAGAAAATATATTAATGTGCTGTTCATGGAATATAGACGAGCAACTCGTCTAGAAAATTTGTATGAAAGCTACTCAATTTTTTGAGTGATTTCTATACAAATTTTTAAGACAAGTCGCTCGTCTGTGTTCTATGAACTGCACATAAATTTTAATTGTTAATAATTTTATTTACTTTTGCAAGTTAAATTTTAGCAAATGCAATCAGTTTACTTCAGTATACATATGCGAGTTGAAGGTGCCAATTTTAAGCGATGTGCCTTTTCCAGAACACCTTATTTGGCGCTTTGAAATCGCAAAACCATACTTCTTGCGTTACAGGTTTATCAGAACATCTATTTGCCTTTTTCAAGCCGAAAACGTTAAATTTAAGCGATTTGTGTTTCTCAAAACATACCTGGAGTTTAGGAATTATTGTCATTTTTTTTATTATGATAATATTGGTATGGTGCAATTATGTATTATGTATATCGGCTAAATGGCTTTGCGATCTCCGCGGTATAACTCCAGCCGATGATCTAAATTTTCGTAGACGCTGAGGCCTAATTTAGGTTCTATGTCGTTAATGTTTTAATTTATATCATCCTTTAGCTCTTGAATTGTAGCAGGCCTATTGACGTACTCATATACCATTCAAATTACTCCAAGGAAAGAAGTCAAACGGTGTCAAATCTTATGATCTTGGCGGCCACTACGAGAGATAACATGATCATAATTTCGTTAGTTGTGTGGCAATATGCACCAACTTGTTGAAACCACACATCGTCAACATCCATATCTTCCCATTCGGGCCTTAACATGTTCATTACCATCTCACGATAGCCAACACCATTCACAGTAACTGTCTGACCGGTCTCATTTTGGAAGAAATACGGCCCAGGGATGCCACCAGCCCGTAAACTGCACCAAACAGTCACTCTTTGTGGCTGCATTAGTTATTCGACAACCGCTCTTGGATTCTTATTTGCCTAAATGCGGCAATTCTGCTTATTAACGAATCCACTGAGGTGAAAAGATGATTTTCTTCGAAAATTCAACATCTACTGTTGCCATTTATAGCCACTATTCTGAACATTGACGATCCGGTTGGCTCAAATTTTTGCACAATTTTTCCGTTTGTACGCGTATTGGAGGATTAAATTGGCCGAAAAGTCCACGAAGTACACGATATGCATTTTGATTTGGGTATTCAAATAAGCCTGAATAACTTAGACGCTTTGCTCGATTGTGTATCTTTCCATGGTTCAAATTGAATTAGTCTGAGATCAAGTAATATCAACTGAAATGTAGAAAAAAACTTGACGTTTAGGTGCGGTTTACATACAACATCGGCCTTTAAAATTTAACCACCCGATATATTTAAACTAGTTCACTGCTAAGTTTTGGGTTCTAATTTTACTTAAATTAAATCGAACATATCTGTAATCACATAGTGGCAAATTTGAAGTATATAAAGTAGTTCAGCACCAAGCACTTGATTTTTATTTCATTAAGCTATGTACACACGGTTGTCAGATGTTACAATATTGTAAGATCTGGCAACATGCTGACAATGTAGTGACAATGAAAAATTGTCCCGCAGAAGTAAATTGTGTGCTCAGACGATCGTAAGAAAATCTTACAATTTCATTGTCAGACTATGGTCTGACAAATAATTCATCTGACAACAAAAATTGTCAGTTCACACGGTTGTCAGATTGTTAGATGAAAAAAATTGCCAGACATGTTGTAAGGCATTGCCACTTATGTATATCAACAACCATCTGTTTGATAGTGTTGCCCATCAAACTTTTTTCTGACAGTGATGCCATTGTCAGGTGCATTAATTTTATACATCTGACAATTAAAACTGATCTAACAATACCAGCCAATTATCTAGCAATGCCGACGAAGAGTGTTCTCACGATTGTCAGATGCCGTCGTCGTACAATTGATTGACAATGATTTTTCTGACAACGTTGTAAGTTAAAAATTGGCATTTCATACAATTGGCATTTCACACGATTACTGGCAATATTGTAAGATCTGACAACCGTGTGTATGTAGCTTTAGGTATAAGAAAAAATTTACAACACCAATATGAAAAATATAAAAAGGGCGGGAATAAAAGTAATGCTTTTAGAACTGAAATCTTCTTGAGTTGCGTGGTGATTTATGAGAATTATATCTGCTTATAAAATTAAGAACAAAGGAAGTTAACATACCTATTAAGGGAAGCAAATCAAACAAGCAGAGTTGAAGTAAAATCAAAAAATACTAAACACTCATATAGAAATTATTTGGGTTCAAAACTTGGAAAAAAACAGACGTCCAAAAAATGTTCAGGGGAACTGTTGCTTCATAACAACCTGCTATATTATCACTTTTCCTTATTAAAGTATCTTTCTTTAAGCAAAAAATAAAATAATGCTTAACTCATCTTGGTGATGCTATAAATTAAATTATTAAACAAATTTAATTATGTTAAGGAAACTTCAGTCCACCAAAATAAAGACTCAAAAGAATCTTGAAACATGAAATCATAAAAACTTCAGGTAGAAACAACTGCTTCCTCTTTTGCTCAACAAAAAACAAACAAACAAAAAACAGATAAAAATTAAACGGATGCTACAGACATATAGATAATGAAAAATAACTTTTGTTTGCATTTATCCCTCAATAGCAGACAAGCAGATTGCACCAACTTTTGCCAGGTTAACGAGGAGACGACTCAAGTTCTTGAACAAAAACTAGGAATAAAAAGCGAATAAAAAGGGAGTAGAAAAGAAGTAGATACCAACTGATTAAGTTAAAATGCAAATAGTTCAATCATAAAGTTCAGAAAAAAAGAAATTAAAATTATTTTATTCTTAAAAGAGAAGAGTACAAAAAAATAGTACTTCAAAATGTATACTGTGTTTAAAATAGTGCAAAGTTTTTTCAACAACAACAACAACACCAACAAAAAAAAAACAATCTGAAAACTTTGTTTCTGCAGAATTTAATTAAATCAGACGATTAATTGAAGAGAATTTCAAAGAGGGTTCACAGATTTATACGGCAAAAACTATTGATTGCAAAAACAAAATCAAAAAGAGAGAAATGAAAAAATAAAATTATTACAAAAAGTTGCCTGAAACTTGTTGAAAGTAGACAGCAAGCAGCTCTAGAAATAAAATGGTTGTGCAATAAAAGTTGCAGCATTGTAAGTGAGTAAGAAGTAAACTTACTCTGTATGTATTACTTATGTAACTGGTGCAGAAAATATGAAAAACAAAAATAAATGAATTTAATGGATTAACCAACAACTTGTTGGCAGATTTCTGTTTCAAAAACTGAAACAGAAAGATTTTCTTTCGATCAGCAACTTAAGCAGATTTTTTTTTTTAATTAAGAAACATTTTTGAGGGATTTTTTAATTGGAAAAATAAATTAAAATGAAATTAGGTCAACAAAATATCAAGTGTAAATCTAAAGTAATAAAAAAATTTTGAAATTTTATTTCGTTAATTTTTTCGAAAATGTCTGTTATCGATAAATACCAACATACCATTTTCGTCATCGATTAATTTTTGGAAAAAAAATTTGCTGAAAAAAATTTTTGATATCTATAGATTTTATAAAGAATTTTTTTTGTTATCGATTATTATTCTATAAGAATGGTTTGTTATCACAAAATTTTTTATGTTCAATTGATTTCTGTTATCAAAGAGTGTTCTATGAAAACTATTTCACATCAATAAGTTTTCGAGAAAAAAAATCTTTTTATCTATAGACTTTGTACAAAATACTTGTATAACCGAAATTTTTATATCTTAAAATTTTACAATCGATAAACATTTTTTACTCAAAATTTGTTATCGATAGAAATAAATAAATATTCTATAAAAATTGTTTGCTATCGTTAAGTTTTCTATACAAAATACAATGGAAAATTTTTGATGTCGGTAAATTACCTATAAAAATTGATTCCACCTTTAGTGATTGAAAGCAGTATTACATAAAAATATTTCGCATCAATAAATTTTCAATAAAAAATTGTTGTTATCAAGAGATTTTGTAAAAAATATTAGTATTATTGAAAATTTTATATCTTATAGTTTTACTATCGGCAAAGCCTTTTATACAATATAATTATTTGTTATCGATAAATTTTGCATAAAAACTACGATAAAAATTTTTGCTATCTATAAATTATCTACACAAAATTTTTGTAGATGATGAATCTTCTATAAAAAATATTTGGTATCGTTAATTTGTTTGAAGGAAATTACGATAAATTTTCTATATACGGCACCAATATATACTTAACAGAAAATATTTCATACTGATAAATTTTTGTTATTGATAATTTTTATTGTTGTGAAATATTCTATCGGAAAATTATTTGCCTAATTTTTTGCTAACGATAAATTTTCCAAAGAAAACTTCTATTGCTATTGAATTTTTTCGCAATCGAAAAATTATTTACAGAAAATTTTAAGCGGAGATAATATTTGTTGCTGCCAAACCTTCTGTAGATAGTAGTTTTTCTACAATTATTCTGCAAAGGTTTTGCCGGCGAAAAAAAAAAAAAAAAAGATTGTTATTGATTAATTTTCTGTAGAGTTTATATTATATCAAAATAGTTTCTATAAAGAATTTTTATGACGGACACTCTTTCAAAAAAAATATTTTATTCAGTAGTTTTTCAATAATTGTCTATAAAAATTTAAGTTATCGAGAAAATTTCTAGCGAAATTTTCTATACAAAACTTTTTTTGCTGTTAAATTTTCTACTGAAGCTTCTTGTTATCGTATTATATTTACAGAAGATGTTAAGTATTGAGAATATATGCCACTGTAAACTTTCTATATAAAACCTCTTTTTCGATAAATTATCTGTAAAATCTATTGCCCGTAAGTTAGAAGCAGAAAATTTTTGTTTTTGTTAAGCTTCCTATAAAAAAAAATTGTGTTATCGACTAATTTTGTATAGAACTCATAATATCTAAAATATTTTCTATAAATAATTTTTATGACCGATAAAACTTCTAAGTATTTTATATCAATAACTTTTCAATAGCAAATTTTTATTGCTTCTAAATTTTCAACATAAATTTTAATCGTTGATAAACTTTCTACCGCAGATTTTTAACTTTTGGTAAATATTCTAGAAAAGCTTTTTGTATGGATGAAAGTTTTATATATTTTAAAATTTTGTATCGGTAAATTCCCCATACAAAATTTTCTGTAAAAAGTTTTGATATCGATAAATTTTCTGTAGAAACTTTTAATGATCTTAAGTTTCTCATAGAAAATTTTCGTTATCGTTAAATTTTTCGTAAAAAATATGTGGTATTGATGAATTTTATGTGTAAAATTTTTTTGTAAATTTGTTATAATGGGTTTTAAAAATCGAAAAATGTTTAATGGAATATTGTTGATATCCTTAAAATGTTTATTCAGATATCGATTAATTTTTCTTACAAATTTTCTATTGAAGATATCTTTAATATAAAAAATATGTACATATATATTTCTCTATATGTAATTTAAGTTAACATTTCTATTATTCTTAGAATTTAAAACAAAACACACACCGCCAGTAAAATCCAATCCTTAATATTAAACATTTTTGCGTTTCTATTCACACTATAAAATAATTAAATTCATGTTTATTATTGTTTGTGTTTTTTATTTGTACTAAGAAGAAAAACAAAGCAATTGTTTAACTCGAGTGGCAAAAGACAAGATAAAACAGTCTGAGAGAAATGAAAAACAAATAATATGTAACTTGTCTGGTGCATGCAGCAAATAAAACTAAAACATAAATCATACAAAAAGCAGTTAATTTACATTTAACTATTCTCTTTCATTGTTTTAACTAAGAAGTTTTTGTTATTGTTCATGAATTCAACGCATTTCCTTATTAAGAATGCCACAACCCTGCTTTTCAAATAAAAACAAAACACACACACACATACAAAAGAAAAAATGAACACTCCAAAGCTGGCAAGTTTTCTTGTACTCGTACTCGTATTTATAACTTGAGGCTGTTGAATGAGACAACAACTGAATTAGCTCTCAAAATTTCTACTGCAATTTGAACAACCAACAAACTGTTGTAATAAAAGTCAAAAACTATCCTGCCACTAAAGCAGTCAAAGCACACATACACAATCACTCACTCACTCACTGACTTGTGTGCCCAAAATGAGCATGCATTGGCGTTCGTTCTCTTTTTAAAAAGTTTAAAATTAGTTCTCTAATTAATAGACAATATAACCGCATATAAACATGACACAACTTTCGGGTAAAAAGTTTTACTCCTTTTCCTAAAGGGTTAAGTTTCATTTAAATGAGAACGAGGAAAGTTTGAAAAACAGTTGTTAGTTTTAGTTGAACTCGAACCAAGAAGTCTCTTTTTTTTAATTTTTATAAACTAATTTACAGAAAATATAAAAATACTTTAGCACGGAAAATAAAATGGCGTTCAAGGCAAAAAAAAATTCCCATAAATTGTGGAGCATTCATTAGCTACCCTCGTATTGTTCAAAATAAAAATTATGACTATTTTGAAGTTAGAGGGAAGGCAAACAACAAGTTTTCAACTGGGTCAAGTAAATAAGAATGATATTCCACAATATGGTTTTGGGCAGAAGTCAAACATTTTTCATTTAAATAAAAAAATATATATTGCCATCCTAAGTAAATATTAGGTGCTTTTTAGAGGTTTACAACTTTTAACTGGCAATACTGCTTTATTTAACTGGCAACCCATTTAACAGCTGACAGTTGCTTTTGGTTTAGTTTGCTTGAACATTTATTTCAATACACATAAACTGGCACCTGAGCAACGCTTGTTGAAGCTTTTTACCAAAATGATGGTTGATATTGAATTTTCACTAAAACTTTGCTCTTAACTAAAATTTTGCCCTTCTTGGCTGAATGAGTACATAAATAAACAAATTTTTATTTTTTAACTTGGACCAGTACTCAGGGTATAACCCCTACATATGCCTTGCATTGTACCAAAACCAGGAAAATAGGTTGCGAGGAGAAGGAAAGAGGGAGTAGTGGTTATGAACATTTGACTTAAGCTTTCCAAAGTTATAACAGACAGCCAACACGTCTGTAGGTAACTTATTCCTTAGGCGAAGCATGCGGCTGAAAAACGGATTCGCTCTGTAATGCGTTGTACGATTCCCCGCGCAATCAACTACAAACGAATGAGCCTTGGACGAACCGTATATTTCGTAAAAATGTGTGGGTTTTGGGAACAAGATCCCTAATCTCGTCAGCGGGTAATCCAGTGAACAGAATAACGCACCCTACACTGCGACGATGCTCCAGTGAGTCAATAGATAATAGATAGGATACCCTACTAGCATCGATAAGCTTCTTCGCTCTCTCCTGCATACGGTTGAGTAAACCCAAAATAGACTTTGAGGCACCGACCCAAACATGAGAGTTATATTCCATTTTGGGACGGAGTCCTTTGAAGTCAAGACAATCCACATCAGAGATGAGAGCAGTAACGGTACGACTGGCTGGCAGCCGCACCACTGCCGATTCCATCGGTTGATCGGCGGCTTAAAAGGCAACCGATTTAGTCGGCTTAGCCATTCGTGATGCCATTTTTTAGTTTCTTTTTCCTACGAAATGAGCGATTTTAAGATTTGGTTTTAGTTGCCAGTACACTGATAATTGTTTCATAGTTAAGGCGTCCCATCAATAACTATGACAATTTATTTTACCGATTGGTATGATTTATATACTGACGGAGTCATTAGTCCATATCTACTCAAAAGGGATTATGGCCAGAATGTTACTGTCAATGTTGAACGGTATAGAGCCATGATTGAATGTTTTTACGTGTCTTAATTATTAATCTAGGTGACATGTGGTTCCAGCAGGACAGGGTCAAATTATATGATCAGCTAGTGTGTTGGGCAAAATCTTTCATTTGTGCGAATCTTTCATTCTCTTTCGAAAAGGTTAAGTGAATTAATTCATTATTTTCTTTCATCTTTCTGCCTGCCAAACATTTCAGAATGAATGAAAATGTTTCAGTTATGTGTGTCAGGTGCCAGCATAATGAATTTGTTTAAACGCAGTATATAAAAAAATTACTTATGGCCTTATGTATAATGAAAAACCTTGTGCTAACTAACTGCTGCTATATTTCCTTATGAGAATTTGATTTAAATTTGAAAGTACAAAATAAAATTAATAATTGATTTTGAATATTTGCGGCTACTGAATGAAAGATGACGAAATATGAAACGAAAGAGCATAATGAAAGAAATAGAGAAAGAATACAGAAATATTTCATTTTTTCACTTGAGAGAATCATTCAGTTGAATTAATTCATTTATGAATGACACAAGACTATGCTCAGCAAGGTCGTGCGATTTAACCCCATTAGTATTTACTTTATTTACTTTGGCTTTATGTAAAGCCATTTACACATCAATAAACCAAAGACGCTTGAACAAATGTGTAATGGATTTACCCTAGCACTTAGTGGCGTGAACTATCCCGTGGCTCACCAACGCCGCACGTGACTTGCAAAGCTCACACAAATGACAACTTCTCGTCATATATTTTTAGCCCTGCTAATCCCTCCTGTATGAAGTTTCTATTGATTTGGTGACAAAAAAGCCTCATGATTTAAACAAAAAATCGATAACAATCTGTAAATGGGGACGTTTTTTACCCCTTTTGTGTAACTTTAATGAAAGCCAATTAATTAACAGTCCGCAATAGTGGCTGTTTCAATACACTTTTTCCCAGACATTTACTAAAAAAAAGATTTATACATTTTTATTTTATTTTTTGGCCATTTAATTTACAAAACTTGCCTCAGTAATTTATATTTGTGTTATATTTTTCTTCTTTTTTACCCACTTTTAACTATTCATTTATGCAACTCGTGGCAACAACAGTAGCAGCTGTCTTTATTTGTGTTTCAGTAACTTGTTTTATTTTCTTTACTAATTAGCATTTTTAATGTTTTCTGCAACAGTCCAAGTAACAAACTCACTAAACCTTCCTATTTAACTTCTCAAAAAGATTTTTGCATATTTTTTTTTTCTTTTTTTTTTTAAGTGTTTCAAACTTGACAACGATTTCTGAATGTGGAAGTAAATGAAGTAAGAAAAATAAATATTTATGAAAACTATTTGCAAATATGTACATATATAATATTGTACAAAAAAGAATAGAAAAAAAACTTAAATAAATGTTTACAAGGAGGAATGTCCTGACAAACGTAAAAGAAAATTAAAAGCAGAAAAAGATTTGTTGCAAGAAAACGTAAATTGAATATAAGTTAAATCTTATAAATATATTCGAGCAGATGTAATTAAAAATTGAAAAAAAATATTTTTGTTTATTTTTCTTTAATAAATAGAAAATTGATTTAATAATTTAATTTTTTTTTTTCTTTCTTAAACTTGCAAATTTTTATTAAAAAACCATTTTTAACAACTACAGTTTTTAAAGACAGTCCTTTTGTAAAAATTTAATATGTTATTGTGACTACCAGTGGTATAAGCTTCATTGTTTACGCCAAATATATCCGATCATTTTGTATCTACTTGACGTTTCAGTAAAATCTTAATATATGTTACATGCGCTTTTGAATAAACTTTAAGTTAAAGAAGCTCTTCAGGAATCAAAATCAGGAAATCAACTTTTTGCATGAGATTTAGAAAGTTTAAAATCAGGTTTAAGGAGGTAAAAGTCATGTTACGTAGATATGAATGTGATTTTACAACCGTATGTGATTTTCAGAATACTGCTATAAATTTTTTTAATATGCCTTAGTGTCTTTTGGAAAATAACAATAAATCATTAGAGCGTTTTTCAAATGTGGTTTAAAACCATGTGCCGAAAACCCTTGAAAAAAATTTATTTTCTTTTTTTTTATCAAATCGTATCTTTTGCAGAACACAGAAAACATTATGTGATTTCTAGAGTACGCCTTTCCTTCTTTAATATAAAATAACTCCGATGCAGTGATAAACAGTAGTGCGTTTTTTATCGCTCTATAACAAGAGTTGTTATTCCCCCCATATTCCAAGAGGCGTCATCGTCGTCACATCAAGACGACATCAAAAAACACTCGGTTACGAATTCGCCTACGACAGCAATTATGTATTCTTTGATAGGCTTTCGGTATTTCCTAGACCTAAGCGATATATAGAAGCTGTCGACAACATTCAATTGTTTTTGGCAACGAGTAAATAAATGAAAAAATGTTTGTGTCGACTTTTTTATGTGACGACGATGACGCCTTATGGAATTTGGGAGATTGTTAAAAAATTAAACAACGGATTTAGCAATTTTCTGCACTGCTTTTTACAATACTTTTTATTGTTTGAGTCAGCTGTTCTTGTTAAATAAACAACAGTTGTCTTTAAGTTAAGTTTTATAAACAAAATGCATTTTTGTTCTATTGAATTTAAAAGATCGATTAAAAAAAAGATATTAAATATAAACAATTGTGTTTTTTATTCACAATTCTAGCTTCTAACATTTATACCAATAAAAAATTATAAATAGCTTGTGTTCTATGTTTCTGATGATTAGGGTAGCTCCTATGAAATGTCGACATATAGATAGCTGGGAAACATAGAAAACAAGCTATTTATAACTTTTTATTGGTATCAATTGGGAAGAAGACACACAAGGGGGTGTCGAAATATCGAAACATTAATAAACTAATAATTTTACAACAAGTGACTTCAAGCTCATATAAACAACAATTATATATAAATCAGAAACTTATTAAATTTGTAAACCTCGTGATTTCGATTATGGTTTGGTGGGTCCCACTGTAGAAGCTTTGCTCAGAAAAGATTTAAGTTTAAGTTTTTCCTTCATTACTTTTGATTAATGCTAAATTTCAAAGCTATTGAGCTTCTGTATAAGGTATACAGATATATCCCGCTTTTTTTTTTTTCTTTTTTTTCTGTTAAAAAATATTTTTGTAAAATATGTTTTCATATTTTAAAGCTTCTTGTTTCTTTTCTGTAACTAGTCGTATTGTATTATTAAAATTTCACTTTAAGCTTTGTGGTGGTTAATATAATTCTGTTTTATCTGTTAAGCTGATAGAAGTTTTTTGTGGTTTTGAATTACAAGGATTTAAACGGCAGCTAAAATGAAGACTTCCAGTTTTATGTTTCATATGTATATTGGTTCGTAACTCAATGTTTTTGTTGACTGTTTGCAATATAAAATTTCTAATAACTTCATTCTCGAGTTGAATATTTTAGCTGCAAGTAAAATTCTAGTTATAAATTTTACGTTCGTTCGTGTTGTTTGTGTACAAAACCAAAAGATAAAGTTTTCTTTCAGCTAAATAGTTTTCTTATATACATACATATATATAATATATATTTTTTGTTTGCACAACATGTAAAAAGTTTTTAATAAGCTGCTATTTTATTTTGTGTGTTGTTTAGAGTTTTACTCAATAGACACTTGAAAGTGGAGTGTGTGGTGGCAAAGTTTTACCTGACTGCTCATCTGCACTCGTATGCAGGGATACCATAAAACTATTTCTGAGTTTAACTTTATAGTCTTATCAAAAGGATAAACTTGTGAACAGTCACTCTGAATGCAGATAAAACAGTTTGCAAGTGGGTTGCCTAGATCTTTTTTGCATTTGTATTAAATTTCACAGAAAAATATAAATGTATTTGGAAGACAAAAGAAGCGAAGGAGAGAAAATATTGAAAACATGCAAACAACTAATAACGTATTTAAGGGGTAATCACTTTATAATGCAAAGTTCAAAGCAAAAAAAATGTCTTGTAGCAAATATAAGAAAAAAGAAAGAAATTATTAAAAATAGTTGCAATTTAAAAAAAAGCAAAGCAATTAAGGAGCTTTTAAAGCTCTGCTAGCATTCAATCAAAATAGTTGTTCGAAAAAAAGAATTAAATGAAATTATTACCTTTGAAGTGGAATTTACGATAAATAGTCTGCATACTTTTAGGAGCAGCAAGTAAATTGAAATAGCATTTGAAATAAATATTTTATTTATATAAAAATAAATAAATAAAATATAATTGGAATAAAATATTGATGTAAATATACTTATATGTCTAATGAAATAAATTTTTTATGCTAATTTTTTTAAATGAAAAAAACTCTCTGAATATTGAAATACAATAATATACCATTGCACTTATTATAAAACACTACTTGCTGAAATAAAATAATATACGTTTATTATAAAAAAAAAACGTATATTATCCTAAGCTCAAATAATGAAATTTTAATTTAAATAATAAAATTAAAGCAAATACGCACGCTGAAACAGAATAAAAAAATGAAAAACCAGAATGACCTGGACTTTTATTTTTAGCTTTTAAACTGGTATTTATATGACAGTAGCCTTCTTAAAATATCGTTCCAATTTTCATTAATGCACTTCCGTAAAGCTCTTATAAAAAAAACTTATATAAAAAAGGGCTGGACAACGACAGAAGAAGTGCTGAACACTCTTTACTTCCTCCTTGTCCCTACAACTTCTAGAGAACTCATTAAATGGAAGATGTAATCTCCTCGTAAGGCCACAATAGAACGCCGGGATAGGCCATTAAGAAGAAAAGTTCTCCTACTATCAAAACTAGGAAATGTCAGCAATGTCAGTTGAATATCAACAACAAATAACCTCACTAGACGATCTGCGGTGTGTAGTCCCTAAACTTTGACGCTGAGTGGGAACTCAACCATCCCACCTATAATCCCTTGTTGTAAGCGTACTTCGTCCTTTACCTTTTCATCCGCTACAATATTTTTGGGCACTTACCCAGAATAGCTCCAGGTTCGAATGCCTGACTAACTCGTTTAGATGGAGTGTTCCCTTCGGAAAGTAGATTTGCCTTGGAGTAAACCAAACCAGGTCACTCTTCTTGCTGGTAGCAGATAAAATTCTGGGAAACTGCCTTATGTTATGTTGACTTATGTTATGTTGGACTTGCGCAACCCTTACCAAGGGTTAAAATTGGCAGAACGCAGATCAGCAAAGCGCCCGGGAGTTCTGCTGGCAGACTATTACGACGCTGATCATATTTGAGGTGCCTACCTCGCCTGATACGTTCTGACTGTGGTTTAAAGCTAAAATCGCATGAATGGGAATTAATTTTCCTAATAGCTATGGTGCAATGCCGATTTTCGGGGGCTAATAACTCCCTACAGATGATTTTGGCTTGCATCAGATACCAGTACTATAAGAAACTAGGGGTGATAGTTTGACGGGCGAGCTGGTTAAGCGCCGATACTCTTAATGGATTTCGGCCGGCCTACCACTCATTAAACCTTGCCTTCCATTGAATGCTAGGAAATTGCATACAGAATGCATTAAAAGGCCCGAACTCTTAAGCGAGAGGTTCATCTACATGGCTACAAACTTATGGCAATAAGTTGCGACCTGTGTGAGACTTGTAAGTCACATGGGGGCACTGATAAATCGTGAATAATCCACCTTGTAGAGCTGGTCCATCATCAGCTTAGGCCGACCAGGACGGTGCTGATGTATATCAATTTCACAATCTATCTTGTTTAGAGATATCCGGAATTCACTAACCAACGTTGAAGTCGATTAGATTTCCACTAGTGCATTCAAAGCAGCCTCCCTATCAGTACAAATTCGCATATTCTCTCCTTATACTATATAGTACCTCAATGATTTCCACTTCCCTTACACTACATTCATTTTGCAACTTACAACAAATCCATCTGTCATGCAGAGGATAAAGATGCTGAAGGTGGATTGACAAAATTGCATCAAATTTCTTGGTGGGCAGTAGAGCCGTTGATCAGTAATCAGTATTTTCCGGAACAGGAGAGACAAGTTGATACCTTAAGTCGTTGAAATTTGGACAATCGGCCATAATTTCGCATAATTGTCATAGATCTTTTATAATAAAACATATTTAGATAATTTTCTAAAAACTTTTTGTTTTATTTACATTTAAAATCGTTTGTTTTTAATTGAATTATTGGACTACTCTTAACATATTTAACTTCTTTTGTTAACATTAGAAGAGTTTCAAGTTATTACAATCTCATCTATCACTTTTTTGACTTTTATATCCATACACTCTATAATTTATTAACAAAAGTTCATTTACAACATTTATTAGTGTACGAATAAAACAAGATTCAAAAGAAGGAAAAAAAAAACTTAAGTATCTATTTAACACAATCATAATGAGAAGTTAAAACTCAAATTGTCTCTATAAAAATTTACAGAATTCATTATTCAGGGCTTGTTTGTTGTTGTTTTTTTTTTTATCACATTTTTATTTTTACTGTTGCAAATTCATTTATATAAAAAAAAGTAATTTAATATGAATAGAGTTACAATTTTTTTACATTTTTCATTTACAGCCATTCTTTTGCCATTTTTCTTTTTTCCTCAGTTTTTTTTTTTTATATCTTACGAATAAAAAACTGGCAAAATACAATACAAACTGTCAGTTTTATTATTAAGTGACAGTTACACAATTGCAACAATGTGTTTATTATCCTCACATTGTGTTTGCTTGTTTGTATGCGTGAGTGAGTGAGTTTGGGTAATTGTAATTTCATGTTTGTACACACGTACATACACATGTACTCGTACATATATGTGAGTACTCTTGTGTGTTTGTGTGGGCCTATTAAATGGACTACTTGGCACAATGAAATATGAATTTCTCTTGTTTTTTTTTTTATTTTCGTGTATAAAACTTATACAATTATGATTATATACTTTTTTTTTATTTATATACGCTTTTAATCAACATATAAATGTAATAAATTATTGTCAGTTTATGTATTTATTTACACTGGCACTCCAATAAGCAGTTTAAACATCAATAATATTTAATGAAGTGAGCAGAGTAGAGCAGAGCAGAGCAGAGCAGAGTATTACAAAGTACTTACAACGCCCCTTGAATGTTCTTCACAGGGTTGGGTGTTTCGCATTTTATGTCTTAAATAAGTGCATTGTTGAAATTGTGGTTGTTATCGTTTAACAACTGAATGCAATCAGCAAAACTCAACAATCAAATAAAAATTAAAGGCATTCTCTTCTTTGTTTACTAATTACACATATTATATTTAAAAATCATTTTAAATTATTGTACGAGTATAACCAGAAACTGACAGTAATAAGAGAATTATTAAAAAAAAAAAGTTTTGTCATTTTGGTTAAAGACCCTAAGGAGCATTTGCTGGAAATTGTTTTTTGTTAAATAAAAGTCACTGTCGATTGAAAAACTTTTTTTGTTTTTGATTTTGGCTTTGGAAAATCTTTAACAATATACAGGGTGTCCGCCAGAAAGATATACTACTCGCAGTAATTCAATTGTAATCCTAGTTGTATGCGTTGTGGCACCGTCCTCTTGATACCACAACTTAATCAAGCCCAAAGCACGCAGTTGTGGCGTTAAAAAGTTTTCAATCATATTACGATATCGTTTCCCTATCACAGTTATCGTTACGCCGTTTTCATTTTCCAAGAGATAAGGTCCAATAATTCCTGCCGACTAAAATGCACACCAGACTGTTACTTTTAATGGATGCAAAGGTGGCTGATGAACAAGTTGAGGGTTTTCCATTGCCCAGAACCGACAATTTTTCCGATATTTTCGATAATAATATGTATACTAAACTTACTGTAAATTACTTGTATGTGTAAATGCAGTGTAACTATCTGTAGAAAACATTTCTTATCGATGAATTCCATGTAGAAATATTTTGCTATCGCATAATTTTCTAGAGAAAATTATTGTTCCCGACCAATTTTTCATCGATAATTGTTGTAGCCAATTAATATTCTGTAAAACAAATTTTGTTTTTGATGAATTAAAATGAAATTTTTTTTATATATAAATTTGATACAAAAATTGTATATCAATGATTAAATTAGCGATAAAAATTTCTGCAATGAAAAATATGCGGATTGCAAAAAATTTTGCTAGAATATTATAGGCAACACAATTTTGTACAGAAATGTTTTTATGTTGTCCTTTCTACTTTCCAGATATAGTTTAGTTTAAGGTTTAATGATACCTGAAATTTCGCTAACTTTTGTCTTTATAATAGAATTTGGAATCACATCATAAATTGTTTTTTTTAAAGATAATTGTATGAAAATTGCCACCCTGTATTTAAAAACCACAAGTTATTATTTCGTTATTTTAAAAATATTTTTTTCCTTATTGCAGAAAATGCGACAGTTTCAAAAGGTGTTGGAAGACTTAAGTTCTCGCGTTGCCTCAGCAGAGGCCACCAAGAACTCTTGGGTTGTACCGCCCTCTAGTTCGGAAGCCAGTGAACAGTTGCAGCATCTACAGCGTCTAAGAGATAAAATGACCACGGCCGGTGCTCTGCTGGACGACTGTAACGAACAACAGTCATTCTTTACCGCAAATCAGGTATTGGTGCCAACCAGTTGTCTTTCCAAATTGGAAGATTTAAATACCAGGTAAGATTAAACAACATTTAACGTAAATTAAGAAACATTTAATCGTGCGGTTGTGTTTTGGAAATTAGAATGAAACTCTTACAAATCGCTATGGATGAGCGACACAAAGTTTTGCTGAATGCTGGAGGTAATCAGATGTCAGAAAATGGTGAAGATGGTCGTTGTACTTCAAATAGTGGCACAATAGGTCCAATACCAAATTTGGGGCAAAGTGTGAAACCGCCATGGGAAAGAGCAACCACAGCAGCCAATGTGCCTTATTATATAGAGTAAGTCCTGGCAATTAGTTTAAAAACAAATCTGATTAACAAAAGATATAGTACAGGCGAAAACATATTTCAATTGCTTATACAAGTATTTAAAAAAAAAAAAAAAATTTAAAAAACTTTATTCCCGCCTAGCCATGAACGTGAAACCACCCACTGGGATCATCCCGATATGATCGAGTTGATGAAAAGTTTAGCCGACTTGAATGAAATACGCTTTTCGGCCTATCGCACTGCCATGAAACTCAGATCCGTGCAGAAGTCTTTAGGTCTCGATCGCATACCCATGTCAGCGGCCATCGAATCGTTCGATAATCATGGTTTAAGAGCACAAAACGATAAATTGATTGATATACCCGATATGACCACCGTTTTGCATTCATTGTACGTTACACTGGACAAAATTGATTTAACGAAATCGTTAGATTTGGCCATTAACTGGATACTGAATGTCTACGACTCGCAGCGTACAGGTCAGATAAGAGTCTTGAGCTTTAAGGTGAGAAATTTTGATAACTTCTTCAGCAACAACATATTAATGAAATGATGTATTTAAAGGTGGGATTAGTTTTACTTTGTCGTGGCCATTTAGAGGAAAAGTATCGTTATCTCTTCCGTTTAATAGCTGATTCAGAACGTAAAATAGATCAAAGAAAATTGGGTTTATTGCTGCATGATTGCATTCAGGTGGGTTGTGCTATTTTGTATATAACAATATAAAGTTACCTCAAAGAAACCTGCAAAATCTAAACTAAATATGATCTTACATCTATTTTACTTCCATTTCTCAGGTTCCTCGTCAGTTGGGCGAAGTAGCAGCTTTTGGTGGTTCAAATATTGAACCTTCTGTGCGTTCCTGCTTAGAGAGAGCTGGCATTTCTCAAGAAGGTAAGCAACAAATTTTTAAAACATTTTAAATTTAAAAAATAAATTAAACAATTTTTTCATTTATGAATTTTCTGTGAATTGTACTCGTATGTACAAATATTGATATTCAATAAATTTTTAAAACTATTGAAAATTTTTCCCTAAATAATATTTTATAGTTTTAAATTTGCCACGCCAAGTTGTGTTATAGAAAAAATTCACTCTAGTTTCTTGAGAAAAACCAAATTTTATGTAAAATGTATTATGTTCGGTAAACTTACTAAAGAAATTTTTGCAAAAAATTTAATTTGTACAAAATTTGTTTGGTATCGTTGAGCTTTTTACAATAATTGTATTTGGTCGATAAATTTTCTATAGAAAATTTTCAATCAACAATTATTGTTCGCAATATATTAGGTTAGGTTAGGTTGTACAGGCCGCCAGTTTCATGAAACCAGCCCACTAGGATCCTTTTTTGGTCCCATTGTGTTGCCTGAGAAAGTAGTGCAGCCCATGAGACTTACACTTCCCCCGCCAGTTCAGATCCAAACCAACACGAAAACCGGATAAAGAAATCTAGTCCGTTCACTCCGCATTCCGATATATCTGCTAAGCAATGCAGCATCGATCCGCCCAGATACAGCGCCCTCATAGAACAGAGAGCCGGGCATCGACAGACAAAGTGCTCAACACTCTTTTCCTCGTTCTTATCTCTCTAACTTCTACAGAAGTCATTAAATGAAAGATTTAACCTCCTAGCATGCATCCCTATGTGGCAATGCCCTGTCACAGTTGCCACCAAGTAACGTAACCTTTGACGGTAAAGACCTCTTCGGACCGTAGTCCTCCTACAATCATACGCAGGCCATATTAGCCTCGCTACTTGGCAAGTAACCTCACCAGAGCTTGTGTCCTGTGCAGTCCTTGCAAATTGACGCTGCACTTGGTTCTTACAGCTTTTAAACGGGACTACTACCATCGTATTAATGTCCCCTTGCTGCAGCTCATCCGACACTCATCTGGGCACTCCACTGTGCCCCGGTACCCAAAAAAGCTCCAGGTTTGTATCTCTCGTTATCTCATTAAGATATATCCGGCATTCCTGAACCAACGTGTACGTAGTATAAACACCCACAAGAGCATTTAACGCAGCATTATTATCAGTACAGATTCGGATATTCACCCCGTATAACCCTATACTACCTCAACCAGTTAGCTGCTTTCAATATAGCTGTAATTTCAGCCTGCATTAAGCTACACTCACTGATCCTCATCTGATACTGGGGCATGAAGATGCCGCCACCAACTCCCAGGTTCGACTTGGGTCCATCTGTGAAAATCGCAAGCACGTCCTCTTGGCTACCTATTTGGGTCACTGCCAAGGCCGTCCTTGGCAGTCCTTGACGTCAAATCTCTTGTCGGGCAGAAGAGCTGGTGCACAGTAATCAATATACTCCGGGAGGTCTTTCGCGATATATTATTTATTAAAAAAACTTCTGGTGGTGCCTTTTTATTACTATTGTGATTCATAAGCTTTTTCGTAAAAAATTATTTCAACCGATAAATTTTCAGTCAAAAATTATTGTTATCGATATACTACTTATAATCGATTGTTTTTTATAATGATTGGTTGTAATAGATTTTTTATAAAAATCTTCTATAAAAGCTTTTGTTATCGTCAAATTTATAAAAAAAATATATGTTATCGAAAAACTTTCTATAAAAATACTAATTATTGATATATTGTTCATAAATATAATAAATAAATAATAATGTTTGTTATCGATAACTTTTCCATAAAAAATGTTTGCTATCGATAAGTTTCTTATAAAATATTTTAAATTTAAATTTACTGTAAAAAATATTTGTTCTCTATAAAAAGTTTGTTGTTGATATATTTAAACATAAAACTTTTTCTCTAGAAAATATTTGTATATTAATAGGCTTTTTACACTGATCAACATCTTCATGGAACGCGTGGAAAATGTTGAAAATGTGAAACACTGTTTACATTGCTCGCATCTAACATCTACTATCAATCAAAAAAGTATTATTATTATTAAATTTTCAAACAATTTAACAAAAATCGAAAAAAATTTAATTTACAAGACAAAAGAGGATTAATTATAAAATATAAGTATGTCTGTAAACAAGATCTAGGACACATAAACAAAATTTGGCAAAAACGGAGAAAAAAGTATTTCAGAAAAGAAAAATTATGGAAGAAAACAATTGACACATGATAAATAAAGTATGATTTTTTTTTCAAACAAATGACGTTTTTTCAGTGATGCCACAAGAATAATCGACATTATTACCACTTTTCTAGTGGTGACACTGAAATAATCGAAAGATGTTGAATGGAATAACATGAGATAGTACCATTTTATAAAGATGTTGAAAATTTATGACTTTAAGTACAATGAATTTCTTATGGGAAGATGCTATCATCTTCAAAAACTGATGGTAGATGTTAGATGTTGTTCAGTGGAGAAAGCTAACAACTCTGCTTCTGAAAGATTGTTTACAATCGATAAGTTATTTATAAAATACTTCTGTAAACGGTTGCTTGCATTTATAATCGATAAATTCTTTATAAACAATTTTTACTATATAAGAAAACCTTTTCTAGTCGGTCAATTTTCTATAAAAGTATTTGTTATCAATAACCTTTCTATAGAAAATGTTTGTTATCGGTTATAAATAATAAATAAGTAATTTTTTTATCGATAAAAATTTTATGAAATATGTGTGCTATTGATAATCACTCAAAAAGTTGAGTGACATTCATACAAATATTCTAGATGGGTTGCCTACCTGCGTTCTATGAAAAGCATATAAATTTTTTTAACAAAATTCACCTGGTAGGTTTGAATAAATTTTTCGAATACTCAACTAATTTATTTTATTAATGTGATATTCATAGAACACAGACGAGCAACTCGTTCAGAAAAATTGTATGAAAGTTACTCAATTCTTTGAGTGATTTTCATATAAAATTTTTTAGACGAGTAATATTTTTCCATTTGACTAAAGGTATATATTATTAAATAACTGCCTGTAGAAATGAAGAAATTTCTTTATTTTATTTTAGTTAAATAAATAACAATAAGTAAAAATTCTAGTTATTATGAATAAAATATGTTGTAGGTGTTAAATAACCTTCAAGTTTACACCCTATTTTGCAGTATTTAGCTAAATTTTTGGCTCAGTGTATATGCTGATTTGATTAAGTTACAATATGTACGATTTTCTTTCTTATTTAGTCAATTTTTAAAAAGAACCCACATGCAGTTGCCTGCCAAAAAAATTTAAACCTTTTATTTAAATAAAACGTTTATGCTCATTTAACACATTTCCACTAATTACTTTAATAAAGATTAAAGCTTTCCTTTCCTTTTTGTGCTTGAAACATCAGTTAGACAGACAGTTATTCATATATCTTAAACATTTTCCCGTTGCAGCAATTGATTCTAATCAAGAACTTACGATTGAATTACATCACTTCCTTGCTTGGCTACAACATGAACCGCAAAGTTTGGTGTGGTTACCAGTATTACATCGTTTGGCAGCTGCCGAGACAGCTAAACATCAGGTAAGTGAAAGCCAACCATAGCAAGCCGAAAAGAAAGAGAATATGAAGAAGAGCTGAGAACTGGCACAAGTGCAGCAATCATTGCTGCTTTTTCTTTTTTGCTGCAACCATGTGGTTGTTAACTTGGCACTTAATTAACACTTAAAAAAAAGTTTCATATATGAATGTGTAATGTTTATTTTGTTTTTAATTTTCTATAGGCAAAGTGCAACATTTGCAAGGAGTATCCCATTGTTGGCTTCCGTTATCGCTGCCTTAAATGTTTCAATTTCGACATGTGCCAAAAGTGTTTCTTCTTTGGACGTAATGCCAAAAATCATAAACTTAGTCATCCCATGCATGAATATTGCACAACGGTAAGTGGTATAATTGTAAATAAAAAAAAATTATTATACGAAACTACTTCAAGTTTTGTCAAGGCAACTTTTGTGGAAAGCAAATTGAAATGTATTTAATGACTTCAATATATAAAAAAAAAACTTGAACTGTGTGCTGGGCTACGGCAACGATGATTTTTTTTTTTTACCAGTTAGCACTGAAAGAAAATTCACCATCAGCCATAGTGTTCACTATTCAATAAAAAGCAATTCCGTAAGAATCAATAGCTCTATTCACAGTCTCGTGCAAATGGTATTGCATCATTGCATTTGCAAAAAGGTTTAGCATAGTTTTAATCTACACTAACAAAATACACAACAATGCATCTGCTAGTCTTATGTGTTCATTGCAATACTTAAAACCTATAGTTTTTATTTGCTCTGCTTATGCACAAGTTAAATGCAAATCGACAGCTGACAATTTGTGATCCAAGCCCGTTACTTCGAAATTACCGATTAGTTGCCGTCGCTCATCCCTCATTCAAATAACACCAATCGATGTTTTTATCTAACTTAAAATCGCTTTTTCTATCAAAAAAGTCCATTAACTGCTCCTTAAAGCTTTTTTTCGGCATATTTCTTTTTTTTATTAAAATTTTAGTAAATTATTTTCTACTCTAATTATCAATCAGCTGTGAATTTCGTGGTTTGCATAAAGTAGTGCAAACTAAACCAAAAGAGGTGGTTCACCATTGGTAGCATATATTTGCAATTGCATAAATTTGCAATCTCAAATGCACAAGAGTGTGAATAGAGCTAATATATTCTATTGTGCTGAATGTGTTCGTAAAGCCAGAATGATAAGCTGAATGTTCAAATCTGCTGTCACACAAGTTTTCTAATGGAAATTTTAATTTACGTAATACTTTTGTTTATTTTTTCAACTTCAAAATATTTTACAAAAATCAAAACTCAGCGCAGAATTTTGAGTAAAAAAATTATTCCTAAAGCGCCCCGGAGACGTTCAAAAAAATACGTCAATCAGTGCATATGTGTTAGTGTCGTGTTTTGTCGTTTAATAAAATCGTCAATCATCATTTGTATTTTGCCTTCGCTGCGTTCGTTTCTAAACATGTCATCATCGGATGGTGAATTATTGTTATCTTGTGCAATTTTGTTAAGAAAAAAAACCTGAAAAGAAGAAAAAAAGAAAAACTATGTAATAAATGCTTATATAGTATATACATATGTATACATATAAACAAAATAAAATTCAATAATTATAATATAGATGTAGTTTTTAATATTACTTATTGTTGTCCCTTTCGATAACAAAACTGACATTTTCTATGGTCAATCACAACTGGAGACTATCAAAATAATATATCAAAAGATTTTGATTCTCATCAATCAAAGCCGACAACTAATGGGTGTACCCGAAAAAGCACGACTGCACGCACATACTTAGAACGTTGATGTGTTTTTTTGATCGTCTCTAGGGCACTTAAGTGTTCACTGTAATTGTCAAACTTATTCATTCTCACCATTGTGAACACTGAAATTAGTGACCGTTTAAAAATTCATCGTTACGGAATTTAGCCCCTGGCATTGTTTCCAAACAAAATAGTTTTTCACAAACTGATTTTTCTGATAAAGTCGTTTATATTTCTACACCTCATTTCAGACCACTTCCACTGAAGATGTGAGAGATTTCACACGTGCTTTAAAAAACAAATTCAAATCGCGCAAATATTTCAAAAAGCATCCACGTGTGGGCTATTTGCCGGTACAAAGCGTTTTAGAGGGTGATGCTTTAGAATCTCCCGCACCCAGTCCCCAACATACCACCCACACTCTACAAAACGATATGCATTCAAGACTGGAAATGTACGCTACCCGTTTGGCTCAAGTGGAATATGGTGGCGGTACCGGTTCCAATTCCACACCTGATAGTGATGACGAACATCAGCTAATAGCTCAATATTGTATGGCTTTGCCAACAAATAATGGTGCTGCGCCCAAGTCTCCGGTACAAGTTATGGCAGCTATGGATGCTGAGCAAAGAGAAGAGCTGGAGGCAATTATACGAGATTTAGAAGAAGAAAATTCCAATTTACAAGCCGAATATCAGCAATTATTAACCAAGCAGAGTACAACGCCCGACGACAGCAGTGGCATGCAACATTCCAATTCCAGCGTAGGCGGCTTAGCGCAAGGAGCCAACGCTTCAGGCGAGCATGGTCAAGTAAGTTTTTCTCTACATGTTTTTTTTTTATTATAGGGCTGATTTAATTTTTTTCTTTGTAGGATATGATGGCCGAAGCTAAATTGCTGAGGCAACACAAAGGACGCCTGGAGTCTCGCATGCAAATTTTGGAGGATCACAATCGTCAGCTGGAGGCCCAATTACAGCGCTTACGCCAGCTTTTGAACGATCCCAATAATGGTGCTACACCCGGTTCGGCTTTGAATTCAAAACCGAACACTCTGCAAACACGTTCTGTGACCGCTTCTCAATTAAACACCGACTCACCAGCCAAAATGAACCAACAGAATGGCCATTATGACCAAAACTCAAGTGAGTGTTTATTTAATCATGAAAGTAATTGAAAAAATAATATTTTAACTTATTAAGAAAGTTTGTTAAAATCTTGGCATTTTTCTTTAATTTCTATTCCGCAAAATAAATATATATCCACTTCAAAACACTTTTTTCGATTTCGATTCGAAATTAAATACTAATTGCAGTTATCATTGAATTGGAATTTTGCAAAATTGTGCGCAATATTAATCAATTAATGAATCCATAAGAGAAACCATAAAAAACTTCAATTAAAAGGATTAAATTAAAAAAAAAAGAAACAGAAAAGCAAACGAAACGAATTTGTGTGCATGTGTGTTGAAACCTTAAACACAAAATTGTCTGAAATTCCATTGACAAAAACATACTCGTCTTCACATTAATATCATATTTATGAATTTGTTTTACCAAAACGTTCGTTCGTTCAATCAAATATTTTCGAAACAAAAATAAACTTTTTTAGGATTTTGTAATTTGCAAAATTTTCCACAAAAATCGAACAATATTATTTTATTACCACAAATTTTAACAAAATTAACAAAAAATAGTCTTTGTTAAAGACTTTGTGTTTTGGCTGGAAAACATTTTGCTTAAAACTTTTATAGAAGAAAAAAAAAATCTCAATAGTTTTTTGTTTTTGTTTGCAACATATCTTTTTTTTAAAAACGTTATGTACTTTTTTAAAACGAACAACATTTTTTGTGTTGTTGTATCCTTTTGTTTACTTTCTTCCACCTTTTATCGCATTTGTTTGCTTGCAACCATGTGTATTTAAATCAATGCTCTCCTCTAAATCTTCTTTGTTTATCATCTCAACCACCTCCACCACAACCACCACCACCAACCACCAACCACATCATTATAAACAAACATCATTCATTCAAAACGAAAAAAAAAATAAAATAAACAAATAAAATAAATTGGAAAAAACAAAACTCCGTGCTGCCTCGCAGTGGGTCTCATGTTGCCAGGCATGAATGATCATCATGGTGCTGCAGCGGTGGCTGCTGTTGCCGGCGGAGTTTTAGGAAAACATCATTTGTTGGCTAATGCCGGTAATCCTGCTGCTAATTTACATAGTTTGCAACAACAACAGCAGCAGCAACATCAACAGCAGCAGCAGCAACAACATCGTAATATATTAAGTGGCAATGGTGGCATGGATATGCAAACGGCAACCGGAAATCCTGGAGGCATAATGAGTGCATACTTAACGGATGATGGCAGGCCACCGCCGCCGCCACACACCAGTTTGATGCAACACAATCAACAAAGTGGCACGAAAAACGCATAAAAACAGGCAGATCGAAAAATGTTAGCATTTTTTTAAATACTTTTTCAAATGTCTTCTTGTTTTCTTTTTCGTATTTTTCCTTTTTTTTATTGTTTTAATTATATTGTTTCAATTAAATGTTTTCAACTTGAAAAAAAAAAAAGTTGAAGGACTTGCAAAATTCATAGCACTGTAACTAATTTTGCTGGTAATGCAGGGTATTCGCCGGGAAGGTATACTAGTTTGTTTGTTTATAATTTTTGATTAAATAAAAGAGAAAGGAGTTTATATTGATAAATGTTTCTTTTTCTAATATTTTATGATGAAATTTGTCTGGCTCAAGTTCAAACCTGGGGTCTAATCACCACATATCGAATTAACTATCGTATCGAATAACATTACGATACATCTAAATTATGGCAACCGATGCATATTGGATCGTAATTTAAACAAAATGCAATAGATTGAAGACCATACGTTCCCTAAAAGTAGGAATACAAAAAATAAATCCTTTAACTTTTTTATATTATTGCAATACAGTTTATTCGATATCGTATGCCGTGATATTAAAATGAAAAATTTCGATAATTTTGCTTGATATCGTATGCGGTGATTTGGCCCCTGGCTTTAGCCAAGAATTATTTTTAATTATAACAACAATTGCCGCGATCAATAACTCTTGATCAAAGAAGACAGGAAAAAATAATTGAATACACTAACGCTGGGGGACGGAGAACTAGCTGTTTCGCCGTCGCTACACTGCTCATCAGAAGCCACTAGGAAGTACATCATGTAAACATGATGTATTTTTAATACGGCCGCTTAACCTACTCAGCCACCTAGCTGTTACTTATTTTTTCGTGTATATTTGTCTCATATTGATCACATATGCAATTTGTTATAATCCCAGTTGTTTGTACTGCAGTTTGCTGTCACTGAACAACCAGTTATTATACCCTTCACAAAAATGTTAGTGGTATATATAAGTTTGTGATTCCGTTTGCAATTTCTACAGTTTTTATTTGCGTCCCTATAAAGTATATATATTCTGATTCAGAATTAATGGAAAAGTCGACTAAGCAATGTCCGTCTGTCCACTGTTGAAATACCGTTTCTGAGCAAACCATTAGACTTAGAAACTTTTTTGTTTCACTATTCTTTTACCCCATCGATTCATGGGTTTTCTATTGAAATCGGTACACATATAGCTGTGATATATCCAAAATTCCGAAAAAAAGCTTTTTTTTGCAATTTTGTAAGGAAATTTTTGAAAAAAAATATTGTTTGTTTTGCTTCAAACTTCACATACTCACTCATTAAGCATGGTCAAGGCAAAAAAAAATTTTTTCAGATATCGGTTCATATATACCCGAGATATAGCCCAAATCGGGTTTTTCTTGAAAATGTCGCGTAACTGAACTGAAACAACTTTTTTGCTCAAAAGCACTTTTGGTTGTTATTAAATAAGCTTATATAAATATGGAAAATAAAAATTTCCGATATCGGTCCATATGTACCCGAGATATAGCCTAAACTGGGTTTTTCATGAAAATGTCGCGTACGTGAACTGAAACAACTTTTTTTGCTTAACAGCAGTTCTGGTAATAAAATAAGGTTATATAAATATGGAAAATGGAAATTTCTGATATCGGTCCATATATACCCGAGATAAAGCCTAAACCGGGTTTTTCTTGAAAATGTCGCGTAACTGAACTCAAACAACTTTTTTTGCTCAAAAGCAGTTTTGGTTATGAAATAAGAATATATAAATATGGAAAATGAAAATTTCCGATATCGGTCCATATATATGATATAGCTTGAACCGATTTTTGATTTAACTTTTTTTTTTTGCTGAAAAGCAATTCTCGTTATAAAAGAAGGTTACTAAAATACAGAAAATAGAAAATTCCGGTATCGGTTCATGTATAATCGAGCATATTTAGTTCACATTTTTAAATATACTATACATAAACGTGACTATCGTGAAGGGTATTTTAGATTCGGCCCAACCAAATATACTACACTCTTACTTGTTTTTTTTTTTTTTTTTTTTATTATATATCAACGTACATATGTATGCATTTTGATAGCCTCTTAACTTAATGATGAATAGTTGAACTTATTGAATAATTCTAATATTGTATGATGGTATTTGTTTGGCTATAATGTGTAAATATTTTATTTAATGTCGCACTTAATGTAAGGAGTACAGTACCAGATAAATATCCGCCAGTGTTAGCCGCCTGACAAATGGGAGTCCGTTTGAGGACAATTTTCTTTACATTCTCACACATTTCACGCGGTATTTCATTAATTTTATCACGAATATTTTGTTTGAGTTGCTCAAGCGTTTCTGGCTTGCTTGCATAAACCTTGCTCTGCAGATATCCTTACAAGGGTGCCTCGATGGCTGATTTGGTAGAGTACTCAACCAACAGTTTCGAGGTCGCAGGTTCGATTACTGCCACAGTTCCTGGGTGTTACTGCAGACAAGCAAAAAATCTTCGCAGTTTTGTCTGAAAAAATTATTTATATGTATATCAAAACAATAATCTTAGACGTCGTATTTTGTTGTTGTTTAAAAAAATAGTCGCTTATTTAATTTTACTAAACTTTTGCTTGAATCCACAAATTCACTCCAGTTGGTGCTCAAGCGGGTAGAGTGATTGTACCGTATTTTTTTGAGGGTGCTATCCCCAATACAGCACCCCATACACGTTTCAACTCAGTTGTCAACTGAGTCGGTTGTTCTCCAAATCAAAGCGTGTATGGCTTTATCAATTGATTAGTTTGGAAGTTGTTGAGTTGGTTGAAGAAAAATTAAACTGTTTTCATTTTTTCAAGTTTACTAGCAAGCCTTTCAATTCGATTGTGTTGTGTGTGTTCGAGTCTCTTGATCAAGTCTCAAAATTTATATTGTAGTGTTTTTGCAAAGAGAACGTTATATATTTTTAAAATTGTTCTTAATTTCGTTGAATTTAATAGTTGAATGAAAATCGTTCAATTCAGTTTATAAAGTATAGGGTGTTTTTTTAAGCCCGATAGAACTTGAAATTGTAAAAAATAACACAAAAAATTAAATTGTAATCAAAATTTTTTTTTATTCGAAAGATCAATACGTGACATTAACATTTGAAAATGATTTCGGGCATATGGGCACCGCGGCTGTTCTTGACGAAGCGCATTCTGGACGTCCAATTTTGGGCCACTTTTTCGAGCACTGCTGGCCGTATGTCACGAACAACACGAACAATGCTGGCCTCCAAGGCGTCAATTGTTGCTGGTTTATCAGCATAACCCAGTGACTTCACGTAGCCCCACAGGAAATAATCGAGAGGTGTCAAATCGCACGACCTTGGAGGCCAATTGACAGGTCCATTTCTCGAAATCAACTTATCGCCAAATTTTGATTTCAGTAAGTCGATGGTTGCGTTCGCCGTATGGCACGTAGCGCCATCCTGTTGAAACCACATCTCCTCCGGATCAATGTCATCCATATTTTCAAACAAAAAATCATTGATCATGGTGCGGTAACGATCTCCATTGACCGTAACGCGAGCTCCGGCCTCATTTTTGAAGAAATAAGGTCCGATGATGCCACCAGCATGAAAACCGCACCAAACAGTGCATTTTTCTGGATGTAATGGAGTCTATAGGGTCTCTTGTGGATTGGTCTCACTCCATATGCGGCAATTTTGCTTATTAACAAACCCGTTAAGCCAAAAATGCGCCTCATCGCTGAACACAATTTTGCGATAAAACAACGGGTCAGTTGCCAACTGCTCTAGAGCCCAATCGGCGAAAGAATTTCGTAGCGTTGTTCAAGCGTGAGTCTATTCATGATGATTTGTCAGAGTATACTGAAACAAATAAAAAAAATGTTTCATCCAAATTTAATTTTTTGTGTTACTTTTTACAATTTAAAGTTCTATCTAGCTTAAAAAAACACCCTTTATGTGAGCAATAATCATCTCAGTTGAAAGACTCAATTCACAATTGCATTGAAACGTCAATGGCCGCTTTACTGATGAACGCTACAGAGCTACGAAAAGCAACTTCTTACCACCGGAATTGAATAAACGGGACTTGGTGAAAATGTGGTTTCAACAAGACAATAGAAACTCACACACACACACACACCAGGAGCCACTATGGATATTGTGAAAGAAGTTTTTACTAGTCACGTCATTTCTGGTTTGGCCATTTGGCATGACCGAAAAGCTCCTCCAATTTCTCGTTAGTTTCTTTGGGACTACTTGAAGCCGCAGTTTCATGTAAACAAGTCTCAAGCAATTACATTTCTTAAGGAAAACCTTCGACAGCAATGCGTACAGACTTCTTCTCTTAGGGCTACTTGAAGTCACTGTGTTATGCCAACAAGTCTTAGACAGTTGCAGCTCTCCAGGAGAATATTCGACAGGAATGCATAAAGAATGTGGAAATTGATTTATATAGCACCTCCTTGGTGGGCCTTATTTGATGATGGACCAACTCCACAGGGTGAATAATTCACGATTCACCAGCAGCCTGGTATGGCTTTCAAGGCTCAAACAGGTCATAATTTTTGTCCCAAATTTGTAGTCATATAGACAAGCCCTTGGTTGAAGTGTTCGGGCCTCCTAATCCCTCTTTTGTGTAATTTCCCAAACAGTCAATGGAAGATAAGTCATAGGAGTACCGGAATCACAATATAGTTATTAGGAAAACCAAACCACAGCCGGAACGTTTCAGCCAAGATAGGCTGATCAACGCCGACATGATCTGCAAGCAGAACCTCCCCGGGGCTATGCTAATCCCCGTTCTGCCAATTAACATTTGTAAGGGTTTCGGAAGTTCGTGAGGCTTCCTAAAGTTTTATTTTCTATAACAAACGGGGAATTCCTACTCCTCTATAGCCCAGAAAACAGAGAGCTCTGTTTTGGTGAACACCAAGATAAAACCTGCTCTTTGCGTAGAAGGAAAGTATACAGTTTATCACCAGAATTATTGCGGAAAGCTATGGAAAATGCTTTTAAACGGGCTTAAATCTGTATAAAGACACGGCTGATATATTCACCATTAACAGAAATACAGATTCCCCAATTAAAAATTGGCCTCGATGGATGATTTGGTGTTGAGTGCTGGACAAATAGCCTCGAAGTCGCGGCTATGATTCCTGCCAAAGACTGTGGGTGTTACTGCAGACAAGCGGAATGCATTGCAGTTGTATATTTGTCATTAAAAAAAATTCAAAATAAATTTTTTTATTTAATAAAAAAGTTATTCAGAAACAAAATTGGATGATTAATTTTACAAAATATTTCTTGTAGCAAAAGTACTTTGAAATATTTGAGAAATTTCGAAGGCATTGCCATCACTCCTTGAACTGTTGCCAATTTAATTATGAATATGTTTTTATAATTTTTTTTTATTTTGTTGTTAATTTTTAATGTTTTCATTTTGTTACAAAACTCAAAATATTAAATTTCTAAAGAAAATTAACAATAGTTTTTCTTATCTTCCGCTTATCTTTTTTTGCCGGCCGGATTTATTTGTTTCAAAAAAAAAAAAATGAAATCATATATAAAGTAACAGATCATAATTAAGATAAGCAACGTCAAAATGTTAAGAAGGATATTAAAAGCCAGAATTTGGGCAACAAAACGGTAATTTTATTTATTAAAAATTCTATGTTTAAGAATTGTTGGTGTTTTTTATATATGTATGTAAAATTATTTATTTTTGTTTTTTTGATTGCTTAACATTTTTATTTAAAAAAAAACATTAAGCATGATTAAGTTTTGTATAATTTTTAAATCAAACTTGCTGTTCGATTGAAGTCTTATTCAAAAATAATCTGTTTTGGCTCATAATATTCATTTTCTTTTTTGTCTTGCTCTCTCTCCCTCTCTCTTTCTCTCTCACCATAACTCACACAAAGCGGCCATAGGCAAAGCAGTAGAAGAACTGGTAACGGTTATTACCGAACAAGAAATCGAACAAACTTTAGAACACGATCTTGATGAAGTTCAAGCGCTGGAAGTTGATGAAGCAGATGGCGAACAAACCAACAACAAACACGCAACAAAATCTACAACAAAAACAATCACAAAACGTTGCTACAAAAACAACCAATAACACATCGACTCGATTCGCCTACAAAAATGAAACTTTTTAACAACAAAGTGAAACACACAAATACATAAAATAATTAGTAATAAAAAACAAAAAAAAAAAAAAAAATCCAAAACATGTTACCGATTTACACCGAAATTAAAAACAAACAAAATTGTATAACAAAAACGAAACTTATCATTTAAAAATATATTTAAAAAAATATATTAATTAAAAATTCTTTGTAATTGTATTTTATATTAAAAGAAAAGAAGAAAAAAAAAAATAACAAAAGCAGCAAATAAATGAAACGTAAATATTAAATATTGTAATTTTAAACAAAAAAAAAATGAAAATTTTCAAAAAGCAAGAAATTAAGTTTAAAAAAAATCTCCTTTAAAACATTGCAATACATATTTATAAAATAAAATAAGCAATTTTCCATAAAACAGTTACCGAAAATATCATCGTAAAATATCTTAAAATTTAAAATAATTAAAACATTTATGTCATACATATTTAAATGTCCAACAAAAACAAATCATAAAGAATTTAATTCTTATTATTATATTTTGCTTTTTTTTATTTTTAATATTTAAGTTAAAAAATTATAAATATTTTCTGTTTCTTCTGCTTTATTTCATTGTGTTTTTTCCTTATTTGTTTAACTTTCAATGGAAAAAATGAAAAAAAAAATTATTGTAGCTGTAATTTTTTCTTAAGAAAGCATTTTGTTTAAATTTTTAAGTTTTAAATAAAGTTTTAAATTTTATTTTATAAAAATAAAAAGTTTAGGATTTTATTTTTTATCATTTTGCTTAATTATTTAGTGAAATTCCGCAACCTCGCAAGTTTTGCTTATATAAATAAAAGTCCTTTTAAACACACAAATGTTTTTTTCGGTGATTTCATATAGAGTGGCCCAAATCTACAACTTTGTGTAGTTCCATTTTGTGCTCCAATATATTTCGTAATCTTTTTATAAATCTATTTCTACGCCGAAATGAACTTTATCTAATAGCTTTGACTCCAAGAAGTCATAAACAATCAGACTTCATTATTACGAAAAATGTTCAGCTTCTTAATAAATAGTAGATTGTTGAATAACATTGCTATACATCTAGATTATGGCAAACGATGCATATCGGATAATAATTTAAACAAAATGTATTAGATTGAAGACCATATGTTTCCTAAAAGTACGAATAGAAACAAATTTGTTCAACTTTTTTATATTATTGCAATACAATTTATTCGATATCTTATGCCATGATACCAAAATGAAAATTTCGATAATATTGCTCGATATCGTATGTGGTGATTTGGCCCCAGGTCCATTATGTTGTTTACATCAATTGTGACGTGGACTGTGAGCAAAAGAGAGTGAAAAAATGACAAATCGCAGGCATTTATTTGTTGTAAACAAATAATTGTAGTCACGTGTGACGTCATGCGCAACAGAAAATCATTTTGTCAACTTTTCGGCGTCATCTTAGTTATTGGCTTCAGGGTTTGGATATTACATATGATATTAAAATCGCACTTAAATCATACTACAAAATTCTAAAAAATTTGTTTCATCAGAAATCAAGTTATTTTTATACCCTTCACAAAAATGTAAAGGGTATATATAAGTTTGTGATTCCGTTTGTAATTTCTACAGTTTTTTTTTGCGACCCTATAAAGTATATATATTCTGAATCAGAATTAATGGAAAAGTCGATTAAGCGATGTCCGTCTGTCCGTCTGTCCGCTGTTGAAATACCGTTTCTGAGAAAACCATTAGACTTAGAAACTTTTTTCTTTCACCATTCTTTTACCCCATCGATTCATGGGTTTGCTATTGAAATTCAGTAATATCGGTCCACGTATAGCTGAGATATATTCAAAATTCCGAAAAAAGCCATTTTTTTTTGCAGTTTTGTATGAAAATTTTTGAAAACAAAAGTTGTTCGTTTTGCTTCAAACTTCACACACTTATTAAGCATGGTGACTAAAAGACAAAAAATTTTTTTTTCAGATATCGGTCCATATATACCCGAGATATAGCCCAAATCGGATTTTTAATGAAAATGTCGCATAGGTGAAGCTAAATAACTTTTTTTTGCTCAAAAGCAGTTCTGGTAATTATATAAGGTTACATAAATATGGAAAATGAAAATTTCCGATATCGGTCCATATATACCCGAGATATAGCCCAAACCTGGTTTTTTATGAAAATGTCGCGTAAGCGAACCTAAACAACTTTTTGGTGGTCAAAAGCAGTTCTGGTATTGAAATTAGGTTACATAAATATGGAAAATGAAAATTTCCGATGTCGGTCCATATATACCCGAGATATAGCCCAAATCGGGTTTTTCATGAAAATGTCGCGTAAGCGAACTTAAACAACTTTTTTGTGCTCAAAAGCAGTTCTGGTAATGAAATAGGGTCATATAAATATGAAAAATGAAAATTTTCCATGTCGGTCCATATATACCCGAGATATAGCCCAAATCGGGTTTTTCATGAAAATGTCGCGTAAGCGAACTTAAACAACTTTTTTTTGCTCAAAGCAGTTCTGGTAATGAAAAAGGGTTATATAAATATGAAAAATGAAAATTTTCGATGTCGGTCCATATACACCCGAGATATAGCCCAAATCGGGTTTTTCATGAAAATATCGCGTAAGCGAACTTAAACAGTTTTTTTGTGCTCAAAAGCAGTTCTGGTAATGAAATAGGGTCATATAAATGTGAAAAATAAAAATTTTCGATATCGGGCCATATATACCCGAGATATAGCATAGATCGGGGTTTTTATGAAAATGCAGCGTAAGCGAACTTAAACAACTTTTTGTGCTGAAAAGCAGTTCTGCTAATGAAATTAGGTTACATAAATATGGAAAATGAAAATTTCCGATATCGGTTCATATATACCCGGTGTATAGCCTAACAGGTTTTTTGATGAAAATGCCGACTAAACAACTTTTTTGTGCTCAAAAGCAGTTCTGGTAATGAAATAAGGTTATATAAATACGGAAAAAGAAAATATCCGATACCGGTCCATATATACTCGAGATATAGCCTGAACCGATTTTTCCAATAACATTTTTTTTTTGCTAAAAAGCAGTTCTTGTCATAAAAGAAGGTTACGAAAATAGAGAAAATTAAAATTTCTGATATCGGTCCAGATATACCCGAGATATAGCCTAAATCGGGTTTTTCATGAAAATATCGCGTAAGCGAACTTAAACAATTTGTTGTACTCAAAAGCAGTTCTGGTAATGATATAAGGTTATATAAATATGGAAAATTAAAATTTTCGATATCGGGCCATATATACCCGAGATATAGCCTGAACCGATTTTTCCATTAAAAAAAATTTTTTTTTTTTTTGCTGAAAAGCAATTCTCGTTATAAAAGAAGGTTACTAAAATACAGAAAATAGAAATTTCCCATATCGGTTCATATATAACCGAGCATATTTAGGTCACATTTTTAATATACTATACATATTCGTGACTATCGTGAAGGGTATTTTAGATTCGGCCCAGCCGAATATACTACACTCTTACTTGTTTTACCTATATACGATAATTAAGTCTTTAAACCAAAATATTTTTAACCAATTCTAGAAATTCTGGTCATCAAAATCCTATCTTTTAAATCATATGTGGTTTTGAATTCACATGGGTGATTGTTGTTTTTTTTTCTGTGCTGCGCACAAAACAAATTTTAATTTTTCCATTCATTTGCTTTATTTTTAAAACATGCTATCAGCCATGTTCCGAGAACGCACGTTCTAAAACCGCAATTTGTTTTGAAAAACGCTTAATTGATTTTTAGGTGTTCTGAGGAACTCGCGTTTTACTGGCGTTTAGGAATATAAAACGAAAAAAAATTTGACAACAAATAAATAAATATTTTAATATAGTTTTCTTAATGAAAATGTGTAAAATTCTTTAAACTTTTTATTGAAATAAAAAGAAAACATATTAGATTTTAATTTTCGATAATTTTATTGACTTTTGCAAGTTCAGTTTTAGCAAATTCAATCAGTTCACTTCAATATATACATACATGCGAGTTGAAGTCGCCAATTTTAAGCAATTTGCGTTTCTCAGAACACCTATTTGGCGTTTTCAAATCGAAAACGCTAAATTTAAGCGATTTGCGCTTTTCGGGACATGCATGTATAATTAAGTTTTTTAACTAGAAAAAAAACTAAACCGAAATTTTGGTCACCAAAATAGTGAAAACCTGAAAATCACACGATTTGAAATCACATGCGAATTTGAAAACACATGCGATTTAGAAATCACATGTGCTAAGTTATATATTTCTGCATATCATATTTCGATATTAGATGAGATCCCTATTTAGGTTTGTTGAGTTTTTTTTTTTTAAGTAAAAAAACCAATAAAACTTATAGTAGTGCCCTTAACTGCTTCTGTTTCACATAAAAAGTACTTTATTTTATTGAATAATGCCCAGAGATAACCGGGCCTTGATCAACCGCTGATGGATGTATGCATTATCTCTTGAATAATCACGTGGCCTATAGTGAAATTATGGGAAATGAAATTAGATTTGCCTGTAATATCTTTAATTCCATGTAACAATTACGCACCTCTTCACATCTTACAGCGCAACCTAAATTAATGCGTCGAGCGTAATTCGTCTGTCAAAAACCTTCATATGCATACAAAATGTATGAGACCAACCCAAATAGCGCGGCGTCACCCCTTTGCAATTGGAAAATCCAATTTTGACAGAGCGTAAGAGAGGAAGCTTTATTGTCTCACAGTAAATGATGAAACAGAACTAGGGCATGACGTTTTTCTCCATACAATATGGCATAAAATAACGCCAGAGAATGCGGTCGTAAAATAGAATCTATTTTATTTTGGCAGCGATTTTTCTTATGCTCTCACTTTGAAGCAGAAAAGCTTTCAACAATATTACCACACTTTTAGTAAATTTCATACATTTTGTAAACAAAACCAAAGCTTCAAAAGCTTTACTGTGAGGAAAAATTAAAATAAAAGAAAAAGCTTTTTTTGCCTAACAAAAAAGAAGATTAAATGACAGTTTGTGAAGTTACAGCCGTCGTTTCAATTATGTGCCTGTTTTCTCTGAGAGTCGAATTTGCTTGAAGTTGCGGACGTATTCTGTTTCATCATTAAAGTTCGATTCAAAGCAAAGGGATTACTCTCTATTGCGATAGTAAGTTCGATGCGATAAGAGTATAATTTGGTACTCAGTACCGTTTGTGCAAACTTTTCTCGAAATAGCTTGAAAATGAAGCAAAACTGGTACCACAAAATAAACAATAGCGAAAAATTATATAACAAAATGTAAGAAAGGGAAAATTAAATGCGAAAGGAAAATACGTAAACGCAATACAGGGTACCAATTCTTCGACTACGAACCATTTTTCTTTCATATGGCAATAGAGGGTTATCTTTTTAATGTTTTTTGTTGAGCAGTGTCATCAAATATGACTTCATCAAGTCATTTTTCCTTCTTTTTTTTTTTTTTTTTTTGTTTGCCATGCAAAACGGTTGTTGCTGTTTCAGAATTTGTTTATTTCGTTGCTTTTGACTTTTTGTGTTAAAAAAAAAAAAAAACTCTACAAATAACCTCTCCTACATTCGCTTACAATCCTAGAAAATATCCTATATAGACTTAAACAAATTATATGATGAAAATACCAAAAGTTTGAAAAAAAAGAAGAAAAGATGAAACTAAAACTCAAATCAATACGCTGACGAAAACGATCATTAAATGGACCACCTTTTTCTACTTAAATAAATAAAATAAAAAAACAAAAAACAAGCAAACAAATTATTAAATAATTCTACTATAGAAACTAATTTATATATAATTTTTCTTAGACAAATGCTGCAACTTATATATAAAATAAAAAAGACAAAAAATCACAATTAATTAAACATACAAACACATACACACATACATACACACAAAAATTACAAATATTCGAAGCAAATTATAGCCATATCAAAATATTCCCCAAAATAAAAACTAAAACTTATTACTGCAATAATTTAACAAAATATAATTAATCCAGCAAACAACAAAATTAATTGCTCATTAAATATAAAATATGAAAACGAAAAACATATTCGCAAAATTATATCCCTTAAATAACTAAAGATGACTTGAGAGATGTTTTAAGGAATCAATTTTTTACATACTTACATACCTACAAACATATAGATGTCTATTTATTGGATATTGAACAGAAAAATTGTGAAAAAGAAATAATATTTGCGGGGGGAGAGACGAAATAAATCATGAGGTTTTAGAAAAAAAAATTGTTTTTTATCAAACAATCTATAGAAATTTGTCAAATAACAGTTTAATAAACATAAAATATTTTTTATGAATTGGGCCAAAAAACTTTTTTTTTTGAAATAGAAAAAATAGCTTTCATCATACATTGAAAAAATGTTGTTCAGAAATTCTCTGAATTTTGACATTAATTTTATGAATTTTTCATTATTTTTCAACCATTGTAACTTTTCATAGAAATAATGAAACAAATTTCATTAGATGATTTTAATGAAAACCTTCATAAAAGTAATGAAACATTTTAATAAGAAAAATGATTTATTTTCATTAAAAGTATGAAAGACAAATCATATGATTAGTAAAATAATTTCTGTAGATCAAAGAATCAATTTCATAAAGCACATGAAAACTGTACATTAAATTAATGAAAAAGTAACATTTATTTAATGAAATAACTTCTTTGTACTAATGTAATATATTTATTAAAAATATGAAAATCCTTCATAAGGTCAATGAAGTTATTTCATTTATCTAATTTTATTATTCATTGAGCACCTGAAAAATTTACATTAAATCAATGAAATAGTTACATTTGTTTAATGAAATAATATCGTAACACACATTAATAAAATATGTTCACAAATGTATCTAATAAGATCAATGGAATTATTTCATTTATTCATTGATACTTTATTTCATTACACAAACAATTCTATTCCTTGATTTTGTGAAATTGTATCTAATTATGATAAAAGAAAATGTTGAACAAATATTCACCAAATAAAACAGATTTTATTAATTCAAATGACTTCAATACACTGGTATTTAAATATTTTAAACTATTATTATGCTGATTTGAGTACATACACATATGTTCATACATACCCAAGTTCGGTAGCCAGAAATTTATTTGCCATTGATCTAATGAATTCTATTTCATTGGAATTATGAAACTCATAAAACTTACATTTTAATAAAAAAAACTTGACATTTTTTAAACTCTAGCTTAAGATTAATAAATGCCAATTAATATATCTTACCAAAATTCAAAGAATTTAAAAAAAAATTAAATTTTGTTGTAGTCATAAATCCAATGATTTTTTTTAATGAAACTATTCTGAGGGAACTATTTCATAATATATATGAAGTTTCATGCATATTGTGAAAAGTTTTCATTGGATTAATGAAAAATATTTAATGAAACAGTTTGATTAAATATATGACGCATAATTCTTTCAGTGTAAGAAAGAATTTCTTATAAAAAGTAAAATCTTAAAAGGTTATTTAGTACATTTGTACTGTTTCGCTATCTCGAACGTTAATGTTTTAAAAGATTTGATAGCAATATGAAACCAAAATTTTAACTGCCTTTTTTATAAATTTATTTCATGTTTAATAAGTTCTTATTGCACAGATTTCTATACAAAATTTGCCTAATAAGAGCTTGAGGCCCTGATACATAATCTTACATGATCGTCCGATTCATACACAGGAAAATGTTTTAAAGAACTAGCCGACTTTAAAAAATCCCTTTAAAATTGCATTGCAGACCACACTATTAAACAAGGGACCGAATTAGATCTAAGTGGGCTTTTCTATGGCTGGCAGCCTGTTAAACCTAACCTTAAAGTAATAAAAAACTATTATTACCATAATTATTTTACATTATTTCTAGCATTATATAATGGTATTCGTCTGGCTTAAGTTGAAACCTGGCCTTCGCCAAGAGTTTTTTTTAATTATAACAATAATTGTCGCGATCAATAACTCTGGATCAAAAAAGACAGGAAAAAATAATTGAATATATTTGATCAAAAGTTATTGATCGCGGCAATTATTTTTATAGTTAACAATAATTCTGGGTGAAAGCCAGGTTTGAACTTAAGCCAGACGAATACCATCTTATGATATTAGCAATATTTAATAAAATAAGTCCTACTATTTATAACTATTTATGACTAAATTTCAAAAAAAAAAGTCCTCAAAACGGCATCGTAAATAGGTGGTTTCGTCTTTTAAAACGCCTACAAACCTTGACGTTCTAGATACTAAAATAGAGCAGACTTCCGAGTTTTTTGACTCACACTCAAGCTATAACTAGAACAGGGGCCAAATTCCGCAACGATGAATTTTGAAATGTTAAACAATTTCAGTGTTCACTTTTCATTTTTGAGCCCGCAATTGTGAGAATGAATAATTTTGACATTTAAAGTGTACACTTAATAATAATTTTTTCACTCAAAAGTTTTCGGTGAATAAAAAATTATAAATAGCTTGTTTTCTATGTTTCCCAGCTATCTATATGTCGACATTTCATAGGAACTACCCTAATCATCAGTAGACTTTGGAAATTTTTGAAAGATATTCTCAAACATTCAACTTTATATCCCAACAATCTAAATAAATTGTTGAGAATTTAAAAAGCAAAATGCATTTTTCTACCGTTGTACAAATGTACAAACCAAAAATTTAATTTAAAAAATTATAAAAACTTCAACAAAAAAATCGATAAATTAATAAAAAAAACTTTATTGTTTGGATCTACGGTGAATTTTAGTTTTTTGTAAAATATTTTGAACTTGAAAAAAATAAACAAAAGGATTATGTATGTAAATTAAAATGATCTATTCAACAACTTGTGTGACGACACAGTTAAATTGACAAATCAGCATATCATTCAACCTGAAGAAACACATTCAGCGCAATAAAGTTCATTGTTATTTACGGAATCGGTTTTTAATGAAAAGTGAACACGGTATCTGTCAGTGAATTTTATCTTGAGTGTTTACTGGTGAAAAAAAATTCATAGTTGCGGAATCTGGCCCCAGTTGTAGAAATATTTTTAAAATATTTTAACAGCATGCAGCGTTTTTTTTTTTAAGAAAATTTTTTTCATTCAAGGTTTCTACTTCTGATAAAATATATCCTTTTCAAAAAACAGGGTTTTCTACAAGACCCTTTTTAATGCAAAAAAAATTTTGTTGAACATTTTCTTACAAAAGTTGGACTTTTTTAAACCCGGTTTTATTTAAGAGCTTATTTATACGGTGATTTAAAGCCATGTTCATGGTGGAACAATTCCATGGAGTAAACCATCTCTAGGCTCACCAGCAGCCCCATGTGGCTTGCATCGCCCATACAGGTAGCAACTTCTTGTCATATGTTTGCAGCCATCGCTAGGCTGTGCAAGTTTTCATTAAGAATATCAGCCTTAACCGATTCTCTGATCCTTCCACCTTTTACTCACATTTACAGGTATCTGTTGCAATACAACAGCACCTTTGTGACTATATTAGTATATACAGATAATTATCAGGGAATACTGATGACACCTTCCTGCGTTTTTAAGTTTAAACTGCAGTAGTGAAAAGATTTACATTAGCACCTGCCTTTGCGGCCTTATCTGATGATGGGCCAATTCCACGGAGTGAATTATTCACGATGCACCAGCGCCTCCATGTGGCTTACCAGGCTCACACAGGTAGCAATTTTTGTCATATGTGTAGCCATATGAGCAACTTCTTGTTGAGAAATTCGGGCATTCTAATCGCATCTGTGGGCAATTTCCCAGCAATCAATGGAAGACAAAGTTTCAGCCATCAACCATCACCACCGGTTCCATACAGTACAGGTAACTGTTGTAAAGGCAACATACTCTCGTAAGGTTGTTAGCCCCCGAAAAAAGCAATGCACGAAACAATTATCAGGGCTACTAACTGCCCCTTACTGCGGTTTAGGTTTAAACTACAGCCAGAACGTGCCAGCCAAGGTAGGTAGCTCAACCATGATCAGCCCGGGTCGAACCGCAAGCAGAACTACCCGGGGGTCATGCTGATCCCCGTTCTGCCAATTTAAACCCTTGGTGAGGGTTTCGCAAGCCAACATAACATAAGTCATGCGGCTTCCTACAGTTTTATTTGCTACAACAAACGAGGAACTCTTTTCTTTCTTTACACGAAAAACAGAATGCCCCGGTTTGGAATACGCCAAGGCAACATCTGTTCCCAGGGGGGAAAGTTTACACCACAGTCATAACATTTAAGCCAAGATGAAGGTATCTCAACCACGACTAGCGCCATGATGGTGTGTAAAATAGAACCATCAGGGGACTTTGCCAATCAACGTTCTACCCTTGGTGAAGATCTTCGGAAGTCCTAACACAACCTAGATCATGCTGGGATTTTCTACATATTTTTGCCGTTTAATTTATACTCTTTATAAATTTTTCTCAAATTGCCTTTAAATAAAAATTTTTGTTTTGTTTGGAAAACAACATTTATATAATTATTAATTAATTTGAAAATCAAAATTACCGTACAATAGGGTAACTAAAAAGCACGAAAAAAGGTGCGAAATGCACCGAGTTGACAACGCTGATTTTAAACTAGCAATATGTATGTATACTATCCTATTTTTCCTACACATGGAAATAAAAAAACTGATGCGATGTTTCCACAACACAAGCAAGCAACTTGCCTGAAATATTTTTGTATAGAAATAATTCGAAAACTTTATTGCTTCTCATACAAAATTTTTTGACAAGTCTCTGGCTTGTGGTTTGGAAACATCACATAAAACAGTACAAAAAGGACAAAAGCCTGGCAACACTGATTTAAACTAAATATTTAGCTCGTATTATTGAGAAATTTTTAATTAATATGATATTTATGGGACACGAATAAGTGATACGTCTAAAAAATTTGTATGAAATACACTCTAAATATTGAGTTTGCTCTTGCTCCGTAAAGATTTTCTAGACGTATTACTCCATCGTGTCCCATAAACACCACATAAGTTTAGGATTTTTCATGCCATAGAAAACAAATTACCTAAATCTTTTAATGGATTTTATTTAAAAAAAAAGACTAATTTCTGAAAAAAAATACTTTTCTTTCATTTAACTATTTTTGAAAAAATATATATTTTTTAACAAAAACTTTGCAGGTTTCTTGTTGTAGATTTTACACTTGACCGATCTCTCCCACCGTCACCAAAATTATACAGTTCTTCAAAAACAAAACAAATTTTTTTTTAACTTAACTTTGTGACAATATAATAAATAAAAATAAATTTAGATGAATTAAATATAAATTTAAAGAGTAAAAATATTAATTAATAAATTAGATAAAAACGAATTTAAACAGAAAATTTAATTAAACTTATTAAAAAAAAATACATAATCAAACATAATCCTACATACGATTGATTACATATTTGGAATGTTTCGAAAATTCGTTAATATTAAAGTATAGAATAAACATATCTATGATAAAAACTTAAAATAAAATTATATTATTTTTATGAAAGAACAACACAAAAAATAAAGAAAATTTTTTTAAAAACTTTTTTCAATAGAGAAAAGAATTGTGCATTTTTTTTTTTAATTAAAACAATTAAAATGATATTCCTTTTTAACTGCCAATAGAGAAGAAAAAATACAAGAATTTTTTTTATAAAAAAAATCGCCATAAAATGCAACTTAAAACATATCCCCCAAAATAAAAAGTGAAAAAAGTGAAATAGTCTTCTGACAACGATTTTTTTTTTTAATTAAAATATAAAACTAATAAATAGAAAAAAAAATTAAAACGAGAAATAAATAACATAACAATTTTTGAATTAAAAAGTAACATAACAATTTTTTAGAAATAAATTTAAGATTTTTAGAAATAAACTTAAGAATAGTTCAAAAACTTCATGAAATTTCAAAATTTTCCAAAAATTTTTTTATTATTTTTTTTCCATTTTTATAATAAATTTTCAATCATATACATATATTTATAAATAAACTACCAGTTTTCATTAAAAAGGAAGATTTACTGCTACTTCCACTATTTCGAATAAAAATTTTCATTCGCATAAAAACATTTGAAACAAAAAAAAATTTGAAAATTTGTTTTTGTTTTAAGCATTAAACACATTGAAGCCAGCAAACAACCGATTTCAATATGTCAAATATAAAATACGTGCATTTGCGAACGTTTATTTAGACAACAGCAAGACGACACGACTACAGGTTGCTGTCCAAGCTGATTTTTTTGATGCACTCGAATTAAACTATTTTCTATTTTTGTTGACTACAAAATAAAAACAGTGTGACCAATGTATAAAAAAAATATGTAATAAAAAAAATTTGCTCTTGTAAATATTTTATTTTCTAATAAAGCATAATAAAAGAACAAGGTTTATATGGGCTTTTAAATAAATTAATACATTTAATTGTTTTACTGTTAAATATGTGCATACATATTTATCCTCAAAATAAGAATGCTTAATTTTATAAAAGAACTAGTTAAACGTCAAACAAACTACACAAACAGCTTGACAAACACGCAAAAACATTTGTACAAACATTTAGCGTTGTTAAAGGTTGAATTTACTTGTTTGTACATATATTTGGAGCATGTTTGCACGATTTTTGTGCAAACATCTTGAATGTTTGTGTGGTCTAACGCAAAATTTTGTCATTTCAAAGAAAATTTTGCACTTCATTGTGATGGAAAAAGAAGCACACAAAATGAATCATAAAAAAGTTTTTTTGTTTGAATTTTTAGTATTGTATTAAAGTTTACCTTCTTTGTAGAGGCTAAAACAAATTATAAAATTATTTATGTGTTGTAAACTTCATATGTCGAGAAAACTGGCGCAGCATAATCACCGTGTACTATTAAAAAAATTTATTAATTTGTGTTTGTATTTGTATCGTTATGAGCAAACAGAAAGCGCGTTGTTGGATTTCATAACTTAAACTTTCCTACTGGGTCTTAATGGATATATTTTGTTTATATTAAGTTTAGGCAAAAGCAATGCATTAAACATTTGCTTTTGCTGCAGCAGAACATATACAACAACAACATAAAAATGCGTACTAACATTTACAGCTTATCGCGACATTCATTTCAATTATGTGTAAAAAAAATTGATAATTGCATATCATTATTCGATCACTTGTCGTTAACAGAACAAACCAATAAAATGCAACAACAAATTGATAAATTTACTGTTTAACGCGACAAGTAATAATAACTCTTTTTTTTGCATTTTTTTGTATTAATTCTGTTTTTGATATGAAAAGATTTTGCCTCGTTAAAACATATTAAAAACTTATGTATTTAGTAAAAGCAACAAGCTCTTCCAGCGTGTTTGAAATTATAAATTGAATGATAAATAAATAAATTATGAACGTATAAAAACTTATATGGACTTACTTTAAAAAACCACAAAGGTAAATTAAAGTAAATTTATCAACTTATAAAAAAGGGCAAGAAAGGCTATTGTCCTCATCACGCGTGTTTGCAGAAGGGTTTGCTTTTTTAATTAATTAATTTTTTTTTTAGATGTTAATGCCTTTTTTTAGAGAGAACTTTTTTCATGAAGGATTGATATAAACAATGGAATTTTGTAAAGCTAAAAATTCTAAGGTGACCACACTGAAGTATACTTTTATTCAAGTGAATTTATGTTGCTGCCGTGTTCAAAATATTTCAGTAGTCGCTTAGACAACTACAATTGCCGGTTGCAGCATTTGCTGTCGTGAAGTTGTGAAGTCTGCTGTAGTCTATGTGTTTAAAGCTTTAAATGTATTTATGCGAACGAAAATATTTATTCGAAATAGAGAAAGTGGCAGTTAAATCTGTGAGTCAATTCCAACAACTTCATTTTATATTATTTCATTTATTTAATAATTTTGAATAAAATTGTGGATTTCAAATCGATAATAAGATGATATTAAATACAAGGTCTGTAGTACAATTCACTAACCTTTTGTAACGTTAATAAAATTCGTTTAGAGAAATTAACACTAGCGTTGGTGTTTTCGCGATTTTATAACAGTTTTTAACACTATTTGTCTTCGTTTTAAATCAGCTGTTTTTATAGCCTGACTGATTAGCGTTAACTAAACACCAATTATTTTTGTGGGGTTTATCTTAACAATAATGTCGTTAAAATTCTACTAGAATAACTTCACAGTATCTGGCATACGACTTGTCGGAAGACTCCAACAGTCGGTCGGCGTGTTCTCCGTGAGAAGAACTTATCTTATTTATCAAAAAATATTTTAAATAATAAACATATAAATAGTTTCACTTTCCCTGAACATGGAATTATTTGCAAATTTGTTTGTTTTTTTTCTGTTCCTCTTTGTGGTTTTCTTTATTTTTAACAAAGCTGCCACATTATTTCAAATTTTTTTTTGACATACAACCAGAGGTGTTAAGAATAAATCAGTGAATCACATAAGCGTTAGTGCAAACCACAATAGCTTGCGTTAAGTTATGCTCTTTTAAAATCGTTAAAAGTTAGTGAATTGCACTACTGATAAAAAATAACCGTTATTTTCAAATTTCGTGAGTTACGTATGTTCGACTTTCGCATTTATTTTCTATTATGTTGGCACACATGTCTGCTATATATGTTGGCAATATCAGCCATTTCGGATTGTCTGTTTGTTTTTGACACATAAAAAGGTTAGTCGTGTTTCTATTTTTTACTATTCGAAAAAGTGGATCAAAGAAAAATGTAAAAAATTAAATTAAATGCTCAAGGACATTTTAAATGTTGACTGTGGCGTTTGGCGAGTCTACTATGAGCAGAATACAAGTTCAATTGTGGTATAACCGGTTTAAGGAAGGCCGAGAAGATGTCAATGAGGATACTCGTCCCGGGCCGGGGCACATAGAATCCGTCGTACGTTATACTTTGCCTTTTTCAACTGAGCTTTGTCGCATTCCGTACTTCTCTGTTAACGCAAAGTATTAAAGTGGAGCAACTTTTAACTTTTAACGTACGTTGAGAACTTTGACAACTATCGGTTAATATTTTTTGTATATGTTGGTTTAATTTCTCATTCAAAAATAATATAAATTTTAAAAAATTGTGTAAAATTTTTTGTGCTGTGTCTGAAAAATTAAGCAAAAGATTTTATTCAAATAAAAATAAAAAAAGAGCTGATGTTATTTATATCCGTTAACAAAGTACTTATTGTGCCAACTTAATTTGTCGTTTGCGTTAGTGTCAGTTGAAAAAGGAGACGGATAACGTACGACGGATTCTATGTGCCCCGGCCTTTGCATGCGCATTTTTTTTTTTCATTTTTCGGGAAACGATGGAAAACTTTGTTTCACAAGTTTTTGACGCGAGAACGAAAAGTTACAGAACACAGCCACAGATTTCAATGACAAAAAACAGACACTATGTTTGTTACGTATGTATATGAAATAAATATATATGTACATATATGTAAACAATTTACTTCATTAAATGCAATGAAAAATCATGTAATGGACAAAACAAAGTTTAAAAATATCGTTATGGTTTCGTTACTTCTTTCTTTTAAATTATTTTTCGTTTCACTGTATTATCATTTATTTACTTACCTGAATGAGGTCTGCTAAAGGCCCAATCAGACTATTATACTTTCATTAGATTTTGTGAGATAAAAGTCTAAACACATTTTTTGCGACTGTCAAAAAGTCACACTTGATATAAACCAACATAGATATGCCATCATAAAACTTTTCACGGCGGCAGGTGCGCTATTCGTCGTAGGCGATAGACGTGCCGGCGCGTGAAATTCTTCAACAGTTAAAATAATAATTATGTATAACACATTCAAATTCAACAGCACAAACATATTTTATGTTCTAAATATAGCATGAGCAAAATACATTTATAAATGACAGCTAAATTCCAAATTTCGAGCTTTTTTATAACGACAAAAAATACTATCAGTGACGGCACCCCATCGGCTACGAAATAGCCGACTACTCAATTTTTAATTAGCTGGTTTGCTAAAAAACACAACCCTGATCCAATGTAAAGTGTTATCGTTTTGAAAAGTTTCAAAAAACAAAAAAGTCGTATGGGATGTCAAATTTTTATCGTATTATTTTTCGTATGTATGACGGATTGCATTCAGACTATCAGACTTGCACGTATTATTTGAACTTTTGACAAGTATTAATACAAAGTATAATAGTCTGAACTGGGCTTAAAGAAGACTTCCAATTAGACCTGCTAGAGAGGCCTTTAATAAGGCCTACTAAAGTATGCCTTCCATGAAGACTGCTAAAGTAGACCTTCAGTAGGACCTACTGCGTAAGGGAATGTGGAAGGCCTAGCCTGCCTAGTACATCGTGTGTAAAAATAAATGAATGTGTAATCCAGTAAGAAGAACCAAATCAGGCATTTCAGAAAGGATGCTTACTCCTTTTCAGCAGTGGGATCGCGTAAGACTCACAGATATGCGGATACCTACCAAACAAAATCAATATTTTTGGCAATTTCATAAAAATTTCATACATGACCCAAAGGTAAAATTCAGCATGTGTTATAGATGATTCAGCATTGTCAGCGATTTTTATAATGAAGATGGAAACATTAATATATCGTTGGTCTCATGTAGAGAGGCTTTAATTCGCATTTTTGCTGAATTTAGCTTTTCTAGGCGTCCTACTACGTTTCACTCAAGTACACAGTGTAACAAAGATTTAAATAAATAATTTCATACATATCGCTCTTACAAGCAATTGAACAAAAAAGTTACTTTTAGAAGGTCCTAGGTATACAGTTTTCATTACGATTTTTCCATCTGCTGTAAAATTGGAATTATGTTTGGTAGAGCCTTTCTACATGAGACCAACGATATGCCGTATATACTCGTATTATTATGCCAGATATATTAGTCTCGTGTGTGATAGATTAGAACAAAAACATGTTCTATTAGGTATTATGTTAGTGTGGTCCAGCCCAATGTGACACCCGTTTAAAACTGGTTCAACTTAAACTTATCTTTGATTTTGATGAGGAGATGCAAGATATTTGTTGTTTTTAAGAAAGGATCTAATTTAATGTGTGACTACGACTACAGCCCTTTATTTTCCATTAATGAGAAACAATGTTACAGTAAAACTTGGCATTAAGAAAAACAACTATCTGCAGGAAAATGTAAAACATCTATCAAAACGTGACTCTGTTTACTTTTATGCATTTTAAATTTAAGCAAAAATTCAATTTCATTATTAAAAAACTGCACTGAAAAAGTTTTGTTCAGAAATTCTCTGAATATTGACATTACTTTTATGAATTTCTTCATTATTTTTCAACCATAGTAACTTTTCATAGAAATAATGAAACGAATTTCATTAGATTATTTTAATGAAAACCTTCATAAAAGTAATGAAACATTTTAATAAGAAACATGACTTATTTTCATTAAAAGTATGAAAGACAAATCATATGATTAGTGAAATAATTTCTCTAGATCAAAGAATCAATTTCATAAAGCACATCAAAACTGTACATTAAATTAATGAAAAAGTAACATTTATAACTTCTTTGTACTAATGTAATATATTCATTAAAAATATGAAACTCCTTCATAAGGTCAATGAAGTTATTTCATTTATCTAATTTTATTATTCATTGAGCACCTGAAAAATTTACATTAAATCAATGAAATAGTTACATTTGTTTAATGAAATAATATCATAACACACATTAATAAAATATGTTCACAAATGTACGTAATAAGATCAATGGAATTATTTCATTTATTCATTGACACTTTATTTCATTACACAAACAATACTATTCCTTGCTTTTGTGAAATTGTACCTAATTATGATAAAAGGAAATGTTGAACAAGTATTCACCAAATAAAACAGATTTTATTAATTCAAATGACTTCAGTACACTGGTATTTAAAGTTTTTAAACTATTATTATGCTGATTTGAATACATGCACATACATATGTACATACATACCCAAGTTCGGCAGCCAGAAATTTATTTGTCATTGATCTAATGAATTCTATTTCATTGGAATTATGAAACTCATAAAACTTACATTTTAATAAAAAAAAACTTGATATTTTTTAAACTGTAGCTTAAGATTAATAAATGCCCATTGATATATCTTACCAAAATTCAAAGAATTTAAAAAAAATGAAATTTTGTTGTAGTCATAAATCCAATGATTTTTTTTAATGAAACTGTGAAACTTAATGAAACCATTCTGATGGAACTATTTCATAATATATATGAAGTTTCATGCATATTGTGAAAAGTTTTCATTGGATTAATGAAAAAAATTTAATGAAACAGTTTCATTAAATATACGACGCATAATTATTTCAGTTACATTATTTTGAAATTTTTTATAAATATTATGATTGAAAATCTTTAATTTAAAACTTTCGTCTTTACAAATCATTTGCATTTCCCTTTCGAAAGAAAAAATCTGATCATAAACCTAAAAAAAAAACTAAATCAATTCATTAAAATGTGTTATGTTAACAAAAATCTAAAAACTATAAGAAAACAAATTAAAATAAATTCTTGATCACTACAAATTCATATTAAGTAATCATTTATCCATATTAAAAAAAATTAAAAGATCGAAAAAGAGATGTCTGAAACTTAAAACGCCTATAAATGACTTGATGTTCTTAAAAGACCAATAAAATTAAAAAAGCTTTATTTTCTATTTAAAATCTTAGTTTAGTTTTTTATTTATTTTTTTTTTTTGTTTTCACTTTTAATTCTCTGATTAAAAATCAATTAATTGTACCTTTTATAAGAAGAAAAAACAAACATCCTTTTGAATCCTTGATCCTTGTAACTCAAACACTGTCGCTCTAAATTGCTGTAACTTGTATCTATATCTTTTTGATACCACTGATTAACTCTCAATAAATATTTTTAATTATTATAGCTCTATATCTAATTATATACATAAAATATTAACAAATGAAACTTTAGTTAAATCTACTGAAAATTTCTTTTCAAACATACGATTTGAAAAAGAAAATTAGTCAAAAACTGGAAAGAAAATTAAAAACAAATTAAACGAAACTCATACATATTTATGCGTATTTATTCATATCGTCTAAATTATTAACAAAACAAAAAAACAAAAAACAAACATTAAATCTTAAATATTGAATTCTAAAATAATTATAACAACATACATATATTCATTTCATATATTAAAAATTAAATTTACTATATGATTATAACAGAAAAAAAGAATTAATATTAAAAAAAAAAGTTTATACAATAAAATATAAAAAATCGTTAATTATTAAAAAAGAACAAAATGTCTTTTGATTAATAACAAAGTACTGCTAGGAACACAACTACGACGAACGACGAATTTCGCCGGGTGAAGCATAATATCAACGAACATTGTTTACATTCCATGTAAATAAAAAAAATGAATATAAATACTAAGGTGAACATATTAAAAGTGAACCTATATAAATCCCACCCGAATGATGGATTTTTGTACAAATTATCTGATGTACTTTTTATTTTAAGAATATCTTCATAACTTTTTTACTAATTGGATTAATACAAATGTAAAAAGTACAATTTCGTGAAAATATTATTTTATGTAAGAAACCTGGGCACTTGATGCTATTTTGTTCGTCTATCGCTGACGGAACAATCAGGAATAATAATATTCCCACATTCACTGAGTACGACGAATTTCGACAAACACCACGATTGTGTGCATTTTCATATACACCAATGTGTTTTATTTTTGGCGACGAATATTCGAAACCAAAAAATTGTCGTTCCTCGCAGTTGTATTCCTAGCATATAGTTTAAAATTGTAGAACGAGCACTTTTCTGGGTCGTTTAAAAACACCTGCACGTTTGCGCTACTGTACAGCCATAGAAAAGCCATCATAACTGTGATGTATTTTACCATTAAGGCCTAACCATAATGTGCATAGACTGGCTCAAGCCACTTTAAGCAACTGTGCGAATGCATGTAATCAACTGTGTATAATTATAATGTGATTTTATAAGAACTACCGGAAATTGAAAAAAAAAACACATAAAATTCAGAAAAATGCTGAAATATTTATTTGGATCGATAGTTGGGTCGATATAATTTAATGTTTGAAGATTATTTCATGCAAATGTTGGCCGCGGCTGCGCCTCAAATGGTCCATCCGCTTAGTACAATTTTGGCATACTCTTTCCAACATTTCGGCCGGTATCTCACGAATAATGTTGGCAATATTGACTTCCAGTGCGTCAATCGAAGCGAGCTTGTCGCTATAGACATTAGCCTTAACATAGCCCCACAAAAAATAGTCTAGAGGCGTTAAATCGCACGATCTGGGCGGCCAATTGACTGGTCCCAAGCGTGAAATAAAGTGTTTAACGAACTCGCCTCTCAATTGGTCCATTGTTTCGCGTGCTGTGTGGCATGTGGCACCGTCTTGTTGTTGTCATGCAAATCAAGCTCTTCAATTTTGGGCAAAAAAAAGTTTGTTATCATCGCACGGTAGCGCTCACCATTCACAGTAACGTTGTGATTCGCATCATCTTTGAAGAAATACGGCCCAATGATGCCGCCAGCCCATAATCCGCACCAAACGGCTGTTTTTTGTGGATGCATTGCTAGCTCTTGCAATGCTTCTGGCTGCTCTTCACTCCAAATACGGCAATTTTGCTTGTTCACGTATCCATTCAACCAGAAATGAGCTTCGTCGCTGAACACAATTCTTCGATAAAAAAGTGGATCTTCATCTAACTTTTCAAGAGCCCATTCACCAAAAATTTGGCGTTGTGGTAGGTCGTTTGGCTTCAATTCTTGCACCAGCTGTATCTTATAAGGCTTCACACCCAAATCCTTCCGCAAAATATTCCACGTAGCGGAGTAACAGAGGCCCAATTGCTGCGAACGGCGCCGAATCGATAATTCACGATCATCACCAACACTGGCCGATACGGCTGCGATATTTTCTTCAGTTCGCACTCTACGTAAGCGTGTTGGTGGTTTAATGTCCAACAATGTAAATTTGGTGCGAAATTTTTTTACAATAGCCCGAATAGAAGAAAATGGAAGAAGCGCGCGATGAACTTTCTTAACAGAGCACGCATTTTGGTAATAAAATTCAATAATTTGCAGGCGTTGTTCGTTTTTAAGACGATTCATGATTAAATTATAGACCAAACTGAAGATGTTTGACAGTGACACAAGATACAAAACGTGCGTGAGCTGTCAAAGCTAGTGTTGCCAAAAAGATAATAGCAAAAAAATCACTAGTAACTAACTAGTTGTGAGTTCGAGTCCAACTTCAGTCAAGAAGAAGGATTATTTTTAATTATAACAATAATTGCTGTATGTATTTTGAATATGGCCGCTTAACCAACTCAGCCCCCGAGCTCTTTAATTATTCTTACGTTAATGTTTGCCACATATTATACATTATTATATATATACGAGTACATACATATGTTTTACCAATGACAACTAGTCCACTAGAATCCAATTTGGTTACCTTTGCGAAAGTTTACACCAACAAGTAACTTTTTAACCACGCCACAATTTGAAGTTTTGGTTATAACAGAATGTTTGAACATATTTTCTACTGGCCATTATGAAATGCCGACATATATATTTGAAAACGCTAATTTTAAGCGTTTTGCATTTGATACTTATATATTTGTTTTAAGCTAATTTTTACCATTTTTAATATTCTTCAGCTTTATGAAAACAACAACACACACATTGTCTTTATTAAATTAAATATTTTATACAAAAGTATTTGCTTATCAAGGAAACAAAAAAAAAAAAAAAGGAAAATAGTTACAATAGAATGATGAGACTTAAACACATTAAAATTAAAAAAAAAAAAATACAAATTAAACACTGAACTGAATGAGCCATCAAAGGAAAGTAATTAGAACTCCATAGTATTTACATTGAGGAGCTATTAAACAAGATGAAATAAACTAGAGTGCTGAAAACTTAGCGAATATGAGAAGAATGGAAGGGGAAAAGCTTGAAAATAAATTATCTAAAGTTTAAACACTAAAACTAAAATAGCTGAGAAAAAAAGTTGGTGATAGAAGAAAGTCGCCGTATGCTGTTTAAAGTCGAGAGTAAATAAAATATATTCATTTGTGATAGTAAGCACCCAAATGATGAGCATCGGGTGCGGGACCAGGAGCATATGGAGCATAGTGAAGGGCGGGGTAGGCTGCATAATGAGGGCCGGGCAAAGGACCTGGTGCATGAGCTGGTGCCGGTGCAGGTGCTGCATGATGTATTGGCAATGGCAAGGCTACAGGTATTGGAGCTGGTGCCTTGGGGATGGGTGGCAGGGGAGGAGCAGGTGCTGGTGCCGGAACTACTGAAACCGGAGCATGAGCTTTATACGCCAAAGGTTCTTTGCGCACAACAGCATTAAAACCATTGTGGGGATCGGCTGTATAATCGACAGTGCGTTTTGTTCCATCTGGATCTACAACGGAATAGCTGCCCTTCACCACATCACCGTGACGAGTTTCGTGTTGACTCTTTGAATCTCCAGTATAACCGTCTTGTATATCATAGCCGAAACTATATTTCGGAGCTGGATCGTAACGCTCTGGGGCTGCAGGCTTTGGAACTAATGAAATAATATATAAATTAAGTTTCGTGTTTGGAGATTATCATTGTTTTCAAACATTTTTACCGGGTGCATATGCTACGGGAGCATGTGGCGCATATGGTCCATAGTGTAATGGACCCTCTGGGGCATAATGGGGTCCATAGGGACCAATAACACCACAATTAGCAAAAGCTATAATAAATGTCGAAAGAAGTATCTGCAAAGAAAATTTAAATTTCCTGTTAAAATTCTATTATATAATTGAAGATTATAAAAATTGAGGCAAACAATTTTTCTAGATTCTAAAAATTATTAAAAAGTATACACATACAGAGTGTCACAGAACTCAACGTTAAGCTGACACAGGGTGACAAGATTGATTGTAGCAAATCATTAGCAAAATCAGAAAACGAATCTAAAAAAATACAAGTACTGGTGTAAATAGAAAACATATCTCTCCTTTATTGCAACATAGTCATAACTCAAACAAGCTTGTTTCGAGAAAAAGACATTTAAAATTTTCAAAAGTTTTCAGAACATGTCTCCTAAAGGAAACAGGTTAAAAGTAATTTGAATAAATTTTTGGCACAATATAAAATGTGGTACTGTTAATAATTCTGCACTGTAAAGTCGAAAAGCTCTTTACTTGAGATATTACTATATTGCAATAAAGGAGCGATATGATCTGAGTAAAAAATTTTTTTTTTTTTTAATTTTTTTCTCATGAGACAGAGTGACAAAATTGATTGTAACCAATCCATCTTGTCACCCTGTTTTGACTTGACGTTGAGTGCTGGAACACCTTGTATATTGCAATATATAGAAAGTTGTAACATTTTTTCTTAAATAATTACTGAATAATGGTTTAGTGATTGTTAGAAAGTAAATATTAATGGGACAATCAAGTTGATTGTTGTTATTATTTATGAATATTGCATATAAAATAAAAGTTTTTAACAATTTTTGCTGAAGAATATTTAAATTATTTATGGTCGTAGCAAAAGATTCGTTTCACAACACATGCATTCAGAGCATGATTGTATTCAAAACGTCGCTTTTAATTTTACAAGGATTTGTATTTACGCAAATTCGAACATGAGAGTGTCTACTGTATAACAAAATCTTTGGAGTAAACCATTTTGCTTAAATAAAGCAAACATAGAAAATAAAGCAGGGGAATTTTCGGAGTAATAAACTTTAAACAAATTAAGTAATAAACTGAAGAAGTCTTTCGAAGACAGACGAAATGTCAAAGAATAAATTAATCAAAACATTTTTTATATAAAAAACAAAGCCCCAAGATTTTTTATATAAAAGCAAGACAGCTTTCATCGCGGCCGAGATTTTATATTGCTGATTGTGTCCATGATATTCATTATACCACTGGTCATTGGCATTATTATAACGTCATATAGGCGGTTCCGTGATTGTTGGTCTACGCGCCACTATCGCCGAATGGATTTTTTGGTTGACGGCTTGTATATATAATGACTGACAGCGCTGCCAGCAAAGGCAACAATTATTGACTCAAACAAATAGTGAGGACGATAATCACATACCAAATGACGATGAAGACGACGACGTTTGGAATTTATCCGAAATTGCTTAGCATTTCACAATTTTCTTTAGAAACTAAAACGGCATTTTATATTTGAAACCCCAATAATCTTGCTACAAGATGAAAAGAAAGTTAAACTTTTTCCATGGCCTCTAATATTTAAAAAAAAGTCCTCATTATTTGCAAGCTGAAGAGTGAGATTTGTAATAAAAACACAACTTCCCAATTTTCACATGCATTATTATAAAATTTTTTATTTTTATACAATTGGTAAAATTTTTAAAATCTTAATAAGAAGCAATATTGAAGAAGAAAACAAATAAAAACTTTTTGTATAAAATCCTTTCATTTTTAGTTCAAAAACCATTTTCGATATTTTTTTTTCACCATTGTCCGTGTTTTCTTTATGTGTTCAATATTAATATTATTTTCAATGCATTTCATTACCTTGTAGTGTGGAAGGTGTTGGACTAAATTTTTATAATCTGAGCAGTGTCGAAGGTATATACACTGGGCACTGATAAGTTTTAACTAATTTAATTCCAACATTTTAAATGCTGCAATAGAGTTTGTTTCAGTCTTTCGTGTTGTTATCGTTAACATTTCGCGAACACTACCTCTTTCCTCCTCATAATACCCTATTTTCCTAGTTCCAGTACAATGCGCTGCATATGTAGGGATTATCCCCTGAGTACTGGTCCCAGATAAAAAAAATAAAAAATAAAAAAAAGACCGATCTTATGCTAGGAACACAACTGCGACAAACGACGAACTTCGCCCATCACGACGAATTCGCCGGCAAATATAATGTTCGTTGTATAAATTCAACGAACATTGTTTACATTCCGTGCAAAGAAAAAAAATGAATATAAATACTAAGGTGGCCATTTTAAAAGTAAACCTATATAAATCCCATCCGAGAGAGGAATTTTTGAACAAACTATCTCCAGTACTTTATATTTTGAGAACATCTTCATACATATTTTACTAAATGGATTAATATAAATTATAAAAATTATTATGTCATGAAAAATACTTTTTTTTTATGTAAGAAGCCTGGCCACCAGATAATGTTTTGTTCGTCGTTCGCTGACGAAACTATTAGAAATTAATCTATTTCAACTTTCGCTGAGTATGACGAATTTCGACCAACACCATGATTGTGTGCATTTTCATATACACCAATGTGTTTTATTTTTGGCGACGAATATTTGCGACCAAATATTCGTCGTTCGTCGCAGTTGTGTTTCTGGCATTAAGCTTAAATCAACATTTAAATTTAATTAAATAATAAACAATGACACTAACATCTCCACGAGGAATATATAAAATATATTGCTAAGAAGCTTTCGGAGTAAAAAAGTTTTTCGTAAATTAAGTGCCAGGTCAGAGACAGCAACTTTAGTTGGGCAATTCTTGACTTTATAGAAACTTTCGGTGAAGGGCATAAGAAGGGAAAAAGAATTCTCAGCAACTCCATACTTTTCTCTCATGTATGTATGTGTGTGTGCATATACAATGTAAATTGTATGAAATAAAAGGTAGAGGAAGCTCAAGAATTGCCGAAAAACATTTTTGCGTGTGGAAAAGAGAGCAATTCCGAAAGAAAAGCGCTAAAAAGTTCGGCAATTAAAATCGCCTTGTCTGATCTTACTCTAAACAATAAATTAAAGTATTTACTTCTGCAGGAAGCACATAGAAAATCATAAAATTAAATTTTCGGAGTAAAAGTGTTTATATAAATAAAACAATTAATTATAATTCTTAGTTTTTCCAGGAGAAATACGTAAAATTTATAATAATAAAAATTTTCGGAGTAACAATATGGTGGTGCAATAATAAATTATTGCACCACAATATCTATGAGAAATACATAAAGTATTTTACAATAAATATTTCGGAATAAACATTTTTTCATAAATTAAGCAATAAATTAAAGTAATAACTTCTGCAGGAAGCGCATTGAAAATCATACAATGAAATTTTCGGAATAATAAATTTTGCATAAATAAAACAACAAAATATATTACTAATATCCCCAAGAAGAATATATAGAAAATATTTAAATAAAATATTCAGAGTACTCGTATATCTTCGGCGTAAAAGTGTTGCAAAAATTAAATAATAAATTATAATACTAACGTCTCAATCAGGAAAATATAGAATATATAATTCGGAGTATATAAAATAATAAATTATAATATTACCTTTCCATCCAGAAAAACGTAGAATTTATAATAATCAAATTCTCGTAGCAAAAAATTTTACTTAAATAAATTGAATTATAATATACGCAGGAAATATGTAATATGGAATATGAATGAAATTTTCTGATATTTCCGAAATAAAAAATTTCGCATTATTTGAAACAATAAACTAAAGTATTGCGATAGGAATGAAGCCTTCTATTGCCGTTTTCTTTTCTGAAAAAGTTTTGCATTATTGCTGCACTTTTTTCTTCAATTTCAAATTTTGAATTTTATTGAGATGAAAAGAAGATGTCGCAATAACTATAAATATCTAAAAAAAAGTTGAGAAAACTGTATACTTCTATATTTTTGGCAAACCAATATTGAAAATGTTACACTTTTTCTATTAAAGAAAACGCCATAAATTAAACAATAAATTATAATACAAAAATCTCCAAAAATAACATTTTTACTGACACGCCTTCGGAGTAAAGGGGTTTTCTTCAATGCATAAAAATTATGTTAGTGGTGAACTCCTAAATGGAAATCAGCAAATGTTAAGAAGATTTAGATATATAACTCGTAACTTATGACCAACTTTGAATAACATTTGTGGGTCTTATCTTAGGACTAAAATAGCTTTGAGCTACAATAAAAATAAATAAATATATGGAGAAGAAAAGGAAAACAAATATATGAAGAAAGGGTTTACTATGGCACTTTCGGAGTTACTGTGCTTCTTAGAAAACTTTTCGGAGTACATTGAATAACATTTGTGGGTATTATCTTAGGACTAAAATAGCTTTGAGCTACGATAAAAATAAATAAATATATGGAGAAGAAAAGGAAAACAAATATATGAAGAAAGGGTTTACTATGGCACTTTCGGAGTTACTGTGCTTCTTAGAAAACTTTTCGGAGTACATTGTTATGAAAGAGTCTTGATGTAAAAATTTAAAACAAAACATTCAGGATCAAGAAGACAGACTGTGTTATTGGTTTAGTAAAAAATATTTTTTGGAACGAATTCTTGAGCACAAGTGTTATTGGGAAAAATTTTGGTTTAAAGTTTTTTTAAGACTTTTAGTATTAATGAATTTATTTGCATAAATTCGTTCACGACTTTAGAATTTAAAAAATTGTATTATTTTCAAAACGTTTAAGTTCAGATCGAGAGTTAGAAAATGGCTCATTAATTATTGCTTTGGACCAAACAATTCAAATGTATTTCGTCTCATTTTTTCTTATATGTCAAAAAGTGGTGAGATATGTGGCATCGAAATTTATTTTATTCTACTTTGCCCATAAAGAATATCGCATAAGTCAGAACAAATTTAAAATGACAAATAGTTTTTAAAGTTTAAAATCCGTCCAGATTATGCATTTGATGCAACTTTAGCGATATTTTCCAATCAACAATCCTGTTAACCCTTTGTTAGCTATAAAGTTTTAACGTATTTCGAGATTTAAGAACAGCTGAATAATCATTTCGTACTTTAAATGTTAAGTTAAAGTCTCAGTGAATATTTCAAATTCCAATGTTTCTAATTGCAATGATGATTTCACAACTATCTTTAAATCCTTCTTTGTTCAAATTCTACTTTTAATTTTTTTACGCTCGTCTATAAGTATTTTTTATATTTAATTTATTCTACTTAATTTCATAATTTGTTTTTATACATTATCCTGTTTCACATTTTTAAAGTTTTGTTCGCTGATAGTTTTGTAAGACACTTAATTTCCTTTTTATTTGTTTTTTTGTTCTTTCTTTTTTATTTCTTCTTCTTATAATAGTTTCTTTGCACTATCTTTCATTTTCACACACCTTTAACATTAACATATCCTTCAAATGCACTTAATCCTTTTCCTTTATCCCTGTAATGTCTCTTGTTACCAATTAAAGAGTCGCTTTAAACGGCGACTTTCCTCTTTGTTTGGCTGTTTGAATTAAATGGAAACGTATTTATTGATTTGCAAACAACGACACTTTTGAAAGCGTTAACAATTACTGAGACAGATGCCTGAATAATTCTTAACTTTTATAGTCTAACAACAAACAATCTTAAGAAATGAAGCTGGAGAAACACAATAAAAAAAAAATCGACAAAGGTAAAAAACAAAACAAAATAAAATAAAATTATATTTAAACGTTGAAAGAAGTTTAAATCACAAAACTGTTTAAATGTCGCCAGCTTCACATGCAACCAACACGACGGCCACCAGCTTCAGTTACAACAACTAACGCGAAACAACAACCTGCAACATATAACAACATAACACAAATACGAAGGTAGAGCGAAAAAGTGTTTATGTTTAGGAGTGAAGGCCCATTTAGCCGACCGTAGAAATTGTAAATGTAACGTAAATGTAAATGTAGTAGCACTTATAGAACACGTAAAACCGTATCATGTGTTTTTGATACAAACAAAAAAACAAAAGTGCATGTGAAGAAATGTGTTCACTTATTAATGATTTACAGAAAAAGTGTTCTGTTTTTCATTTTTATATTATTGTATATTAAAGAAAATAATTAACTTTTCATCACCCATATCTTTGTATCAAATAATTTACAAAAATAAAATAAAAGCAATACAGCTGTTGATAGCAGTAATGAGAGTTCATAGTATTCAGTACATAAACAAAAAGTACGAAAATTGTTCAAATGGTACCTAAAATTTCTAATATATCTTTTTCTGTCTATATGTCAACATTTCATATGAGCTACAGCTGGGAAACATAAAAAACAAGCTGTTTATAATTTTTTGATTAGTACCAATGTTGGAAGCGAATAAATCTCAAATGTTTGAATTTTTGTTCTCTGCTCTTTGGTACTTCTAAAAAAATAAATTCAATTGCTTATAATATATAATAATATTAATATATAACAGGAGCGTATTACATTCGGCTGGGCCGAATCTAAAATACCCTTTTACATAGTCACATATATATAGTATATATTAAAAATTTGAATTAAATATGCTCGGTTAAATATGAACCGATAACGGAATTATCCATTTTCTGTATTTTACGAGTAATTACCTCGTTTTATAATCCGAGTTGATTTCAAGCAAAAGAAATTTTTCACAAAAAAATCGGTTTAGACTATATCTCGGGTATATTTGGACTGATATCGGAAATTTTCAATTTCTCTATGTGCTAACCTCCTTATATTATCAGAACTTCTTTTAAGCAAAAAAAAAACATTAATGGAAAAATCGGTTTAGGCTATATCTTGGGTATACGAGTATATGGACCGATATCGGAATTTCTCTTTTTCTGTATATTAGTAACCTCCTTTTATTACTATAATAAGTGTGTGAAGTTTTAAGCAAAACAATATTTTTTTGAAAAATTTTCATACAAAATTGAAAAAAATAATGGCCTTTTTCGGAATTTTGAACATATCTCAGCTATATGTGAAGCGGTATTGCTGAATTTCAATAGCAATCCCATGACTCGATGGGGTAATAGAATGGTGAAAGAAAAACGTTTCTAAGTCTAATGGTTTTCTCCAAAATGCTAGTTATATATAATTATTAGCTTCTTATACTTAAAAAATATTAAAAATGTTTTATTATTACTTTTTCATTTAATCACAGACCTAAATTTATACTGTATTGCTTTCTTACATTTATATCAGCATAACTCTATATTGTAAACCAATTTTTAAAATTCATTTTATCGTTGGAAGATTGTATTTAATAAATATATTTTTGGAAATCGGGCGAATAAAGGTTGTGGTTACATATAATGTGACAGTTGCAAAAATTGTGCGCTGTGTATAAATGATGCTACCATGTATATCCATTTTGCGTACTTTACAGAAAAGTCTTAAATTTGTTAAAATATATTATGTGTGTATACAAATATAACTATTTAAATGTTGCAATTATCAAATAAACAAAAAGTACGAAAACAGGGTTTTTGGGCCATCCTGCCATTCACAATAATGTATACCATCACTGACTACATTTGTCACGTAAACACGTAATGAAATTCTATTTTCTACAGGTTGAGTCGTTACGGTTACATTTCATTACAGTCAGATAAGCGTTTTCATGGTTTTTCGTATAACAAAAACGATCAGCTGTTACGACTACATTTACATTTCTACATTTACGGTCGGCTAAATGTCTTATGGCCTTATGTCTTGTCGTTGCATGAAATAAGCCGTTATCTGGTTCAAGCGCTGAATCTCTTACCATATAGAAACTTTTATTTGCTCTACAAAGCCATATGAATCACAGATTTCCTGTCGGGTTGAAATCAAAATCTATTTTTACACAGGATTATCAATGTATTGTATGATTTTACTCATTTTTGTTGTGGTTTTAAAACTGCATATCATGTCTATCTACTTTCGAGATAGCTCGTGTATAAGCTATAGGGTTTTATTCGAGGTAAATTTTTTACAGAACGTGTAGCTTTAAATTCGTATTGATATCATTGGAAGATACGAGTAACACTGACTTCTGTCAGTGTGATAGGCAAATTGAATAATTCAAATAAAAAGATTAAATGCACTAGGCCCTACACGGCACCCAAGTTGGGTCATAAGCGCTGAAGACTTCTAAAGGCTGGGGCCATTTTACAGTAAAGAGAATAAACTATATGCTAAATATCGAGAAGAGTGTCGAGTAGTAGAAACTGCACTGAGCAAATGGTCTAGTGAAGTTGCCTGTTTGATATCGAAGCTTACATGGTCCTGGATATAATTATAGGAAGGCTATAGCTCTGAAATGTCATCTCGGCAAATGTTGCTTACTTAGGCCGGTATTCTGACGGGGCATTGCCATATAGATAACAAGATTTCCATATACTCGTATAATAAATTGTGCGGATGAGTAGGAGAAAACCAATATTGAACATTTCCTTTGCTGTTGTCCACATCTTTCTTCAATAATTAAGGTATATCTGGGCAGACCGATCCTGCAGGATTTTGCAGACATATCGCAATGCGAGAAGAATGAACAGGATTCTTTTATCCGGTTCTCAAGTTGGCTCGAGTCTAGAATGGTAGGACAGACAACAACCCGAATGCTCTCATCCTTATAAAGCTGACCTAATCTAATATTAATATGTCTATCTAATAACAATATGTCGTGAAACTACCCTCGTATAACAATGATGAGGTGCCTAATGTTTGGTTTATTAAATGGTTACTTTATTGTTGTTGCTGCCGCTATTGCTGGTTATTGTAGGAACATTGTGTTATTTTTCTATTGAACAAATGTTTTTTGCTATTTTTTTTTTTTTATTTTGGAGTTTAAAGTTGGTTATTGTGGCAACGAAATAATGCGCTAATTTAAGTAACAAATCTTTAAAAACCAAACAACACACATTTAAACAAATGGCCAAAATACGAAATAAAAATAAAACAAAAAATATGTTAATGGAAATAATCGCCAATTTAAGTGCAACTTCAATCTCTGCCTGTCTTTAACTTTTATATGCCATACTCGAGTCGTTTCGAGTGCGAATGTATGTGTGTGTGTGTTTGTGTAAAAAGAAAATTTTAAATAAGTTTTCAGCTCTTTAGGGTTTTGTAAAAAAAGATAAATGTAGAAATGAAAATTTGTTTAAATTTTAATGCCAACAAAAAAAAAACTATAAAACGATTATGTAGCAAAAGGTTAGTTTTTCGCAGATACTTAAAAAAAGGTAAAAGGATTATTTATTCAGTTTTATTTAATGCTTTAAATGCTGAAATGAAAATTATACAATTATTAAAACCTATTCAAAGTTATTGAAATCTACTAAATTACCGCTTAGAAACAATGGCAATTAAGTTTCTACAGGACATTTTTATACGAAACTTAAAAGGGTGCGCATGTGGCATGAATAATACTTACTTAGCTGAGTGTGCCGATTATACAGCGACAGTAGTTACGGGGAAGAAAGCGGAAAAGACTCAAAGCCAGATAAATGATGAGAAGAACAGTTGTGAAAAAGATTTACATCAGCACCTGCCTTGCGGTCTTATCTGATGATGAACCAGTTCCACAGAGTGAATTATTCACGATTCACCAGCTCCCCCAAGTATGTAGCTTGCTAGGCTCACACAGGTAGCATTTTATGCCATATGTTTGTAGCCATATGAGCAACTTCTTGTTGAGCAGTTCGGGCCTTCTAATTCCTCCTGTATGTAATTTCCAAACAATCAATGGAAGACAAGGCTTAATGAGCTGGTAGGCCAAAACCCACTAGCAGCATCAGCCCTTAAGCCAACTCACCCGTCAACCATCACTACTGGTTCCTCACAGTACAGGTATCTGTTGTAAAGGCAACAGACCCTCGGGAGTTTGTTAGTCCCCGAAAAAACCCACGCCAAGCAATCATCAAGGATACTAACACCCCCTTCCTGCGTTTTACAGAACGTTTCAGCCAAAGTAGGCACCGCAACCATGATCAGCCCGGGTTGAACTGCAAGCAGAACCACCCGGGGGACATATTGATCCCCGTTCTGCCAATTTATACCCTTGGCTTCCTAGAGTTTTATTTGCTACAACAAACGAGGGACCCCTTCCCCTCTTTTCCCGAAAAACAGAGCGCACAAGCTAGGAATACGCCAAGTCAAAACCTGTTTTTCGGATGGTAATGAGAAGAACAGTTGGTCTTGATCTCGCCAAACAGAAGACTGGACTTTTATTGCTGCCAAAACGTCGTATTCATTAGAGACTGATAACATTTCTTAGCTGAGTATACCGATCATACAGCGACAATAGTTACGAAAAAGAAAGCGATGAGAAGAACGGTATACTGGATTTGATTTGGCCAAATAAAAGACGGAGCTTTTATTGCTATCAAGACGGCACACTCATGGGAGACTGATAATATTTACCACACATGCATCTATTAAATATACCGGCTTACGACTCGATCCGAAGCTCACGTACTCGAATCCAATAGAGGATGAGCTCAGCAGAATAATGGGAAATAATGAAGAGACCCGGTTGAGCAACCACAAATTTCTTGTGGAAGTGGCAAATATCATTCTGCTCTTCAGATGTGAGATTTGAAGTGAAAACTTTGTTATCGGTAACGAACAGTGGCGTCAAACGCCGATAGTCTTTCTTTTAGCCGGTAATTTAATAAATCTATTTGTTCAAGAGCGTAAACAAATCTGTTAAATGAAGGAAAATAACGCCAACTCAGCAGCGCTAAAACAGCTAAAACGATGAACAATTAACGAATGGCGGATGTGTTGGAATGCTTCAACTTGCGATAGATGGACAGTGAAGCTGATTCCTAACAGTTAAATAAATAGTATGATTGGGAGGCATATTACTAGCTCATCCAACTACTATTAGGATAGGAATATTTCATCAAGTATCTTTACCGAGTGGGAAAGTGTCCATATTACTACTGCATATATGAGGAGGAAAATACTTCTGATGACGGAGAGTATATTTTCTGTGAGTACATACGAGTATAAGTACATTCACATATTTTTAATTTTCCTTAACGACCTTCTCTATCAAACTTCCAACCATATCCACTCTTTCGCGGGTGACAGCAGCAATTGTCACCCGTACTCTTTTAGTTATAGGCCCAGCCTATCGGAGATCGCTGCCAAGAGGCTAAATATGAATGATTGACTGAATAGTGATCTTCTATTAATCTCCGAATGGGTTCGTAAAAACAGGGTCGCCTATAATGCACGTAAGACCCAGTGTTGCTTATTGACGCACAAACAAACGATCGCAAATGCTGCTTCATCTGTACTCATGGATGGTAAAAATATTGAAGAATCGGATGTTCTTGGAATGAAGATACAGTGTGACGTTCGCTGGACTGATCACATATTTCATGTCTCTAAAGAAGCATTCAAGTGCCTCGGTTTTTTGAAACGGTGTAAGATGTACTTCACTCCATCCGATCTTCTCACTATTTATACCACCTACATCCAACCGAAAATAAAATACAACTCTCATATTTGGGCCGGTGCCTCAAAATCTATTTTGGGGTTACTCGACCGTGTGCAAGAGAGGGCGAAGAAGCTCATCGGTGACAGTAGGGTATCCATCTCTATTGACTCACTGGAGCATCGACGCAATGTGGGATGCGTTACTCTGTTCTATCGATACTACAATGGATTTTGCTCTGACGAGATTAAGGATCTTATTACCGAAACGCGCACATTTTTACATAGAGAGAATTCGTTTTTCAGTCGTACGCTTCGTCTGTGGAACAAGTTGCCAGCAGACGTGTTTCCTGTCTGTTATAACGTTGGAAGGTTCAAGTCAAATGTTCACAAACACTACTCCCTCTTTCCCCTCCTCACAACCAATTTTCCTAGTTCTGGTACAATGCACTGCATATGTAGGGGTCATCCCCTGAGTACTGGTACAATATAAAAAAAAAGTGGAATGAATGGAATGGAATGGAATGGAAATGAGCGTATTTTGGAGGGTTGGGAACTCCTCAAAATATGAGTATTATTAAAATGGTATAAAAAAGTTGGAGTACCGTCTTACGAAGTTTATTGAGCTAAAAGGAGACTATATTGAGAAATAAATGGTTCTTAAAAAAAAAATTTTTATTTTCCTACTTACGTAGCTTCAATATCAATCCACCCTCGTGCTATTAGATAGCCAAATATTAATTTTCAATTTATAAAAATTTTAATCTGCTTTCCAATTGCCGAAACTAAAACATCATTCGCAAATAGAGTAGCTACACTTCACTTTGAAAATATATATGTATGTGTGTCATTGGGTCAATTGTGGAAAAAGTGAAAAAACTCACATTTAAGATTTCCTAGAAAAAAAAAATAAACCCAAGTAAAAAATATTTAGTATTTAAAAACAGCAACTTTAAACTTTCAATTGTCTTGTAATTGTCATTGATTTACATCTCTTAACCTTATAAACCAGCAACAACAACGTCAATAACAACAACAAACATCAAATGCGAAATAACAAGCGAAACGTATTGTATGTCTTCATTGTGTTCAGCTGAAGAAAAAAAAAACTAAACAGCTCAAACGTATGGAAATACTAAAAAACAATAAATACAAGATCAGTACATGATACAAAGCAAAACAAACCAAAAAAAAGAGTTTTTACTTTTCATAGATTCCGATGTGAGACATGTCAACGTTTCCACTTACTCCAAGCATTTGATGGCAAATAAATTAAATTATAAAATTGAATGAAATATAAAGTTTTTTCGCTTTTCTATTCGCAAACTCTGCTGATATTTTAAATCCAGTCTTTGAATTGTCTGCATCAAGTAGACAACCAAACAACCAACCAACCAAATCAATGAATAAACATTTATGTGTTCATAATGTTAAAGTTATACAAGCTGCATGAACAATATGGAATATATTGTATAAAAAATTAAACAAATTAATGTTTTTGACCTTTTCCTAATAGCAGAAACGCAACCAAAAGGAACTACAATCAAAGCAACAAGCCGCTAGAACACAAACATTATTGAGATTTCTTAATAAAGATTCATGTGTTAAACGACAATTTGCTATAAAGACTTATCAATAGAGTTTACATATGTACATAACTACGTATGTACATATGTATTTTTATAATAATAAAATAATTATAAGGGCCATTTTCACAATCTAAAATTAAGTTGCCATTAAAAAATTATTAACTAATTGCCGGTTTGCTTAACAGGCACTATTTAACCAACAGTTAGTAATTTGGATTGCACCATCTTTCGGTTACTTAACAGAAAAAAATTTAAAAAGTATGGCAATGTTACTTGTATTTGTTTACGAAAAATAGTGTAATGACGAACACAATTTTTTGGAAAGAAGCTTTTTTTATTTCTGCGGCCTTTCAAAAATTTCATTTAATTCATTTCAAAAATTTTTTCATAAAATTTTATTAAAAAAATGATGAACGGATAAGTTTGCGCGGAAAATCAGCAAGTCCTCTTGCGAACTTGGCATTTTATAAATTTTCTTGACAGCTTTGCAATTTTTTGTAAAAAAGGTTTTGAAACCTTTTTTACAACGCGGCTAGCTGCTGCAATTGAAACTCCACAATAATCACATCAGGAAGCTGCCTGTGGTGTAAAATCTCAAGGTCAATAATACCGTTTGCCTAGAAGATAAAGAGTGATTTCTAAAACTCAATAATTATGAACATGATATGTGGAAGTTTATATGATGTATCTCACCTAGTTGTTGCTGTCTTTATATCAACGAGCTTGGTAATGTATAGTGTTGCAGGCTTTGGCAATCTACATATATCTTTGTCTAAATTCTTCATCACATAAAGAAAAATCATTTCGGTGCTTGTGAATATTTCCTTTTCTACCACAAGCATGTTTATAATTAAAAATATTGCAAAAATATAAATGTTGATTTCTATTTATGTACGTCCATTTTATTATTATTTGTATGTTTTTTTTTTTCTTTATTTGAGTTCTGATTAACTTTTTAGCCGGCGAATTTGGATCGGTTAAATTTAACAGCAACTTTTCTGTTAAAAAGTGCCGGTGAAGACTTGATTATATATTGTGAAATACATTTTTCTCTAACCAGCGGTTAAAGTCTCAATTAAAATATAATCAGACTTGGTGTAAATGGCCGTAAATGTGAAAACTCCGCCTGCAAACTTTATCATTTTTAACTTATTAATTTTTCAAAGAACGAAAGAAGCGGAAAACTTGAAAAGAAAATGTTGACAATTATTAACGGCAAAAAATTTATATTGAATGGAGGGCCATGATACTGGGTGTTGTTTTAGAGAGTTTCAAACTCTGTATACATCTTCTGCCATAATACAGGGCATTTATATCTACCAAAATCTGGTGAATGAAAATCTTTACACTTCCTTTACTTTTTTTTTTTTTTTTTTGACATCTTGAAAGATTGCATTTTCATAAAATTGACTTTTGCAAAGGGCTTATTGGTAGCAGCAACTATATCACAATGAATTCATCTTGTAAAAATAAAGTTTTTTTTAATGCAGCGTAGTAGTTATTTTCAAGCACTCAAGGTGCATTAACGTATACACGGTGGCAGCACTAGCGCAAAATTACAACAATACAACAAAAACAGACATCTGGTAAGCCATGTTTATCAAAAATATTTGTAACTATTTTCACAATTATAAACTATGAATGTACCTTTTCATAATTATACATTATATTTATTTTAATTATTTCTATGTTCACAAAATAATTTGTATATGTTTAGTTCAGAATAAAACACAAAATTCACTTTCAAAAATGTAAACAATACATTTGACGTAAATAGCTTACTATATTGCCAGTAGCAAAAAATTGTCACCTGCCGTAGTGCTGCCACCGTGTATACTTTAATGCACCTTGCAAGCACTGTTATGAACAAAATCACTAGATTTCATTTATACTACATTCACACCAACTCAAAATCTACTAGCTTTGAATTAAAATCTACAACGAAATCTACATCGTTTGCACCACCATTTTTTGACATCTGGCAAGATTTCATTTTCACAAAAATAATTTATGCTTGCGGGTTTAACAAAAAAATTTTATCACAGACTGAATACACCAACATTAAAGTGTATATTTTTGCAGCCAAGAGACTGCACACACCAAATTAAAGTGTATATTTTTGTTGCAGCGTAGTATTTTTAAGTACTATTTGAACAAAATCACAGTTGCATCGCTTGGTACGAGTAAATTTCAGGAGATTTCGTCGAAATCTACTCATAAAGTAGATTTTATTTTGTATGGGAAATATTCTCAAAATCTGCTAGATTTTGCTTGAAATCTCGAATGAGCAGATTTCGCTTTGATGTAAATAGACTATTAGAATTTTTCAAGAACAAAAAAATGTGTCTTATAGGCCATTTACACCTAAAGGCCCTGATTCACTATCCCACACCATCGTACGATTCATTCACAGAAAACTGTTTCAAAAGTCTGGCCAACTTGAAAAAATCGCGTCAAAATGGCGTTGTAAGCCATACTATTAGACAAGTATAGTTGAAGTAATTTATATATACAATAAAACAATTAAAAACTCTTATTAACATAATAATTTTACATTACTTAAATTTTTTTCTTGAGACACCAACAATATTCTTATATTTTTCACAATATAGATCACACTGATCGCACAGAAACCATAATGTTTTGGAAAGTTTCATAAAATTTTTCAAATCGCACGATTTGTCAAAATGTCTGTTGCACGGTTGCATTTTTAGTACTTTTTCAGCACACATGCTTTATTTTGTAGATCGCACGATCGTGTATGATAGTGTGACATGGGCTTAGGCCAAGCCTAGTACTTGGACTTGGAATCAAATCTAGTTGATTTTGACGAGATTTCCCATACAAAATGAAATCTAGATTGCGACTAGACTTTGACGAAATCTGGTAAATTTTTGTAAGTACTCTATTACACAACTGTGATTTTGCTCTAAATAATACTTTAAAATACTACGCTGCAACAAAAATAATGAATTCATTGGAATATAGTTATTACTGTCAAACCCTTTGCAAAAAAAGATTTTATAAAAATTAAATCTGGCTAGATGTCAAAAAACGGAAGTGTAAACGGTTAAGATTTTGTTGAAGATTTTCATTCAATTCTATTAGATTTTGTGTAGAAGCAAATGCCCTATTATAATAACGCCAATCATTTTAATTACAAAAGATGTTTTCGATTTATCGAATGTTCGTTGCGTTACGTTGTTGTTCTCGTTATGAACAACTACTTAGCTTTGTTTTACATACGATATACATATACCTTTAGAAGCCGACAGATTAACTCACGATTTTTTCTTCAAATAAAAATAGATCGTTAATAAACAATTTTTATATACTTTTATTAGAGTTTTGTTTTATTATCTTAAAGATTTTTAATATAAAATATGTATGTAGTACATACAGTTTATGTTGCACAGTGGTATATTCTATTTGAAAATTGACGACAAATCCTGTAATCGTAGTAAATTTATAAAATTTTTAGAAAAGCAAATCGTAGTGTAAACAAAATGCTAAAGATATTAAATATTGACTTCATCCCAGAGTTCTACAATAATATATTTAGCGTTTAAACTTTAAAGCTTAAGGGTGTAAATTAGCGATGCCCAACCATGGTATTTATGAGGTAAACAAAAGCAAACACAATCTTACGCTAATTAGTTTAGTTGTCAATGATACAGTGACGCATGGACATGCGCTCAGGTGTATGCAAGCTGCGTGGCAGCACTAGGGCAAAATTGCAACAAAAACAGGCATGTGGTAAGAGCGCTTTCACATTCGGCAACTTAATTGCGAAATTCTCTTGCTCAAGTCTTGTGGTTGAAGATGTGATAGGTAAGAGCAGCTTGAAGGGGGAAGAATTGCCGATATTTTAGTACAGACTTGCTTGTACACAGCAATTCGTTTTGTTCGCACATTCGTGTTGTTTATGTTATTGGTATTTTCTTTTGTTTATTTTCAAAAAATATATATTAAGAAAATTTAAATAAAGCAAAATGAAAGTTGCGCAACTAATGCCGTTTTCTTTTCTACAAAACGTGTAACATTTTCAATAATGTTTTGCCAAAAAAATACAGAAGTATGTAGTTTTCTCAACATTTTTTCAGATATTTATAGTTATTGCGACATCTTCTTTTCATCTCAATAAAACTTAAATTTTAAAACTTGAATTTCAATCAAAAAAGTGCAGCATAAATTCAAAACTTTTTCAGAAAAGAAAACGGCATAAATTGCTGTATGTGAACACTAAAGCAAGTCTAAAATAAAATAAATAAAAACAAAAAATAAACTTGCGCAACTAAGTTGTCAAATGTGAAAGCGCTCTAAGCTATGTTTAACAAAAATATTTGTAACTTTTTCACAATTATAAACTATGAAAGTAACTTTTCATAATTATAAATTATTTTTATTTGAACTATTTTTATGTCGACAAAATAAAATATGTTTAATTCAGAATAAAATACTAAATTCACTTTCAAAAATGGAAACAATACATTCGACGTAAATAGCTTACTATATTGCCAGTAGCAAAAAATTGTCACATGCCGTAGCGCTGCCACCTTCTAGCACCTTGGGTGTATGAATTTATTCCTTGTGCTTTCTCTGTATTTTGTGTATTTTTTTACTCGTTTTTATTAGGAATACTAAAAACATAGATTAATATATTTATTCTTTACTTTTACTTCAATTTAAAGTAAATTCTAAGTAAAACGCTTAGAGCGTAGCTATGGATTTCTCTTTGGGCGTCACTAGTGTAAATATGCTATTAGAGCTGCTTTACCGACTGTAAACTGGGCTGGAGAGCAGCTCTCGCATCATCGTAATTATTTCTTAAGTGCGGTCAGGCTTGTCGTTGTTATTTGGCCTTCGAGAGTTTTGCGTCTCACTCTCTACCTCAACTAACTTATTAGTTTAGAGTTTTTTTTATTTATTTATATTGTTTATTTATTATTTGTATTATTTATTTATTTATATTGTTGTTAACCACGCGGCAACTTCCTATGCGAGGGCATAGCTCGGCACAGTTGGTCTTAGCGCCGCAAAAATTACTGTTAATACCATCGTGGGCATAAGGTCTACGTTATTCCGCCCAAGCTGTACATCCTATACTTTGCAAATTTATTTGCGACTTAAAGTTACAAATATATTTTTATTGTGTTTTCTGTTGGATATAGAGACAATAATACACATGTTTTTTAACTATTCTAAAAATAAGTTGTTTTGCTTCTTTATCGTAATTTTTCCACCTTTTTCTTAAATTAAGATGTAATGATCGTCAAGCTTGAGGTCTTTTTTATAAAACTTTTTTAAAAAATTGTGTATTTAATTCAATATTTCGTCTTCCTTCGGAAGACTTCTTCAGGACTTTTTTATTTTTTTTTTTATTTTTTTTATGAATTATTTGAGAGGAAATGAAAATAATTTTAACATACATACATAAATACAGTTTTATTTTATTTTATTTTATTTTATTTTATTTTATTTTATTTTATTTTATTTTATTTTATTTTATTTTATTTTATTTTATTTTATTTTATTTTATTTTATTTTATTTTATTTTATTTTATTTTATTTTATTTTATTTTATTTTATTTTATTTTATTTTATTTTATTTTATTTTATTTTATTTTATTTTATTTTATTTTATTTTATTTTATTTTATTTTATTTTATTTTATTTTATTTTATTATTTTTTTTTTTTTTCAAAAAATGCTTTATATGAAGATGTATAAAAAAAATATGGCAACACTACATGTCTTAGATATCAACTACTCACGAGTACATATGTATATAGCTGAAACGGAAGTTAGAGTTGAGATAGAAAAAAAAGTAGGGTAAGAACTCAAGTAAGTATCCAGTCACTCACATTGATGAAATGAATCAAAAAAAAATTCTAACTTGAAAAAGAATAATAACTAAATGTAGTTTTTTTTCTTGTTTTCTATATTTTTTACAATGAACGCATCCCACTGTGCCAAATTATCAATACTATTGATTGCAATTGGCTTTTATTCTATTCTATTGTTTTGTTCTTTTTATGGAAAATCTATCACCTTTAAGGTAAAGTTTAATCACAGGTGTTAAACTATAAGACATTATTATATATTTTAAATTCATTTCATGGGGGGAAATACAAGTCACAGTGTGATAACCTCTTACAAAACGCTAAAACGCCGTATATGAAAAAAATGGCAATTGGCAACAAGAACATTTGGCTTAAAACTGTGTCACGAAAAATACATTTCATTCAAACCCTTTTGCAAACAATGGAGCTATAAATTTTATTTAAATAAATAAGTCAGCCAAGTGTTAAACGGATACACAAAGAAAACGGTAATTAAGATTAGAAGACCAAAATAAAATTTTATTTCAGCTGATAAAACAGAAAAACTTTATTGCTTTCAAAACTTATTTCGTTTAAAATTTTCACCACAACTTTATGAATTTAAACAAATAACTTCAATAAAAAAATTTGCTTAATCAAACTTTTTTAATACATAAGTGTGTTGTATAAGTTTTGTTTAATGTTCGTTTGCTGACTACGCGAATATATTTTTTAATATATTTTTATTCCACAATATTGATGTTCTTGGAATGAAGATACAGTGTGACGTTCGCTGGACTGATCACATTTTTCATGTCTCATATCAAAAAGGGTAGTTCCTATGAAATGTCGACATATAGATAGCTGGGAAACATAGAAAACAAGCTATTTATAATTTTTATTGGTATAAATGGTAGAAGCTAAAAATAGCGAATAAAAAACTTAATTGTTTGAATTTTTGTTCTCTGCTTTTCGATACTTTCAAAAAGCAAATCGTAGCAACCAACGGTTGTTCATTTGTTTGAAAGGTGTAAAGAAATTTTAGAGAGGTGAATAAATGAAAAGGCTTGTTTTTTTTGTGTTTTGACAGATATTATTAGAGCATTTTTCTTTTAAATTCTCAGCAATTTATTTATATTGCTGGGATATAAAGTTGAATGTTTGAGAATATCTTTCAAAAATTTCCAAAGTCTACTGATGATTAGGGTAGTTCCTATGAAATGTCGACATATAGATAGCTGGGAAACATAGAAAACAAGCTATTTATAATTTTTATTGCTAAAAATCTAATATAAAATATTATAAAGCTCAAAAAATTCAATAAATAAATATTTAGCACAAACTTTTTAAAAACCCAAAAATTATTAGAGTAACTGGCCATAAACGCAGATTGTGTCGCGGCCATATAAGACCGAAAAAAACTAATGATTTAGTTGTGTTTTTAATTTCTTTGGTAAAAATATATTAAATATAAAAAAATACTTTTTTAACATTAACTTAGTGCCAGTTTATCTATGTCGTTATTTTCGTTTTAAATGTAACTGTGCGAGCGAACAAACAGCTACGATTTCCAAAATCTGGAACTTAAAAAAAAATTAAAAATATGCAGCATTATCGGGTTGCAGATTGTAAGATGTAGATGGAGTCAAGGTGTCAACTGATTGGGAGCGTCTTTCCATAAAACTAAACGTAGACCAGCGTTCATTTTTGCCAAAATTTTCACCATCCTCCAGGGAAGTGGGCAAGGTTCTGCAAAAGATTAAAATTATTACAATTTTACTGATATAAATTTGTTCAAGACTGTGTTGCTTTTTTAACTTTGAGTAAAGAAAGTTAAGATATAAAAATGGAGCTGACCCAAAATTATTAATTATTACAAATAGCTAAAATTATGATTTTTTTCAGACAAATAGTTTTTTTAACCTGAAAATTTACTGATAATTTAACAACAGTTTTATCTTCATCGTAAATTTCAAGGTGAACTTTAAGTATTTGAAACTGCCATATTTTCTGTCGAAAGTAGGGCTACCATATTTTAAAGTTTTAGTTGTAAAATGGTAAAAATTTAATGGCGTCTTAATTGTTCACGTTAACTAATGTTCAGTTTAACTATCAGGAACTTGATCGTTATACTATGTTCAGACGGTGATATGAAACACTTGGTTCGCTCTCTGAACCACTATTGCAAAACTAGTTGTTCAGACGGTCATTTTTTGCTTCACACTGATGTTTACATATTTTGTGCAAACGTCTCACTAATTCTTTTCTCAATTTTTAATTATATCTTTACGTAAGTATCCAATTTTTATATGTTCAATGGTTTTCTTTTGACTTTACACATATTTATATTCTGTTTTTTCTCTGTTTACATTTTTTTCAGAGCTAGCTCAGATAAACTAGCGATAATTTATTATCAAATTTGGAGATGATAGGGATTTTTACATGGTTCCCAACAATATTCAAAATGAACCAAGTTGATTCGCTCTCAAAAATTTTGTGTGGCGGAATCATGTAGATTCAATCAAGATTGGGCCGCGAATCACGAATAAGAGAGCATGTGTTAAGATGTTATTAGGTTGTAGTAATGGCCATACGACCACAATACTAATACTTTTCTGCAGTTTGATTTGCTTCAACCTATTGAAAAATTAAGTGTTCCATTTTGATTATCTTCAAAAAAATAATGAAAATTAAAAAGAAAATTTTCTATTAACACTTTTCGAGAAGAGTAAAAAAATACAAATAATAGAAAATCAGCTTTTATATTTGAAACGTATTGCTAGAACATTTTAGTTATTAATTCTCATTATTTTTAACAAAATAATACAATATAAAGTTAAATGTTTGAATATATTTTTTAAAGGTTTTCAAGTCTACTGAAAACAAAATTAGCACCATTTCGTAGGTTTCATAGGTAGGCACCAAGGAAATATATAGAACACACAAACCTAGGTATATGTTTCAGGTAGACACTTTAAACAACTACGTAACTCATTAGTTCCACTTGGCACCGCAACTCGCTCGCTTGTGTTCATAGAACACAAGCGAGCGACTCGCCAAAAAAAATTTATATACAAAACACTTAAAACACTGAGTAACTTTCATACAAATTTTCTAGACGAGTTGCTCACTTGTGCTTTATGAACTGCATATAAGCAAAAAGGTATTAAGTTGCTGTTTACATAACGCAGACGAGAGACTCGTCTGGAAGATTTCTACGAAAATATTTTTAAATACTGAGTGCTTTTGATACAATTATTTAAAACCAGATATTTGTCTATGTTCCGTAATTTGCTGTCTGCGTTATACAAATGCAGACAGCTTGTATTAAGTTGTCTAGTCTAGAAATTTTGAATGAAAAATACTAATGTGCAGTTCATAAAACACATACGAGCAACTCGTCTAGAAAATTTGTATGAAAGTTACTAATGTGCTGTTCAAAAAATTTACGTGCTGTTCATAGAACACAGGCGAGCAACTCGTCTAGAAAATTTATATGAAAGTAACTACATTTTTTGAGTGATTTCCATATAAAATTTTTTAGACGAGTGCTCGTCTGTGTTCTATGAACAGCACATAATATGATATTTCCACAACACAAACAAGCTACTTATTTTATTATTTGTATAGAAACCACTCACAGTATTTAGTGGTTTTCATACAAAATTTCTTGACAAGTCACTTGCTTGTGATGGGGAAACATCATATAAATTTTTTGAGTGCTTTCCTTATAAACTTTCTGTAAACAGCACATAAAACTGTAAAGAAAAAGGCAAAACATTATTACCGGTTAAGCGTCTCTGGCAGTAAAAGACAAAGGCAGCCACCCAGAAGTGAAAGCAGTCCCAAAATAATTTCAGGTAACGGCGAAAAATACTGTCTGGTATATAGAATGTAAGAGCTGAAAAAGGTAAAAGCATAGCCCATAACATGAACGGCAGCAACCCCCTGGCCGCGCACACAAGTTGGTATTAATTCGGTAGCATATTGGGCACCTGAATTATAAGCGACGGTAACACCAAAACGGCCAATGACTGAGAGAGCCACCACCAAAGTCACATCTTTGAGTAAAATAAATCTTTATAAAAAATAGCAATATCATATACATATTTATCGGTCCTTTATTGCAACATAGTCATATCTCAAAAAATTAGCTTTTCGAGTTAACAATGCAGAATTGTTTATATTGTGTCAAAAATTTATTCTAATTACTTTTAAATTGTTTCCTTTAGGATATATTTTCTAAAAAAAAAATCCTAGACTTGTATGGAAGTTAAAAATTTAAATGTATTTTTCTCGAATGAAACTTGTTTAGTTATGACTATGTTGCCATAAAGGAGCGATATTTATATTACTTACTGTGTTCCGTTGAACTTTCCATATCTTTGAAAAGTATGATTCCTGTACATGATATAAATATGCCGCTCAGTAGCAAAGACATTGAAGCCATGGCTTTGCGGCCGATACGATCTTGCAAAGCAATTAGAAGTAAACAAGCTGGCAAAATGCTTGTGGCACTTAAAGTAAACATGACAAATGGTGAAATGCCAAGACCTTGTACATTACGTGAAACTGCATCGTAGCATAAAGTTATTACCATTCTGTGCTCAACCAAACGGGCAAACAAAAAAGAAAAAAAAAACAAAAAGCCAAAATTCACGAACGTATAAATAAAATGCCATTTAATTAATTGAACATTAATAGCAGACTCATTAAAGTTTTGGTAACGTTGCTGCCTGCAGCAAAGCTTTTTTTTGATACTTACGATTTAAAAAATAATATCAATGTATTACGCCTCAGACGTGGTGTGGCAAACAGACCCCATAAATTAGGTGCAACCTTTGTATGCATTTGATTTCGTTTACATTCTTCAACGAATTCACTATAAACTGCATCATCTACAACTTTGCCATTTATTTTGGCCACACGTTGCAAGCACTGAACAGCTTTGTCATACTTCTGCTTCGATACCAGCCACTGCACACTTTCGGGCACCACAAAATAGAAAAGGGGTACAATAACGAGTGGTACAGAGGTGGCCAGAATGAAACCACGCCAACTCTGCATCAATACTGCAATCCAAGGTGCAGACATGGAGCCAAGACAATAAAAGAAACCAATGCAGATGCTGAGTCCAATTGTTCGTAAAGAGGGACGTAAGTATTCCATAACTAAATATAAGTGCAAGAGAGTATTATTGTGAGGCATATTTATATTAAAGATCTCAGTCAAAAGAGGAAAAGTTTATAGGCTACAATCTCATTGCAAACATTTGAAATAGTTTTTTACTATGAGTATTAATATTCGCAAAGAATTTAATTAAAATTTTTCCAAAATCACATAAATTCCAATTGACGCTATTAAACTATGACGCTCCTAAAACTATGCAAATAAAATTTCAAATTGAATTCATTTAATAATATTCTGGGGTCGAGTTACCGCATATGTGATCGAGTAAAACTGTTCGTAAATTTTTTTATTGGGACTACTGCAGTTGTTATCGTAATTTGCGATTACTGCAAAGGACAACGAGTGTGTAATCGAGTATCAACTGTTTAAATTGCACTTGTTAGCTCTACAGCGATCGAAAAGAAGCTTTTTGTTGTTAAAGTTAAAAAATGTAAGCGCATATTTGAAATTAAGAGCCTATAATTAGTATAAGGAAATTAATTGTTGAAGCAATATTAAATAACAGAAAAAAGATAGGTAAGGTTAGGTAGGCAGGCTGCTGGATCAATTGATTGATGCAATCAAGAAAAAACGACACATTTAAAGAAAAGAAAAAGTGCTCTTTCTTCAAGGCAACGCACCGGTTCACAGTATTAGATAAGATGCTTAAGTTACGTGAAACACACTTCGAATTGATTGATCATCCACCTGATTTAGCTCCTAGTGACATTTTCCTGTTTCCAAACTTGAAAAAATATCTTGCAGGAATAAGATTCATCTCAAGCGAAGAGGTGATTACCGAAACTAACGCGTATTTGGAGGGGTTGCCAAAATCTAGTTATTTAGATAGTATATAAAAGTTGGAATATCGTCTTACCAACTGCAACTGTTGAGCTAAATATATACCTATATATATTTTTTTCCTACTTAGGTAGCTTCAATATCAAACCGACCTCGTACTTGTTTACTCCAATCTCCTTACTATTTATATCACCTATATCCGACCGAAAATGGAATCTTATGTTTGGACAGGTGCCTCAAAGTTTATTTTGCGCTATTGACTCACTGGAGCATCGACGCAGTATGGGGTGTGTTACTCTGTTCCATCGTTACTTCAATGGATTTTGCTCTGACGAGATTAAGGATATTTTACCCGAAGCCCACGCTGTTTTACGTAACACACGGTTATCGTATAAATCCCATCCATTTGTGGTCGATTGCCAGGAGAATTGTACGACGCAGTATAGAGAGAATTCGTTTTTCAGCCGCACGTTTCACCTATGGAATAAGTCAAATGTTCATAAGCACTACTCCCTCTTTCACCTTCCTCACAACCTATTTTCCTAGCTTTGGTACAATGCACCGCATATGTAGGGGTTAACCCCTGAGTACTGGTCCCAGTTTAAAAAATATATTTTCTTTAAAATTAAAAAAAAAATATTCAATTTTTAAATTCCGGGAACATTAAGTCGTTTACGATGAGAAAAGGCATTTTTAACCGGCCAGTAGCTCTGTCGCACTTACCCAAAATATACATCATAACAAAATTGCTGTCCGTTGCCAAGCCCGATAGAAAACGAAAAAGGGAGAATGTTATCAGCTCCGTCCCAAATATTGTTAAAATATTTCCCATCATGGCCACCACGTTGGCTACTATTAAAATTGGAAGCCGGCCTTGTAAATGAAGTATTGTTTTATATAAATAATGCACATAAATATCTCTTACTTACCCACCATATCGGCCAAAATTCCAAACACCAAAGAACCTACTACAGATCCTACGAAAAACATACTTTGACCCAAGGTCAACTTCCAGGCATTATCACAGATCCAATCCATTTCACTGGTAAAACTTTCATAGCCCATATAAAGTTCATAATTGTAGCTGGAGCATGATGAACTAGTGGCGTTTTCTATAGCCAAACAGGATGATGTCAAAGGAGTTGGCGAAGTTAGGGTGAAATTATTAGCGTCATCAGCGGCACACCTTGAGTACATAAATAACAAGAACTTTAAAGATTTTTTAAATGCTTTTGCAACCAGCAACTTTTGTAGACAAAAACTTAATTCGCCGTGCGTGCCACAACTTACCAATACTTGGGCGTAAAGCTTATTATTGTTTGCGAGTAGTAATGCATCGCTGAGAGCAAATTGATAATGCAGAATAGCAACAACATGATCGCCTGCAAACGATGACAATCGCCACATTTTTCTAAAATCTTATCAATTTCCAACATGTTGCAGCGATTTTGATATGACGTTTATTTTTATTTTATTTATTTGTTTGCTTTTCTTTTTGTTTTAGCTAGAAGTCGTTTTCTAATTTTCTTGCCGGTATAATTTGTTTTAAATGCTGCAAAAACATGTGTTGTTAAATATTTTTATTATTGGCGTCACACTTAATGGGCGGTACGTCACTTGAGCAAAAAAAAAAAAAAAAAGTAGAAAATTCAGATGTGTTTGTTTTGATTTAAAAACATCTCTTGATTCGTTTAAGTTTTTGAATTGTTTTGTTGCATTAAATAATTATTTAAGCTATTTGTTTTCGTTGCATGATATTAATGACATACATATTCGTACATCCATTAGGGAAGTGCCGATTCACTATCTTTCGTTTACTTTAGCTATTCTTGAGCACAGAGATTCATACGATTATTTGAAGCGAATATATTTTTTTCAATCGTTAAGAGATGTTAAAAAATAAATGCAAACTTGCAAGTGAAATTGTACTTTATAAAGCATTTCATATCCCCAACTTTCTTCCCCCGGGAAGCAGGTTTTATCTAGGCGTATGCCTAACCAGAGCGCCCTGCTTTATGGGGTAAGGATATCTTATTTGTTGTAGTAAATAAAACCCTAGCAAGAGCTAGCCAGCATCACTTAGGTTGTATTAGGACTTTTGAAACTTCCACGGATACTTCTATAATCGGATAAAAATTCGCTTAGATGATTGTCTGGTTCTGAGAGGTTTCACTGTATGAAAATGAAACAAAAAAATTCGCATCTGCATTGAAGAAAAATATTACCAATTTTGGTTAATATTACTAAAAGTGGCAACACTGTTCAAGATATGATTTTAAGACATCACAGGATTGATTTTCTTTTATAATCATGTTTTCGTATTTTTTAAGTACACTTTCGGGTTATTCGTTTTTAAGTATGACTGGTACTGAAAACAAGTAATAAATACCTAAATTTGGTACGAACTTTTTCTTTCTGTGTATGACTATACTCGTATGAGTTTAATTTACTTTCTGATTTAATGACGATTACTTTCAGGTATGATATTACTCGTATATAATTGCTCATACATTTTAATTTACAAGTTTTTGATTAAACCTTAGAATGGAAGACCTACTCGTATGTGACTGTTTGGTTACACAGCAAAACGTGCGACTCTTTTTAGTCGATTACAACTTTTGTGCTTTTTAAACAGCATTAGAAAAATATGACAGTTTTATATGAAACTACCAAAAAAGCCGATTTATTTTCTTCACACAGAAATACTAAACTGAAGAATTACCACCAAAAAGATGTATTTGCCCAAATTAATTTCACAACAATGAACGAAAAATTTTCACCATTTGACAAAATTTGTTTACCTTCCAAATATGCTTCTCCCTGTTTTTATTCACTTTCTTATATTATTTTAATGCTTTAATACACATAAAATCTAGCATTTTAAAAGATTTAAAACCCTAGAACATTTAAAAATTGCACTTTCAGTTCAACGGCGCTAAAATTCTAGACATTTTTATATTGTTATTAATTATTTGTTTAATATTATATGTTAATAATATTGCCAAAACAAACACGACCGTTCTTTTCTAAATAAATCTACTCAGTTGCCCGTTGTTTTTGAGAATGGGATGTAAGTCTTCCGAAGATTGTGTTTTGCAATAGAAAAATTCAATTATTTGTTTTAATTACATAAATAAAAATAAAGAAAGAACTTCACGTTATCGTTTAAATTAAGCAAATGCATCTTTCAAATGTACTTATTCATTAACTGCGAAAAGAAACATATTTTCTTTCAAATTAAATAAAATGACGAACTGTAGGGGGAAAGAAAAACATTGATTACACAGAAAGAACAACTGCTCTTTGAAAAGAGATGATAACCAGCGAAGAAACAGATCTTTTGCGTTTGAGCTGAATCATGTTGATTCAAATATGTTAAATAGTACTCGTAAGTAGAAGTTAACAGGGTGTGATTAAAAGAGGCACCGTAACTCAATGTTTACACATGCAATTGCAAGTGCAAAAAACTCAATACATTAACATTTTTTTACCTATACATTCATACAGCTGCAAGTAGTGGTCTCACTTGCAAGTGATTTTGGTTGGCAATGATTTTTTCACTTGCATGCAAGAAGCAACCAGCAGTGTTGCCCATAGATATTTAATTTTAACTTTAATGGCTATTTTTCAAGGAAAATTTTTACAAATATTAATATTTTTAGTTATATGCCGAAAACATAATAGAAAAAACAAAACTAAATAAATATCTATAACTTATTTGTTATTTGGAATATAAATTTATTATATATGGGTTTTGCTCTAACGAGATTAGGGATCTTGTTTCCGAAACTCGCACAATTTTACGTAGCACGCGTTTATCGTCCAGAGCTCATCCATTCGTGGTTGATTGCCCAGGGAATCGTACTACGCATTACAGAGAGAATTCGTTTTTCAGCCGTACGCTTCACGTGTGGAATAAGCTGCCTGCAAGCGTGTTTCCTGTTGGTTTTAATGTTGGAAAGTTCAAGTCAAATGTTCACAAACACTACACCCTCTTTCCCCCTCCTCATAACCTATTTTCCTTGTTCCGGTACAATGCACTGCATATGTTGGGGTCATCCGCTGAGTACTGGTCCAAGATAAAAAAATAAAATAAAAAAATACCCTTGTAATATTAAAAGCAAAGCGTTGTTGGCGTACAACAACATTTGTTTTCGACGACATTGCATGTGTAAACAACTGTGCAAATTTCAAATGTTTTCATTATGTTTTCGATGTATTGGTTGTTAATATCGCTCCTTTAATGCAACATAGTCATATCTCAAAAAATTAGCTTTTCGAGTTAACAATGCAGAATTGTGAACAGTACTGCCTTTTATATTGTGCCAAAAATTTATTCAAATTATTTTAAAGCTGTGTCCTTTAGGAGATATTTTCTAAAATAAATTTCTAAGGCTTGTATGGAAACTAAAAATTTGAAATGGGTTTGTCTCGAAACAAGCTTTTTTTAGTTATGGCTATGTTGCAATAAATGAGCAACATGTACACGCAATTTGTAACAAGTTACTTGCCCGTGTAAATCCTTTGTAAGTCCCAATTTTCACGAGGCAACTTTAGTTGCGCAAGTCTTGAGTTTGCGTAAAAACTCATATGTATATAAACAAAAAACAGCTGATTATTTAATTCTAGTTCGAACCCTTCCAAAAAAAAGTTCGTGCAAATTTGTACAGGATATGAAAAAAAATTCGTTCATTCTCTCCCAAAATTGCACAAAAATTGTTACGTGGAACGCTTTTGAACTAGTTCGGGCTGTTTCGTTATTCACGTGGTACACACCTATAATCAGAACATTTGCAAACTGATAAAAAGTTTTTGTTTAAAAACCAATTAAAAGAAAACCTATTAAAAAATTTTGGGGGTCTTTTGGAAACAAAAGGAATGAATCAATATATTTTTATAAGCAATCACAAAATTGTCAACAATTTTATATGAAAAGCACTCAATATACACTTTACAAACATTTTTTGCTTGCTTGTGTTGTGGAAACATCACATTAATTTGTTGTTATTAAACTTATTCATTAAACTCGCTTAGTTAGAAAAAGAAAGACCAATAGTATTATCTGTGCTGTAGGTCATTAAAAAGACAGCTAGCTTGCGGTTAGATTTTATAACATACGAGTAAATACACATAAGAAATTTTAAGTTTAAAACATTTTTAACTTTTAATTATTTAAGCGCCAACAAGCGTAATAGTTTAACATACATATATGTTATGCGTGACTAAAGATATTTACTTAGTGAGCGTCATAGGCCATAAATTTGCCGTATATGAATGTGCGTAAGCAATCATGACGTTGGCTCGAAAACCACAAATTTAATTTGTAACAGAGAGATTTTACGTTTTTCTTTCTTAATTAAATGATCACTAATAAAAAATTGTTTAAACAAATCAATATTAATATATTAACAAATGATTTGGTAAAAATTTATTAAGATCTTTTCGAATAAATTAGAATAGTTCTGAATATATTTAGTTTATATACTCGTATTAATGTATGCCAAGTCAAGATTTAAATTCAATAAACAGCTGCATATTAACAAAAGAAATTATTGCCGAATTATTTAAATACAGACCACACATTTGATTAAAACTACTGTAGTTTTTTTTTACTTATCGTTTTAGATGTTAATTTTTGAGTTAAATTTCACTGAAAACATACACTCGCATTTTTTTTATATTGTTTCTATATTTTTTTTATATTTTATTTAGTTTTCAACAAATATATTGATATATTTTACTCTCTGTCATTCAGATTTGATATGAAAGATCACTGCCACTGGGCTAAACTTATTAGCAACTGCTTTTAAGTTAAGCTTGAACTCAGCTAAAAATTCAAGCTGTAACAGATATTTAGAAATAATCGAAATAAATATTATTTTAAGATTTTTCATGACAAAGTACTAAAAACACAGACACGCAATTTATTGTAGTTAATAATTTCCCCAATTATAATGTTATAATACATTTTACAGCGTGGCTGCGATCGTGTTTGCTTTAAGCAAAATAGAAAGTAAGAGTATTTGGTTGCTCTTATAGAAAAATATTTTGTCATTGTTCTGCCAGAAAATTTGAGGAAACTGCTTGAAACAACTTGAAAACACAATTTCACATTAAATAACTTTTCATGTAAAATTACAGCCGGTCATAATTGCAATTAGAGTTGCCATTACTAACTTTTTTCAATATTTAGAATTTTCACCTCTATCGATTTACTTTCTTTACGGATCACGTATAATCAGAACAACGGTCATTGCCACTTTTTTTTACTCTGGGAATGCCCATTACATATATAGTGCATTGTACTGGAACCAGGGAAGTAGATTGTGAGGAGGGCAAAAGAGGGAGTAGTGTTTGTACACGTTTGAGTTGAAGCTACCAAAAACAACATGCAAAGACCAAAACAAACATTATCGCAGCATTTAAGTTCTAGAGTTAAATTAAAGGCTTAAATAAATGGATTAAATGAGCAAATGCGAATATTTTGCTTATTCAACTAAAAATGTGCTTCACTTGATCCACAGGAAACTTCAGTTTGGTGAGCTTTGTGGGTTGGCGAAATCATTATTCGTTTGGACTTCAAAAACAATGATAGTCATCATATTACTGTTAATAGAGAACGGTACAGGGACATGATTAGATATTTTGTCGCATCTATATTAGCTGGTACTAATCTTGCTGACATATGGTTCAAACAAACTCAAACTTTTGATGAATATATAATTGTACGTAGTCGTGCAACTAATTAGCCACGAAATTCGTGTGATTTAGCGACATTTAATTGTTTTCTTCGAAGTTACGTAAAGTCAATACATTGATAAGCTAGATGCAAGTGAACAACTGTGAAAATGATTTACATCAGTACCTGCCTTGACGGCCTAACCTGATGGTGGACCAATTCCACGAAGTGAATTTTTCACGATTCACCACCGCCCCCGTGTGGCTTGCTAGGCTCACACAGGTAGCAATTCTTCTTATATGATTGCGATCATATGAACAACTTCTTGTTGAGGAGTTCGGGCTTTCTAATCCCACATGTATGCAATTTCCCAGCCATCAACGGAAGACAAGGCTTAATGGGTTGGTAGGCCGAAGCCCACTAGCAGCATCAGCCCTTAAACCAACTCACCCGTCAAACCGTCACCACAGGTTCCTTAAAGTACACGTATCTGTTGTATAGGCAACAGATCCTCGGGAGTTTGTTAGCCCTCGAAAAAAGCCATCACCAAACAATTATCAAGGATACTAACACTCCCTTCCTGCGTTTTAGGTTTCAACCACAGCCAGAACGTTTCAGCCAAGGTAGGCACCTCAACCATGATCAGCCCGGGTCGAACCTCAAGCAGATCTTCCCGGGGGCCATGCTGATCCCCGTTCTGCCTTGGTAAGGGTTTCGGAAGCCAACACAACATAAGTCATGTGGCTTCCTAGAGTTTTGTTTGCCGCAATAAACGGGGGACCCCTTCCCCTCTTTTCCCCGAAAAACAGAGCGTTCGAAGAGCTATTGGCTAAAAACGACCGCAAATGTTGCGAATAGTTTGTGAATTTGTTGTTTAAGACAGCGCCATGTACACTAGAGTGGTTCGAAAAAAATGTGTCAGTCATTAGAGATAATGTGTGTAAAACAATTCGAATTTTTATTTTTTATTTATTTTTTTTTTTTTTTATTTAGCCCCTGCAGAGTCGTGAACACAACGCGATATAAAACGTTATGATCGGACTAAAACTGGCGATACAAGGAACAAAATACCAAAAGGGTGAAATTTGTAGGTGTGGCAAAAAAATAAAATTAAATAATTTTTACATTATCTTTAATCCTAGCGAGTCACTGACATATTATTATTATTTTTTTTTTTTTTGTGAAAGGCGTCCCCACGGGGAACAGGTTTTGCCTTGGCATAGAGAGGAAATAGTTACTCGTTTGTTGGAGCCAACGAAAGTCTAGGAAGCCGCTTTATTTATGTTATGTTTGATTTTCAAAACCACTACCAAGGCTTAAAATTGACAGAATGGGGATTAGCAAGGCCCCCGAGAGATTCTGCATTGCAGATCAATGTCAAAACTACACGGAAAACGAGTTACTCTAATGTAAACATCAGCCGTGGTGCCCACTTGGGCGAAATCGTATTTAGTTATTAATGTCATATAATTTTTTATCTAGAAAAGCCCGTTTCATTGATAATAAAAATATGCTTTTTTATTTTGTTAAAATCTAAATTAAACTTAAAATAAATTTGCTGTATACTTCGCGAAACTTCATTACTATCTTATGCGCACCATTACTGGATTATCCATAATGGGCAATAACAGACGAGAACAATTGTTCTGCAGCTTGTAGACGAACGGGGGATGAAAGTGATATTTTGCCGGCATAATTTTTTCAACCAGCTTTATGCCGGCACAAGCAGAACAAACCAATACAAATATAAGCCAAGCAATCAAATGTATACAAAAACATGAATACCTACACAATGCTGTGTATACGTATACATGTTATGCCGGATTAATTAGTCTCGTCTGTTCTTTAAAGAACAAAAAATTGTTCGGACTAAAAATTATTCTCGTGTGTTATTGTCCAATAAGAATAACCCAGTAATGAGTTCTGTAGGGCAAACGCTAAACCTTAAAGAAAACAAACTAGAAACTAGAGCAACAGCTGATTCTTGGTGCTGCCACTTGTTAGAACAATCGTGTGACTGGTCTTTGGCAATTATAGTCACAAAATCAGTTTTGCAATCTTGCGGCAAATTTAATAAAATATGACAATCATATGACGATAACTTTTAATTGCATCAATTTTATTATAGTACACCAATTCAGAGCACACTAAAAATTAGGTAAGAGTAGTGAATTTAAGTCAATCGTTTAATCCCAGCTTCAGGTTTGAGTCACTTTTAAGTTAATTATGGAGTTAAACTCTCACTTGTATTAGGGTGGAGCCGGGAGCTAAAGCATATTTAACTGAAATTTTTCGTATCGTAATATATTTTCTTGATTGAAATAAGCTTTTTGTTATATAATTACATATTATTAGGTTATTATGCTATAGTACTAAGTTTATACTAGTAATTTATATGAAATTAAAGGAGCAAACAATCATATCTACTCTAATCTATTATAGGTATATTTAGTTTTGCTGTACATGACCAAAGATCTTGTTATATAAGCGCTGAACAGAACTTTTACTTTTAGTTCCATATGTATGTACGAGTACATACTTCGTGTGTGCATGCTTCAAATTATTTGCACATTTTTAAATAGCTTTATATAATAAATATTTGTCTAGATGTGTGTTATGCCATTAATTACTGTCTGCATGAAATATTCATGTCACATTTGCAATTTTGTATAACATTCGCAAACAGTTTTAATCCGCATAGTGCCAATATGTCTATGTGTGTTTTCAAACCCAGCAAGCAAATCAAAGTCAATTACAGTATATGAAAACAACTTAAAAATCGTTCATTACCAGGCTTAAATTTTAAATTTCTTCAGCAACTAAAACATGCCAAGCTAACATGTATGTAAAGAGTCTTAGCTAAATTTTTGTGAAATTATTAAATTTTTGTCTAGCATCTTCAAATCATATACATATATGTAAATTTATTCATGTCACATCAAACAAAAATTCAAAATTATAATATAAAAAATTTTTAACCAATAATCGCTTTTGTCAACAATTATTTTAATAATAAAAATTTTTGTATAATACATAAGTATGTGCAAATAGAACAAATTTATTTCGAGTTGATAGAACCCGTATCATGTGATCATTTACTCTATGGTTATAAGTTGATAAAAGATGATAGTTCGTCTTGTAGTTTTTTTATAACCCTTTAAGATCGGCAGAAGTTCATAATTGGTATTGAAAAATAAGGACGAGAGAATTGTATAGACCAATTTATTAATAAAATATCATCATAAATTACTACTATGCTATATGACATTGAACATGTGACCGCTACGGTCACATGTTCAATGTCATATTTAAATATTAGTTTCATTTTTTTGCAATAAAGTACATTTCTTTGATAATAATCATATAAAGGGGTTTCCAAAAGGTACTTGACAACTTTGAATTTAATTTGTGAACGCACTATTTCATCTTACACTTACTCTCCTTTTTTCCGTAAACTCAACATTTTCATCATGAAAGAGTACACGAGCGAACAACGTATATTTAAGAGCGTTGACTCGAATTTTCGGTCTTTCTTCTCGCCCTAGTAGACAAGCAATAATAAGTAGAGTGCAAAAATTTGAGTCTACATATTCATTGTGTTATGTTGATGTGTCAGTAAGACAAAGGATTGGTCGAAGTGACGAAAATATCGTTGCCGTTCAGGCATCCTTGACATCGCCAAGACCACTTTATGGCAAATTTTGCATAAAGATCTTGGTTTACATCCACACAAAATCAAACTGACTCAAGAACTGAGCCAATTGACTATTTCACCCAACGTACGTTCTCCGATTGGACTTTGGAAAATGCGCCAAGAAGATAAATTTCATCGTAAAATCATCTTCAGTGACGAAGCTCTTTTTTGACTGGTGGTTATTGGTCTGGTGAAAATCTACATGTGATTCATAAATCATCACTCATCCGCAAAAAATAACCGTTTGGCGCGGTTAGCATGCTGGCGGCTTCATTACACAATATTTTTTTGTCGACAATAACGATCTTCACGGTAATAGCAATTATTATGCCGCCATCATTACCGATTACCGGTGTCACAAGCCACACAGCATAGGTTACAGCCGATTTATTGAATAGTGTTATCTCAGGAAATGGACCAGTCAATTGGCCACCCTGTTTGTATAATTTAACGCCGCTAGTTCTTTTTCTTTAGGTCACGTCAAATCTTTGGTCTATGCCACCAAGAAGACGACGTTGGAAGAACGCGAAATAGCGGCCATTGCGTAACTGGGTCTAACAAACCGACCACTGCCAACATAGCCGCAGTGACCATATGAACGAAAACGAGTTCCATTCATAAATGTTTTGATTGCACTTCAAGTCGATCATAAAGTTTTGGAAATATCTCAAATAGTTTGAGATATTTACAGCTAGGAAACAAAAACAAGCTGTATATGTATATTTTTGAGTTGATATAAATATTATTCGCTAATCGGGTAAATAATAATATTCTTAGTACGGATTCCTGATTACTCGTAAATCAACTTCAAAATTCTTGAATTAATCACATTTAAGAATGATTCGATCTCAGGTTTTCTCAAATCAATCTCATTTTCCACTTATATCAAAAACAGATTCGGGTTTAAATTTGTCTAAAAGTAAGTATATAGCGCTTGGATAATACGTACCTGAATCAAGTAATCCGTACTTGTATGAAGAAAATCCGTTCTTATCGTACTTTGGATTGACTTAAATACAGATGGCTTGAATTTTCTTTTCAGTGTATATCAAAGGAAAAGCTTCGAAATGAGCTTATAATTATACAAACACATTTATTTTGACATTTATAAAAGAAATAAATAAACAAGTAATACAGGATTTACTGCAAGCTTATGTCACTAAAGGGTGTTTCAGACTATCATACAAGTCTCAAGATTTTGATTGGATTTTGTGAGACAGAAATCTAATGATATTTGTTGTGACTGTCAAAAAATCTAACTTACCATTACATTTTGTGTTCAGACCATCACACCTAAAGTAAAATAAGAAATACGATTTGAGAATAAACAGCCAATTTGCTTAATGTCTGGTTTTAATATTTTCATTATTTGCTTTTGTAAAAAATGCAACCCTGATCGAATGAAAAATCTTATTGCTTAAATTAATTTCTACAAATGCTGAAATGTTATGGGATGTCAAATCTCTTACCGTATTTTGCACGTATTATTTGAGTTTTTGGCAAGTCTTAATACAAAATGGGATAGTCTGAAATGCCCTTAAGTTGTATTTTTTATGGGCGGAACGGCGTGTTACACAGTCAAATATTATAATGCTGCTGTCTAAAATTCATCCGTACGGGCGCTAGAGGTTTAATTTGTATAGAATCAACACGTTTTCGTTAGAATCTTAATGAACTTATAAACATAAACAGTTCAGAACAAGAATTATGAAAAAAAAAATGTACAAAAATCGCAAATTTCATCACAATTTTACAATTCATTAAATGACAGCAAAGGCAAAGGAACGGACGACAAAGAAGTTGCTTTTCGTTTGACGTAAAGCAGACAGATTAAAAATCGGCATGAATCCATTTAATCTTAAAACCAACAATGAAGATATAGAATAGTGAAATTAAATCATAAAATAATTATTTAAATGTGTGCTATAAAGATTGTGAAAAAATTAGAATACTACGACCAAGTGCAAAACAAAAATTAACAAAGTATGTAGGTATATAAAGTATACACGTGTCCTTGCTACTTGGGGCAGCGAATCAGCCTTTATGTATAAGTATTTACGTATATTTACGCAAACATACGAGGGCTGGCTATTGATTCCGGGACTTTTTCAATTTCTATGGATGTAATTTTAAATGCAACGCTGTAGCCACCAACCACTGTTCTACAGTATTTGCTATCGAATTTTAAGCAATTAAGTTCACGTCATTAAAAGCAGAAAACCTTATATTACGAGTAGATATTGATTATTTCTTCGTAAAAAAAAACATCACTGAAAGTAAGGATAAGATTGATAAACACTATGGGAAATCTGTACCATCAATTTCAACTGTTAAGAAGTGGTTAACTGAGCTTTGTTAAGGTCGTACCAGCAAAAGTGTCGCAAAACGTTTAAGCCCAGATCAACATTCCAAAAATCATGAAATAGTATTGAAAGTATGTGAAGTAGCTGAGGCATCTCAATAGAACGAGTACCTCACATATTACATGAATATTTGAACATAAGAAAAGCTATCTGGAAGATGCCTGACCGAAGATAACTACAACTGTTTGACCACTTCAAAGGTGTCTTCGACGATGACCAACCGTAGTCCGGACAGAGTTTTTATGCCATTATATAACCCAAGACAACCATTGGCTTCATCACAATGCCGCCAAAGACCAAGAAGCAATCCAAACAGTGGTTTTCACTATATAAATGTGAACTAAAATAGAACAAGATAGATCTGTCAGCCAGCAAAGTCATGTGCCACTTTCTTTAACCTTCATGGTGTCATTGGCTTAGGTTTCCTAAAGAAGGGTGAATATTATTCAGAACCTTAAGACAGGCTTTATCAAGACAGTGCATTTCACCGTGTGGACGTGTACCAAGTTAGATCTGTCAGCCAGCGCGGTCTTGGGCACACATTTTTTGTAACCTTCATGGCGTCATTGATTTAGATTTCCTAAAGAAGGGCGAATATTATTCAGAATCTTAAGGCAGGCCTTATCAAGACAGTGGATTTCACCGTGTGAACGTGTACCAAGGCAGATCTGTCAGCCAGCACGGTCCTGGGCACACATTTTTTTAACCTTCATGGCGTCATTGATTTAGATTTTCTGAAGAAGGGCGAATATTATTCAGAACCTTAAGACAGGCTTTATCAAGTCAGTGGATTTCATCGTGTGAACGTGTACCAAGGCAGCCAGCGCGATCTTGGGCACACTTTTTTTAACCTTCATGGCACCATTCACTTGGATTTTCTAAAAAAGGGCGTATATTATTCAGTGACTTTAGACAGGAGCAATCAAAACAGTGCATTTTACCGTGTGAACTGCCAAACTAGATCAGGCTGACAGGCAGGCTAGGCTGACTGGAAACACTTTGTTTTTTACCTTCTTGGTGTCATTCACTTGGATTTCCTAAAGAAGGGCGAATATTATTCAGAGGCTTAAGATAGATTCGATATTTATTCAAAGCAAAATCGATTATATAAAAACTACTACCCCATCCATCATATTCTCCAGACTTAGCCCTTGGGAAAACTACATTTTTTCAAACCTGTAAAAAAACGGCTGGGTGGCAAAACAAACGCTTATTTTCAGAGCTTTAAGAACCCCTATTATTTCGAAAGAATAAAAACCTTAAAAAACGATAGACTAAATGTATTGATCTAAACGGAGTTTATGTTGAAAAATAAACGGTTGACGACAAAAAAAAAACTTTGTTTATTCATATAGTCACGGAGTTATCAAACAGCCCTCGTATTTCGAAATTTCTAAATAAAAAAATTGTTTTGTTAAAAATAAACAAATAAATGATAATTTAGATAAAAAATATCAACAGTTATTCTAAAAATATATACATGTATGTATGCATTTTGCGAACAAAAGAGAAAAAAAATTAAATCTTTTATCTTCCAGTTAAAATAACTGTATTAGATTATTTTCTAAACTAGTAGCTTTTGGGAAGAGTTTGTAATAACATATCAAAAGAAAAAAGAAAACGAAAGTGACACCGGCAGTCCTCAGCATGGATATTGAAAGGGCTTTGGAGAAATGCGGTAATTTTGGTCGTTTTCAGTTGGTGCTGTTGCTGTGCTATGGCTACACCAATCTCATGTCCTCCATGCATTATTTCTCCCAAACCTTGATATCTTTTACGCCCGAACACTGGTGTTATCACGAACAGTTGCAAAACAAAACATTTTCAGAGATTCGTAACATTTATAAGGATTACACAAATCCTCACTGTACCCTGCTGGAGTTTAACGAGGAGGGTGTAGCCAGAAGAGCAGAAGTAGGAGTTTGTCGTAAGTGGTTTTATAAAAAGGAAAACGGCTATGAGAGCATAACAACTGAGGTGAGTTTAAAAAAAGGGATGTGGACCCTAAGGCATGCTTAAACTTGTTTATTCCTTTATCATTGTACACTGCATGATGTAAAATATACAAGGTAGTTGCATTCTCTCAATGCACCATCTGACAAGTACACAGAAAAAAATAGATGAGATTTTTTTCCAATCAAGTTATGTTATTAATAAAAAACCATCAATTTGATAAAATATGCATTGACTTAATTAAATTATTATTAATAATGAATTTTTGGAAATATCTCTTCATAAAATGCAATTAATAAAAAGTTTTCCGAATTATTGACTGTTATTCAATAAATAAATTTAAAAGGTTGTCATATAGCAGTGAAGAGTTGTTGTTTCTTTAACAATTTTTTTTGTTAAATATATTTTACATATTAACAAAAAAATTTTTCAACTCAATAATTTTTGCTTTTAAGTGAAAAAGCTATTTCTACTTTATAATTTGAATTATCAATCCGGCAAAAAATATTTTTCACAGGAAATTTGATAAATATAGTGCAATTTTTTTTATCAATATGGCATCTATTTTTTTCTGTGTATAAGGAATATGGCATTTTCTGTGCTACCGTGTTAGTCCATATGTTTCCTTGGTTTCTATTTTGTTTGAAAATAATATTAAAATTGTGACTCACAAAACAGCTAAAAAATTAAATACACTACATAAATCTAAAATATATAAAAATCAACATATACTTATTTCAATATTTAAAAGAGTACGAAATGAAGTAATTTCATTACAATTTTATTCACTTGTATTTATCGTGCTCCAGACTCAACAAATGAGCTGCATATTTCAAAATTGCAAAAGCAAAAAATATTTGTGCAAATATACAAATATTACATATTTTAAGATGCTTAAATTAAGTGATATTCATCTGCAGTGGCTTGCAATATATCAAAAACTGAGTACCCAAAAGAACTGATCGTTTTTTTGATGTGTTTTAATAAGAAACGATCAAGAAGGGCTACGCCGGAATGCAATACCAATAAGCACAAGGCAAAGTATGACTACAATATACAAAGAATAAAGTTATTTCAATACTTATTTTATACTTATTTGTATTAATGAAATTTGTTTTATTCAAAACATTTGTTTTATTAAAGGCTCTGTCACACTATCCTGCTAGATCGTGCGATGTACCAAATAACACATGTGTGCTGAAAAAGTACTAAAAATGCAACTGTGTGACAGAGTTTTTGACAAATCCTGCGATTTGAAAAATTTTATGAAAATTTTCATAACATGATGGTTTCTGTGCGATCCGTGTGGTACACAGAGAAAATTATAGTACACAGAGAAAATTATAGTAAAAATAAAAGCAACAAAATTTTTGTCTGAAAAAATAATTTGTATGCATATACAAAAATATCAAAAAAAAAAAAACCTTGGATATCCTATTTTGTTGTTGTTTAAAGAAATAGTTGTTTTCGATCAATAAATATTTTTACTAAACTTTTGTTTGAATCCACGAATTCTTTTACAGGTCCGCATTCAATTAGTTTATTAATTGATTCAACGAATTTTTTCTGTGAAATAATTTGTCTGTGGTAAAGAAATTTCATGTTTTAGCTGTGTGAAAAAATATTATATTTGACAGCATAAAATTTTTACAAAAAAGAAAAAAAATTTAACAAAACTAATAAAAAAATAAATAAAAATGAATAAATTAAGCAATAATTATAATTTTTTTTTTTTTTTTTTTTTTATTGGACCAATACTCAGAGTACCCTACATATGCAGTGCATTGTACCAGAACTAGGAAAATAGGTTGTGAGGAGGGGGAAAGCGGGAGTAGTGTTTGTGAACATTTGACTTGAATTTTCCAACGTTATAACAGACAGGAAACACTTCTGCAGGCAACTTGTAATAGAGCCCAAGGCAGCTTTATACAGGTAGTGGCAGAATTACAATAAATATAACACCAACAAAATACATGTTGATGTTTGTTGGTGTTGTATTTATTGTAATTCTGCCACTACCTGCATAAAGCTGCCTTTATAGAGCCATTTTTCAATTTAGTATTATTTGATTTTTACACTTTTAATTATAAAATTTTCAATTATAATTTATTTCAATTAAATTCCTACATTTCAAATATTGCTATTCTATTGTCAGAATTTATATTGGCCCCTAGAGCTAGTAAAATTTTATTCACCTAAGAAATGTCAAAATTTTACTTATAAGAGTGCTTTGCTTCCGTTTCACACACTTCCAAAGTAGAGTTATTATGACAATAAACGTTTTTAATTATTTTATTGTATATATAAATTATTGCAATCATACTTGTATAACAGTGTGGCCTACAACGCCATTTTGAAGCGATTTTGTAAAGACGGCTAGACTTTTAAAACATTTTCCTTTGAATGAATCGTACGATCGTGAATTGGATTGCATGACATAAACATGACGTTATCCCTCATAAATGCTAAGTAATTTCAGTAACATAAATGAAAATTGTACAACTGAAAACTGTAAACAAACAATATATTAGGCTTTAATTGGAGTTTTGTATTTTCAGTTAAACTGGGTTTGTGATACAGCTTATGAATCTGCTGTGGGCCAATCGTTTTATTTCTTGGGTGCAGTTATTGGTACCATTTCGTTTGGTTTTCTAGCTGATCGCATTGGACGTTTGCCCGCCATTATTTTGAGTACGATTTCGGGTGGCCTGGGCGATTTTTTGTCCTCTTTTGTCAACAGCATGGGAATGTATGCTGTAACTCGATTTATTTCTGGCTTAGCCACGGATACGTGCTTTATGCTGGTATTCATATTGGGTAAGTAATTAAAAGTGCACACAAACCTGTGAGTTAGAATACTGATTGTCAAAAGTATAGAAAACTCTTTTGAAAACGTTATATGACTCCATCTCTTAGAGGTTGAAAGTTTGAAGTAAAGCTTTTTACTGAAAGAGGTATTCACGGTCGAACCTGCTCTGGCAAGTTCGTTTGTAATCTCTAAAGTGATTTGTTTGGGCAAGGATGCAAACAAAAGTAATGTCAGTGTGACGAAGAAGGAAGAACATGCTTTCATGAGCTGACAAGCTCAGATAATGCAATTTATGGCCGGATGCTAATATTTTTACAAACATTTAAGTCAGTCAAAGACGTAGACATGTCCCTTCCTAACAGCTAGTGCCTTAGCTCGAAACATTTATCAGGGTTTTTGGTAATATTTTCGAATCGCGAAGTAAATAGAAATGTTGCTAAATCAAATATCACAATTTACCCTGTTATCAATATCATTCCATACTCAAAGTCGGACTGCGCTATCAAAATACCCCTATAAATAAATCCACGGACATACGATGTAGCAATGTATTCAAAGCGTATCGTGCCAAAACCATATATTTTATATACATATATAAGTTTGTTTTGAAACTATCTCTAAAATGTAACAATATACGAGTATTCATACAGGGTGGCCAAGAGCACCACGTCAAGCCAAAACAGGGTGACAGGATTGATTGCAACCATCAACCGTCTCGCTCGCTTATGGCAAACATGTCTACTCTCCATCTCTATCATTGTTTTGCCGTAAAATTAAGAACCTACCAGGAGCTTGTGTGAATAAAAAACATTTCAACTGAGTAAAATGGGTTTTTTTTTATCTTGGACCAGTACTCAGGGGATGACCCCTACATATGCAGTGCATTGTACTGCAACTAGGAAAATAAGTTGAGATGAAGAGGAAAGAGGAAGTAGTGTTCGTGGAAGTTTAAATTTAACAATAATAACACGAAAGACTAAAACAAACTCTATTGCAGTATTTAAAATGCTGGAATCAAATTAGTTCAAACTGATCAGCGCCCAGTGTATATACCTTCGACACTGTTCAGATTAGCAAAATTTAGTCCAACACCTTCCACACCACAAGGTAATGAAGTACATTCAGAAAAAATTAATATTGTGCATATAAAGAAAACACGGACAACGGCGAGAGAAGAAAAAAATGGAAACGCGTGTACACATACTGCTACCTATTCCGGTGCACTTTGATTTCATACGAAATTAATAATGAACATGTGTAGGTATACAGAAAATACGGACAACGGTAACAAAAGACATGTGCACACGACGAGAGACAAAACACTGAGTTATTAAAAATCAGGTTACTTTAGGTTTTTATTGTTTTTTTACTCGTTTTTTTAGTGTGAAACTAACAAGTACTGAACCATTTTACGCACTTTTAATGCTACTTGCCAAGGCACTTTAGTATATATTTTTTAAAGCAGGGTCTTTCAAAGTCGACAAATTTTGAAAAATTTTAAACTGCATGGAATAGGTATTTTTTCCGATTTTTCCTATTACGCCATTGGCGTTGAGTTCTCGGACACCCTGTAGTATATATCTAATATTTTACATATACGTATCTTTCCACTTAACACGCTTAACTTTCGAGTTTCATTAATCTACTTATATACATATATGTTTGCTTCTTGTTTCACTTTTCAGCCTTTGAATACCTCGATCCCAAAAAACGTACCTTTGGTCTCAACATTATAACGGCCACTTTTTATTGCACCGGCTTAATGTTTTCTCCCTGGATTGCTCTATGGGCCAAAACATGGCGCTTGTATCTGTTATTCGCTTCTGTGCCACTGTTACTGGTCTTTGCCTATCCCTTGGTGGCTTGCGAGTCGGCAAGTTGGCTATTGACCAGAGAAAAGTATGACAAAGCTGTTAAGTGTTTGAAACATGTGGCTAAATTTAATGGCCGTCAGGTGGATGAACAGGTGTTTAACGAATTTGTGGCATACTACAAACAAAAAGCCATTGAAGAACAAAAACTCAAAAACGATGATACTTTTATGGGCATGTTTCGAACTCCACGTTTACGGAAATTCACTATAATTTTGCTGATCAAGAGGTAACTGCACAAACTGTTCGAATAATTATTTAAAATTTTGAGACAAAAAAGGCTTTTGAGAAGTTGAACAGATTATTTTGCTTCTTTTAATCTCCAATATTTTGCCTTTTTACTTATACGACCCACTTTTCTATTGTTTTCACGCGCAATGCGAGTCATGCCACGTTCAGTATTGTCGGACAATCTATCGTAAAATGTTTCATAGCAAAATAACGTCGCCAAAAAAATTTTGATATATTTTATTTTTATTTATACGAAGAGGAAAATTCAAGCACTTCAGGCAAAATCAAACTTCTAATACTCATATTGATACCAATCAAAAAGTTATAAGCAACTTGCTTTCTATACACGTATTTCTGTCTACCTGTATATGTCGAAATTTCATAGGAGCTACATTTGAAAGGTTTGAAGAAAAGCAGAGACGTTTGCAAAAGAAAAAGTGTTTTTTGTATTTTGCCAGGTATTATTAAAACATTTTGCTTTTTAAATTCTTAATAATTTATTTACACTACTGATATATAAAGTTGTTGTATGTTTGAGAATATCTTTCAAAGGTTTCCAAGTCTAGTGATATGATTAGGGTATATCCTATGTCGACATATTAACAACTTTAAATGAAAATGTAAAACCTTACATGACATGACCAGCTTGGAGTAATGTGGGTCTGGGATTTTAGTAACTAAGATATATCGCACCAACATAATTGGCAGGGGTGGTTGAGAGGCGATGCGCCCAATAGCATCAGGGTGAATACGCATGGTTATGGGTAAATTTCGTAGTGATTTTTGGTTCTGTATACTTACTTATGAAATCTGATGGGTATAGAGATATCGAGAGTATTCACTCAATAACCCGGTCCATAAGGTAGTTTTAGTTAGCAAGTCTGCTCTATTATGTCTTTTGTGTCTTCACTATCGGTATGTAAGATATAACCAGATATAAAAAATTGTTCTTATAGCATTATTATAACCATGTCTTTCGATATCATCTCACGTAATATGGAGGGTTTAGGCTCATCGCCCTTCAAGCTGTTTTCGTTTTCTGCCGTCGTTTATGTGCCAGCTGGTCTGACAATAATTGCCTTCCAAAACATTATTGGCCGTAAGGGTATGGCCACAGCTTCCCTGTTTGGCAGCAGTCTGATTACATCTGTTACAGGCTTTCTAATTGCCTTTTTGGATCCCAAGTCCAATGCCACTTTATTGGCCATTATGGTGGGCTTGGGTCGTTATGGTGTTGTGGTAGCTTATGATGCTGAAGTCCAATATTGCACGGAAATTGTACCTACCAGTGTAAGAGGGCGAGCTGTTAGTAATATACACGTCTTGGGCTATGCTTGTAGCTTCTTTAATTCGTATGTTATTCATTTGGGTAACTATTACAAGCCGTTACCTTCAATTTTCCTGAGTTTCATTTTACTGATTGGAGCTGGTTTGTGTATGTGCTTGCCGGAAACTTTAAATAAGTAAGTAGTTTTGGATTTCTTATAGAAAAGGTGATTGATTGTTTGATTTGCAAATTTATTTTTCAACAGGAAACTTCCCGAAACCTTGAGTGATGGTGAGACATTCGGTCTCAATGAAAAGTGGTATTATTTTCCTTGTTTTAGCAGAAAAACAAAACAATGCTTTGAGGAAAAGCAAAGCTATACAAATAAAATAGACATTACAGATTTTTAGTCTTGAAGTTTTTCAGGATTTTTTTTTATATTAATTTTTTTTTTAGTAATGTAGAGCTTTAATTAAAACTTTTGTAATAATATAAAGAAAAAAAATATCTTCATAATTTGCACAAGCAAAACTAGAACAGAAAATTGCTCTACACATTTGTGGCGCAGATAAGAATGTCGAAAGTGCTGCCATTTCTAAGCAAAGGCACACACGTTGTAGGTAAAGTGCTGCCAAATTTATTAACGGCAAGTAACTGCAAAAACCAGCAAAAACTAATTTTTTTAATAAATGACAAAACACACCTTTCATACACATTTTGTTTTTATTATTACACAAATTAAACTATTAAATAATTAATTTTATTTAAAAAACAGAACATCATTGAAAACTTACTGCTTAATTGTAAAAAGGGTTTTCTAAATTAAGTAAAAATTGTGCCATATTTGTACAGTAGATACATGGAAAATTAATTTTGGTAATCTAAACTCAAATTCTTAAGTCAAAAAAAAAATGGAACATTTCTTAAATATTTACGAGGAAAATTGCAAAAACAAAACCCTAAAGCCAATATATTTTCTTTATAGTTTGTATTATATTTTTATAAAGTAAAATTTTTCTCTTGGAATTCCCTAAATAGAAATGTGGTTTGTTAATTCCCATTAATTTTGTTCTTGCACGAAATTGCAATTCAAGTAAAAATTGCGTTTTCATAAAGGCATTTTAGTTTATTTTATTTTTTTAATAGTTTTATATCTAAATTTTATGTTTAGGCATAATTTTACGGTTTATAAATGGTATAAAAAATACTTAACTATAATATAAATCCTATAATAAGTACCAAATGTACTGGCTATTTAACTTTTACTATTTTGGATGAGCGTTAAGTGAGTAGTGGATATTTTTTTAAATAAATGTTAACTTAATAGGTGATTTTCAATTAATTATTATATAATTCATGTACAACTATTACTATTGCCGTCGACTTCTGGCCGTATGGAATTAACGACAACGCCACCGTGCTCCAGACCCGCTGTCAGGGATTGTTTACGTTTTTCATATGGTTCCATTTCAGAATCGGAATCTGTTTGAGAGTTTCTATTTTTCGACAAACAAGGGAAGTCGAACATGCTTTCACCTTGGCCAAAGGTTTCACCTTCTTCCAGGGTTTTGGGAAGAGTTCTGAAAAACAAGAAAAATTAAATATTTCTCGTTAATAGATTGTGAGTTATAAGAAAAAAAGTTAAAAACTAATATCGAGCTGCCGTCAAAAATGCATTTTAAAACATGTTTTTCAAGAATAGTTCCTTTATAAAATTAACCGCAAAAACGTGTCTTTTATTAACACTTTTTTCAAAAATACTTTTTATAAAGTAGAATTTTATATACATATGTGCATACTTTCTGCAGAGAATATATGTGGCAGCACGACCACAATTGACAGTTGTCATAACCGACCACATATATAAGATATATAATAATTTTTTTTTTAATAAATCGTTTAATAAAATTGACTTTACAGTTTCTTTGAAAAAGATACCTTTTAATAAGTTTCTACGAAAACGTATCTATTAAACAATTACCTTTGGCGAAAGTACACTTTCCGTAATGTACAAATATTTTTATTTAAAAAACCATTGGAAAAAAGTGCAGGTAAAAATATGATTTCAAAAAAAAAACTCTCAACAAAATGAACGTGTAAAAAAGTACACTTAAAATAAAAAATTACTTAAAAATGAAAACCTGTTAAAAAAAATAATTTTCTAAGAATATTACCTTTCCGAAAATATACATTGACAAGAACTACTTTTTACATAAAAATGCCCTTTTAAAAAATTACCTTTTAAGCAAGTACCCTTTAAAAAATACTTTTAAAAGATATGTTTTAAAACAAGAAAGTATTTTTCACTTACTGTTCTAAAAATTTACTTTTAAAGGAACGTTTCAAAGCAGAAACTTTAACAGTGCAACCTAATTTAAGGTAATAATTTCACGCTTTGGTTTTACGCTGTAGTAAGTAACTTAAATAAGAGCGTTAACGCTGTGTCATGAACAGTATTGCTCACTAATAAATATAAAAAAATTACTAAATAGAAATAATAAAAACTGATAAAGTCGCCAAATTAGTCTGACAGCACCTAAAGTGTGATAACTAATGGCAAAAAATGTGTAACATTTGCCATGAGGCGAACTTTTCTGGTAGACAGTAAAGCTTGCTCTCATACGCTCTGTCAAAATTGGATTTTCTAAATGCAAAGCCATGATGCCGCGCTATTTGGGCTGGTCCCATACATTTTGTATTTATATAAGCATCTTTGACAGATAAATTATGCTTGACGCATTATATAAGGTTGCTCTGTAAACAGTTTCACGAAAAAGCTCATTTTATGGGAAAACGATGTTTTTTTTTTGGGAAAATATTATTAATTATACAAACTTACTTATTTAATGTCTCTGGTAACAACAGGCATACTAGAGAGCCAGTGAAGAACAAAACTCCCAATATAATGGATGGAGCTGCCTTAAAAAAAGTACCCAGCCACAAAATGTAGGGTGCCAAGAAAGACGCAGCAAAACCAGCAACATGTACAGCAGCCACACCCTGACCTCGAACACACGTCGGTATTAATTCGGTGGCGTACTGAGAACCGGACTCATAAGATATAGCCACACCAAAACGGGCTGCTATGGTGAGACACGCCAATAAAATAGCATTATGATTTTGTTGTTGATATGCAATGGCTATGCCAGCAGCCACTGTGAAGAAACCACCCACCAACAGAGAGCCGGCAGCCATGCCTTTACGTCCAATACGATCTTGTAGCAAAACTAACAGCAGCGAAGATGGTAACACCACCAAAGCACTTAGTGAGAACATTATAAAGGGTGATATGCCCATGCCTTCGACATTACGTGAAACTACATCGTAACACAGAGTAATTACCATGCTGAAAATAATTGAAGTTTATATTATTACATAGTTTTTTCTATTTCTTGCAAATAACCTACAAATCAAAACTATAAAAAGCTGTTAAGCAAAACGTAAGAAGAAAATATTAATTATAATCACAATCTTTTGCATTGTGATTGCAAAATTATGCAATTGCAAATATATGCTATCAATTGTGAATCACCTCTGATGGTCACTTTTTGCAAAGCACGAAATTCACAGCTGGTTAATAATTAGAGTAGAAAATAATTTACTAAAATTTTAGTCAATAATAAATATGCCGAAAATAGGCTTTAAGGAGCAGTTAATGGACTTTTTAATAGAAAAAGCGATTTTAAGTTAGATCGATTGGTGTTATTTGAATGCGGGATGAGCGACGGCAACTAAGCGGCGATTACGAACTAATTGGTTTGGATCACAGATTTTCAGCTGTCGATTTGCAATTAACTTGTGCATAAGCAGAACAATTAAAAACTTTAGGTTTTAAGTATTGCAATGAACATATAAGACTAGCAAGTGCATTGCTGTGTATTTTGTTAGTGTAGAGTAAAAAAATATGCTAAACCTTTTTGCAAATCCAATGATGCAATACCAATTGCACGAGACTCTGAATAGAGATATTATGTTTTTAGTGTTTGAAAAGCATTAGTAGAACATTTTTTCTTTTTAGTTTTATTTTTTGGAAAAGATTTAGATATATTGTTATATTTTTCAACGGCTTCCAAGTCTACTGACGATTAGATTAGCGCCTATGAAATGCCAACTTAAGTATAGGCAGCAGCAAATACAAAAAACAGCTTTGTATATTTTTGATTTGTATAAATATTAGTAGCTAGTAAAGTAAATAATAATAAAGTTAATTGCTTGAAAGTAGCTTACGATTTGAAAAATAATATCAGCGTATTTTTACGCATTCTTGGCGTTCGAAACATGTCAATTAAATTGGAATGCTTTTGATCATCACCTCCCTGTTTTTGTCTTTGCTTTTCACAGTATTTGCGAAATTCCTCAAATTCCGTTATGCTAACTTTGCGACCATTAAATCTGGCAACGCGTTTTAAACGCTTAATGGCACCGTCGATATCGTTACGCGTTACCAACCATTGAGCACTTTCTTGTACAATGAAATAATAACAAGCTATAAAGAGGATGGGTAAAGATGTGCTGGCCAAATAGTATTGCCAATGGCCGGCCAGTACTGCCAGCCAGGGCGTAAATACCAAACCGATCGTATAGAATATACCAACAGCTAAGTTCAGGCCAAAGGTGCGCATAGATGGACGCAAATATTCTAGCACTAAAAGTAGAAAATTTCATATTAGTTTTATTTATATTTATTTTCATTTACTAATTATTTACCTATAATATACATAAGATAAAAATTAGTGTCTGCCGCCAAGCCGGAGATAAATCTACACAGTGTAAATGTTGTTACACTTCTGGTGAATATGGTGGAAAAGTCGCCAATGAAACCCGACAAGTTTGATAAAATCAAAGCGGGCAAGCGACCAATCTTATCCGAAAGTAGACCATAAAATAAAGTGCCCACTACCGAGCCAATAAAAAACAATGATTGCCCTATGCGGGCCTTGTACGACGATTCACAAACCCAATTTAACTAAAAGTTAAGTTCAGAAATTTTTAAATAGTTAAAAAAAAAATTAAGTAAATCCGTTACCTCCGTATTCATGCTTTTATAACCAAAATCGTATTTGTAAATCCACCTGGTACATTTGTCTTTACTGATTGTAACATTGAGACCATTAATATCGTCCAATTTTGTACAGGATGGATTCGATATTTTTGCATAGACGGCAGCAATTTCATCGAATGTTTTATTCTCTAGTTTTTCATGATAGCACCAGTGCTCGGGCACAAAACTTATCACAGTTTGGGTAAAATAATGCATTGATACAATGACATTGACGACTCCAAAAAGAGTCAAAATTAATAATTGATAACGATTAAAATCACCACATTTTGCCAGAATTTGATCGAAGTCCATTTCTGTATGTTTATGTTTAATAGCTGAGACTGGATGAAGAAGAAGTCTAGGGTTTTAGAATGCGGGGTTTCAGACTTTAAGTAGTTAGACTTTTTCTTTTTTTTTTTTAATTTAAGTTGTAATTTTTTAGCAATGTTGTATTTAATTCAATTAATATCACAAAAAAGAAAGTATGTATTGTCACATAAGTAGGAAAGAAAGTGTGATTTAATGACACATTGTCACATCATTGTGGTGAATTGTGGTATGCAAGCCTGTGTTTGGTAGTGCTGTAAGAAAAAAAGAAAGAATGGTTAATTAGGTTGTATTGTATTTGTAACTATACAGTTGCAAATAAATTTGCAAAGTATAGGGTGCACAGCTTGGGCGGAGTAACGAAGACCTTGTGCCCACGATGGTATTAACAGAGATTTTTGCAGTGCTGTGACCAACTGTACCGAACTATGCCTTCGCATAGGAAGTTGCAGCGTGGTTAACAACCAAATACCTCAAAAAAAAACTATAAACTAATCAGATAGATAGAAAAGGTAGACTGTTAACCAAAACGCACTTAAGGAATAATTACGATGACGCAAGAGCTGTTCAAAATCATCCCAGAGCTGGTTTACGACTGGGTTAATTAAGTTGTTCAAGAGGAATTCTTTTTAACACGCTTATATGTATTAGTTTTACTTCTATGTTTGTTTGTATGTTTGCCTCACCTCAGTGATTATTACATATGTAGGTACATAAAACTGTATATACAGTGTTGCTGCTTTAGTACGAAAATTAACGTATTACTTTCGGAGAAGTAGGTGGATTTTGGGGATTCACAAAGTCAATTTTGGGAATTCCCAAAATACTTCGAAACTACTTCGCTAACCGGTTTGGAACTGGTTTTTTATATTCAGTGCGCCTTTTTGCCGTGGAACATAAACCTGACCTATAAACGGCCATTCGCTTTAGGGCGAAAACTGCAGTTGCCGTATTGCGTCTGAGGAAGTGCTCAAATTTTTACATTTCCTGAAGCCAACTTTGGTAATTCCAAAAAAAAAAAAAAAAAACCAGTAATATATAAATCAATTAACTTATATACCCGGTATGTTAGAAAGATTAAAGAGTTCTAGTATACAGCCATGTCACAGAGCTTAATTCCGTTCGGAAACAGAATTAAACCGGCTGTAAACCGGTGATATGTTTCTTCATTAAAAATGTTTATATAGTTGAATATTTTGTTTTTGTTATTTCAAATGTGTTTTTAAATTTAAATTATTTTGTATACACAATTTAAAAAAAAAATCCTGAAGAAGACACACAACGGAGTGTCGAAATATTTAAGAAAATAAAGAACTATAATTTTTACAAATGGACCACTAACTCAACTAACAAAAAATAATTTAAATGAAAAGAGTAGAAATATTAGAAGTAAGAAAATTAAAGTAAATAATAGTTAAAATTAAATATTTTTTTGGTTTGTACATATGTACATCGGATTATGGCTAATATTGAGTTCACTATTTCGTGCGAAATTCTTTCAAATTGCATACAGAAGTATATCTGCGAAATAAGTTTAGATATATAGTACTGAGTTTTTAAAGCGAACAACACACTATATGTATCTGCAATATGTTTTCATTTAAAATTGTTTCTGGGAATATTTGTTTTTTCAGCTGCGAAATAACATAAGCAAAGCTATTTTCGCACATTCAATCTCAATACTAGGCTTAATAGTTCAAATCTTTCCTTTCTTAAGTTTTTTTCTTACTTAGTGTATACATCTGCGATAATATCTGAGATGAGAACGTCAAATTCAATCGCAGAGAGAATTCTGTTACGTGTAGACTTAAAATCAGTGTTATCGCAGTCTTATAATAATTTTTATGAGAGCGTTCTTATGAGAAATCTAATGGCAACGATCTTATAATAAGAGCTGTCAAAAAAGCGATTGTGTGTGTGTTTGTTTACAAAAAGACGCCATTGCAATTTTAGCGATTATTAATTTTGCAAAATATTTTTTAAAAAACCATTTTAAATGGAAAATAAATTACTTTTATGCATTAAATATATACTATAAGTGTTTATTTTCGTACAAAATGTGTGCATTTACAAAATTCATGTAAGATTTTATTCATCGCAAAGATTTGTTTTCTTCTCGGCTTTCATTGATTTATGAATTCTTATAAGATTAACAAAAATACGTGTACTCCTTGTTAGACATTAAAATGGACATAAAGAAATTCGTTCTCTCATTCTGCCGACGTTTTGTCAGATATTATCTCTGAGTTAATCGTAGTTGTAGACACTAGGTTAAGAAGGATTTTTTACAATACAAATTTGCTGTGATCAATAATTTTTGATTGAAGAAGAGAAGAAAAATAAAATCAAATCTTGAGCTGGGGGACAACTAGCTGTTTCGTAGTCGCTACACTACTCATCAGCACCCACTCGGATTTGAACTCGGGTCATGATGTATTATGATCTGCTACTTTAACCACTCAGCCACCGAGCATTTAATTATTCTCTATCTATATTCATCTCATATTGAATCACATATGCATTTTGTTAATTGCCCGCATTGTTTGTACAGCGTATGCTGTCTCAGAACTAGCGGTATTTATTTTTAATTTATTAACATACATATTTTTGTATTTTAATATTCTCCGTACCCAGAGATGTAAATATTAATTTGTTAAATTTTTGTTGAAATTTGTAATTTTTAAATTAAATTTTTTTTTTTGTACATATGTACATCGGGTTATAGTTCAAATTTTTCCTTTCTTAAGTTTTTTTCTTAAGAATGTACATATGTATAAACCAAAAAAAAATTTTTTTCGATGTCAAAAGTTCATTCGCATTCTAGGCGAAAGAAAATTGATTTGGGTTTTTTTTTCTAATTTTATTTTATGCGAACGAGGTGTCAAAATTCAACTAAAATACGTAACGCTCCTTTATTGCAACATAGTCATATCTCAAAAAATGAGCTTTTCGAGTTAACAATGCAGCATTGTTAACAGTACTACCTTTTATATCGTCCCAAAATTTTATTTAAATTACTTTTAAACTGTTTCCTTTAGGAGATATTTTCGAAACATTTTTTCTAAGACTTGTATGGAAACTAAAAATTTGAAATGTATTTTTCTCGAAACAAGCTTTTTTGCGTTATGACTATGTTGCAATAAAGGAGCGATAAGTACATGCGAACAAACAATAGTGACATCGACAAAGCCAAATTGATTCGAATATAAGTGATTAGCTTTCTTTCGCATACATTTTCACTCAATATTGTTGAATAGGCTATAAAAAAAATCACAAAACTTTCAAAATTTTTAAAATTTTCGCCCAAAGAGATAGCAGCGCCAGATGGATTAAGCAAATACTCGTGAATGAAATTTGCTTCTGCTTTAAAACTTTCCTTTTCTAACTATACGGACATACAACAAACAGGCCAGAATTCAAACAATTTATTAAATCATTCCGATAGTTCCTTTATTGAGCACGAAAAAAAATCTGTTCAAGTTACCCAATTAATATGCTGTTGACAGAACGCAGACGAGCCACTCGTCTAGAAAATTTGTATGAAAATCACTCAATTTATGGAGTGCTTTTTATACACATTCCCTAAACGAGCCCCTCGTTGTGTTCTCTAAACATCACATAAATAGTAATGAAATGTATTTTTTTATTCGTTTGTTTTTATTCAATTAAACTCTTTTCATTGAAAACTTATGAGTAATTTTTTTTTCTTTTAAAGGAATTTTTTTTTTGTGCTATTAAAGAAATACATTTAGTAAGTGTTAATTAGTTCAATTAATTTTTTTTCAACAGAGACAATTAAAGAGTTCTTAACTTGGATCTTGAATTTAACATTCTTTTATAAAATTCACATACTTTTTATTTATTTGTATGTCTTTAATTTAGAGTAATTCAAACCGTTTGTCGCCAAAGTTAAAAATAAACTGATTGTTCTTAAAGAAAAGCCATTCGAAACTTTACACTATTATGCGTATTTTGCTAAAGATTTCTTTAGCTTAAAAAATTTATATGGTAGGAGAGACTAGTTTGCTTATCATTTTGGGTTTTGTATAAATTAATCTTTTTATTTGCAAAATTCACAAATTTTTTGTTTTTATTTTTTTTTTTTTTAAGGTGCTAATTCATTTATTGTAGATGAAACGATCACGCACACTAATTTTGTTACAAATTCACCTGAACATTATAAAATAATTTTGAGAGGAATATTAGAAATTTGTATATAAAATGAACACTGAAACACGTTTTTGACTTAATGATTTGTGCTCACACTGAAGTCTACTCGTGTTCAAAAAAAATTTTTTTCGCAGAATTTTTGTTTACATTGTAATATGTATCAAGTTTCGATAACATGAAGCAAAGAAATCATATAATGAACATATGAAAAATAATTCTATTAAGAAAATCTTAAAGCACAAATGATGATGTTGAGTTTTGTGGGCACTAACACACATTTGTGTAAAATCAGAAATTAAACAAGTAAAAGCAAGATATGAGTATATTGTTTGTTTGATTAGTTGTAGTTGAGCAGACCTTAAAATTGTCATTGACATTCAAATTTCATTTACAAACATATGTTAAAACTTATTGAAGTAAATAGCTAAGTGAATTCTCGGAAAACTAAAAATTTGCGATATAAAAAAATTTATGCCAGCAAAAAAAACTCGCACAAAAATCGCTTCTATACAGTACAAAAACCGCTTAAATACAAAAATCGATTAGCATCATTTTACCAATTTTCAAATCGATGACTTTCTTAAAATTGGATTCATGCTATCCCTTGTAAAAAGGAATTAATTATGCGAGGTCTGACGACAAAATAACCGTTATTTTGAATTTTCGTGAATTACGTATGTTCGAATTTCGTATTTTTTTCTGCTACGTTGGTTCACATATCTGTTATATATGTTGGCAATATCAGCCATTTTGGATTGTCAGTTTTCATGTTTTGGTGTGCTCTTCGATTTTTTTTACTATTCTAAAAAATGGGTGTATAAAAATCAAATTAACTGCGTAAGGACATTTGAAATGTTGACTGTGTCGTTTGGCGAGTCTACTGTGAGCAGAACACAAGTTTGATTATGGTATAACCGGTTTAAGGGAGGCCGAGAAGATGTCAATGACGATGCTCGTCCTGGTCGCCCGAGCACGTCAACAACCGATGAAAACATTGAAACAGTGAAGAAAATGAGTTTGGATAATCGTCGAATCCCTATCAGTGAGTTTACTGATGATGTTGCCATATCGCTCGGCTCATTCCAAACAATTTTTACGGATGTTTCAAGCATGAAAATCAAGAGAAGATTGTTCCAAAATTGCTAACTTTTGAGCAAAAACAACGTCGCATGGATATCGCTCAGGAGCTGTTGAAGATCGTCAACGACGATCCAGATTTCCTCAAAAATCATAGGTGTATGGTGAATTATGGGTGCATGGCTATGAAACCAAAGCCCAATCATCCCAATGGAAGTGTTCAGAAGGACTGAAAAAAGCACATCAAGTGCGGTCACATGTGAAGGTTTTGCTCACTGTTTTCTTTGATTGCAATGGCGTGGTACATCATGAATTCTTGCCACTAAGTCGTACGGTCAATAAGGAACACTACGCACAGAATTGTGGGAAAAACAATCATGGATTGTGCATAATGGTACATGGCCATAAATTGGCCTACGAACTGCAGCACTATTTAGATTTAGCCACTTGCTTGAGACTACTTATTTTTAAACTTGTTTGAGGGTTTTGAGAAAGCTTATGCTAAATGCATTGATCTAAAGGGAAATTATGTTGAACAATAAATACTTACTTGCAGTCACAGAATCATCAAACAAATCCTTTATTCAAAGCATTTTTATATAATATCTATTCCCAGCTAGCATTTTTAATTATGTAACAGTTTACTGGGAAGCTGAAGATACTTTGCACAGAAGAAACTTTTACGCCAGCTGATTCTTGAGTGAGATAACAAACGACGCTTATATTAATCGTGGAGGCAATCTTTTGGGACACGTCTTAAGATTATTTTACAACTCGTGAAGCCCAGCCGTATAAATCTTATATAATAAATACAAAAAGATGCAAAAGGCTTATTCGATGAAACTTGGCCTAATCGTATAGTGCTCGTTAGGTTTTTCAAACTATCGGCTTTGTATACGAAATTTTTACTTTACTTCTTTTTAACAAAAATGCTAATAAATTTTAAAGAAAATATAGAACATGACCATATACAATATGTAAATTGCGAAAATTCACTACCAAAATCAAATTTCAATAACCTTTTAAATTCAAATTTAAAAGGTTATTGAATAACGAAGTATATGCTATAAAATATTTGTTTGTGTCAGATAATCATCAGAGGATTTTTTAAGACTTGTATATTAAACACAACCATCGTATGCTTGCTGGGTTATAACTGAAAAGCTTATATGTACGTACACATGCATATATATTATGTACGAGAATTATTTGTAACTTTATAACTGTCAATAAAAGTTTTTATATAACAACAATGGAATTTTTAAACATCTTCAATTTGGTTTGTGTTAATACTTTAATTAATTTGTTTATGTAAAGAACTGATTCCAGGAACAAATCAATACGAAAACAACAATCAACATAATTTATTGTATAACAATTATAGAGAAAAAGCAATGCGATTACAGCATGAGGGTTTTGATTTCAAGTGTAAATAAACGCATATAAATACATACGTGTGTACGAGTATGTACATATTTATGTGTGTAAATACATACGAGTACATATGAAAAATGAACTTCATTGTTAACAAACCCTAAGCACCCAAAATTCCTATATGGAAGAGCAAAAACCAATACATTTATGGAAAAACTAATTTTATTTAGTAAGCAAAGCATGCGTGCGTACACACACTTGTGTATATTAAAGCTAAGTGCTTTTGCAAAAACAAATGAGCACCAAGCGCATAGGGCTTGGGCATTTCTGCTATAAGCCAACTTAGATAAATATACAATATAAACATATGTTTTTAATTTCCTTTCTTATTAAACAAAACCAAGCACTTGAGTTATTGACCCAATTTTTTGAAAATTTTACCCGATGAAACTAAGAGCCAGTTTTTAAGAGGAATGTTAAACTTAGCTTAACAGTAGTTTTATTACACTTTGTTAAAATTTACTCTACTTTATCTCTAGCATATTAGCTAATATTACTATATAAAATTTGTTTATATGGTAATACAAGATAATTAGATTTTGTTGGAGCAAAATCTTAAGAATTTCTCTATGTACTTAAAAAAAAGTGAACATAAATATGTTGCAAGTATATTTCATGTTTACGTTTGTAGGATAAGTACAACCAAAGTATTATTATGAAAGTCTAATAAAATTAACATATATTTATAAAAAATAAAACTTGCAATATTTTTGAACTGCAATTGTTTGGGTTTGTAAATATTGTGGTACCTTCTATAAATACTCGAAGTACTGCCAATGCAAATTTAAAAAAATACACCTCTGATGTGATGAGAATACAGAGTCTAGAAAATGCAGATTTACCAATTACTTGTCAATTTGTGCATTTGGATTTCTCTCCTACTGAATACATTTTGTTTTTACACGATAAGATTTCCTTTATGTTACACACATTTTTAACAGATCTAAATATTTGTATTACCATATAGTAACATTATAAATAAACAGCTTGGCTCACGATGTCATTTCGTTTACGTAGAAATATGATAGTATTACCAAAAGTAGCAGGAAAAAAATACAAAACGGTGAAAAAAAGTAGAGGAGGGAGCAAAACAATTATTAATGTTATATATTGAGTGCTGATGCTATAAAACGATTCATAAATTTTGCGCCAAAAAAAAAATTAATAATACGATATAGTCTCGTTAATCCGGACAATTAAAAATCATGTGTTGTCCGAAATTGCGGTATATGTTCGAATTTCCGAGACACGAGAAAAATGTTTAAAATATATACTAGCTTGTATTTATTTTTAAGATTATTTACTTTAAAATAGAATTTGTGAATTCCAATCAACATACCATCTCCACCATCTTCGAATGGAGGCTTTCAATAAAGGATTGGACTGAAGGATCATTTGAAAGCGCTTCCCCGCAAATAAAAAAAATTATCCCGTATTCATATTCAACATCCATAAATTTCTGTAGATAATAATTTAGGTTTTTCTTAAACGATTTCTGATGTAATTAATGTATTGTGATTCAATTTAAACACTTCCTTTCTTTTCACAAATAATAAAATTATTTGTAAATATTAAATACAATTAAAAACTGACGATACAGATTTTTAAGAAACAAAAGCAAAAATAGACAGTTGAAGTTTTTGTGTAAAACTTATAGAAATACGAGCAAATGCTGTCCGAATTATTGAGGTAGAAAAAAATTGATAATGTCCAGATTACAGAGTCTACTGTCGTAAAAAAATAAGTGTTCATATTACCCGGCTGTCCGGATTTACTGGGTTATACTGTAATTGAAATGGTGGTTACAAAAAATGAAAAAAGAGGGTGCATATTTTAACCGGAGTTTAAACGGCCAAAACAGTTCGTTTAAAATAAGATAAAGCCAAAATAAGACTTTTAATATAAAGTAAACAAAAATAGTATTTTAAGTTTACATCAAGTTTAAGCTATAAACATAGTTTAACTTCATCTGAAAAAACGGGCCTAAGCACATGCATATACATGCTTATGGATATAGAAGAGCGTCAACTGAAATTAATAGACATTAATTACCAAATAAGGAAATGCTTTCACTAATTTTATACTCACATTCAACATATTATTTATATTTTGAATTTATGAAAAGTGTCATTGAACTCGAGCATCATGTGCTGCAAAAAGAAATCATTTTGACCATATTTTTATAAATTTATAAATTTTATAGTAAAGTTTGATATTCCACTAGAACAAAAAACGTATATATTGAACATTTGTAAAAATATATACAGGACATACAGGGAGCTGTATATTTGAGCGGAGGGGGAGCAAGTCAAAATACTTTGCAGAATCAACCTACAACACATGACGTTTGTTTTTAAAAATGTACAGCTAAGCAGCACGGACTTCCTTTCAATTGGAAAAATAATATTGCAAATTGGTCCACAAAAAGATTCAGTTGCTACAAAAGATTCAGTTGCTCATTATTTTTTTTTTTAATTCTCTAAATTTTAAGTCGTTCCTCTACGTTCACTTTCATACGTTATACTTTTATACCCTTGTGATTCCGTTTGTAATTTCTACAATTTTCATTTGCGACCCTATAAAGTATATATATTCTAAATCAGAATTAATGGAAAAGTCGATTAAGCGATGTTCGTCTGTCCGTCCGTCTGTCCGCCGTTGAAATACCGTTTCTGAGGAAACCATTAGACTTAGAAACTTTTTTCTTCCACCATTCGTTTACCCCATCGATTCATGGATTTGCTATTGAAATTCAGTAATATCGGTTCACATATAGCTGAGATATATCCAAAATTCCGAAAAAATCCATTTTTGTTTGCAATTTTGTGTGGAAATTTTTGAAAAAAAATTTTTTGTTTTGCTTCAAACTTCACACACTTATTGAGCATGGTGACTAAAACGCAAAAAAAAATATATATATATAATCGAGCATATTTAGTTCACATTTTTAAATATACTATACATATACGTGACTATCGTGAAGGGTATTTTAGATTCGGCCCAGCCGAATACACCACACTCTTACTTGTTATTCCTTAATTCTTTATAACCATTCACAAAAAATAAAATATTAATAACAATTTAAATGGGTTGTAATAGACACAACTCTCGAGATGACAGAAAATTTTGTTTTGCAGAAAATTGACAGATGACAGAAAATTGTTTTTCCTTCAAGCGTCGTCGGTATCACATATACTTATATCATGCTTGATGAGCATTTCCACCGTGTCTTCCCCGCGTATCTCGGGGAACTAAAGATAAAAACTGTGGGGGCACCTAGGAATACTAGGTCTATTCTTAATTCAGCTGTTAAAAATTGTGATTTCGACTACTTAGCAAAAAATTTTCAAAGTGAAAGGAGTTTCTCCATATTTGATTTCCATCTGTCAGGTACTTTTAATTGACTTTATGACACATTTAATTGTAACTTCTTTTTAATTGCATTTGTTATAAGAAATAAAAAAACTAATTTTGCTTTCAATTTTTTTCGAACTATAAAAAGAGATATTATGTAAATTTACAGTTTTTATAACTAAAGCCAGACTGAAACTTTTTCCGTGTGGGCCGTAAACTAAAATTAAAGATTAAATTTAAAAACAGGTGAGACCGAGACAAACAACATTATCCAGTTCAACATATGTATGTATGTACGTGTACATAAACAGCTCAATTGGTGGCGAAATTTTTCAATTTTTCGGCTGGAAAATTAAAATGGAAATTGTAAATAACATTCACGTGGATCGGCCAATCGTATCACGATGACCATGATGGTTAGCGGCATCAGCATCATCATCATTGAGTTTGCTGCACAGACAATAAGCGACAGTGAAAAATCATTACAACTGAGAGATAATTCTTAAGCGTGGCGGGTTTAAACCAGTTGCAACAAGTTTCTGTCTTTTGCATAACAAAAACCAATAAGCTTTGTATTTTTATTTTGATTATTTTTAAAACTCATTGGCTTTTTTTTTTTTGTTTTTTGTTCTGTTGTAATTTACGAGAAGAAAAACACATAATTTTACAGATTAAGAGCATTAATTTGTTTTACAGGTGAAGCGAAATGGTCATAAAGTCCAAGAAAATATTATTAAGCCAACTAATTATTTTTGGAGATAGCACGTGCAGTGAAAAGTTTCAGCCTTTATAAAGAACAAATGTTTGGTTTTAAGCTTTTATGAAATTTTGTCAATTTACCAAAAAGGTATAATATATCATTTTGTCTGTAAAACAGGGTATTTTTTTCGAGTTACACAAGTTTAAATCAATATGAAACGAAAATATATTTTTAGTATCGATCAAGTGGGCTCTATTGAATAGAAGATTTTATGACATTAATGCTTAAATATGATTTCAGGCATGTGGTTTCCACAACTGGCATGAACAAGACGAAATCTAGAACACCAATTGTCACACAAATTGCTGCCATATTTAACGAACAACTTTTCGAATACTGATTTCCAGGTGTTCACTTATCTCTTGTTTATCGAAGTAGACAAATGCTTTTACATAGCACCAAAGAAAAATGTATCAATCGGGTTAAATCTCACAATCCTGGTGACCAATTTATTGTACCATTACATGAAATAATTTTTATTTGACTGTAGCATAATTTCCAGGGGGTAAACTATTCACGGTTCACCGGCGCTTCCGTATGGGAGGCTCATACAGGTTGAAACTTTCTGTCTTATGTTTGTAGCCACATAGACAAGCCCCTTGCTACAGAGTTTGAGGCTTCTAATCCCTCTTGTATACCATTCCCCAGATAATCAGTGGAAGGCAAGGGTTTCGAGTTACCCGCTATCCATCATTTCTGGTTGCATACACTACCAGCAAGACAATAACGTGGGTTCCCTGAAAACCGGAATAAACCATAATTATATGTGAATACTACAAACTCTTCCCTGCGATTTTAAATTTAAACCACAACCTACCTATTCCGCACCGCAATGAAGTCAAGTACCTCGGCATTTCCCTGGACCGTAGGCTAACGTGGAAGTGTCACATTGATGCGAAAGTCAGTCAGTTGAAATTGAAGGCAGCACAACTAAATTGGCTTATGGGCAGAAATTTAACATTGAATTTGGATTGGAAACTTTTGTTATACAAAGCAATTCTGAAGCAAATATGGTGTTAAGGAATTCGATTATGGGGCACCGCCTCAACCACAAACATTGAGAAAGCTCACGGGTGACAAAACCAAATTCTTCGAACGATTATTGCAGCTCCATGGTGTGTAAAAATCTCACGAATTCACAAGGATCTTTGTGTTCCTCTGGTAGAAGACGAATTTTCAGTAAACTGGAACTTCATCCTTCCTGATTGAAAAGAAGAGATACTCTTGCCACCATCGGAACGTTAAATAGATGATTTTACCGACACAGTTCCCGCATAATAAAACTTTATATCTAGCACTGGCCGGACTTAAGTAAAAAGCACTTTTTTTATTTTCATGTTTGGTATTAAGATTTGAATAATTATTGTTAGTTCATTTTGAAGATTCAATAAATAAAAAATTCTTAAAAAAACACAACCAAAATATTTCAGCCATAGTGCAAGCAACTGAACCACGATCAGTGCCAGGATGGTCTATAAAACAAATTCAACTGGGGACTTTGTTGATTCCCGATCTGCCAATTAACCTATCTATAAAACAAATTCAACTGGGGACTTTGATTCCCGATCTTCCAATTAACCTCTGGTGAGGTCTTCGGAAGTTCAACATAACCATAAGGCATACGGCATTCTAGAAATTTATTTGATAAGCAAATGAAGGACTGACTATTGCCACTCTGTGTTACAGAAAGCAAAGGGGCCTGATTAGGCGTACACCAAGTCAAAATATGCTCCTCGGAGGCGTGCACGTGTAAATTTCTTGGGATGTAGTGGTGTTTCGACAAAAGCTTGTGAGTTATCCTCACTCCAAATGCGGCAATTCTACATATTTACGTACCCATTAAACGAAAAATGGAGAACAAAATTTTCAAAGGAACCTAAAACTGTCTATCAATTAAAGAACGGGTCTATTATTTTAATAAAAATTTGGGCTGCTAACTAGAAATTGTAAGTCTTCAAAGAACACCCTTTATAAACCCAGTACATACAAATCGCATAAAAATAAGAAAAAGTTGTTCTTAAGTCTGAAAACATGACAGCAACATACTTTTTATTCCCTTTAATTATACGACAACTTTCAGCATCCAGCAGTCTGTCGTTCTTCTTTTAACAACAACGTCATAAAATTATGAGACATTTCAAAGACCTTGTAGTATGTCTTTGATATGAAATTGGTAGTGAGTTGAAGAGAATTTGAAAACCTCCTGAAAATGGCACACATACGAATGAAAAAGTAATGACTGCTTTTCTATGGGTCAGGCAGGGAAATGGAAATGTGTTTGAAAGCCATCAATCATTTTTAAGGTTACTGTCACACATACATTATACATATTTGCCTTAATATTATTGCCACAAACTATTATAGTTTTTTTTTCAATTTTACATCATACATTTGCTTGGTGTGCCTGCGACATTTATTTATTGTATAGAATTGCATTATTTTGTATTTGTTTTGAACCGCTTGACAATTTTCAATAAATAAAAAAACTCAAATCAGTCAGTTAAAAACTTAAATCTTCTTCACAACTGTTATTGTAATTATATACTTATTTATGTACGTGTTCTTTTTTCCACTCCTTTGTTTATTTATTTGTTTTGTGTTATGAGAAATATTTTATTGGTTGTAGTGAAAAATTTAATATCAACAAATTTTTTTTACTTATAAACTGTTGTTTTTGTTTAATTTTATTCATAATTAATTTGTTTGGTTTTGTTCATAATTGTTTTTAAATGGCGTAAAAGATCTCTAAGTGCGTTTATATGCTGTTTATAGAACACTGGCGAGCGACTCGACTAGAAAACATATGTGGAAATTACGTAACAAATTGAGGCTTTTCAATTTCGTAAACGGCGTGCCCGCCTTCTCTGAAGAGCACATTAATATCGTTGAAAAATTATTTTAGTTTTTGATTAAATTTTTGGACCTTTTTTGTGACCGATATTTGCCCATTTTCATATTTCAATAAAAAAATTTATCATTAACAAATTCCTTGCTTTCAATTGTGTGTGTGAACGTTAAGGCAAATTTAAAAGCGAATTTAAAACAAATATTGAAACATCTTGAAATCTTAAAATGTTTTTCTTTTAACTTTTTTGACACCAAATCGTTAATTGTTACAAAAGGACGGTTCTTTTAACAATACGAGTATAAGAAGTTAAAAAGTGGTAAAATTCAATTAAATTTCAAAATTAATAATCTACATATATATACTTTATACACATGTGTTTACTGTGGTTATTCTAAGATTTGTGTCATGGAAAAAGCCAAAATTCATTAATAGTTTGGAAATATTTATTAGACTACTTCTTCAAATCTTATTTCGCTTATAAAATCTTCAAAATTAAGGTAAAATCTTCATTCTGTCAACGATTATTGTATTCATCCCAATTTCGAGAGCTAGTGGGTGCTGACGAGTGGGGTGGCTAGTGTTTTCAGATCGTAAGATTTATCTTTTTTTCTTGTTTTTTAAGATGCCTACACGGCGAGAAAAATCATTTTGAAATATTGTTGTCGCAATACTATTTTATTTTCTTTAACAATACAAATTATTGGTGAAAGTAGTGTATTATCAAATAGTATATTTTACCACGAATATATTTTTATTTACCTTTTTATAATTTTATTGGCACCGTCTACAAATGTTAAAATATGATTGGATGAAAGAACATTATTTAGTTATTTATTTTTTTAATTTTTTTTTAACACAAAAACTGCGAAGCTATTTGCTTTCTGCAGTAACATGCAGAGTCATTGGCAGGAATCGAACCTGCGACCTCGAGACTGTTGGCACTCAATAAGTTTTGTGGCTAAAATAATAGTATGTAGAACATATAGAGTAAAAAAAATTATTATAAACTTGTGAATGTTTGGTTTATTTCCTTGCAACATAAGTATATCTGCAAAATAATTTTACTATTTTCGTTGTTTACAATATTTTTATTCTAGTCATTACAATGACAGTCAATGGATTGACAACAATAAATATTATTTTCAATTTGTCTTTTTGTGAAAAATGTATTAAATAAAAAATATAAAAATGAAATCTACGCGTACATCTGGGGATGTATGCGTGGATTCTTGATCCAGAAGCTATAAAATTTTAGGTATGTATTACATTTATGAACATATGCAATAAAAACAAAGCTCTAAATAATAACTATATATGTGCATATACAGTTATATAACTATATGTATACATATATCTATGTATGGGTAAATATGTACTCGTATAAACATATTTTCTTTTCTATTTTCCGAACCAAAACAATCAAGAACCTAAATGTGAACAAAATCAAGTCCAAAATATTATGAAGAATAATTTTTATTTATTTTCAACATATTTCGACTTATAAGCACATTTTTATTGCATATAAAATAACCGACTACATTATAGTATTGTTGAAATACTATTAATAATGTTTTTTTCTTTCATTATAATATGGTTGACAAAAATGGTAACATAATTCAATAAGATATTAATATGTTAAGAAAATGCTAAAATTAACATGGTTACAAACAATAATATTGTTGTGTCTTAACAATACTTTATGTCACTGAATTGCCATTATATTAAAATTATAACGTTGGATATAACCACTTAATATTCTTGTATCTAAACAAATAGTGAAATGTTGCCCTCAGAATATTGTTGTCTCAACCATATTTTTTTTTTTTCTACGTGTAAGATTTTCTTTTAATTTTTTTCTAAGAAAAAGGTTTTTAAAAAATTTTTTAGCTTATTTTTTATAGATTTTGAATAAAATGAAAACAAAAACACACACAAAAAGTTTTTTGGTCTAAAAATAGTTTTTTTTTTCAGGAAATATCAATGATTATTTTACATGTCTTCTTCAATAAAAAATAATCACAACAATTAATAAAAAAAAAGATCTAACGGTTATTGGCCTTATTCACAAAAAATTTTCTGTGTTTATTAAACTGTTATTTGACAAGTTTCAATAGAAAATTTGTCAAATAGTTAGTTAGCACATGGTTTTCTATTATACATAAGGCCGACAATATTTTTTGTGAATACGGCCATAGAACTTTGGATTTTATATCATATCATATTTGGATTTTTCTTATTTAAGCGAAAGGAAATTTTAGCTTTCATTTTTCACAAAAACAAAATTAACAAACATTTTTTTTAGTGTATTTAATATAAATATATTTTTTAATATCTTTAAATTGAATATTTTAAAATTTGCATTTCTGAGCAGAAGGAAATTGCAAAGCAATTGCATTGACAGTATTGAATTTAATTTAAAATAATTTATGCTCTTGCAATAACAATTGAAAGTAAAAACTTATTGAGATCTTTACCTGAATAATAAAATAGGTACTTAACATTCAGTAACTATAAATTTATGTATAATAATCACGCTTTGTTTTTCTTTTTTCTTTTAGTTCGGTTAAATTATTTAAAAATATTTTTTAATATAGAAAATTATCTGTTTGTTGAAAGAAAACAATATGCTGTAACTCTTTCTTTTATAAAAATCTTAAATTAAATCTATTTAATTGTTTTATTTAGAATTCAATCAAAATTGTAACATTACGAAACTGTCCTTTGACAACTACACATTTTTACGTCATTAATTGTCGCTAGCGGCATTTTAACATTGTACTTACACCTTGTGAAACAAAACAAGAAAAAAAAAATTGGCAAAGTATCAAATGTAACAGCAACAACAGGAAGAATATGACACTCAACGGCGGCAGCACAATTAAAAAATTATTTTAAAAAAATTACTTTTACGAAACATAATATCAAAATGCACTTGGCCCACGCCAATAATTTACAACTTATATTTATTGCAATTAAATAGTTTTTTTTTATTATATTTTAATAATTGGTGTTTTCAGGTATTCCCTTTTTTATCTCTTTAGCCTTCTTTCTTCTGTTCCTTTAATTCCCAAAACTGTTTGAAACGAAAGTTTATTAACGACTGAATTGAAAACAGCATCAAAATGAATCTGAAAGAATTTCTTTCAAAATACAAAAACAACCCACTTTGCTCTGGCATTAATGGTTAAATTTGTTTAATGTTTTTCTCTTTAAAAGTACACACTCTCATCATATGAACTTAGATACAAACTCTCTTAATCTTTTTCTCACTCTCTAAGAACGCAAATGCATTTCACATAATGACCATGACTCTGAATTTACGATTTGTAAACAAAAGAACCATAAGAGGGTTACAAAAGACAAAGTTGCTAACTCTATTTTCTGGATTCAACTTTTGTTATTATATATTATAATTAATTATCTTATACATATATTGGCAAAACTAATTAATTAACGATTGTTTTTATAGGTTAGGCATACATACATACATTTTCTTGGTCCTTGAAAAAGTTAGAAAACTTTTATATATTAATAACAACAACTACTAACTGTAAAAATATAATAGAGAAAAGCATGTTATCAGACATTGTCTATACGATATTTTATTCAAAATAATAAATATCAATTATTAATAATTTTTTGTTGTTGATAAAATTTTTATTATTATTTTATCTGCACATTTACTAATTCACATTTATTTTTGAGTATTGTCATATGTATATATTGTCATAAATTTGGGAGGTTTATTTCAAATAAAGTATTGATGAAAACTAAATAATTGTCAATTAATTTGGTAATTAAATGAAATTATTCACAACTACAGATATGTACATATGTATGTATACAAAAACGTCCGAATATAAATGTTATTCATATTTCAGCTTTTAAAATCAAAATTTGTCTAAGCACCGTTGCAGAACTTTGCGTTGACAGAGATGACAAAATTCAAGGCGTATTAAACTAGGGCCTCACCAAGCGTTATATGCGTTAATGCGTTTTAAGTGTCTGGCAAAAAAGTGCAATCAGCGCAATTGTATTAGACAAGTTGCACATCATAAATCATAGGTCGCATAGACGCGTGGGGTGCAAAAAGTGTGGCCAAATATGAATAAAGAATATGTTTGCACATATATTCATGTGCGGGTTTTCGCAGTTTTCTTGATTATATTTTATATGAGAGAGCGTTATTTAAGAGCGGTAAAAAAATGCGGTCGATTGCGTTTACCGCAAGGCGGACTCATTACTTGGTAAACTTAACAGCACAGGTGATTATTTTTTGCTTCTCGCGATTTTTCCAATGAGACTGTCAAATTTTTTTTCTTTTGTTTACAAACTACATGTGTGCTGAAAAAGTACTAAAAATTCAACCGTGCGACAGAGTGTTTGACAAATCGTGCGATTTGAAAAATTTTATGAAACTTTTCAAAACATTATGGTTTCTGTGCGATCAGTGTTGTATATATTGTGAGAAATATGAAAATATTGTTGGTGCCTCGAGCAAAAAATTAAAGTAATGTAAAATTATTATGTTAATAAAAGTTTTTAATTGTTTTATTGTGTATATAAATTATTTCAATCATACTTGTATAATAGTGTGGCCTACAATGCCATTTTGAAACGATTTTTTCAAGTCGGCCAGACTTTTTAAACAGTTTCCTGTGAATGAATCGTACGATCGTGTAGGATACTGAATCAGGGCCTTTAGTGCAATTTCAAGAAATTTGTGTGAATTTAAAAGTGAAAAACTGTGGTATTAATTACAAACAATTATAAAAGTTTATATTTAACGTTAATATAAAATTTTTTCCCAGCTGAACAATCTTAGGCGAATTTAGATTTTTGCATGCACGATATGTTTTACTATAACAAAATACATAGTACTGAATTCGCCTTTCCGCTTGCATTCACCTGTATAAATTCGCCTTGGTTTACCGCTAGTGTATATAAATATACAAAACTTCACATTACATTAATCGTTATGAATTCCTTGTTTCTTTATCTATATATTAAGATTTAATACAAATTTAACCCACCGAAGAACTTAGGAAAATACCATTAAAACAAATTGTCATCTCTAACGTATTTTAAAACGGCATGAAACTTATTCAAATAATAAACTTCAATCAACTGGCTCATGCTAACAATGGAAAACGACTACAAACATCAGCGTTTGAACTTTATTATGTTATTAATTAAAACTGTTGCCCCATCGATGTAAAAAGCCTATCTAAGCTTTGAAACACGTTGGTTCACCAAATAATGAAACTATTTGGCGACCAACTCAAAGACACTCGACTCCCAAAATTTAGAAGTTTGAAGACTAAACTACATGTGGATATACATATGTGTTTTATTATCGGAGCTAACGGTATATTTGAGTTTACCCTTTTGGTCATTCCATATAAAAAATGATGCGAGAGTGTTGTTTTTTTTTTTTTTGTAGCATAGTGTTGTCAACTTAAAAGACGCAGACAATATAAAAGCGTACATAAACATTATTTTATAAACCAAATAGTACATGCATACATGTAAATAAGGATTTTCATATGTACATACATACATATGAATATGTTAATAATATTCATACATATGTCAATATGCACATACATGTGTACATGTTGAAATTCAAAGGCGTTTTTGATCGTTTGTTTCAGCCACATTCAAAAAAATAAACAAGGATTTTCTTTCAAACGAATGCAGTCAACGAACAAAAGAGTAGACATAAAATTTACCTTAGGCATAAAAAAAAATCTTTTTAATCCTTTTTTTGTTGTTCCGAGTTTTACTTGAAAATTGTTTTCTTGTTTCACTGAAATATAAAAGAATAGTGTAAAAATTTAAAAAATAGCGCAGACATCCCTTATATGAATTTTGAGTTAGTGAAATTAATGCCATGGGAATTCATGCTATTGGAAATAATAAAGGAAAAAATTATTTTCATTACTTAAAAAAAACTGCTGTTCAGACAGGTGACCCAACAAAAAATTAAAAAGTAAGATCTTTTTGAAAAAGTATCTCTTAAAAACTATCCCTTAAAAAATTATCTTTTACACTTAAATTAATTGCAATTAAACATTTTCCTTTTAAAAAAGCAGTTCAAAAAAACTTTTATATGTAACTCTTTCAAAAAATTAACCTTTTAACAAAAAAACACGTTTTTAGATATAAGCACTTTCTAAAAAACTCTCTTTTGAAAAGTATTTGCTGAATAGTGCCTTTAAAAAGATCTAAGTAAACAAACTATATTACTTGTATATAAAAATAGTTTTATAAAAATAATTTTTTATGAAATTGCATTTAAAAAAAGAAGCTTTTAAAAAGAAGGTTCTTCTAAAAATCTTGCCTTTAATGTGCTGTTCACAGGACACAGACAAGCAACTCGTGTAGAAAATTTATATGAAAGTTACTAAATTTTTTGAGTGATTTCCATACAAATTATTTAGACGAGTTGCACAGAAAAAAATTATTTTCGTGTTCAATAACGAAATTCGTTGAACCAATTAATATATTATTTGAATGCGGACCTGTAAAGGAATTCGTGGATTCAAACAAAGGTTTAGTAAAAAAATTTATTAATCTAAAACAATAGTTTTTTGAAACAACAACAAAATACCATATCCAAGGTTATTTATTGATATTTTTTTCAGACAAAAATTTTGTTGATTTTATTTTTACTATAATTTTATCTGTGTGGTCTTCTGTATTCTATGCACAGCACAAAAGAAAAACATATTTTTGACAAAGTTCTTTTTTTAAGGCGTGCACACAAAGGTTCAGTTAGACGTAAATTATCTATAACCATAGAAAAGAGCTGTTGAAATCAATCTTATGATTGGTAGTGGTGAAAAGGATTTACATCAGCACCTGCCTTTACGGCCATATCTGATGAAGGACCTATTACACGGAGTGAATTATTCACGATCAACCAGCGCTCCCGTGTGGCTGACAAAGCTTACACAGGTAGCGAATATTTATTTTGTCAACAACAAGACGACACGAATGCACATTGTTGTCCATGGTGATTTTTTTGCCGCAGTCGAATTAAACTAATTTATATTTTTCTTGACTACAAGGTGACAATAGTGTAACCAGCATGTAAAATATATTAGTGTGTAAAATATGTTAAACAATTCTTCTCTTAGAAATATTTTATATTCTAATACGAGTATAATATAAAATAACAACAAAATTTAAATGCTGTAAATTAATTTACAGCATTTTAAATAACAAAAGTTATTTGTTCTACTGTTAAATATGCGCTTACAATCCTATACTCAAAACAAGAAATCTTAAACCTAACTTGAAACGCAGTTAAAACTTGCTGTTTAAATATCTAATTATCTGTTAAAGTCGGCGTACACATAGTGATGTTAGAGTTATAACTTTTCATAGTAAAACAATAAAAATGGCGAAAAACAACTACAAATAGCAGGCTGTTGTCAATTTAAATTATAACAGAGTTTCCAAATGAAATGTTTTAACAACCAAGTTATAACTTTAACCAAACTTCAACATGAGCGGTCCACATTTAACTTTAACTTGAAGTTAGTGTTAAAGTTAGTGTTTTTGAAGTCAGGTGGAGACCGCACTTAAAATAACCAGTATGTTGTTAGATATACATACATATATCAGTTGATTTTACTTCGCTTATGATTAACGAGCTGAATTGTTATTTGGTTCACAATTCATCGTAAGCTTTGAATTCTTTTATACTGGTCCTCATTATAGATCAACGATGATATTTTCAACTTAAGCGTAGCAAAGAAGTTTAAGTTGAGTTGCTCTTTTTAAGACCTTTTCATTAAAGGTTGTTATAAACATAATTCGTTATGTAAAGCAACGGAATTTGGCTAAGCTAAAAACTCTAAGGTGGCCACACTGAAGTATACTTTTATGTGTTCAAATTAATTCAGTAGTGGATAACACGGCTACAATTGCCGGTTGCATTTGCTCTCAAGTTGTGAATCTGCTATGGTCTATGAGTTTAATACTTTATTCATTAAAAATATTTTATATATATTAAGGCCCTATTAGAAATATTTTGATTATAAATTTGTCAAATAAAAGTTTAATAAACACAACATATTTTTTATTAATAAATCAGTAAATTTTTACAATTTCTTTTAATATTTTTTTTTTAAATTCTTTTCTTGTCTTTTGAAAACATTTGAAATCTTTTTACAGCAAAACTGTGTACCAAATCTGCACATTGACATTGATTTTCAGAGATAAAAATCAAAACAAACAAATTCTATGAAACTAAAAACAAAACGAGCAATTTGTTCTCAATAGAGTCTTTTGATATAAAAACAATTTAAAGCCAAAACACTCTTTGGCTTTAAATCAAAATACTAAACAAAATAAAAGAAATATTTTGCAAAAGAGAACAAAAACATAATTTAATATGAAAAAATATGCCCTCGTACCAGTTTAACTCATTCTTCAGCTGATAAAAATTTACAAAAATTAAACACAGAAAACAATTTCAGCAACAAATTTACGCGTCAAACGCCGGAACATGTTAATGTGAAGGTTACATTATCTTGCGCTTTTTGCAATTTTGCATTCTATTTATTAACAATATGCAAACAAATTCTGCGCTATTTGTCAACTTTAATTTACATAAATGGGTTCTTTTGCAAATAAATATACGAGTACATGTGCATAAATTTAAACTTGGGCAACATTTTTTTTTATAAAAAGTTTTATTATACAACTTAAACTAATTTATAATTTAAAATGTGTGGCTGCTCTTATCGAAGTCTTAAACCAGAGTGATATCTCAGATCTTCTGCATCACTCTGACCCAGTTTTTCGGCTACAGTTCAACCACATTTATAGTTTAAACTGGCTTTAAACTCAAAATGCTGTTTTTAACATGTAGCTTATTTTTGATTTTATCTTATTTAAGTGAACTTCCTTGGCCGTCTAAACCTTAAGAGTTGGCGATTATTTTCGATCTTTTAGAAAGTGATTATTTTAAAAGCAATTGAGTAATGTTTTGCCTGGCATGTGATATCAGTTTTTAATTATATTAGTTATTAAAGGTTTTTAATATAAATATTTGCATTTATTTTATGCCGCGCTAATAAAATCGTATCACTTGATACCATCCATTCTAATTGTGTTCAATTTAAGTACAGCTGCAAACCATTTCAAATGGTGTTTTTACGGTTATTAATTATCAGGCATATTACTAACTCTTTGAAATTGCTATTGTTTCTAAAAAGTTGCTAATAAATGTTAATTGATTTTAGAGTATAATATTAAGGTGAAATATGTTATTAAGTGAATCATTTTGGCTGCTGAAAAATACGTATTTATAGCGGTCAAACCAGATTAAAATCAATTTTTAACTAACATAAGTGCTTATTAAAATACAATAATTTCTTTATTTATAGTAATAGCAGATAAATTTACACATTTAATATTACAAAGAATTTAAGGAACTGGTTGCAATGGCCTTCTCTTTTTTTTAAATAATAAAATATTTTTGTATTAATAATTTTCCCCAGTAAAACTGGGAGATACAGCTCCGATCTTTATATTGTCACTAGGGTAATCGATTATTCTACTTTTTTTCTAAAACCGGTTTTCGAATAATTTGAATAGTGGGAATTTTTTTGTGTTTTGACATTTTTCTTTTTAAGCTCTGAATAATTTATATAGATTGTTGGGATATAAAGTTGAATGTTTGAGAATACCTTCTAAAAAGTCTACTGATGATTACCTATGATATGTTGATGTATAGACAGCTGGAAAACGTAAAAAACAAGCTGGTTATAATTTTTGGATTGGTAAAAAAATTGTGTTATAAATAAAAAATATGAAAAAATAGACAGAAGATTGCTTAGAAGCAAATCCGATACTCTAAGTTTGAGTGAAAAAAGTTATTTTATTTTGTCTGACGAGTATTTGGTGTTTTTAAGTGACCGTTCGCCAAATTACTATGCTTTTTCATGAATTCCATAATTACTTCGCATTGTCGCATGTTGGTAGGCTAGTTAGTGTTAGTTTCCCTGAGTGAATTTTCATTATTAATTACAATAAGTTAGGTTGGTTGTACAGGCCGCCAGTTTCATGAAACCAGCCCACTTGGGTCCTTTTGGTCCCGTTGTGTTGTACAATAAGTTATTATTTAGTTGAATAATTTTTTGTTATTTTGACAAATCAAATAGGTGAATAAACAAAAAATAATATAATACTTCCATTTCATTCTTTGCTTATGCTGTGTTGCTACCGAATGAATTTTTCGGGTTTGACAATTGTTTTCGCAATTAAGAACGCCAACTTGCCATCTTTTCGCATTTTAAATGCGAATAAAAACGTATTATGGAAACATCGTAATAGGGAATAGCAACTCTTCGCATATATGCATATTCGAGTAGCATTATCAATCGCATAGCAATTCAGAATAAGCTTCCAGAACAAGGAAAACAGGTTGTGAGGAGGAGGAAGGAGGCAGTAGTATTCAAAAGAATACATTAAAGCCCGTTTTTCCATGTGGAATGTAAACGTGTGCAGACGTTTTAAAACATGAAAAGCTGTTGGTGTTCAAATCAGAAGAATACACTGCGAAAAAATGTGGCAAAATTTTGTTGTTTAATAACCTCCGAATCACTTGATATTTTATTTACTTCTAAATTCGAGTGAATGTTGACTTTTGTGGCTTAGTTGGTTCATGTGTTTTAGCTAATGCATTAAACACATTCAAGACAGCAGGCTACCGACTACAATCTGTCAAAACCAGAATATTTGGTATTATTTTAAGGGCAACTCGTCTATCCAACGACACAACCACATTTGTAGCTATCACCAAAGTTAAACTAATTTTAAATTTTGCTAGTAACAAAGAAGCAGGTTAGTACTATCAAAATAATAATACAAATTATTACAATATAAAAACCGCAAAAAAATCATGTGACACCAATAAAAAACAATAAGTTTAATGTACTGTAATGTTTTTTAATTTACTGTAAAATTTTTGGTAGTTTTTCATTTTATCTTGTATTTTTTATTGAAGTTAGTAAGTATTTTATTATATACATATGTATATACATATAGATAGATATATACTATTTGTTTATCATATGTGTGTATAGTTCTATGAATTTGAGAAAAAATTGTAATAAGTGCGTCGACAAGCTGAAGGTCAGAGTTATAGATTAGCTGTTCGTTATACTGCTGCCACTTCTGTAAGAGTATAAGTAAGTAGCTGACTACACGGCGACAATTGTAGCCGTACAGCCGGTAGTCAAATATCTGGAATGTGTTTAACACATAAATCAATAAAACACACCCCCACATGTTTAAGTAAATTCATCACAAACTTTCCTAATTTTTAATCCCCGTTTTGTGCGTATTTGAAATTATTGCTTTTCGAAAATTGTACATTCTTTTAACATATTTATGCTTTAACTTTTTTCTGCGTATATTTTAATTAGCTGCTACAGATTTTCTTTTTGTTTTTTGAAAATTGCAGCACAAAGCTTTTTAAAATAATTAAAATAATTTCTTTTTCAATTAATAACATGTGATTTTTATTATAGTTAAACTTTTATTATGCTTTAACTTTTATTTGAAATTTTTATGGCAAAAATCTTAAACTTGTTGTCATTTATTAATTAACCAGAAGAAATGGTATTTTTCAATATTCATTTTATAACCCAAACATATGTACATATGTACTCATGTATGAATGTAAATGTTTATTTTCGTTTAAAGGCAAAATTAATCAAAAAAAAAAAAAAAAAACTGAAAACTCATTGCCAATAAACATTCAAAAAAGGTGAGAAAAAAATATATTTATATGTAATAAGTGGGCAAAATTTATTAACAAATTTGCTTCAAATTGTATATTTTCAAAATTTGTTTTTCATATATGTTAAGCATGTTTTTTAAAGCACACAAATAACCTTGAAATAAAATAAAAAAATTTTGTCATGTATTCTTCTTTCTTGCAAAATCCCTATTTTTAGATTTTGTTTCCAATTTATCTTTATATATGAGTTTCATTTGTTACATATTTATTTTACCTGTTCACATTTTATCGTTCATAAATTCATTACTGTTAAAATCGTAATTCTAAGCTGTCAGTTCATTTGCTGACACTATCCATTTCATATTAATAATATTAGCGGACAAATCAGCTGATATATAATAAGAGTAAATTTAATTGTTGGAAATAAAAATTTTTAAATTTTAACGTGTTTTTACAATAATGCCAATAATACAATAATATAAAATGCTTGGCTGTAATTATATAGCGTGTTACCTCATTCTGCCTGAGGGAGTCTGAAGGCACTTTTATTGGACTGTCTCCATTTTTTAGCTTCAACAAATGATTCCTCACTAGGTAGAGGTATAAATGGCTAAAATTCATCGTGGGAGAATATTTAAAGAATACTAATGATCTTGAACATTACATAAAGTTATGCGCTTGGATGTTGGGAAGCAAATTTTTCTTTTGACTGGACAGGAAAAACCAAAGAACATAGGTGGAAGGGCTCACAGTTCATTCTGCTTGTAATAAAAAACTGATCATATCCAACACTAGCACTGGCAGATTCTGCGTTGATGAAAGACAACCAATGTAGCACGGGATGTCTAACGGTGTGGGACTGGAACACAGAAAACAGAAGCTTCAACCATTTATTATATAAACTAGTAGCGGACAAATCAGCTGATTTGTAATAATAGATTTTACTGGTGGAAATAAAATTTAAACATTTTAAAGTATTTTTTTTTATATTACAAAATAGAAAACGCTTGCTGTTGATATTGAAGCATATAATAGTATTACATCAACCTGCCTGAGGGGTGTAAAGGGGCTATAAAAAACAGTGCTAAAGGAAATTAATGTCTAAATATTTTATTGCATAAACTATAAATGTAATTTAGTATATTTGTATTTAAATGTTGTACCTGTAAAATAACAAAAATACGAGTCCCCTGAGCTTCAATGTTGAGAGGGCAAAATTTGCTTTAAGATTGGATAGGAAAAACCAAACAACATTAGTAGGTAGTATTGCTCACAGTTCGCTCTGCTTGTAATGAAAAAAAAAAAATGATCGTATCCAACACTAGCATTGGCAAATTCTGCGTTGAAGAAGGACAGCCAATATAACACCGGATCTCAAACTATATCGGACTGAAATACAGAAAATAGACGCTTCAACATGCTAATACGTTAAGTACATGGGAAATGCCATTGAAAGGGTTGGTCCGTTTTTTGATATGTTAAGGCCCGTGAGAGCAAAAGTGGAGGTACAATATATAAATTATGGCCGCAATGCAAAGATCAATTGTAGCCATATAACACTCTTATTACATTAGAATACATTACATTATTAGTAATAGCTTTCTTAGTTAGTAGCGTAAGTTCTAGACTTATACTATAATGTTTCGACCCTACACGTGCTAAGCTTAATGGCTTTCATACTTGGTAATAAAGTAATGTTGACACATTTGGTAAAGTACAAAGACCTTATTCATAAAAAATATTTTTTATTTATTTTAGAGGCTAAAATTTACATATAAAAATAGTTACGGTTTAATAAATTTAACATTTTTTATAAACACGACTACTAGTTTATATTTACAATACAATTTTATTTGCCCAATAGCTCCAGCAAACACTTGTGATTGTGTGCCACTATATTTGTTAAGTAAAATATATAAAAATGCAGTCTAGAAAAGAAAAGTGGGAAAAATTTACAATAAAAGGTGGACGGACAAAGAAATTGGGCAGACATTAGAGTAACTGCAACTGTTTTGTTTGATTTGACATTTGAAGGCCGTGATTCACCATCTTACATAATCGTGTGATCTGCCGAATATGGAATATGCGCTGAAAAAGTATAATAGTCCGCACTAAATATGAAGCGTGCAACATATTTTTTGGCAAGCCGTGCGATTTGCAAATTTTTATGAAAATGTTTACAAAATTATCTTTTCTTTGCGATCATAGTGACTAATCGACTAAAAAATATTACTATAAATATTTTTATGGCTATGGCTACGGCAGTATAGCCCAGTCACGTCTAACTGAACTTTAAAACTAGTGCTTAGTTTCATGCAGTATATAAAAATTTTAAACTTCGAAAATACTAAAGAAAAAAATGCCCGTTTGTCATAAGAACAAAGTATAAGCTGATGAAGATATCTGAGGATACCGAAACAGTAATCTCCTTGCAAATAGATTTTTCAAATTAATAAATTATAATGATAATATGATATTATAAAATAATATCACCAAAGAATTTATCAACTTAGAACATTGAATAAACAAATAATTTATATTTTTGCAGCTTAAGATTTTTTATGTTTTTTATAAAAAAGTGAAGGCTTTTTATTTTAAAGTCGATAACAGTTTGTTATCATCCTCATCCAAATATCGAAATTAAAATAAAAAAAACTGGCACTTTTTATAAAAAAGCCTAAAAGATCTTATGCTACAAAAATATAAAATTAACATCCAAAAAAATAAAAAAATAACATCCAATTATATTGAATAAACAATAAAAATAAGTGTTTAGAAATAGTTAAACACAACTGAATATGTAATTGAAATCAAGAGCGTGTTTATTTTTTTTTTTTGTCATTTTACCGCCCTTCAGCGCCAAAGTATTTTGATTGATTCAACTTAAAAAAAAATCTTGTTGGCAATACTGTTTTTTAACTTTGCCTTAGCCCTGCTGCAAAGAGTTGTGAATTGCATACTATATTTGCTCAACACTGTAAATTTAAGTTTGTGCTTTCAAATACATTTCATTCCAACATTTATGAACGATGTCCTTGTAGTTTAAATCTCGTGTTGAGTTTTTATACAGCAAATTAATTTAATTACATATACATACATACACATATGTATACACAAAATTGTGCTATTCATAACACAACCTCATAAGAGTTTAAATTATCTTAATAAGTAATTCTTATTGAAAGAAACATATGTCTTGACAACAGAGAATAAACATTTATTCTAGTTAAAAAATGTAAAATTAATCATCAAGGTGGGCCTCGAAAATTTGTCATTACAAATGACAAAAAAAAAACTCCCAAAAGTATAATTTAAGCCAACAAGGTCACGTTTAAAACTCATACTCTGACTCTGCATGTTTTTCCAAGTAGAGCCACTTTTATATGTGAGAAAGCACTCAGGCTTTGGATTAACTTTGTTAATGTTTGTGATGAGCTACCATAGTATATTTCCTTTGAATTAATGAAGGTCTTGTTGACACGAGTATCAGGGAAGTCGATATGAAAACCAAATATCTGTTTAAAAAGCCTTAAATAGCAAATGTTTCTTGTGTTTAAAGAAGTTGTTTTCGTTTGGAAATTTATGTTATGTTTCCGCTTCACAAAAAGTACTTTTTAGAAAAATTGTTTTAAAAAACGAGCTTTTAAAAGACCAAGGTGACATTTTATAAAAGTATTTTAAAGAAAAACTATCTTTTGAGAAAATTACATGAAATTTGTTCGCATTTGCCCCAAAAATTATCAGTTGCTGTGACATGTATTTTTTATGATTAACCTTAGTCAGGGCTGGGCAAAATACTCACTTTAAGTATTTCATATACAAGATACAAAATATACAGTTGTGTATTTCAAATATAAGATACAAAATACTTTCAAGTTGTGTATTTTAAATACAAAATACAACTAAAAACTACAAATACTTTTTTGTCTTTTGATCTCATAAGAATATACCACTCTGGTTTTAGATAAATATTTTATTTTATATATGCACTTAAACTAAGTTGCATATTGTCACATACAACTTAAAAGGGCGTAACTGGCAAAGTATTGAAAGCCTATTAAAAATTGTGGTTAGTTGTATTATTGATAATAACTAGACTAGACTAGAATTTTTTTGTCAGTTATGCCCTTTTTCTTTTTAGGCGACAATATACATATATGTTCATACTTACAGCTGCATATATACTTATTATGTATCCAAATACTAGAAATAAAGCTGTGTAATATTATATAATATGTGTTATATTTTTTTTTATTATATATATTTAACATTCTATGCATTTTACATATATACACGTGTGACATACGTGTGTATATTCATATGATTGTTCTAAACTCGCCAACTGGGAAATTAATATTTAGGATTTAATAAGTCATCCGACAAACAACCTCTTGTTGGGGAGTGAATAAAATCTGCCGAGGAAAAACATATTTCTACAGGTTCTGCGGAACCTGCTGCCAAATTCTATAAATGCAAAAAAACAATAAAATTCTCATCATCTTTACTGCAACTACTACTTCTTCTATTGCATCCATGTTCGGTTTCACGTATTTTGTAATCTTTCTCTAAGGTATCTATTGCAAGGTTTTGAACTCGTTGCCTCTCTTTTAATGAGATGATTTCTGGTGACCCGTGTATTTTGAAACTAGGGTGGACGCCAATATGGCTCTATTTGCTTCAGGTGTCGTTATATGTCCTTTCTAAGCTCTCCATTAGTTTTGTTAAAATACAACTGAAATACCTCAAATTATTATATTTGCAATCGATATAATCTGGTTCCCACAGACATTAAGGTAGGCAAAAGTTTTCATAATAAATATTATTTCCCTGTATATAATACAAAGCGTTGGCAAAAAAGCTGGTGGCGAATATGTGAAAATTCCTATTGATATCACCTGATTAGTGTAAAATGTATTTGCTCTGGACAAGAAAATTGAAAGCTGCATTGCGGTATTGCAAAATAATAAACATTTTAGTGGTCGCAGTTTCTATCAATTTTAGCTTTTGTGTGAAAAACTTATTTTGAACTTATAATAAATAAATGTATTTTGTAAAAATGTATTTTTAAGTCATATGTATTTGAAATACAAGATACAAAATACTTTTAAGTTATGTATTTGAAATACAAAATACTTTCAGGTTGGGTATTTGAAATACAGATACAAAATACGCATTTGTATTTCAAATACATGTATTTCAAATACTGCCCAGCCCTGACCTTAGTTAGGAAGGGCATATATGAAAGATCATAACTATGATTTAGTTTATCAAGGACTTAAAAACACCAATTTGCACTGGTTGTTAGTTTCTTTTTAATTTCCAAAAACTTTAGTTTTTTCCAACTGTCTGTCATCTCTTGCAAAACTTTCTTATCTGGTGTAAACCCCATTTTAGTTGCGTTTTCTAATGTGCGATTTAATGGTTTGTTTTTTTTTAATATTGATTTAAATATTGATTTAAAATATTTTGCAACTGCGAAATTTCAATAATTAGCATGTTAATGCTATAAATATTTATAGTTTATAGATTTAACAATTTTAGTTAACTTCTCTCTTATTTAGAAATTTATTTTGCGAATAAAAAAGTAAAGTAAAATTTTTTTATAAGCGTTTGTATTGCACAAAACTTAAAATAAAATTAATAAAACAAATATAAACAAAACTAAAAAAGAACTGAAAGACTTAATAAGAAAAATTGGGTCATAACAATATATCGATATATCTCGACTTCACTTTTTTGAGCCTAAACAATTTAATTTATACTTTTTGATTTTTTTTTTTTTTTATATGAATGAACCGAAAACGCGCGTTCTGAAACCGCAATGCGTTTTGAAAAACGCTTAATTGATTTTTAGGTGTTCTGAAGAACACCTAGGAGTTTTTTCCGAAAAATACAATATGTGTTTTACATACGTATATATGTATGTGGTAGTAATATAAAACGAAAAAAAATTTGACAACAAATAGAAAAATTTTTCAATTTAGTTTTCTTAATGAAAATGTGTAAAATTCTTTAAACTTTTTATTGAAATAAAAAGAAAACATATTAAATTTTAATTGTGAATAATTTTATTGCATTTTGCAAGTTCAGTTTTAGCAAATTCAATCAGTTCACTTCAATATATACATGCGAGTTGAAGTCGCCAATTTTAAGCGATATGCGTTTTCCAGAACACCTAATTGTCGATTTCAAATCGCAAAACCATATTTCTTGCGTTATACGTTTCTCAGAACACCTATTTGGTGTTTTGAAATTGAAAACGCTAAATTTAAGCGATTTGCGTTTCTCAGAACATGCATGATAGATATCGAATAGTTTTTTATTTCAATATTTCGCTAATAGTTTGTTAGCATTATTAAGAAAAGTTTAACATGAGTTTTTTATTTGTACAAAATATAATACATAATAACTAGTTTGCCAATTCTTTCTGATGCACCATTGCACATCTATAGTCCACATTTAAACATTTCATTAATTAAATTTGTAAATACCCTTATTAAATATTAAAAATTAGAGTGAGCGAACAGTTATTATTCGACCGATTTTTTTGGTTTTACTGTAACCGGGTTTTTTTTTAAATATCTATCTTTCGAATATCCAATAAACCGGAGTTTTCAATACGGTTAACCGGGTTTTTAATATTTAAATCTTATACTTTTACGATTTTATTTTAGTCACAGATATGCTAGCAATCAAACTATTTTTATGAGTGAAAACTTAGAAAAGAATTTACTTCATAATTATGATATAACTAGCTTGATTTTATTTTGTACTACAAAAACCAAACCTTTACACTAGCCGCTCTGCTTGCCACTTCACCGATCTCTTACAGGGGAGAGACTGGTGTTTTTGTTTCACCATTGCCCACCCAACCTGGTTTCAAATAGTTTGACCTGATCTCAAGTTTTGTTTTGCAACCCCAAAACCGTACCGACTTCTCCTTCCTTACCTTTCCAACACGCCAATAACATTTTATGTTACGGCCGCAGAGACCAAGGAGGTTTCCAACTAGCTAATTTTCTGAGCACAGACCACTCAGTGGGTTCCAATCCTCTCCCTGGGTACGCCGACATAAAAAATATTTATTTTGTACTACAAAAACGAAACCTTTATTCTAACCGATTTGCTTGCCACTTTACTGACCTCTTACAGGGGAGAAACTGGTGTTTTTGTTTCTCCATTGCCCACCCAACCTGGTTGCAAATACTTTATCCTGCACTCAATTTTGGTTTTGCAAACCCGAAACCGTACCGACTTCTCCTTCCTTACCTTACAAATGTACACAATTTTTTTAATATCAGCTGTTCCCTGAACATGCCGCACGAAATAAAGCCTTACCTTACAAATGTACACAATTTTTTTAAAATCAGCTGTTTTTAAAATCAGCTGCCGAACGAAATAAAGCCTTACCTTACAAATGTACACAATTTTTTTAATATCAGCTGTTCCCTGAACATGCCGCACGAAATAAAGCCAACTTGTTTTATTTCACAGCTTTCGTAAATGTTGCCAGAAACATTTCTACGAGAAAACTCTTGCAACATTTTTCAACAACTTGGCAGCATTCCACGTGGAGTACCAATCACAATACCCGGCTTTACATGTAGATCCTACAGTACAAATTAAATTAGGGCATAAAGCACTATTTATCTGTCATAAGTTCTCATACACATATGTATTAGAGCGACCGAATTACCGCGGCGTAAACACTTTTGACAGCGCTTAAGAGAGTAAACCTCATAGGTAAGTCGGTAAAATAAAGGATACTCTTTTTTGTGGTAATTAGTAATCTCACTTTCAGAAAAATCCTAGTTTTAATTAGATTAATTTTAATTAATAAATTTTTTATAATAAAATAGACTCTATATATAAAAATCATTGATCACCACGCAACGCCCTCAAGGATAATCGCGCTTATACATGTATATACTGAGTGTTCTCTTTGTGGGGACCATTGGCCTAAATACGTGCATGCGTTTGTAGCATGTACAGTGGAATCAAACTCTCTGTACTTTCTACATATGTATATTCTTTATTAAAAAGTTTTAAAGTATTTTATACTTTTTTCCTTTAGGGAATTACTTAGCTTTTATTTAAATGTCATTATAACCATCAAAATCAAATTTTTTATTTTTTTATTTATTTATTTTTTTTTTTTTGTTAATTCTTTTATTTTTATAACGAGTGATTTTTTTGCTATTATCTTTTTGGCAACACTAGTTTTGACAGCTCACGCACGTTTTGTATCTTGTGTCACTGTCAAACATCTTCAGTTTGGTTTATAATTTAATCATGAACCGTCTTACAAACGAACAACGCTTGCAAATTATTGAATTTTATTACCAAAATGCGTGCTCTGTTAAGAAAGTTCATCGCGCGCTTCTTCCATTTTATGGTCAGTTTAATCGACCTACTGAGGCTTCTATTCGGGCTATTGTAAAAAAATTTCGCACCAAATTTACATTGTTGGACATTAAACCACCAACACGCTTACGTAGAGTGCGAACTGAAGAAAATATCGCAGCCGTATCGGCCAGTGTTGGTGATGACCGTGAATTATCGATTCGGATACGTGAACAAGCAAAACTGCCGTATTTGGAGTGAAGAGCAGCCAGAAGCATTGCAAGAGCTACCAATTCATCCACAAAAAACAACCGTTTGGTGCGGATTATGGGCTGGCGGCATCATTGGGCAGTATTTCTTCAAAGATGATGCGAATCACAACGTTACTGTGAATGGTGAGCGCTACCGTGCGATGATAACAAACTTTTTTTTGCCCAAAATGGAAGAGCTTGACTTGCATGACATGTGGTTTCAACAAGACGGTGCCACATGCCACACAGCACGCGAAACAATGGACCAATTGAGAGGCGAGTTCGGTGAACAGTTTATTTCACGCTTGGGACCAGTCAATTGGCAGCCCAGATCGTGCGATTTAACGCCTCTAGACTATTTTTTGTGGGGCTATGTTAAGGCTAATGTACGCACTGGAAGCCAACATTGCCAACATTATTCGTGAGATACCGGCCGAAATGTTGGAAAGAGTATGCCAAAATTGGACTAAGCGGATGGACCATTTGAGGCGCAGCCGCGGCCAACATTTGCATGAAATAATCTTCAAACAATAAATTATATCGACCCAACTATCGATCCAAATAAATATTTCATGCATTTTTCTGAATTTTATTTGTTTTTTTTTTTTTTTTTTAATTTCCGATAGTTCTTATAAAATCACCCATTATATTCTTTATTAAAAAGTTTTAAACTATTTTATACTTTTTTTCCTTTAGGGAATTACTTTGCTTTTGTTTAAATGTTTTAAATTTAAATTTTATTTTACTAGCTAATGTTTTTTGATTATTATATTAAAAATTTCGTTAAACGGGTATTTCTTTAATTTTTTACCGATAACCGGAATTTTTAAATTCCCCTATTCGAATTATTCGAAAAGCGGTTTTAGAAAAAAGTCGAATAATCGATCACCCTGATATGTATGCATACAAGTACATGTATTTGGAAGTTGTGCTTTAAGATTTTTTCTTTTTTCAATTTGGAAAATATTTTGCAAATGATTTTCCTGCTTGTCATGTCAGTACAATATATTACCAACATATAAAATTCTTTTATTTACTGATGTGATTTTATTGGGCGCAATATTCTTTGTCTTCGAAGAAATTGTTTTCCCCAAAAAAAAGTGTTTGCCCAAGAACAAAATTTGCTAGTCATCAGTCGCTGCTTAATTTTATGAAAATATGAATTTTACGATTTTTTTAAATGTTTTTCTTCGCATGATATTAATTGTTTGCATTGTTCTCAACTGTTATCACATAAAAAACACCACATGCTTAAGAATTTTCACTATTTAATCAATAAAGTTTTTCATTTAGCAAATAAACAATCTTCGTTCGCTTTAACTTAGTTAAAAGGCATTGTCCTTTTTGTGTTGATTTGGTCTTTACTTGGCTTGGAGTGAATTTATTGAAATAAATAACTACACTAAAAAGAAAAATTGTTTGTATGTTATATACTGTTTAAAAGATTGTAACTTGCCTTTTGTTTTAGGAATTTATAAAAAATATTTTATATTTTAAACACACACACGCACAATATTCTCACAAAACATTTAGCAAATTATTGTAACACTCAGTTATCATTTTTAGCAAACATTTTCACGCACCAAACTTTTGTTTTCTTACTAAATTTATTGTTTTATTTTTGGGCTTTTAAATAAGATGTTTCTTTTTAAATTTTCTATGTTCAAGTGTTTTCTTTAAATTCTTTTTAATGTTTAGTTAGTTCTTACATTATTAATAAATATCTATATTATCATACGAGTATGTTTCTATAATATTTTCAGTGAACTAAAGTAAATTAAAATGAAAACTGTTTATTCAAGCAACGCAAACTTTTAACTAAATCTGAATATGTATTTAACGCTTAAAATATAAACATAAGCAGATATGTACTCAAAATGTTGTGCATACATATGTATCTACAAGTCGCCCTCCCAAAAAAAAACAGAAAAACAACAACAACAAATAAATAAAACACAACAAAGAAAATCTCTGTTATATTTTTGTTGTGTTTTTCGGCACATTTCTTTTTTGAATTTTCCCCATCAGAAGTACAGGCAAAATAGAACAAAAGACAATGAACGAAATGTTCCAAAATCAGCTGTATATTTATACGAATACTCACGGCTTTTAAATTGCTCTCTTGAGTTTTGATATAATACAAACAACAACAATAGGTACAAACATATTTTTGAAAATAACACAAACAAATAATTAAACTGACGTCATATGAAAAATATTACGAATAAAATGTTGATGTAGTTGTGTTTACTTCCTGGTTCCGTTATATTTTCCTGTGTGTGTACAATGCGTTTCTGTTTTTACTATAATGGCATCACCGTTTGCGATTTGCAGTCTTGATGACGCCTAAGCATATGCTATCATTTCAATAAGGAGTGTTACTATAACCGAATAAAACTAATATTCGGCTATAGTGCTTGCAACATGTGGTAAAAATCTGTTAAATATGATATTTCTTACTGATATATTCAGTAACAAAATTTATAAATCATAAATAAATAAATAAACTCGATTTTTGATAACTTCTTGACGATCTGTTTGTTGCACAAAATCCTACCAATCACCAATATAAAGTATATTGTTAAATGATGTGATTATTTTAAAATCGATCAAGAGTATTTTTGTTACTATGTAAATATTATATCGGGTGGTTAAATTTCAAGGGCAGATGTTGAATGTGAACCACACCTAAACGCCAAGTTTTTTTCCGAATTTTATTTGACATTTCTCTATTTCAGACTTACTCAATTTGAACCATGGAGAAATACACAATCCAACAACGTGTTAAAGTTATCCAGACTTATTATGAAAATGATGATCAGTTTTCGAAGAAAATCATCTTCAGTGATGAGGCACATTTTCACCTCAGTGGATTCGTCAATAAACAGAATTGCCGCATTTGGGCGAATGAGAATCCAAGAGTGACTGTCGAAAAACCAATGCACCCACAAAGACTGACTGTTTGGTGCGGTTTATGTGCTGGCGGCATCATCCGGCCGTATTTTTTCCAAAATGAGGCCGGTCAGGCAGTTACTGTGAATGGTGTTCGCTATCGTGAGATGATAACGAACTTTTTATGGCCCGAATTGGAAGATATGGATGTAGATGATATGTGGTTTCAGCAGGACGGCGCCACTTGCCACACAGCTAACGAAACAATTGCTCTTTTGCGCAACAAATTCAATGGCCGTGTTATCTCACGTAATGGCGATGTCAATTGGCCGCCAAGATCTTGCGATTTGACACCGTTGCACTTTTTTCTTTGGGGTTATTTGAAAGAAAAGGTGTACGTCGATAAGCCAGCAACAATTCAACAGCTAAAGGATGAGATAATTCGGCACATTAACGGCATAGCACCTCCATTATGCCTCAGGGTTATCGAAAATTTGGACCATCGGATGGAGGTGTGCCGCCGTGGTCGCGGCGCCCATTTGGCCGATATTTTGTTCCATACATAATTAAGTAACACCAATATATAATAATAAAATTACAATAATTTCCTAAATAGTTTGTGTTTTATTCAAAATCAACATCGGCCCTTGAAATTTAACCACCCTTTACTTTTTATAAATCGTTTCCATTTGTTATACATATGTTTACGAACTTAAGTTCGTTTTTCTTTTTTTTTAAATTTAGACGGATTTTAAAAAACTAGATAAAAAAAGTAAGAAAAATACTTTAGCTAGGAGGCAACTAGCCGTTTGATAGTTGCTACTAGACTTGTGTCATTTTTGAATGAATTACTTCAACTGAATGATTCTTTCAAGTGAAAGAATGATATATTTCTGTAATCCTTCTCTATTTATTTCACGACTCTCTTCCCTCTTTATTCAAAGCGCACATACACACTCAAAATAAACTGCAGGATACTATTATTCATTTTATTTTATACTTTTAAATTAAAATTAACTTCCATATTTGGTTATTTGATCTTGTTTAAGTAATTAGTTCTTATTTTTGTAGCTAAATTGTTTTAGTTTTATATAAAAAAAAAATCAACAGTATTTATTTTCGATAACAATTTGTTATGATCATCAGGAAAATTAAATTGTTATTAAAAAAATTTTTTATTTTAAAAATTACTGTCAAAAATTGCCTATATGTAAAAATATCCATACAAATTTTTACGTTTATTAAACTATTATTAGACAATTTTTGGATAGAAATTTATCTAATAAGAGCTTAATAAATATAAAATATTTTTTATAAATAAGGCTGTTAAAATATCAAAAATAATTTACGCAACCATGAAAATTTGATGCATCTGGCAAACGTTCGTCCATTTACGAAACCCCATTCTACTAGCTATCAATAAAAAAAAAACAAACAGAAATTATTTTTGCAACAAAAAGAGCATTTATTTTAGATAAAATTTTAGCGGGTTGAGTTTTTGTGTGAAAAAATATTTTCGTTTTTCAGTTTAATTTGATATGAAAATTTCAATTTATTTCAAGTGAACACAAAAAATCGGTAATTTCTCACATAGAATATTCGGCGAGACGATCATGTAGGAGTCTGTTAAACTAACAGCCAGTTCGTCGACGTCGAAAGGATAAGTTCATTCACACTCTAGGCGTAAGAAAATTGTTTTGGGTTTTTTCCAACTTTATTCTATGCGAACGATGTGTCAAAATTCAATTAAAATACATAACTTCATGCGAACGAACAATAGTGACATAGACGAACCCAAATTTATTCGATTGTGAGTGACTAGCTTTCTTTCGCATACTGTTTCATTCGATATCGTCAAACAGACTGTAAAAATAAATTAGGTATACCTCTTCTATAAATTATATATCAGTAATTTCTCACATGAATATTCGGCAAGACTATAATGTAGGAATCTGTTAAACGATGAATTAGGTAGACCTGTTTCATAAATGATTTCATCTCATGAGCGAACACAAATTTCTCCTTTACACAATAATTGTTGCTTGCGCCTTGTGCAGATGTCATTCTCTCTTCAACAAACACCGTAATTTTGTTTACTCAAAGGTCAAAAAAGTTCCTTTATGTTTATTTTTCTTTACATAAATAAATATGTATGTTTATATATCTATGTATGCTTTGCATGCGCGATATAAGAATAGGAAATTTGCGTAAGGTAAACGATAACAATAAATAAATTACCAATAATACAAAATTTTAATGAGATAGATTTTAATATTTTATGCAATATTAAAAAAAATTTTTATACAATATTAAAAAAAAATACAATATTAAAAAAAAATAAGTTACAAATCAAAAAATTATAAATAGCTCGTTTTTTTTTGTTTTCTAGCTGTCTACATGTCGACTTTTAATAGGAGCTACCGTAATCACTAGTAGACTTGGAAACTTTTGAAAGATATTGTGAAACATTCGGCTTTATATCCCAATAATCTAAATAAATTTTTGAGAATTTAAAAAGAAGAATGCCCTAACCAAACCCGTTTGACAAAAATCTTTCAAAAGTTTCCAAGACCAGGCTATGAAATGTCGACATATAGATAGCAAGGAAACAAAAAACAAGCTGTTTATAATTTTTTAGTTTGTATCAATTTTAGATGCTAGTGTAGTGAATAATAAACTCAGTTGTTTAAAAATAAGTTACAAAAATCAGTTTTATTATTATAAATGCTAAAAAGTTCAACTTCATTGTGATGTTTTATTTTGATTTCAACATTTTTTATTTATATAGTAGTTTTTAACCGGAAGAAAATCGTGTAAGGATAAATACCAATTTTAAATAAAAAAAAACACCAACTAATTTCGTAATTTGCTTAATTTTAATCGAAGGCTTAATATAAAAAAGGTTATAAAAACCGCAGCTTACTAAACAAAAAAATCTGAAAAAATAGAAAGATTAACAAGCACTCAATTTATTACATACTTTGATATAAAATTGCAATATTTTATTTTTCTCGTTTGGAAGATTTATTAGAATTTATTCAGTTTTTTTCTTCTCCTATAAGGCAATAAAAAATCGAGATATGTCTTTTTCATATAAGCCACCGATATGTATAAGTTCAATACACACATTTGTATGTATGTTCATATGTATGAACATATATAAAGCCTTAAGTGTATGGTCACACACAGCAACTTTAGTTGGGCAATTCTTGACTTTATAGAAGCTTTCGGTGAGGGGAATAAGAAGGGAAAAAGAATTGCCGGTACTCGGCAATTCTCAGCAATTCCTTACTTTTCTCTCATATGTGTATGTGTATGTGCATATACAATGTAAATTGCATAAAGCAAAAGGTAGAGAATTGCTCAAGAATTGCCGAAAAAAGTTTTTGTGTGTGGACAAGAAAGCAATTCCAAAAGAAAATTGCTAAAAAGTTCGGCAATTAAAATCGTTCTGTCTGACCACAGACTAAAGAAATCTATGCATTGGGGGTTTATTTATTTTTCTCTCTTAAGAAAACGACACATTTTAAAGAACAGCGTTGCCGTTTTAGTCACTTTTAACTCAAGTTGGGGTTAAATTAACACACAAAATAATACCTATATACTGTATTGGTCATAACTAATGGTGTTTTCTTTTCTGATAAAAATGTTACACCTATGCTACATATAGTGGTTCAACACGTTATTTTCTAAAAAAAAATTTATACACTATTAAAGGGTATCACGTTCTTTTCAAAACATGTTGCACTTAAAACTGCCAAACATGTAGCGGTACTTCGAGTAAGGTGGAGATACTGCCCTTTTTTACATCTTTGTTTCAGACCTGTTTACGTAAATAAGGAATTATTTTGTTATTGTAGATGAGTAAACGGTGCTGCTGATGATAGCTTTCATAAGATAAAAATAGTGATTAAAACGTTGGTATGTTAAAAGTAGTCATGATATATTTGAAACGCTAAGTGTACATTATTATTAAATGTCACTTTGTTAGCATTTTTTGTTCTTTTGTGCTAATAACACATGTACAACTTTTTAAGGGTGATGGTAATCGGAAAAAAATGATAAACATTTATGGGCATATTCATAAAAAACTAAAATGTATTTGAAATGAATTTTAGTATAATTTTGTATGGAATTTTTGAGTTAAAACACATTTCAAATTCATTTAAATTTTTATGAATATGCCCATTAAACGGTAGCATTTTTTATCAGAAAAGAAAACACCATAAAACATCCCAAAAAACACTTTCCGTAATTCAGAACCTTTTACATTACAACTTTTTTCAAAGGTATTTTCTGTTGATTTTAGTAGGCAATATCCTTATTTTACGTTTAACATCTTCGACAAACAATTTTAAAAGAGGTTGGTATACATTTTTGTTTCTGGAGCCGAATTATTGTTGGTCCAAATTTTAAAAAATTCGATACGTTATTCTAAGGTTTCAAGTTTTTAATACTATTTTTATCGCAGAGTAGAAAATATATCCGATTATATTTTTAACTTTGTTTTAAAAGTTTTTAGGTTAAGTTGCTGTTTTCAGAATTTTAAGAATTTTTTAGAGCGAACTGTTTTTATGAAAAGTTGATATAAACAGAGCTCGTTTTGTAACTAACGGAATTTCGTAAAGCTTAAAACTTTTAGGTGGCCACACTGAGGTATACTTTTATGTAAATCAATTTATGTTGCTGTTCAAAATAATTCAGCAGTCGGCCACACGACTACAATTGCCGGTTGCAGCATTTGCTGCCATGAAGTTATGTCTACTGTGGTCTATGTATTTAATACTTTATGTATAAATTGGTGGGCAAAATTCGCCATTAGTTAATGAGAAGTTTCATCTATTGAATAAATAAATTGTTTCAGCATGAAGTGTGTTTGCCATGGCTTTTGATAACATTTTGCAAACGTTTCTGCATAGAATCTACGAATTTTTTTAATAGCATCTATGCTTTCGAATTAGTCGAAACCGAGTGGTGCCATAACAATTTGTTTGTGCGGGGAATGTTGCACAAAATCCACAAGTGAACTATTTCTGTCGTGTGCTTGGGGTCATAATCATGTTGAAAGTGGTTTTCGTATACAATGGCAAGCTCTCAAGTGCTTTTCTGCAGAATATATTTCAGGCTATTAAATAAACGCTTTTTGTCTATACTCACCGTGTAGTTATACAATATAAAACATATTAATTAATTTATTTTTGTGAGTCACAATGTAATAATCGTAAAACAAAGCAAGTGATTTGAAATCGGTTGTGATTCAGTTGACCGATTTAAAATCATAATTTCAAAATAGATATATGTATACTAAACAACTTTTTTGTGATTTTTATAAATGAGTTTTTTATTTTTATTTCTTTTTTTTTATAATATATCATCCATATTAAAATCCCCTGTTTAGTAATATAAAATTTGATTGATTTAATTTTTTTACAAGAAAATACGAGAATAGTTCTGTTTACTTACTTTATTGGGTATTTGTAAATAAAACGTATACATTTATTTTTTATTAAATTTGAAACTGAAACAACAAGCATTCATATTTTTTACATCAAATATTCATAAAAATAGATCGTTCAATATGTAGGTATGTAAGATGAGTTTAAGACACTTTATTTACAAAAGATGTTTCTATAAAAACGCAGGAAAACTTTTATTTTTTTTCGTATTTAGATGGTAAGAATATCAAAAATTAGATCAACACCAAAATTTCCGATTAATATCTATGTCCTAGAAAAATATGTTTTACCCTAAAAAATTTACAGAAAATGTGTTTTGCTAAGCATAAAAATTATATTCATACCAAAACTAAAGCGCACAAATCGGTTTAATATTCGTCCATGTTCTGGAAAGAGCAGCGTTTTCAAATTAAATATAGTTTGAAGTCAACACCAGTTATTAGCGTTTTTTGAATGTAATTTATGTTTTGTTATAAAAAAAAAAAAAAAAAACATTAAAAAATAAGTAACCTTCAAACTAAAATATTTACATCGGCATTAAAAATCTTCAAAATTAAACAATTTTGGCACACGAAAACTCAAAGAAAATTTTTAAACTACGATGTTTTTTAAATAAAACCGTAACTTTTTTATTACCTTCCTCAAACAAAAATAAAATATATCAAATTAAATTGTGCATCATTTAATTTTCTATTCAAAGTGCAGTTTATATAAAATACTCCAAACTGCTTAAGTATACACTATCGGTCTGAAAACGCCAAATTTTTAAAGTTTTCGTTTTTCAGATCACTTATGGCGTTTTCAAATCGAAAACGCTAACTTTTGGCGATATGCGTTTTCAGAACATGAACGATTAATTTTTAAGCGCTCGCATAAAAATACAAAAAAATTATATTAGAATGTTATTTGTTCATTTATGTAATAGTTTCTTAATAATACCCCGTTTTTTGAAAACATACAAAGTTGTTCTTTTTCGAAAATTGAAAATAACAATAATATACAAATATGTATATGTCTTAACTAAAGTTTTGACTGTATAAAGCATGTGCAACTCGAAAACATTACATAAAAAAGACATTTTGTTTGTGTTAAAAAAAATTTAATTTTTTTGGATTTTAATGTACTTCGTAAAAATTTTGATAGATGAAGTAATTTGTAAACAATCTGTCAATGTATTGTGCGTTCTTGCATGTAAATATCCAGCTAGCATACGTTGTTTGTTAGACAATTGTGTTTCATATACAATCACCAAAAGAATCTTCCGACGATCATTAGATGAGTAGCAATAACAAAAAAATATGCTTTTTGATTTCTTTTTTACATATTTCATGAAACACTCGACATTCAATCTTATATTTTTTTTTTTGTTTTTTGTTTTTTACTTGTAATTAGTTGTTTTTTATATTATAGATAAACAGAAACAAACAGCGTATCAAACTCTATTCTTAATTGTTCCACAACCTTTCATATTTAAAATTTAACACGTGCAGGTTCGTCGCCCTTCTTCGCGAATTATGTAGTATGAAAATATGAAAATATCATATGATTATTGCTGTTTCCTGTATGAATCATACCAGGATTACACGGCTGACTTCTTAACGATTTGTAAAGTAATATCTATGATTAACATAATCAGTCTTTTGCTGAATGGCGTAAGTCTCATAGAAGAATCAGCTTTTGTAACAGTTTCTCCCGTGAGAGGGATCGTCTGCGATTAAAAAATGAGATCGTATACGATGAAAAACTTTCTTCATGAGATTCCCAGTAGAGTATTCTGCAATTGAAAATGCTAGCTAGGTATAGACATACTTTGACTTTCAATAATATTGCCACTAAGAAATTTGAGCAGATATGCATAATGTAAAACCTTGTGTTTACTAACTTGCTGTTATCTTTCCGTTAAGGGAATTTACAAAACACCAATAACTAAGCAGCTAGTCAGTTAGCATAAGAGTTTTCATTGTACATAAGGCCGTTGATGTTTATTTTTGATAAGCACAGAAAAATAGACTAGAATATAAGAATATGTTTTAAAATTTTTTGCTGTTTTAAAAGCAATCTTTTAATTTTCTTGGGTACTATTTTCAACATAAATATTCTTACTTCAACACAAATACTCTTACAGTATATAAGCGCGGCTTAAATGTTGTATATGTATGCATGTACTCAAACTCTTTCAAGGTCTTTAGTTAGACTTCTGCTAAGTTGCTTATTTTTATTTTTAAGATATTTTCCTATAAAAAGAATAAATTAAGACATTAGGGTGTTTAATGGAAAATTTATAAAAGCAATTAACATTTGTGTTGAAGAAGAACTTTAATAAAGAGGAATATTGGCACCATATTTTTGTAAAATTTGTTTCTACAAACTTTAAAACTAATAAATATAATGATTATTTTGATGGCTAAAATAAATCAAAAGCATGTATGAATTAATATACATAAAATATATAATGAGAGATTCAAATATATAATGAGAAATTCAAAACAAATGGATATCACATTCACCACTAGTTTCTTCAAGGCATCAAAAATACCTTTAGTTGTTCTCTTGTTTAATCAAAAGAAACTAGGCAGAGTAACAATAATAATAATAAATATAACAAAAATCAAAATATTAAGCTAACAAAATATTCAAATTAATTTGAGATTTAGGGAAGGTTTTATATATAACTTATGTAAATGATTTTTGAAAACGCTCAAATGATTTTAGTATTATTAGAAAAAGCTTTTACAAAATGCAACAAAAATTTCAACAAATAAAATTTTTACTTAAATCATAAGTATTCGATAAATAATTAATGACCATTTACTTTAATTCTTATAAATAGATATTTAAAGTCTTTATGAGCTTAAAATAACTTAAAACAACATTTAAAGCTTGATATTAGCAAGTTTCCCCTTGTATGCCGGTATCAGCATTTTCACCATGGATTATCAGATCCATTTGCGATTGTGATAAATCATTGCACAACAACTGTTCTATTCTTATGAACCTTTCATTCGCATCTGGTGTCACAGACTCAGAATCTTGCAAACGCACTGAGGAGCTACGTTTAGCACGTTCTACAGGAAACAAAATGTATACACATACATATATTTATGTACATTACATTTTACAATAAGCAAATAAAAGTGCATAAAATGTTAAAAAAAAAACTGAGTGATGTACGCGTATTGATTACACTTACCAAATCTAGCTCTTCTAGCTTCTTGCTCTATAATAATTTCATTTGTTATGTAAACTTCACGTCTGATTTGATCTCTGAGCTCAACACTCATATCAGGTATGCACCATCGCACCAGAATCATTACTAAAGCTACAAAATTCTGCAAAGAAAAATCATAAACTTAAATTTTAACAATGTACGAGTAAGCAAAAATGTTTGCAAATGAGATAAAGAGAAAACAAATTCAATGTTAGTGATGTTTGGCCGGCATTAATCAGGCTATTAACCTGAATGTATTTAATTTGAACAGACTGTTTTGTGTTATGTTGCAGAAAGAAGCCTCAGAAAGTCTTAGAAAAACTCAAATTCAAACATGAGTATTCCATATTATGCAAGTAGAAAGAAACCCAGCAATCCGTTTGTTGCAGTTGAAACAATAGTTGTGTTCATTTATTTACTAAAATTTTTTACAAATTTGTAACAAATAAGTACTTAATAACTACCATTATATCCTTTGGACAAATTATACATATATGTATGTTATTATAAAAATAATGTGATTATGGTTATTTATATTCAGCATTGTCTTGACTGGTGTTTTTCGAGTACAGCTTGTAGTAGAATAATGGAAAGTTTTACAATTTTTTTTAAATCTAGTACTAGGCATAGTCGAAATATGCTAAGTACTATAAGGGTGATTAGCTACTTTTGAATAAAGTATCTTTTTTTAATTAGCTCCCCATACACGTTTCAATTCAATTCGTAACTGATTAGTTTGCAGTTGTCGAGTTGATTGAAGCAAAATCAAAAGATTTTGATTTTTTCATGCTGGTTAGTAAGTCTTTCAATTCAATTGTACTGTGTGTGTTCCAGTCTCCTGAGCAGCCATAAAATTTATATTTGTAGCTTTTTTGCAAGGAGACCATTAATAATTTTCAAAATTGTCTTTAATTTCATTAAATCTGATAGTTGAATGAAAATCTTTCTATTCAGTTTATGAAGTGTGTATCCAAAAATCAATTGAAATACTCAATGAAGAATTGAATTGAAACGTGTATAGGCCGCTTTATACATTGCAGTGGCCTGCCTACACATAATATTTTTATTTCAAATAAATGTTAAAGTGTAAAGTACCGAATAGCTAGGTACTCATAATATTTACGATACTAAAAATAACAGCTGGTCTGTAAAAATTAAAGAAACAAATACATTTCAGAGCTTAAAACTACAAAAATATTAATATAATTAAAAAATGGAAGGTGTCTAAGTGTCTATTTAATTGCTTCCCTAAAAGTTTTAAACACATTCAAGCAAGTAAATATGAGCGAACATCATTTGCCACTAATGTGCCAGATACTGTGTTGCTTAGTTCATTGCCATTAGACTCTTATTTTACCTCTGTTGTTCCTAAGTTACACAAAAATAAATTTGTTAACTTTTTTTATTATTATTAATACTTATACTCGTTTTAAAAGTTTACATACACTTACAATTTCTTAATTTTTCCAAAATATTTTTATTTTTAACTTAATTTAGAAATATTGTTTAGTAAACACAAACGCAAAACAGCTGTTTGAATAATTATTGCAAGTAAAAATTTTACTTGTAAAAACTTGCAAGAATTTTTCTGTCTCTCAATTTTGTACGCTCTTTTGACGCTCTCACGTTGCAAATTTTTTGGGTTAATGAACGCTTTCTAGTAACAATTGTTACAAATTTGAGAACATTTTTAGTAAATGAACACACATAATAATTATTCAAACAGCTGTTTTGTGTTGGTGTTTATGAAATAATATTTCTAAATTAAGTTAGGAATAAAAATATTTTGGAAAATTTTAAAAATTGCAAGTGTATGTAAACTTTCAAAACGATAAAGAGTATTAAAAAGATAATAAATTTATTTTTGTGTAACTTAGGAACAACAGAGGTATCTGGCACATCAGTGGCTAAGGATGTTCCGGCAAATTTACCTGCTTGAATGTGTTTAAAACTTTTTTTTTTACTTTAATCACATCATTTTTATAATCTACATATACATATATCAAAAAAAAAAAAAAATTATAAAGGTACTCATATATACCTATACATAACAACACTACGCTGACTTGCAAATTTTAGCTAGTAAAGTGTTCATTTACTTTTTCACATTTTTAAGAGTAATTTTGAGTAATCTTGTTACTCTCTAGTTGCTAATTTGTAATAGTAAAGTAAATGAACACACCGAATGAAAATCATGTTTGTGATGAACAACATGTTAAGCAGTTACTTTTTGCCAAAATAAAAAGGCAGGTTTACCAGGTAGTGTCAGAATTACAATAAATACAGCACCAAAAAAAAACATCGCAAGTATTTTGTTGGTAAAAATTAGGAAATGTCAAAATGTTATTTTTATTCTTTTGATTAAAAAAGCATTAAAGTCTAGCGGTCTGATGTATAATACAAAAAACGTTGTGCCACATATAGTGGCAGAATTACAATAAATACAACAGCAAAAAACATTTGTTGGTAAAATTTTCGAAAAAAATTCAAAATTTTGTTTTACTTTAGTGTGAAAAAGCAAGAAAGTCTATGAGTTTTTGACAAATTTATGCAAAGGAAACGAAAGACAGCTTATACCACTACCTTATTAAAGCTGCCTTGCCCTAGAGCTAGTGACAGAAATGTCAAAATTTTACTTTCGAAAGTACTTTGCTACCGTTTCGCACGCGTCCTAAGTCTAAGTGCAAAGAAAAAGTTTGCGCTGTTAAAAAGAAGAAACAGCTCAAGATTTCAAACTGTTCCCATTTACATATTTTCAAAGTATGGAAACAGGATCCCAGAGTAGAGTCAAGAAACACATTTTTATAAAAAAAAACAAAAATCAACCCTTATTGTTTGCTTGGTTTAATTTCTATTCAAACGCCATTTTCCATAATCTTTAAAGTTTTAATTGCAACAAACATTTCTTTAATCCTGTTCACACTCACAAACATTTAACAGACCTCAATCTCTTAGGGGATTAGGGTTATAAAGAAACCTCTCAAAATGCGGTCAATTAAATTTTACAACAAAAGCGAATAAACAACAACTGCTAAATTACAACATAAAATAAACAAAATTTGAAAAACACTTTCATATTCACGACATTCTTTTTATGTTTTCATTAAAAAAATTTTATGTCATAGATCAATGCACTACTAAACTGCGAAAAGGTCTTACTTCTTAATCACACATCATTGAATGCAATTTTATGTTGCAAAACAATAAATACGAGGGGCAATATAAAATGTGCGGCAAAGAAACGTAAATACTAAAAACTCAAATGTGAAAATAACCGCCTGCTAGTGAACTACTAATTTATTCTTATTTCATAAAACATCAGGGGAGTTGCAAGAGACTGAGTTTATTTTATTTTATTTAAAATTTTTTTAGGAAACATTTAGATCAGGGTAGAGACAATTTTGAAGCCAAGAAATGGAGCAGAATTACAATTGTTCAAGTTGATTATAAATAGCAAATGATTTTGAAAATAGCGGTTCTCACTTTTTGTATTAAATTTAAAATGTTTTTAAATAAAATACTATTTTAAACTTAAAGTGTGAGCAACTTTTTCTTAAAAAATTTTCATTTGACATTTACTTAAAAAATTTTCCACCACAAATACGCAAAACAATTTTTCAATTGGGTTCAATATAACAACAGTTATATTCGACGTACATAACAGCGGGAAGCGACGAGCTCTTAATTTGCACGAAAAGTGTTTCCTGTGTTGAATATTAGGCAAATAGGGTAAATGAGAAAGCTTGTGAGAGAGTAATTTGTGTTTCTCATTTTACCAGACTTTAGCCGTAAAATTGTCAAATCGTTTAATCACCTGTTTGATATTTATGAAAATAAAATACCAAAGTGTAAATCATAGAAAACATATTTCAAAATACAACAAGGTGATTTGTTATAACGTAGTAAAAAAATATATTTTCCCTTTTTTTATCTAGCTCAAAATGCTTAAATATTATAGGAAAATTTTTGTTTGAGTTACAACAGCACGTATATACGTATGTAAAACACATGTTGTATTTTTTCGGAAAAAAAACTCCTAAGCGCCAGTAAAACGCGCTTTCCTTAGAACACCAAGAAGTGAATTAAGCGTTTAACAGAACACTTTGCGGTTGCAGATCGTGCATTTCTCAGCACATGGCTGTAAATAAAACGAAAAATATTTGGCGACATATATAGAAATCTTTTTATTTATTAATTTTTTATTTATTTTTTTTAGTTGATTAATCTTTTTAGTTTTTTGAATTGAAAATGTATAAAATTCGTTCAACCTAATAAAATGAATATCTTTATTCCTTTTTGCAACTTCAGTTTTAGCAAATTCAATCAGTTCCCTTCAATATATAAGTCGCTAATTTTAACAAATATGCGTTTTCCAGAAAACCTATTTGGCGATTTCAAATCGGAAAGCTATACTTCTTGCGTTATACGTTTCTCAGGACACCTATTTGGTGTTTTCAAATCGAAAACGCTAAATTTAAGCGATTTGTGTTTCTCAGAACATGCCTGATAACTACTACATACATTTAAAAAAAAGAAACTCCGAAATGCCAGTGAAACGCGCGTTCATTATAATAGAGCACCTAAAATTTAATTAAGCGTTTTTCAGAATGCTTTGAGGTTTCAGAACGCGCGTTTCTCGGAACATAGTTGTAAAGGGTGTTTTTTTAAGCCCGATAGAACTTGAAATTGTAAAAAATAACACAAAAAATTAAATTGTAATCAAAAATTTTTTTTATTCGAAAGATCAATACGTGACATTAACATTTGAAAATGATTTCGGGCATATGGGCACCGCGGCTGTTCTTGACGAAGCGCATTCTGGACGTCCAATTTTGGGCCACTTTTTCAAGCACTGCTGGCCGTATGTCACGAACAACACGAACAATGCTGGCCTCCAAGGCGTCAACTGTTGCTGGTTTATCAGCATAAACCAGTGACTTCACGTAGCCCCACAGGAAATAATCGAGAGGTGTCAAATCGCACGACCTTGGAGGCCAATTGACAGGCCCATTTCTCGAAATCAACTTATCGCCAAATTTTGATTTCAGTAAGTCGATGGTTGCGTTCGCCGTATGGCACGTAGCGCCATCCTGTTGAAACCACATCTCCTCCGGATCAATGTCATCCATATTTTCAAACAAAAAATCATTGATCATGGTGCGGTAACCATCTCCATTGACCGTAACGCGAGCTCCGGCCTCATTTTTGAAGAAATAAGGTCCGATGATGCCACCAGCATGAAAACCGCACCAAACAGTGCATTTTTCTGGATGTAATGGAGTCTGTAGGGTCTCTTGTGGATTGGTCTCACTCCATATGCGGCAATTTTGCTTATTAACAAACCCGTTAAGCCAAAAATGCGCCTCATCGCTGAACACAATTTTGCGTCTATAAGTTGCGCGAATCGACGACTGATTTTCAAAGTAAATTTGGATAATTTCGTAGCGTTGTTCAAGCGTGAGTCTATTCATGATGATTTGTCAGAGTATACTGAAACAAATAAAAAAAATGTTTCATCAAAATTTAATTTTTTGTGTTACTTTTTACAATTTAAAGTTCTATCTAGCTTAAAAAAACACCCTTTATATACAATCACAAATATAAAAACTGTTATTTATTAAAAAGAATATTATAAAATTAATTTATTTGCTAAATTTATATAATAAAAATTTTCAACTGCGTATATTTTTGTAAAACTACCCGGTTTTTATTCGATTCCAGTGTGTTGTAAAATTTAAAAGTCGACGACACTGAGGTTTAAAATTATATACTAAATAAAAAACAGCCGTTTTTGCATTGACATTTAATTTCGGGCTTGAAATGTGATTTTACGTGTTTCAGCAATTTTGGGTAAAATTGTTATCTTCTGAGAGTATTTTTTTTTTACTCTCATTTTACCGGACATAACCCGTAATTTCCTCCAAACAAAGTGAATATGCACATGCTCTACAATGTTGCAATGACGCTTTATTCTTATACTTTTTTCTTTTTTATTCTTAAGCCACGATGTTAAAGACTTATGGGGCTTAAATAGATTTTTAATAAAAATAAAATAAAATGTTTCCCTATATGCTTTTAATAATACCATAATTTTAGATCCATCCTCTTTCTTTATTTTTAAAATTCGCACACTTTACTCGAACGCCGCCGCCGCCACACAAACTACGAGTAAAGAGAAAATGTCAATGGGCCATTTAAAAAAGATATTGTACTCGCATACGAGTAGCATAGTAGAAAATAGAAAAAGCGAATAGTGTGTGATGGACAGATATTTATTAGAAGTTTTTGAAAAGTATTGATGGATAAAAACTTTTAGTAGCTCAAATAACGTGAAACTTATAACATGCTAAATAAACAAAATACGATTGAATAAATTTCATTAAGAAAATAAAATATATTTCTTAAATAAAACAATTTAAAAAAGTTGTCTTCAATTTCTAAAAATAAGAAATATAAAACAATTTTTTAAGACACAACTTTTGTAAAAATTATTTGCATTTCAAGACACTAAGTGAAAATGAAACGTTTTTCTTGCTGTTTAAGTCTCCGTTCAGCCGGCTTTAGTATAGCTGCTCTAGATATTATACTTTCCTTAACCACCATAAGTTTATGCAGTTACTATTTGTATAGAGATTATTTTAATTTAACAAATTGGGCCATAGCAACATATGAAAATGTGAAAATAATTGATCCTTTAAGCAACATGATGTCTTCGGTTGGTAAGTTCAAAAAAAAAAAAAAAAAAAAAAAAAGATAAGTTTTGCTACATACTATATATTTTCCTTTGAGTTAAGATCACAACAAGAATTGCTACTACAGGAATATTATGAGATTTGAAACCACCTGAATTGAAAAACAGTCTAATATATACAAAATATTCAAGTTAATCTATATAAATAAAATGAATCACTAAATGTGGTGCTAAGCACAATCAAACCGGCTAAATTATTTATTTAAAAAAAAAAAATTTTTTTATTTTTGCTAAGTTATAAGGAAGATTTTTATGGAGAGAGAATCAACTACAAAAAAAAATATGAAAACTAAACTTAACTTAATTTACTCTTATTTTAAGTTACAGTATGCTCTTACACAAGGCGAATTCATAGCAGGTGAAATTGACAGCGCAGCTAACTTTTTTTAATTTTAATCTGTTTCAGATGTCAGTGGAATAATTAAAAGAAATTTGAAAAAAAAAAAAAATTTTTTTAATTTTTTAAATTATGTATTGTGTCTTGCTGGCCACTCTCACCTTTTCAAGCTCTATCATCAGACACTTTAAGTTTCACGAAATAATTCAAAGTTTCACTAAATAATTCAAAGTTTCATGAAATAATTAAAAGTTTCACGAAATAATTAAGTTTTTCTATTATTGTAACTTTTTTTTTAAAAAATTAAAAATAAAACAATTTAAAAAATTTTTTGAATTGTGTATTGTTATCTTGAGCGCCAGCTATCATCCAGAATCCTCGCCAACCTGGCTTACCATTTTCACCTTTCCGAGCTCTATGATCTGAGACTTTAATTTTCACGAAATAATTAAAAGTTTGTCTTTTCTTGTTTTGGTTCACTTTTTGTCGTTGAGATACATTAATTAAAAAAAAACGCATAGTTCTTGTTTCTGCTATAACACACTTTTAATCACATAACTTCTTAATACAAATGGTATCACAAAGTTTACCAATCGTTGCTCTTTAGTTAAAGATTTGCCAAATATTAACGGCCTTATTTATAAAAAAAAATATTTTATATTAAGTTCTTATTAGACAAATTTCTACATAAATTTTGTCTAACAACTTAATTAACATAAATTTATTTTGTTAATGGAATAAATATAGTTTGAAAAATAAAATAAAATAAAAACACACTTCGATATCAACCTAAGTATCTATATAACCAGATAATTAAATTTTCGTATTCCCAAAATTGGATTCAGGAATCTCACTTCCCTGGAAACCATATGGCAGATTCAATTTTCACACTAATAATTGAGATACACGATCCACGTCCAAAACGCGCACCGAATATGAAAACTCGGTTCCGGTTCGGTTAGCGAAGCGGTTCAGAGTTTTTTAAGAATTCCCAAAGTCGGCTCCAGGAAACGTTAAAATCCCCCACTTCCTCAATACGGCAACTTCAATTTTCGCACTAAAGCGAATGATCGTTTATAGTTCGAATGCGCATCGAATATAATAAACCAGTTCCAAACCGGTTAGCCAATTGGTTCCGTTTTTTTTTAATTCCCAAAATTGGCTTCGTGAATCCCCACTTCCACGGAAGCCATACGGCAACTCCAATTTGCACACTAAAACAGAAACACTGTATATACAGTTTTATTGGCTTTGTGAATCCCCACTTGCACGGAAGCCATACGGCAACTCCAATTTTCGCACTAAAACAAAAACACTGTAAATACAGTTTTATATACCTACATATGTAATGATCACTCATATGGGTTTGGAGTGTTGCAAACATACAAATGAAACTAGTATAAGCATGTTAAAAAATCGTTTGACTTTTAATACAGGCCTATTTATTTAAGAATCTTTCTTTCTCTTATGATATACATTGAAAAAATGTTTAATTTTATTTTTCTTTTAGTTGATTATGTTTTGCTGCATAATTTTCCCGATGCCTTCTATGTTGTCATGGCAATTATTTTATGGCTTAAAGCGTTCATCAATTTCATATTAGCTGCTCTTTTGATCGATGGTATAAGAAAGGTAAGGAACCAAAAATCTAAAAATAAGGAAACCGAAGCTTACGACTTCTTTCTAAATTATTTCAAGTTCTGCCTTCGATTTCTCCGAAACCCAAATACATTACATTTTTAAATGCCCAACTTTACATGGGATTTTTGTGGGGTTTTTCTTGGAGCCTATGAAAAGAGATTTCCCCATGTAATTAATTAAGGGTTCAACATATTTAGTAGAAAAACAATTTTTAAAGTTTAACCAATCGTTCCGGCACAGTGAAGTGCACGAAAATATTGTGGTGGGATTCCCTTTACAGGAAGTAAATATAGTCAGGATAGTAGTCGTTCCGCTTAAAAGCTGAAAAAACCAAGTGCAGTGTAATTTGAGGTTACCTGTCAGAAAGCGAGGCAAACATGGCCAGATTATAATTACCCGTATAGAATGGCTTTGGTTCTGAGGGTCTTTTCCGACGAAGTTTGCCTGCTATGGTGGCAGTTCTTACTGGACATCCTCACATAAGGACGCATGCCAGGATATTAAATCGTTCATTAATTATTTTTGCCGAAGTTGTAGGGAATACGAGGAGAATGAAAGTGTTGAGCACTTGATCTGCAAGTGCAGTGTATCTGGGCAGACTGATACTGTACTGATTGCCAGACATATGGCAATGCAGCGTGAACGAACTGAATTATTTATTCCGGTTCTCGGGTTGATTTGGATATAAACCGGTGGGGGCCGTGTAGATCTTACAACACACATATCTACCTCAGGCAACTCAACGGGACGAACAAAGAACACAGGTAGGCTGGTTTTCTTGAAACTGGCAGCCTGAACAATCGTTAAAAGATTCAAAATGAAATCGAACCTTAACATTCGCTTAGATTTTTCAAGTTTAGCTAAATAGTATCTTAACACCGGTATTTTAAAACATATATAAGTTTCTGTTTAAAAAGTTAATGGTATTTTAATAGTGCTCGTTGTAATCTTAGAAAGAAGTGTATAAATATATGTATATGCGATATGTTTTTGTAATTTTGAAAATTTTATTTTCGTTTCATTGGTTGTCCGACTTTGTTTCTTCCTACAGAAGCGTACCATTTGCATAGCACCCTGGCTTATTAATACCGTTATTTCTATAATCGTTGAAATAACTACTTACATATTTATGGAAATGAAATACAATGAAATTGATGCGGCCACAGATAAACGTATTGTACGCAGCATAATCTTTGGAATTTTTATCAGTAAGTATTGGTAACAAAAATACTGAATTTTTTATATGTAAAAGAAATATTCGTTTTTTTTGTAGTGTTCAATGTCATGTTAACTTTTGCCATTTACTGGTTGTGCAAATTCATAAAATTACAACGGCAAGAAAATCAAGTGTTACAAGATAGTATTGTAGAAGCTTCGGGAATGTTTCAACATGTTAAAGTTTAAGACAAATAACCAAGGAAGACTTATATTATATCTATACAAACATAATTTTTTTAAGTAAATTTTTCTTCTCTTGTTTTAAAAACTTACCTCAAATATCACAACAAAACCCAAACGACAAGCCAAAATTATATAAAACATATTACTTAAATAATATTTATTCGTTGAGGTAGGTGGTTCACGGAAATCCGTATATCTGTAAACAAAGAAAGAAGATTAATAAAAAAAAAATGCAAAAAATCAATATTCAAATTCGATCACTATATGTTTTTAACTTACTTGCAGGAAGTCATATTGTATTTAACAGCCAAACTTTGTAAAGTCGGTGAATCGCTAATGCGAAACTCGGATAAAGTAAACTCTAAGTAACCATGTAAGGAACCATCGGGAGAAGCTAAGCCACGATAAACCCATCTGGGTATCATATCCGAAGTAAAAGCTATAATAAAACCCTTAAAAATTATATTTTTATTTAATATATACTTTCTAAATTATTAATAAAAAAAATTACGCTTACATTTGTTATCACGCTTAATTTGCCTATGCAGTCTAATATGCGATACCAAACTCCTATATCTCTCACTCTCTGTGACACTGGTCTACGGTGATGTGTCAGTAATTTATTGGCATCTAAACGCATTTCTAGAATATTATTTAATAAAGCAAAAAATGGAGCCAGTGGAAAGGCAGCCACAAATATCGTTACAAACCCATACTGTAAAACTGAAAGAAAATAATGACAAGCAACCCTGCATAAGTTTGAAAGAGTACAAAAATTTGTTACAGAAACGAACGAAAAATAACGAACTGGCAAATATTTTGATTACTAAATTGGAAATAGCAGAAATAATTTAGAAATATTTCGAAATATCGCGTGGTTAAATTTTAAGGACCGATGTTGAATGTAAAACACACCTAAATGTCAAGACATTTCTCAATCTCAGACTAACTCAATTTAAACTAGGCTTACTGTGAAAATGGACGTTCAAACCAAAAATATCATACACTTCGTGATTTTTCGGTCAATTTAATCGTAAAAAAATACATATTGCTGCTGTTCGCGATAGTGTGACTGAAGAGCCTTCCACCTCAGCTCGTCGCCTTGACCAACAATTGCGCCTCTCACGCTCGTCATTGATAAACATTGTGCATAAAAACTTGCATTTGCGCGATTACAAGGTGAAATTGACTTAAAAACTAAAATTGACCAAGTGTCTTCAATGGTCAGCAATCTTGGCAAGAAATGGGAACAGTGGATGATAAATTTTCGAAGATAATCATCTTCAGTTATGAGGTACATTTTCACCTCAGTGGATTTGTCAATGAGCAGAATTGTCTCATTTAGGCGAATTATAATCCAAGAGTGATTGTCGAAAAACCAATGCACCCACAAAGAGTGACTGACGGCATCATCCAAAATGAGGTCGGTCAGACAGTTACTGTGAATGGTATCGTCAGATGATAACGAACTTTTTATAGCCCGAATTCGAAGATATGGATGTGGACGATATTTGGTTTCAACAGGACGATGCTACTTGAAACGCAGCTAGGGAAACAATGGCTCTTTTGCGCGAAAAATTTCATGGTCACGTTATCTCACGCGGTAGCGATGTCAATTGGCCGCCAAGAGCATGTGATCTGACACCGTTGGACTTCTTTCTTTCTTCGGGGATATTTCAAAGAAAAGGTATAAGTCGATAAAACAGCAAAAACTTAAGAGCTAAAGGCTGATATAACTCGTCACATTAGCGGTCTCAGCATCATCGAAAATTTGTTCCATCGGTTGGAAGAGTACCGCCGAAGTTACGGCGGCCATTTAGTCGAAATTTTGTTACATACATAATTGAACCAAATATTGTCATAATAAAATTAAATGATAATAATTTGTGATTTATTCAAAATCAACGGCCCTTAAACTTTAACCACCCTTTATAAAAATAATCTGATTGAAGATTTTATTTTTTGTCTCCGCGGTACTTAACATTTTTTTATATTCGGATATATTCTTGATTGGACTTTGAAGTGAAAATAATGTGAAATCACTTCAATTTGAAGCTGTGTTGTTCTACTCAAGGCAGCTTTCATGTTTAATTCTTTCTCTGTTTCATGTGTTTTTAACCAATATTTAGCAACTTCAAAAAGAATTTTTGACATGTGTGATGTTTTGTGTGTACTAAAAAAAAGATTCATTATTGTGAAATGTCCCAAATGATGTTTCGAAGCCGTACAATTTTATAACGCAGTTAGAGAACTAATAGTTTTTCTAAATTTTTTAAGCCCTTTTAAATTATAGTTATTAACTGGAAAAGTATACAATATTGTTTACCCATTTCCAAATACTCCGGAAATAGTGATCTTGGACCCCAGTCTAGCAATTTTAAGTCTCTCCACCATCTTTCAGTATCTTTGTGATGCACATGTTCTTTGGAAGAAAAACATTTTGTTATTCCCGTTTTTAGCGCCATAATTTTACGCCAAATTTTTGGCATTATAACTTCTAAAATGGAGTTAAATGCCTGTTTGCCTATCATTATAATGGCCAACTGGATACATAATTCAGTTAAACAGCCACCAGAGGAACACTAAAAGAATTACCAAAAAAAAATTAGGAAAGAAAAAAATAATAATAACGAAGAAATTTCTTTCTTACTTCTTCTTGCCTGTAATCAAATATTTTATTATATTGACCAGGATGTCCTACAAATTTGCCTTTAAAAAAGGCTATATAAAATATAGAAGCATAATAGTTAACAAACTGCAACAGGTAGATTTTCAAAGTCAAGGAATCATCAAATTGGGTTTGAGTACGCCACATTTCCTTTTCGGTCAGAAATTCAGCCAAGTGATTATATAACTGATAAAAACGAGAATTAATTTAAAAAAACACTTTTTTAATCACAACTAAGAACCTGTTAAACAATATCAAAAGAATCCATTTGCAAACTTGACAAAATTGTTATCAAATCAGCCAGCAAATGCTATAAAGTGTGCATACGTTTCGAGTGATCTTTTGTTATTGTTTGACAGGCAGTTATACTCACATAATTAAGTACATAGAGAAAACATAAATTAACAAAGGCAGCTGATGCGGTGGCCAACATTATTGCACTGGATGTGGTCATGGGAGTAGAGCCCACTTTCAAAGTAGCCAACATAGACATACGGTAAACAACAACGCCCACGAGAGCAACAAAAGCCAATGCTATTAGAAGCAACACCACCGAAAAACTGAAAACAGCAGCCGGAAATTTCATACGCCAAAAAGGTACAGTGGGTTCTTTCATATTTGTTACATAGTCTGTGCGTGTATTCGGTAAATGTTGTAGTCGTGCTAAATACTGGGGCCTGGGATGTTCCTCGTGTACGTCGAAGCCCGTCAAATCCCAACGATGCGTTATTTCAGCCGAATAACGTTTCCATAATTCGAGAAAAAGTGTAGCCCAAAATGACATAAAAACTGTAAAAAATACCGTGCTTGGATTGTCTATTAAATAGGAAATTTTTGCATAAAAACAAGTCTCTTTTAAGTCCCAAAAGTTACACCAATCGCACAAAGGGCACATGGTGATATTTGCTTGATTTGTTTCATAACAAAGATCTTGGCTGCAGAATAGAACAAAAGCAATTATTTTTAACTTTAAAATTATGTATGCATCTTCGACTAAATTCCAACTCACACAGGTACATAATTTCTTAAGGTAAACCATGAGTACAGAAAGCATATCACTCCCACCACCGAGGCTAACATTAGCATATACGTATAAAATCCTAGCCAGGCAAAGTATAAGCCAATTTTCACACCAAAATATTCTTTAACATAGTCCAGAGGCTGATAACGATACCATTTGTTTATGGAGGCCCAGTGAGTACTTAAAGTATTACGCATGGTGAACGGTTCGTTAATTTCTCCCTAAGAAAAAACTATTATTGATAATTTTATTTTTCTTAATGGTTTCTGTTGATACAAACATCATGTAAAGGATATGCTGCACAGTATATGTTGTAAGCGACTAGACGCTCAATACCAAATGCCATTTCATCTTGATTTTTTGGTGTAAAACGTTGACGATCCAATATGAACTGAACAATGCGGGAACGAACAGCAGGTGTAAAAAAGCTATCATGGCGAATATCAAATCTAAAAGACAATTGCAAAAAAAAACACACACAAATCAATAAAATTATATTAAAATAAAAGAAAAAAAGAGTGTTTATTTGCAACGGACTTAGTGGGAGTTTGACTTCTAGTGATCGTATTCGTATGTGGTATGTACATATGTGAGTGTTATTATAACTTCGGAGCTAAATTGAACTACTGTCCAAAATAAAATAACAAAAAAATTTTGGTTATACAAGTAGTTTGAAATTGTTTAATTTAATCTAATGTTTTTATTTTCGTTCGTCTGTCAAGATGACAATATAGAAACTATCCAAGTCAGCTTTACCAGGTAGTGTCAGAAATAAATACAATACCAAAAAACAGCACATGTATTTTGTTGGTAGAAATTACGAAAGATTAAAATTTTCTACTGCTTTACCAGGTAGTGTGAGAACTACAATAAATACAACACCAAAAAACAACACATGTATTTGTTGCTAGAGGTTACGAAATGTCAAAATATTGTCTCTCTTTTGTGTGAAAAAGCGACCAATTCTGTGTTTTTTCAGAATTATGTAGCTTGCAAACGAAATTTTAACAAATTTACACGACGGAAAAAAGACTGCCGTGCTTATACCACTGCCCGGAAAAGCTGCCTTTAAGTATACGTATTTTTTCAGAATTACATATGTAGCTTGTAAACAAAATGTTGAATAATTTAAGTAACGGAAACAGCTATGCTTATACCACTGCTCCGTAAAGCTGCCTTGAAGCTATTGGAGAGAATATAGAAAGTATCGAATATTCGAACAAAGAAAGTTAATTTTTATACGTTTTAATTTATATGTATGTTTATGTATTTAATTTTTTTATTTATTTTAATTTTTTTGAAAATAAATACGTACTTCAGGGGTCTGATGTCAATTGCGTATTGCGCTAAATCACTACTCTAGAGGAAAACGGTATATCTGCGACTTGAACTTGAATACGCTGAGTACGTTTTAATTTGCTTTCATTAATTTGAGTGAGTTTCATTCAAATTGTGTGAGTCTTTCGTATGTTTTCCGTTAACACTACATAATCTAAATATGAATAAGCAAATGCAAAACTTTACATCCCTTTCTCTCTTCTATTTGTCAATCGATTTTGTTAAATTTTTTTACCGATTAGTAGAAATTTTCAAGCTTTAGTGCACCGCATATATGTGTGTACATTACTGAAATCGGTTCAGTATTCAAAATGTATACAGCTAATTAATTTGTTAACACCACATATACCACCAAAAGTACACAGATATGAATATGTAACTTCACACAAAAGTATACACGGACACAACAAGTACGAGGTACTTATGTGTACTCAATTATTTTTGCAATAAACAAAAGAGAGTGAATAAAGTTGAAAAAGAGATGAACAGATTAGAAAAATATGAAGAGATTGAGAGTTCTGATTATATACAGATTATTACAGTCCAGAGCTCATCCATTTGTAGGCGATTGCCCGGGGAATCATGCTACGCATTACAGAGAGAATTCCTTTTCAGCTAATTTAAAATAAAACGAAAGTTATTTTGTGGCTGTTTATAATTTAGTGTGCGATATGTTCAATATACTAAAGATTTGGTCGATTTGCGACCACTTGACCAACTCTAGATAAATTTAAAAAAAAAAAAAAACAATTAATTTATAACATGAAGCACGAGTTTAAAAAACCTTGTTCCACAATTTATAGATGTCTGATAAATATCACTTGCTCATGTAAAAATGTGTTATTAAACAATTAATTATTTAGTTATTTACAATAATACGCAGATTTTTGTGTACAGTTTTGATATAAAAGAAATTAAGTTTTAAAATAAACAAGTGGTTATATTTATATTAAAAAATAGAAAACAATTCAATACACAAAATTTTTTTTAGGATTAAAATTTAATTAACTCTATTATTGGTTCAATAAAAATCAATATTTCCCTTCTTTCAGTTTAACCATATTTTAAAAGTAAAATCAAGATTAAAGGCTCATTTAGCCGACCATAAATGTAGAAATGTCAATGTAGTTAAATCAGCTGATCGTTTCTGTTGTAAGCGACTGTATGAAAACTTTTACCCGACTGCAAATACATGTAACCGTAACGTCAGAACCTGTTGAAAATTTCATTACGCTCTTACGTGATATTTGCAGATATTGCTGGGTTTAGTCCGATTTGAATGTAAGCGTGGCACTGTTGCCTTTTGTTTGGCACTTTTTGTATTTGAACCTTTTTAATTATTAAATTGCAATGTGAATATTATAATTTAACTAACTATCAAACTTATTACGTTTTTGAAAAATATATATTATATTTTGGTACTTTTAGACAGTTTTCGTACTGTTCTCTTTCTGTTTCGAGCAGCTGTTTTGCATTTGGTTTAATAATCAAAACATATGATCCTGTTTTATATATTCTAAAGTGCTACTACATTTACGTTACATTCACAATTTCTGCGATCGGCTAAATGGGCTTTAAAAGTTACACTTACAAATACTCCTTGTCACGGCTATAGATGGCAGTAAAGCGCTGGGCACGTCGTGGAAAGTAGCGCTCATTTACATAGATGTGTTTCATAAAAAATGTGAAAATTCCTTTCAGACTAGTGAATACACTTCGGGTAGAGCGATTCACCACTGACATGCCAGGTATCTAAATGTTTAGAGTATAAAAAAAGAATAGTTTTTATATTTTAAAAATAATTTATTTGAATTAAGCAATAAATTTTGATTTGAAGCAAATTATGTTAAAGGGAAGTGCTTAAAAATATTGAGAAAAAAATTACTTCATAAAAAAGGTAGCGTGGAGACTAAAAGCGGGAAGTTATCGAAAATATGCAATTCGAATAAATTTGTTATAACAAAATTGTTGGCCTTTTTAGTCATAGTATAATAAACATTCAGACCTTTCGTGATATATTATCAACTACATTACGTAGACGACTAGATTTTGATAAAATTTTCACGTTCCATATTAACTATAATTAGAAAGAATATATAACAAAAAGTCGTAAAAAATATTAAAAATAAATAGTTAACAAAACCACAAAAAATAAAAATATTCCAATCAAAAACACAAAATGAAATATAAAAAGCAAATTACCTCTTTCATTGGCATACGCAATTTTAAAATTTCTGCATAACGTCTCAACACCTCCAGGGGGGCGTGTAACTTAATTAAAACAAGAAGATATTATTTAACACGACATAATCAATTTTTGTAATTTGTTTACCTTAACGAAGTAAATTTGTTCTTTCTCCTTGAAAACTCTTTCGATTTCCAAACCTTCTGCTTCCAAATTCGCTTCAAATACTCTGCGCTTTTCATTGTTTTCCTCTTCGATAACCTGTTGCTGTTGATTGACTTTATAAGCCAAAACAAAATCAATCGATCTGGTGCCATCATCAAAGAATAAAGATGGATTTTTTTCACGTTTTTCGAAATAATCATTTGGTGCATTTAACTCGATTTCAGTTGGATCCTCAAACGGAGCTAAATTCGTCATTTGTACAGATCTTCTGGCAGGATTTCTAATGTTATTGTTGTTGTAATGATTGTGTTTCGATGGGTTGTGTGTGCTAACGATTTGAGCAGTTTGTGACGGATCGTCTGATTGTAAAAGTAAAGTTGAAGCTGTACTGTCTACATAGAAACTGTAAATTACAAAATAAAATACATATGCAATTACTATTGGCATTTAGTTTATGGTTTAGCGCAAAACAAGTGCATATTGCGAAAAAAGTAATAACGAAAAGAAAATTTGACGTGTAGGTGTAAATTAAAAAAGAGAAACCACACAGTATCTGAAGAAAAAATTTAATTCGATTTTTTTAATGTACAAGTTTCCACTTCTTTATAATGGAAATTTTATTTACTTTAATTTTCTGCCAGGCTCTACAATATAGTAATTTGATTTGAAGCAAAATTTAAATTAAAAAAAAACATAATTTTGTGTGTGTGTGTGTTTACAGCTTGCCTATAAGCCGACACTACGTAAGGCGCCACCTTACGAAAGATTTTGCCCTTTAAGTCATCATAACAACGTCATTATTAATTTTTTTAAGTTTGAAGTGTATAATTTAGATCAATTAAACTGATAGTACTTGTTTCGATATCTAAACTGACCTAACTCAATATAAAATCAATTCCAACAAAATATTAAATGACACTTGGACTTCAATTTATGTATACATATATGTGGCGTATTAAAATAAATAAAAAATCAAATTTCAGCAGTTAATGCTTATTCTAACGAAGTATTAACAAGACTAAATGACAACGGCTGCAATAAAACGCGTGCTGACAAACAATTTTAAATAGTATCTTTGAAAAAGGCATAACGTCATTTACATATTTGCAAACAGAAGCAGTGATAAGAAAAACTTTAGGAGGGAATGAACTAATTATTACTCTTTTTTTTAGTAGAATACATTTTAATGCGGACAACACGAGAAATATTGGAGGGTAATGTATTATTTTCATATTAAACAAACCCTCAAAAAAGAAAACAAATTGTACTAAAGTATATGCACATGTTTGTAAAATTTACTTTGCGTGGCGCAAAATTGTTTGGTATTAATTTTTAAATTATTTAAATGAACATACTAAATAAAAACACTTGTCTGATTATTCGTTGCGAGTAATAACACCAAATTCTATGAGTATACATATGAGTGTGTACATATATAAATGTATCTTTTAATGGTGTAAATGACAAAAGTTATGCGGGTGGGGCATATCTGAATATAAATAAGTATGTGTGAGGATCAATGTCCGCATAGCAGTATTTTTGAATCAACTTTAGGCCACTGCTAACTCGAAGAAACATACAACTTTAAATTTGGACTTGTAAACATTTTTTAAGAACTTTACATTGAAGTGGCGATTGCTGTTATGAGCTATTCTCTAGCTTAGTGTATAATAAATATTTAACAGACATGACTTTGCAGTTTTCGACAGTTCTAGTATTAATGGGATGAAAACGCGCAAAACTGGAGGCACCATATCTTCGAATCTATGTATCATTGATCTCACGGAGAAAAGTTCTAATTCACATCTTACCCCAATTAGAGTTTTTTAGTAATTCTATAACATTAAACACAAAAACATCTTGTCACAAACATTTAATGAAATGGTCTTAAAAATAATGAGTTTACAAGCAATTGTACGAAAAAAGTTACATGTCGTTAAAGTTCCTATTGTTATAGTTAGGGCCTTTCTGCATGAAACCGTCTGTATGCAAAAACTAAGTAAGCAGTTATTATAGTCTTCATTTAACGTATGCGTTTGAAAATGTAAAATAAAGTAGCAGTTTAGATTATCAACATCTCGCATCTATCAACCGTCAAAAAAATTAACTAGGTAAAATTCAAAACCAGCGTATAATTTTTATAATGTAAATTAAACAATTACGGCCATATTCATAAAAAATATTGTATGTTTATTAAACAGTTATTTGACAAATTTCCCATAGAAATTTGTCAAATAACCGTTTCCACAACTATTTATAGTTAGCAGACATTTATTGTAGGTGAAATTGGCGCCTAACTAATTAGCATCATTTATCTCAATTGTTTCTTTTGCACTTGCCACAAATTGGGACAATTCTGTTCATTCGTATTTACTTTGTTTTTTCTTTAGCGAAAACTGCGGAGGCAATAAATAAATGAAAAAACAGATTTATGTAGTAAATTATATTTAATAGACTGAAATAAAATTGTAATTATGGATTGTTATTTTTGTATTTATATATACTTCCATATACTTATATTGCATTTTTAGTAATATGTGCTTATACTAATTATTTCTTATTTTTGCAGCTAAAGATCGTGTTGCTTTTATATAAAAAAAAAAATTCAACAGTATTTATTTTCGATATTTCGATAACAATTTGTTATCATCGTCAGGAAAAATAATACCTATAATATTGAAAACTAGGATTATTTCTGCTTTGTAATATATTATTTTAGTCTTGGGAGCTTATACTAGATAAAATATTGAATAAATAAAATTTAATAGGATATAAAATTCTTGCGTCGAGGTGTTTGCTACCAAAACGTCCCGAAACGTCTGAACCGATTTGTATGAATTTTGTGTGCACATCATACCCATAAATGATAAGTGTGATCGTTAAATATAGGTATATTTCATAATTTCTTTTACAAAAAAGTTTTTTTATTTTATTATGATTTAATATTGAAAAATACATACATATTATACAACTTCAAAATTTTACACTTCTTATACAGGGCGGGCAAATCGCAGGTACAACAAGTAAATAATTTTTTTTTTTTTTTTTTTTTTGTAATGATAAAAATTTGAATAAAAAGTATTCAAAAAAATTATTCGGTTTAAAAATCACATATATTTCTTCTAATTTTTTGATGAGATTAAAAAACTTATTGTTTATACTCGTATGTTGATGTAAATAGCGGCAAAAGCAAATAAATATTGATACCAATCAAAATGAAATAAATATTATAATCAAAACCAATCAAAAAATTCTATACAAATACAAAATTTAATATTAGCAGATGGTAGTAAGTTCTACAATAGCTTCAGCGTTTGAAAATACCTAAGTTTAAGTAATATAAAGTTCCGCTAATTGTTAAAACCACAAATATTTACGGGAATAATTTTATTTTTATTTTATTTTAGTTCAACTATTTAGCAAATGAAATGAAAACATAAACAACAAACAGTTGCAACGAGAAAACAAAGCTAATTTTCAATAATAAAAAATAATAATATTGTACATACTAATACAGGTGCATACTATACTACATGTACGTAAGTGCATACATTCAAACTTGCAATATACCTATACATTTATTTTTTCTTATTAAATTTTTTTTTTATTAAATAAGAATAATCATACCTTTATTATCCAAGAAAATATGAATCATGACGAAACCACAACTAAAATTATTCGTAATTTTTTCTTTAATAGGTACTTCTAGTAGCTTCTTTTTGAAAATAAAATTAGCTACATAATTAATATTTTCTATTTTCTAGGCACATTTCATAACATTCGTATGTATGTATGTACATAATTTCTTCATAGTTTTCATAAATTCTTAATACTTTTAAAAAATGTTATGTGCATACACATGCACCGCATAGAGTACATATCTATGTATGTACATTTATAATTTGTTTCTTTTTGTCATATAAATTTTTTTACAAATCACTTTATACAGACGTATTTATCTTCACGGCCACGTCTTTATTGCTATATGTGCTTTAGCTAAACTAAAAATTAAATTTTTTGTTTTGATTTCCGCCAGTATACAAGTTTTGTTCAAGATTTAAATTGAGAGCGAATACGATAATTATGTGCATGCATACGTTTGAGTCAAAAATAAATTGTGAACATGCTATTTTCCGGCATAAAAATAGTTTATTTTTCTATAAATAGCTTTTCTACCAAGGATAAATCTCATTTCACTAATTAACATAGATACTTAGGTAGCATGTACCGATATTTAAATAAATTGTTCTATGGAAAACTAGCGTTACAAATGTCTTCTTTCGGTATGTACATACATAGGTACCTTTCGGAATGCATTACAAGTTTAGTTTTTATTTAATTTATTCATATTGTTTAATTAACATTAAAAGTAAGTTTTTTATTTTCATATAAATAAAAGCAAACTAACTAAAAACTCACCTTTCATTTGTATTTCTCTTCGTCATTGGTGGTTGCCTTTGTGAGTCATGATCAGCTGAATTTTTCACATCGACTGTTTTAAATTCGTTCAGTTGTTGAGCGCGGCGATCAGCGCCTGTATTTGACCGTTCACTTTCTATAAACATAGTGGTAGCTATTTTAGAGATATCGACACTTTTGCAAACCCAAGACGAACGATTTTCTCTTCTCTTACTAGCAGAGCTTGAACGACGTTTCCTCTCTTTATTGAGTCTTTCTACTAGCTCCATGTCAAGTGGTGCCAAAGGGGCAGTGTACGGTCTTTCAAAAGCTGTTTCAATTAAAACTGAATCTTCATCTTCCTCATCTTGGTTGCTACTTATACTACTATCAGTATTTATGCCAAAAGCCGGCATATCTAAATGTAGTGTTTGGGTTTTTTCATTGTTCTCGCAGTCAGCTGCTAGTTTGTTTATACTTTTGTTTGTTGTTATCGTTGTTGAGGGTTCAATGTGTTCATTATCACCAATATTTATTTCATTTGTATCTGTTGCTGCTGTTGCAGATTCGCTTTCGTCTTTTCCATCATTATCTTCTCTTTGAATTCTAGATTTGTTTGTGCCGTCATAGTTTTCTTTTTGCAATATTTAGACCAATTGGCATTTTATATCAATATACCAATAACAAATAAACAACAAGTCTGTAAAAATATACTTACCCATTTCTATGCACTTGGCCTGTTTTGTAATAAAAAATATATCTAATAAGTTAATATTTGCAAAAAAAAAAAAAACTAATGGTTTAATTTTGTTCTTATAAGAATTTTTTTTTTAGTTGCAATATGCTACAATTTGTTTATGAACTTTGTTATGAAATAGAGCTTCATATTACTTTGTTTACTTTATTTTCACACAATAATTAAACTTCAAATTATTTCGCTTAATTACTTAAAATTATTCTAACTATTGTAGGTACATAGTGCAACTTTTTTCTTTTTTAAATTAAGAGAATAATTATCTTCACACTACTTTATTAGACCGATTATATGCTATAACAGATTTTTTGCATGCCTGGGTATTATTCACAATAGTGATAGTGCAATAAGCAACTACATTGTTGCCAAGTAGCGAATATTAATTTACTCTCCAAGCTGACAAACACAAATATTGTACTTAGTCCCCTATTACGGTTTGCAACCCAATTGTAATTCGGTTGAAATTTTTCAGTTTGGTATTATCGATTACAACTTATCTTTCAAAAATATTAAAATCGAACTCATGTTGTTTACAAATCTGTGTGGTTAACAGCAACATAAAAGTTACAACTGCTGGCTGGCAATATTTTAAGAAACAATTGATGAAATTCTAACTCTTAATAACAAAAATTACCTAAATTAATAAATGTTAAAATTAGTGACAGTTTCACAATAACGAAGTTGTTCTTCGTTCGCAGAATTACGTTTAAAACAAAAACAACATTCAAAATTTTATTATGGTTTTAAATGTAATTGTGCGAACGAACGAACAGCTTCGTTATCGTGAAATTGGCTGGCACTTAATGTTGAAATTTCAATCCAACAGAGTAGAATTGAAATAAGACGGACTGATTTGATTAATAAAAATAACATAAACTTCTTTGCCTTTTACTTCTGTTTTTTGTTATGAACAGGTTATACAAACTCATATGTATATGTAGCTACAGAATTGAAATCAGAAAAGAATTTGAAATAACATCGATTTGTTAGTGCATACTTTTAATAAATACATATTTCTAAAAAATCTTATTTTATACTTACGATCGCATTCATAAAAAATATTTTATATTTATTTCACAAACTTTGTACAGAAATTTATCAAATAAACCTGTAATAAAGAAAAACATTTTTTATGACTATGATACGTTATGGACTTCACGTACGAGTACACTATTTGATTTAGCTAATACGGAATAAACTTGCACAAACATACGATCAATCCATCTATAAATGTAAATTTTTGTATATTAACTTAAAATAAGTATCAACTTAAAACAAGTATCAACTTAATAAAAAAAACTTTTTTGGGAATATGAATATGAAGATTAGAATATCTTCCTCATGATGCAATTAAATACGCTTTAAACTTCCTAAAACATGTTCTACATCCGCAAGCAAGCAATTACATTTCATAGACAACAAAATGTGACTTTTGCAATAATTTTGATTTTGTTTTGAAAAATATACCTATTTCAGAATCATTTTTAAATAATTTATTTCAAGTAATCAAAAACAAAGAAAGTTAAGTACAGTATTATAAAATTAAAAAATAAACAGTATTCATGTCCAATTTAAAAATGTAAGCAAAAAAGAAAATCATGGTGCGACCTTTAAATTTATTTGAAAACGAAAATGAATAGAATCCACCCGTACAAAATATAAAAATCACGAACTACGAATTTAAAAACTATTTAAAGCTTTGTACCAAAGCACAACTTATGTTTGCACATAACATACACATACTTATTTCTTCAACTTAAAAAATGTTGGAATGCAGTAAACTATAAAACTTTACGCGCAGATAAAACTCAAAAAAGTATTAAAACTTAAAAATAAGAGCTTAGTATTAAACATAAAAGTATTAAGTGTTTGTATTAAAAGTGTTCCTATATGTACATACATATAAATTTTATCCTTAAAATAGAAAACTACGCAAACGAAAATCAGTTTCAAGCTGTAAAGCCAAGACTTTATACTAAAATCCAATATATTGATCTTCCACTGATTCCACTAATTCACATATACGTTGACAAGACCAATTTTTAAAAAGGATGTTAGAAGAAAAGCTAAAAAAAATTCTTACCTATTCTAAAAAATACTGCTAAATGGTAATATTCATCGCAAACTCGTTTTGTTCTTTCGGTTTTTTAACCCAATTCCCCAGATTTGCTTTATGAAAAGCTTTAAATACTTCCTGTTTAGCATTTTGATAATCCTTAGCTTTTCGTTTCGCTTCAGAATAAATATTGATTGGTGTGCCTACAAAGCCTAAATTTGGTAAATTATTGCATAAATAAAAATATTTGAAAAAGAACGCTTGTTTTGACAAGAATGATGTTTTATTGTAAATGCTGCGACCAGTAGGCAAAGAAATAATTTCAATGTCATTGTCACCCTGAGTCCAGTTTATACCAATACCAGGTGGTTTGAAAGTACAACGGCGTAATTGGTTACTAGTTTGACCTAACAAGGGCATATTTAAGTGATATGATTGCGGCAATTGACCTAAAGTGCCTTGAATTCGACCACAAATAGCTCGATACATGTGTTGCTCATTGAAGAGACTGCCCAAGGTAATTGAACGCAAGTAAATAGGTTCTACGAATTGCGATAAAAGTGCACCTTGTATGCCTACTACATTCCAAAGTGCTATTTTGTCTGAGCAGGACATGGTGTGTAAAGGTTCACCCAGGACTACACCGTCCCAAGTTTGAGGATAGACACGTGAGCCAATAGGTGTTGTACCTACTTCGCCTTCAACTTTAGTGCGTAGTTGACCGTATTGTACACTATTGAACGAAGTTGCCAAGAAGTTGTTAAATATATAATTATGAGCGAAATTAAATACGCGAGCATCACCACACGGAGCTGTACTTATATACAAATGAAAATGCACGAATGGTTTCAGCTTGTAACCTATTGAAGATTTTTCAAATACAGAATTTTGCATTGTATCACTACTGCAAATGTTTTGAAGTTGGTTAAAAAGAAACTTCATTAAACCTCTTTTAGCTATAACTTCTGCATGGGAGTCATTTATAACTGAACCGTTACAACAAATATTACCACCATTTACACACTTAGTACCTGTGGCAATAGATACTACCATTGAGTTAACGAAATTCATATGAAAAGTCATTATAATACCCGCCAAAACATTGCACCTACTAAACTCTTTACGCTTGTAAGTTAATTTATGAAATGCTTGCATTACTTTCGTTTCTATAATATCTGCATATGATGACTGCAACGACAATGATGAAAGTACTTCATTATTAAATTTGTTATACAAAGGTGTTTGCTGGCATTTCTTTTTAGTTAGCGCCAATCTCGGCGGTATACTATTTTCTCTAAATTTATCCTTGTTCTTAGTTAAAAAATTAACAATTTGTATGGCAGCATCATATTCAGCCGATTGTACAGTTTTCCCATGACCAATAAACTTACGATCAACCACCATGGCAGACACCATAAAGTAGGGTTCTTTTAAATTGCCAATCTGAGACTCCAAAGTAAACTTTAAGTTTGGTTGCAACATTTTTAAGCACTCAATAGCAAGCTTTTTTTCTTTACATTGTCCTTGATTTGACAACACATTGCTTTTGTCTATAGCATGAATCTTAGGTGGCGGAAGCTCCTCTAGCTCCATAGTTACTTCACGAGTTCGTTTAATACTTTGTGTAATACTTTCCACTAAAAACATATTCGACAAATATAAAAATATATAGAATTAGGTATTTCATTCAGTAAGGCATTAACATGCAAATTTTCAGCTTACCTTGATTATACAATGAACTTCCATCACCAATCGGGTTTTTAGCAAAACTTTTAGTACACATTGTCATTTTTGCTTGAACATTGCCCATATTTACATTTGATCTTCCTTGAGTACTAGATTTAAAAACATCCAGTTTACTTCTTAGAATAGGACCTAAATCTAATGAATTTATTTCTTTAGTTATTGGTTTTTCATTTTTGCTATCACATTGCGATTGCAACCCACAGTTTTCAAACTTGTTTTTATTATCAACAGGATTTTGACATAAACGACTACTGGAAGGTAAATCCGTAGAGTCGTTTTGTTCGACTATAATGCAATCATCGGAAATATCTTCCATTACAATAGGCAGCGTATTCTTAAGGTGGTAATCAGAAACTTTTTCATTCCGGTCTATTACAAGAGGAGTTTGTTCACTATTTGTTGTTGAGTTTGTAATATCTGCATTAACTGCGATGCAATCACTTCCAATCTTCCCTAAAGTAGAAGGTAACGCAGACATTATTTCTTTATCTTGTTTAATTTTATTGTTATCTAAATCTTGCATTGGTGCTGTTGCCTGCCAGAAGTAACGAGCATTGAAATTTTCGCCTTTAGATCTATCGTCCATTACATTGAAGTTATGGGTTGTTTTTACAGCAATTTGATTAAAATTCGATTGTAAATTTGTACAATCTTGCAGTGGCAGAAGTTTTCTGTTCATTTTACACTCCGTTTGCTCAATATGTTGATTGGCAGAAGGTAAGCTTTTTTTACGAACTATAGCTTTACAATCATTGATTTGATTACGGCTGCCAAAAATATTTTTCACTTCTGAAATCTGGTTCAAAGCTTCTAACGCACATAACCTTTTTGCCGTTTTTAAAGTGGTGCCTGTACCGCTAAATTTCTTTCCATTGATAACCGTCGAAATTGTAAAACAACATCTGTTATGAACACCTGCAAACAATTCCGCGTTCCAAACAATTTCACCAATAATATCTTTTAATTTACAAATTGGATCTTTTTCATTATTTTGAACAAGTGGGGTTTTTGGCATATTGGAATCTATTGCATTTCGTAAAGTTGTTTCTATCTTCAATCTTGTTAATACATTTTAGTGTTTTAAATCCAAGTAACTAAATTTGTGAATAAATAAAAATTCGTAGCTGAATTCAAAAATGTACCGTTCCTTTTTTGGATTGCAGAAGATGCGTAGTCATTCACAATTGCTGTATAAAAGGCTGCCATAGTATACTTTTCGTCTACTATAATAAAAAAAAAAGATTACCTTACTTTCAAAAGCAGGCTCTAAAGTTAAACATAGAAAAAGCTCTTTTTAAGTAAATTAACATAACTCTAAATAAATAAGCCGATCCCCGTCAAATGATAAAATGTAAAAAAAAAAAAAATTGGTTTTGTGAAAATGAAGTAAAAATTGGTATAAAAATAAAAATTAAACAAAAAAAAAAAAAAATATTTATAATGTCTACATTAAAGACATTGACGTCGACTTTGCCATAAGACCCAAAATATATTAGCAAAGGTTTGATCCTTTTCGTTTTTTCACGATACATCCTGGAAAATGTGCTTCAACTAGCCTCCCGTTCCCTTTTATGTTGACCCTGTCAATAAAGGCGCAAATTTATATAGTCAAAATAGTTTATAACACATAGAACCATTTTCCATTGTATTTATAAAATTTTTTACAAACTTCTTTCATTCTTAATTTTTATTCAAATTTTTTGACCGTTTGTTTTTCTTTTCTGTCTGCCAGCTGATCAGAGATGCGTTTATATGTTATACTAGATTGTATGCAAATGTTTAATGAATTTGACTCGTTACCCATTTAGAGCCAGTTCAACTTAAAGCCAACTTTAGTTTTGACTATAGTTGAAAAAAAGCTAGTAGCAGGTGTTAAAATTTAAGTTGTTTTTAAAAAGATCCGACTTTAGTGTTTGACTATACTTATAGCCCAATGTTTCTTTACATAGAGTCTATACCACAGAATCTGTGGTCTATACGTGATATATCAAAGATTTTCCAATAATCAAACTTCCAATTTGATGGCAGGTAGAATTATATCACGTGTAGCCTTAAAAAGTAGTATTATTGCAATATTATGTCAAATATCATAATATTGTTTTGGTTATATATACATATTTGGAAAACCATTTTATGATATGAACTGTCAAAAAACGTAAACTTGTTCATATATATTCGTTCATAAGTATATATGTACATATATGTAAAAATTGACTTTTGGATCAAGAAATGCTTAATTATTTTTACTATTGAAGGAATATTTTAATAATATAGCCAAATGTTTATAAAACACATAGCATTATTATAATTACTCAACGATGTTCGCTGCACAGCTGCCGGATGATTATCAAGTATTATGATATTTGCAAATACATATATATAAAAATACGTGTACACGATACTAGATATCAACGTAGATAAAAAATAACCCATTCCTATATAAAACGCACGATTTTATGTATGAATGAAACAGACTTTTTATTATTTTTCGCGAGTAAAAGTGTATATTGAAATGAGCAAGTAACTATTTTGATAAAATAAGACGTGGATTCAATTCAAATTTGTATATGCAGTATTTTTATGTTTAAAGGTAAATCATTTCTTATCAAAATCTTAGCTTATGAATGAGTATTTGTATAGTTTCTAATGAAAAATATTAGTTTAATATTATTTTTAACATCTGATAATTAAATTGGCATACCCCCACCCACTAATGCATTCTAATTTCATACTGTCCCTTCGATATGATAAATACGCATTTTTGCAGTAATTTATTGTATCAATTCTCAGCTTGGCAACTTGTTCAAGTGAAATACCCTGTTATCTTTTGACAACTGTCATAAAAAAGGCAGTGCGACCAACTGCAGTGCACGGAACAAATCGACCACCAAGGAACATAAATTACAAAAATTGTATTTTTCTAAAATTATTAGTGAAATTTGCTTGCGGAATAGAGTATAATGGCAGTACGTTTGACGCAAAGATTGCTAAGGACTCAAACACCATTCCTATGTAGAGTAAGTTGTTAATGGCATTGTCAAATAGAAGAGCAAACAAATTACATAATTTGAACGACAGAAAAATATAATATCAGTTTTGTTTATAAATTGCATATCTAAGTTTTTATTTTTTAACAGAGCTATCCTCTATTAGTCACCAAGGAAAAAACTGAGGATGTGGCTCATACAAAATCTGCCTTGCAAAAGAAAGTTTTGGTAAGATATTCTGTTTGGCTAACTTAATTTCCAGTAATTTGTGAGGTTATAAAACTTGTTGTATTTTCCATTTAGAAAACGGATATACCTTCCGCTCAGTATGGTGGTCGCCATGCTGTAACAATGTTGCCTGGTGGCGGAATTGGCCCTGAACTTATGAAGTATATACGTGATATTTTTGCATATTGCGGCGCTCCAATTGATTTCGAGGTAATTGACATTGATCCTTCCACCGAAGGCAATGAAGATCTGGAATATGCCATCACCTCTATTAAACGTAATGGTGTAGCTATCAAGGGTAACATAGAAACAAAATCTCATGGCTTAAATGAAGTATCACGCAACGTAGCTATTCGAAATGAACTGGATTTGTATGTAAATGTTGTGCACTGCAAATCTTTTCCCGGCATTCCGGCTCGCCACAGCAACGTTGATATTGTTTTAATACGTCAGAACACCGATGGCGAATATGCTATGTTGGAACATGAATCGGTGCCAGGTATTGTAGAAAGCATGAAAGTTGTTACTACGGAAAATGCAGAACGTGTAGCACGTTATGCTTTTGACTATGCTCGCCAACACGGCCGGAAGAAGGTAACTACAATTCATAAGGCTAACATTATGAAATTGTCGGACGGTTTGTTCTTGGAGACAGCAAAACGCGTACACAAAGATTATCCTGAATTGGAGCACAATAACATGATTATTGACAATACCTGCATGCAATTGGTTTCCAATCCTCACCAAGTAAGAATAATTTCACTCTGTCTTTAAAAACACGGTTACATTGTCTTAGCTTGGATAAAAAAAAAGCTTGATGTGGTTATATACTTTTTTAGGTAGAAAAAGAGATAAATGGATAGTCAAGTTTTTATTTGAAAAACACTTTTCATTATCATGACCAGCTTTTGCAATGTATAAGTTTCAAAAAGGAACGATTTGACCAAAAGAGAATATATAAATGTTTTTTGAACATGTCCAGCTCAGTCAAATTTTGGTCCATGCAATTCCTAAAATTCTTGAAGGAATAATATACGCATAATCTTTTCTCCTATTTAGTTTGATGTCATGAATATGACCAATTTATACGGCACCATTGTTTCCAATGTTATTTGCGGTTTGATTGGTGGTGCTGGTCTTTTATCCGGCCGCAATTATGGTGACCATGTATGTATAACCCCATTTGTATAAATTGTATATTTTTAATTTTAATATTCGTTATTTGTTTAGTATGCCATATTTGAGCCTGGTACTCGTAACACTGGTACTGCCATTGCCGGCAAAAATATTGCTAACCCAGTCGCTATGATTAATGCAAGTATCGATATGTTAAATCATCTGGGTCACAAGGAACATGCACGTGTTATAAAAGAAGCTACCTATGAAACCCTGGTAGACAGGGGAATTAGAACTCCAGGTAATTTTGATTGGTTTGAAATAGTTTCCATGGTAGAAGCTATAAAATTTAGAAAGAAAATTTTTGAATTAACCAGTTTTGTTACTTGTTATTTTCAGATTTGGGCGGCACTAACTCCAGTACTGATGTGGTCAAAAGTATTTTGGATATCCTTTCAAACAAGCGTGTAAACTGGTAATGTCTCTATACGTCCTTATTTTCTTTTTATTTTTTGGTCTTGTTATAGTTATACGTAGTAAAAAGAAAAACTACTATATTTGTATTTTCCCATAACCCGTCCTCATCCTTTTTACACACCCACATTTATTATTTATTCTTCTTTGTTATATTGTTTTATATTATTACAAGTGTTAAGTTTTTTGTTTTATTTCCTTTTCAAATTGCGAAAATTGTAAATTTATTAAATTTTTTCCTTTAAATGAACAATTTAAAAGTTGTTTCCTTCAGTTCTTAGGTTATCACCCTTTCAATTTTATTTAATGAATGTTTTAAACTTGTTTTTGTATTAATTCATGTCCCATTCGCATTATACTTTTAACATTTTGCATTATAAATACCCCAGAAGATTTATTTACTAATTTTAATTCTAACAAACTTGCTTTAACCAAAACGCATTTAGTTCTCCCTACAAGATTGCTTTGGTATTATAAATTGGCTATTTGCATTGTATGTTTTTTATAGTTTTTAATTTTTAATAAATTTTAAGAGAAATTTATTTTTTGTAAATTTGTCAATATCTCTTGTTTATCCGCCGGTTTAAGAATTTTTTAGTGTATTATAAATAATGAGTTTTAGTTTTTTGAATCATTTTTAATGCTGGCCACAATACTTGTTATTTTTTTCATTTATGTTCATAAAGTTATTAAAATCTATACAATATTGCATTTTCGAAAGAAACAAATGAAGGTCAGATTTTATATTGCAAAGTAATGGCGTTTCAATAATTTCGAAGAACCTAATTTAAGCTTTTATTTTCTTATAGTTGAGAACAATTTAATATCCTAAATCTCTTGCTAATTTAATGGCAACCACACTTTGTGCAAAACATAAAACATATTGCATAATAGTTTCTTTTAACAACTTTTTCAAATTTCACAAACGTATCCATGTGAATATTTATGAATTTAATATAAATAAGGATTACGTTTTGTAGTGTCTTTTTTTAAAAAATTATTAATTGAAATCTACACTTATTATAAATCATTTAAGAAGTAGAGTACATGATATTTTTTTTTTATGGTTTAACTAGCTTCTAATTAAAAAATGGCTTTCATCACACCTACATAATATTTCTTTGTTTAGTTTTAACACGTCGGTTTCTTGTCACCGCATCAGTTTATGTGTAAATTATTCCACACTTACAACTTAATATTTTGTGTGTATGTTCATTCCCTAATAAGTCGTTACCAATATATACGTTTCTCCCTTTTTTATTTGTATTTTTTGTCGTTACTAACAAACTTTATCAACAGGGCTTAAATCGGTTTGTAACGTATGTATTATAAGATTTATAAAATTGTAAATTAAAATGAGTAAAAGTATACACCTTTAGCAACAAAAATACCTGCACTTAGAAATACAACATATAAATATAATTTACGTATTGAATTGGTACCCAGTAGAACTTTTGGTTTTCTATATCACGTATGTAATTTATTTCAATTTATTATTTTAAAAACTTTTTGGCTATAAACAAATTTTAATGCGTTCAAAATTTTATTACCCAATTGGATTTTTCAAAATTTATATTACTTAAATAACAAACCAATTTGCATTACAAGCGATGGAAACTAATAACAATATGTTTAATTTCTTTTTCTCTTCCCCACATTCCACTTGCAAATCCCACCCCCCAAAACAACGGCTTTTTGAACATCTAACAAACTTCGAAAATAAAAAAATTGTGATGGTCTTTTCATTATTAAACATTCTATGCTTTAATGTGAAACTTAAAAAAAACAAAAAATACTGGATGGTTTCATAATTTAATTGGTTTGAACACAAAACAAAAATACAGGCCTCATGGAAATTATTACAGCCAATTTTAAGCGGGATTTTATTCACAATTTTACACCAAATAATAAATTATTTTGAGAATCTGATAATAAATAATATTTAACATTAGAATTTAAGAAAAAACACTAATTATAACAAAAAAAAAATCCCAATATTTCCCTTTAATTGACTGCAAAAGCTTAAATGTGAAGTGAAATGTTTCAAATGTTCCTGTTCTTGTTTTAAAACCTTATGATTGGAAATTTATAAAAGTCCTTAGACTCTGCTGTTAATTGTTTTTCTTTGTCCAAAACAATGGAACTATTGTTTCAGGTAATTTCTCATAAACTACTTTTAACATTCTATTATTAAATTTTATTATTTGTTTTGCTTCTGTTAAGTTACTATTTTTTTCTCTTTTATTTTCTTTCTTGCAGATTTTTCTTTCTTAAAGAATCTATCAGCGTTTTGTTTCCTCTTTAAATCTTCTTAAAATTTATTGTTACTGAAAAATTATCAGCTTCCAGTCATAAAATTTACATAAACATTATACACATATAGGTATATGTAGGTATATCAACATTTTAATTGTACTCTTATTAGATACGCCAACGCAACACCAGCAAACCTTTTTTTCTAAAACAGTGTCTTCTTCAAACACAGTTTTTAATAACATATTATTACTTGACTTCTGCCATAACTATTAATTAGTTAAATAATTATTTTGTAGTTATGATTTTTAACACATTGTTCTATATTATTATGACAAATTTACGTATTTTAGCAACTTTAAAATGTATTAAAAATTTATTTTTCAAAAAGATATTTTTACACACCTAGATGAAAAAAGAAAAACAAAACTAATGAATCGAATACTTAAAAATAGTCAAGTTAATAATAAAAGTACATATTTAAAAACTTAAAAAAAATGTGTTGCATTTTAATTAAATATTATACATAAATTGCGGGGTATTAATTATCCTCTACTAGCGCTCCTCGATTTGAGTTTAATTCCAATTCGATTTTTAACAAAATAACGACTTCTCCATTTTATATCGAATTCGATGTTTGGGGGCCTCCATTATCAATATTGTTTTAAATTATTAGTTTTCAAAGCTGTATGAATTAAATATAAACCTATGAACTAGCTCTGAAAGTAATTTCTTTATTGCCTTTCTATGTTATTTAACAAATACAACATACATAGTAGGTATATATGCATTTATGTATATGTACATAACACTCAGGAGGTTTGCACTTTGTGATAAATTTTAAATTGGCCAAACAGTGGTTTTTATGTTACTTCGAACAAACAAATAGGTGCCAAAGGATTTGATATTTGCTTAGGTTAAACAAAATTTAATGACGAAATTCTAAAATTAAGACTTGACCATCATCATTTTACTGTCATTATAACAGTGGAACTAATTTAAGTCCTAGCCGTTCAAGTAAATATATATGGTAGTGATATACATAGGTACTTAGGTACATAGTTTGTAACAGGTTTGGGAAAATTTAACACTAATTTAAAAATTTGTTTCGCACAACGTCGCTGAACAAACTTAGAATCGAGGCCAAATTTTTAGATTTTTCAAAATCTGCTGGGAAACCCTGCAGTAAACAAGGCATCCAAAAGCATTACTATTTTCTGATGGCCGGCAAGAATCGTTTTGGAAAAACTTAAAACTCTTAATGCACTCAAACGTTGCCGGCTACAAGTTACTCTATGTGTTATTAGTTCTTAGGAATTTTAATTTTCCTATGTTACAAAAACCATCCTTTATCGAGTGACAATTTTGTAATGGCAGATGATAGTTAAAGTTGCTTAGCAAAGAATAGCACATAACTTACATGTTTTAAAAGAATGTTCCGGAAAAAAATTTCTGCTTTTTTCCCCAGATGTAATCTTTTATACAAATACATCATACTCTATTAACTAGCAAATTTCTCGTGCACAGTATGATACGGTACGATAAGCCAGAATTCCTGACCAAACAGGGATTTTACAGCAGAAATGGGAGCTATTAGAACAGCGATTTACCGACCTTTCGGTAGGTCGTTGGGCAAAAACCCTGGTATGTACTGATAGTTTGAGTGCAACTCGTGTACTAATTAAAAATCACAATGAGTTCTAGGATATGTTAAAGCTATGAGATGAAACACAACAAAGTCTGGTACTAATGGAGTCCTCATATTGGAATCAAGCGTAATAAGAGTGCAGACTCCGGTGCCAAAAGATCTTTAGAACTACCTATTTCACGTTACGGAAATCCCTTGTTTTCCAAAAGTTATAAGTACTCCCTATAAAACTATAATCTAATTACCAAAAAATTAAAATATAATAAAAATTTAAGTCGATCTCACGGCATTATGATGGCCCGTCTTAGGAGTTGGGAAATGCCTTTTTAACTCAAAACACGCGTAAAGGCGCCATATGTGATGAAACACTTACTATACCCCATATTCTTTCCGTTTGCATAAATTCAAACATTAATGAACCACTGGATCTAATCTTAGATTAAGATCTGGCCATGTTCAGCGTGTAATCAGAAGTCTTCGGCAACACGGAATCCAAGATGCTTAGGTTAAACATATAGGTATTTAAGTTATTAATCCGCTGTTTCATTGATTAATATTCAAATTACATACTTTTTCACATTTGAGGATACTGTTTTTATTCTTGTAGGTATATTCTTTGTAAAAAGTGTAAACTGAGAAACACGTATGAACTTAAACCTTTACACATCTTGAATTCTGTTTTAGCCCGTAATTGAGGTCAACAAGATAAGAGATGAATAAATAAATAAATCGGATATATAAAAATTGGGAACGAACCACAAGTATTTTTTATGAAAAAATTCTATTAAACGCCGGATTGACAAAAATTTCTTTGCATAGCTAACTTTTGACCTGCATGGTATAAGAGATCTATTAACAAGCTTTCAAATGGTACCAATATTGACCATATAAATTGAAAAATGTGGTAGAACAACGCATGTATATGCGTTATATATATATGAAAACTTCCGTTCATAACTCGAAAACTAAGCTTTTCCCCTAATATTGCCATTTTCTTAGTATTTTTACATTTTCTATCACTATGTGCTTTTTATTTCATTTGGAGCTGCGTTGATAACTTAGATTTAAGCCAATTATTATTTGTTTCATTTCTGTTCTTTCAGTTTAAACAAGTTATATTCTAACATTTGTTTATATACAAAACACACTTCGCATTTTTCAATTTTCTACCGCTCTATAGCCATAATTATTTCAATTGGAAATGCTTTCATACACTGGACTTGTTAAAATAAGGCTCGCATTGAAAGGTTCCATTTCAATTGAAAGAGAGCAACGCTTTGAAGTAACCGTTTTAAAAATCATTCAAATATAACCATTTTCTTTAGCAATAACCACATTATAATGATATATTTAAACATTATTGGTCAAAATAGCTCAAAACAACACAAATTTTCTGAACGATGTCATCATTCATTTTTTTTCCTTTAACTTAGCATATATTCTAAAACTTTTTTATTTTAACATTTCACTTATTTGAATAATTCAAGCACTATTTTTTTTTCTTTTATTAATTTTTTTTATTGTAACTTTCTTAAAAAACAGAAAATTCGTCACAAAAATTTTCCTTCATATAGAGCTCCACGCAGCAAAAGATTAAAACATATAAAAATTATGCTTCACTTCTTTTACTAAAGATGTTATTGTTGCTTGGTATCAATTTAATTAAAAACTAAACACAGTCGTCAATCGACGAGCCAAACATTAGAATGTTGAGGGTAAAACTGTTTAGAAGCGTAGTTTTTGGAAGAACCATTTGTTTCTGCCTTCCTTATAAGATGACTCGAATTTCACACGAGTTTGGAAACGGTGCGTCTTCTTTTTGATGGGATCTTTGAGATCCTTGGCCGACAACTTTTCGAATGTGATTTCGCTAGCTGTGTAACGGGTGGGCATCAAGTGATTGTAGTTCATTACTTTCAAAAAAGGCTTGATCTTTGACTTCTTCTTTAATTTAGTCTTTCCCATGGATTTGGTAACTTTGCGAGGGTATCTGTCGATACCGGCCACGAGAGCATGACCGAATGGTTTATCAGGAGTACCATCATCAACGGTCTTGACAACGATTGCCTTGCGGCCAGCGTAACGTCCACTAAGGACAATTACGATTTTGTTTTGTTTCATAATCTTCCTCATCTTGCTGGCTGTTGTAGCATAACAGTAATCATATAAACAACACGAAACCAAATAATGATGCCAATCATGAAATTAGAATAAATATATCACATATATTAGTTAAACGATAATTTATTTCAACAATACCAAATAAACCAAGTGAATTATTATATTTTCATTATAAATCTTTATGGCACATATTTTATGTCGAACTTCTTCTGGCAGCTCACTTTCATGTATATTTTATAATTGTTTCCAAACAGTTCTGTAGTTTAACACAAAATAAATGCACAAAACGTTTTCCGAACAGATGGCACATTAGATTTTTCATTTAATATTATTGGATTTTAGTATAATTCACTTGATTTTTTTGATTACAATTCCAAATAAAATACGACCAACTTACAGGTCTTATGGCTGACCGGATATAGAGAACGAGAAAAAGGTTGACATTTCGCACATCAGTTTGACATTTCTTTAGATGAACATGTTTAGTTGGCATATGTATGATATAACCAAAAGCTAATCACTATGTAAACTAGTACCAAATTTAAAGCCGAGTATGGCAATACCGTTTGGTTTATTAGGCGTGGGTGTATTGTATTGCCGTTAACAACTTAGTGTAAATTTTTGAAATTAATTCCTTTTTTTGCAGCTAAAGATCGTTTTCTTTTTATATAAAAGTTCAACAGTACCTATTTTCGATATTTCGATAACAACATGGTATTGAAAATAAACTCTGTTGAACTTTTCTGTAAACCAAAACGATATTTAGCTTTAACTACTTAAACAAGATCATATAACTAAATAATAAATATAAAGTATTAATATAAAATACGTGCGGCAGTGTTTAATTTAAGTTTAAAGTTATAATTTTAATTTGGTGTTTAATAAGTCTGCTTTTACATTTGTACAGACGATGGGCAGACATTTTTTCAATTCTCTTTTGGTCTTGCCTAAACCTTTTACATTTAAGAAATTAATAGACAGACAGAAACTTTTCGTTTTTCTTTTGTTGTTGTTGTTTTTTTAAGCACAGCTAGTGTGTTTATATGAAGTTGATGTTGATATGAGAATAATGATATGAAGCAACAACATAAGAAATACGAAAAGTTAAAAAGAGAAACAAAGAATGTCCACAAATGTCTAGTACAGAGAGTCGTGTACTACACACTCTCCCCCACCGAAAATTTTCGTTACAGCACCATCAAATTTCGTCTGTCTGCCCATCGTCTGTCCAAATGTAAAAGCGCTCTGACTAATGGTACCGGTTCTTGTAAAAACATGCAAACTTGCCAGTAGTCAAGGCTGGTAGTGGCAGAATTACAATACATACAACACCAAAAAACAGCAACATATATTTTGTTGGTAGAATTTACGAATAGTTGTCAAAATTTTGTTTGAGAAAGCAAGCAAATCTTTGTGTTTTTGAAAAATTTACGCAAAGGAAACGAAAGACAGCTGTGCTTATACATTACCGTACTAAAGCTGCCTTGCCTGTAGTGCTGTCACTCTTTTTACACATATTCAAGGCAGCTTTATACAGGTAGTGAGGTAGTGGCAGAATTACAATAAATACAACACCAACATGTATTTTGTTGGTGTTGTATTTATTGTAATTTTGCCACTACCTGCATAAAGCTGGCTTGCACATACTGTTATAAGTTCCAATTTAATATGTTTCATTGACATCCGATAAAACAGAAATTATAAGTTCTCAAGAAAAAGAAGTTAATCAAAATCAAATTTAAAATTTATTAAAATTGAAACCTATGCCGAATCCATTGTTTTTGTTTTTGCAAAATGTGATAAATTTACTGTAGAAAAAGAGAAATTTCTTCAATTTTCAAACTCGTTTAACGAGCTAATTAATGATTAGTTCTTGTTGCTCCATTTCTGAAAACAAGGTAAGTTATATATTGTATTTATTTTTCTTACAATTATAATGTTGTAGATATTATAAGGACTAAAGAATAATATATGTATATACCTACATGTGCTTATGCATAAACATACATACATATGTATGTATGTACCTGTACTAAGCCTGCAGGGGATGGAATTAGTATAAAACTATAGTTTTATGCTAGTACACTAATCACCAGCACTAGTTCTCAATTGTAAACTTACCTATACCATCTTAATGCTCAAATTAACATTTAGTGTGCTATAAAAACTACTAGTACTTTTAGTTCTACTTGGATACTAGTACCATTGGTTCTAGAAGGATACTAGAGCCTTTGGTATTATAGGGTGCTTTAGAACTAGTTTCTTACCAATTATTTTGTTTAGGAAAATCGCTGCCATTTTTTTATCCCAGCTATTTACAGATGTAAATAAGAATAGTTTGTTTCCAAATAAATGTTATCTAATTTGTAACAAAAATACTCGAGAGGGCGTGCCTTGGACAATGCATTTATGTAAATAGGAGAATATCCTTGCTATAATTTTATCTCAATATTATTTGATCTTCGTTTGTTAAATAAATTTAATTATTGCAGCTTTTGTTACATTTAATTTCTCCTGACGATGATAACAAATTGTTATCGAAATATTGAGAAATAAAAGATTTTAAATTGTAAATTTTTTATAAAAAAACAAAAAACAAAGATCTGAAGCTGCAAAAATTAAATTTATTTATCCTTGCTATAGTTTATTGTAGAGTAAAAATAGCTTAAGTTAAAAGGTAAATAAACGAATTTGAATTCTTGATGCTATTTGCTATGACCTTTATTTAATTCAATATTTACAAAAAATTCGTTCAGCTCAAGGTCCTTTTTGTTTTTTTTTTTTCAAATGTTTAATGTATTTCGTCTTCCTTTGGAAGACTTCTTCAGGTCTATACGCCATTTTTATGTGCTGTTTTCTTTCTTGAAAAATTTGAATTTTGAAGAAGTCTTTCAAAGGAAGACGAAATATTGAAAAATACTTTAAACATAAAAAAAAAACAAAAAAGACCTTGAGCTGAACGAATTTTTTGCAAATATTGTAAAAAACGAATTAAATTAAAAACAGGGTAAAAAAATTATTAGGATCAAGTAAATAAACAAACATAAAAAGAAAACATTTTTAAGTTCAAATTCGTTATTTAAAAAAAGTAGTTTTCAATGGTTTTATATAGAAACTGAACTATATATCTTAAACCAACAAATATTAACTTAGAAATTTATTTATAATTTGATGTATACAGGGCTGTTCTGCGAATCACTTTTTGTGAAAGTGTTTTGAAATCACAAAAAAAAAGGTGTTCAGCACACAAAATATTTTTGTTTTTTGTGATTTTAAATCCGTTAGCTAACTTGCAATCAATTTGAAATCACATCCTAATTTTTGCACGTACTTTATTGTAAATTTCATAATTTATGTATTACATTAATAAATAACTTAATATGTTTTCTCTTGATTATTTAAGTAAAATTATTTATTTCATATGAAATAATTCACTAAATTAAGCAAAAACTAGGTACTCTTATTTTGCTGCAAGATTTGTTGTATTATTTTGTGATTTGGTTTATTGGTTTATTCAGGCCTGTTCTAAAAATCACCTGATTTCAAAGCACATGCCGTTTCAAAAGCACAAATGTGATTTGTGCCTGTTCTGCAAATCACAATTTTTTGTGATTTTCGATGTGATTTATATATATTTAAAAATCACGTGGTTTTTAGAACAGTCCTGATAAGCAAACTAAAAGCACAACTTTTCGATGCTGATTCTAAAAACTGATTTTGTTTAAAACTAAAAAAGTAAAGAACTTCACGACCAAGAAAAATTTTAGGTTTGGTTAGTTACCTATCAATGCGAGTAGAAAATTTTATATTTTTAAGACTTTGCTTTTCCTGCGTACCATAATTTTTGTTTTCGGTAATTTTTTTTTTTTTTTAATAAACTTATTGCATATTTTCTATGTTCAGACACATTTCTTTGACTTTTTCTCTTAAGAATTTACCATTAAAATTTTTCGGCAATTGTTGAACAAAGAATACTCCATAATGTATTCTTTTATGCGGTACCTCGGTTCTGCCTTCCAAATACTTTATTACATCTTGAGCTGTTAAATTACTTAGTTCTCTTTTGACAATAGCAGCTGCAGGAATATCACCCTTAATTTCATCAAATACACTAAACACACAAACTTCCACCACATCAGGTATTTCAGCGATGATTTGCTCAATATCTACGGGTGAATACTGGAAACCCAAATATTTTCGTATGTCTTTTTTGCGACCCACTAGAAATAAAAAGTTGTCTTCATCCATATAACCTAAATCGCCGGTATGTATAAATCCTTCTTGATCATATATTTCAGCTGTGGCCTTGGGATTTTTATAATATCCACTCCATTCATTGCCTTGAGTAACGCAAATTTCACCAACTTGTCCATAACTCAAACGATGGCCTGTTTTTGTATCAACAATTTTTAGTTGAACATTTGCCAACAGTCTGCCTACTGAGTTGGGCTTATTTCGGCTAACTCTGCCCGAAATTCCACCCGTTTCGGTAAGCCCGTAGCCATATAACAATAGACCCTGTGTCAAAACGGACCGCATGTAATCAAGATTGTTGTCCGAACAAAATGCACCTGCCACAAAAACTATTTGCAGAGATTTCATGTTTTCTTCGTTGTATCCATCTGCACGAGATGTTTCCAACAAAATCGAAGTATTAGTAATCAAAAAGTTTATTTCGTATTTTGCTATAATTTCTAGCAGGTATTTCGGAGTGAAAGGTTTCGAGGTAATGATACGCGTTCCCCCGATCAAAATGTTGCATATAAAAGCAAACAAACCGCTAAACCAATCAATGCCACTAGTCGAAAATATTTTTGTCGAAACATTTGTGAAACTATAATAAAAAAAAAATCAATTTTGAATAAGTTAATGGAAAAGTATAAAATATACATATTTACCTAAAACTTGAAACGCACATGCTGTTTGGCACGCAAGAGCTTTTTGGTGCACCAGAAGTGCCAGAGGATGCCAATATCGCCATGGTTTGCTTACTGCCATATTTTAAGGGTTGAGTTCTAAGAAAAAGACAAAAAAATACACATATATATTTGCAACAGATTGTCAATAAATAATTCATGTTTCATAAATTTTTTTAATTCGCTTTAATTAATTACATTAGGTTCATTCCAAGGCGAATTCATTGCTAGGTGAACTTGACAGCGCAGGTGATAGTTTAGTGCTACCCTCCTTTATTCTTCCTGAGACTGTCATGTTTTTTCTTTTGTTTACAAATATTTTCACGCCATTTTAATCTGAAGACTTTTTGCATGATTTGTGCGCTTTCCTGAAATTTTTATGATTTTAAAAGTGAAAAACCAACATAATCTACGATTTTAATTACAATTATAAAATTGTTATAACGTTGTATAACATTTTTTTTCCAGCTGAAAAATCTAAGGTGAATTTTTACATTCTTAGGAAGTTTTACAATAACAAAACACATAGTATTGAATTCGCCGTGCCGCTTGCAATCACCTGTATAAATTCGCCTTGGTTCATTCGTTTATCTTTGCTTTCTGATATATCTTAAGGGTTCAGTTCTTCGAGAAAGAAAAAAGAATGCATTTATATATTTACAAACATGCATTTATATATTCACAAACTATTAATTTTTTTAATTCGCTCTATTTAATTACATTAAGTTCATTCGGTTACTTTTGCTTACTGCCATATCTTAAGGGTTGAGTTCTTAGAGAAAGAATAAAGAATATATTTGTATATTTACGAACAGATTGCCAATAAAAAATTCACAACCTGTTAATTTTTTTAATTCGCTCTATTTAACTACATTAGGTTCATTCGTTTAGTTTTGCAGTAAAAAATTGATAATTTTTGAACATAGTCGTATTGCAAAAATGCTTTAAAACAATTGTCTTGTTAGAAAAGTACTCGAACGGAAAAGTATCTAGTAAAAATGTGGGCAACATTTTGTTGAATCAGTAAGTGTCAACTTACTGATAATGAAACTTTTCGTTTGTTCACACAACTACACTTAAAACAAGTAAGAGTGTAGTATATTCGGCTGGGCCGGAATCTAAAATACCCTTCACGATAGTCACGTAAATATATAGTATATATTACAAATTTGAATCGGTTTAGACTATATCTCGGGTATATATGGAGGGATACCGGAAATTTTCATTTTCCCTAACCTCTTTATATTACCAGAACTGTTCTTAAGCAAAAAAAGTTGTTTTCATGAAAAAATCGGTTTATGCTAAATCTCGGGTATATATGGACCGATATCGGAAATTTGGATTTTCTATATTTTAGTAACCTTCTTATATTGCCAGAACTGCTTTTAAGCAAAAAAAGTTGATTAAGTTCGTTTACGTGACATTTCCATGAAAAAATCAGTTTAGGCTTTCGTATATACGGGCCGATATCGGGGAACGTTTTTTGGCTTTAGATCGCCATGTTAAATAATTGTGCCAAGTTTAAAGCAGAACAAACAATTTTTTTTTTTGACTTTTCATACAAAATTGCGAAAAACAGGGCTTTTGTCGGAATTTTGGATATATCGCAGCTATACGTGAACCGATTTTACTGAATTCCAATAGCAAACCCATCAAATGATGGAGTCATAAAATGGTAAAAGAAAAAAGTGTCTAAGTATAATGACTTTCTCAGTAACGGTGACCGACAGATGGACAGACGGGCATCGCTTAATCGAATTTTCTATCAATTCTGATTCAGAATATATATACTTTATAGGGTCGGTATATAACCCTTAACATTTTTGTGAAGGGTTTAAAAAAAGAACAAAATTCAAAATTTTGTTATTGTTTTATAAGTACACGAAATTGCGTAAACGAACGAACAGCTTCGTTATCGATGAACTGACATTAAGAATGTAGTTGAAACAGTAGTATCCACGGTTGCCATATATGATGATTTCTCGTCATTTTGACGACTTTGGGCGCTAATACTTTGACGATTTTGAAGATTTTTGTAGATCACATTTACAACTGCATATATGTATACTTGCTTTTTTAAGTTAGTTTATGTAGGAAATGCAGATTTCAAAGTTTGAATGAACAAAAATAATAAAAATTAACTACAATAATTGGAAAATGGTTACAGTTTGATCAAATTTCTAGGTTTTTCTGAAATGTCCATCGTTCTCAAACTGCATGCGATAGATTTTTTTCAGATTTTTCTTATGAGGATTACACTCAATCCTGTCTCCCCGTTTCGGCTAGACATTGAGTTCTGTAACTCAATGTCTGTATGTGAAAGCTGTGTTACAGCTTTCACATACGTAAAGTTTACTTTGCAAAGTGTTGAGTTTTATGGTGCCAAGGTAAGACAAAGAGTTTAAGAGAGCCACTTTCTTTTCCCTTGCCACCAGCAAACTCAACACTTTACAATGTAAACTTCTCGTGTGTGAAAGCGGTGTATTATAGAATAAAAAGTAAATTAAAAAAAAATAAAATAAAATACAGAAATGTCGTTCCTATTAAAAAAAGTGCTTCATTATTTGCTTGATGTAGATCGTATTTAATTTAAATTATTTACTTACTGATACAATGCTTCCTCTACAGCCACACTTGTTAACAAGTTTTCAATATTTGGAACATTTTCCCTATGATTACACAAGGTGTAAATTAAAGGTTTGAAACTGGTGGTAGTTGCCACAACCTTTTCATACTGCAAACCATCACAAAATATAATTTTAGGTTGGCTGTAGCTAAAAAGATTTTCTACAACACCTTGAGAAGAGAACGGGGTAAAAGTCTTATAAGAAAACTGGTAATTTAGCATATCGCGCATACGCACCTCTATCCAATTTGCAATTAATAGCATGAAAAGGAGTTGCATTGAACCAAGCAGCCAAAGCCAAAGGCAACACGTACATTGTATCTGGTGACAAAATTCCCACAACATCATCGGCTGTCAGACCAATATCGCTGAAATATTGAGCCAGTTTTATAGATGCTGATAGAACAGCGCCACAAGTCATTGTTTCATTTTCACTATCAGAAATTTGCATAATTTCTTGGGAGCTTTTAGAGCGTAGTAATGCTAAAGCTACTTGTCCTGCCGAAATGTTTTCGTTACAGATTTTCGGCTTTTTCACACCTTTCCAAAGCCTTTCAGTTTCATCGAAAGTTGTGGGGAAATCCGCCATGCTGGTCTTAGGAAAAACAAATTATTGGTCACTTGAGAATAATAAACCACTCCAGTTTATTTGACTTGTTGGACTAAATATTGGTTGGAAATTAATATTGAATTTTCGTCTTTAAAACAAAACTTATCTTATCATAAGAGTTATTTAATTTAAATTTTATTTATGACTCTTTGTTGCTGGTTCGAATTATCTTATTTTACTTTCTTGATAGTGAAACTGCAGCAGAAAGCAATACTTTTGCTGGCCAAATTCTTTTGGTAATCTTATATCAATAGTTCACCTGCGTCTTTGGCGTGCTGACTATAGTGGGCACTATCTATGCTTGATAATAAAGTTTTGGCAACAACAGGCTAGGCAGATACCATCAAAAACACAACATGGCAGTGGTAGGTCATCAACATCTACACGTGCCAGTAGGAAAACTCTATACTTTAACATATCTTTAGAAAACTTTAAAAGAGTAGAAAACTTACATTTTTTAGAACTATGCCAAGAGAAATATTAGAACTTCTTCTGTCTATTTTGGTTTCATTATATCAAAAAAGAATCTCTTTCTTAAAGGAAACTTAACACTTAAACTACTCGTATACTACAGCTGCTACAGCAACATTTATAAGTATATACGCATTTAAATACTGCTTTTCATCACAAAATAAGAAAACGAACAAAAAACCAGAACAACTTCAAAAAATAAGAAAATAAAGAAAAAGTCTAATAAAATGCAATTGAAATCTTTAAGCAAGAAACTATTCCAAGACATCCAACGCAACAATAGACAAAAAATTTTAATGCTAAGAACTGTTTACGAAGAACAGCAACAAAGAAAATCATTGCTGGAAAATTGAGAAGGGAAAATAAAATGAAAATTCTTCCCAGACACTTATAGTTTAAATAGTTTTATTGCCTATAATTGTGCGTTTCACAAGCTAATATTTAACTTTAATATCTAAAACAATTTTCTGGCTCAGAAGACTTTAAGTGGCAGTTGTCGAAGTTGGCGAAAGCGGTAGGTGGTGGGAGGAGGTGAACCGAATAATAGAGTAACAAAACGAAAAAATAACCTAAAGGCTTAACCTTTATAATATTTTCAAGAGGAATATTTTCTTATATAGCTTTATGAAATATACTTAATTGTTTAGAATTGAAAAGAAGAATGAGTTAATCGAAAAATTATTATAAAATAAAAACTAAATATCAAGAAAATTTCAAATAAACAAGTTTTACTATACGAGCGCTGCTAACAAGAATTCACTTTACATTAACTTTGAACATAAAATAAGGATTTTATTTAATTCTTTAAGATATGAAGGAAATTAATTTTGTTAAAGTTGTAAAGTTTTTCATATAAAACATACCTCATGAATTACAAACGAGCAGCATTCAGCATAGTTGGCCAGTGCAGTTTATAAAAAAATATAGCATTTAGAGTTTTATATTTTTTACATGATACCAAAATACGAGGGCTGTTTGATAATTCCTTGACTATTTGAATCGACAAAACATAGACGTAAGTACTCGTATAATTAAAAGAGCTCGGAGGCTGAGTTGGTTAAAGGGCTGTATTAAAAATACACCATGTTTACATGATCCCGAGTTCGAATCCTGCTGCTGATGAGTAGTGTTGTGACCAGAGAACAGCTTTGAGCGATTGCAAAACAATCATACTTGCTAAACAACATGAAAAACATTACATTTCCTTCAAAGGGGTAGTGTTTTGTGTTTCGTTCTATACACACGTGTTTTTCATTGTGGTCCGTGTTTTCTATACCTACATATACTTATGTTTATTATTAATTTGTAAAAAACGAAATTTTACCGGAATAGGTAGAGTTTTGTTTATTTTTTTTTTTTTTATTAAAAAAATTTTATTTAACACAAACTGAAATTGCGGCTGCCAGATTTAATGATTTACAGCCATTCTGATAACTTTGAAAGTAGAATACTGAATGATGATTTTTAATTTTGTTTGCTTAAAAATTTAAATTGAAAATTCGTTTCCAACATATGTAACTATAATATGTTATTGTGCCTCTAGGTTAAAACCAAGAAATAAAAATTTTTATAAGTGAAGGACCATAAAATAAAAGCCATTTAATGAAAATGTGCTTTACAACAAAACAAATTTGTGTAACGTCAAACATGATATTTTTCAAAAACTTCTGGCAACGTCGTCCTTAGTACGAATACGTTTACCGAGTGTGAATGAATAAATACATAAAACTGAACACACAAACTTTCATCGGTAAGGTAAATGTGTGTCTGCAAATTCTTACATAAAAATTTCATTTTTGTTATTAAAAAGAAGTACAAGTACGATTGCCAAATGTGGAAAAAATAAATGGGAAACCAAATAAAGCTGCCACTGCATAAAAACTTGATGGGGTCTGTGCAAAGAATATACGTTAGCCAATCACACCGCAACTCGATTTAAGACGGGTGTACTTAGATAATTAAAAAAGGCACCGGTTGCAGATCTCTGGGCAGATTTTAAAACATTGGTTTGAATCAAAGCGTTTTCCTATTAGCGGTTTTCAGAAACTACTGTTCATATAATTATTCTTGTTCAGATTAGTGGTGGACAACCTGTCAGTTTGCTATACTTGCAAGTATACCAAATTCTACCAAATTCAAGCTGCCACCACATACAAACTTGATTGGGTCTGGTATATACTATAGTTTACAGCGAAAAGCTCTAACGAGTAAAAAAACATACTTGTAACAAAAATATGCTGTGCAGAATCACACCGCAACTAGATTTTAAACGGGTGTACTTAGATCATTAAAAATACACCGGTTGCAGATCTCTGGTTCATAGCCCAATTTATGCATTTTTATCATCGTGGCCACGCACGTGCGCACTTGTACACTTGTCGTTTTTTTCTCACTAACACTAATAGAGAATCTGCTTAAAAATTTTGTACAATATTTGGGGGTGAGTGTTCTACCTTCTCTAGGTATTCTATAAGAATGACATCGCGTGCATCCCCAAAAAGATGAGACCACGACTTTATCAACTTGATATTTAGACCACTGTTTTAATTATTCATTGATCTCTATGGTATTGTGATGGATCCATATTTCGTTCAGCTGTCGTTAACCAGCGCCGAACTTATTTCGTAGTAGTTTTTTTCGTCTTGAAATGTTCATGAAACATGTAGTGCACTTGCTGAGATTTGATATCTAAAGCCTCCACCATCTCATGTATTTGTATTTTACAATTGTACTATATTATTGTATGAATTTATTCTACGATTTCTGGACTGATGACCTCTTGCCATTTATGCTGCTACGATCACAACAGAATTCAGTGAAGCCCGGTGTAGTATTCTACCCGGAAGACTGTCAAGTAACTTACATAAAAATATGTACGGAAAATTCATGAAAAATATTTTTCGTCGAAAACCACAACATTTTATGACAACTCTGGAACAAAACAAAGTGTTTTTATATCGTGTGGAATGTTCAAGGAATAGCTGATATTAAAAAATTGTTTATATGTAAAACAAATGCGGTATAATATACTTTTTTTTTATCTTGGACCAGTACTCAGGGGATGACCCCTACATATGCAGTGCATTGTACCAGAACTAGGAAAATAGGTTGTGAGGAAGGGGAAAGAGGGAGCAGTGTTTGTGAACATTTGACTTGAACTTTCCAACGTTATAACAGACAGGAAACAAGTCTGCAGGCAACTTGTTCCACAGACGAAGCGTACGGCTAAAAAATGAATTCTCTCTGTAATGCGTAGTACGATTCCCCGGGCAATCAACCACAAATGGATGAGCTCTGGACGATGAGCGCGTGCTACGTAAAAATGTGCACGTTTTGGGAACAAGATTCCTAATCTCGTATAATAAACTTGAGAAATAAATAAATAAATAAATAAATAAATAAAATAAATAATAAAATCATGAAACTTCTTCAGAATGCGAGGTAGGCAGAACTCAATTCCGCTTGTAAATGGAATTGAGTTTCTTTTCTGTTTCTTCAAAAACTTAATAAACACTAAAAAGTTTTACGAAATGAAATGTTTTTAAGAAAAAATAATAATATTTTTCTTGAAACTAGTAATGACTTCATTCTGAAAAGCTGTTTAGTTTTTTGATATTTGAAAAACCAAATTAAAGTCTTTTCCTGGTCTCAGTGATGATTTTTTTACGCTAAAAATAATATTTAATTAAAAAAAGAAATTAATTTTTTTCCATTTTAGTTGAAATTCACGATATTCTCTACTTTTGGCGGCTGTCAAACACGAGATAAATGACACAGCTTGTCCAAAATTTGATAGTAAGTGTTTGTTTATTAAAACATACTTGTTGAAAGCAATACGCAGCCCTCGTATTGAAACTACTATGCAGCACAGCGCTGATGAAAATGTAAATTTTCTGCGAAAATAGGGGGAAAAAGTGGCTAAACTAAATGCAAATGAGTCTTAACCGGAAACGACACTTTTTTCCTTTTTTTTATAATAAATATTTTGATTGCATTAAGAGTCAACCAACTTTTAAAAGAAGTTTGCCAAAAAATTCTAACCTCCATTTCCATTTCCATTTTCATTTAATTTTCTTTTCGTTTGCTTTTGAGGAGATAATATTGTTGCTTGCTCAATTGCTGCCCCAACAGTGCTCAAAAAATTGGCAGAGAGCCAATAAAAAGTGTTTAATGCGCGGAAATGTTTGCTGCATACAAAAGGCTTACAAATCTTAAAGGAAGGATTTTTTTCATGAATGGGCAATTAACATGTAAAAGAAAGGTTATTCTATTGTTGAAGTGTTATTGTGTTTTTGCGTTATTGTATTATGATATTATTGGTTGAGTTCAGCCCAGCTGTATCGTGTATAGTTGTTTCTGCAGAGACAATTTCAAACACAATTTCTTAGAGCGAAAACAATTTACATACACAGCTTGGCCCACGAAATCAATCGATAAGTTAAGCGATCGACGGCATGTCACTCATTATAGCTCTCATAAGCGATCCCCCTAATTTTTGATTTGTCGGTCGTTAGGCTTTATGTATCTACTGAAACCCATTTACCCCTTGTCCAATGACTATATTGCCATGTACATAAGTAAATATTTTAAGAATATTAACAATTATTTGTACATACTTATGTAATTTATAGAGCTTTGAAGTCCGTTTCAACCAATAAAGTCTACATCTCCTTAGAGTTGGGATGGTAGTGCTGTAAATGTGCAACACCTTAAAACCCACTTGAAGTCGTATAGTACGTTACAGTAACTAAAACAAGACGGAAATGAAAAGAATTCTTCAGAAATGGAAACTACGACATTAAAAGAAGACGAAGACAATATGAAAGCTTGTTAAAATTGTTATTGATAAAAAAAATAATTAAAAATTTACAAAAGTAATCTTCAGTCTTCTATTAATACTGGTTGACTATCGTGCTTTTTTAAAGCCAGAAATGTCTAAGAGCTTCAGAGCGATATAAACTCTCATCGCATTGTGCGTACATATAAATTTTAACTTCTTCATAAGACCGGAACTGCTAGTCAACCAGTCCGTGTGCCATTGATCGCAACACGTGATAGTCCAAGGGAACAACGTCTGGATAAAACAGCGTGTGAGAAGGACTTCCCATTACAACATTTCCGAGTATGTCTTGACCAAATTCGCAACGTGGGGTCGAGCATTGGCATGCTGTAAAATCACTTTATCAATTTCTCTCGTTGTATTGCTAGGCTCAAATGTATTAATTGTGTTCTATAACGATCGGTTTTAAGAACTCATAATGCACTACGATAGGCTGGCCCCACTAAATACTGACCATGATCTTGGAACCGTCAATATTTGGTTTAGCCGTCAATGTGGAAGCATGGGTGGGATATCCCCACGATTTTCTGCACTTGGGATTATCGTAACAAACGCATATTTCGTTGCCAAAAACCATGCGATGCAAAAATCTCCGTTGTCTTTGCCTTGCAAACATCACTCGTACAGCATAAAATTTTCTGTATCATTTCCATGACTTTCAGACGTTTTGAAATGGCTTATTGCGTTACTCCCAACGATCTTGCCAATTCTTGTTGTCTTGATCAAGTAATCCCTCCAATTCTACACCTTCGAAAAACTTCGTATTATTATATAATAATCCCAATGTTGTATAACTGCACTACGAGTATTGCAGTTCTTAGTATTATTTCATTATATTGTTAAACTGTTGCAGTTTAGTTTTACTACAATACTCATATTGTATGATTGTACAACTGTCTCATGATTGTACTCGTATGAAACTATTATGATTGCAACAATTTCTTCAGTTTTACTTCAAAACTTCTTCTCTGGCCACCGTCTTAATATGCAAATATTTTATATTTAAGTAACAATAAAAATCCTTAGCTGCTCATTTTGCCACTTTATTGCCGTTCTTTTTATTTTTATTTCCTCTTTACATATTTCTGAAATGTTGTAAGTTTTCTTTGCACTACAACTCTCAATCGGCTTAAAGTTTACTTACCAACAAACGTCCTGTTTAGTCAAACACAATGTTAAAAATTCAGTATATTTTCTCCATTTGCTTGTTCTAAATTTTTGTTGGTTGGCAAACAAAGTCGCATCCATTTCGTGCAACAGTATTTTTGAGCTTGTATTGCAGCAATCACTTCTCTTTGTGTTTGCTGTCTAACTTCCACACCAAATACTCTTCACACCAAACACTCCCGCCCCCGTTCCTTTAATAAATACCGATGCATTACGCTGCAAGGAACTTAAGCTGAAAAATTATTCATATCGTTAAAATGAAACGGAAGTGTTTCTTTTCTAGATTGCACAAAATAAATGTTCAATTTCAAGGATTATTTTGTGGTTTGCAATAAAAAACAATTTGCAAATGATTACAAATGATGCAGATGGCTTTAAATGGACTGGCGGTATTTACAATTTTGGCAATTTCAATGAAAAGTAATTAATTTCTTCATGTGGCACGTTGGCTTTTATATAGATCTGGGTTATGTACTCGTGGCAATAGTGACACGAATGCTTTAAAAAGATGTGACATTAAAATGAATTTCTTTAAGGATGTATTAACGCATAAAATACGCTGGTGGGACAAAACAAAACATTTAATAATGCGAGTATTTGTAAACCTAGCTTTTATGATTGAAATAGCTAGAAACTCTAAAAAATGATAGGAAGTGTTATATGTTAATAAAGTAAATATGATTCTACTGCTCCTAAAAGTATGCATACAATATAAAAAAGAGTTCTAATAGAATAATATTCATCACTTAACATAGAGTCTACACGTGATATAATATCAAATATTTTTCTATCAGCAAGCGTCAAATTTGATAGCAGAGAGAATTATATCACGTGTAGCCTTCAAAATTAGTATTATTGCAATATTATATCAGATATCACAATATTGTTTTGATAATATATATTTAGAAAACTGTCAAGAAACGTAAACAAAACTACATAATATTAAATTTTTGAAGAATTCCCGAAAAAAGTTTAATAAAAAAGTTATAAAATCGTTAAAGTATTTATAAAAAATCGTTTGTTGTTCTTTTTGTTGTTGGAATATATAAATTTGTTTAAGAAATACACAACATTAAACGATGTTTACTGCATGGTTGCTTAAAAATTGTGAAATATTATGATATTTGCAAAAATACTTGGCGCCATGCTAGATATGAGAGAAAATATAATTTGTTTTTTCTCGTTAATCTGCTGACGTTCTCTCTCATATTATATGAGAGTTAATATCAGATGTAGACACTATGTAAAGGTTTAGTTAGATGTGCCATATCATAACTATGTATATTAGTTGTCACTGGCAGTTGGTACCACAACAACAAACAGATGTTTGTGTTATAATAGGTGTGTTCCACGTGAATAACGAAACAGTCCGAACTAGTCCAAAGTAGTCCAAAAGCGTTCCACGTAACAATTTTTGTGCAATTTTGAGAGAAAATGACAGAGTAAGTTTTTTCATTTCTTGTACAAATAAGCTCAAACTTTTTCTTTGGGTAAGTTCGGACTAGAATTAAATAATCACCTGTTTTATGTTTACATACATATGAAACTGAAAATGCAATCAGAAAATTTTGCAAATTGGAAAAAAGTTTTTGTTTAAAAATTAGTTAAAAGCAAAATCAAAGGTTGCCCAAACTAAAAATAACGTTGTGAAGTTTTAAATAGAACATGCAATTGTTATTTGGCTTTTAATTTTATAAATAATGAGTATAAAAATCTATTGAAAATTTTACATTGCTTTTAATATTACAGCTGTTGCCCATAGTGCAAATCTTTTGTTTATATGATCTTATGCATTTTAAGCGTCTAAAATCACTAAAATAAACTATAATCTAAAAAGTAAGCAGCACTACTATTGCAAAATGTACAGTTGTGGTTTTTTGCGTTTCAGCAGTTTTCAGTAAAATTTGCAAATTTAGAGAGTAATTTGCTTTTTACGCTCATTAGTCCGAACTAGTCCGAGATCTCCGTGGAACATAACCTAATTTTAGGTTTATTTGTTTACTTTACAGTAAAATCCTGTAAATGAGTAATTTTTCAGCAAAATGTAAAAATTACTCTTTGAAAACTCTCTTGTCCAAAAAAAGTACTCAAACAGAAAAATAGTAGAAATTCGTATACTTTAGTAAACAGCTGATAAAGTTGCACCCACATGTAACCATGGCACACAGGGGTAATTGCAGAACTGACTAACCAATAGTCAAGTTTGTTAAACACATTTTAGTCAGCACCCCGTTATCGGTCAATTTCACAATCTGCTCATATAATTGGAACGAATAGTTCTTTTCTGTGGTTATGGCTATGAAATGTCTAATTAAACTTTACTCGACCTAGTAACTTTTTAACGCTTCATAGTGCACAGATATCAGTTTAGTTGTAAATTGTGCAAAAAAGGAAGAAATTAGACGAACATGCGGAAAATATTTTTCAAACTTCTTCAATTCTTATAATTTTTTTAGACTTTTAAACAAAAAGGAAGAAAAAAAAAATATATATATTATATAAATTATAGCAGCTGTTTAGTTCTCTACTATGATGAATATGCTCTTTTGTAACAAAATTATGGCTTAACAAACAAGAAAGCATTGAAGCTTGTATACACTATAACTATGAGGGTTTTTTTTTAAAGAAATGCTTCCAAATCCTTGCAGTTGTTTTGTTTTCACTTCCGAGCAATTGTGTTACATTTGGAAAGAATGCAAATAGAAAATTCTACAAATAAATCAAATTATATTTGTATGCAGTTCTTCATGGAAAAGCCACTGAGAATTAAATGTAAATAAAACTGGAAGAGTCTGTAAAGGTTTTGCAATAGAGATGCGTTGTTATATTATTCAGGCTTTTAATTTCGTTTTGCCTTTATCAAGAAATAAAATTCTGAGAATTATTGTTATAATTAGGTTTTGTAAAGATAATAGAAAAGTAAATTTTAAACTTCAAGCTGGGAGTCAATTGGCTGTTTCGCGTTCAGTCACGGTACCACTCAACAGCACCCAATTGGTCTATTGGTTTGGTTGAGTTTCTTTGCGATAGATTATTCAGCATGTATTTTGGGTTGCATGCAATTTTTGGACATTGTACAAAATTTGCATTCAGAATATTGATAACTAATCTTATATTATTGCTTCATTTGTGAACTAAGAGTTGATACTTCCTTTCTTTTTACCAGGGTTGTTAGCAATTACACCAAGATAAATATATAGAAATCGGATAAACAATTTCTTCGTTCGTACAATAAATTTTAGTATTTATCAAATATCGATTTTCCAAATTCTATTTGCTTTTTAAGGCAAGTGTCTCTAAGGCATGTCAACGACAGATGTTATTTTTTTGTTAACACTTTGAACAACAAAAAAATTGGTTTGGAGCAAGTTAAGTGATCTAATCGGAATTCACTAATGGAAGCAATAGAAAAACTTGTAAATAAAAAGTTTATAGCGAACCTCCAAATCAGTTTTCTGATGTAAAATATACTGACGAACGTTAATGTTGGATATTGTGAGATAGGCGATGTGATTTAACTGCGACATGTCGGAATTCACTAATGCAAGCAATAGGAAAAGTAGTGAATAAAAAGTTTATAGCGAACCTCCAAATCAGTCTTCTGATCTAAAATATACTGACGAACGTTAATGTTGGATATCGTGAGATAGGCGATTAATGTATAGTCACGTAAAATTTTTGAAAATCCAACAATCTCTTGTTATCTACAAACTTCTTTTGTAACTTGTTATACACACAAACCTAGTTCACAACTTACCCAATATTTATGAGCTTAAAATGTATCACCAGTCTTAAGCTTTTATTCACAACTCAAGCTAAAGCTCACGTGTGCATCTTTAGTTGGAAATAATGCAAGAGAATAACTTTTGAATATTATTTTATAAACAGTTTAGTTGAAGTGTGTTTTTATCGCTGTATTTGAATAAGTGCATGTGAAGTCAACTACATAAATAAGTTGAAATCACATAAATAATACAGAAGTCAATTCTGATTTAAATTTATACCGCTCCGTAGGTAGATTTTTTCTGTGAAAACTGTACAGGGTGTCCCAGAACTCAACGTTAAGCCGAAAAATGGTGACAAGATTGATTGTAACCAACATGAGTAAAATCAGAAAAAACCACACAAATTGCTTGCCAAAAATGTCAAAATTTTAGGTTCGTGCAAACATTTTTGTTCGTTTGTGGGGGTGCTTGCTAGTTTGTACAAATATTTGAAGCATGTTTGCACAAAAATCAAAAATGTTTGATTTTCGTACAAACATTGTGAATGTGTGTGTAAATTTTGTAATTTCAATTAAATTTTTGCAGAGTGAGGTGGTTGAAGAAGAAGCATACAGAGTGAATCGAGAAAATGTTTTTTTTTTTTGTAATAATGCTTAGAATGGCGTAAAAGTTTATTTTTATTGTAGAAATTAAAAAAATAAAGATTAAAAAACAGAATATCAACGAATAGAGGGCAAAACGATTTATTAAACAATTTGTATCTTGCAAACTCCATATGGCGAGCAAATTGCCTCAACACAATGGTCGTCTACTCTCATTGAAAACAAAGAAAAAGTCATTAATTTGTATGTGTAATTAAATTACATTTGAATGTGTTGTATGTATATGGTTTGGGTGCAAGCGGAAAGCGTGTGTTTGGCAAGCAGTTTGCGTAGTTTATTTGCCCCTTTAGTTTAAATGTTTTTTATTCTCACAAGTCTTTCTGATATATCTTATGATAATTACAATAAATCTGGTAACCTTGTTTCGGCTTGACGTTGAGTTATGGGATACTCTGTATACATCAGCGAAGGGCAGGTTGAGAGGATTGAGCTAAAGAGAGTAAAAAGTTGCAATAGACTTAGACAAATTCATTTGTTTCGTGTTGAATAAAAAGCTGTATATCTTCCATTCGGCGAGTTAATTTCGGCGAGATATAGGCATTTCATTATTTGTAAATGAAAATAAAAAGATTTTCAAACTTTACATGGCATATTACTACTGCAGAACAACCTGAAAAAAACATACATAAGACAGCTTGATCTCAACAAAATCTTTATTTTACCAGTGTATATATAGATATAGTTGCATTTTTTAACATTTCGGTTTAAATATAAAAATGTTAGCTTTTGTTATTGTTAATGCTAAGAAATAGCATTTATCTATTTAGAACTTGCTTGTTAATGATAATTACATTCATTTTTTTAATTTAAAAAGCAGTGTAATAAAGTAAGTGTATGGTATGTTTTGAGAAATTTTAAGTAGGATCTTGTTATGTAAAATTTTAGCTTGGTAGCAACTCTGGTTAAAAAAAATCCCGATCATTAATTGAGAATAACCGAACAAGTTCGTAATCTGAACCAACCAGCGCCCATCGCTGATTGTATCCATATACAACATATTTGCTCCTAAATGTATGCCTCTTATTTTTAATGAGGTTTTGAAAATCACTGTAAAAAATTAAGAAATCCCTATTGAGCTAATAACGGAAAATAAACCACTTTCAATAAGATAGAAATGTAATCATTATTTTCACCATGCGTTAAAGTACGTTCAGATAGATTAAATATTTAACCAAAAAGGCGTCTTTTAGCGTCTAACATAAAATGAAGTAGAAAGTACTACTACAGCTTTTTTTAATGGTTTATACGTGTTTGTTAGTGGGGTCTATTATACCCTTCTTTACTTTATTTTAGACACCATCTAAGTGATAATACTTATGTAATCAAATATTTCGTCAATGTGAGCACAAATTTTTATATGCATTGACTGATGATGAAACCTCATTTCCAGCTTTGTCTTCTGTTTGTCTAAGTCTTTTCTGAAAAGATTTTAGAGTATTTTAGAAAAGCAGTTCTTTTGAATCTTATACATTTTATGTTGGGTGTTGTTTTTTTTAAGGATAAAACAAAATTTTCTTTAAGTGATTGTTATGTTAAGTTGAATGAAGACGATTTATGCTCGAGAACGTTTGACAACGATTTCAAAGCAAATAAATCCGGAGAAAATAATCTTGTTGATTGTATTTATTGTTTTTTTTTTGATATATAATTCAATTTAAGATTTCATTGTTGATTGACAGATACCTGAGAAAAAAGGGAAAAAAATAAAAAAATTGAAATTTGTTAACAACTTTCGAAGACATTTGAATGAATAGTTAAAAGTTATTTCAATGAAAAAGAATCTATAATACGAGCACTATGTTACGACATACTCACAAAATTCAATGGATTCACGTATGCAGATGTGCAATACATTTTAAATATTAATGGTGGGTGAAAAATCTAAAGCAAAAACTATTTGATTAAATTACGTTTGCAAATAAAAAAAAAAAAAACTGTTAAAATGGTTTTACACTTTTGCTTCGCTACAGAAAACAAATACTTTTGCATGTCTTTGAAAGTATTTTGTATTTATTTGTTGTTGTGTGATGAATAATCCTTTCCCAGAACGAAACTTTTAACTAATGTTGCAGAATCGCTGACTCTATGACGTTTAGTCATCTAAAACAAAAAAAAAAATAATCAAAGTTCACAAATTGCTAACAGAATGAAGATGCTCAGTTATGGGTGAAAACTAAATTGCAGCTGTGCTACTGAGTGTGCATAATTGCTGCTGTTGAACTGATCTTTGATTTTCCGTAGCAGACCACATCCTGCTGTTTTACCTATAACCGAACCAATTTAATTGGAAATTGGCTTCGTCGGTGATAATTAAAATATGTGTGAATAAAATCAGTATTTTTTTCTGCTTCTGCCTAAAAATAAGTTACTGCTGGCAATCCGTCGTGTTCAATTCTTGCACAAGTAAAATTTTATATGGAAATATTGTTATTGTTTGAAAAATTCTCTTCAGACTCTCGTAAGAGGCCACGCAGTATTAAACGTCTTGATCTTCCCGAATACTCACCTAGTACCCGTTCAATATTGTCATGCATATGCACCATTTGTAACTGTCGAAGCAGGATGTAATAAGAGGCGCTAAGCCTCTTATTATTGAACTCCTTCAACCCGACGGTTTATTGTTGATTCTGAAGTTCTAATCTGCACATAAAAATAATGACGATGAGTTATAATAATCATCCGTTAATTAGAGAAATAAGTATAATGATTAAGTTACACTGTTCAATTGTGTACTGTTCCATTGTAATTTCCCTAATAGTGAAAGGCCAATGAAAGCGGCATGCGGCAACGGGCGGCAACAATGTGACCCATTTACAAAAAATTATATTTTTTATAAAAATATTCGTACATAAATTTGAACATATTGAATTTAATTTAATTTGGCAATGCCATTAAAGGCGGCCGAGCGGCAATGTTGAATTCAGTTTAACTTTTTGTTTTGCCGCTTCAATTTGTCAAATCAAAAAGTAAAGGAAAAAATACAAGACAGAAATTAATTTTCGGTTTTGAAATTTCAACAATTGAATTTGTTTATTTATTTTGGCTTTAAAAAAAATCAAAATGTTTTTTTGTTTAATCTTCGAAGCACAAATTTTTCTTCAATTAGCCGCGTTCATTTGCCTACAACAAATAAACTGAAGCGGCAAATAGAACAGGTGGTTGCCGCTCGTTGCCGCAAGCCGCTTACATTGGCCTTTCACTATAAGTCTTCTTTACACAATACTAAAAAAATTGTAACACAAAATTAATAAGGAATTCAAACTCCTACCACAATTTTGAGACAGTCTCTTCTATCTCTTCTTCTTAAATTTTTTTATATAATAAAATTTTTTGACGTATATTTCCATTAGCACTGCAAATGCCTTAGAAGCAAAATTATACGTATTAAAGATTTTTCCTAACTTTTTTTAAAACCGCTAGGAAACTGATGAAAGCTTTCGATGCGTATTTCCATCACCTCTACCAGTCGGATGACTAGGATCTAAAACATTTACGGCCTTATGTATAATCAAAATCCTTATGCTAACTAACTAGATGCTAAGTTTTTTGTGTGTAAATTCCCATAAGGGAATAGCAGCTAGTTAGTTAGCACATGGTTTTTTATTATACATAAGGCCGTTAAAAATTTAAATTGATTGAGCTTCTAGAACCACTTAAGCCAAAGTCTATTGCAGCGGTTGTTTGTGATGACCTTAACTATTCGTACCTCACCAGTTTTGAGACCATTCAAGATATGTATATATTCAAGATATATTCAAAATATGTATATAATAAAATAAAGAATTTCACTCATTTTATATCCACTTGCTTGTTTATTTTAATTAATTGCAAGCAACAAAGTAGTGTTAAGGAAAATCAAACTACTGCAAAACTTTTTAATTTTAAATCTCCGTCTTTTTATGTTGTTTTGCTGCAATAAAATATTCGTATCTTTTCCAATTGCTTTAAAAAAAAAAAATTGCTACCATATAGTTTTCAATTTTCTTTACTTCCGTTTGAAGTTTAACAGCTAATGTTTTAGTTGGTTACTTTTTATGTACTTTCGTTTGTATATTGGCCTGAATAAAGTATTGCAGTTGTGGCAGTTTGTATGTCTTTTTGATATTAATTTGTTTCGCGGTTAAAAAATGTTTTTATTTGAAAATATTTTCCAAACCAATTTCATTTGAAACAATGTAAATTTTAAGACTTTTTGATGGCTCGATTATAGGTGGCAACTGAACTGTAGTTACATTGCCAGGTACTGAAAATAATAAGGCAGTCAAGAAAAATGATAATGCAGAGCACAAAAGTTGTAAGAAAAAAGCAATTATCTTTCGGACAAGCAAATATTTGTGAGCGCCTGCTTTGCAATCGAGTTAAAATCCACATTAGAGACATAAATTTTTATTATTTTTATTTAAAAGTTTATCGCATAGTTGAGAAAATTCCAAATTGTTATTAAAACAAATAGCACAACTTCCATTTGTCACTTAGTTTTCTTTTTAATTTTTAAAGAATTTTCTATTAAAGTTACGGTATTTTACACTGTTATTATAGGTAACAATCTTTAATATTTCTTACACGAGTAAGTGAGCTTTTGAAGTTTTATGCACAAATGTATTTTTTGTTATCCCACTAATCAGCATTTGCGGTAAGGAGACAAAAATGCTTTACGCACGCCTTCCAGAGCCCGTCACCTCTGAGGTGTGTTTGACTCCGCACTTAGCTTATACCGGCTAAACGCTTCTTTCCTACGCTAAGGGAGAATATCCACCCTGCAACTGCATGAGCATTACTTCAGGGTAATCCGTGTAGCACTCTGCGTGCCCCTAAGCTATACATATATGTCTGTGCCCAGACACGCTTATATTTTATCTTATAGATTCAGCTGAGTCCAACTCATCCTTTTTTATGGTAGAATTTTTTTTACAGCTTTTCGTTACTGCGTTCTATTTGGTTTTCTCCGAAATAATGTCATCTATGATATACCCGTTTTTCGCTCAAGCTCCTGCCGATCCCGATCCCAGCGGGAGCGTGTAAAGAAAGTAAGCTCAGTGTCATCTATCATGTAATATTCCCCCCAAAAAGAATAGTGCTACACTTCCCTATTCTATAAAGGAATTTGCAAAAATATCCCTGACCGGATAATATTTGGATGAGGTAGTAATTCTGCCCATCTACTGCTTATCCATTTCTCAATTTCTTTGATAAGCCTTGCCTTGTATCTGCCAGTTGTGTTCGTGCAAATGAGCACAAATTCTAGCTCTTTTTACATGTGATGCGCACCATTATAAAACTTAAAAACTTCTTCTTAGTCTAAAAACTCGTCGAAACGATGATCGCTGATTCAATATTAGACAAAATTTCAAGTTGTTGTATTTGTCTCTTATAACAACGAAACTGGGTGATCAGAAATATATGGGTGCAAATAATTCTGAAGAAGATTTGCCCTCCCATAATGGTGTGTATCATGAAATTAGGTGTATTTTATTGGATATACCACATGCAATCCAAAGTGAAAGGACTTTAACATCCTTAAAGAAAGGCAATCCATTCGATCTGTAGTCATCTGGCATATCTTGGAAATTTTTGTACCAGCATCTTAGTTTAAAAGATTTAAAAATGTAACTTATTCAAGAAATTATGCGGCCAATTTAAAATTTTTGCTTAAAATCTCAATAGGCTTCGCAACAGCTTAATCAAGTTCTGCCATTTCAGTACTGATGTCTTGTTCAGACATGAGAAGAATTTATAGTTAAATGAACGGATTTATAGTCAGTGAACGGATTTATAGTCAGTGAATGAACGGATTTATAGTCAGTGAATAACCATAAAGGTCAAAGCCCATTTGAGTCTAATTTGGTCCCATTCTCATGCCTACATACAGCTTATCAATTTTGAATATCACCCATTGGTCTGATATGAAATAACCTGGGGATCGAATGAAAGAGTTCAACACGTCTATAATACACTCCGACGCTTCTGCCAACTATTGCAGTACCAGTCTGCCTGGATGCAACGCCCATATATAAGAAAAAGCTGGACAACGAAAGAGAATGTGTTCAACCGCCGCTTCTTCCTCTGGATTGTATTTATATTTAACCTTCTCTCTGCCCTACCAAAACAGGCACTATATTAATCCACTTTTGTCGGGATAGACCCGCTCGTACTCAAAGTCCCCTTATTTTCATAAATCACTTAGATACTCGTCAGATAACCTCACTAGACCACCTGTTCCATCCATGTCTTCGGTCAAATAGTTATGTGAATAAGCAAAATTGCAGCACTTCAAACAAGAAGATTCTCGAAATTTTTTTTATCCATAAAACTACATTAATCTCACTGCAAGTAGAATCATCAATATTTTGAACAGAACAGGTCCGTATGGAGCAGGTACTACTACTACAAGGTAGAGGGGGTTTTATGCCGTTTGGAATTGAGTCAGAGGATTCCAGAAAGACGTAACACATAACGAGAAAGTATGTTTTCATTAAAAACGTTTTAGTGAACAATTGTAAATTTAACTTAAATCAGTGCGTGGCTTGCGCTGTATTCCGGCGGTGGCCAAAACTATGGGTGGTCCAATCAACGGCTGTGAGGCAGAAAATTTTTGTTGTTAGATCACATAATAAACCACATTGTTGCAAAATTCAGATATTAATCATCAGGCCAACTCCCTTGGCAACTCAAAAATCAGATCATGTGAGTGAATAGAATTTTAATACGCAATACATGTTCTGGAAATAATGTGAGATCTATGATCCAACATTCATATATTCAGTGAGGTTTTGAAAGCGTATCAACTATTTTTAAAATATGCAATAATTTAAACATGAAGGCCTTGCGCAAATACAAAATTGCTCTTACTCATGTTGAATCTTGTATTTCTTCTCTTCTGTGTACGAGCCCTGAATGAATTTTCATTTATTTAGTTAATATGTTCTTTGTATATTGTCTGCAACAAGAAATTAATGCAACATGGTTGCCTTCTATTCAGTATTTCCTTTTATGCTTTTGTTTTTCATATTTAGTTTGTGGTTTAATTTCTTGGCGAAATGCTCATAAATATCAAGAATAATAAATTTAACACACATTCATGTTACTTTTAGTTTGAATTAAACATTTTTGTTCATGTAAAATGGTTTAACATTTCTGAATGAACAAAACGGTACATTAGTACACTGAAAAAATATTCACCGACAATTTAATTTTAATATGCATGTTTAAAGTATTATAAATTAATTTAAATATTTAAATTGTATTTGAAATGGATTTTAGTAAAATTTTTCTGGGCATACTCATAAAAATTTAAATGAATTTTAAATGTGGTTTAATTCAAAAATTCCACACAAAATTCATTTCAAATACATATTAATTTTTTATGAATACAGCCATTAGCTTTTTCACTTAAATTCTACTAACTTTTACCTTAAGCTTCGTTTCTAACGACTTTGGTGCCACTGATTTTTTGAGTGTATGCTTACTAAAAGGCTGCACCAAACTTTTTAAAGAATAAAGCTCACAGTCATGCTGTAGTTCCACGCAGTGTATTTTAGAACAAAATTTAAAACAGGCAAGCTATAATACAAATACTTCATAGTTTTGTAACAAGTAGGGTTTTGTCTTCCCTTCTATGTATACGTGCTTTTTTCACTATCGTCCGTTTTCTTTATTTGCTCATTAGAAAAGGAACTACCTTTTGAATGTAATGCATTACTTTGCAGTTGGAGAAGTGTTGGAATGATTTTTGTTAGTTATATACACTGAGCGGACACTGATTATATAATATAATTCCAACGCTTTAAGTCAGGGGTGCCCAAAAGTTCTTTATGGAAGAGCAGACACCAATACATTTAAGGAAAAACTACTTTTATTTAATATTTTTTGTTGTAAAAAGCAACATATATTTACAAAAACAAAATTTACACTGATAATCGCTGTCGTCAATGTTTACCAGTAAAGCATGCGATGCTTTGCTCTTGTGTGTGTACAGTGAAGAACGACAAAAAAATATATGACAAAGTAGTTTGAGTATTTTTCATTGCTAGTGCTAAGTGCAGAATGTGTGTATTAAAGAGCACATCCCTATATCTAAGCGCTTTTACATAAACAATTGAGCACCATGCGCTTAGGACTTGGTCATTTAGAGTTTAAATCACGTTTGTTTTGATCTTTCCGTCTTGTTATTGATATGTGCAAATCAAATGTCCACAAACACTGCCCCCTCTTTCCTTAATTTCATAATCTATTTACCAAGTTCTAGTACCATAGGTTCATCCCCTGAGTACTGTTCTAAAATAAAATTAAACAAAACAAGCAAACTTCAGAATACAGCAAATAAACACTTAATCATAGCAAGCATAGCGAGCAGCGATTCCAAAGTGAAACGAGTATTCTACCTTAATTTTGCAGATTTTTCTTTAAGATTTTACAATTTTTTTTATTGAATTGTAAAGAAGGCATCTTGCGACTACACGTCATAGGAAAAAAGTTTTCAAAATTGAGAATGCGTTTTTCTCCAAACAATTATTTTTAGTTATGACTTTGATAAAATAAAGGAGCGATATGTAAATATAAACACATACGCATATAGGAATTTTTGTCTACAGCTGATTTTCACTTTTTACACAATATGGAGTATTGGTTTCAGATCATAAGTCTCCAGACAAACATTCTTGGAAAATTCAATTACAATTCATTTATCATTTTAATTCGAAACACACAACTCGCACACATTCTCACACTCATTCCATTATACATACACTTGTATAATTGGACACAAAAATGTCTTGCAGATGTCAAAACTTTCTAATCATTACAAATGATTGCAGTTTAAAAGTCCAACTAAACGAAGCTGTAGTAAAAAAGATCTAGGGAAGAGGGGTGGGGTTATAATGAGATTATGTTTAATAAACCTAAAACACTTTAACGCACTCACCCAAAGGAATAACTTTTATTGGCAGTTAGAAGTCTGACTCTTGATTGTGATAATTTATAGGAGAGGGTGAGAAAGACACGTTAGACAAGATTTTGCCGCCTACCTGCTATTTAGGCAGCTTTGCACAGTGGATTTCAAGTTAAGCAAAAAGCAAATGAGCTTTTAGACACATACATATGTTTTACATACATACAAGGTACAACTCACCACGCCACACCACTCAACATAATAAAATAAAACCGATATTATGGGCACAAAGTAATTCAATACCTTTACACTCAATAACGCAATTGAATAATGTCAGCGAACAATAAAGCAATGATACACCCATACAGTAGTAATGTAAAATTACAATACAACAACAATGTAACAATATGATAATCTATTTACATATAACAAGAAAATTTAATAATAAAGAGAACGGTAACAAAATAATATAATACTAACGAAATAAAAGAAAATATAGAATGGCAATTTAATAGTATTTTTATGCAATAATGATTTTTTGTAATAATGCAATTAGATAATAATACAATGTTTAAATAATGTAAAAATACACTGAAAAAAAAAAATAAGAATACCCTATTGAGAATCCCATGAATAGTGTTTTTGATTATACACAAGCTCAGTTTTTAATCGCAAACGATTCCCCGCACGGGACTAATTGTTAACTCATTATTCTATGGGACTCTAACACTACTCAGCAAAAGACGCTTCTGTTCGCAAAGGGAATCGTGTAGATACCATCTTGCAAATTGTGAAGGAACCAGCCGACTAATCCTGATTCATACAAGGCATACAAGCTAAAAGCTCATTCGATATTTTCATATTCGTACTGATTCAACACCCGAATTTTTTATATTCAAAAGGTTCTTAAGCAATAAATAATAAATTACTATACGTTGTTGGTTTCTGTTTATCTAAAAGATTCCAAGATTGAATGAAAATTTTTTAAAAAAGAAATAAGAAAGTAGTTGTAGTCAAACAACGTATACAACCTGGGACGTGCGTGAAATGGTAGAAAAGTACTCTCGTAAGTAAAATTTGCAAATTTCTGACGTGAATAAAATTTTACTAGCTCTAGGGGCTAATATAAATTTTGACAATAGGATAGAAATATTTGAAATGTAGGAATTTGATTAAAATAAATTATAATTGAAAATTTTATAACTAAAAGTATAAAAATCAAATGATACTAAATTGAAAAATGACTATTATAATATTTAATTTATTCATTTTTGTTTATTTTTTTTTTTATTAGTTTTGTTAAAATTTTTTTTCTGTTTTGTCAAAATTTTACGTTGTCAAATATAATAATAAACTTTACCATAGACAAATTATTTTTCACCATAGTACTTTGCTACCGTTTTGCACGCGTCCCTAGTAGGTGAATAAAAAATAAAAAAAAGGATAGTTATTAAAAAAATGCAATTAATACCTATTCTATTAAAAAAATTACTACTACTATTAAAAAATTACTACTTAACGGCCGGTTTTCTCAACACTATTTTATACACTATTTAACTAAAGGTTACTGTTTTATATTTCACCACACATGAGTAACTTAACGGTAAAAATATTAAAAAGTGTGGCAATGCTACTTGGATTTTTATACGAAAAAAATGCAACGACAGACAAAAACAATAATAAATAAATTATCATTTGCAAAAATGTCTAGTAACCAGGTATTGTACATATATACAGATTTGTTTATACGTAGTATACTCGTATGCGAGAATGCATATCGCTTCTTTATTGCAACATAGTCATATCTCAAAAAATGAGCTTTTCGAGTTAACAATGCAGAATTGTTAACAGTACTACCATTTATATTGTGCCAAAAATTTATTCAAATTGCTTTTAAACTGCTTCCTTTAGGAGATATTTCCTAAAAAAATTTGCTAAGACTTGTATGGATACTAAAAATTTTAAATGCGTTTTTCTCGAAATGAGCTTTTTTGCGATACGACTATGTTGCAATAAAGGAGCGATATATTGTATTTTAGGCTATGCTGTAACGCGTTAATTTAAGTTGCGTTGTAAATGATTTTATCGTGGCATGTCAGAGAGTGAAGCATTTTGTGTCATACTTGGCTCTTTTGAGAATTAAGGCCGAGGCACAAAGAATCCATCGTACGTTATACATTGCCTTTTTCACAACTAGGTTGAAATGCATGTACTCTTATGAGCTTTGTCACATTCCGTACTTCTCCATCAACGCAAAGTATTAAAGTTGAGCAACTTTCAACTCTTAACGTACGTTGAGAACTTTGACAACTAATATTTTTTGTATATTTTGATATAACTTTTCGTTCAAAAATTAAATAAATTAAAAAAAAAAAAAAAAAAAAATTGTGTTAGATTTTTTGTGCTGTGTCTGAAATAAAAAAATCAAAGATTTGAATCAAATTAAAGTAAAATGTAGTTGATTTTATATCCGTTAACAAAGTACTGATTGTGCCAGCTTCATACTTCGTATACGTTGATGTCGGTTGAAAAAGGAGACGGAGAAAGTACGACGGACTCCATTGTGCACCGGTCTTTAGTCTTTAGTAGCCTCATATCAGATAATTTTTCGATTATATGAGAATATCATATTCCCGTTTTGGGAAAATGAATTCTACGAGTGTATCATCTCATAGACGATTCAGTTCTCAGTCATATGTTGTATAATTTTTTATTACACGAAGGGGGGGGGCATATAAACCTAACAATAATAGAAGATGTGCTACTTTTTTATTATGTGTGACAATACAATTCATTTTATTTTTTTATGTTATAATTTTTTTTTTTTAATCATACTGAATGCGTACTATCTATAGCAACAGCAACTCGTTAAAATCATCGAGTATTTCTACTCTTTGTCAACGGTCTATGGCTTTAAAGCAACAAAAATATCGTCAATATTTCAATTCAAAATCAACTCCTACAACAGTCATGATGAGGAGCTGAGTCAGCAGATTTGAGAAAAGAGGTTCAGTGAACAATCGTCCTTAAAGAGGTGTTTATTACACTGAATACAACTTAAAAACTGTCTAGCAAAAGCATTCAATATTTCCCCAAGTCGTTCAACTCGTGAGCGTTTCCACAAATTGCTCACTGCCCGAGAATTTTAAAGTTAAATCTACAAATTTTACACCGCATAAGCTTCCATCCACTATGACGCTAACTTTGGTAGATATTATTCGGACCATTAATATTCGGACTATTAATATTTTTTTATTATGGGTATGTGAAGCAAATCAAATCGATTCAACAAAAATGTAAGTTTATGATAAGAAATTAAGAAAATATTAAATGAATTCACAAACCCAGTTTTACCGTGTAAGGCTGTATCGTGTGACATATATTTAAGGACCGTTTCATAACATAACAAGTTATTTTTATTTTGAAAAGTTATCCTTGAATTCTTATCAATAATAAAAATTCCAAATAATTTTCTGCCTTTTAGTTCCAAATTAAATTTCCGCTTGAGTTGTTTTAAAGTTTATCGTTAATAAAATGTTTAACCAAATTCTTAGAATTTCCATTTGTAGTTTTGAAAGTTTTGTGGTTAATTATATGAAAAACAGCAATTATTTGCAATTCAATTATAAAACAAACATTTCCTCGTTTGCACTATTTCTAATGTCTGGTAACTAAACATTTCAAGAAGACATTAAATTGGTGAAGCTCTTTTTACTCATTACACGCAAAAGTTTCTAAAAGGTTTGAACAGAATTAATAACACAGAAACATTTTAAGGCAGACATACATTTAATTTAACCCAAAAAGACAAAAACTGTCAATTAGTGCGATTAGTTTTTGGTACAATTTAATTGACATTCATAAAATCAGCAGTTGAAAATACTACCAATAATTTTAACTTGAATTTCATACACATGAGGGCATGTTCAGCGGTGGCCAGTTATAACAGGATAGTTAAATTGGATTTAGTTCCAGTTTTGTTAAAGTATAATCAAATCTAAACGTCCTTTCATCCATCAGAAGTACTTTTTCAGTGATAGTTTTATAAATGGAAAGTTAAGTGATATTACTATACGAGTACGACTTTATATAAGTATGTATATTTATTACTATATCTTTTTTGAAATAGACGTAAACATAAAACCAAATTTTTATTCTTGCAATTTTTTTAATTATAGAATTATTCGAATTTGAAAAATTTCCCTAACTGAATCACTTCACAGCGACTGGCAAAAAACATCTTCTTTCAAGGAGTCTAAAATTAGTGCGTGAAGCGTAACGTAATTTAACGCCATGGTAACTTTAATAACAGCGTTAGCGCTTTACGCGCTGATTCAGATTGCGCTGTAAGGCGAAATTTATCGGTCAAAAATTTTCATGTACATACCAACACAAGGCAAATAGCAAATAAGCGGTGTCAACGCATTGCAATTGAAAAATCCAGTTTTGACAGCGAGTAAAAGAGTAAACTTTACTCTCACTCTCTCTCTCTCTCTCTCTCTCTCTCTCTCTCTCTCTCTCTCTCAGTAAAGTTGACTTTAAAACAATTGTTACTCATTTTGTGTGGTATTTAGTAAACACACTTTGGCTGCTTTCAGGCCAAAAATATTTAATTACGTTGCGCTTTACGCGCTAATTTAGTTTGCGCTGTTAGTTTCCTCTGAACCAGTTTTTGCTGTGATAAAGAGTAGCAAATAATAACGCTTATTGTTGTGGGAAAGAGTGACTTAAATAATTAATTTTTTAACAGAGTTAAAAAGAGAATAAACTTTTTCCACTTTAATCGCTATTTAAGTTTTTTTTGTTGTATTTTTATTTCGCTTTTTATTTTCCAGCTTTTAACTTGTTGACTTAATTTTTCAATCTACAACAATTGTATGTATGTATTTATATCTTGTATTTATTACCTTTTTCTATAACATTTTCATTATTATAGCAAATTGTATTTAAGTTTTCTGATTGTGTAACTGTACAGCGTTGCCATAGTTCTAATTTTTTTTTATACAAAAATATTGAATAAATGAGTTTTATCAGGACAAATCCATAACATATCATCATTATAAGAGTGAAACTTTCTTGTTGATGTTTCACTATGACGATTTTGTATTGCGGTTATGCTTGTTGGGCTTGATTTTTAATTTCTGATACTTTCAAAATGCAAACCAAAAAAACTAATGGCTTCTCTTTGCATAAACGTTGCTAAGAATCTCATAATAAAAAAAATAATATTTTTTCTTTTGGTTTATATAATATAGTTTTACTTAACAATTCTATTAGTTATTTATAAGGCGATATAATAGAATCATAAAGATAAAAGTTTGATTATATTTCATGTGAAACATGCTTTCTAGTTTATTTTTACTTATCAATTCTTAAAATTAAAATGAAAATTTTTTTAACTTATTACGAGTGATTATTATAATCATAAAAAAAGAAAACGACTTGAGTGATTTAATTTTATGTGAAACTCTGTTTTACATAAAATGTAATTATTAATTATAATAGAAAAGATAAAATAAAAAGTTAAGAAAAAGACTATTTAATTAAAAATTTATCATTTATATATTTAAAAAAAAATAATAACAACATTAATGAGCGTGCACTGCTAATCAAAATTCGCACCGTTGCCCATCCAGTGTGGATCATTCTTCGTTCGCTGTTTTCGTTTCAAATCGGCTTGAACTGTCACGGCAATATATGAAATTCATTTGAATGACAGTGGTGGCATCTACCAAAAACTTGGCGCACCAACAACTTTGCTAAATATCATCACACGATAAAATGCATAGTTTACGATTCTGTAAAAGACATACAGATAAATATTATTTTTTATATCTATACATTGAAAAGAAAAGTAAATACATTCGTACTTCAAACAATTACAAGCGGTGTGATAAGTACGGTAAGTACGACTATTTGTGATATTATTATGACTGCTTAACGATTATATAAAATAAGGTAAGGTTGGCTGGTATAATAATATGGTTGGGTATTACAGTAATATGGTAACTTCAATTTGTACTTTGGCTACTCACTATTAGCACAATGTTGAAGTAGAATATAGTGTAGTTATATAGAACATTTTTTTAACAAAACTATAGTTAGTCATGTCAATAATATTTAAATATAACAAAATAATATTATCGGCAACAATAATATAATTCAACCATAGCATGTTGCCTTTAGAATATTGTCGAATCAATGATATGTTTTCTCAACGTGTATACTCGTATATACAAATGAATCAAAAATAACCTCGGATATCGTATTTTGTTGTTGTTTAAAAAAATTTTTATTTCCGATTAGCGATTATTTTTACTGAACTTTTCCTTCAATCCACGAATTCTTTTATAAGTCCGCATTCAAGCAATTTATTAATTGGTTCAGCGAATTACGTTATTGAACATAAAATGGGTTTGGCTCATCGTACAAGCAGGTCTTTATCAACTTTAACTTCCAGAAGCTTTTCTCGGCAAACGCTTTACTCACTGCAACTGTGAGCGTGATTCTGACCGTTACATAAATAATTTGGCTATACGTCTTCGAAATTATTTTCTAAAATACGCTGAATAAGATGCGGCGCATTTTTGAAAGATTTTGACAATAAATTGGATTTTAAACACATGAGTTTTTACAAAGTTCAAAAGGTTGTATATCGGCATTTCCTCCAACACAAAGGAGTCGACTTTAACTGAAATTTGGTGTGGACCATTATAGCATCTGTCTGTATCTGTGTATACAAATTAACTTTTTACTGCATTTTATTATATGTTATAGGATCATCACCATATGCTGATAAGCGAACTGTTTTCCTAAGTTCCACGAGCGCCCGACCGTCAGAAATGGCCGCAAGCTATGCCATTGTTACTTTTTATATTTTCTTAAAAGGTAATATAATTTATAATATTGGATCTTATATCTTATTGCTGTAATCAATAATTTTGATTAAAGAAGACAAAAAAGTACTTACAGATTAGAAAGTACTTACAGACTGGGGGCAACTAGTTGCCTGGGGGACAACTAGCTCTTTCATAATCCCTACACTCATCATCAGTAGCCAATCGGTCTTGAACTCGTGGTCAAATTAATTTCGTATGGCGCTGAGAACAGATTAAGCGTACAAAGTCGATTTTTTCTTGTATACGAAGGCTGATCAAAAAATAACCATTTAAATTTTTTCAAAAATTTTTATTTATTAACCAATAACTATCTTGTCCCCTTTAAAGTAATCCTCTCAGATATAATACACTTATGCCAGCGTTTTTTTCCAATCCTCGAAATACTTCTGAAACGCGCTTTTTGGTATCGCAACAGCTCCTGTTTCGATGTTTCTTTTATCTACTCAATCGTAGCAAAACGCTTTCCTTTCATCGGTGTCTTCAGTTTTGGGAAGAGGAAAAAGTTATCGGGCGCCTAGTCCGGTGAATACGGTGGTTGAGGCATGACTACGGCTTTGTTTTTGGTAAAAAACTAGCGCATAAGCATCGACGTATGAGCAAAATCCATGATTGTCTGACAATCCGAAATGACTAATATTGCCAACATATATAACAGACATGTGTACCAACATAACAGAAAAAAATGCGAAAGTCGAACATACGCAACTCATGAAATTTGAAAATAACGATTATTTTTTTAATCAGACCATGTATGTTTGTGTATGGTGAAAATACTAGAGGCAAATATAAGAAAATAGTTTTGGAATATTATTTCTCATATGTGTACAGAATTGCGGAAAACAATGAACCGAGTATATATCAGTAATATAAGCAAACCGGCAACACTGCTCATATGCAGTTTATATCTACTTTAAAGTTTATTTATTGTCAGTAAGTGATGTACTGTAAAAAGATATTCAACACAAAATCACAATGTCCGGCTTTAAATAGATTTTTCTATCTTTTATTGATGCAGACGGTATTGCAACAATGCTTGAAATGTTTTGCAGCAAATCTAACAGTTGCTCATGGATTGTAAAGAAAGAGTTAACTGTTTGCTGTGGAAAATAACACAAGCAGAGTCTTCCCATTGTATTATTATCTATTCAATTTAAAAAATAAGAAAACTAGAAAATAAATTGGACTATTAGAAATTCTGAAGTTATAAAGATTGTTGCCATTGCTCATCTGTACAATAAAAATACTTCTATTGGTGTTAGACAAAAGATTTTTTTTTTTGTTATAATATTACAATGATTTTATTTTTGATAAGTGATCGATTTAGGTGAATTAGCTTGTTGGCTACCGTAAGATAATTTTAATAAAATTTTTGGCAAATGTATTTCACATTTTTTTTTAGTTAAAAGGTTAACAAATCTTTGTTTAAAAATTTTCATGAATATTTCACAAAATGAATTATTTAAATAACTTCGCATAAGCGTCACCAGAGATATACTCGTAAATAAAATCAAACGAAATATCTCTATCTCGATGTAAAGCATTAACTGTAAAATGTTTAGAATCGTAGCATTAATTGAACTACAGGAGGAAGAATCTCGACAACACCGAATTGCTCGTAGACATCTACGAGATGAATCTACTCCATTGGAGTGACCCGATACATCGTCAGTTACTTATTCTATAAACAAATTGTTTGTATATAACTTATTTGTTTTAGATTTATTCAACATTGTAGGGTAAATAAAGGCGCATTTATGTACATATGTATGTATATTCTAGAAGTGTTGGACAATAATATTGCAATAACAAAAACATCATTTGGAATAATACCAACAATAACATTGTGTGCCGAGGGAAATAAATGTTTTCGATTAGGTGAGTTTTGACCGAATGTCAAAATTCAAAAAAAATTTTTTTAGTGTTATTAATCAACACTGAATTACACATAGAAAATGTGAACTCATTTCTAGGGGAAACGTATTAACTATTGCAATTTTGGGAGATGGGAATTTTTTTCATGGGAATTACTGTTTACGATAGGGGTGAATGTGTTTTTTCAAAAGAAAAATTCTTAAATGGTCCGAAACATAATGACTAAAATAATAATCAACTATGTCACAGAGTTCGATTCCGTTCCGAAAGGGAAACAACCCCTTTTTTTCGAAAGCGAAGAACTAAAAAGTTCTTTGAAATAAAATCACTTTTAACAGAAAATATTAATCTCATTCACAAAAGTAAAAGTGATTTCATGCCGAAAAGCCTTTTAGATACTAGTCTTTTGGAAAACCTAAAAACGACTGAATTCCGTTTCGAAGTGAAATGGAATTCTATAATATGGCTGCATATCTCGGTATTGGGAATTTCAGGTATGGTTATTAAAAAGTTATTAATATAAGTACTTGTACATACATAGTTACAAATATACATATTAATGAAAAGGTTTTAACTTTTTTTTAGTTGTTATTACCATCAAATTCATCTCAATCAATGTCAGAATTTTATTGCAAAACTTTTGGTAAAATATATTTACATTTTAATTTATTAAATTTAAAACGACAATCATATACTAATACACTAAGCCTGTGCTTTAAATCTTGTGTACTTCTCAAGTAGCCAGTCTGTCAGATGCAATAGTTTTATTTTAACCATCTGACAGTTGGGTTTATTACTTTCAAATAAATGAATAAATAAAAATACAATAGGCTGAATAGAAATGAATATCTGTCATTGTGTAAAATATATGATAAATTTTATATGAAAGTATTTTTATTCATTGGATTTATTCCTTGATCCGAAAGTATTGTTTGCTGTTGTTTGTAGGAGGGTGAATTACTATAAGATATAAGTTATTTTGCTGTATATTTGTAGTTAACAGATACAATTTTATTTAACCCTCTGAGAAACAAAAATTTTTTTTAAAAACATAAGTATCGTTAGATTATGCGCTTGGAATAAGGCAAACATTGTTTTTTGAAGCCTTCAACTATTTAAACTGTTATAATTAATTTTTTTTATGCGAAAGCATCATAAAAAGCTAGACTTGAGCGTCAGTTGCTTACAATTCAAGTCTACATCTTCGTTTACATCTCCTTTTGTTTTAATAACACCTTTAGCATAAAACAGAGTAAACACAAAACAATAACATACTTTTAGGAGCACGGCCGGGTGAGACTTTGCGAACTCTATTATATGGTAGGTAATTTCTATATACAATAGGATTTTAAGTTATTGTCATAGAATTATCTATTCATGATGAGCTGGAAAAAATGTACCAATTGCTTTTGAAAAAAATATAATTTTAAGGTGTTTTGGAAAAAGAGCAAAATCAACTAAACATTTCAACAATCCTTACACTTCTTGCCTACCAACAATTGATTAAACCCTGACGACAATATACAAAAGAAGTGAATAGCAACCAAGAAAAATTGAATACCTTTTAAATGCAATTATTAATAAATGTGAAAAGAGAGATAGATATTTTTTTATTGCTTTTGTGACTGATTAGTGTTGTTGATGACATAAATTTTACTGCAGACAAAAGTTGTGAATTCCGAACACAATAAATAAACTTAATAAATGAATATTAAGATAAAAAATAAAAATAAAAACATTTACTAAATTAAAGAATAAGATAATAAACAAATAAATAAAATATATGTAAGTAGTATATAAAATGTGTCCTGCGAAGTCTTAGATAATTATTGCACAGTGTTTCTACACAAAAAATTTTTTTACCAAATTAAAAAAAAAAAAAACGGGGAAAATAGTAGTTATTCGAATTTCACTGCCAAATGGGTCTTAAAAATTGTGGAAAAATTCAAATTTTTATACAAAAAATTTTTAAGAAAATCAAAGAGTACAAACACTGTGAAAAATTGATTTAAAATATTAAATCTCGAAAATCGCCTCCAAGCCCACTGTGCAGAATCTTTTTCTATTTTTTATTAGATAGTAGATAAAAAAGGAAAACATTGCAAAAAATATTTCACTGTTTGGAGTAATATTGAAAAAGTCATAAGTATTTATTTGGACACAGTTTTCTTTTAACTCGGGTTTTTTAAAGCACGATATCTCTGAAACCATAAGCCAAAAAAATCTGAAAATTTTAAAAAATGTAGTATTCAAATATTAGAAATAAAGCAAATCAAACAAATTTTTTTCTTCGAACTGTCCGATTTGACTTGGATTGCCATATTGATTCCGGGGAAGGGGGAAATTTTAGGGATTAACGAAACCGATTTTGGGAATTCTCAAAAACTCGGAACCGTTTCGCTAACCGAATCGCAATCGGTTTTTCATATTTGGTGCAAGTATTCGGTGTATGCGAAGTATTAACGGTCATTCGATTTAGTGCGAAAATTGTTTCCGGGGAATTGAGGGACTTTGGCGTTTCATCCCTAGTAGATTTGCATACAATTAAACATTTTCAGTTTGTAAGTTTCGTTCTACTAGTCATTAGAAAATTATACATTGTCCAATAAAAATTTTCAAGTTGTAAGGAATATTAAACAATAAATATAAATATGACCGTCCTGCTGCATTCTTATTCCTTTGATATGTGATATTGGATCTATTATTTACTCCAGATTAAATTTTTACAACATCATAAGTTTTTTTAGAAGCAGATTTAGTGTGAGTAGTGAAACAACCCTCTCAACGGCTTAAAATTAAATTTGGAATATGTGTTGATATGGATCCAGTATATGGATCAAATCAAAAATAATGGAATTTGGAAATATGGAATTTGGTACACAAGGAAAAATTTGCTAGAATTAGAAATCATGATGGAAGAAGAACACACTTGTGGTTTTCTGATGACGATCTACTGATTTTGATGAAAAAAAAAAAACATAAATCTAAATTATTTAAGCTCAGGCCATAGTACGGAAATCCAAGTGAGTCTCACTCTAGTTTTTTTTTGTTCAAACTAACGAGTTGCAAAATGTTCTTCAGAAACCAGTTTTCGTAACTAGAAAATTTTTGATAATTTAAAGATATTGCAAAAATAAAATTCATAATAGATTTCATAATTGTCGCCAATGAATATTGAAACAATAGGTTTTTTTTATATGTTTGACACGCGAAATTAAGAATTTCCAGCAAATACTAAATCAAAGCGATTGCTTAATATAGATTTTATACTCTTTGAGTTTTATTTATTATAATTTGTACTGCAGGTAGTTTTGAACTCATTTACAAAATCGAAAGAAATTAGAAACTTAAAAATTAAAAACATTTGCATACTTTTAGGAATGTTAAATAAAACAATAAATGACAAGCACTTTTTGTACATAACTAAACTATATAAAACGCAAAAACTGCTTACAGTTTTATAGTTATTTTATAAAAATATATACACATTTTACTTATTTGCCACTATTTTTTTGCTATATGTATGTTCACAATAGTATTAATAATCTTAAGTTTAAGCGCATTATTTTATTATATTTCTTTTTTATTAAGTGATCTCCTTAAATACCTGCCAGGCAAGTAAAACTTTAAGAGTAATATTCTTACTACTTATAGCAAAGGAGTAGTAAAATTCCGTTCAACATATTGGATTAAATGGAAAAGATGTTGCTAAGCTATTGGCAGTTATGGCTCATTTGTGCCAAAGAAAGCAAAGTGGGAGAGCACATCATAAAACTTAAAGCTAAAAAAAGAAAAACTTAAGAAAAAATGTTTCCAATTCTCTTTCATGGAGGTCTTAACCATTTGCTGAATAAATATTTAACAGCAGAAAATAATTCCGTATGCATGGGTGCTAACTGGTATCTTATGCAAAACAAGTTTTTCCGGGTTTTCCTCTTCTTTTTTAATATGACCATTAACGAATGCTTATTCATGCTGCTTTAAATAAATAAAAATAAATATTTGCCTTAAAACGTTTAGCCAAGAAATTGTTCGTTTTTAATAAGAGCTTTTTATTACTTCTTCTCACTACTTAGATTCTTATATTTTTTTCTACGATATCCAGAGGGTTGAATCATTTAATCAACGTTAATTTAATGTGGCTTTTTGAATGTTATATAGCTGCACAAGCGCTTCTTTATAGTTTTAAAATATCTGAGATGTTTATTAAACGCCGTTAACACTATTTTTAATTGCTTTTTTATGTTATATATTGTAAAAGAAACTTTTTTATAAAAAAATACTATACTTTTATGGAAAAGTACTTTTGTTTATATTTACTTTTTTTTCTACCGAATCTTTCTAAACAAAAACTTTATAAAAAATTATTATTTTTTCTTTGAAAAGTTACATATAAAAAAAAATACATTTTTAAGAAGCCTTTATTTTTAATAAAAAATTAAAAAATATCTTCGCCACAAAATATTTTTTAAAAAAGTATCCTTTAAAGTACGAACCGTTTTAAAAAAAAATATTGTTTTAAAACTCCCGTTTTAAAAAACAAGTACTGAACAGTTTTTATAATTAGGTTCAAATATATGATCTAACTGGTAGTAAAATCACAAAACTGGAATAACAATACTTGTAGATAGATATGGAAAGTGGATTGGGAATAATCTAGTATATTGAAACTGTGTTTGAAGAAGATGACTCCTGATAATAAAAGATATAATTCACAACTTATAACAGATTCAGTATCTTTATTAACAGTCGGGAACATTTGAATTCAATAAGCAGGAAAACCTCTGAGGAAGTTGCTGATGTTAGCTAGTCCCGGTTGAGAAAAAAAAAAAATACCCTCAATAATTCAAAAATCATCATCGAACGAGAAGTATCGTTCAGTTACGTTTTCGTTAAAAATAATAAATTCATTCACGATATGTACTTTTTTTTTGTAAAGGGTGTTTTTTTAAGCTAGATAGAACTTTAAATTGTAAAAAGTAACACAAAAAATTAAATTTTGATGAAACATTTTTTTTATTTGTTTCAGTATACTCTGACAAATCATCATGAATAGACTCACGCTTGAACAACGCTACGAAATTATTCAAATTTACTTTGAAAATCAGTCGTCGATTCGCGCAACTTATAGACGCAAAATTGTGTTCAGCGATGAGGCGCATTTTTGGCTTAACGGGTTTGTTAATAAGCAAAATTGCCGCATATGGAGTGAGACCAATCCACAAGAGACCCTACAGACTCCATTACATCCAGAAAAATGCACTGTTTGGTGCGGTTTTCATGCTGGTGGCATCATCGGACCTTATTTCTTCAAAAATGAGGCCGGAGCTCGCGTTACGGTCAATGGAGATCGTTACCGCACCATGAACAATGATTTTTTGTTTGAAAATATGGATGACATTGATCCGGAGGAGATGTGGTTTCAACAGGATGGCGTTACGTGCCATACGGCGAACGCAACCATCGACTTACTGAAATCAAAATTTGGCGATAAGTTGATTTCGAGAAATGGACCTGTCAATTGGCCTCCAAGGTCGTGCGATTTGACACCTCTCGATTATGTCCTGTGGGGCTACGTGAAGTCACTGGTTTATGCTGATAAACCAGCAACAATTGACGCCTTGGAGACCAGCATTGTTCGTGTTGTTCGTGACATACGGCCAGCAGTGCTCGAAAAAGTGGCCCAAAATTGGACGTCCAGAATGCGCTTCGTCAAGAACAGCCGCGGTGCCCATATGCCCGAAATCATTTTCAAATGTTAATGTCACGTATTGATCTTTCGAATAAAAAAAAATTTTGATTACAATTTAATTTTTTGTGTTATTTTTTACAATTTCAAGTTCTATCGGGCTTAAAAAAACACCCTATATATAAATATTTATTAATAATTCAGAGTACAATATGTTCATTTAGTAACAGCTCCAGCACCTTAAAGGCATTGCTGGAGCATGGTTTATTGGATTATGTATAAAAAATTGGAACACACTATTTCAAAACCGCTAATGACAACTAAATTCAAGATCTACAATGAACAATATTATTTATGTTTAAACAAGTACCTTTTATATAAAACTACCTTATACAAAAAAACATTTAAAAAGTTTTCCTTTCTATAAAAAAGAAGTTAATACAAAAAAATCACCTTCCGAGAAAAAGTAATTTTTTTTTTACAAAACCATCTTTAACAGAAATGTACATTTTATAAAAAAAGCTTTTTACACAAAAGTTTCTAATCAAAATACACCTGTATCTGTCGAAAAGTACCTTTAAAAAAGTACCTTTTAAAAGTATTTATATTTTTTTATAAAAGTACTTCTTTTAAAACAGTAATTTTTTTGAAATGTACTTTTTTTAAAGTAATATTTTTTTGAAAAGTAATTTTTTTAAAAAGGCTCCGATTATTAAAACACCTTTTACAATATTTCCTTTCATTACCTCTTTTAAAAAGTACCTTCTATAAACAAATATCACTACTAGTAATACTACTTGTGTAAAACAAGTGCAATTTTTTTTCGGTTGGTGAGGGGAAATGCCACACAGTATCCGGCACCCACTAAAACCCCTCCCTTTTTTTAGCCTTGTCTCCACCCCGGTGCCGCTTTCGCATTGCTTCAGGATGGGGCTTCTCCTTTGTTCCTACCGGATTGCACGTGTCATGTCCAGCTTCTTGTCCTGTAGGATCTTCTCAATACAAGTCGCTATTTGACTCCATTTCCTCTCACTTTCCATCATAACTTCTACGACGTTCTTTGGTGTTATTTTACCAATATTCTCTTCATGACTCCACCTATCACATCTTAAGAACGTGTGTTCCGCATCGTCCACGCAGTCATCTCCATAAAGGCCGATTTATATTAATTCATAAAAATTTACATGTAAAAAAACGGTATTTTGTATACAAATTTCCCTTAAAACATAGTGCTATATTTGAAAAATTATGAAAAACAATTAAGTTTTAATCGCTATATTAGCTTCTAATATTGATACCAATCAAAACAAGTTGTTTATAATTTTTTGATTGGTGTAAAAAAGTATGTTTTTAATCTAAATAAATAAATTTACAACAGCCTAAATATAAAAAAAGGTACTTCCCATAAAAAACTGAGTTTTTTAAACTGCTTTTTTTGAAATTCGTTTTTTAATAAAAGTTTTGTTTTTTATTCTTACTTCTTATTTGTTATTTATTATTATGTCAACACGCTGTTTGTTGTCACGAATTTAGAATTTGAAGTTGGCTAATTTGTTAATTTGTAATTCCATTAAATGATTTTTTTTTTCACTGAAAGTTATATTTATTCCTTTAAACAAGAACTTAAGAAACCTTTTTTTTTCTTTAAGGGAAAATAATTTGTTACAGCTGTTTGTATTATATTAAATTACTTCAGCTATTTGCGTTAATTGAAATATGTTTAATTAAAATTAAGGAAATAAAAGCATACTTGTTGGCTTCGAGACATGAAAGTATACTTTTTGGCTGCGAAATAAGACAGATTTTTTTTTCTTAGGTTCTGCAGTCATTTGTTCTGGTCTCGGTTATTTTAAGCTAATGATCGCATAACAATGATTAAGGAAATGTAGCAGACAGCATTTTCTCTACTTATTGCCATTATTTTAAATTAAAACTTAAGCAGCAATTTGTTAGAAACAGCAGAAGCGGCAATGGGTAGTATTAATTTACATTGCTTGTTGGCTAGCGAAACTAATTTGTCTGAGTGGCGGTTTAACGAAAATTTAATTAGGGCAGATACCGAAGGCAAGCTAGCTGTAATAAATAAAAGAATGAAAGCCTTTTGCTGGTTCTTATTTGCCGACTAAAGCAAAAATTAAAAGCATGGTATTTTCAAGTTTACCAGCATTTTTATAAGAAGGACATTGTGATGTTTCGTGTCATTGTGTGAAAACTTCCGCCACATAACACAACAATATTAACAAAACTTGGAAACAAATAAAAAAAGCGATTAATACTTTGAAAAGAACAGAACAATTTGTCACTCATTCTTTATGTGAAAAATATGTTGCTAATAATGTATAATGTATCTGTGGGTTATGAATACTTGTCGATTTCATTTTAGCCTGTTCACAACCAACCCTTTTGATAATTTTTCAGTCAGTCGCTTAATTTGATTAATTGCTTTGGTAATCGATTTACTTTATTTGCTCATATAATGCATTATACAAGTGTTGAATGCATTCGAAATTACTGGCAGTTTTATGCAAAAGCAGGAAATTTAAAACACATTTATTCCAATTTTCAAGCAAAAGAAGTGGCAGAAAAGCAAACAAGTGATGTTAAAATTTGCTAAAAGGAATATGTTATGAGCTAAAGTGCAAGTAATAGTGCAACACAGAACAATCATCAGTTTTCAGTTGCAATATTTCGTTAAAACACCATTTAATGACTGCTTACTGACGTGCAAAATACTCAACCAGGCAGATGAGTTTCAATAATTGGGAGACAGTATTTTTGTGTGAATGTATCTGAGGCGTGTGAACGAATTTGATAGAAAATAGAATTTAAATATTGTTTGCCTAAAAGTAGGCAGACAATTTTTTCTTTAACAGCAACTTGAAAGAAGTGGCACTATTTTTCTTCATTGTAATAAATATTTCGTTTCTTGTGACTAATTTTAATTTTTTTACAGACACAAAGTTGTGATTTATAAAGAAAAGTGTGCACTACTACGCCTTTTTTAGAAAAACCTAATAATTTAATAAAAACGACTCAGTGGCCCTTATCTTAACTTTATTCGGAAGAATATGGGCAGTAATGGTACAAAATCTTTTTTCATACTAAAATTTTTATCTGTGTAATATTTCTTTATAGTCTGCTGAATATATGAATCAATATTTACTTCCTCTCTCAATTAAGCATATGTACTCGTACTCGTACTCGTACTCGTACATACTTGCATATCGTATGCTGGCGTACTGGTGTAAGTAAGTGTTTTTGTGTGAATTTACAACGCTTACGCTTACATAACATATGTCTTTTTTATACTGATTACAATTAATTTATATGTTAATTTAAACAATCTACATACGCGTAAATAAAAATGTAAATTTTTCCCGTTGTTATTGCTGTTTTTGTTAAAGTATTACAACATGTAGTATAATGTTATAAACAAGCAAATATGCACATACAAATGGATACAATATGTATGTGTACACGGCAATATTGTAGACTTAAAGAAATTAACACAAAAGTAAACATACAAGTACTCTGCGACTTACATGTATGCTTACTGCAACATTATGCTTTCTTAATTCAACAAATATATTTATACTTTCATATTTACACACGCTTGTACATACTTACATACATACATACATACATACATACGCATGCATAAATCATAAGTGCTCCTTTTCCTAATGGAAATTAAGACTGAATAAATAATATGGTTAAAATAAATAAAGCAGTAAAAAATAAAAAGAAATGTAAAAAGGCATAAAAATAAAAACCGTCAACAAAAAAGTAGGCAATATCTCTGTCAAGGAATTTGTAGCCTTAAAGTATGCAAGCATTTTTAAATATTCCAATTTATAGCGAAGGGAAGAAAGTAAAACACGAGTGAAAAAAAACCATAATGTAATTAACATGTAAATTGTTTTTATGCAGCCATTAGCAGAAAAGGCAACAATTAAATTATTTCATAATTGTTAAAAAATGTTTATTTAACAGCTTAGTGGGTTTCAAAACAAAATTTTCATATAATATAAAAAGGGGTTGATAAAAACAAGGCCCAGTAATAAAAAAGAAACATTTATTTATTAAGGACTTGTTTTATATGTTAATTAATAGCATAATTTCTAAAGATTTCATTTTATTTACAATATCTTCTGGCTCTTAATGTATTTTTTATTATTTGGCAGGCAGTGAGATTAGTGAAAGATGCCAAGCAAGCTGTGTTAGAAGATAATTAAAAAGAATTATTAAAATGACGAATGTAGAAAATTATTTTTTTTTTATTTAAATCGAAACATAATATCAGTCAGGCAAGATGTTATAGATATTTTCAAATGGTTTAGTGCAATTTGGGAGGATTTTTATAATGAAAGTTTCACTACATCTGTAATTATGATAGTTATGTTTTTATCCGGCACCAGTTCTCAGGAAATGAATTCTAAATATGCAGTGCCTTGTACTGGGACTAGGAAAATACAAGGAGAAGCAAAGAGCGAGTGATGTTTGTGGACGTTTGACATACAGCTTTCAATAATAACACGGAAATACCAAAACAAATGTTAACACAGCATTTAAGGTGTTGAAACTAAATTAGTTAAACTGATCACTGTCCACTATATTCGTATATACCTTTGACACTGCTCAGACTAACCAAAAATGAGTCCAACACCTCTCATATTGCAATGTAATGAATAACATTGAAACGAAATTAATATGCAACTTATAAAGAAAACGGATTACAGTGAAAAAAACCTGTAAAGCTCTACTTATTCCGTGTTGCTACTTATTCTATTATTATATAATTTGTTTTAAAAAACGTTTATTAAGAAGCCAGACATTCTTAAAGTTCTCGTAGGTAAACTTAGTATAACCTCCATTCGTTGAATCAGAGACATTTTTCCTGTACCCAAAGAAGTATTCAGTCATTTTGGTTTTCAGTCACATTAAATTTTTTGAATATACGAGTATGTTTCTTTCTATCTGATCTCTTTATCAGATATTTACACCACTGGTCTCCTACTGAAAATGCAATTTAATTTGTTTTGTAATTGCGGGTATTTCGACGTCAACCGACAGCAGAGAGCTTATTGACTTATACATGATAGATAATCTTGATGCATTGCACTACAAAAATTTCTATGCTTAATGCATATGCACGGATATATGTTTAGTGGATATGCAACAATATGCAACTACTTTATCTAAAAACCTGTAAGAGATAGAGACTTAGGGACTGCGCAGATTGGTAGGTCTATAAAAATATACCCTAGGAAACGTTATTATCTAATTTATTTTGATTTTGTGATATAAATAAAGACTAATTATTAAAGATTTTAAAAAAATCGCAGCTCCAGACAGAAACGGTCTTAAGAGCACTTGATGTTTTAACACTGAAGTAAGTAGTGATATGCAAACTTTTATACGTATTGTCAACGAGAAATACTTCGAATTAGTCGAATTTTTTTCCTCTCGCTTTTCTTTATACCTGTGATTGTAAATAAACAGTCATGTTCTAAGAACCGCGCGATTTGAAACCGCAAATCCTCTGAAAAATGCGAAATTCACTTTTAGGTGCTCTAAGGAACGCGCGTTTTACTCGCATTTTGAAGTTTTTTATGAAAAAATACAACATGTTTTTACATAAGTACGTACACATGTATGTGGTAATTATGTATATAAAACGAAAAAAGTTTTACAACAAATAGCCATTTTTTAATTTTCCGTTTTTTAATTGAAAATGTCTAAAAATTTTTTCAACTTTTTATTGAAATAAAAAGAAAAGATTTTAGCCCTATTCACAATCTTGTGCAAATGGCCTTGCATCATTGCGTTTACAAAGTAGTAGAGTATATTTTTACTTTACACTAACAAAATACACCCATTATTGTCACTTTTGCAATTGCACAAATATTTAACCTCAAATGCACAAGATTGTAAATTGAACTATTAAATTTTAATTGTGAACAATTTTATTCCCTTTTGCAAGTTCAGTTTTAGCAAATTCAATCAGTTAACTTCCATATGCACTTGCGAGTTGAAGTCGCCAATTTTAAGAAATATGTGTTTTCCAGAACACCTATTTGACGATTTCAAATCGCAAAATTATACTTTGTGAGTTATACGTTTGTCGGAACAGCAATTCGGGGTTTTCAAATCGAAAGCGCTAAATTTAAGCGATTTGCATTTCTCAGAACATGCCTAGAATTTTTTAAATTTTGCTAGAGCGTTAACTTCAAACAATTTTTGAAACGGGTCTAGAGCGCTAACTTCAAACAATTTGTTTAATTCTGAAATTTTGCTTCCATTTTAAATTTATCTTCTCTTTACAAAATAGAGTTACCAAGTTCATAGCACTAGCACATTTTTGGGGAAACGGTAACTTATAATATTTAAGTATTAATATTATTTTGATAACCTGACTACTTTATATAATAAATAAGGAAATCGCGTTTTAATGCGCATTCAAAGCAATAAATCTTAATAATACATATGACAGGCTAAAATTTGTAATTGAAAGTTTGCTATAATCTCGTTATATTACATTAAATTCTTGGCAGGTTAACACTGTTTATCGTTTTGACAATCATTCGCATTCAAAGGCCAAAATTTTACTCACAAGCAAAATTTGCTGCCACTGAAGCTCACTTTGCGAAAAATGTGAGTGTAATACTAAAACATTAGCCCTATTCACAATCGTGTGCAAATAGCCTTGCATCATTGCATTTGCAAAATAGTAGAGTAAATTTTTACTTTACACTAACAAAATACACCCAAAAATTTCACTTTTGTAATTGCAGAAATATGCAACCTCAAATGCACAAGAGCTATTGTAATTGTATTGAGTTTTTCGGATTGTTCACTAAAAAACATTTATTGCAAAGTAATATAAGAAAAAAAATTGAAATTTTCACGTAAATGTATTGTTTTGAAAAACATTTCAGCTTAAAATGAAATTATAAAAATAATTAAACTTTTTGTCTAAATCGAAGTCATTGTGCTTGCTATTTCGTGACAAACTTGAAACAAGAAAATATTTAAATTCTGGCTAATAAATAAGTTGTGCTTCAATTTTCTTAATTGAAAAGTATAGTACTTTTTGTTAACTTACTATGCCTGTACAAAGAGTTCTTAATTTCTCCACACACACACGTACACACAAGTTTTTCCCTTCCATGATGTTTTTCCTCGATTTGCTTTGGAGGTGTTCCAAAAGAGATGATGTCCAAATGTTTGAATTAACTTTTGTGACATTTTTATTTCATTTAATTATTTAAGCTGTGAGTTGTATGGTCGACATGTAGCAGCACAAACTAAACAAACATATAATATTTGCTTAATAGAGTCTTATACGTGTTTGTTTATTTATATATTATTTATTTTTTCCAAAAGAAACACTTTTTTCAGCAAATGTTTGCGGTTGACGCCAGATTATTGAAGTGTCGGAGAAAGACAAAAAATATAAATATACATACCTACACATACATATATAACTAAGCACAAAAATTTAATGGAAGAAGAAATAATTGGAGTTAATTAAAAAGAAAGCATACTTTTGGGCTTATTAAATGTATAAAGTATATTGTGCTTGCTCGTTCACGTTTAAAGAAATTGTTATTGTCTTACTTTATTTATTTACTGTCTTATTTATAAAAAAATACATCGGGTTTATTAAGCTCGTATTAAAAAAATTTCTATACGAAATGTTTCTAATAAGAGCTTAATAAACCTAAAATATTTGTTATATTCCAAATGCGGCAGTTAAAGTTAAGTAAGTACATTAATGTAAAAACTAAGTGTCGAATAACAAAGCTGTTCGTTCGCACAATTACATTTGAAACATTCTCGATGGAATCTATATATTTACTTTTAATAACTTTTTCAAGGATTTTGCTCACTAACGAAAACAAACTGATATCAAGACTCTTGTTGAGATCCAAACAAGGAGGAAAGCCTTTATCCATATTAGATAACAAATAATCCCATCTATTCTAAATTTCTTAATTCCTTCACGTAATTTAATATTTAACATTTTAATTAAATACAAATCATTCACATTCCTACTTCGTTGCCAGTTACGTCTTTATATGTATTTATATTACTTTTAAACTTGCATCGCCTATAAGCTCCCTCAATTCACAAGATTTAATATAGTATATTTCAATATAATTTGATATAACATTGAACTGCAAAGAAGATCACTACTTAACCAGAAAATTTTCTCGCGCTATCAACGGTGTTGAATAAATTACATTGTTTTGATAAAACTATTCTGTCAATCGAATGACTGACGAACTTTTAAAAGCGTCTACATTGAATATGATTATATCATAACATTAAATTCAAGAGCTGTTGAGGAGATAGGTCTTTCTGAAGATTTTTTTTTAAGATCAGGTAATTGTAGAAACGCCTAATTGCATAAATTCTTAATACATATTCTAAATCATATTTTCTTAAAGCATTTAGCATTTCAATACATCAAGTTCATTGAAAATCATTTTGAAACTAAACAGCTCAACTTGAAATCAGCCTAATCTGCATAAATAATCAGAAACTCAAAGTGGCTGTTAATAACGTTGCTAGATAGCAGAATATCTCATTTTTCTTACCAGATTTATAAAATCTCTTTTGAAAATCTTTTAAAATGTCGCACTCTACATTTTTTGCACAAAATAATCTATGATAAAACACCTGAGTATCTTTACAAAAGAATTAGGTAAGCAGGCCGCTGGATTTCCAGGAAGTACCCGGAAACTCCAGCTCACTTGGGTCCTGTAGGTCGTTCCCTTTGTGATTTACAAAAAAATTAAGTTTTCAAGATCCAACAGAGGCTGCAAGATAAACTCCATTCGCCATCGAAAATTTAACTCAGAGAGACATTTCTTTGTAAATGCTACTCGTCTCTGGAATGCATGTTCTGAGAAACGCAAATCGCTTAAGTTTAGCGTTTTCAATTTGAAATCGCCAAATAGGTGTTCTAGAAAACGTATAGCGCCTAAAATTGGCGACTTCAACTCGCATGTATATATTGATGTGAACTGATTTAATTTGCTAAAACTGAACTTGCAAAAGGCAAAAAAATTATTCACAATTAAAATTTAATATGTTTTATTATTATTTCAATAAAAAGTTTAACGAATTTTACACATTTTCATTAAGAACACTAAATTGAAAAATTTGTCTATTTATTGTCAAATATTTTTTCGTTTTATATTACTACCACATACATATATACGTATGTAAAACACATGTTGTATTTTTTCGGAAAAAACTCCTAAACGCCAGTAAAACGCGCGTTCTTCAGAACATCTAAAAATCAATTAAGCGTTTTTCAAAACGCATTGCGGTTTCAGAACGCGCGTTCTCGGAACATGGCTGAATACTAAGCACTTTAAATTAGCACTTTTTTCTCATTGTGGTTAATGCTATAAATTTTTCATTTCTTTTCGTTTTCATTTCTTAAATTATTCCATTCTTTATTGCTACATACATACATATTTCCTTAAATAATTTTTCGTTAATATACTGTTTATTGTTGTATGTATATATTTTAATGAAATAGCCGACTTTAAATCTGCCATAGCACTAGCAGTACTGTTAAATAAGATTAAGATTACTGTTAAATAAGATTATTATGTAATGAAGTATTTGAAATAATAAATATATGCTCCTTATAAGCGGAAACCTCTTATAATAGAACAAAAACTCCGCGTTGGGGAGTATCCGGTTGTAAGAAATTTCACTGTATTTATGAAAGAAAAATATTAACCAAAATGAAAAAAAAAACATTCACAACTCCATATTGAAGAAATATATTCCCCCATATTCCATAAAGGAGTCATCGTCGTCAGATGAAATCGACGCAAACATTTTTTCATTTATTTACTCGTTGCCAAAAATCAATTGAATGCTGTCGACAGCTTAGGTCTAGGAAATACCTAAGGCCTATCAAAGAATATATAATTGCTGTCGAAGACGAAAGTGTAACCAAGTGTTTTTTGATGTCGTCTTGATGTGATGACGATGAGGCCTCTTGGAATATGGGGGATTAAGAATTTTGGTTAAAATTACCAGAAACGGCAACTCTGTTTCCAATTGCAAAGCACTGACGCTGCGCTATTTGGGTGGGTTTCATACATTTTGTATTTGCATGAGAATTTTTGACAGATAAATTACACTTGATGCTTTAATTTAAGTTGCGTTATAAGTGTAAATTACACAGCGGATAAATTTTACGAAAGTACATAAAACTGTTATAAGACTATCTATCAGCAAAAATATTTATTGAAAAAAAGAAAATAATTTTTTCAGACAACAATTAAATTTTGTTTGCCATAATTTTATTTGTGCAGGTGTTTGAGATTTTCTTCCTTATAGTTTTGTATTTGCGCAACTGGTTTTTTTAACTACTCATATGTTTACTTATCTTAAATGGACTCCAGTATGAAATCCATTTTGGATCTGTTATTATGTGCAATTATTTAATGATATTTTGTGCATCGTATTGCATTTTATGTCAGTCATCAATTGAAATTTATTTGTATAATTTAATCAAACCAAATAAATACATAAATCTAATTGCAGCAGGCAAAAAAATGTTATGATTTTTTGTTTAATTGAAACAATTTAATTTTAATTTATAAAATACTTTCATCCGGGAATACATGCATACATATTTACTTATAAATATGAATGTCAACATTTCAAAAAAATTAAATATGATTCGGTTGTTATTGTTGCTATTGGCATTTTTTTTTGTATGATTTATAATAAAATTAAATTAATACTTGCATAACGGGGGTTTTCAACAAACAAATATTTTTGTAATATGTTTGACAATTGAACTTTTGTTTGTTGTCTGTCTTTCCTTTTTTCAAATCATCATATTTTAAATACATGTAATCTGTGAATGACAACATTGTTTGTGTGGACAAAAGGTAAACGAATTTATTTTAATATATACATACTCGTATATATTGATGTTTAACAGTAATTGATAACAAATGAAATGAATTAAAGCACACAGAAAAAAATTGATAGTGCTTTTTGGTCATAAATTTAGATTTGTTGGTAAAATTGTCTTACAGTTATTATTTCAATTAATAGGCTTTAAATGTTGGTTGTTATTAAAAATACGAGTAGAATTAAAAATTATATTAAAAACAGCCAGAGTTTTAAAAATGTTAGCATATCACAGTGTAAGCCCGGGCTGGAAAACGCTATTTTAGCGGATTTTTTAAGAAAACCGCTGAGACAAAAAACTGCGGGTTTTCAGCTACTGACCAGAGAACAACATTGAGTGACTGAAAAGAAATCATACTTGCTCAACAACATGAAAACCATTTCATTTCGTTCAAATATGATTTTGTATTCAGCCGCACAAATGCCCAGTTGATTTTTAATCAGTAAACACAATGTGCGACAACTTCGTTATGTGAGTGAAATCATGGTTAAGGTTCGTACTTGAATATAAATGAACTGAGCCCTTAAATGAACTTTGCTCTTAAAGGCTAATATTGAGTTAATTATTTCGTGCGAAATTCTTTCAAATTGCATACAAAAGTGTTTAGTATGAATTATCTGCGAAATAAGTTTAGAAATGTAGTACTGAGTTTTTAAAGCGAAAAACACACAATATGCATCTGCAACATGTTTTCATTTAAAATTGTTTCTGGGAATGTTTTTTTTTTCAGCTGCGAAATAACATAAGCAAAGCTTTTTTCGCACGAAATACATACATGTATACTTAAAATTAAAAATAAAACATGAATAAGAGAAAAAATAGACAACACTGAGTACATCTCAATTTTTCCGTACGAAATAAGTAATGTTGCTGAAAATTTTTCGCACATTCAATCTTAATACTAGGCTTTAAACTAAAAACAAAATAAATATTTCTTATTTTTGCAGTAAAAGATCGTTTTATGTTATATACAAAATTTAACAGTATTTATTTTCAATATTTCGATAACAATTTGTTATCATTGTCAGGAAAATTAATATGTTATTAAAAAATTTTTTAATTTGAAAAATTATTGTCAAAAAATTCCTATATACAAAAAATCTATACACCAAGAAAAATTATTAATTCATACACAAAGAAAAAAATTCTTAACAATATTATCAAATTGAAAAATTTTAAATTGAAAACTTAAAAAATATCTATTTAATATACTGGCAGAAACATTTTTGGGTTATTAAAAAAATCAAAAAAGAAAAAAATATAATATTAATAACAATAATGACAAACATAAAAAAACCAAAATAACCTAATTCTGCAACCAAAACCTGTTTTGCAACATGTTGCTTCTCAACTAGCAAAACAAATGTTGTTTACAGAATAACATAGAAATATTATTAACATAATTTAAAAAAATTTTATCCTAACATTCATTCTCCTAACAACAATTCAAATCTAGAATTTCTTATTAACTAAATATCTATAATTAACTAAATATCTATAATTAATTTAATTAATTTAATTATAGATATTTAGTTAATAAGAAATTCTAGATTTGAATTGTTGTTATATTATATTGGAAATTTTTGAAAGATATTCTCAAACATTCAACTTTATATCCCAACAATCTAAATAAATTTGTTGAGAGTTTAAAAAGAAAAATGCTCTAATAATATCTGTCAAAACACAAAAAACAAGCTTTTTCATTTATACACGTCTCTAACATTTCTTTACACCTTTCAAACAAATGAACAACCGTTGGTTCCAAAGTCTACTGATGATTAAGGTGGTTCCTATGAAATGTCGACATATAGATAGCTGGGAAACATAGAAAACAAGCTATTTATAATTTTTTTATTGGTATAAATGTTAGAAGCTACAATAGCGAATAAAAAACTCAATTGTTTGAATTATTTTTTATTTTATTACCTATAAATTTTTTTATAAAATATGTTTATAGCGGCAAAATAGCGATGAAACATAGCAGTAAATAATTTTATAGCACCATATATTTTTTGCAAAGTTTTTTCCAGCGACAAATTTTCGAAAGAAAACATTTCTTAAAGTATATTTTTTTAGGTTATAAATTTCCAAACTAAAACAATATTTTTCTTAATCGGTAAACAGGCGGCTGGAGTTTTTTTCCTTCAAGTACTGCTTTGTCAACTTTATGCTCATCATTTTTCAGATCTTAGGTCTGTAAGAGCTCTGTTGGTGGTTTTTCAACTGAGATCAATAAATAAAAATGGCTTTTCTTAACGTTTTGTTTCATTCAAAGCTGTGACACACAAATGAAACATTCATACATATTTTATTTGCTTACAACTGTAACAGCTGTTTTTTTTTTCTCTTATCTTTTTTCGCTTTATTCACTTGTTTACTATTTTTGGCAATTTCCTTGAAATGAATTTTTAATAAAAAAGAACAGAAAAAAAAAAATCCTGGAAAAAAGTTAAAATGAAACATCCTCAATAACGAAAGTAGTAAATTTTTATTAACAACATGTTGTCATTGTCGTTGTTGTCACAAGACAACGTCACTCGGTCGAACAAAAATATCTGTGTCCATTCGTTCGTCTGCTGGCATGCAAAATAAAAAGAAAGAGAAAAACTCAAAGTTTCTTTTTCCTGATAAATTAAAATGCTACAAGAAAATAAGAGCAACAAAAATGTGGGACACCGCGTGTCTGAAATATTAAACAAAAAAGGACCAAATGGAGGGAACAACACGGAAAACTTACAATGTACATATTTATTTGTGTACATATGCAAGCGTTTTGACGCGGTCGTTGGTAGGAAAATACAATTTAACATAAAATTCACAAAAATAAAATGAATGAAGAGTTTATATGTGTGTATTATTTTTGTTTAAATACCCAGCAAACAGTTTAACTCATGCAACAAAATTGTTGACCTACTTGAGCAAGTATTTGACAATATAAGTGTTAAAATAGGAATACGAGTATACGAGTTTCTTAAACGTTCCTCAGTAAGTGTCTAAAATAAAGTAAAGAAGTAAATAGTAAGTACTTTTGACTAACAAACAAATGTATTAGCAAGGCTACTAAATATCTGTTTCTTGACTTAAAGCTGAAATGAAAAATTTTAGCTTATACTTGTTTTGTGTGAAATATTTGCTGGTTGTTTCTTTAGTCTCTAATATTAAACAATATTTAAACTCCTAGTAGGTGTTATACATAGACGGCCGTATGCAACAAACCTTAGTAAAGCTTGGTAAGCAATCGTATACAAAAACGATTATTAGCTTAACATTGGCTTGGGAAGCTAGTGTTATCTTTAAAATTGAAATGGGTTACTTTAAGTGCCCATTTCACGATAACGAAGCTATTTGTTCGTTCGCACAATTACATTTAAAACAATAACAATATTTTGAGTGAAATTGGTACTAACTGTACCTTAAATTGTCATGTGATTGTATAGATTTCGATTTTTATTGAAAATCACAATTTTATGAAAATTATTGTTTATGTCAAAATAACAGTGCGATTTATCTCTAACATAACACTGCATTATCGGCATTGATTCGTATACAAAACCTGTATTCTATGGTTTTTGCAGTATTGGTTTCGTTAAGTAAATCGAAGATATCGAAAATGCTTATTTCCGGAATATAAAAAAGTTACTAAAACACTTGGCCTGTAACTCTTCTTCGAATTTGTAAGAATCCGTCCTCCAATAATTTAATAAATCGAATGTGAAAATTTCCTAATTCCTTTGTCTTGTTTCTTCTTTTTCATTTTCGTTAAATTATTCTGAGAAACAAAATTTGCTAAATTTTGTTTTGGCTCAGAGAGATTTAATTCACTTCCTTTCGAAAACCATAGAACCAGCGCATAAGCATTTTTGGTCCTTCGAACCGGATACAATATTGGAAGAAGAATTAATCGCTCTTGGAGATTTCATCTCAGTTGTGGATGTCCTACCAACAATTTACTACTTTCCTGCAGTAAAATCAAACAGGTTCGTTTGTTTTTTATTTTGCTTTATTTGATTAGTACTTATTTATCCAGTGCGTGGAGTGTATGAAGTGCATAGCAATAGTTTTGGTCGGGCAATTTAGTATAGATACGGGGTCGAAAATCTGTATCTAATCAAACATATTCAAATAATTAATTATTAAAACATATTCAAATAATTAATTGTGTAAAAAATAGGAGAAAAGTGGAAATAACAGAGAAAATTTGTTTTACAAACAAGGCATACAGGCCGCCAAATTCATTAAGAGTGCACTGGAAGTAAAAGAAAAGTTTACAAAGTTTTCGCTCTAAACTCCAGTGCATAGTTTTATAATACCCCAAAGGGAAAAACAGCTACCAGAATTCTATAAAACGCAAAGTGAGTTTTTTATATTAAATATGGTGATATTTTTCTAATAGATAAAGAAAATTTCATATGAATTTATAAGCCCACCGAATAATCCTTTATTCCGTTGTCTTATTTTTTTCTTTTCATTTTCGTTAAATTATTCTGAGAAACAAAATTTGCTAAATTTTGTTTTGGCTCAGAGAGATTTAATTCACTTCCTTTCGAAAACCACAGAACCAGCGCATAATCATTTTTGAGAAAAGCAATATATTCAGCCATGTCACAGAGCTTAATTCTGTTCGTAAACGGAATTGAATTCTTTTTCTTACTTCTTCAATAAACGAAAAAATAAAAATCTGTTCGGAATGAAATCATTTCTAATTGCAAGAATGAAACTAGTATTGTCTCATAGAATTGATTTCATTCCAAAAAAGTTTTAAATTTTCGTTTTTTGAAGAATTAAAAAAGCGATTCAATTCCATTTCCAAAAAGAAGTGAATTCTGTAATATGGCCGATTATGTTTATTAGATAGAGAAATTGAAAACTTACATTTTATAAGAGTTGAAAAAATTGATTTTTGATGTTAGTGATGTACTTTCACTCAAAGCAGAGCAGCGAAGCATGTTATTCGAATAACAAAATGTTTCTAGTATAAGCAATTCTGATAATTTTTCTCATTTTATTAATATACTACATATTATATATTATATATAAGTTATATTTTATTCACTATACTAGCTTCTTATATTGATGCGAATCAAAAAATTATAAACAGCTTGTTTTTATGTTTTCCAGCTGTGTATATCGACATTTCATAGGGGTTACCCTAATCATCACTAGGGTAGCTCCTATGAAATGTCGACATGTAGACAGATGGGAAACATAGAAAACAATCAGTTTATAATAATAATAATTTTTTTTAATTTCGTTTTCGGTCTTAGTTTTCATGCATCACTAATCAAAAAATTACAACTCAAAATAACGGCATTGCCAGAATAAAACAATTAATTTCCTTACTATATTTAATAGTTAACGTACTGCTTTTGTATAAACTTTTTTAATAAATGTATGGTAATGTTAATAAAACTCAAGTATGTTTTTTTTTTGAATGTGGCTCAGAGTGTTTTAACAATTTTCAGTGACTATAAAAAGGTCATAAAATCCTATTATATTTTTTCTGTTAAAATATTTGAATATTTCATGTCGGTAACTTTCCCCATTACTAGAATTTCACATGGCACTAGAGTTGTTTGTTTTTTCAGGAAAGCTCTTAAAATACTTCATAAAAAAACATTCAGACTCTTTAATGAAATGCAATGTGAAATAAAACACTGCTAAAAACCAGATCAAGGAATTGCATAAAAAATGCTGTGAAGAATTTAAGCTGAAGTTTTATTTGACATGATACCCCTTATTGTGTTTTTGTTGTTTTAACGCCACCGGTAAATCTGAAGTGTTAAAACGTAATTTACAACTTGTTGGAATTGTTGCAAGTGCGTTAACTGCTGCTACTTTTAACATTTTTTATATTATGCATTTACAAAAGCTTTCACAAGGTGTTTTATTGATCTCTGTAATATAGTATGAACAAACACAGTTTTGTAACAGCAAAGAAAATCTATTTTTCTTCGAAAATGTGTTTTTTTTATTTTATGAAGGTTAAATCAGAATGCATTTTATTTACAGATATTTCTATGAAACATATGAAATTTAGTTAAGCTTAAAATCTAGTTGCTTCAAAACTTTTTTTAAATTACTTTGTAATAACAGGTTTAATTACTTAAATATTCTGGAAGCGCATAAAAGTATGCTGCATCCTCAAAGTAGACTATATTTTACTTAGGTATGCAAGCATATTATGATATCTAAGCTGAAATTAATGCTGCCATGCAACTTAAAACGTACCAGTGACATTTAAAACATTTTCTAAGAAAGAAAAATTGTTGCTATAAAATTCTCATGTCAAATTAAATACATAAATACATTTTTATGAACAAAAAATATATTTAAGAGGTCTCCATGTTATATTATCTTGTGAATTTGCAGTTCATTAAAAGCATATCTTTAAAGCAATTTAAATGAAAGACTTTAATGCGCATAAAATGTGATATACTTTTGGGGGCAAAATAAAAATTATCTGTATAAAATTTTTTAAGACATTGTATATGATCTAAAGTGCCATACTAATTAATTGCTAAAATATTTTGTACAGCTTATTTATGGCTTAAACATATTTTTGTGGAGCAAAATTTTTTTTCATAAAAAGTTTCTTTTGAAAATTAAAAGAAAAAAACATATATATGTATAAAGTTTTTTTTATTTAGTTTAAATAGTAGTATTAAGAATACTTTATAAAAAACATATAATAATTGCGTTTAATTAAAATTAAAGAAAAGTAGAGACTTATGCAAAAGAAAATGCTTGTTTTTTTGTGTTTTAACAGGTTATTATTTAACTGTTGAAGAATTTCACGCGCCGGCACGTCTACCGCCTACGATAAATAGCGCACCTGCCGCCGTGAAAAGTTTTATAATGGCACATCTATGTTGGTTTATATCAAGTGTGATGGTGTGAATGCAAAATCTAATTTACGTTAGACTTTTTGACAGTCGCAAGAAATGTGTTTAGACTTTTATCTCCCAAAATCTAATGAAAGTATTTATACCTGTATAATAGTCTGATTGGGCTTTAACGACGACAATAGTAAATTTACTTTGTAAACTTACTTTTGTTGTATATGAATTATAGTATCATACGCAAAACGGCGTGATAAAAGCTATTGTTTTTTCAAAATTGTTTCACAATTGCTATTGTTGTATGCAACTATATCTAGAAATTTATAGATGGTAAAAATAGAACTACAGAGATGCAAACAGTAATATATTTATAGCAGAACAAACTATGATTAAACTGATAATATGCTGTTTTCAACAGCAATAGCCAATGTTAGTAATGTTGTCGCAACCATATATCAAACTGCTTTTTCTTTGCATGCGGCAACTGAAAAAACCAATTTTATTGAAAATTATTATTAAAAGTTACACAGAAAAAATTATAGTAAAAATAAAATCAACAAAATTATTGTATAATGTGTATGCATTACAAAAATATAAAAAATACAACCTTGGATATCGTATTTTGTTGTTGTTTAAAAAAATAGTTGTTTTCGATCAATAATTATTTTTAGAAAACTTTTGTTTGAATCCACGAATTCCTTTACAGGTCTGCATTCAAACAATTTTTTAATTGATTCAACGAATTTCGTTATTGAATACGAAAAAAAATTTTTTCTGTGTTATCATCTACTCTTTTTAAAAACTTTAATTAACTCAAACATTTTTTCTCGCAGAGAAGTTAAAGCCAAAAAATTAAAAGCCCTGAAAAACGAGCTTTTCTAACAACTCAATCGTGCCATGTAAATTTTCTGTTAGGTGAAAAAATTATATGATAAGTGGAAATGACTGAAAATCCAAAATTGTGAACTTCAAAAAATCGAGCTATAAATATTGTAGAACCAGTTTACTAAAAGCTTCATTAAAATAATTTGATTTCCCAGTTAGAACCTCGTAGCTTATACATAGCCTGGTCCATACTAGACGAAAGCAAAAGCTAGAAAAATTATCGCAAGATCACTTTTTTTTTTTGTAATACTCGATTTCTTTTTAAAAATATGCCTAATTTAGTATTCGTTTCCCTATTATTTCGTCCATCACTGTATATTAAATTTTAAGAGCTAAATAAACAACTTCTTAACATTAAATCTAGAATATTTTCATATCAAATTGTCTATTTCGATACTAAATATAACTGATGTATATACATACTTTCTATCACTCATTTATTCAATGATGAATTCAAACATCTGAATATCATCAGCAGTCGTCAAACGAATATAAGTGCTGGAAAATAAATATCGATGTTTAATGAACACACATATGCACAAACCAGGGTTGTCATATTTGGCAATTTTAAATCCGCCTTTGGGGCATAGCAATTAGAGAAAATGTAAAAACAATGTATTTAAGAAAAAGTTTATATTGGAAATATTGACAAACAAAATGTTACTTTCATATAAATGGATTTCCAACAGTTATTTATTTTGGATAAGAACAAAAAAAAAAAAGCTTTATATGAATAACCAAAATCCTTTGCAACATGAATAAAATTTTATATTATGAATAGTGGCACAACGCGTGGAGGGCAACAATGAGTAAAATGCATTGAATTTTACGCTTATTAGTTATCTCTTATCCGTCGCCATTCACCATTCACCTCTGTGAGTTGAATTTTTAAAACTCTGGCTATCACAAATTCGTTCTTATGTACAATTTAATGTAAACACAATTTCATATTTATGAAATACACACACATATACACACTTACACTCCATAAGTATTTTTATACTTGCTTTCACCTTAATGTCATAGAAGCAGCTCTTCAAATAGGTGTCGCCCAAATGTATTTACCAGGAATCATTTACCAGGAACATGAAGTGCTGTATTTGAGTATATTTGCAAAGCTCTAAAATGTTTTACATCTGTATGTGTGTATGTTTATATGATTTCATATTTGTTGGTACATAATTCGTTTGTTATCAAACAAACTCTTACTTACACACAGAGAAAAGACAGTTTGAAATATGGTTGTAACAACATTAGCATATATTCTATAACATTATGGAATATTGTTAAAACCGTTGTATTATCAATATAAGTATAATTTGTTTCTCTATAAATATTTCACATTATTACATTTCAAGATATGGTTATATACAACAACACAAATTGTGAAAATTTGTTAAAGACAACGATAGCTTCTGTCACACCCAGTAATAAAATAATTGTTTTTATTATATGTATGATACGCTGGTTCACATGCGACAAAAGTAAGTTTACAGCATAAACTTACTATTATCGAATCTAACGATATTTTCATTCTAGTCGTTGACATAAATTTTTCTTCCAGTTTGGTTTTAACGTTGGAAACAAAAAAATGTTTTATGTGTTTTCAATTTAAAAAAAATATATACAAATGCATTTGTCAGCTATATTAAAAAAAAGAAATAAACAAACGTGAACTTGTCGAAAAAATACATTTGGATTATTGGGGATAATAAAAAGGTGAGTTTGATATTAAGCGTAAACATAAATATATGTGGTGAGTCCAACAATACATGCAACCATATTAATATGGCCAAACATGTCTCTTAAAATTGCAACCACAGACGAACAACTTAATAGCTATTTTTCTTTCCTTACAGCTAATAGATATTACAAGTTCCAAAAAGAAATTTGTGTATTAATTCCGTTTAGATGCAATCCAATTATTTTGTCTATTTATTTGTATTTATTTTATATGATGTGTTATAAAATTATATTATATGCTGCCTCTTACTTCAATATGTATTACAATATTACAATAAAGCTACTTATGACACTAATATGATTATATATTTATCACATTAATATGGTTATATGAGTACATGAGAAAAGTAGGAATGTTTAATATAATAATATGGTTGAGTATGGCAATTTCTGGATAATTTTAATTAATGCTATGGTTACTCTTCAATTTTAAACCCAAATATATTATGGTTACTTATTATACAATACTATGGTATGTCATCTCAATAGCGTTTTAAATATAACAATATAGTATTATCAGGAACAACCATATACTTCAACAATAGTATGTTGTCCTTAGAATATTGTTGTATCAACCATATATTTTTTTCTACGTGTAGCAACAGAAACGAAACGGAACGAGCATGCGAAGGTTATTAAATTGTATTTGAACTACTAAACATTTTCAGCATATTAATTATGTATGCATGTGCTTTATGTAAAAGTACTCGTACAATATATTTAGCGATAAAAATCGTGAATTTTGTTTGGTAAGGTCTATTATTTTTACTTGTGTTTACATATGTTTGCTTTAAAATGTACGCCTGGGTGTTTACAACCAGCAAATATAATTTTAAACCTAAATAACCGGATGTGGTTTTAGCTTCATAAAGGGTCTTCCGAACTTAACTTAAACAGTTGATAGCGGCCATATTGTCAAACTGGCGTATTGGCTACAGTTTATTTAGTCTGGTTTGTCATAACTTCTAGATAGATTCAGCAAACACATGTAAGTGCAGCTTGGGCAACTTTCTATGCTGCTCACCCACTTAGCGGTGGGCTAATTATCTTATCAGTAAAACTATTAGTATTCGGATTGGGTATAAACCCCAGCGACTCTAAAAGCTAATAAATCTAGTCTGATTGAAGCGTCATAATTATAGAAAATTCGATATTTCGGAAATAAACCATCCATGTTATGTTCCACGTATTGAAGTTTGAAATGAACAACAATTTTTTATAATATATAAAGCGCCGTGGCTACACATCAAACTATTTGATCAAATGTGCGCGTAGATAAATATTATCGTTGAATCACCCACATGATATGGATTTAATCTGAAATGTATTTACAAACTTTAGTACAGCCACGAACCAAAATTATACAATATAACCATATATTTATGATGCCCAACCATACCTATATACATATACCCTAACCTTATTATTGAAAAATTGTGAATTCTATTGTCACAGTTAATCGTATTAGTGTTGAAGTACACAAAACTACATGATAACATACATATACATACATATATTATTACTTCCATAATTAACACCACATTGTTGTGATTTATTCAATATTTCTTAAACAATATTTTGAAATTCAATGGGCTATAACTATAGTCAAATACTGGCTCTAAATGGCTGACTAGTCAAATTTGCATACAATCTAGTATAAAATATAAACGAGTGGCATCTCTGATCAGCTGATAGGCAAAGTGAAAAAAAGGAAAACAAATGGTCAAAAAACTTGAATGAAAATTAAAAAAGAAAAACGTTTTTAAAAACTATTATAAACTAGTAACAATGGAAAAATGGTTCTATCTGCAAAAATATAGATTCATTCAAAAACAAAAATGATTTCAAATGTTTATGTTTATTGATATAGATAATACACATTTATATTTCTTTCATGTATTTTATGTATTTAGTCTTAAGAATTGAATACTTATTGTTAGTTCACTTTGTGAAGATTCAATAAATAATATATTCAATAATATTATAAATGCGCTTGTCAAAGATGTACACAAAAATAACAATAGTTAGCATATTATGTAAATGCACTTGTGTTGCCTGTACACATAATAACCATACGCACGTTTAAAGTTAATAGTCTATTATTGCATTCAACCATATATAAAAATGATAGAAATATAACAATAGAAATATAGAATTTTCAATATTACTATGTTTAGAGCAGACTATACTATATTAAAAACGACAATACTCTGCTACCGGCCATAATTCAAATTATAACAGAGTAAATGTTAACGTTGCCACAACACCTTTTTCTCTGCGTGTGTTAGTAATATTTGGTTTGACTTAGCACAGCAACACATCAAACTTTTTTCGTCAAATTTCATTTTAAATTATATTTCTGTTTGTAAAAAAACGTTTTTGGTTGATTTAGAATTAAAATAAAATTTTTGAAATTGGAACTGTTTATATAAAAACAACAAAATTTTTTTTCTTTCATTCTTTATTTTCTCGTCATCACCAAAAACATTGATGTTGTCGCTGCCAAGGCCACACAGAAATGAAATTTGAAGTAATTATGCGCACACACATGAAACTTACTTCAAACTGCTGCTGGGTCGTAGTAAAAATCCAAATTACATATTTTTATTATCAAACAATTTGCTTTTCGATACTTTCAAAAAGCAAATCGTAGCAACCAATGGTTGTTCATTTGTTTGAAAGGTGTAAAGAAATGTTAGAGACGTTTATAAATAGAAAAGCTTGTTTTTTGTGTTTTGACGGATATTATTAGAGCATTTTTCTTTTTAAATTCTCAGCAATTTATTTGGATTGTTGGTATATAAAGTTGAATGTTTGAGAATATCTTTCAAAAATTTCCAAAGTCTACTGATGATTAGGGTAGTTCCTATGAAATGTCGACATATAGATAGCTGGGAAACATAGAAAACAAGCTATTTATAATTTTTATTGGTATTTTTATTATCTTCAAACTCATGTCAAATCATATGTGTGAATTTATTCTCACTGTTTAAGGCCCTGATTCGATATCCTACACGATAGTACGATTCATTCACAGGAAAATGTTTTAAAAGTCTGGCCGACTTTACAAAATCATTTCAAAATGGCGTTGTAGGCCACACTATTATACACACATGATTGCAATAATTTATACACACAATAAAATAATTAAAAACTTTTGTTGTTATAATAATTTTACTTTATATTAATTTTTTCTCGAGGCGTCAACAGTATTCTCATATTTTCACAATATGTACATACCACAATGATCGCACAAAAACTATAATGTTATGAAAATTTTCATAAAGTTTTTTAAATCGCAGGACTTGTCAAAAACTCTGTCACACAGTTGCATTTTAAGAACTTTTTCAGCACACATGTTTTATTTAGTAGATTGCACGATCGTGTAGCATAGCGTAACAGGGCCTTTAATGTGTGGCATTGCCGCTTTAGACGTAATTGGTTTTATTTAAATGACCATATACTTTTTTTTTGTATAATTTTCAATTATGGTTTATGATTAAGATGTATGATTTAAGACAAAACTTTTAACCTTATAAGGGATATTATTATCTACCATTTTTCTGAACGTAGAAATGCTTCTTAATGGTATTTTCTTTAAATATCGTTGCACTAAACCTAAATCAGAATGCGATTAAAACGGCCAACTCCAGACTTTATAATCACAACCAAATGCCATGATGCAACGCAATCCAATTAAGAATGAAACAAAAATAAATTTTTTTCTATTTTCTTTACAAAATTTTTATTTTTTTTCTTGGACCAGTACTCAGGGGATGATGAACCCTACATATGCAGTGCATTGTACCGGAACTAGGAAAATAGGTTGTGTGGAGGGGGAAAGAGGGAGTAGTGTTTGTGAACATTTGACTTGAACTTTCCAACTTCATAACAGACGGGAAACACGTCTGCAGGCAACTTATTCTGTAATGCGTAGTACGATTCCCCGGGCAATTGACCACAAATGGATGAGCTCTGGACGTTGAATGTGTGCTACGTAAAAATTTGTGAGTTTCGGGAACAAGATCCCTAATCTCGTCAGAACAAAATCCATTGTAGTAACGATAGAACAGAGTAACGCATCATTAGAAGAGCCAAGTTGTCCAGGTGGCAATCAGTCTACTCTAAAATAGTTTTTTATTTAATTGCAGCGTTAGAAAATCTGTAATTAATTTTATTGCGTTCAATAAATTTCCAGATAAATTATCAACCATATTTGCTAACTGAGAGTGGCAAAAATTGTTTCAGAGACCACTTTTAAACATCACATTATCAATTTGTTGAACGGATTGGCACTTAAAAAAATCCAGACTTCGATAACTTACAAATAAATATGTTTCTTTTCCTGACCTACGTACACTTTGGTTTTCGGACGCTATTCCCATTAGAACACAATTATTTTTACACATTGAAAAAAAAAAATGAATAAAAATGGTTGTAATAAGTACCCCATTATCAATGTTCCTTAACAGAAATCAAAATGTATTAGCTTTGTTGTTGCATTTTTTAATATATAATTTGTATTCAAAGCATATGCGTTTGTTAATTCTGTATTTCGAAAATGCCGGAGGTAGAGATAGGAGGACACATTCATATGGTAATGTGATTTTATATTGCGGTCGGTAGGAGTATTTAGCAGTTAAGTTCTCATGTTATTTTTTGTTTCCTCTAATGTTGGAGATGACATTAAAATATGTATGCTGGTATGAGAAACGATAATAAAATGATATTAAAGAACAGTTTTACGTGCTAATGGCTGCTGACTAGAATAAAATGTGGGTTGTAACTGCATAGCGAATCAACTCTTAACCATATTAACCATTTACCAGCAATAGATGCCACAACCATTTTGTAATTTATCCCAACAAGATAACATAGATACCTACATTCATGTCACGGAATAAAACGATTATAATATTTTCTTCTCGCAATTGTGAATACTCATATGGTTAAAATATAATTTGAACTGAACGTATCAGTTCATTTACCACAATTTAAGGTGAAAGACATTTGACTTGTGCAAGCATAAATAAATGTTCAAAAGTTAGGAAAATGTAGAATTAAACATCCAAAATAAGAAAAACAAACAATGAGGAAACCGCCGAAAAGAAATTATTTGATATTGTTTGCAAGAAACACAATAATCATCAATCGTAAGAAATTAAGATATCGAACAACAAGTACACGTAAAGAAAAAAATATGGTTGACATAACAATATTTTAAGGGCAAAATACTATTGTTAAATAATATGGTTAAGCACAACCACATAATATGGTTTTAATCTGAAATTTTTTTCCACAACTAAGTACAGCCAAGAACCGACGTTTTATTATTTAGCCTTGTATATGGTAAAAGTTTTACTAATGACTAACAATGTTATTGTAAAAATTAAAATTCAACTGTCATGTCCAACCATATAATATTATCACTCCTACCCATATTATTGGAAAATTGTAAATTCTAATGTCACTCTCAACGGTACTAGTGTTAAAGGACACAATGTTATATGATTATGTATATAATAATTACACATAAATACATACTTCTATAATTGAAACCACAGTTTTCTAACTCGTTTAATAAATTTACTTTTCAATCAATATTTTCATACAAACTAGATTAAAATCAGTACAATTTTGCGAGGTCCTAACGTTTTGGCAACATTGATGTATCTTTGCTTTGGCCCATTTATGTACATATCTATAAAAAATATGGAATTTAAATACATTAAACTATATGCATTTGCCCATATAAAATCTTATACAAACCTTTTTGCTTTAAAGTTTTATTTGGATCATGCTGCTATTTCCACCAAAAAGTAAATATTTATAAATTTGTTTTTTATATTTTTACCATTATTAAAATTGAAAAAACACAAATAAACCAACAAACTAAATGAAAACTATGTATAAGCTATGTAATATAAGCAAATGTCAACGTGTGTAAAACCAACAATAGCTAGTTTATCTTGTAAACAAACATGTGTTGTAGATAAATGCTTGAACCATACTTATGTTTTTAATTAATAGTCTATTATTGTACGTAATAAAAGGTTTTGTTATATTCGAACTTTATTTTTAAACATTATTATTGCATTCAACCATTTTTTAAAATGATATGTAACAATAGAAATATGAATAATTGAACAGTCACATAATTACAGTGGATTAAACTATATTGAAAATTAAAAAATACTGCGAGCGGTAACAATACAAATTGTGACAGAGTATATTCTAATGTTGTCACAACAATATTCCAAATTGCCTTTTCTTTGCGTGTAATAAATTTCAATTGAGTTTGAAAATTATCAGACGCAAACTCTTAAGAATTTGATCTGGCATAGTGGCATCAAACACAAAATAATATTAATAAATATTAGTTCTATAAACAACATATCGAAAATAGCTAAATGATGTACATATCGCTCCTTTAGTGCAACAATTACGCATATACACATTCATACACATGCTTGCGAATAATAAGCAAGTCACAACAACAAACAATTATAAAACGAATGCCAAGAATACAAGAAAAACAACAACATCATTTGTAGTTGATTTACTTGGATGTATGTTTGCTTGTTTGTGTATTATGTTTTTAGTTTTATCTTGTTTTTGTGAGTGTGTTATACATTTATAACAAACAGATCAACAGCTGAACACTGGGTTCATTAATAATAGGTGTACAACTTTGCTTCCTCCGTCTTTTTTCCAAAATTTGTTTTGCAAAAACTGGGTATACATTTATGATTCAAAAAGAATTGTCCATCGTTGTCCACTACTTACATCCATCTTTTGGGCAGTTTGCGAATCCCATGTTCAAAAAACAGGTAATATTTTGAAGCGATCCAATTTTTTAGCTCTTCATAAGACCCGAAGTGCTGGTCAGCCAAGTTTTGAGTTTCATTTTATGAAGGAGCAACATCTAAATAGTACGGCGGGTAGAAGTGTATTTGCTTGGAATTTTATTTTTCCATTTAATTCTCTATACTGATGACTACTTAATTAAATTACTTGGCTGTATTTTGCTTTAATCAGCAATTTTTCCTGTTATTTACTTTATGGCGAAATTTCTTCCTTTTTTATTTTGTTAGTAAAAAGTTTCCTTTTGGCTTTTCACACATCTTCATTTGTATTAATGGCTCACACAATTTCATTTGATTATTTCATTTTGTCTTTCTTTTCATTCAAAGCGAATGTTTTATTTTTGTCAACCATTGATCTAAATAAAAAATGGCAGTTAAGTTGATAGATTAATTGATTACTTTTACTTTTAAGTCTCTTTAGCTTTTGCTTTTATGGCAATTTATTTATATATTTTCTGTACTTAATGTTTCTTTTCCATTGTTCAAATAATCTTTAAGATTTCGATAACATTCTTTGAGAATTTCTTTAAGTCACGTAAAAAAAAAGGTTTTAAAATGATTAAAATTAAAACCTTTTTTGCATAATACAATAATGAAATAAGATAATCGCGTTATGTAATTATAGTTTAAGTATTAAATATTTTAACAAGAGGTTACTTTTGTCTTGATTTTTAATTAAAAGGGATTTTTCTTCTAAGGCGCAATTGATTTTCAAAAACGGTCAGAACAGAAATCTAAACATTTTTATAGAAGAAAATAACAACTTTCCATAGAAAAATATAAGAACAAATGATCTCTAAAAAACTTATTTTTAGAAAAGTTTTCCGCAAAAAAATTATTGATAACAATACAAATTTATAGAGAACTCATTGAAAACACAAGTTTTCTACAGAAAATTTTAAGAGAGTAAATATTTTGTGCAAAACACAAAAATAAAGAATTTTAAAAACTTGTAGATAATAAAAATTTTCTATAGAAAATTTATCGAAACAAAAAACTCTTTTGGTAAAATTTAACGATAATAAATATGTTTATGGTAAATCCAACAATAACAAAAAAGTTCCATTGAAATTTAATTGATAAATTTAATATAATAAACATTCATGTGCATATTCATAAAAAATTTAAATGTATTTGACAATTTCTAATAAAAATTTTCATTCGCATAAAAACATGTGAAACAAAAACAAATTTGAAAATTTCACTACCACTTTAGTGAATTTCAGTAAAATTTTGTATGGAATTTTTGGATTAAAACACATTTCAAATTCATTCAAATTTTTATGTATATGCCCATCAAAACATATAGCTACCTATATGTTTTGAATGTTTAATAATCTTTTTATTTAAATGTTAATTATTATTAAAAAATTATAAATAGCTTGTTTTCTGTGTTTCTCAGTTATCTATATGTCGACATTTCATATCATCAGTAGACTTTGGAATTTTTTGAAAGATATTCTCAAACACTCAACTTAATATCGCAACAATCTAATAAATTGTTGAGAATTTAAAAAGAAAAATGCTCTATCATCTGAGACGAAATAATTAAAACTTTCACAAAATAATTAAGTTTTTCTTTTGTTGCAAATTTTTTTTTTAAAGAAATTTGAAAAAAAAAATTTTTTTTTGAAACATTTTTTAGGTTTCGTATTGCAACTATCATTCAGAATTCTCCGCAATCTGGCAGGCCTTTTTCTCCTTTCCGAGCTCTATGATCCGAGACTTTAATTTTCACAAAATAGTTAAACGTTTCACGAAATAATTAAAAATTTATCTTTTCTTGTAAATTTTTTTTGTTATATATTTTTTTGAATTCCTTTTTGTGTTTATATTTTTCCCTTGACGTTTGAAAAAGATTTATTTTTTGTAGTGTTGTATTTATTACTCTTGCATATACCTGATATGAATTCGCCTTGTTCACACCTTTCAAACAAATGAACAACCGTTGATTGCCACGATTTGTTTGATTTTTTGTTCTCTGCTTTTCGATACTCTCAAAAACCAGAAAATATATAAAAAAGAATGTTTTTGGATGAAAAAACTTTAAGTAAATATATCGACAGTAAAATTTCTTATATAAAATTTATCGATAACAAAAACTATTTTATTATTTTATTTCTATTTTATCAGTAGAAAAATATTAAAAATTTTGTAAAAAAAATTTTTCGAAAATTAACTGCCTGGCTCACGATGTCGTTTCGTATACGTTCGCTAATGTTTTATATTAAAAATGACTTGTAGTCAACTATTATTCAACTAACGAATATATCGGAGATTCACAAGGCATATGCTATAAGATAAGTGAAAAACAAAGCTTATAAAAGGCATCGGAATTGGTTTTTCGACCTTGAAAATTATGACGAACGTTTACGAAACGGCATCGTGAGCCAGGCAGTAAGACTCTACAAAAAATATACCGATTTCAAAAACTTTTTAAATAATTTTAGTAAAGTCTTCATCGACAGAATAACGTGCTCTTTCAATCTTTTCATTGATGTTTTCAGTAAAAAATTATTTATAATTATTTATAAATGATGTTCTATTTTTAGGTTCGAGTTCAAGCCTGGCTTCAGCCAAGAAAATTTTTTATTTTTTAATTATAGCAATAATATTATCTTAATATTTTTGATCTTTGTTTATTTAATGTATATAAAATTTTTGCAGCTTGATGAGATCTTGTTTTTTATAAAAAATTAAAAAATTTTTTAACTCTTATTTTTCAATATTTCGCCAACAATTTGTTAACATCTTCAAGAAAAATGAAAATTGGTATAATAATTTTTTTTTTTGTAAACAAAAAATTGTCAAATAATTTTTGGTTTACAAAAAATGCTAACTCAAAGAAAAATAGTTAACAATATTAACAAATAAAAATAACATAATTAACGATTCCAATATGTTGTTTTCTAACATAAACAAATTAACATAGCAAATGCTACTTACAGAATAACATGAAAAAATTTAACATAATTTAATAATAATCTAACAACTATACTCATATACATTCAATGTATTAATCTTTTGTTAATCAAGTATCTATAACCCTGTGCCAAATTATGATGTATCCATCTTCATTCTCTGATCTGCAAGTGTATGACTAGTCTCGAACATTTCTAACGTTTCTTAAAATTACTTTTTGTTTTTATTATTGAAACATTTTCAAAACAAGGGTAGTATTTACAACCAGTTTATCAATCTCGACAGACTGCTTGCGTTCGCTATCTAAGCGAAGAAAATTGATTTGGGTTCGTCTAACTTTTTTTTATGCGAACGATCTGTCAAAACTCGATGAAAATACATAAGAATATGCAATCGAATAATAGTGAGATATACAAACCCAAATTTATTTTCATTTGAAATTGGTAAACTGCCTGTTAATCTGGAGCAATGAGAAGATAATGCTGTCTTCAATAACTCTTGTTCAAAGAAGACAGATAAAATTATTGAATACTAAAGTTGGGGGAGAACTAGCTGTTTCGTAGTCGCTACACTAGTCATCAGCTCTCACTAGGATTCTGAGTTCGATATGACGCTTAGTAAGTTTCTGGTTACGTTGCATTCTTGGACCTTGTATAGTTTTAGAGCGTTTAAGAACGTTCCATGTTGTTGATTTATATAATTCTGGCTGGATGTGCAATTGCATATCTTTAAGGCTTACGCATTTGTCTTTTACTAAGATGACGATATGCCTTTTCTTAGCACTCAGTTAGCTTTTGTTTTGCAACAGACCGCATCAAAGTGTTGTATGTTGAAGGGGTTGGCTGCAGCAAAGCCCCCGTGCAATTTCCCAGATTTTGGTTTCTTCTTTTAACTAAAGTCTATAATTATTTCTTCTTCAAACTCTGTAAGCACTGGCATGGTTCATAGCATAATGAAAAGTTCGAAAAACAAATTGACGAACTTTTCATCAACGCTGCACTTGACTCAATAAGTATCATATGTATTTCTAGCACAAGCTGCTGTTGGCGCTATGAATATTGAGACAAGATAATTTTTTTGTTTGGCGAAAATATGTATCGTTACTTCATAAAAATTCTATTCCCCTAGTTTATTACTCTATTTAAATTTTTACATTTAAGTGGAATGAAATAGCACTCTACTGTCTTTCGTTTTCACTAAATGGGTGGTTTCAAAAGTAGCATTATAAATTTTGAACAGGGTTTGTAGAGAGCTGAAAACATACAAAAATCGCTATATATGTATTTTGATTTCACATACATTTTATAGATTTAAAAGTAAATAGCAGCAAACTCAGTAGTTATAGTTTCGATTAATTGTTAGAATTTTGCATTAAAACAACAAACATACTACATAATATTTTTGGAAATATTAAACATTTTTTTAATAATATACATGACTAATTATTATTCTGTTTCCACTTATGCTGGGCAACGTTTTTTCTTGCATTTTTAAAATTTATACCGGCAATATGAACACTGTATTAGATTCCAAACAAAAGCTACCGTAACATCTTCAGGAATTCATATACACTTGTAATTGAATCCAAAGAAGAGTGAAAAAGAGAATTCAAGAAGCTTAAAAATACTTTCAGTCGTGTAATGTTATGTGTAAATATAGAGACAAAATTCTGAAACCGTACGCCATACGCATAAACAAAAGCTCACATTCCCAAACTGGAATGCGTATTAACGTTTATATGAAATAAAAAACATTTGTCTGTATACCAGTTTATTAAGCCGAGATAAGTAAAGAATCCTTGAAGTCATACATGTGCATTGTCCTTCCGACATTTTTTCTCCGCACAAAGCGTCTACATGTAAATGGTTATTAAAAAAGGAATGTCTGTACGTGGTGGGGCTTGTGTAGGAGAATTGTTACATTATTATCAAAAAAAGACGTGTTACAAAAACAACAAAATCCTTCCTAACACATGGGTATGTAAAGACATCCATGCTGCTGACATCATTCTGGTTTTACTGTCAACAACTAACACAAATAAAAAAAAGTATACCTTTACGTGTTTTTGTAACTAATACAAATAACGTTTTTATAAATCACGCCAAAAGCGATTAATATGTATTCGGCATGAATTATAAAAAGTGTGAAACAAAAATAAATTGCCTACTTTTAGGAGGTATTATAATACTAAAGTATACTTAAGCGCATACATGAAATTCATGGGCTCTTTCACATAAATTTAAATATAAAAAAAAAAAATGTTAATCAGCAAAAATACCGGCATTGTAATGTAGATTGTTGCCAGGTAAATGTTGATTTTATCGCAAAATAAAAGTTGAAAAAAGAACATTCATTCTTGTATAGCTGAAAATAATTTATTACAAGTGGAATTAAAACGGTTTAGAGCAAATACAGTTATGTCAATTTTCATAGCTTATATATTAATTATTTCAAAAATCAATACTTTAAAAGAAAGTGGTTGTACAAATATGTAAATGTCTGTGAAAGTTCTTCACTGGGTTGCACATAAATATAATAAAATAAAATTATTGTCAATTACTGTTTGTTGGTAGAACACAAGTAATAATTTAAATAATTATTTTAATTGGTTAGAATATTCAAGCAATTCTAACCTCAATTACAGCTCGATAATATGAATTTTCATTTAAATAAATAGCAAGTTAATTATTTATGCATTTGTCATGGTAAATATAAGCACAAAGTAAATTATTTTGAAACGAGAGAGGCAAAATAAAATGTTTTATTGCCTATTGACGTGACGCCACGAGTACAGCTGAACGACTAAATAGTGCCATAGTTGTAATATATGTTCCATTAAATATAAGTAAATGAAGTTTATAAGCGCTACTTCATGATATGAGTAGATTGCAAATATGATATTATTACTATCTTTAAATTTTACAACATAATTACATACCTCAAGAGACTGTACAATGTTCTTACTTTTTGATATATGATTATATTATCAAAATGGTGAAATTGTCTCTCCTGCATGTAGGAAAAAATATATAATTGGTGCAACAGTATTCTAAGCACAATATATTATTGTTGAACTATATGATTGTTGTAGATATTATATTACTATATTTAAAATGCCGTGGATATGATATATATGACTGTAGTATATTCTGGTTCAACATTGTTTTAATTACCATGACATTGTCATACCCAATTACTTTTACGATATATTATTTCATTAACATTGTAAATAGCTATTATAATACAACTCCAATTATGTCATAATTAATATACATACACTATTACATTATATATAACTTTTAATAATTTAAAATAAAAGGATAGAGTATGTTTTTTTGGTAAAGTATTTCGCTTAATGCGATTAATGTACAAGTTTTCTCTTTGGTGTTCACCTAGAGTTTCACCTGCGTTTGCAATTTAAAAGTCACCTATAGCCATGTTAATATGGTTGGATAAATCATAGCATGATTGATCGCAATAATAGTATAACAATAGTAATACAGATATGCCATTCGATAAATTTTCGACAAGTATGCTTGTTGTCTTGTTCAAGGAAGTGCTACCAAATCAATCAAATGTCAGTTTGCTTGTCAACAAAAAACAAGATGTTTGTAATTTGTTTTGGTTGGTATTCAAACATAAAGCAATTTGAAATTTCGTCAGTAACCAATACCCCGGTTTGCGACGCTTCAGTTTGCGTCGTTTCGATATAGCGTCGTTTGGAAATATTGCGTAGTTTTTGTTTCAGTCTGCGTCGCATGGCTTCGATATTGCGTCGCATGTGCTTCGATTTGCGTCGCTGAAATAGAAATGTTTTTACAAAGCTAAAACAGAAAAAGAGGATTTCCCGTTTAAGTTGAATATAAAATTGCAGGTGCACGTAGTATGCATGTTGAACGTCGTGAGTAGTTTCAAATTACATGTGGTGGGGTTAAGTTCGGTCTTAAAATTTAAAAAAATTAACCAAAAAAGAAAGCAGATAAGCTTGGAACAAAAGCTGGACATTTTAAAACGTTTTAAATCAGGGGAAAAGTCTGTTGATATTGGGAGAAACCTAGGATTAGCCCCTTGCACAATAAAATCTATTTGCTCCCGAGACGCCGAAAAAATTAAAAAAATTTGCTGAATCCGCAACATCGCTGCAACACAAACGAGTTACCAAAATCAGAGGACCTCTATTGGAAAAAAACAGAGTCACTTCTTATGATGTAGATAAAACATCAAAATCAGCGAAGAGTGCCTTTAAGCCAAATGGTAAATAAAAAAAACTTAAAAATTCGGCTTCGATTTGCGTCGTTTCGGTTTGCGTCTCATTTCTCCGGTCCCAATTAGCGACGCAAACCGGGGTATGGGTGTATTTATATCTCATTAAACTATATTAAAAAAGATATAACTATTCAAGCGGCAATTATACAATTTATGACATAGTAACTACTAATGTTGCCACGACAATATTCCCAACTGCTTTTTCATTGCATGAGATAACAAATGTATTGTATGACAGATGTTTGAGAGTTATATGCTTTAACATTTAATTTTTCTTAAAATAGCAAGTTTTATAAACGAGTTCTTAAGTACGGCCACACTAAGCATATATTTGATTTGTAACTGCGTCTAAATAAATAAGAAAGAAAAAAGAAACATGTAATACTCCTGGTTCGTATGTATAAGTATTAAAAAAAATACTAAAGGGCCTTGGATAAAAAGTTGAACTTTTCTTATTGAATATATGTAATATCACTTGATGTTGTTTATCTGGTTAAAGTTCAAATCCGGCATTCGCCAAAAATTATATATATTTTTTTAATTATAACAATAAATGCCGCGATCCATAACTACTGATCAAAGAAGATAGGAAGAAATAATTAAATAATAAAGCTGGGGGACCGTAGTCGCTAGACTACTCATCAGCACATCAGCACCCGCTAGGATTCGAACTAGGTATCATGCAGACATGATGTGTTTTAATACGCCTCACTTAACCAACTCAGCTCAGTCTGTTTTGATCAAGAGTTATTGATCGCGGCAATTATTGTTATGATTAAAAATAAAAAATAATTCTTGGCAAAAGCGGGACTTAAACTTTAACCAGAAAAATAACGTCATGTTATTAGTTATTTTAGTGATATTTTTAAATTAGAAGCACTATTTTATTGTTTATTTCGTTTTAGGCTGCACTTTAGAACTATTTATAGGTCACGCTTATTTTGTCAAATATGACCGCATCTTTACTTAGTGTACTTGCGGTGTCATTAATCTGCTAGCACATCAAATATTTGTTGGCCGCAATCCAATTCTTTGCTTAGCCATAATTGATTTAAAGCCACTCGGTACATATTTCTGTAGCATTTGATGAAACAAATTTTAAATTCACAACGCTTTTAGCGCTCTAATTTTAAATATTCATTATTGTAGTGCGGTGGCACAAATCAAACATGTGTTTACATTATAGTGAATCATTTATGCAAAATAAAGTTCAGTTTTAGCTACAAATGTTCCCGGGAGGAGGCATGCAATAGTGATAACAATGTTGCAACAATTTCATAAAATGCCTTAAAGCTGCTTGTAAATGCATACGTTGCAAATTAGCTTTTAATAGATTTAAAGCAATAAAAAAAAACACAAAGTCTTATATTAATTCTCAAGAATAAAATAACAAAATAAAGTGAAATAATCCTAAAAACAAAACTCACCAATCTTGTCGCCCAAAATATGTATGTACATACAGAGTGTACCAAAACTCAACGTCAAGCCGAAATGGGATGACAAAGTTGATTGTAGACATCATAAGAAAAATCAGAAAAAGCAAGTAGGATAGTTATATATTCGGCTGGGCCGAGTCTAAGATACTCTTCGTAATAGTGATGTATATTATAGTATAGTATATGTTTGAAATAATTTATATATACATATATATATGGACTGATATTGGGGAAAAAATTGTTGTCTTATAATCTCAATGACAAAAAGGTAATCAATCTTTCATGGAAATTTTCATGGAATAATCGACTTAGGCTATATCTCGGCTATATATGGACCGATATTATAATTTTTCATTTTCTGTATTTTAGGAGGTTCCTTTTATAATAAGAACTAATTTTAAGCAAAACATATTTTTTTTATAGAAAAATCAGTTTATACTATATCTCGGGTATATTTGGACCGATATCGGAATTTTTAATTTTATATATTTTAGTAACCTATCAAAAGAAGAGTTATTGATCGTGGCAAACTGAATCACAAACTTATATGTATACCCTTTAAATTTTTGTGGAGGGTATAAAAATCTGTTCCATGCAGTTTGAAAATAATGGACGTTTAAGAAAAACCTAGAATTTGGTCAAACTGTAATCATTTTTCGGTTATTGAGGTTAATTTTTATAACTATGGAGCCGTAATCTTAAGTAACATTTCTAGAACCACCTCAAAAATAATGACACCATTGCTTCCAGTTTTCTAGACTATTTTTTAAAATATGAATTTAAAATTAAAAAAAAAAAAGTACTAAAGGGCCTTGGAAAGTAGCATTAAAAATTCGCGCATTTAATCAGGATTGTAAAATGGTGCAATAAAAGTTTGTTTCATACTAAAATACCTCAAGTAACCCGATTTTTGCTATCTCATTTTACTCAGTTCAAATGTTTTTTATTCGTACAAACTCTTGGTAGGTTTCTGATTTTACGGCACAATTATGAGAGAGATAGTGAGCATGTTTGCTATGAGTGAGTGAGAGAGATAGTGATGCCACTTTTATCAAAGTCAACAAAAGTAAGTTAAATTAATAAAATAATGAAAAATCTTGAACTAGTTTAGTTTAGGTGGTTGCAATCAATCCTCTTTTCTTGACGTTGAGTTCTGGGCTGCCCTGTATATAGTCTCTTTTGCAAGAATATGATATAAAAGTAATACTCTATATTTTTGTTGCATTTATTGCCTGTTTATTGAAAATTAATGCACACACATTTCACCCTTATCGTAAACAATTAATCACTCTATATTTTTTCACTTAATAGTAATCATGAATAATTCCCATAAAATATTGGTAACTCAGTTGTGAACAATATCCTAAATAATTTTCATGTCAAAAAAAGAAAATCATGAATATATTTTGCAAGACAGCTTTAATACGGTAGTGGTACAAGCACAGCTGCCTTTCGTTTCCTTTGCGTAAATTTGTCAAGAACACATAGACTTCCCTGCTTTTTCAAACGAAATATTGACAACTGTTCGTAAATTCAATCAACAAAATACATGTTGATGTTTTTTGGTGCTGTATTTATTGTAATTCTGCCACTACCTATTAAACCGGCCTTCATATTTCGCCTTGAAATATTTTCATATTTCCGTATTATTTGTTCATTTTATTTTTGCTGGCGAATTGTATTCAACATGTAAGTATTAATTTTTTTTAACTAAAATACACTATCTAATAATAAATTTGCGCAGGGTAAGATCTGTTAATAGAGCCCAAAGCGGGATACTACACAATGAAATACAAAATAACAGGTCAATTGAATGCGGTTTTGTAAAATTATCATCACGCAAATCTCAGCGAATAATTTGATGTTGCCCCAATTCTTCCTCTTGCATTAATGTACCGATTCTAAACATCTTGTATTTTATTTTTTAATTTTAGTTTTCAAAAATCCCACAAAACTTATTCTTATTGGAATATATTCAATGTGGACTGATAGCTTATTTTATTTTGAAAACTTTTTTAAGGATATTCACGATAGCATTTTTCACTTCGAGGGAAATTAAAATTTTTCGCGAACAAAAATTTCACTTACTATTCATTATAGGGGTGAATATGTATTCTTAATTCATTAACTGGTTTCAATTTAAGAAAAATTGCAATAACAAAATCTAAAAAAACCCCAAAGATTATTTTCGCATTAAGCCAATGCGTTCCTGCTTTTGGTGCGTGCATACATGTGACATACCTAAACTTCTTTACAGAAAAGCAGAAAATAAAAATCTAAGTCTAACGACTTAACTATTTATTTTCTCATTTCTTGCTTATTTTTTGGAACTTTGCTTCAAAGAAAATTTTTTTCTTTTCCTTCACAAGAACTTTGAAACTTTTTTCGTTCCCAAACTATTCGACAGCAAGTGTTTTCTTTGAGAGTTTTTTTTTCGTTTTTTATTAATATGTGAATGTATATTTCTTTTGAATTTCCTTTTGGCAAATTAAAAAAAAAAAGAAAAAAAGAAGAATATGAATAGACAGCCAAGACTAACTTTTATGGGGGAATGTAAAAAAGAAGATTAAACCTCTGTTGCTAATTGCACGTGGCACTAAAACGCCATGACACGAGCTTCAGTCTACAGCTTTAGTAAAGCAGTGAAATAAATACAAGAAACAAATGGCAAAAAAATTAATGAAATGTATAACAAATGTCCCAGTTACACAACTGGACACAGTAAACTTACACCCGCCATGCTCCCAGTAAAATAAAGACGTAGGCTTATTCCAGTCCAATATCCGTTAATGAGAAGACTTAAAATACAGTTTTATTTCTAGACTATTTTTACTCAATACACGCTGCCTGCCACTTGAATAAGGAATTATGTTTGTTTAACTTTAACTAAGTATATTTCCTATATACTATAATGCAGAAAAAAATCGTTTTTTGCAGAACCAAATTTCAAGGTTTTAGTTTCCTGAAGAAATAAAAAATATACATTTTTTGTTATACTAAAATTATGCATTTATTTAAAGACATGTTTTTCTTTTTTATCTTTTTGTGTGTCACTTAAATAAGGGATCTTTTAAAACTAAGCAATTTATTTCTTCTAGAATTTAATTAGTAATGAGTACTGCCATCAGTTTTAGATACAGTCTCAAAAATCTGATTTGGCATGGACTTGTATAATGATTCTAAGTAGTTTAGTGAAATTGAACTCGATTGAAAGGATTCTATCATCTCAAATTGTTTTCATCCTTCATAAACGTTTCTCGCAAGACAACTCTAGAAATTTTCCATTGGATTCAGTGGCCAACATGGGGACCAATCCAAAAGTTTAATATATACACTCCTACCGTGAATAAAATGTGAATTTTTAAAATAAAATTTTCATTTCCCAAATAGGAAAATTTGCTATCATGAATATCATGGGAATATTTGTTTTGCTATCAATATGTAGTAATTGCACAATAGGGAAGAAGAAAATATAAATACAAAGTAAAAATTATTGAAAATTTGTGGGTAAATGATGTAAAAGGTAATTGAATTTAAGTTTTATAACTAATATGCACAAATTTGTGGTTTAAAAGGTAAAAAACGTTCAGAATTGGTGCCATTATATCACACAGCGGATAGCTCGTCGTGCTTTGCGAATGAACACATTGATGGAACACATATCAATATTATAAGTCCAAATAAAGACAACCACCTTTATTGCAACAGAAAAGTAAATTACAGTTTGAATACCACTCTCGTAAGTATACATTACACATTCATGAATATAATATCTTGTAATTACATATACATTTGACGATTTTTTAGATATGCGATAGTAATATGAGAATTATGTTCGTTGGTGCCACACATCCCGGAGCTCGTACAGAAACCTTCACAAAACCACATGCAATGGATCGGTTATATTGCATCCTATTGAGAAATATGTCATGTTGATTTAGACCAAAATATAGTTTGTAGTTAATTTATACGTATATCCATTAAAATGTGACAACTACTTACATATTTTTATAGTTCCCCAAAGAAAATAAAATGAAGAAATTGACATAAAAAATGAGAAAAATGTGTTTGAAAAATTCATTCACGTTAAGGCGAAATTTAGAATGCGAGCATTTTTTTGTGCATGTCATTCAGCGCTGAATTACACATCAGAAAATGGGAACAGAATTTATGCGAAAAATTATTCATGATCGCACTTTTGAGAAATGGGAACAAATTTTATGTGAAAAATTATTCATGATAGGAGTAATTGGATTGATCTATTGTTTTACTGCTCTGGCGGTATGAATCGGAGCATTGTCATGTTGACACGTCCAAAGAAATCATAAAATTTTCGAAATGCTTTCTCCAGAATGTTTTTGTAAGTCCTTGCAGTCATTTTGTGGAATACCATATGGTATGGTACCATAATAATACGAAATGGCACCCAATATATGTGTGGCTCAAAAATAATTCCTTCTTATTTAGGTCATGGAAGTAATAGTTATACTCGTCGGGGCCATCAATATTAAACGCTTTTTCATCGTTCGTTTTTTCAGTTTACGGTGGATGTATGGGCATGATATGCTGCACTGTTCTTAGACATTTCATAGGAGCTACCTGTCGACATATAGACAGCTGGGAAACATAGAAAACAAGCTGTTTCTAATTTCTTTGATTCGAGTCAATGTTGGAAGGTAATATGGTGAATAAAACTCAAAAGTTTGAATTTTTATAAAACTTATTTTGAATAATTGATAATTTTTTATACACATATTTTAGATAATCAATGATTTGAAGGTTCTTAATGAGCGTTGATAAATTTTTTTGCATTATTATTAGTTTTCAATAATTATACAGCATTCACGGAATTTATTTCCCACATAAAGTAATTTTTACAATTAAAATTAAAGAAAAAGCAAATTTTTTGTCCGTAAGAATTGAGGAGTTGATCTCCCTTTAATGTTTTTAACGAATAGAGAGAAGAAAAAATAAAGAAACTTCATACAAAATTTTTATTTATAATTGGAGGAAAGGAAAAAGTGGTAGCAAATCTTTTTTGTAGACAAATTGTCGGTAATTATTGAAATCATCGTTAAAACAAATTAACGTAAAACTTTTCTTTTAACAAATGTTTCGAAAATTAACACTGATATATATCTAGAAATTTTTTGACAGATTTTAATGAATTTTATTTATGGAAAGTTTTTGATTGTTATCCCTACATTGTTTTTTTTTTTAGAAAATTTCGTCCTGCTTTGAATTGTCCTAATCTGTAAAAGCAAACTTTCATTTGCTTCCGTTTTAATTTCACTTTGCTTATTAAAATCCCACGCATCTGGCATCAACTTTTCCACGAGACTTCTCTAATGACGAACTTTACAGTTGTGTGTTAGTATGTCGGCGTTTGGCTTGAAATGAGAGTAAAATAAATATCAAAAGTTATGTATGTATGTCTGTTTGGTTTGGTTGCGGTTGTATTTACGATGTTGCACAAACACAAACATTCCAGCACACCAGCAACAGCCAGTCGCTACATTCGTTGTTTATAATTGAGTAGAAAGAAAGTTTTATGCTGACAACAGTTGTTGCTCTTTTGTTGTTGCTGCTGCTGTTGAACGTATTTAAATAATATTGTTGATACTGTTGCTTTGCTTTTTTCTTCCTTGTCATTTCTCCAATGAAAAGTAAATTTTTAGAACTGGGAATAAAATACAAGTTAAGTATTCAAGTTAATGGAATTAGACGGCGAACGAGGATAAAAATTTCATTTAAAAGCAACTGTAAAACAGAAGAATATATAATTACATACTCGTTACTCGTTATAACTAGTTTGTCGGGAATTAGTTGTAATTAGTATTTTAGGGCGAAAAACAATATAAATGGTATTAAAACATTTGAGAAAAATATAAAAATTAGTATTGTGTTGACAGTTAAAAAAAGTGATATTTTTATTTATTAACAACTTTTATTATAATTGCATTTTCTCAGCTTTCTTTTGCTTGTTAAATTTGGCAACAGCAAACTGATTAAATTGCACGACTGTGGGGCATCAATTCTAATTAGTTTTTACGATGAACACTTTTTTAGTGTAAGAAAATCGTTGACAAAATTTGCTTCCTCCACACATTTTATATGCCACGTACACCGTGTAGCCATCACGTTAAACCTTTAACGTCTTTTATTTATACTACTCCTACATTAATTTGGTAAAACAAGAAATGAAAGTAAAAAGTACATTACAATAATTAAAAAAAGTAAGTTTTTGCTCCAGACACGTTTTCTGTTTTGGCTTAAAGTTCATAGGACTCAAAAACTGTTATGAGAATTTCTGTAACAATTTTTAAGCTTTCGCTTTTTTTCAGTTGTAGCATCATAATTGGTTTATATGTACTCGTATATTGTAAAAAATTGTAAGATTTAATAATTAAATTAATATATATAAGAGTGCAACTGTAATACGTTTATACAATAGAAATATGAGAGCAAAAGTCTTTAAGGTTATTAGAAGTGGAATGGAAAATTTATAACAAATAACAATTTAAATAAAAAAGGTTGAAAAATCAGAAGCAAGAAATATAAAAAAGATACTACGTTTATACGTGCAGGTTATTTGCGAATAAAAATATTGTAAATAAAAAAAATTGTCGCATAAACAGTAAATTAAATTTTTATTTGCGAATAGCTAACTGGGGGACTCCATTAGCCATGAACATGGTATGAGCATCATGGCGAACATCGCAAATCATGCTCTGACATCGACGCTCGAGCATTATGCTGAGCATCAATGTTCGCCATGAAGTTGGCCATCACGTACAAAAATACACAAAATGGCGCCAACTTGAACACTTTGATAAGGTAAATCCGAACATACGTATTCGCCACATACAGAACATGAACTTTTTTTTTACATTCGCTCTGCCGACGTTATGTTCATGCCATGTTCAAGTCGATGGCACGTAAAGACAAGGCGTAAAGCTATGTATACACGGTTGTCAGATGTTACAATATTGTAAGATCTGGCAACATGCTGACAATGTAGTGACAATGAAAAATTGTCCCGCAGAAGTAAATTGTGTGTTCAGACGACCGCAAGAAAATCTTACAATTTCATTGTCAGACTATGGTCTGACAAATACAACAAAAATTGTCAGTTCACACGGTTGTTAGATTGTTAGATGAAAAAAATTGCCAGACATGTTGTGGCATTGCCACTTATGCATATCAACAACTATCTGTTTGGCAGTGTTGCCCATCAAACTTTTTTCTGACAATGATGCCATTCACAGGTGCATTAATTTTATACATCTGACAATTAAAACTGAGCTTACAATACCAGCCAATTATCTGACAATGCCGACGAAAGGTGTTCTCACGATTGTCAGATGCCTGACAACATTGTCCTCTTACAATTGATTGACAATGGTTTCTCTGACAACGTCGTAAGTTAAAAATTGGCAGTTCACACGATTGTAATACATTTTCAGACAATTTTACTGGCAATATTGTAAGATCTGACAACCGTGTGTACGTAGCTTCACTCACGAAAAGAAGAGGTAAATAGTTGCCACTTTACTTCACAATTTCAAAGATTTCGTCGATGTGACATAGTTTAAATATGGTAAAAATTACGTGCAAAAACAAATATTAAAAATGTTCAATTTTTATTAATTGAATTACAAAACTTTACTTTTGGTTGGGCTCCACAAGGGTTTGAGTAGGACCATACACCGATAAACACAAAAGTACCGTTATCCAAAAAACGGTACTTAGAGCGTTTTCAGGAGGTCCCAATTAACTCATCTAGGCATGTGGCGTTCTTGGTATTTTTCCAAATTTAAAATTTGTAAAGCAGTGTAATTCACAACTTTATTTACACTTGATACCGCTGCGTACCATAGCACTAGACTTGCTTACTTTGACTTATGATTTTCAGCTTATACAAACGACATGAAGTTTCTAGTCGTTCATAATATACAAATGTATTTCTTTTGCATATACACATTCCTACATATGCTTGCGAACAATAAGCAAGTCACAACAAATTTTAATTTTTTGAACTTTAGTTACAAGATATACTTTATTAAAATTAAAAAAAATGTGATTCCTTATTCACGTGACAGTCAGTGTATATAAGGAATATATCTTATATACCTACATATTTTTAATTTTTGTTTTCTTAATTCTTTATATCACAAATTTTTGCACTTTTTTACTGCTATCAGCTTTATAACTTGTACTCATAGATTTTCTGCTTTTGTTCTCTCATACTGTGATACTGTAATGGATGTTAAGTTTTGGTTTTTGCTATTTCAGCTCCCTAACCTATGATTTTTATTGTCTCCAGTATTTTTTATTTTTTTTCCTATTTTTTTAAAATAAATCAACTTAATTAAGAATAATTTTGAAATTATTTGCAACTTCTTTTAACTCTTAGTATTTTAACCTAATAGATGTGATTGTCAAAGCAAAACGTCTGAATTACTTCAATTCTCTTTTTTATTCCCTTCAAAAAACTTCTAATTTTGCAAGTCTATTTGAAAACTTGCCTTAACAATAGTCAATAAAATTTGCTGTTGTGTTGTTTAACTTTTACTTCCCTTACCGTGTTTTTTCTTTTGTTTTGAAACAGTGATTTTATATTTACCACATGCCACCAGGCATTAAAAAGTCATTGGCAATGATTTACGGTAATTAATACCAAAAGAAGTTTCTAACCAGGTACAACACACAGCGAATAAAATTCAAAACTCTTCCAACCTCCTCCTTTTACACTCGTCGCGAGCCGTGTATTTGTTGCGACAGCAACTTAAATACAACTTTATTAGGCAAACGACTTCAATACATTTTGCCAGCAAAAGTTTGCCACTTAAAATGCGAAACTGTTAATTGGTTGGTACTCGCAATTGTGCTAAAAGGACTTTGGGACAAAAAAAAAAACAACAAAATGGTTGAGAAAAGTTGGGCAAAACTGAAAAAAACTAAATAAATAGGAAAACTGATCAAACACAAATCGAAAAACTTTAACGCCAACCGAAATTCCACAGCATCAACACACTTTGAAATTAATGAATTTACACGTAGCGGCAAGTACAGTCAACAGAAAAGCTTAAAAGTTAAATATACTTCTAGGTTACGAGTAAGTGTAAACATTTCGAACTGGATAACAATTACCCGCTAGTCTTTGTCTCGAGCGAAGAATTGTGGAGGTAGCATATTTTTCGTTTGTATAATGTTTGCATTCAAGTTTAAGCTTCCACAATGTAAACTTTTTCACACTAGCAAAAGCCACTAGATAACTGGCTAAACTGCAGGGCAAAATTTATGTTGCAACTTTTTCATTGATAAAATAAAGTTCACATCCCCCACTTACATTATCATTTTTTTTTTTTTTGCTATAAATAAAGTGTATTGAACTGGAAAATTAGGCTGAATTTTCCAATATGTTTGTTTGTGTTTAAAATCCAGTCACCGCGCACACCCACACATACGTTCGCATAACTTTTCTCAGCCAGTCGAAGCCCATTGCAACCAATCAAAAAGTTGAAAAAAGCGATATATTTTTTTAATAATGGCTTCCGTTTGCTCTTAACACTTGGCTGTATTTGTTTAAATATGGACAAACGCCATCAACGGCAAAAATTAAATCGAGAATAGCGGCAACCAAAATAAAAACGTTATTGGTAATATAAGTTAGAATAAAACCCAAAACCAAACGAAGTGTTGGAAATTTCTTCCGCTTGTTTTGTTATTGTTGCTGGTTGGCATTATGCATATAGCCTGCAAGAACTAAATTAAACCAACTTAACCAATACCAATGCCAAAAACACCATTAAAGCCGCCAACACAATCAGTAACTGCAAACATAATAAAATCATCGGCAGCATGCATTCCCATAAATACTCACCTTGCAGCTTTTTTAAGCAGGGCTGTAAACAGAAAGCGTGGGGAAAATTTAACAAATTGAACTAATATTTTTATACATTGCCTTTAAACATATTAACAAACATGTTTATTGATTCAGTGAAAATGTATAAAAATTTCACGACACCCACAAAAAATAATTTAATAATCTATCTATTCATCTCCGATCCCTGCATGTGAGAGTAATGCAGGGAAAAGAATAAGTTGTCGTGCAGTTATTACAATTAAGAATGTTTTTATGGTGCCAAAACATTTGACCTTAATTAATGTGTTTTATCAAAAAGAAAAAGCACAAACAAGATAATAGTTTTTGCACTAACAAGTCCTCAACTAGCCAGTAACTACTTCAAATTTCAGTGAAAAGAATAAACACTAATTACAGAATAGCAAAACTTTCATTGAAGGATTTTTTTTTTTTTGTAAATATATTGAAGAATATAATAGGCCATTTCACAAGCTGTATATGGTGAATATATTAATATTCATATACATATATATTAACATCTGTATTGCAATTAAATATGCTTTTTAAGCCCGAATTATAAACCACAAAATTAACCTTTTTCTTATTCACAAGTACTTTAAACACTGTATGCTGGTGTTTAAAATCAGCTGTTTCAGACAGCTGTTATATCTAACCACATAAATAGTTGTTTATTAACACCCCCATTTTTTGTACGTTTAATTAAAAAAGTGTTGATTTAGTTTGTTTACATATTTATTTCATTAAATTTATTTAAAAACTATTTATTTAATAAAAAAAAAAAAAATAAACAAAAATAAATCTTGAAAATAATATTTTTATATAAAACAATAATTAAAAGTTTTTTATTCAATACATATTTCGTTTTCCTTTAGAAAACTTCTTAAGGAAAGTATTTGTTGATCGATTATAAAATCAAAAATGGTTTGATAGGCAATAAAATAACATTCTTTTTATGTTAAATGTCTTGTCAGGTTGTTTTGTTTCCTGTCATAACAATTTTTTTCGATTTTATAATTTTTCAACAAATACATTCCTTAAGACGTTTTCGACAGTTTTTTTTTTTGGTTAAAAATTAGCTTTATTCATCAACGTAATCTCCATCAACAACGACGCGATCATTCCAGCGCCGCTCTAACATATCAATACCACTTTTGTAGAACGATTTATCTTTTGCCTCAAAATAGGCCACAGTTTCAGCGATAACTTCTTCATTCGTGCGAAATTTCTTAACGGCGAGCATTTTTTGCAGATCTGAGTACAGCCAGTAGTCGTTGGGGGCCAAATCTGGCGAATACGATGGATGTGGAACACTTCGAAGTTCAATTCAGGTAGTTTTGACATTGTTTTAATTGACTTCACTGTTAATGGTATTTGCTTTCTCAAGATAGTCGATAAGTATTACATTACGCGCATCCCAAAATACCGAGCGTTGGACTAAGAGTATTGGAGCTTTCGGAAGATTATATTGAAAAATAAAAATATTTTTGAAAAACTAATTATTCTCTTTCGTTGATAGGATAAGAAGTTTCTGAACCGCCCTCGTAGTTAGTTTTTCAAAAATATTTTTGTTTTTCAATATAATCTCCTGAAACTTCAATACACTTAGTCCAACGCTTTTCTAGTAATTCTATCCCTTGATTAAAATAGTTTTCCTCAAGGTCTTCAAATAGTGGTTTACAACTGTAATTGCATCTTCATTTGAGGTAAAACGCTTGCCAGCAAGGAATTTTTTTTTTGGATTTGGGAACAGGTAAAACTCACTGGGAGCTAAATCAGGAGAATAAGGTGGGTGGTCAAGCAACTCTTACTTTAATTCGTTGATTTTAGCCATTATTAAAACACTCTTGTGCGCTGGTGCGTTGTCTTGATGAAAAATTATTTTTTTGAGTTGTAAGCCAGGACGTTTTTCTCGAATTTGTACATTTAATTTATCCACAAGGTTGCAATAGTACTCTGAATTTATTGTTTTACACTTTTGCAGATAGTTAATAAAATACCCTTAAAGTCCCAAAAAACCGTTGCCATAACCTTACCAGCCGATTGAATTGTTTTTGCCTTCTTTGGGGCACTTCCTCCAGCTTCAGTTTATTGTTTGGATTGTACTTTTGTCTCTGGAGTATAGTGGTGGATCCATGTCTCATCAACAGTTATGAAACGAAGCTTAAAATCCATTTTATTTCGCTTTAAACGATTCAAACAAGCCTGAGAAATGTTCATTCTTATGCGTTTTTGGTCGAACGTTAACAAATGCGGCACCCATCTTGCAGAAAGCTTTTTCATCTGTAGTTCTGTATGCAAAAATAAATGGACTCGATCATTGGAGATGCCCATGATATTAGTTATTTCACGCACTTTCATTCGTCGATTATTTAATACCATATCATGCACTTTGGCTACAATTTCTGTTGTTGTTACTGTTTTTAGGCGTTTCTGTATGAAGGAGTTACCAGATCGAAACAAAATTTAACACGTGTTCATAGCAGAGATGGATGTTTCCAAAATACTTAAATTTTTTATGTTTATTACTCGCTTTTTGTGCTAGGCTAAGAAGTTTCCGAACCGCCCTCGTATTACAGCATTTAAAATGTTGGAATTAAATTAGTTAAAACTGAGCAGTGCCCAGTGTATATGCCTTCGATACTGCTCAGACTAACAAAATTTAGTCCAACTCCTTTCACACTGTGCAATTAATTGAATTAGTTAAAAAATTTTAATGTCTAAAAATTAATATATGTAAATATTTTCGCAAATATTACTTTTTATTTCCTTTTTCAGGCGATTTTTAAATTAAAAATTATTTTGTGCAGAGAAATGTATACTCATATACATATATGAGTATCACATGCTTGGTATGAATGTGTTAACATTTTCCTTTCTGTTTAGATTTCAAAATATTCTGTGCAACCAATCAGTGTCTTTCATTTTGCTCCACAATAAATTCAATTTTATTTACAACTGAAATTGTCACTTTCTATGGTGTGATTTTTTGTTATTCAAAACTTAAATTTTGCATATTTTTTCCATTTATCGGGTAATTCTTTTAGCGATGTCAGATAACTTAAAGTAAGTGATTTCAATAAAGAAACGTTTCCGCGCTCTAATTAAGGCTAGTGTCATACTATCATCTTAATTTATCATAGCGTAATAGAGTTCTCAAAGTATTCAGGCTGTATAACGAAAATCATAAATCATAATGCTCGTGATTCCATCTGAAAGTTTTAGGTGCGACTTATCGGATTTTCCAAAAAGAACTTGACAACTTTATTTTTTTAACGCAAACCATTTTAGATATATGCAAAACTTTATGATAGACTTGAAATACAATCAAAGCATTTATGAATGGAACTGGACTTGGTTCATATGACCATCGCGGTCACGTCGCCAGCGGTCGATTCGTTGGGTCCAATTTTCGATGATTTTGTCATCGGTACAGAGTTTGGCCGTAACTACCTCTATTTCGCGTTCAATGTTCGTGTGTTGGTATACACCAATAATGTAACGTAACCCTAAAGAAAAAAGTCTAACCGCGTTAAAGCGCACGATCGATGTGGCCAATTGACCACGTGTATATAGGAAGGAAAACAAAGCACTATTTATTCTTGCTTGCTACCTATTCCGGTATAATTTGGTTCTTTAGCAATTAATAATGAATAATAATAATGAATAATAAAGAAGCGGATAACAACAAAATACATATGTACACAGATTGGAAGACAAAACACTATATTTGTACACTTTGTATTCAAATCGTTTTTGGTACGAAACTGTATTTACTTAAATGCATTTTGAGGGTAATCATCCCAGCAGTCCACAAGTTATTACAATTTGCAAAGCATCCGATTGTAAGCTATTGTGTCAACAGAAAAAATAAACATATTAAGCACATAGATCTAGCATCCGATTCAGATTAGTATTTTTCTAGTCATATTGTTGAATTAAATGTACATACGAGTAACAAGCAAAGAAGAAAACAAATGCAAATACAATTAATATAGTTTTTGATTTATCCAATCTTCGCATAAAATGTATACAGTATTGGATGTATTTTACGGCCTAGGCTATCGCTGTGTAAATGTAAGTAGGAATTGTATACAGACTTCGGATGGATCGCTGCTTACATTGTCAATGGTCTTAGATCCAAGATGTATGTGACAAAAATTTCAGTGGGATGCAAGCATTTACTACCTAGGTACATTTTTCAGGTTATAAAATTTTATTTATTTATTTATTCTATCAATTCAGTAATATAAAGCCAAAAATGGTCAAAATAACAATATTACCTAGAAATTCAGCCTAAGATAAAATAAGTATGTTCAATATAAATGGTATATTCATAACAATAACTAAAAAACTATATGTACATAACTATATATGTATATCTGTACAATTCAGATCAGCTCCCCAGCCACAAAAATACAAAACAAAGAAAAATATCAAATATACATACACAAGCATACACAATGTAAGCTTACATATGTATATGAGTAGAAAATAAATAAGGTCCCAACCGGTGGCAACGTAGGCCCGAAAATAATTAAGAAGCACACACACAATAATGCTGCAACAGCTTCAAACGAAACACATTATTGGATTGAGAAAAAATGCGCTAAGAAAAAGGAAGCAAATTCCACCAACGTATAATCCTTATTTTAAAAGATCTTTCAAAAAAAGAGGAAGTGATTCTGGGCATAACAAGTTGTGGGTTTCTAGCAGACCGCGTAAAATTAAATGAACTAAGCAATTAAACAGGTTCAGAGCTGCGAACGACCTTATAAAAAAGTGTTCAATTACAGCACTTAACTAAAGTAGAAAAATCAGAACCAAAAAAATTCCGAAAATAACCCGATACGTGTTCACACAAAGCGTATAACCACATTAAATAACCTATGAATTCTATCCAAGAGCATACCATATGTACCCGAGAATACCTCAATACCATAAAAAAGCTGCGAAATCAATAGAGCCCATGATAAGTGTGATCTAACCGGCAGAGGCAAGTAAATGTTTAATGAATTCAACCTACGAAGCGTACCAAAAATTGTTGAGCTCAACATATCAATGTGATTAGTAAAAGAAAGCCTACTATCAAGAACAATACCCACACACTTAAGCTGATCAACAAAACTAATACGCTCACCGTCAAGATAAAGATCCATGTCACAAGTAAAACGACTCGTAGGCCCAAACATAATAGCTTTGGTTTTCGAAGGATTAATAGTCAAAGCATTGCATGAAGTCCACCTAAACACACCATCCAAACATAAGTTGACATCTCTATTAAACGTTACAACGTTGGTTGCAAATAAAAGCACAAAGCGCGGCGAAATTACAGAAACATATAATTATGAGCTTTTTGTCTTTTTCACGTCTGATTTCATTCCTGTCAAAATGTATTACCACTTGCAAAAATGCCTGTCGTTTAGTGGTTTTCGTATAGCAGGACAAGAAAAAACATGAAAGAGGTGCATAAAATTTTCATCATCCAACTTAAGATTTGAAAAAGTTCTAAACGAACCACCCGTTATTAACTTGATTGTTTTTTTTCTTTGAGATGAAAAATCATTTTTTGTCTTACTTTTGCTATTGTGTACTGTGTTGAGCGTTTACGTCTTTTAGTCATTTCTTAGATTTTGACAATTTGTTTTTTTATTTAGACTGTTTTGCTCTTTATATTTCGTTTAGATTCTTCGCCAATGATAATGTGTCCCTGTCATTTGGTTCGAAATGCTTGTGTTGGCTGGAATACGAAAAAATACAAAAATCCGTAAAATGAAAATGAATATGAAAATTAAGTCACGTTCTTAAAAGGAAAACGTGAATTTTATTTGTTTGTCAATCTTTGGATGCCAATGAACAGACAAAGAAAAATGTTGGTGATTAAAATTTTTTTTTTTGATGAATAAGTTTTTGGGTTTTTATTCCCTTTTAAGTTCGAAGAGACGTATTGGTTTCGTATTTCCAAAACTATTATCACTATTATTTTTTCTTTAAAAGATTGAGGACTTTCCTAAACGTCAGTATGAAATGTCAAATAGTGATACTTTACATTACTCCAAATTAAGTATTGTTGCAAGAGAAATTTCTATTGCTAAGTGATGTGTTAAAACATTAATAAACATACTCTTCACTACTTCTACTTTGACATTTAAGTCATTATTTTAACATGGCGATGTCATTAGATGCAAGTACTTACCATTTTCGCTTAGGAATAACTATTTCAAAATGTCATTACAAACAAATCTTTAAAAAACCTAGTTGCTTGTATTGAATTAAAAAAACTAATTGATTTGCAAGTTGGTGCCAATAAAAACTATCGATGTTTTGTACAAGTGTATAAAATGTATTGAGTAATTTTATAAAATATAAAAAAGGCATGACTTTAAATCATGGTGTAAATGCCACTTTTAGAAATGCATGCTTGCAAACCATATCTCTTGAAAAAATCTTATTTCTATACTTGTGTGTTTTTAGCAAACTCTTTTTGATAAAAATATCATTTATATTCAATATTTTTGGTAAAAACTTTATCCTTGAAATTTAATTTTGAACAGAGCTGGTTTTTAGCACAGTGATTTATAATTTTAAAATTTTATAGCTAATATATTTGTACACACCTGAAGTGATGGTGACACACGGAATGTGAAAAGCTCATAAGACGAAATATGTATATTTTAACTTAATTTTCCGTTCAAAAAGGCGGCTGATAATGTAAAACGGATTTTACATGCCCGAGACCCAATACCTGTTTGTTAATACGTATAAATTTTAAGTTAAATTTATGTATGTGAAGCCTACAACAAATATTGTTTAAATATGGTTCTGGTATGTGAAGGCCCAATGAGTTGTCAGCAGAGATTACCTTGGCTGCGCTATTCTATTCATCTTAAGTCAATATTTCGTTCAGCTTGCTGTCAATCACAATGTTTAAAACAAGTTCTGACAGGCAATTGTACAACAGCAAAATCTTGCATATAAGATTCAGCTGTCACGGTGATGACGCCCCGTAAAATTAATTCTGGCTGGAAAATTCGCCTTGGTACAAATACTTGTCAAACCAATTTGTAAATAATTTTTATATTCAATTTAATTTCTTTTTGTTACGACAGATTTGATTCTCATATAAGAATTTATTGTGTTCGATGAACACAATTTTTTGAGTGTTTAGTGTGAAAGCAAATACAGATATAATTTGTGTTTACAAACTTTTTTCATATATGTACATATTAACTAGGAATTCGTATTAGTTTCCATTTAGATACATTTTTCCATTTGTTTGTTCGACTTTTACATACATATGCACATGTACATTTATACAACAAAATCAATATAGTTTTTATTAAATGATTTTTTCTACATGACATTTTTATTTGTAACAGTTTGAAAGCGCTTTTTGTTTCTTCATTTTGTGTGTTTTGCAAGAATCCATTAACCAAACATTTGGGATTTGTGGCGGACTTTTATGATGCGTGTAATGCTGGTTTAGAAAATAGTTAGATTTTTAAACACTCTCGTCCATTATCTTGTTTGTAGTTGTAGAATCATTTTTAAAAATTTTTAGCATTTCTTTTGTTGGAGTTTAATTTTCTGTCAATTTATACAAAAGTGATTTTTTTTTAAATGAAAACAAAAAAAAAAAAAAAAAAAACAACAATCAAAATTAATGAGTTTTGATATCGCAGGGCTTTCAGTTATATTATTTCTTATATATAAACTTTTTTGTTTAACGTTGGCATTTGTTACAATTTACAATATAGTTTAGAAATATGTTCCCATCTTTTTTTTTTGAAGATAATGTAATAGTAACATAACTATTCTTAATATTTTATGCTGCCCTGCCCTCTGGTCTTCTCCTATAGCCGCCTTAAGCTATTGCACAGTTCATTGTTTATGGGCAAACACCTTTTCTTTTAGGTAACCTCAACGCAAGAAATCAAGAAATTAAAGAAGAGTTGTATTGCTGGAACCGTAGCGCCAGACTTAAACAATATTTTCAATCGGTACCCATATAGATTGTTGTTCACATTAACGGCAACTTGCTTGTCGCTTTCGAAAAAATATGGTACAATGATTTTTTCTCAAGTTGTTCCACACCATAACTTTTTATTTAAATAAGTTAATATGGTATTTAACAATTTTTCGGGGTTTTTATTAATTCACGTGATAATTGAGGTAAAAATAAAAAAGTAAAAAAAAATTATAGTGAACATGACAATACTCTAAATATATTATTGTTGAATTATTTGGTTGGTGCTGATAATATTATATTCTTATATTTTAAACGTCATTGATATTCTCAACAATACTTTTGTAAAGAAAACTTTAAAATAACCATAATACTTTTACTAAAGAACCATACTAATAGCATAAGCATATTTATTGGAACCATATTTTTGTAATAATTCACCATATTAATTAAGAGGAGGACATTTCTGGATAAACAATATTATATAAGTTATTCACAACTACCTTTGTCACATAATGCACATATGTTTAAAAACAAATTGAAATAAACTATTTAGTATGACATACATTGATAAAATAAAAAATTAAGTATAATCCGCAAAAATCTATCGAGTTCCATAACTGTAAACAATTTCGATCTCAATGATCATTAACACTAAAACTTCACAAATTAAAATAATGAAACATATTTATTTACTTAAAGAAATAAAACTAAAAGAAAATTATATGCCAAAGACTAAAATAAAAAAAAAACTTATATAATATGTTGCATTCGCATGAGTGTATCAAACATATTATAAAAACAAATAGCTCGGTGTTGGGTGTGACAAAAACTATTGTTGTTTTTAAACAAATTCAATACTAACATTGTATACAACCATAATCTAAAATTTACAAGTAAACAAATGGTTGATATGACAACATGCTAGAGGCAACATACTATTGTTGAATTACATGGTAACACTATATTTTTATATTTAAACCACCATTGATATGGCTCTTCATAGCATTGTAAAAAATATTATGAATAACTATTCTATATGCTGGCTCAATATTGTGGTAATATCAAGGAACCATAGCATTTATTGAAGTTACCATATTAGTGTCATTTTCAATCATATTATTATACTAAAAAACCACATATTTCTCATTTATAACCGCACTATTTTCATTATAGAATTATACTAATGTCGAAAATAGCTTTATTTCAATAGAACCATGCTTTTGTCATAATTAAACCATTATATATACATACGATAATAAATCAAAGCTAATTTATATAAAATTGTATTTTCATAGTATAAAATAATTAGAAATAATTGGAAAAATTTTATTCTGGTTGTTTTTCGATGGGATGAAACTACAAATTGCTTCTTTAATGTTGAAGTATCTATTAGCTGAGTTGTAAAGCAGCGCTGGGCTCTCGCTCTCGAGTCACCGTAATTATATCTTAAGTACAATTAGGCTTGTTTTTGTTGTAGGTCCTTCAATAGTTTGCCGTCTCGCTCTCACTGGTTAACTATCACTCAACTAACTGAATTAGTTTGCAGTTTTTCTGAGGTATTTCAATGTAAACTACGCGAAAACATCCTATATGAAGATATATGTCATCATATTTAGTCACAGCGCGGCTACAAATTACTGTTAAAACCATCGTGGCCACATGGTCTTCGTAGCTCCGCTAATGCTGTGCATCCTATACTTTGCAAATTGACTTTGCAACTGTAGAGTTAAATAAATAAATAAACCTATTAGATGTAATAAATCAAACAAATTTATTAAGCACTTCATCTGAGATTGCGATTTCCTGAGTAATATATAACCATATAAATATGGTTGGATGTAACATATACCATGTTGATCACAACAATAGTATGGTTGACTATAAAAATTGTAATGAATGTGACGATAGTATGGGTAGTTACAACCATAACATGATTAGCCGGAATTATAGTTGGCTACATCATAGTATTTTTGGTTACCATATCAATGGTGGTTTACCATACATATTTCTACATCTTAATAAACTAACCTTTTGATTTTCACTAACACTTAAAACGGGGTTTTTGTACAATTTTTATCTTTTCTGATCACACAAATATATGCAGATATGTGGAGACACACAACATATTTTTTTAATATCAAAGAAATAACAAAATTGAAAAAAAAAAAATTATATGTTAACGACGAGAATGAAAATATCATTAATGGCGTCAATAGTTAGTTTGTTGAGTAAGTTAACTTATGTTATATGAGAGCCAACATTGCATGCAACAATAACAGATTTAGAGCAATAAACTGTAATTAACTGTTTTTAACAATAACACACATTGTTATAGCACACATACTAATGTTGTTGTAACCATATTTTAAATTGCCTTTGAGTGCATGCGAGCGGAAGGTAACAATAGATTTATAGAAATGCAAACGAGGGGAAATAAACTGTAATTATATCAACAATAATACCCAATGCTATATGTATTAACGTTGCTGCAATCATATTTCGAACTGCTATTTCTTTACGTGAGTTAAAGATAAAATATATTATTTTTTCTATTGGCCTTTGCTTTTTAAACTTCTATTCAAAACGCTCTCATTAGCTAATAAATGGACATAAACAATAACATTGTTATTGCAAAGCTTTTGAGCTTCCAATTTTTGAATAACAAAATAAAATTAATTAACTCCTTAATCATGCATGCTGTTTCTAATTTTTTCATGTGCATTTCGTTTATTCTCACAACTGTTGTTCAACAAAAAAATTAACATTTATTGTTTTGCAATAAATAATTTGTGCAAATCGTTGTTATTGGAAACAACAATTGATTCCCATGCATGAGTCAAATGAATGAACTGGTCACAAAGAAAACAATAACGCTAGTAAAATGAGAGATACAGACAGAGAGAGAGACAGTGAATTGTAAACGAAATGTAATGTATACATGGAACAAAAACTCCGATAAAAACACTAAAACAATGGATGCACAATAACTGAGATTTTGCTGCCATTAAATTTTGCATTATATATAAATTGTTTATATTTGTTTACTAAAACAATTGCGTAATAATCTACGGTTTTAATTGATTATATTTCCACTAAATCAATAGTATTGTTAATGCGTATGTGTTTTGTTTTTTTTTTGGTTGTGTTGTATTGTTCCATTAAATTATGGTCGATTAAACAGAATATTCAATGAAATTACGGGTGTTGCAAAGAAAACATTTTAATTTTAATTAAAGGGTCTATCATTGGATCTATTAATGTTTTTAAGTGTCTATAGACGACACTATAGATAAAATATAAAACCAGGCATATATGCATCGTGGCTTTTGCCTAACAATGCAATATGTTGAGTTTGAGACCCACTGTAGCTTAAGGACCTGCGACTAAAAAAAATACTACAAGAAATACTCTATTTGGGTCAACTCTCACACTCTCATTCGCCTTCAAATGGCTTTCCAATAGAATATTCAATGTGCCATAAGCTGTTCTGATGAAAGAACATATGATTGGTGTCTGAATCAGCGGTCCACACAAAGTAAACTCTTAGCAGGTAAATGTGTAAGTGTGATTTCCCATTGATTCTATATCAGGGGTGCCCAAAAGTTCTTTATGCAAGAGCAAACACCAATATATTGAAGGAAAAACTACGTTTATTTAATATTTTTTGTTGTAAAAAGCAAAACATATATACAAAAACATGCTCTGTTTACCAACAAAGTGCACCGGAATAGGTAGCAGTATGTGTACACGTCTTTCTTTTTTCTTTTTTTCACCGTTGTCCGCGTTTTCTTTATATGTTCAATATTAATATTATTTTCAATGCACTTCATTACCTTGTAGTATGGAAGGAGTTCGACTAAATTTTGATAATACATTGGGCACTGATCAGTTTTAAATAACATAATTCCAACATTTTAAATGCTGCAATAGAAATTGTTTTAGTCTTTCGTGTTGTTATTGTTAACACTCCGCGAACACTACTCTCTTTTTTCCTCATCATAACCTATTTTCCCAGTTCGAGTACAATGCGCTGCATATGTAGGGATCATCCCCTGAGTACTGGTCCCAGATAAAAAAAAAACAAAGCATGCGAAAGTGTTGTTACTTCGCTTTTGTATGTGTACATTGAAGAACGGCAAAAAAAAATATCTAAGACAAAGTTGTTTGTGTATTTTTCATTGATAGTGTTGAGTGCAGCATGTGTATTTTATATATAGCTAAACGCAAAAACAAATGAGCATCAACCGCCTAGCGTTTGGGCACTTTTGGTCTAGGTCACTACAGGGCAAAAACAAGGTTGGTAACTGTGAAATTATGGTACTGGCCTTTGACTGTGGTTAGCGTTTTTTAAAAAAATTTAATCGATGATGCCCCCAGTTCAAAATCCACACAAAGTAGTGATTTTATATATTTTAACAATTAAAAAACGTTGGTTTATCGAAATAAATTTGCCACGTGTCTACTTCACGACTGCCAAATAGGAACTGTTAAGGCTAGTATTTATCAAAATGGCGGCGAAATAAAGTAGTATTCATCTCTTCCCGGCGGACAATCGATATTTTAAAACAAACATGCGTTATGCCCCATATCAAACTTTTTGAAGTATAATATTTCCTCGAGGAAGAAAAATATCTTCTTGTTATATAAATAATTATAAATTCATACCCTATTTTTTAAGTTTTTACTGAAGCTACAATTTCGTGCTATGCGACAAGCCAGCTAAGTTTCATAAAGTGTTCTGCATGTTATATCGACATTGCAGTTGCTACTCAAAATGTAAGTAAGAAATACATATCAAATAGGTTTATTTTATTAAGAAAACAATCTAAGAATTTGTTTCTTATAATACTTAGTAAATAAATATAGTACAAAGAACTCTCATGAACAGAACAACTTAACTTACCTCTATTAATAATGTTTAAAAACTGTTTAAAAATATATTGCACAATATACATATTATTTTTGCTCTTTATCTTATTTTTATCATAATATAAAATTAATTTTATCTTCTGGACAGAGATTACTGCTGGTGGTTTAACTTTCTACGAAAAAAATTTATAAATATAGTTTATATTATGTGTTGCATAAAAATAAATGCAGCAACTATCACAAGTATTATCAATTTTGCAAAAATGTTTTATGACGCAAATAATATATAAATCACACACTCATACCTATTTCTTTTTCTTACTCACTTATCCTTTGCGTATAACAGACATATACACTATACTTAAAAACTTCCACGTGTACATATGTATGTGTATGGATGGATACTCATATTAAACTTTCGTGCAATTGTTCAAATTCCCAGCAGATCTGATGTTGACAGTGATGAATTATTTTTCGAACTTGAGGCTCACTGGTTGTCCGATGGATGCTTGTTCAAAAGTATTTTGTTTTACGACAATGAGTTTTTGTTGGCAAAAAATTTTAAGAAACAATATGTATTTTACATGTTTTATAAAAGCAAAGAGAAACATGAAGAAAACTCTCTTATCAAAAAGTTTTGTAAAGCTAATATTATTTCTATTGAAAAAATTTGATTTTTTCAACTTTTCTTAATCTAAGATTGAAAGAGTGAAATAATCCATAATCGAAAAGGACTGGCGCAAAAGTAATCCTCCTGTCAGAAAATACTATAAATTTTGCGATCGGCCCTTAGTGTCAGTTCTGTTTTGACATTTGTGTAGTAAACACATGCGATATACACGTTAATAAGCAATGTTACGCTACACTGCTCCAGAACGAGGAATATTAGTGACTATTTATTTGACTCCAAGAGGAAGATGATTTTTCATCGAAAATAATCATGAGTTCCATCTTAGCGAGTACGTAAATAAGCAAAATTTACGCTTCCCGCTCAAAGTCATTGTATGGTGTGCTGGTTTCGCTGGAGGAGTCAGCGTACCTTTTTTTTTCGAAGACGTCGCAGGGCCAAACGGTTACTGTGAATGGTGAGCAACTTGATGAATTGGGATTGGAAAACATGTGGTTCCACCAGGACGGTGCTACGGCACACACTGCACGTGCCACAACCGATATACTGGAGGATGCATTTCCCGGGCGCCTAGTCTCCCGTTTTGGCGATTTACACTGGTTAGCAAGATCGCCTGATTTTACCGCTGCAGACTTCTTTTTGTGGGGCTTTTTGAAGTCGCGGGTTTATGTCAACAAGCCTCGGACTCTTGCAGCTCTTAAAGACAATATCCGTCAAGAATGTGAGGACCTATCGCCGGCAGTATTGGCCAATGTGATGGAAAATGCTATAAAAAGGGTTCAAATGACAATCAACTGTGGCGGCGGCCATTTACATGACATCATATTCTCGATTTGATGTAAAAAAAGTAAAAGACCAAATAAATCGATTTATTTGGTCTTTATTTATAAATTTATATCGATAACATGTTGAAAAATGATGATGTTTTTAGATTTTTTTTCAATATAGCCGAACTGTTTGCTCTTAAGCGGCCCATACACATTTCAATTCAACTGTGAATTGAGTCTTTCAACTGAATTGCCAACACACTTCATAACCTGAATTGAAAGATTTTCATTCAGCTATTAAATTCAATGAAATTATAGACAATTTTAAAAATATATAACATTCTTTTTGCAAAAACACTACAAATATATATTTGGAGACCTGATCTAGAGGCTCGAACACACACAACACAATCGAATTGAAAGACTTGCTAGTCAACTTGAAAAAATTAAAACATTTAAATTTTTCTTCAACCAACTCGACAACTGCTAAACTAATCAATTGATAAAGCCATACACGCTTTGATTTGGACAACAACCGACTCAGTTGCCAACTGAGTTGAAAAGTGTATGGGGCGCTTTAATAATTATTTCTATGGCAATATCTATACTCTTCTCCTAAACCTTAAAAAGTTGAAAAAGTAATTAAGTAATTTAAGTAAGATAAATGAAGAACCCACGTTGAAGAACGTAACACCACATACTTGAAAAGGTGATTATAAGTTCTGGCAAAATTTAATGTAAAAATTAACATTTAAATTTACTGGTCTATTTCATTTTATCACCAAAACGTTTTTTCAGTAATTGGCAAATTAAAAGTAAAAATTAACATTTAAATTTACTGGTCTATTTCATTTTATCACCAAAACTTTTTCTCACTACTTAATATTTTAATATAGCTAACAAAACGACCACAAATACATACTTACATACGAGTAGTTTCTTCTGCAGTTAAAAATTTCGGGTAAAAATCAATTCTAGGAGTAGATTTCCTTATTTCACAATGTGGCAACTCCTTTTTATATTTCTCTTTAATAATAAACTTCAAAAATCCTTTTTAAAAATAATAAAAAGAGAAAGCCACTACCTTTTATTTTCATATCATCATACATACACTAGCTATAAAACATTTTTGTTTCATCATAATTTTTGTAAAGAAATCTTTCGTCATATATAATACTGTGATGTACTAAAATTATTCAGACATTTTCATATTTCTGGTAAAGAACGGGCGGACAAGCCCAAGTCCTATTTTTTAACTCTGTTGTGGAATTAGTCAGAGTTATAACTAGATTTCTTAACAGTGACTCTTTCTTCACAAGACTAAAAGTAGGTGGCGAAATCTGCTTATGTGCAAAGTGGCCAGATTAACTCGGAAGCCAGAGCAAGAGCAATAAAGTGGGATTACTGGCAGTAATAATTAGACACTGCTTGGGAGACAAGGCAGTCGTCCTGGACTACACTGCATTAAATTTTGTCGTAGTTGGAAGGATAGAGAGAAGGAAGAAACTATCTTCTATTTCCTTTGTGATTATCCAGCTTTGGCTGACAGGTACTAAAAACTGGTTGGATCCAATACTATGGTGTGAGTGATGATATATATAATGAGTGATGTGGTTCTATTACAATGTTTTCCTTTCGACTTTACTTGATTACATACTCGTGTTGAACTATCATAAAAACTAACCAACCAACATAAATGCTCTTGGCTCTATTTCATCTTTGAGTGTATCAGAACTGTACGGCAACTAGCAAAACAAGTTGTGCCTCTTATAAATACGTAAATACATAAATACTGTGTGCAGATTGTTAATGGCTTGATGTTTATCTCTATAAATGCAATACATACATACCATACATACACATGTTTATGGTTTAAGTTAAAAAAATAGCAGTTTAAACAATTTAAGTTTAAGCGTGTGTTTGTTAATGTATATACTGTCAACCAACAATAATTCGTTAAATATGTTGCGATACACAAGTCGCTTTTATAAAGTGCTTTTGTTATTCGTGACTTTTGCAAGAACCAATATGTAGCAAAAGATAATCAGTTCGAACAATAAAGCTTAATTTTCACTATCTTCTAATTCAGCAAAATCATCTGCCATTAAGAAATGATCATTATTTGTTAAGTTCTGGTAGAAAATAATACAATGTGATAATATCGACAGTGTTGACTAAAAAACGGCGGAAAAACTTTAAAGTGACAAACTTTTAGTTGAATAGTGACTGTATAGTTCATGAATTTAAATGCAATTAAAAGTTGATTTACATTTGCGTGATTAAAATGAAGTATATTTGAAAGTTAAATGTTTAATACAATTAGGGTATACAGCGGCTCTGTTTGTAAATAACTATTATTCATACATAGAAAACAAACATATCTAGTTTACTTATCCAATTTAGTTTCAAAATGTAAGACCCTTTTAATGATGGGTTTAAAGTTAATTTTTTTCAAGCTTTCAAGCTTTTTTATTATTAACACAATATATTATTGTAGTACTTTTTTACGTGAAATTTTGATGCTGAGAAAATTTACAAGTAATTACATTTAAAATTTATTTTTAACTGATTAACAGAAATTTTGGTAAATATTTATTCTTACCAGCGAACACTGTCTGCCTTATTATATCTTTTCTATTATTAGCTTACAATCTTGGTGAACATGTGACCAATATGTTGTTTGTCTACTGACAGGGTAAGCGACATTGTATCGAAACTGCTTATTTCCAATGAATATTTGGCAATATTGAACCTTTATTGACGTGGAATGAACATGTCAGTATCTCGCTTACTTTGTGTACAAGTGAAAGGCGTACCATTCCATAAATGCAACTATGTACATGTGTTAGACGGATCATCGTTTTTGTAATTAATATTTTCATAATTAATATTTTCAGTACTGGGTTGTTTTTCCTACTCCCTATCCCCTTCTCCCTTTCTTTACTTTTCTCTTTCTCTCTCTCTCTCTCTCATATGTACCAGCGGCGAACATTGCTTACCACATAATCTCTTTAATAATGTGTTTTACACGTAGATGCCAGATATATCTGGTTTTAAAATCGTCAAATTCGGCGGAAAAAAATAAAAAAAAAACGTTTAAAACGTCAATATGATTATCGCAAATCGGCAAAAAATCGCCAGCTAGTAGAATTAATGGTTTTTTGAATAAAATTTCTATTTCAATAGGGTAAAATATGCAAACCAAATTATGGTTATCTTTAATAAAAAACTACAGAATTTAAAGCTTTAACAAGAAATATATACAAATACAAACATGAAATTAATATCATAAAAACACATTCATTAACACATTTTTTAAAATAAGTAGTATATTGAAATTTCGTTCATATACTGTATTTAATTGTTATATATCAAACATTTCTATTAAATCGGACATCGCTCCTTTATTGCAACATAGTCATATGTCAAAAAATGCAGAATTGTTAGCAGTACTATATTTTATATTGTGGCAAAAATATATTCAAATTACTTTTAAACAGTTTATTTTAAGAGATATTTTCTAAAAATTTTTCTAAGATTTGTATTCAAACTAAAAACTTAAAACGGGGTTTTCTCGAAACAAGCTTTTTTTTAGTTATGACTATGTTGCAAAACAACCACAGTTGCAAAGTTTTAAGTGGTATTTAGTAGGTATATAAAATTTCTTCTGAAAATGGTTTCTTCAACTAATTTCTGACTTTGGTTTTTTAATATTCATGGACCGGGATACAAACTCTCACATTTGCAGTAGAACACGATAAGACTAATATTTATGCTATAAACATTAGTCTTATGCTATAAATATTATCTTATCTCTAACATATACATGTAATATGTGTACTCGTGTACTCCCAAATATATATCACGCAATATTTCAATGTTAAATACAAATTTACGTATGCATTTATTTTACTACTGTTCTTTTTCTATCCATAAATAGTATTTTCATTTCAATATAAATTATCTTAAAAAAGAAAGTATGTATGAAGTTGCAAATGTGATCTACTAAAATCGTCAAAAACAGACCTAAATTGTCAAAATCACTATAAATAGTCAAATATGGCAACAGTGTTCAGAGAAAGCTAAGTTACACGACTTTCTGACGTGGGAAGTTTATTTTGCTGATTCTGGAATTTGACGGGGGCAAGAAAAAAAGAGTGATTCTCATGCACTCTTTATTTTCCCTTGTCAGCTCTAAACCCAAGACTTTGCTAAGTAAACTTTCGGTGTGTGAAAGCTGTGTTACAATGTGTTCCTTCTACCTGCTTACAAAGTATGCGAAATTGTATTCGAGCTACCTACTGCTAACTTGCAATGCATGTTAGGAAGTAATAAGCCTTTGAATGAAAACTTCAGTGCTTTGCATACTTTTTGTACAAGTGGAATGCGCCCGCTCGGCAAATGCGAGAATGTGTTTAAAAATGCATATCAATCAATCAAATCAAATACTTTTTTCCTGCTTCGAAATGTTAATCACAGCAAACATTTTTGTTTTTGGTTTAAAGAAAGTAAAAACGTAGCTATTAAAAAAATAGTAATTATAATAAAGTCAAATAAAGAAATACATAAATATTTTCAATAGCCCTTATGCTAAATTAGAATTAAACTCCACTTCACATGCAACTTGCATATTTTTTGAATAAGGGTAAAAAAGTATGAACAAGAGAAGATATAAGCCAAGTTATTTATGTTCTTTGGCTGCCTGTACGTTCATGACAAATCTATTGTCGCTATGTTTAAAGAAATTATCATGTTTTTGTCGATGTTGCCGTTGTTGTTTTTGTATATACATACATATATTTTGTTTTGTTTTTTACATTACGTTCCTTGCCATTCTTGCCGTCATCCTTTAAGTTACCGGAATGCAAGTAAAGACAAACACACATATATTTTGTGTCATCCTGCCTGCAAAAGCATGCAGTGACAATGAATGACTGCATGACCAACTAAACCAGACATAAACACCAACATTTTGGAAGTTTTCTCATAATGTTTTCCTACATGGACCACCTACATACTCGTACATACATGTGTCAAGCCATTTTTAATTTTGCATGTTAAAGAAGTTAATAAAGTAGAGCTTTTTTCTTTGCTTTTTTGGCCCTGCGGACATTAGTATTCATTGTTTTCTTGTTGTTGTTGTGTACAAAAAAAAAAAAAAAAATGGCTGCAACTTCGAGTGGAATATTGAAATTTTAAGTGACTTTTTGTTTGCGTTTTTCCCCTGCTTGGCTTAATGCAAGATTGTTTGACTGAATAAAAGATGAATAGATGAAAGAAAGAATGAATGGATGAAATAAAAATTAAGACTGTTTGCGTGTGTGCAACAAACAACTGGATTTGCAACATGCTGTTTGTAATGCTGATGAAAATGTTACTATCCTTGTTATTGCAACAATGACTATGACAAGTTATTCAAGGGCCACACCGACTAAAAGAAATTCTCTCATACTTTTTGAACGGAAATCATTTAAATTGGAGATTGAACTCATAGATAGATATTTTGTTTAAATATTGATTTAGTTTGGTCTAGACTATAAACAATTTAAATATAAGAAAAAGCTGTAAAATTAAAACATATTTTTCAAGTTATTTAGTGCCTTCTAAAGTTTTTACTCCAAATTATGATAACACAGAATATTCTACAATACATGGGTCTACAACATTGCTTCTGTCCTTTTGTTGAAAAAATACTGGTCATCTTTTGGAGCGGTACACGAATCGATTTAATTTTTTCCTTCTTCATTAAACCGGAAGTGCTGGGCAGCCAGGTCGTGGCCATTGATCGAAACAATTGATAGTCCGAGGAAGCAACGTCTGGAGAATACGGTGGGTGAGTTAAGACTTCCCATTTCAACGTTTCCAAGTATGTCTTGATCACTTTCGCAACATGGGGTCGAGCATTGTTATGCTGTAAAATCACTTTATCATGCATAGGAAAAATTACAGTAAAAACAAAATCAACAAAATTTTTTTTTTGAAAAAATAATTTGTATGCATATACACAAATATCAAAAAATAACCTCGGATGTCGTATTTTGTTGTTGTTTAAAAAAATAGTTGTTTTCGATCAATAATTATTTTTACTAAACTTTTGTTTGCATCCACGAATTCCTTTACAGGTTCGCATTCAAACAATTTATTAATTGATTCAACGAATTTCGTTATTGAAGACGAACAAATTTTTTTTCTGTGCGTTTCTTTTAACTCATCTCAGTCCTCTGTATGACGACCACAAATTTTCTTATGTTCTACATCTGTGCTTATACAGCTGCATCTGCTAATATCGTTCCTATGTCTTATTAACATATAGAGTGTGTGCTTGTATAAGAGTCAGTGAGTGTTTTCTGTATTTTATTTTCCCTTTTGTTGTTTGTACATATGTATATTCAAATTGTAGCTAGCTCATTCTGCTTATGGATTATGGTAATCTCAGCTATTGTAAACTTTTTACATGTAAACACATGCAGACATGTATTTTTTTCTCTTTGGATAGATATTTACGGGCTTGTACAAACAAAAATTTTAAACTCTGGTTTCATTTATTCATTAGTTAACAAACGATTAAAGCTTAAAGAACTCTAATTTAAAATTAATATTCAGCAGTGCTTATTAACTAATAAATATTGTTATCCGAATAAATTTAGTAATTTTAGTTTAATTTAATAAATTTAACATTATCTTATAGAACTGTCTCTTACAAGTAACGAGAAAGCTCTTTAAAATATTGTTGCAGCTACAATATTATATGTATTGTAGTAATGCCTATGGTTGCTGTAAATAATATGTTATTATATTAAACATAGTTTTATTCACCACAAATATGTTTTTGTTTAAATTTTGATGTATCAGATTGTGCCAACTTCATACTACGCATACGTTAGTGTCAGTTGAAAAAGGAGATTTCAGTGCTCTGTTAACGGATATAAAATCAACTAATTTTTACTTTAATTTAATTAAAATCTTTTGATTCGTTTTTCAGACACAGCACAGAAAATCGAACACAGTTTATTTTTTATTTTTTTTTTGTTTTATAACGAAAAAAATACATGAAAATATATAAAAAAAAGATAAAAACTGATTAATCAAATCAAATGAACCGACGAAGCTCATCATCTTTTAATTTTCATGATTCTAAAAAGCGCAACCTAAATTAGCGCGTCAAGCATAATTTATCTTTCAAAAATCCTAGTGCACCTAAAAAATGAATAAGACCAAACCTAAGAGCGCAGTCTCAACCAGCGTTGTCAACTTTCAAATTTCAAAACGCACCAAAATGGGAGAAAAACGCGTTATATCGAAAAAAACGCACCCAAAAATTTTTTTCTTTATTTGTTCACAAAGTTCACAAAGCTGGGAAACATAGAAAACAAGCTATTTATAAATTTTTATCGGTATAAATGGTAGAAGCTAAAAATAGCGAATAAAAAACTCAATTGTTTGAATTTTTGTTTTCATTTTATTTTATTATATAATTGCTGAGTGATGTAAAGAAAACTGAAATATTTACAATGAAAATTCTCCTGAGGAAGTTGGGAGAAAAAAACAATGAAACGTTGGGAATATAAATTTGTTAAAAAATTTTAAAGCCACTGTTATCCAATTTAAAGCAAGGATATCTGAACAGCTATGTTTGTACTGTAAAAAAACTAAAATGGGCAGCGAATTTTAAAAATTAAATATTCGTTTTTCTTTAGATAATATACATTACTTTGTGTATATGGTTTGGTGCATTTTATACTAGAACAAAAAGTTGTGTTGACTTCGGTTCGGTGCCACCGAAAATTTAAAAACGCACCGAAATTTGGAAAAAAGCGCGCCGTCAAAGGAATTTTTCGTACAATAAATTTTAAAAAGCACCAAAAACGGTGCAAAACGTACCTAGTTGACAACGCTGGTCTCAACGCTTTTCAATTGGAAAATCCAATATTGACAGACCCAAGGCGAATTTATACAGGTGAATGCAAGCGGAAAGGCGAATTCAGTACTATGTATTTTTTTATTGTAAAACATATCGTGAATGTCAACAAATTCGCCTAAGATTGTTCAGCTAGGAAAAATTTTTATATAAACGTTAAATATAAACTTTTATAATTGTCCGTAATTAAAATCACAGACTATATTAGTTCTTCACTTCTAAATTCACACAAATTTCTTGAAATTGCACTAAATCATACAAAAAAATCTTCAGATTAAAATGGCGCGAAAAAGTTTGTAAACAAAAGAAAAAAAATTTGACAGTTTCGTTGGAAAAAACGCGAGAAGCAAAAAATAATCACCTGTGCTGTTAAGTTCACCTTGTAATGAATTAGCCTTGGACAGACCGTAAGACAAGTGTGCCCAAGGCGAATTCATTATTAGGTGGATGCATCGGCGAATTCGGTTAATAATGGCGGCACTTTCTCTGTCAAGTTTTGTTTACCTTTTTCGGCGCCATTTATATTTTTGTACATGTCTTCATCAACTACTTTTGACAGCGTAAGTGTCGCCTTTTTACACAAACAAAATACCTGTTGTTTTTTTATTGTTGTATAGTTGTAGCGAAGCGGCTACCTTATTTTTTGTATCATGAGTGTGCCCAGCCACATGCGCTTGATACTCAATTGTTTTTGTAAATGCGCTTAGGTATAGGGCTGTGCTCTTTAATACACAAATACTGCGCTCAGCATTAGTAATGAAAAATACACAAACAACTTCGTCTTTTATATTTTTTTTCGTTCTTCACCGCACACACACTGTGTGTGTGACACACAACAGCAAAGCAACAACACTTCTGCATGCTTTAATGGCAAACATTGACAACATCGATTATCAGTCTGAACTTTGCTTTTGTAATGTTTTGCTTTTTACAAAAAAAAATATTAAATAAAAACATTGTTTCCTTAAATGTATTCGTGTTTACTCTTCCATATAGAACTTGTGGGCATCACTGCCGTACGAGAATACACTTTACTCTCTCTCAGTTAGCGTCAAAACAAATGTTACTCATTTTTGCGGCAATTAGCAATCACTACTTAGGTGACTTTATTATATATTTATTCATTTTATTTAGTGATTTTTGTCTTGCGTTTTCTTTTCTGATAGAAAGTGCTGCGTTTATATTTTTTTACAATTACCATCATAGGTGTAACATTTTTGTTAGAATAGAAAACACCATTAGTGAAAGTATTGTTCACTAGACTTGTTTCATGTCTCAAAGTTAACACTTTTATTTAAGTTACTTACTTACAGCGTAAAACAAAGTTGCTCTTAACGCCTTGATTTAGGTTGCGCTGTTAAAGTGACAGTACAAGTCTGCTTATATTAGCCAACAAAAGGGGAAACCAGTGCGAATTGGTGACAGTTACAAACATAGTTGTGTTTTATTGCAGTCGTAAATATAACAATTTTCACAATAACAAGTATTTTATATTCTGCCATAGCTTGCTGTCACAAATGTGTTTAGTTGATAATGCAAAATTCATGATAATGAAGCGAATGTTTCTATATTATTTTATTGTTTACGATTCATTAGTAGGTTTTCATGAGTATTTCCAATGAATTTCTGATAGCTGTGAAAGCAAAACACTAGCAACAGAATTCATGCAATTAAGGTGGAAGACTGTGCCCCTCACTATTTTAAACAATTGTTTATTCAATTTGATGTTTTATGATATATGTACATACATATCTGTGGCATTTTATCATAACAGCTTAAGTCGAGATAAGATCAAAAAAAGTTTAGAAGGGAAATTTGAATGAAGAACTAAATTTAAAAAGAAAATAAGATAAACCATAATTAAAACTAAATTTTGCGAATAATACGAAATATTATTTCTGCAAACAAGAATTCCATATTTATTCAAATAATCAAATTAGCAGCAATTTTTACAATTTTAAAAAATCGACTTAAGCTGTTATGATAAAACGCCACAGATATATATGTACATAGGTATTTATGTTAATATTTAGTTATAGATAAATTTAAATGAAGTTTAGTTTAGCTAAAATATTTGAATTATGCATGATATTACACGCCTTTTTAAGCAATCAAACTGAAACTGATTTATTTTGCAATTTGGCAGAAATACGAACGAGTATTTCAAAGCCTGTGTGATAAAAATTGTTATAAAGTTGGAATTGCATGGGAATGATTTAATTAATTTCAACTATACGTTGAGCTGTTGGGAGTATGAAATGTTTAATTAAAATGAAATTATCGCACACAGTTTGTAAAAGAAATAAATAAATTAACCATCCCTCCAACATCATTAATATTTTTAAACTTTTTATTATTTTATAGTAAAAAACGAGTAACAGATATGTACGTAAGCTCAACAATCTGTGGGTTTTCTAATTCTTATGCCCTTCACAAAAATGTAAACGGTATACTCGTATAATAAGTTTGTGATTCCGTTTGTATTTTTTACAATTTTAATTTCCGAAACTATAACTCTGAATCAGCATTGATAAAAAATTCGATTAAGTGATGCCCGTCTTTCCGTTGCTTCGTCTGTCGGTCGATAAAATACCGTTTCTGAGAAAACCATTAAACCTAGAAAGTTTTTTCTATTACCCCATTCTATTACCCCATCTGTTCCTAGGTTTGCTATTCAAATTCAGTAAAATCGGTTCACATACTCGTATAGCTGAGATATATCTAAAATTCCGAAAAAAACATTTGTAATCAAACTTGACACAGTTATTTGGCATGGCGATTAAAAGGCAAAAAAATTTGTTTCCCGGATATCGGTCGTTATACACCCGCGATATAGCGTAAACCGATTTTTTAATGAAAATGTTGCTTAAGCGAACTTATACAACTACTTTTGCTTAAAAGCAGTTCTGGTTGTAAACCGATTTTTTTAGTGAAAATGTTGCTTAAGCGAATTTAAACAACTTTTATGCTTAATAGCAGTTCTACGAGTAGTAATAAAAAGAGGTTAATAAAACACAGGAAATGAACATTTTCGATATCGGTCCATATACATGTAGATTGGGGTATGTGTTCGACCATGCCGCACAACACTCACGCACGTTGACTAACGGACGATTAACATGAACAAACACAATTTGACATAATCTAAGGGACTTCCACATTCCCGACATTCTTTTAGGTGTAGACATAACGCAAAAATAATAATACAGACAGAGTAAAGTGAGTAGTTGAAGCAGCCGGTCGCTAGTGCGTATTGGAAAACAAATTAAATCTGCAATTTAAAACTTATGAATTAACTAAAGAATTATAACTTAAAAACTAAACTAAAGAATTATAACTTAAAACTAAACTTAAGAATTATAACCCGATTTTACTAAATTTCAATAGAAAACCCATGAATCGATGAAATAATATAATACTGAAGGAAAAAAGATTCTAAGTCTAAAGCTATGTAGACACGGTTGTCAGATGTTACAATATTGTAAGATCTGGCAACATGCTGACAATGTAGTGACAATGAAAAATTTTCCCGCGGAAGTAAATGGTGTGTCATTGTCAGACTATGGTCTGACAAATAATTCATGTGACAACAAAAATAGTCAGTTCACACAGTTGTAAGATTGTTAGATGAAAAAAATTGCCAGAAATGTTGTAAGGCATTGCCACTTATGTATATCAACAACTATCTGTTTGGCAGTGTTGCCCATCAAACTTTTTTCTGACAATGATGTTAGTTGCATTAATTTTACTACATCTGACAATTAAAACTGAGCCAATTATCTGGCAATGCCGACGAAGAGTGCTCTCACGATTGTCAGATGCCTGACAACATTGTCGTCTTACAGTTGATTGACAATGGTTTTTCTGACAACGTTGTAAGTTTAAAATTGACAGTTCACACGATTGTTATATATTTTCAGACAATTTTACTGGCAATATTGTAAGATCTAACCCAAGATGGTTGCGGGATGGTTCACAAAAGTGGTACACGGATGGATCCAAAACGCTCCAAGGTGTTGGAGGGGGAATAGTGGTGCCTAGAGCACGCAAATATATAACTCTTAGCAAAGACACCACAATTTTCCAAGCGGAACTATACGCAATAAGGGAAGCGGTTGAAATACTCTCCGAGAGGGGGCACAAGGGAGTGCTGATACAAATACTCTCTGATGCCAATCAGTGCCGAAGGCCATGAGCAGTTGTGTCTTTACGTCTAAGTTAGTACTGGAATATCACAATAGGCTAAATGAACTGGCAAGCCAGAACCAGGTTACCCTGATCTGGGTGCCAGGATATGAAGGGCATCACGGCAATGAAATGGCTGACATTTATGCCAAGAAAGGAGCGGAGGGGACTTTAATTGGACCCACTCCAACATTTGGCTTCAATAAGGGTCTCCTGAATGAGGAGATAAAAAATAGACGGTCAACATTGGAACGAGACAGCTGGTCTTGAACACTCCAAGAAATTTCTAAATTTTGATAAAAAGAGGGCCGAACGTGCTCTAAAACTGGACAGGAAAAGTCTCAGAACATTGACAGGTGCATTTACAGGTCATTATAACTGCTACAAGCACCTGCACAGGATGGGAATTTCCAACACAGATATTTGCAGATTCTGCGGTGATGAAGAAGAGTCAGTGGAGCACTTAATCACCCACTGTGGAGCACTGGAACACAGAAGATATAGGCTACTACAAGCTTATATGTCAAGTGAATGTGACTTAATATCACTCCCTATGAAGGAGCTTGTCCGTTTTCTTGACATACTCAACCCATAATGGGGCAAGGGGATGCACAATAGATCAATATTGGTCGCAGTGCAAATGGCCGATGAGGCCATATCCCATCTACTAATAATATAATAATAATAAGATCTAACAAGCGTGTGTACGTAGCTTAATGGTTTTCTCAGAAATGGTATTTCAACGGCGGACAGACTATGTACTAGTATATAAGTACACATATAGTAAAAAAAAAAAAAAATCCAGCTTAAAAAATAAAGTTTAAAGAAAATATATTGTATGCAAAATATATTAAATAATAAATTGTCAAATCATTATTATATAAGACTGCTGGGAAAAAGAGTCCCTGTGCTTGGCGTCGAAAATTGACAAGAAATCAATATTTAATGGACAGTAATAAATAAGTAACCGAACAACAACGACAACATTAATAGCAGTTGACAATACGCTTGAAGGCGACAGCAAAACCAACCAAACTCGGATGACAGAATAAGTGATGTTTGCCATTAAGATGCAGAAATATGATACGATGGTAGTTTGTATGGTCTAGACTACATAACCAATGACAATTTTTTTTTTACCCGGTGTATGCTGCATTTTAGTTTACGTAAAGAAAATAAATTTATGTGACGCTTCCATATCACAAACAGGCGACATGTCAGGCAATTTTATATGAAAAGCCCTAAACTTTTTAAGTGATTTCTCTACAAATACTAAACTCAAATATCACATTAGTTTTAAAATTATTTGTTTAAAAAATATTTGCAGGCATATGATTTTCAAGTGTAGTCAATTGTTTGATAGGCAAAGTAGTATTCATAGAAATTTGGGTTAATTTTCTAAAGCACCTCCCTCGTTGCTGTAAAATGGCTTTCTGTGAAACAGTTACACATCATTGACTTTTTACGCTGAGCATAAATTGTTCTTTCATCTTGTTGTCTTTAACGTTCGTTGTCTTTTGTTGCGCATCCTTTAGGCAAATGGCAGGAGTCAGCAAAATCGAATATCTATTTATATACAATATAAACACTTATATATAGTTTTAATAAATATTTCTTCTTTATATCACTTTTCCATTTTTCATTTTTTATTTTATGTTATCTGTTAAAGATCTCAAACATTAACTTTAGTTTCTATTGAAGATGCCAAACAGACAACATTTCCCACTAGTAAAAGATTCGACGTTTATTTTTATTGTTTAGAGATTCAAAGATACTAAATATTAAATTGCTCTAGAGCTTTGAAAACAAAAACGTTTCATTTTTATTTCAATCTAAATCAAATTTTTGTTTTAGTCTAGTCACTTAATTACTTTTTTTTTCTTCTATCTTTTGCGAGTGTAAAGACGGAAAAAAATACATTTTATTCTAAGAACTATAAGCTAAAGATATTTTTAATGTTTATGTTAGAAAAACACAAAGTCACATTGTATATATTGTTACGTTCTTGTCTCTAAAAACGCTTTTTCGTTTACATAGAAGAATCTAACACTAACAGCCTGTTCGACGATATCGAATGAAAATGTATGCGAAAGAAAGCTAGTCACTCCCATTCGAATCAATTTGGGTTTGTCTATGTCTCTCTTATTCGTTCGCATGAACTTATGTATTTTAATTGAATTTTGACACATCGTTCGCATAGAATAAAGTTAGAAAAATTTCAAATCAATTTTCTTTCGCCCTGAATGCGAATGAACTTATCCTTTCGACATCGGCGAACTGGCTGTAAAATATCCTTCAGGCTATCAGACGTATGTAATGTTCTTCAAGCTGAAATATTGGCTATGAACAAAGCGGCCAGATGGCTGACGTTTCACAAGATATTCGGTAGGGATATCATGATAGTAACTGACAGCAAACAACTTCCTGATTGGAATATATACTAATTCCAGTCTGGCCGAAGAATGCCGGACATCTTTAAACAAGATGGCGAGATATTCTAACCTAACCCTAAAATGGCTACATGGACACGGACCCAGCAACGGCAACAACATCACTGATGACCTAGCCAAAAAGGGAACAATCCTAGAGAATAGGGATATAAATCTCTTTTGTGGACAAACCTTATCAGCGTGTGGGAAAAGAGGAAAACCCCACGCGCTAAAAAGTGTCCCAGAAAAACAGCTCACAGAGCCCACACGTCTTATATCAAGGAATTTGTGGCCGCACATTAACTCTAAGAGAAAGGGAAGCTATTAAAACTGCTCAGACCTCACCTGAGAGTCACTGTAGCAGTCATCACTGGACATTGCCCGTTTGGGAAACATGCCAGAAGACTAAGCTTACCCTATAATGACTTCTGCAGAAGTTGCAAAGACGGGGAAGAAGAGGTGACAATCCTTCATCCCTCTCAGAATATGCCTGGAATTAGAGCATCATCGCCTAAGACATCAAGGCGAGAGGAGCTTCACTACCATATCATGTCTGGCCCTGGTCAATCCGACCGCGCTAGATTCTTTCATAAGGAGCGGCGGATGGCTAGTACATCAGCAAGTAATGCCACATTAAGCAGTTACCCACCTTTCCTTTCCCTCGCCCTCACTTCCACTATATCCGTCCTACTTTTATTTTTTTCAAATCTACAATCCGACTTTTCAGGCACTCACAAAGGGAACGATCTTCAGAACCTAAGTGAGCTGGAGCATCAAGGTACTTTTTGGAGAATACAGCGGCCTGCCTACTTAACTTAACCCAATGTTGTGTTGGACTTCCGAAACCCAACCCTCACCAATAGTTAATTGGTAGCACAGGAATCAGCAAAGCCCCCGATAGTTCTGCTTGCAGACCATCTCGGTGCTGATCATGGTTGACTTGCTTACCTTGGCTGCAATGTTCCGGCTATGGCTTAAACCTAAAGTCGCAGGAAGGTGAATTAGTGTCTCTAATAACTAGGGTATACTGCCTGAAAAATTACATACAGGTTTTATAGGAAGGCCTGAGTTCTTCAGTAAAGGCTATAAACATATTGTTAAGAATTTTTGTCACATCTAACCCAGTGTATAGCTGTTGATCTGCTTATTATAAATTTACAACACATTCATGCAAACAAGATAAAACTAAATACACAAACAAACAAACATATATGATTTAAGGTACGTAAAATTCAAAGTTAATCAACTACAAATGATGTTGTTGTTGTTCTTATATTCTTGGTATTCGTTTTATTATTGTTTGTTGTTGTGACTTGCTTATTGTTCGCAAGCATGTGTATGAATGTGTATATGCGAAAGAGATACATTTGTACATTATGAACGACTAGAAACTTCATGTCGATTGTAGAAACTTATAAAGACGTATAAATAGCAGGCAGCTGGGCAACAACGAGTCAGTTTGCTTTGTGCAGGACAGTCATAAGTCAAATTAAGCAAGTCAAGTACTTTGGTACACGGTGGTATCAAGTATAAATAAAGTTGTGAATTATTTAAGTACTGTATAACGAATATGTGTGTAAGTCATTATTTCATTTACAAATGAAGAATCTGCAAAAGCGTTTTTAGAGGCAAAAACGTAACAATATGATAGGAGTTGCGATCTGTGAGAGCCTTGCAAGCTACAAGGGCGCACTATTGAATCGTGTAAAATTCACTCCGTCATATTAACCCGACAAAGCAGGTGCTGATGTAAATCATTTTCACAATCTATGTATTGGCTATGTTTCGTTTAATCTATGACGTGTCCATTTTCTGTCTATGTTTATACGTATATTTTTCCAGCCTATGTCTAAAACAGCTAAATGTTTTGTCTTACTTGTATATTATTCTCTCTCTCTCTCTCTCTCATTAAAATAAAAATACGAAGGAAGTTTTTTTTCTCATTATATTTATGTTTTATTTCCTCTTGTTTTTTTAATTTATTTCACAAAAAATGTTTTGTTTAATTTTATGGTTAAATTGTTTAGTTAATTTATTTTCATTATCTTTAGTGTTTTATTATTTTAAATTTATTAAATATTATTAAGAATTTCATTGTTGTTATTTATATTTTTATTTAAATGGTAATTTATTTTATTTAAATTTAACTTAATTTAATAATTTACAAGGATTTTGCTGTTTTCATTAATCATGCTAAAAATATATTTTTATTTAAATTGGAAAATATTTATCTCCTTTAGTTTTAAATTTAAAAAAATTTTACAAGTTCCACATTTAATACAATTTTTAAGGATGTCATAATTTTAGGTTTATTTTTCTGGTGCTTAAAGATGTATTTTTTTTCGTAATTTTACTTTTTTTGTTGTAAATTTTAAATTGCTTTTGCAATTTCTGATTATAAATGTTATTTGTTTGTGTTGAATTTTTTAATGAGTATGAAAATAACGGGACTTTCAATACAGTGGATGACAAAAATTGAATAAAAACCTCTTTTTTTTTTTGTTGAATTTCAAACCTGATTTTAAAATTTGTTTTTAATTTTTGGAACTTTTTTATTCTCTTCTCAGCCAATTGAGAAATGTAAACACTCATAAAGATCTAAATAAAACATCATTTGTTTTCGAAATATTATTTGATTAAATTTTTTTTTTTATTTAAATATTTTTTTTTGGCAATATAGAACTTTCAGTTAAGCCGATTAAAAATCGCAGACATTTAATTTTTTGCTCGCTAATAACAAAACTTCTAGAAAGATTTTAATGAGATTTAATTAATATTTCCATCGATAAGCAATTTAAATGAAATATTTCCTCCGATTATAATTTGAACTAAAATATTATTCAGTTGTAGAAAAATTGATATCAGCCAGTTCGTCGATGTCGAATGGATAAGTTCATTCGCATTCTAGGGGAAAGAAAATTGATTTGTGTTTTTTCTAACTTTATTCTATGCGAACGATGTGTCAAAATTCAATTAAAGTACATAAGTCCATGCGAACGAATAATAGTGACGTAGACAAACCCAAATTGATTCGAATTTGAGTGACTAGCTTTCTTTCACATACATTTTCATTCGATATCGCCGATAGCTGTACGATTTGAATACTCATTGTTAGTTCACTTTGTAAAGATTCAATATATAAATAAAAGATAAAAAAAAATAATTTCTAAGGTAAAAACCTATGCCGGCGATATTATTAACCTTTATAGTGACTTGCGAATTCAAAACACGCATACAACAGTTTTGTAATAGATTATTGAGAATATATACATATACTTTAATCTATGACGAAATTGTCGCGGCGGTGTTTGTAAATTTGCCAACCACAATGAAAGATATTCACCCATATTTCTTAAATTGGGCGGGATTCGTAATTTTAATTTTTTCCATTTTACTCCAATTTTTTTTAAGTTTAATTTTCTTTATTAATTTTTTTATGTTTTTGTTTGAACTCGACGCTAAAAACTGTGACGACAAAATAACCGACAATTAAAGACAATATTGCCGTCATTTTCTCTTGTATAATATTAAATATGTGTCGGCAGTTATCGATACATGCCAATATTGACAACAGGAATATCGATTCACCTCAAAATTTAAAAATCGGCGTCGTCTTGTATTACCGCCGACAAGCAGAATATGGGTGATTATTTGGTATTACCAACAGAACTGTTAGGTGGCGATTCAAATGGCAACTCGAAAAAAAAACTTTTGACGAAAAAGTTTTTCAAAAATCCAAAAATCTAATGGCGTTTTATTTTCTAAAGCTACGTAAATTAATGCAACTGACAATGGCATCATTGTCAGAAAAAAGTTTGATAGGCAACACTGCCAAAGAGATGGTTGTTGATATACATAAGTGGCAATGCCTTACAACATGTCTGGCAGTTTTTTTTTCATCTAAAGCGGCCCATAGACGTTTCAATTCAATTGTGAATTGACTCTTTCAACTGAATTGAGTATTGCCCACTTACTTCATAAACTGAATTGAACGATTTTCATTCAACTATTAAATTCAATGAAATTATAGACAATTTAAAAAATATATAACGTTCTCTTTGCAAAACCACTACAAATATAAATTTGGAGACCTGATCAAGAGGCTCGAACACACACAACACAATCGAATTGAAAGACTTGCTAGTCAACTTGAAAAAATCAAAACATTTTAATTTTTCTTCAACCAACTCGACAACTGCCAAACTAATCAATTGATAAAGCCATACACGCTTTGATTTAGACAACAAGCGACTCAGTTGCCAACTGAATTGAAACGTGTATGGGGTGCTTGTGTATTTTAAATTAGTAATGCCATCGTTTTTTTTTCTGCACAGCAAAATTTGGTATAAAAGCACTTCAAAACTGAAACGCTAATTGCTCTTTATTGTTTTATACAATGTTTTGTGTTGTATTGTAAATGTAAAATATGTAACACTTCTTAGAAATTAGGGGGGTTACTCTCTATTGCGATGCGAAAGGAAAATCAAAGAATTGGTACTCTGTATTGCGTTTGCGTATTTTCTTTTCGCATTTAATTTATCCTTTTCGCACATTTTATTTTATAATTTTTCGCTATTGTTTATTTTGTGGTACCAGTGTTGGTTCATTTACAAACTAGTTCGCGAAAAAGTTTGTGCAAACGGCACAGAGTACCAAATTATACTCTTATCGCATTTACCTTTCGCATCAAACTTACTGTCGCATCGCAATAGAGAGTAACCCCCCAGGTTAGCATTTAAAAATGTTGTCTAATAAACATTTTAACATTTTATTTTTAAGAAAAGAAAACGCCATAACTCTATTCTTTACTTTCTGTAAAATATTCCCATATATTTTTTTTTAAAATCAGGTTCTAAATTTACAGTTTTTTTTTGTAACATAAAACAATTTATTTTCTCATTTTTTTTTAAATTTAATTTTTTCTGCTTTTATTCATGATATTTTTTTAATGTATTAAAATCATTTCATATCAATTATTTTATACTTAAATCGAGTATTTTAATACAAGTGTCTTAATTCTTAATGCTTTAAAAAATGTAATTCAATTGTTTTCTTTTTCAAATATTTACAAATATTTTCAAATATTTCTTTAAATTATTAACAGATATATATTGTATGTAAATATGTTTTAATAAAACTGTAACAAAATTTAAATGTCTTAGGAAAAAGTAATATAAAAGAAAAATATAATTAAATTAAATTTAATATATTTCCTTTTTAGAAATAAAACTGTTTATAAAATAAATTTTATTTGAAATTTTCTTAAAGAAAAATTGGCAGGACTTCCTTTTTTTTTTGTTTTTGCTGTGTAAAAGAGTTTGTATTTTTTTTTATTTTTTCAAATAAATGACCACAACAGTTGAATTTATTGTTGTTTTTGTTGTAGTTGTAGTTGTTATTGGTGTTGTGCCTGTAGGTGTTTTGTTTGTTTGATTGTGTGTGGTAAATGTGTGCGTGTCTTATTTGAACATACAAAGTACCAACCAGCATCAGCTTCAGCTTTTTCCGGTTCTCGTTGTTGTCTTTCTTGGTTTAATTTTTTAATTTCTTTAGTTCTTGCTGTTGCTGTTAATGTTGTTGTTCTTGTTGATGTTGTCAGCTGACAAATATGTTTGCTGTAGAATTTTCTAGAACAGTGTGAGCAAGTGTGCCTGTGTATGTGTGTGTATGTTTAACTTAATTTATTACCTAAAAACAAAATAAGAATTGGTTTTTTGTTGTTGGTTTTTTTTTTAAAGTATGTAAGTGAGGTGTTGTTTTTTAATTATTTAAGTTGAATGATTTCAGCATGAATTTGTTAAAAAGTAATCATTTTCTTTTTGGCTTGTTTTTAGATTTATTTTCTACAGTTTTTGCTTAAAAAAAATTTCCAGATTCGTTGTTGTTCTTGCTGTTGTTACTTTCTTTCTAAATTTTTTTTGGTCTAGTTTTTAATTATTTTGAAATCAGATTTGGCGTGAACAAACAAAACGTTGTTTTAAACACACTCTGTGCCCACTTCTCTTAAAGGCTCTTTGAACTGAAAATAAAGAAAACAGGAAAAATAGAGAAAAATTAAAATTTGTTAAAAATTGGGAGATTGTAAAATGTCAATAAATAACATGAAAATTAAAACAAATCATATTAAACGTAAAAGGTGTAGACTTAAAATCAATATGTTGCTGCTTAAAATTAAAAATTATGTACATGTTAAAAATGAAAATTATTACGTTAATCCTGATTAATTGTGATTTACGTTGTGAGCAAAGTTTTTAATAAGATTTGTGGTGTTATAGCCGCCAGAGCACTAATTACCCACAAATCTGCACTTAGAGTTATGTACAATGTATTATTATAAACAAATTATTCGAATTTTGGTTGTAGTGCCCACATGTCTGCCAGTCAGCATTTACATCTATTTACGAAATGTAATAGGTTCATTACAGCTATGCCCTATGGTAATAAATATTCGATTATATAGTCGAAAAATTATTTGCAAGCTACACTTCAATGATTATTTCAATGGAAAATTAACAAATATTTATTCGATTAAATATTCGAATAAATATTCGAATAATTATTCGAATAAATATTTGAATAATTCGAATAATTGTTTGAATAAATATTTTAATAATTGTTCAAATAAAAATTCGCATAATTAGTTGAATAAATATTCGAATAATTATTCGAATAAATATTCGAAAAATAATATAATCGATAAAAAAATATAGTTTTTATTTATTTTTCTAGGATAAATTTTAGGGTAATTATTTTTTATATATGTTTTTTTTCTAAAAATATATAATTTATTTGTAGGACAAAATATTCGAATAAGAAAAGGAACAAACAAATAAACATCTAATCAGCTAAATAAATATCCGCATATACAGAGCGCCTGCCGGAAAGGTATACTACTTTGTTTGCTTATAATTTTTGATTGAAAAAATTTTTGTCACTTTTATTCGTTCGCATGTACATATGTATTTTAATTGATTTTTGACATATCATTTACATAGAAAAAGGTTAGACAAATATATATTTTCTTTCGCCTAGAATGTAAACTGGCTGTAATTAACTGGTTTACGAGTAATGAACGGGAAACACTCGAATCATTTGTATAATGTAGGGAATATTCGATCAGATAAGAAAAAAATGTTTGAATGCATTATTTAAAGGAAGCATAAAAAAACTCCGGAGTAATTTGTAAAATGAAGCGAATATTCGTTAATAGCGAACATATACAAATAATTTCTTCAAAGGCAACATAAAAAACTATCGAATGAAATAATTATTCGAATAAATATTAAAACTATTATTAATGTACATATTCAATGTATAATGTATTTGAAATGAGTTTTATTTGGTGTTTATGAGACACAGTTGAGTGATACGTCTAGAAAATTTGTATGAAATATACTAAATATTTAAAAAAAAAAAATTTCTGACGTATCACTCAATCGTGTCTTATAAACACCAGATTAGTAAAATTTTGTATGGAATTTCTGAACTAAAATACATTTCAAATTCATTTAAATTTTTATAAATATGCCCATAAATTTACGATATTTTTGGTATTAACATTATTATACAAAAAAAAAAAAAAATTTTAATAATTTTTAATATATGTGCATATTCGATTATTTATGCCAGTTCTCTATGGCTGAAAATTTACACCAACTGACTTAAGCATCTAGATGGGCATTGTATTTTACTACACTTGTTTGTCTAACCAAAATTAGTTTAAAAAATAAATTGGCTTCCCTCTCAATTTCGTTGTGCAAACAAACCGGAATTGTTGCAGCATTTGTTTACCTTTGTTAAAGCTTTAAAATAATTTAAATGATTCTCAGTTCCTTGACTTTTGTTTTCCTGCACACTACTTTTTATTACTTTCACTGCCTGTTGTTTTTTCTATTGTCTTTGTTTATTTTCGTGAAAAAACTGAGTTGTGAATTTCAAATGTTTATTTATGAAATTAATTTACTTTAATGAAAATTTTCATTTGTCACTTATGATTCATGAACTGTTTGCCACCCGCCGCCACTTCTTATTGTTTGGGATGTTTTGCTAAATTGAGGAATAATCCCCAACTGGAAAATATAATAAAATATTCTTATATTAAAAGACCCATTTCAAGGAAAACAGAAATGACTGAAAGCAAGTAAAAAAAAAAAAAACAATTAATAGCGAAATTCTTATTGGGAAAGGCTATTTTATTACAAAAGTCAAATAAGACATGCTTTTTCTACCGGAAAATTGGTAAACTTCCGAAAAATTTGAAATTTTGTGTTGAATTTACACACAAAAACAAATTTTCCTGAAGAAGTCTTCCAAAGGAAGACGAACTATTGAAAAATATATTAAACATTAAAAAAAAGGACCTTGAGCTGAACGAATTTTTTGCAAATATTAAAATAAAATAAAATAAAGTAAAATGAAAAATAAAATAAAATAAAATAAAATAAAATAAAATAAAATAAAATAAAATAAAATAAAATAAAATAAAATAAAATAAAATAAAATAAAATAAAATAAAATAAAATAAAATAAAATAAAATAAAATAAAATAAAATAAAATAAAATAAAATAAAATAAAATAAAATAAAATAAAATAAAATAAAATAAAATAAAATAAAATAAAATAAAATAAAATAAAATAAAATAAAATAAAATAAAATAAAATAAAATAAAATAAAATAAAATAAAATAAAATAAAATAAAATAAAATAAAATAAAATAAAATAAAATAAAATAAAATAAAATAAAATAAAATAAAATAAAATAAAATAAAATAAAGTAAAATAAAATAAAATAAAATAAAATAAAATAAAATAAAATAAAATAAAATAAAATAAAATAAAATAAGATAAAATAAAATAAAATAAAATAAAATAAAATAAAATAAAATAAAATAAAATAAAATAAAATAAAATAAAATAAAATAAAATAAAATAAAATAAAATAAAATAAAATAAAATAAAATAAAATAAAATAAAATAAAATAAAATAAAATAAAATAAAATAAAATAAAATAAAATAAAATAAAATAAAATAAAATAAAATAAAATAAAATAAAATAAAATAAAATAAAATAAAATAAAATAAAATAAAATAAAATAAAATAAAATAAAATAAAATAAAATAAAATAAAATAAAATGAAATAAAACAAAACAAAACAAAACAAAACAAAATAAAATAAAATAAATTAAAATAAAATAAAATAAAATAAAATAAAATAAAATAAAATAAAATAAAATAAAATAAAATAAAATAAAATAAAATAAAATAAAATAAAATAAAATAAAATAAAATAAAATAAAATAAAGTAAAATAAAATAAAATAAAATAAAATAAAATAAAATAAAATAAAATAAAATAAAATAAGATAAAATGAAATAAAATAATTATTTGATATTTAATTATTTGATCTTGTTTTGGTAAATATTTCTTATTTTTGCAGCAAAAGATGTTTTATGTTATATAAGTATTTGTTTTCAATATTTCGATAACAATTTGTTATCATCGTCAGGAAAATTAATATGTTATTAAAACATTTTTCAATTTGAAAAATTATTGTCAAAAAATTTCTATATACAAAAAATCTATACACCAATTTTTTTTGCTGCAAAAATAAGAAATATTTAAAACAAAATAATATAAAATAAAATAAAAACTAAAAAATCTAACGCTAGGTAGCTTCAATATCCGCCCTTGTGTTGTTAACGAGTCATTCGTCTGTGTTCTGCAAACAGCACATTAATTTAAATTTTTGAAAAATATATGTATTTGATTTCATGAAAACTTTAATTTAAAATATCTTTTAAATTTTATGGAATTAATTCGAGTGCACACTTTATTAGAGCAAAAAATAAATAAATTGAATAAATTGTTTCATTGAATAATATTTCTGTTCAAGTGTATTTTAAAAAGTGTATGTACCGTGCAAACGTGTGCGCTCCACTCCACTCCATCGTACACTTAAGCTTTCATTCATTTCAATTACTTTTCCATTCCATTCCAAGGAGAATGAGTTTAAATGTTTTTTTTTTTTTGCATGGAATTGCTCATTTTTGTGCGTGTGGTTGAACGAACAATTATGAAATTTTGCGAAAATGAATTAATGCATACACACGCACACTTTTATTCATTTATATACGAAACCACAATTAATTAAATAATTTTATAAAATAAATTCAAATTATATATTTAAATAATGCTGAAATACATAAATTAAAGCATACATTAAATAATATATGTACGTGTATTTTATTTTATTTTTTTTTTTCAATAAAAAAGCGAAAATCACTTAACAATGAATATTAAACAAGCTTATAGTCTAGGGAACTTATAAAATCTGGTTTTTATATAAACGCCTTCTCTGCAAATATACAAACTCTATTCCAGTGAACAGTTCTTGACTATGCTTCAAATCTAAAACCAAATGAACACAGCTTAATAATCAGTGATGAAGGTCCTAGTGACTATATTTTCGGGAGCTCAAACGCCTTTATAGGAACAGATGTCTTGCCATAGATATCTGCCTAAATGAGGAGCTGTATGACCAGGAGCCGGAATAGATTGCTTAAGGATTAATGCTGTTAATGGGCACCGTTGGTCTACAATCTTACATGTTTTGGTATTTGACCGGTTTAGGGAATTGTTTCCCCGGGAAGCAGGTTTTGCCTTGATGTATCCCTAACTCGAGCCCCTCGTTTACTAAGTCAAAAAGGCTAAGGTGATTAAAAGGTTATTATTCGACAGGTTTTTACCAGTTTTTATTTTTGGTTTTACGAAAACCGGGATTTTTAAACTGTCTGTGTTTTTCGAATACCGAATAAACCGGGGTTTTTAGTACGGTTAACCTGGAATTTAAAATATATACATATAGGGTGTTTTTTTAAGCTAGATAGAACTTTAAATTGTAAAAAGTAACACAAAAAATTAAATTTTGATGAAACATTTTTTTTATTTGTTTCAGTATACTCTGACAAATCATCATGAATAGACTCACGCTTGAACAACGCTACGAAATTATCCAAATTTACTTTGAAAATCAGTCGTCGATTCGCGCGTTGTTTTATCGCAAAATTGTGTTCAGCGATGAGGCGCATTTTTGGCTTAACGGGTTTGTTAATAAGCAAAATTGCCGCATATGGAGTGAGACCAATCCACAAGAGACCCTACAGACTCCATTACATCCAGAAAAATGCACTGTTTGGTGCGGTTTTCATGCTGGTGGCATCATCGGACCTTATTTCTTCAAAAATGAGGCCGGAGCTCGCGTTACGGTCAATGGAGATCGTTACCGCACCATGATCAATGATTTTTTGTTTGAAAATATGGATGACATTGATCCGGAGGAGATGTGGTTTCAACAGGATGGCGCTACGTGCCATACGGCGAACGCAACCATCGACTTACTGAAATTTGGCGATAAGTTGATTTCGAGAAATGGACCTGTCAATTGGCCTCCAAGGTCGTGCGATTTGACACCTCTCGATTATGTCCTGTGGGGCTACGTGAAGTCACTGGTTTATGCTGATAAACCAGCAACAATTGACGCCTTGGAGGCCAGCATTGTTCGTGTTGTTCGTGACATACGGCCAGCAGTGCTCGAAAAAGTGGCCCAAAATTGGACGTCCAGAATGCGCTTCGTCAAGAACAGCCGCGGTGCCCATATGCCCGAAATCATTTTCAAATGTTAATGTCACGTATTGATCTTTCGAATAAAAAAAAATTTTGATTACAATTTAATTTTTTGTGTTATTTTTTACAATTTCAAGTTCTATCGGGCTTAAAAAAACACCCTATATATAGATACAAAACCTATTTTACGTGCTGTTCATAGGACACAGACGAGCAACTCGTGTAGAAAATTTTGTATGAAAGTTACTCAATTTTTGAATGATTTCCATATAAAATTTTTTAGATGTGCTCGCAACTGAAATATTTTTATGAGTGTGTAGAATGATCGTTTGTGTACTGACTCTAGAATACTCGCACATTTTTCCGTAGCACACGTTCATCGTTCAGAGTTCATCCATTTATGGTCGATTGCCCGGCGAATCGTACTACGCATTACAGAGAGAATTCGTTTTGCAGCCGTACACTTCACCTGTGGAATAAGTTGCCTGCAGACGTGTTTCCTGTCTGTTATAGCGCCCCCCGGGGAACAGGTTTTGCCTTGGCGTATTCCTAACTTAGGCGCTCTGTTTTTCGGGGAAAAGAGGGGAAGGGGTCCCTCGTTTGGTGCGGCAAACAAACCTCTAGGAAACCACATGACTTATGTTGTGTTGGCTTCCGAAACCCTTACCAAGGGTATAAATTGGCAGAACGGGGATCAGCATGGCCCCCGGGAAGTTCTGCTTGCGGTTCGAGCCGGGTTGATCATGGTTGAGGTGCCTACGTTGGCTGAAACGTTCTGGCTGTGGTTGAAACCTAAAACGCAGGAAGGGAGTGTTAGTATCCTTGATAATTGCTTGGTGATGGCTTTTTTCGAGGGCTAACAATCTCCCGAGGATGTGTTGACTATACAACAGATACGTATACTGTAAGGAACCAGTGGTGATGATTGAAGGGTGAGTTGGTTTAAGGGCTGATGCTCTTAATGAGCTTCGGCCTACCAACTCATTAAGCCTTGTCCTCCATTGATTGCTGGGAAATTGCATACATGAGGGATTAGAAAGCCCGAACTCCTCAACAAGAAGTTGTTCATATGACCGCAATCTTATGACAAGAATTGCTACCTGTGTGAGCCTAGCAAGCCACACGGGGGCGCTGGTGAATCGTGAAAAATTCACTGCGTGGAAATGATCCACCATCAGGTTAGCCCGTCAAGGCAGGTACTGATGTAAATCATTTTATCCTCAAGGCATATCTCAAAATTAACTTTAGAACTTTGGAGCTGCCATATTTTCTGCTGTAAATTTTGTAACTTCAGTTGTAAAAATGGGAAAAAGGTCATGTTGACTTTTTCGTTCACGTTAACTAATGTTAAGGTTAACTATCGAGAACTTTAGCGTTGGGTTGTAATAATGGCCCATAGTGAAACAATAATGAATAAATAGTATTCTTATTAAAAACTTTAAATTAAAGTTTCCAAAATTTCCTTTAGATTTAATAATAAAAAATATCGTTACAATTTTAGAGATTTTATGACAAGATAATATTAAGCTTAACTATTTAATGGGACATCCTGCATAAAATAAATGATTACATTTACTATAAAATTTAAACTGTTAAGTGTTAAATAAATATTAATAAAACAAAAGTAATAAAATGTAGCAAAATAATTTAATAAACAAAAAATATTTAAAGTAGTTAAAAAAAAAATATTATTGACAATAAAATAATGAAATTGTTTTTTGTGTTGTTGATTGCGTCAAATAAAAAGTACATAAATATTATTTATATTCTTTTTTGTTATAAAAACAATCAATTAATTTATGAACTTACCACCGTTCCATTCGAAAATGAAATCCTTTGTTTTTGTTCATTTGCTTTTATACAATTTTGCTTCATTCTTTTTTTGTTTTTTTTTTGTTCAAATATATCAATAATAATTAACAAACAAAATTGTATAAAATGTAACAACGTTATTGTTTTAGTTTATTTTCTTGTTTCCAATCGACACAAAAAAATGATTAAAGAGAGAAAAAAAAGTTGCCATTAATGAAGCGAGATTTATAGAATTATTAATAAATTCATGCTGTTGATCATCATACTATGGAAATGTTAAAATAATATATTAATAATAAGTTTTAAAGGAGGATTTCACAAATTTGTGTTAATATCACAATTTCAGGGCAGCCGGAGATACATATCTTCAACGTCTTGAGCCTGGGATTTAGTACTGCCCAGGCTGTGTGAGATTTAAAAAACAAACCAAAATTATTAAAAAAAAAAGATCTGTTGTAAATGAAAAAAAAAAAAAAATTCTAAAAGCTTTTCTTTTGGGTTTTTTTTGGTGTAAATATGATGGCTTTACATCAATACTTGTTGTTAATCGAATCGACTAACATGATTATAAAATGTTTACATCATTTTATGTTTTAATAGTTAAATTAATAACTTTTTTTTAAATGGAAAATTACTGGTTACTCAACTTGTTTTGCGTTCCGAAAACTTTGTTAGTCGATAAGATTACTTAGTGTTGCGAACAGAAACCTGCCTTTTTGGGAAAAAATATATTTTCAAATTATTAAAGAAATATTTTCTGTGATTGATAATTATTATATTTTGCTTTCAAGGAACCTTAAAGTATAAAGTTTTTTATCAACTTGTTTTTATTTTTATTTATATAATTAATTTATTAAACACTAAACTTAATTTGTCTATGGATCTTAAAAATATTAAAAAAATTTTCTACGTATTTTATATGCGAATGATAGATGAATGATAAAAACCCTTTTCGACGTACATTTTATTCAATATAGCAAAACGTTAAATGAAAAATTAAATTCTTAAATTTTTTTTTTAATAACGAACAATATTTTCAAAAAAAGCAAAAATAAAACTTTCAGTTTCCCTATGGCTCAATAGCAAAATACAAATATGAATTGAAATATATCGCTTCTTTATATCAAAATAGTCATAACTATAAAAAGCTTGTTTCAAGAAAAACACTTCACAAATTTATGGTTTCCATATAAGTCTTAGAAAATTTTTGTTAGATATCTCCTAAAGGAAACAATTTAAAACTAATTTGAATAAATTTTTGGAACATAATAAAAGGTAGTACTGTTAACAATTCTGCATTGTTAATTCAAAAAGCTAAATTTTTTGAGATATGTCCATGTTGCAATAAAGGAGCGATATGTTTCGAATTCAACTTTGCTAAGAATGTATTTTTGTTTGTCCTATAGGAATTAAAAGTTTTGCTGTCTTTGTCATAATATTTGTTTTTTTCTTCTTCTTAATTTTAGACAATTTAAGAGAAATTAGCATTTAATGCATCTGCAACACTTATATAGCGAAAATAGAACCAACATATCGGAAATCACCTGTAAAATTTTTTCTTTTTCTCTTGATACTCAATAAAATGCTCTCTTTGAAATCAGCTGATCTTTTTTTATTCTTTAATATGTTTTCAGATTAAGTTTTTGCTTAAATTTTGACATTATTGGACCTACAAAAAGTTTCTTTCCATAAAGTACCTTTCAAGAAAATGATATTATTAAGAAATACCTTTTGAGAAATATAAATTTCAGATTCGATAAAGACGCTCTATACAAATTTTAATTAAAAAAAATTACTCATAAAAAAACATTTTTTATGTTCCTTTTAAAAAAAGTACCTTATAAAAAGGGTACCTTTTGAAAAAGTAACTTCTAAAACCTTTTTATTTAAACTGCTTTCAAAAGTAAATCCTATTGAAAAGTGCATTCTATGATAAAATAACTTTCAAAAAATACCTTTTTAAAAAAGTATCTTTTAAAAATCATACCTTTTAATAAAGGTACCTATTAAAAAATAACCTAACAAAAAACACCTTTTAAAAGAAACCTTTTAAAAAAGTATCTTTTAAAAAAAGTACCTTTCAAAAAAGTAACCTTTTAAAAAAAGTGTCTTTTAAAAAAGTACCTTTTAAAAAAAGTACTTTTTAAAAACATTACCTTTTAAAAAAAGTACCTTTTAAAAAAAAGTACCTTTAAAAAAAGTTTCTTTTAAAAAAAGTACTTTTTAAAAAATTACCTTTTAAAAAAAGTACCTTTTAAAAAAGTACCTTTTAAAAAAAGTACCTTTTAAAAAAAGTACCTTTTAAAAAAAGTACATTTTAAAAAAAATTACCTCTAAAAAAAGTACTTTTTAAAAAAAGTACCTTTTAAAAAAAGTACCTTTTAAAAAAATTTCCTCTAAAAAAAGTACCTTTGAAAAAAGTACGTTTTAAAAAATGACCTTTTAAAAAAGTACCTTTTAAAAAAAGTACCTTTAAAAAGAAGTACCTTTTAAAAAAGTAACTTTTAAAAAAACTACGCTTTAAAATAAGTACCGTTTAAGAAAAGTGCCTTTTAAAAAAAGTACCTTTTAAAAAAGGTACTTTAAAAAAAAGTACCTTTAAAAAAACAGTTTAAAAAAGTACCATTTAAAAAACGTACCGTTAACAAAAAGTGCCTTTTAAAAAATGTATGTTTTAAAAAAAGTACCTTTTAAAAACAAATAATTTTTAAAAAAAGTACGTTTTAAAAAAGTAACTTTTAAAAAAGTACTTTTTAAAAAAAGTAGTTTTAAAAAAGTAGCTCTTAATAAAATTACCATTTCAGTTTAACTCATTTGAAAGAAGTAGCTTCTAAAAAATAACCCTAAAACAGTATTTTTCTATAAAATGCTCTTTAAGAAAGGCGTAATAGTGATAAGGAATTTCTTGAAAAGTACTTTTTAAAAAGTGTTTATTTTTTTAGAGACACAAAAAATGCAAAGTTTTTTGTTCGCCTGTAGAAACGCTTAGAGTCTTTCGCGGAAATGAATCAAACCTGCAACCTCGAGACTGCTAGTCGAGTACTTTCCAAGTTGCCCATCGAAGCAGTCAATTCTTTTTTAGATACCACTTTTGAAACTATATAATAAAAGTTTTAAAAATAATTACTGCTTAAGAGAAATCACTTTTTAATTAAGCATTTTTGTAAAAATTGTAACTTTTTAAATATGATCTTTTTGAAAATAGTATGCTTTGAAGAATGGACATTTAGAAAGAGTGCTTTTTGAGCCAAGCTACCTTTCTAAAAAACTTTAAAAAAAGGAACTTAAAAAAGTACAATACTTTTCAATATAATATTTAAAAAAAAGAGGCATTTATAAGTTTTTAAAGGAAGTGAGTCTTAAGTAAACTGCGTTTAGAAAAGGTTTAACAGAACAATTAGTTTTTTAAAGGATAACCCTTAAAAATGTTTTTTAAAAAGCATCAAGTTCAGAGAAAAGACATTTAAAAAATCAATTTTTAAAAATTTGCCTTATTTAAATTAAACACTTAGTTCATACGAAACTTATCAAACAAGATATTCTTTTTTTTCTTTTTTTCTTTGAAAAAGTTTAACATGGAGCAACCAATTTGTATAAATTATATTCTCAATTTATTTCAAATTAACTCGTTTTTAAAACTTTTTTTGAAAATAGTGTTCGTATTTATTTTTTATTGTAACATAAACAAAATTTTTAACTCCAGCTTATTCTTATTTTATGTTTTCAATACATTTAAATTAAAACTACTTATTTTATTTATGTACGAGATAAAAATTTACTTGGCCAATGATATATAAAAATGATAAATTAAATATGAAAAAAGTTTGTTTCTTTACTTTTATTTTCAATACTGCGCAAACAGTCTTCTTTGTGAACAATGCAGCTAAAACAATGAAAAGAAATTCGAAAAAGAGAAACATAAAGTTGCAATAAAAATTGTGATTTGGAAATTATTTTTATGAATGCAGAATGTTTAGATATAAAGCTAAAAGCTAAAGTTTTGTTTTAAATCAAAAGAAAGGAAAACGAAAAACTTCCAATTTGTTGTCTTATGAGTTGAAAAATTTATATACAAAAAACTAAGTTTAATGATGTTTTTTATAGCTACTATTAAATTAAATATACTATTTATATTTGACTATTTATACGTTTGACTTTTGTTGATAATAAAATTAAATTATTATGAATGGTTCTAGAATTTCATATAGTTAAAATCATTTATCAAATGCGGGCTTACCTCTTCATCGACCGTACTGGGAAACATGCGCACCGGCAAATTCTTCTCCAAACTGAAATGATCTTCAGTGGTTTTGCGGTAGACAGGATTTTCGAAATTCATAGAATTAATCGAGCGCCTGCTGCAATAGCGATAGCCGCTATAAAGAAGCTAAAGAAGCGAAAAAGAAATACTCAAATAAAATAAATTTGTTTCTGTGAAGTTATAATAAACAATTGAAGTTTTAATAAACAATTTTACTTACCACTCCCAATACCATAGATGTGCCCAGTAGACTTCCTATCACTATTAAAGCAATATAACCTGAATCTGGTTGATTTGTGGTTGTTATAGGGCTGCCATCACTATTGTGGGTGCCATTGCCGGTGGGATGTTTATTAACTAATTGTTTAATAAATAACAAAAAACAATTTACTTTATTACATTTTTGTCATAAACAAAATTTCTGCTTTATTAGCCAACCGCCACCAATATATAAAAAAATAATAATAATTAACAAAGAAAAAGCTTTAAACAGAACAAAAATGTGCGGGGAAAATTATTGAAGTTAGTTTGTCTACAAAATAAAAAAACATTTTTAAAACAAATAATACTAGTAAATTCCTTTTAATTTTATTTCAATATTAAAAAAAAATACATAAACAAAAAAAAGGAGAAAAATTACACAAACTAAAATATTTTACTGACAAATTTTATCTAAAAAAATGAATATGCTATAAAAATAGATCTGCTGTAAAAAAAATTAAAATAAAATAGATCTGCTGTAAAAAAATTAATCCTAAAAGTAATTTGTTCCCCAAACAACGAATAAACAAGAAAAATTTTACCAGTTTGTGCTTCAAAAGTATAAAAGTTTTTCTTTTTGGCTTGTAAATATCCCGCAACCAATAAATATACAAATTAATGATTAAGGTGTGTTTACACGATAGCACAAGTGTTTAGACCTGTTTTAAAAATTTGTGTATCATATAAAAGCACACTGCGGCCAAATCATCACATTCGATATCGAGCAAGACAGAAGATATCGAACGACTTGTATTGTAATTATATAAAAGTGTTAAACATTTTCTTTTGTTTTTGTGCTTTCAGGAAACATATCGTAAATCTATTACAGTTTATTTAAATTACCGCCTGATACGTATTATTTGCCATAATATACAGCTATCGTATTATGGTGATTAGACTCTTGTATTAAGTAGGAGAGATTCTCAGTGCAAAATTTAACAAGCGAGCTGTAAACCTTCAGTTTTTAAACCGTTAAAAAACGTTGCAGTAAGTAACGTTCGCAGCATGTTTTGAAAGATGATTTAATGAGGTCACCTGCCTTGATAATTGACAGACTCACATGGAACAGATATGATAACAGGAGGACTATTATACTTAAGGGCCTGCCCCGAAAGAGGTTGCGCTCTGCTGTGGCAGTCCTGACGGGTCATTGCCACATAGAGTATCAGGCGAGGAGGTTAAATCTTACATTTAATGACTTCTTTAGAGTTCCAGAGACGAGGGGAAGTAGAGAGTATTGAGCACTTCCTTTGTCGATGTCCAGCTCTTCCCTACCTAAGGGCTTTGTCTCTAGGCAGACAGTTGCTGCACGACTTGGCGGAGATATCGGAATGTGATGTAAATGGATTGGACTCCTTTATCCGATCCTCGAGTCGGTTCTAAACCAGTGATATGTAGATCTGTTGAGATGCATATCACACCCAGGCAACACAACGAGACCAATATTGGACCCAAGTGTTCTGGCTTTACAATAGCTGGCAGTCTGTTAAACCTAACCTAACCTGACCGAACGTTCGCAGTAGTTTGAGCTATATATAGTGGGTTGATTTAACAATCGATTTTGTGCCATCGATTTTTCACTCCGACGTAACAAAAAATAATAAGGCACCCAAATTTATTATTATTTATCAAATTAAAGAAAAAATGTTGGTGCGTTTTTAAAATCTCCCACTTCAGAGCGGTTTGAAATTTCAAACCGTTGTCAACGTTGCTGGCAAACACGTATGCGCTAAATTCTAGTTCGATAGCGAGCAATCCCACTTATGTAATCGATTGTTCTTCCAAATATGCATTTCATAAGATATTTGGTCAAAACTGTCAAGCAATAAGTACACGGAGAAACTGGTCCTTAAATTTAGTTCATTGCTTGCTTTTGTATGAGTGTAAAAAAAGTATACCAAATACATATATAAGCTATTGCCTGTAGAAGATATATTAAAATTAGTCGCTAATTGTGTACTAAAACTACTAATAGCCTGTTTATAAGACACGGCTCGTCGATAAAAAGCGCTAACTTTGTAAGTTTTTTCTGATTTTGGTTTACAAACCGCGACTATTGACGATTAGTATTAAAAAACGTAACATTTGTCAATTTATTTTGGTTTGTAAGACGCGAGTCATCTCACCATAAATGTCAAAATCGGCGAATGAAGAAACATGCTCGTCAATAGAAAATGTGTAGAAATTGTTATAATTAATAAGAAATATAATAAAAATAATTTATAAGTGGTAATAAATAAGAAGAAAACTAGGAATGAAAATTGCAACAGAACGTTTTAAGAGTCTCTCAAATTTCTGGAGACATGAATTGAAATTGTTTTTTCGTTTTGTAGACATATTTACAGACATAATAAAACATACACATATACAATATAAAACTTGCAGTTAAAATATACAATTTTGTTTGTTTATTCGTTTTTTTTTTTCAATTAGCCTTTCCAAAAAATATTTTGTTTTATTTATTTACTTACGCATACATGCGTATGTATGTATGTATGCCAACTGTGCCTAGAATAGGAATGCCGCTTCTTAGCTTGAAAAAAAATTTTTTGGTATGAAAAATGTAAACAGATACTATTTTTTCGCATGATGGCAACAAACAAATATCATAAATGTTTGACACATACGCGAATTTACGTAAGTTGCACGACACAATCAAGTCGCGTTTTATGAACCCAATTTCTTACGTACTCGTCTATAAATTGGCTCGTCGCGAGTGAGCTAACTCGTGTCCTATAAACAGGCTGTAAGTTAATGAAAACATATGTATATATAGAGTAAGCCTTGGATCTTGTTTAAAAAAAATATGTATTGTGGAAAAAAAAATTAAAATAAATTATTACAAAAATTGGCACCGAAAAGAAGAGGTCGTTTAAGTCTTTTAATTTAATCAAAAATAACAACACTTGGAATAAAATTTTGTAAGTTATTCTGTGCCGTTGATAAATTTAATATATTTCCTTAAGAATTTTTCTATTCTTGCGATAATAAACAGCAGCTCTATGGAATACTCGTACTTTCTATAATATTCAGCATTTAAAGGATGCTGCCACACATTCATTGCATTTATATCAGAGAAAGTTAAAAACTGGCCCTGAGTAAAACTAATATCATTTAAACTGATGTTATTAACTATATTTGAATAATTAAAAAAAATAAATAAAATGTAATATATATTTTTTTTCTTGGACCAGTACTCAGGGGATGACCTCTACATTTGCAGTGCATTGTACTGGAACTAGGAAAATAGGTTGTGAGGAGGATACATTAAATTTTGAAGAATATTTGTTTAGTTTTTAAAACCTTAACTATCACAAAAGAAGGCTTTACATGGTAATTGATTTTGGCATTTTGAGTAATTCATGGAAATATTAAGAAAATACATTTTTTCTTGAAAATACCTTTTTTGTGCCGATTTTTGGAAATTTTTCGAGGGCAACGCTGGTTACAAAATCATTTGTATGCGAAGAGCGAACAGAAAAACTATTATTCTTATTATTTTTTGTGTACTCTGTTTACTTTGTGCTGCCACGCAGAAATTTTTAAAAAGTAAATAAACAGCCATGTTCCGAGAAACACGCGCTATGAAGCCGCAACGCGTTCTCAAAAACGCTTAATTGAACTTTAGGTGTTGTAAGGAACGTGCGTTTTACTGGAGTTTCTAAGTTGTTTACGAAAAAATACAACACGTGGTTTACATACGTACATATGTATGAGGTAGTTACCCTACAGTTACACAATCAAATTTATTTAGTAGTTAGTATCAAGTTTTTTACACATACTGTTTGTCAAAATTAAAAAAAAAAAAAAATTGAAAGCTGTTACGTAGGCTGCATGCAAATTCAAAGCAATTTTATTTTCAAGATGCCGGCGTCAAAAAAACAACTAAAAATAATTGCTTCCTTAAAAATAATAAATCTGATTTTTTTTATTTTTTATTTTTTTATCTTGGACCAGTACTCAGGGGATGACCCCTACATATGCAGTGCATTGTACTGGAACTAAGAAAATAGGTTATGATGAGATAGGAGTAGGAGTAGTGTTCGTGGAGGTTTAACTTAAGCAATAACAACACGAAAGACTAAAACAAACTCTATTGCAGCATTGGAATTAAATTATTTAAAACTGATCAGTGCCCAGTGTATATACCTTCGACACTGCTCACATTTCTAATAAATCAGTACAAATTTAAATTATTTTCTAATAAACTAACACAAAAAACTATGGCGGCACAATTTTTAAACACAAAAATTAAAAATTTGTTCATTAAAAAAGCTATCAGCTGTTTTCTTGCCCATAAATTTGAACTCAGAGTTGGAAAGCAAATTTGAAAGCAAATTCGTATAAAATTTGCATCAAGTTTTAAAAGTTTGAATGTATTAGTAAAAAAGTGAGAGTGTAACCCCTAAATTATATAAAACAAAAAAAAAAAAATTGACAACAAATAGACATTTTTAAATTTGTTTTTTTTTTTTTTTTTTTTTTTTAATTTAAAAGTGTAAAATTGTATCAACTTTTTATTGAAATAAAAAGAAGACATTAAATTTTATTTGTGAATAATTTTATTTTGTTTTGCAAGTTTAGTTTTAGCAAATTCAATCAGTTCACTTTAATATACACATGCGTGTGGAAATCGGCAATTTAAGCGATATGCGTTTTCCCATGGTGCAATTATTAGGTGGCAGCATTAGAGTTGCTGTACTAGATACATAATATTTTGTTTATTTAAAAATTCCAAACGAAGAAAGAAAATGAAGAAAAAAAAGTGTATATAAAGAAAATTAATTGTGTATTATTATTTCCATAAATGGTTTTTAACGCATTTTAAGCAATTGAATTATTTTTGAGGCGAGGGAAGTCGATAAGCAGTAGAATTTTTCTTTTTACATAGCAGACAGCAACACATTTTAAGGAATTTAAATATTTTTGAAATCTTCTTTATTGTTTCTTTTGCACTTTTTAAAAATGTTTAAAATATTATAATTTTTTCACTTCATTTTGTATAAACATAAACAGCTTTTACGCAATTAAAATATTTTTGAAAACTTTGTTTTTTTTGCACTTTTTATTCCTTTTTTTTCACGATTAAAATATTATTATTTATTCACTTCACTTTGTGTAAACAACTTTTGACACTACCGGTCGTTTTAAATAAAAAATTGTCACCTGCGCTAGTGATGCCACCTGGTTAATGCACCTTGCGTTTTTCAGAACACCTATTTGGCGATTTAAATCGCAAAACCATACTTCTTGCGTTCTACATTTGTCAGAACACTGATTTGGCGTTTTCAAATCGAAAACGCTAAATTTAAGCGATTTGTGTTTCTCAGAACACGTCTGAAACATTTTTATAATTTGAAAATGCCATTGCGGCCTTTTTTTTTTTTTTTGTTGAAAAATCGGTATAAAATTATTTTTGGCATTTCTGGGCCATTACTTTAAATTATTCTCTACTTTTTATTGTTTCCCCTCATTTATCAATAGTTAATTTATGAACGAAGAGTCTTATTTAGATTTATTCTGATGTGTAACTACATGTGAGTGGCATTACCTCAATACAATTTCATATGTTTTCGGTTGTTCAGTGAAAAATCTTCAAGTTGTTAAAAATATAATCACAAATTTCGATGATGGTGCGCAATTTTACTATAATTCCTTTAAAATGTATTTTCTTAATATTTCCATGAATTACTCAAAATGCCAAAATCAATTACCATGTAAAGCCTTCTTTTGTGATAGATAATGCCATTAAAATAAGTAAAATAAAAAAAAGGAAACAAACTTGCTTGAAGAGCAATCAGCCAACCACTTACAATTTGCATTTATAAAATAATATTAAATAAAATTGTTGGTATTTAATGTCAGGACTGTTGAGTCATAACAGCTAAACCAAGCAAAGGAAGTACAAGGAAAGAACGAGAGCAAGCAAAGAAGAAAAGCAAAAGACTTGGCTTATTTAACACTAAGACAAAGCAGTTTGCTAACAACGATTTTTCAACGACTAGTGACACATTTAAATATAAAACGACAGCTTGGCTGTTTGAAATACTGACTGGCTAACTTATTCTTCCACAACCATTCTCTTTTCTATTCGCAAATTTATGTAAAGAAAATGAGGTTATAATAAAATATACAACATGTTGATTCCCCTGCATGAACAGTAAGAAAAAAAGGAAGATTAGAGAAGAAAACACATTTAAACGGATGTAAAAAAATTCAGCTAAACGGAAACTGGGCCTACAAAGCAAATTTTATTATATATGTACGTATTAAAAAATATTACAAATCGGTTTCTACTGAAGACCATAAACACTATAACGCTGACTACAATATACATAATGTTAAGAAGAAATTTTTAAACGAAATACTTTATACGCGCATTTAAAATCAACTCTCTACACAACAGTAACAGAATATTTATATTATGCGGACAATAAAGGATATCCTTAAATGACAAATATTATGAACAGTACAAATAAATATTATATATTTTTTTTTCTTAACATTTACAAATTTATTTGCTGGCAGCAGTTGTCACTTGAAATTTTATTAAGTGGTTTAACAAGTAAAAAGTTTTTGCGTTTTGAGTCCTTGTGTTTAACATTTCCGTTTTGCAAAAACGGCACCGCAATAAGTGACAAGAGTTAATTTAATAAATTTGTTGTACTTGTTTTTATGATAAATATTTATAACTGAATTAGGAAGAAATAAAAATAAAACGGAAGTAAGATGAATTTACTAAAAAGGGGGGATGAATTTTGAGCAATAAAAATTACAATTTAATAAAAACAGAAGCATACTTTATGGGTCAACAATTTAAAGCAGCATTAAAGTTAGTTTTTAGTTAGTTTTTATTGAGACTACATATTTTTTCAACAGCATTAAAGTAAAATAAAAATATTAAGCAATAAGATTTTATATTTAAAAATAAAACGAACAACATACATATAACCAGTGATTTTTTTGCTATTATCTTTTTGGCAACACTAGTTTTGCCAGCTCACACACGTTTTGTATCTTGTGTCACTGTCAAACATCTTCAGTTTGGTCTATAATTTAATCATGAATCGTCTTACAAACGAACAACGCTTGCAAATTATTGAATTTTATTACCAAAATGCGTGCTCTGTTAAGAAAGTTCATCGCGCGCTTCTTCCATTTCATGGTCAGTTTAATCGACCTACTATTCGGGCTATTGTAAAAAAATTTCGCACCAAATTTACATTGTTGGACATTAAACCACCAACACGCTTACGTAGAGTGCGAACTGAAGAAAATATCGCAGCCGCATCGGCCAGTCTTGGTGATGACCGTGAATTATCGATTCGGCGCCGTTCGCAGCAATTGGGCCTCTGTTACTCCACTACGTGGAAAATTTTGCGGAAGGATTTGGGTGTGAAGCCTTATAAGATACAGCTGGTGCAAGAATTGAAGCCAAACGACCTACCACAACGCCAAATTTTTGGTGAATGGGCTCTTGGAAAGTTAGATGAAGATTCACTTTTTTATCGAAGAATTGTGTTCAGCGACGAGGCTCATTTTTGGTTGAATGGATACGTGAACAAGCAAAACTGCCGTATTTGGAGTGAAGAGCAGCCAGAAGCATTGCAAGAGCTACCAATGCATCCACAAAAAACAACCGTTTGGAAGCCAACATTGCCAACATTATTCGTGAGATACCGGCCGAAATGTTGGAAAGAGTATGCCAAAATTGGACTAAGCGGATGGACCATTTGGGGCGCAGCCGCGGCCAACATTTGCATGAAATAATCTTCAAACATTAAATTATATCGACCCAACTATCGATCCAAATAAATATTTCATGCATTTTTCTGAATTTTATGTGTTTTATTTTTAAATTTCCGATAGTTCTTATAAAATCACCCATTATTAACTCAAACTAGAATGTATGTAAAACAGTTAATCCGGATTAGCACCGAAGAAAATTTTTGTCTACACAAACTTTTTTAACACGCTTGGATTAGTTTCACTGGTATGTTTGGTTGTTGGTATGTTTGCAACACTCGAAACGAATGCTATATGAGTGATTATTACATATGTAGATGTCTATATAGTGTTTCTGCTTTAAGGCTAATATTGAGTTCATTATTTCGTGCGAAATTCTTTCAAATTGCATACAAAAGTGTTTAGTACGAAATATCTTCGAAATAAGTTTAGAAATGTAGTACTGAGTTTTTAAAGCGAAAAACACGCAATATGTATCTGCAACATGTTTTCATTTAAAATTGTTTTTGAGAATATTTGTTTTTTCAGCTGCGAAATAACATAAGCAAAGCTTTTTTCGCACGAAGAACAAACATGTATACTTAAAATTAAAAAAAAAAACATGAATAAAGTCTAGTATTGAGATTGTGCGAAAAATTGTCAGCAACATTATTTATTTCGTACGAAAAAATTGAGATGTACTCAGTGTTGTCTCTTTTTTTCTCTTATTCATGTTACATTTTTAATTTTAAGTATACATGTATGTATTTCGGGCGAAAAAAGCTTTGCTTATGTTATTTCGCAGCTGAAAAAACAAATAGTCCTGGAAACAATTTTCAAATAAAACATGTTGCAGATACATTTTGTGTGTTTTTCGCTTTAAAAACTCAGTTCTACATTTCTAAACTTATTTCGCAAGTATTTCATACGAAATACTTTTGTAAGCAATTTGAAAGAATTTCGCACGAAATAGTGAACTCAATATTAGCCTTAAGAGAAAAATAGGCAACACTGAGTAAATCTCAATTTTTCCGTACGAAATAAGTAATGTTGCTGAAAATTTTTCGCACATTCAATCTCAATATTAGGCATTTGTGGGAAATTAAAGTTGCTTAGCAGATATAAGTATGTACTTAGTGAAATTTTGGCAGACAGGCTGCTGGATTTTTTAGAATATTCCGAGTTCTGCTACTCACTTGGGTCCTTATTTGTTTCCTTTAAGGTTAAAGTAAAAAAAAATCTGATTCCTTATTCAAGTGGCAGGCTTTATATGACTTAATTTTTGTTTAGTTTGAAAGAAAAATTATTTTTCGCACCTGTTCTTTTATTTACAGTAATTCTCAATAAAGACAAAAAACTTTTTATGAATTTCATTAGTATTAACTTATAAATTTGCTTGATATTTCTGTTTCCTTAGAATTGTTTCTGTTAGGTATTCACTTTTTCTATTTTTAACTCATTTAATACACTTTTTTTTCAATTCTTTTTTTGCAATTTTTTCTTAAAGTGAACTGTACATAAATTTAGATCCACACACATAGCAGATACAAAGACAGTGGTAATTTAATAACAAAAACCAGACTACGACTCTCCATTTCTCCTTCTCTCTGTGTTCTTAATTTCTATTAGTTGAATTAAAAAACTTTTTTGCCGTTTTTATTGCGGTTACTTACGTAAATTACAATTTATATACGAGAAAAATAAGTAACATATTGTGTATAAAACTTAATAATGTCGCTTTTTCTGCTTGAAAAATATATTTATTATAATAACAAATGAGTTGATATATTATTCAAACTCCTGTTCATCGTTAGTCAGTACTTTTTCCCATCTTTCTGGTAGCATAGGGAATCCGTGTCAAAAGAACTGCTGCGGGTTTAAGGTAAACATTAAATCAAGTCAATTTCTGATACTCTACTCTGAAGTGAAGCGTAATCCAGTAAGGGCATTTTGTGTCGATCGAAACAAATGGTAGGCGGCAACGTCTGGGCTGTAAGGTGGGTGAGCAAAAACTTACAATCCATTGTTTTCTAAATAGTTTTTGACCGGTCTTGCAATATGTGCCCGAGCGTTGTCATAATAGAAAATTTGGTATCATGCCTTTTCGAATAGTCTAGTCGATTTTCCTTGATGGCTCTTTTCAAACAAATCAATTGCTCTCGTTGCAGATGCCCTGAGAGTATCTAACCTAATGTCAAAAGCTTATACCACAAAACAACCTTTTGGTTCCTCCATTACCTCGGGCTTTACATATAACTTTTTGCGTTTTCATCGCTGTTTGTATATAACAACAATATGAAGCAAACAAGACTAGTATTTGTAGCGCTTTTCAACGTCTTCCGGATTTAATTCATAACTAATAACTACTAATTTTCTTATTTTTGAATCCCAACGCTGTTAAATGTCATTTCCCTACATTATTGTGCGACTCCCAATGGTAGTGCAAGTTCTTCTTGCATTTGACAACATCATCTTTAAATATTTTCGGCTAACCAGGCTTCTCCTTGTCTTCTGTGCCGAAATCACATTTTTTGAATCGCTTAAACCATCGTTCAGTAGTTTTTTTTTAAGTTGGTGCATGTTGACTGAAAGCTTCTGTCTGTAGTAGCCTTTTTCTTAAAATGAAAGACTTCATCCTTTTTAGGCACAAACCTCGACATTATTATAGCGATTGACTAAAACTGGTGATTACACTTTGGCCTGAATTATAATGGCAGATGTTTATCCTCCAAAATTGTTTGTGAATTAAAATTGTAAAACACAAAAAATATATAAACAGCTTATTTTTAAGTTTTCCAGCTGTCTACACGTAGACATTTCATAGGGGCTACCCTAATTATCAGTGGAATAAAACTCAGTTGTTTGAATTTTTGTAAGATGAAAAAGAAATTAAAAGAAACGAAATGTCGAGTAAAAAACTCATAAGAATGGTTTTTAATTTATTTAAAATTTAAAACAAAGGTTTAACCAACATTAGCCCGCAGGAAACCCCTATTGAAACGAAAAAGATTGGTTTTTGTGTTTTGACAGATATTATTAAAACATTTTTCTTTTTAAATTCTCAATAATTTATTTAGATTGTTGGGATATAAAGTTGAATGTTTGAGAATATCTTTCAAAAATTTCCAAAGTTTACTGACGATTAAGGCCGGGGCGCATAGGAGCCTTCGTACGAAGTTGGCACAATCAGTACTTTCTTATCTGCTATAAAGTCAACTGCATTTTACTTCAATTTGATTAAAATCTTTGGATTTCTATTTCAGACAGCACAAAAAATATAACACAATTTGTTTTTAGTTTATTTTATTTTTGAATGAAAAACTAAATCAAAATATAAAAAAATATTTCCAGATAGTTGTCAAAGTTCTCAACGTACGTTAAAAGTTAAAAGTTGCTCAACTTTAATACTTGACGGAGAAGTACGGAGCTCATAAAAATACATGCTCATAAGAATACATGTATTTTAACTTCGTTGTTAGTTGAAAAAGCAACGTATAACGTACGACGTGCCCGGCCTTTAGAGTAGCTCCTATGAAATGTCGACATATAAACGGCTAGGAAACATAGAAAACAAACTGTTTATAATTTTTTGATTGGAAAAGAAAAATTGACCAGCCGGATTGGAGAGGGTCTTGATCATACTCAGCCCTTAACCTGCAATACATACGAGTAAATATAAAAATTGTTTTAAACATTTTTTAAAGTTTTTTAGGTGTTCTCTTGACTTCCGGCAACGGAAAAATCACAAAAAAAAAGTTATCAGCTGCGCTTTCAATTTTAACTGCTATGAATTCGCCTTAAACGGGAGGATCATTTGTTTCACAAGTGTAGTTGATTTTAGTGGCAAAATGGAAAGATTTTCTGCTTTAATTAATTATTAGACTGTCTTTAAATATTTTCTTAAAACAAGACAGGGATTAAAACTTAAATTCATTCAGCCAGAATGTTAACATAATGAATTGGTTTCGAAAGATCTAGAATTAAACATTTTGCTGTACAATTAGCTTTATTTATTTGTTTTTTGTTTTGTATTTTTAACAGATTTGATTCATAAAAGATAACACCCGACAAATGGTTCAATTCACTTCACTTTGCAACTAGTTTTAAATTTTGTAATTAAAAAAGTTCAAAACACTTAAGCTTAATTTCTTTTTACTATCTGCACCCAAAAGTAAAATTGTTTTTTAAGCTAATGCCGGCTTTATATTTAATAGGGTTCATAAAAAGAAACGTTATTAAGCAACCATAGTCTTTTTAAAGTGCCCATTAAATACATATTAAATAACTTTTAGCTAGTTAATTTTAAAACCATGTCTGTGGCCAGTCTTTTAAATTGAATAACATAACTTTTAAATAAAAAATAAATAAGAAAACATTTGCGCTTAAAAAGGAGATATTAAATTCTGTTTATAGATGTTTTAAAACTAGACAGATAAATTTTAGCATAAAAACTTTATTAGCCCACCCATCAAATAAGCTTGAGTTTTGTAAGAGTTTACAATTTAAAAGAAGAGAGAGAGAGAGTGAGAAAAAAAATCTCATTTATTTTATTTAAGCTGTTCTCAAGACAGTTGAAACATAAAGATAACTCCAATGTAAAAAAAAAAAAACATCAATAGCTTTTCAATTTTATATCCATCTACTTAAATTCCTGTTATTGATTGGAGTATTTAAGTGTATAAAAAGAAATATGTGGAGAAGAAACTGAAAACGAAAAAAATGAAGATACAGAAATGTATAATTTTACCGACTTGTTTCAATACACACACAACGTCACACACATACGCACACACACACACACGCACACACGCATACTTACATGCACATACACTTGCTTGGCATGAGTTTATGTGTAAGTGTGTGTGTGTGTTAATATCAAATGTAAACTTTTAATTTATTACCATTTTGCTGCCTTAAGGAGATCAACACACTTATTCAATAAGTGAAAAAAAAAATGATTATAAAAAGAAAAATGGAAAATGCATACATATCATATGAATTTTACTTTGAAGTTGAAAAAAAGTTTACAGACACATAGAACAGTATAAATAAATGTTGGTTCATAAAACCCCATTTTGCTGCGAGGGCTGAATTTACAATTCGAAAAAAATCGCTTGTGTGTTTAAATCTTAACTAAAAGAATTGTAAAGAAACAAACGTAAATAAAAACAAGTAAACTTTTTCTTATACTTCACAAGAAATAATCAGAAACGCATCTCTTTTTGCCGGTAGAAAAATAAATAATTAACAGAAGCTTGAAGGAAAAGTTTCACATGGACAGTGTTTAAATCAAACGTAAATGAGTTACCGTTGCTGTAAAAAGCAAATAAAGCGGCCCATACACGTTGAGTCTTTCAACTGAATTAAGTATTGCCCACGCACTTCATAAACTGAATTGAAAGATTTTCATTCAACTATTAAGTTCAATGAAATTATAGATAATTTTAAAAATATATAACGTTCTCTTTGCAAAAACACTACAAATATAAATTTTGAGACCTGATCAAGAGACTTGAGCACACACAACACAATCGAATTGAAAGACTTGCTAGTCAACTTGAAAAAATCAAAACGTTTTAATTTTTCTTCAACCAACTCGACAACTGCCAATCTAATCAACTGAGAAAGCCATACACGCTTTGATTTGGACAACAACCAACTCAGTTGCCAACTGAGTTGAAACGTGTATGGGGTGCTTAAGATAGAGATAAAAATACTAAAAGTACTATTACTTAAATTGAAAGCAGGCCCTTCAAAAAATAATCAGGTTTTCAAAAATCTTTTGAAAATTTCTTGTTCATATTGTGAATACACACACAAATTGCGTCAATGAAAAAATTCTTTACAAGAATTTCACTCCATTTTTACTTTCAACATACGGCTGATTTTAAGGTATTTGATCTATTGTTGTCTCCTTGGAAGGGTAATTCATCATTCGAAAGCAATGAATATGCTGTAAATTAAAAATAAACAGCATTCACGGTCAGTAATTTGTATGTTAATAGGTGGGAGAGATAGTGAGGAGATCAGATGGAGTGAACTATGTCTTACACCATTTCAAAAAAACCGAGACATTTGAATGTTTCTTTAGATATATGGAAAATATGTTCAGTCCAGCGAACATTACACTGAATTTTCATTCCAAGTACATCAAGGGTATTTGATTGCGCAATATCTATACTTCCTTGCGTATAGATGAAACCGTATTCACGGTAATGAGTGTGTGTGTTAATAGACAACACTGAGTCTTACGAACGCTGAAGTCCACACTGTCCCATTCGGAGATTACAAAAAGAGCATTGCTCAATTATTACTTTTACTTTACAAATGACTTTTGCATCATTATTATCAGTAACATATATCTGGCAAATGAGACGTTATGAGACTATATTTTCAATAATAAAAAGGTTTTATTAAAAGAATTAATTTGCGTACCTTGCGTCATAATTCTATTATCTGGCGAATAAAATACGTCTAACGCTCGAACACATGACAGATATTTATTCATGGTCAACACATTGACTATTTGTTATTAATGATAGTTACACTGTTATATCAAACCCCCGGGGAAAAGGTTTTGCTTTGGCGTATTCCTAACTAGGCCACTCTGTTTATCGGGCATAGGGGGGAAGGGGTCCCTCGTAGTAAATAACACTCTAGGAAGCCATATGACTTATGTTGTGTTGGCTTCCGAAACCCTTACCAAGGGTATAAATTGACAGAACGGTGATCAGCATGGCCCCCGGGTGGTTCTGCTTGCAGTTCAACCCGAGCTGATCATGGTGGAGGTGCCTACCTTGGCTGAAACGTTCTGGCTGTGGTTGAAACCTAAAACGCAAGAAGGGGGTGTTAGTATCCTTGATAATTGCTTGGCGTGGCTTTTTTCGGGGACTAACAAACTCCCAAGGGTCTGTTGCCTTTACAACACATACCTGTAAAGAACTAGTGGTGATGGTTGACGAGTGAGTTGGCTTAAGGGCTGATGCTGCTAGTGGGCTTCGGCCTACCAACTCATTAAGCCTTGTCTTCCATTGATTGCTGGGAAATTGCATACAGGAGGGATTAGAAGGCTTGAGCTCCTCAACAAGAAGTTGCTCATATGGCTACAAACATATGGCATAAATTGCTACCTATGTGAGCGTACTCATGTCAGCCACACGGGGGTGCTGGTGAATCGTGAATAGCTCACTCCGTGGAACTGGTCCGTCATTAGATAAGGCTGCAAGGCAGGTGTTGAAGTAAATCTTTTTCACAACAGTTATATCAAAGTTCCAATCTAAGTTCCAAAATGAGTTGAGTTTGGTCTAGTCGACACCGGAGAACAGCAAGCATCACAATTTGCTTGATTTAATCACTCATAAACATTTCTGTTCAATTTTAGTCACGCAACAAAACTGTATAGCGAAATCAACACCAAATTAGCAAACGTTTTATTAAATCACCCTATTTAATTAGGTGATTTACTCAAGAGATTTGTATATATTATATTTTATTTTTTCTTTATCCTAATTTTTCGACCTTTTTCTTAAATTAAGGTGTAATGATCGTCAAGTTTGAGGTCTTTTTTAAATAAAATCAGAGTAATGCTTGATATTGCTTGAGTAGATACAAATGTTAGACGTATGTATGTATATGCATTTTTGAATAAATAAGAATTCTTTCTGAATGAATTTCAAATCACTGGCATAAACACAAAGCTCTTTAAAATATTTTAAAATATTTATGTATGTTCCTATTTTTAAGAATTGCTTTTGTTTGTGTTCTTGTGTACTTTTATCCCTGAAAAGGCAAAATTGTGAATATATACAGCTCCATTTGTAATTTTTTTTATTTATTCTTAATCCTTGATTGCCGAATGAAGAAACTATATCATTGATTTACGAAGTTAAACGTTAATTAAAGTCCCAGATCCAGTAAGTTGCATATTATTTGAGTGACTGAAAATCAACAGCGATTTAGTGTCGCTAAACATATTTGCTTGAATAAGCGCAAATGAATGTACTAAAATTTTAAGGTATTAACTAAGTATCGTCTAAAGCCGTTCTCTGGTGAGGATTCAAAGATTGGAACTTTGATATAACCGTATAACAAACAACAAATATCCAAAGTGTTGACCATGAACAAATGCCCGTCATGTGTTCGAGCGTTAGTACACGTATTTTACAGACAGATACCCGCATTAATCCCTATGACAGACCTATTTATTTTTGAAAATAAGGTGCTAGGTAAGAATTTCATTTGCCAGAAATATGTTACTGATAATAATGAGGTGCAATAATAAATGGAAAAATCAAGCATTAATTAAACAGTCTGTGTACAATTTTTATTTAAACCACTATCATTATATCACTTCCCAAAAACCCACCCATACCTGGAGATCTTGTCATCTAGGGTACCAGAGCCGACTTTGTATCTGAAGATACTATTAGATTGAACTCCGAATAATGCAAAGATTGCTACAACAATAACAGTAGGAAAAGAAAAGATAGCAGATAGGCAACAGCCAAGCAACACCGCTGGCACAAAACTGCAACTTTAATGCAACCTATGAAAGAACATAAGGCAGCAGCTTATCTAGCAACAGCCAAGAAAAGTCTGTAGGAATCTTACAGCTGCGAAAAATTATAAGCAGCCTCCGCTTGTCACGTAAGTGGCAGAGAGTGCCATTTTAAATGTACAAAATACCCTTAAAAATACCGATTGCTTCACTCTTCAAAAATGTAAAGTTTAACATAAGGCCGTCAGTAAAATATGTTCCAAATTGAAAGGCAAGACTATGAAATACAATGTGTGTACACACATATACAGTGTGGCCTTTATCGTTTAAATGCTCAATAACTTTTTCATTTTACCTGTATTTTTTATTTTTATTTTAGAACTAAAACCCCTTCCATGTACCGGAAGACCACGTATGGTTCACATGGAACAGGATTGTCCAGTAACATCAACAAGATGTTCGGCACAATTAAAGCTATCGCCGTTCAAAGGATTTTTGCCACATTGCACATAATCCCATATAAGGTTCAGCTTGTTTAAGAGTTGAAGCCGTTAATCTACGAACAGCGCCTTAATTATGTCATTTCATTCCGACCTGTGTTTAAGAATAAATGCTTCTCTATATTGAATTTTCTCTATAACGCCTAGGTTCTCTATAACGTATAATATCGTTCTCAGCTACTACTATGTTAAAGGAAAGTTCGACTGTATCTATATAAATATATTTTTTATAATATATAGCTGACAGTCATCCAAATACACAAGCTAATGAATATTACTTGATTTGACATAGCAGTAGTGTGTAATGTAATAGCATAGTTTATTGTTTTCATTGCTGCATTCCATTAAATAGTTCTTTTACATATCTGAGCAAAATGAATGTTAAACATCACCCTTCAAATAATGTTTATTTTGTATGGAGAAAAAATATGGAAAAAAAGTATAAAACAAATAAACATTCGTACCGAAACGAACCATTTGTTTGAAGTATAGAATAGAATACGTGCGAGTGTGTGAATGCATAAATAACAACGTGGGTGGGTGTGGCTGTGTGAATTGGAGTGTAAGCATATTTGTGTGCTCTTGACAGAAAATGTGTTTGTAATGATTCCAAGAAAATGTGCGTGCGTTAAGAAAAATTAAATTTATGTTGAGCAAAGTTTTTTGTTATGCATAAAATATGTATTATTTTTTAGAGATTAAAACAATTTTAATATTAAAATTAGTTAGCCTGAATTACACACACAGTTGTAAATATTTTAAATTTAATGTAATTCAGCAATTTAAAGCAAATTTTAGATTTTAAAGTTTTTTTCATACCAAATGTTAAAAATCATTTAGCAATAATACATTTTTTACAATAGGATTTATTCTACTAAAAGCAAATTTTTTATAGCATAGAGCATAAGAGGATTTATTGACAAAGTATTTTTTCTATTTTTTTCTATTTGATGGCAGGCAATTACTCTCTATAAATCCTTTGTTGTGTGTTTTTATTTACACTGCATTTAGCCATACAAGCTTAAAAACACACGTTTATTTAATACCATTTGATGTATGCATATTAAAAAATTTCTATAGCAGACTTTTAGGAGGATTCGCTAGTATATTGTTGTTTAAGAAACATTTATTTTATAATATGCTATTATTATTATCTCTAGCCCTACAATGATAAGTTGTAATTTAAATTTAAATACAAATTATTTAGTTACATATTTTTTTATTATATTTTTAGCTGCTTTCGTTTAAAATTTTTTGCTGTTTTTAAGCAAAATAATTGATTATTTAAATCTACAATGTATTACTTGTTAAAAGAAAAAAAAAAAAAAAAAAATTTTAATTGATTTCTAACAAAAGGATAACACAAGCTGTGATAATTTATTTTTATACTTTATTGTTATTCGCAAAAATAAAATTAGTTAATTTTGTGTTTCAATAAAATTGTATTGAATTTAGTTATCACACATAATTACGTTTTCATTGTTTATTTTTGAGATATTTTATCTATTTGGATGATACTGAATTTTATTTATTTAGATTTCATTAATAGATCATAATAATCGAAAAATTATAATTTAAAAGACTTGGGGCCGTACCCAAAAAAAATTCTTACTTGAGTTTTAACGCATACATTAGTTACCAAACACATAAACACTACCATACATTTGTTAAAAAAGTAAAAAATTATAAATAGCTTGTTTTCTATGTTTCCCAGCTATCTATATGTCGACATATAGATAGAGACGTGTATAAATGAAAAAGCTTGTTTTTTGTGTTTTGACAGGTATTATTAGAGCATTTTTCTTTTAAATTCTCAACAATTTATTTATATTGTTGGGATATAAAGTTGAATGTTTGAGAATATCTTTCAAAAATTTCCAAAGTCTACTGATGATTAGGGTAGTTCCTATGAAATGTCGACATATATATAGCTGGGAAACATAGAAAACAAGCTATTTATAATTTTTTACTGGTATAAATGTTAGAAGCTTAAATAGCGAATAAAAAACTTAATTGTTTGTTAAAAAAGTTTATGCAAAAACTATATTAAGGAATATATTAAGGAATTTAGTTGTTTTATTCTAGCAATGCAGTTATGTTCAGTTGTAATTTCTTGAATAGTGATGTATAAAAATTAATATTCGAAAACTGAAAACCAAATTAAAAAAATAAAAAAAAATATTATTATGACATAAATTAACACTTTTTTAACAATTATTTCCTGGATTTACCTTTTTAATAAATAATGAATATATAATATGTAGTGTAATAATGAAATTGAGCAAAATTAATAGGATTTTTTATACTATAAATATTTTTATTATTCGAATAACGTTTTTAGTTGTATTCGTCTGATTGAGAGTGCATCACTAACATATTTTTTATTTATGTTTCCCTTTTAAAATTAATATTTTCAATTCATATAAAATGTAAAGCGCTAATTTATTTATCTAAGAATCATAATACATTGTTGTTCTTAACATTTTCTATAAAATTGTTAATTTCAAGACAAATTAAAATAAAGAAATCATATGTCATTTTAATGTACAGTTAAAGTAGCCCATTTCAACTTTAAACGTATGGTAAGCTAATAATTGTTTTTGGATACAACGTTAGGAAATTTTTCTTAACAATTGCCTACCAAGCTTTGTTAAGTTTTTTTTTGCATACGGCCGTTGTTCTTTATTTAATTATATTTAAAAAAAACAATACAAAACATTTCTTTATATGACTACCATGTGAACTAATAACCGTTTTTAAGACAACAACTGGCGTTACCAGCCCAGAGGATTTCAATAAGAAGATTTTTAGCTAAAACTCTGTTTATGAAAACGTTATTATGAAATATGTTTTTTGCTAAAAAATTGTTTCAACCAAAAAATTGTTGAAATAGTAGATTAGTGTTTTTTACGAATACGGCTGTAAATGGTTGTTTTGTTTCTATGAATTTTTATTTAAAAAAAAAAAAAAAAAAAAAAAAAAAAAAAAAAAAAAAAAAAAAAAAAAAAAAACATTACTCGTATGTACCGAATTACCATTTTTGTGGTAAATGATATACAATTTTTAAAATATTTTTTAAAGAAATATATATAAAATTATTGTGCACATGTAAAACATGTGTTTAGTACACTTCATTTTTTATTTTAATAAAAATCCAAAAGATATTGTCTGTAAATGTATTAAGTGCTATAAAAACTCATATTTCAAAATAATAGAAATTACCCAAAAGAAAAGCATGTAATAAACCAAAACTAAATTTATGGCTCAAAAATATGGTTTTTTTATTTAACATAAAAATCATAACATTAAAAATTTATAGCTTCTGTTGCAGAAAGTTAACCCTTTGTGGAAGGGGATGTATAATACAACAATTTGATTTTGATGTGTTTTATTGGATTCTTGATGATGATGATACATCCTAAGATATTACCTTTAAACATCTTTAAATTTAAAGGCATGATTTGAACACTGAAATGTATTAGGAGCGGCACTTTTCTAGTGGAAAAAATATTACACTCAGTATCCAATGTACAACAAACTGTTAAAACACTATAAAAAAACTTTATACGATTTGGAAAAAACTTTTTATGTTTTTAATAATTTTAAACAAATTTAAGCAGGATAATAAAAATATTCTGGTTGTTGCTTTTCCACTGTTAGTAACCAATTTAGCACCGCCCTAACAAACATTAACGGACCATGTTGAAGCCACAATTGTACAGAAAATCCAACAAGCAAAACAAAAAAAGTATAACGTGTATGAAATTTTTGGCTGTAGTTTTGGTCATTGTGAAGTTTTTAATTTTATTTTTATGTTCATTTGTTTTTGGAATAACAATCCTTTTTATTAAATGAAAAAAAAAGAGAGAAAGCATGGACAAGTTATAAAAGTTCATTATAATTTTATGAGTGTTTTTCTCTAATTTATGGCCAGTGTAGAGTAATAAAATACAAAACTATGGTCTCATATGAAAAGTTAGACAACATACATACATAACACATATATTATAAACGTGTAGCGAACTTTTTCATACGGATGATTACAGCTTAAAAAAGGAGGAGATATTTTTGTTCAAACAGTGGTTTCGATTTTAAAACAGGTTTTATTATTGATGGTAGAAAAGAAAAAATGCCAACCGATTTCACTATATTACTAAAAACAATTCAGTCTTATACCATGTTCAGACGGTAATATGAAACACTTGGTTCGCTCTCTGAACCACTATTGCGAATATCTCTTCAGACGATCGTTTTTGTTTCACAGTGATGTTTACATATTTTGTGCAAACGTTTCTATAACTCGCTTTTCAATTTTTATTTAAATCTTTGTATAAGTATCCAATTTTTTATGTTGAATGTGTTTTTTTTTTTTATTTTAAACAATTTAATTATCTGTTCAGATAAACTAGCGATAATTTATTATCAATTTGGAGATGATAGTAGTTTTGCATGGTTCGTAAGAAGGTTCAAAATGAACCAAGTTGGTTTGTTCACAAAATTTTGTATGGCGAAACAAGTTGGTTCAATCAAGATTGGGCCGCGAACCACGATAGAGAGACCGAACCTCGCATATAAGCCTTCGTGTGAACATGCTATTATATACAGCGTTGTCAACTCGGTGCGTTTCGAACCGTTTTTGGTGCTTTTTAAGATTATTTCTGCGCTTTTTTTACATTTTCGGTGCGTTTTTTAAATTTCGGTGGCACAAAATCAAATTTAACTCAACTTTTTGTTTTAATGTAAGAAAAAAGTTTAATCAAGAGTCCAAAATTTTCAGGTTTCAATTTGCGTGGAAACGTACTATGTTATATGCACAAAGTAAGGCAATTTTGCTGTTACATAAATAAACATTTCGATTTATAAAATTTGCTGCCCTAAAGGCTTTTTTAGTGCTTTGCTATTAATTGATCAAGCCAAGTTTGTCAAAAATTGCAGTCTCTAATTTTGTTACAGTTTTAGTAATTGAGAAATGACCAAATTATTGAATAAATTATAAAGTTTTTACAAACTTCATCTTCTAAAAAAATTTAAAAAAATGTTTATAGGCACCGCTTATGCATGTGAAATGTACACTGTATTTGGTAGAATTGCCATTGACTGAATTTGAAGGCTTGTAGTGTGATTCTGTAACTTTTAATGATCCGATAATCCTAAATTCTTTCGAGAGTAATGATTGTATGCTCCTGCAATATAATTTTACGACGATAATCAGCTGTATTTGTGTGTCCCTGATAATAGGCAAAAACGTATCAGCTAATTTCGGTCGGCAGCAAATATAATTAAATGACTGCGTTATAATAAATTTTATAAAATATCGTTATGATTATTGCAAAGGTAACATTATCGAAATAAAACTAACATTCGTACTAGAGTTCTAGCTATTGAATGAATTTGATGGCACGCCATTAGGCGGTCATATCAGACTCAGTTTGATTGCATAATAATAGGTAGTCGTTTAAAATGGAGTTTCATTACCGGGTTTTTAATATAAAAATGTAATTTTACAATACAAAATAGGTTTTTGAAAATAAAAGAAAATATTTCAAAATTCGGTGCGTTTCTGCAAAAATAACGCGCTTTTTTACCCATTTCGGTGCGTTTTGAAATTTCAAAGTTGACAACGCTGATTATATACGTTTTGTTTAAAACGCATATATCTCTGCGTCTGAGTGATGTGCTTATCTGCAAATCAATACCTGCGTCACATTGCCATTTATTTTTCATCGGACATTTATTTGACTATATTTCATTGAAACAGAGATGTCTTTGTTCAAACATTGGTTTCGATTTTAAAACCAGTTTTATTTTTGATGGTGGAAATAAAAATAAAATTGCCAACTAAATTTACTATATTACTAAAAACAATTCATTCTAACTATAAGTTTTGTTTAAAAAAGCGTACATCTCTGCGTATGATTGTTATGGGATATATTTTTTACATATTTCATAAATTGCTTATACGCACATCAATACCTAGCGTCACATTGACTTTTTTTTTCTATAATTTTTTTACAGAAACATTGTTGGTATTGCTCAAGTTCACCACATGTGATAAAAGCCTGTATCTCTAACATTTTTTTAGAGCACCCCGGAGGCACATATTTCTTCCAGAACAGCTCCGCAATATGAAAACACGCTCAGCGAAAGAGTTACTGTTTTTACAAAATGTATAGTTTTATAGACAGAACAAAGAAATGTTGTATTCTCTTATAATTCTAATTTGTTTTATGTGCATCACAAACTCACAAATTTCATTTTAATTTCATAACTGTTTGAATAATACCACAAAATATTAGCTAGTCATCTAAATGAGCAATTGCCATGAAACAAAGGCAGCTTCAGTATTATATGATTCAAATTCGTTGCTTCAATTGGTGAAAGAGCAAATATATAAAAATACTAGTTTTATTTCTCATTATGGCAGTTCAAAATCCCGCAGTGAACAAAAGCGGAAAAAAAATGTAAAAAATACTTTCACTTTATAGGCAAATTTATTTTAAAACCAATAATAAAAACCCATTATGGCCTTAAATAGCTACAAAAAATTTCTTTCCATCATTATTAATTTCAGTTTATGGTTTATTTACTATGAAATTTTGTTATAGCCTGTGATTATTTTAATGACAGCATATTTGCTTGGTTTATTTTAATACGAAAATACGAATCCATTGCAGTTTTGCCATTCAAGTGTCAAAATTTATGTGTGCTAAATTGCTTACATATTTAAATCGAAAAAAAAGAACTTTTCATTCTTCACATATACACACACACACACACATACTCGCATAAATAGCTTTTGAGCTACTAACAACAGCACACTTCCAATATCAAGCTCATGTCCGTTGTACGAGTATAGTGTGTCCATTCTATATATAAAAAACATATATTATTCCCTACAGTCATACAAATAAATATTTTTATGATGTTGCAGTTTTACTATTCATTTTACTCATTTTTTGTAGTAATTGCTCGCAACAAAAAAATATGAGAAAAACTTTTGGTAAATAATAGTGCATAAAAATGTTTTTATTACAGTTGTCTTTGTGAATGTGGATGTGTGTACAATATAAATATGTAGGTATAAGTTTTAAGTTTGTGTCAGTATGTGTTAGTAGATCAGATGAAAAATTGTGAGTAGCATCATGTCTCTGTTTGAATTTTTATTCAGTCTTGTAATTTGACAAGAATGTCTGGCTTATGCCAAAATTTAATCCTTTAAAATGCCTAAAAGTAGATTTTTAATTTTACAAATTTTATACAGAAAATACTTTTGCTTATTTTTCTAAACTAAAATTAAATGAACAAGTGTTTATAAAACCACATTGGAAGAAATTGAATTTATAAATATCAGAGGTCCTTAAACAAATCAAGTTGGAATTAAAAGCATATCAAAACTTGTTCATATCGTTGGGGAAGTTTTCAGTTTGTGAACTATTATTGTATTAGGAAAATGCTTACTTGATATTCATTTTAATCAAACTGTTCTGCAAGTAAAACTTTGAAACAACCAAGAGTTTAAAAAAGAATGTGGATTTAACTGGACTCACAAGTTTCCCATTAGTAAAAAATATTTCCACTTTTATCACCTAATTAATTCGAAAAAAATATAGGTGAAAGTTGGAAACCGTTACGTCATTTTACGTCGTTTTACGTCGTTTTTTATGAAAGACTCATTTTTTTTTTTAAATAATTTTTCACTTTCTGTACAACAAGATTGTGTCTAATATTTACAGCGCTAGAACAAAAAACCGTATAGAAGTTTTTTTTTTACAATATAATATAAAATTAATTGATTAAAGAAGATTGTCAAAAAATTTTAATTCTTAATCCTATTTGCTTTTTTTTTATTTATTAATATATGCCTATGGAGAATAATTCCTTACAGGCAGATACTATCAGGCCTGTTCTACAAATCACTTTATGTCAAAGTGATTTCAAATCACGCAAAAGGTGTTCTGCACATAGAAAATATTGAAATCACGTGATTTTAAACCGGTTAGCCAAATAGCTGGCTTTTTCATATCACTTGGTTATTTTCTCTGTCTTTTTCATTACAAATTTAATAAAACTATTTTTATGTATTTCATTTCTGTAATAAAATTAAGTTTTACTCACACAGAAACATAAATATTAATAAAATTATAGACACTACTTGTTTTGTGAGAAATTGTTTTGCTTTGTTTACCAATGGTCGTGATTTACATTTTCTCTTTAGCAGTCAGCTGGTTTATTTTTTTTACTTAATTTTCACTTTTTATTGTAGTTAAGAATATAAAACTATAAACAAATAAAACAAAAATGTGAACAAACAGCTGTTTTCAGGTGCTTTCGAAAAATTAAAAGCATGTCGAAAACCGTAAAATCACGTGATTTTCAGAACAGCTTCAAATTGTCTGCGTGCTTTCAAAACGGGTCGTGATTTGAAAGCACGCCGTTTTCACGCCTCTTGCAGGAAGTAATTTTTATAAAAATTTATTTATGGAAAAATTTTATCTAAAGCTGACATTATATAGTAACAAACTCTTTAAAGAAAAGTTTCATTCAGCTTTTGCAAAGTTTTGCTAATAAAAATAATTTCAATATTGATTTCCAAGTTTTTGTTTTTTTTTTTTTATAATAAGTTTTATATAAAGTCTTAACAAGGGGAATTTTTACATGTTTTTTCCAAAAATCCTCGTGTAAAGTAAAATTTTATTTTATCAAGCCTGTTCTAAAACTCACGTCATTTCAAAGCGAATGCCATTTCAAAAGCAAAAATATGATTTGGGCCTTTTCTGCAAATCACCAATTTTTGTAATTTTCGATGTGTTTTATATTTATTTTCAGGTTGAATTTTTTTATTCGCGAAATTATTTGCAAAATAAGGCTAATTTCTTTGTTTTTTGTATATACATACTTAGCTGTTGTTATAAAACTGACAACTTAAGCGCCATTTATAATGTTATTATAAAACATAGTGCTTAAGGAAATTTGTGTATAAATGTTGTTTGTATTGCTTGATTATTAATATAGCTCAACATATTTTGTGTTTAATGTTGTAAAACCACAAAAATACAAATCCCCTGAAGAAGTGAACATAAAATTCACGAAACGTTGGGATTTTGCGTTTTTATTGACATAAAAAAAGTTAGGCCTCACCAGTTAAGCATGTATATACTAAAAACAAATAACTAAATACGTTGACCAAAAATATAATTACTGCAATTTAAAAGGTTAATTTCTTGTAATAGACATTAAAGGTAAAATAAAATAAGCCAATAAAACAAATCACAAAATAATATTACAAATCTTGCAACAACACAATGGAAACAAACTGGACCCCAGTGGGCTGGCTTTTCAGTGGCTGACAGTCTCTTAAGCCTAACCTAACATATATTCTTTTTCATTATTGGCAAGTATCTCTGTCATTTAAGTCTTTATTAGAGACTTTTTTTTGTAAAATATTTCCTTAAAACTTCGCAAAAAGAAAAACATTTCCTTCTTAACTACAACATTTTTTAAATTAATTTAATTTGAAATTCTTGCTTTTAAAAGAGGCAGTAATTTTACGCTATTTCAACCTTAACACATCAATCATAATCTCCCTCAACACTCTCAATCGAATGTCTCTATACATTCATGCATGTGTGTATGTATGTAAGTATTTACAGCGTGCTCTCTGTCTCTATACATCCATACATGTTTGTGTGGACCTACGAACTTGCATGTGTTTTTGTTTACTTTTTATTTGTTCATTCCATTAGCTTCTTTAATAAAAGATCGAAAAACATACAACTTGTCATGGTAAAAAATGGAATTGAAAGGGGAAGACATTTTTTTTTTTAGATTAACTTGGCTATAGCAAACATATTACGTGTATATAAATGTATACAATAAAAATATATAAATGATAGATTCTATTAACACACTTTTACAGTTTGGTGTTGAAAGCAACCAATTCCAAACAGCACTTAATCAAAAAGTTTTTCCTGCACTCAGATAAAAAGTGTAAACACTCATCAGGAGAAATAATAAAGCAGAGAAAAACGACGAAAGAGAATTCCAGGGCATCAATCAACTATGACAACTTAATCCGTTTTCTATTCAACATATGCAATAATTAAAGTAATTAAATGGTTGTCAGATTATATTGTTTAATTCTTTAGTAAACATCAAAGCAACGAACAACATTTTCAATGAATAGACTTTGATTAAATTGCAGCGCAAAAAAAAAAAATTTAATTATTCATATTCTTTTGAGTTGTTTTTTTTCGTATGACTTGTTAAATCATTTTTAACTTCTTTTATATTTATATTTTTTTGTATGAATTTAATTTAATTTTTGTGTGTTTTTCATGGTAAAACTCAATTACACATTGTGGTCATCATACGTTACACATTTTAATATAATTTTATTATAGACAGCGTTTTCTTTTTTCCAGCAAATTTTTTTTTCGTTTTTTTGGTGGAAAAATTTTAACTTTCATATAGAAATTAAATTTGTTTAAAGAATGCAAATGAACACATACTTACACAGTTTTTATCGGCCTAAAACAGTGAAGTTTAAATAAATATAAGCAACCAATTCAAACAGCTAGAAAATACAAAAAAGCTATTTTTGTATTTTCTAGCTGTTGTTCCTCCAGGCCCCCCGGGAACAGGTTTTGCCTTGGCGTATTCCTAACTTAGGCGCTCTGTTTTTCGGGGGAAAAGAGGGGAAGGGGTCCCTCGTTTGGTGCGGCAAACAAAACTCTAGGAAGCCACATGACTTATGTTGTGTTGGCTTCCGAAACCCTTACCAAGGGTATAAATTGGCAGAACGGGGATCAGCATGGCCCCCGGGTGGTTCTGCTTGCAGTTCAACCCGGGCTGATCATGGCTGAGGTGCCTACCTTGGTTGTAACGTTCTGGCTGTGGTTGAAACCTAAAACGCAGGAAGGGAGTGTTAGTATCCTTGATAATTGCTTGGTGATGGCTTTTTTCGAGGGCTAACAATCTCCCGAGGATGTGTTGCCTATACAACAGATACGTATACTGTAAGGAACCAGTGGTGATGATTGAAGGGTGAGTTGGTTTAAGGGCTGATGCTCGGCCTACCAACTCATTAACCCTTGTCCTCCATTGATTGCTGGGAAATTGCATACATGAGGGATTAGAAAGCTCGAACTCCTCAACAAGAAGTTGTTCATATGACCGCAATCATATGACAAGAATTGCTACCTGTGTGAGCCTAGCAAGCCACACGGGGGCGGTGGTGAATCGTGAAAAATTGACTTCGTGAAATTGATCCACCATCAGGTTAGGCCGTCAAGGCAGGTACTGATGTAAATCATTTTCACAGTTGTCGTTCCTCCAGGGAACAGGTTTTGCTTTAGAGTACACATAACCAGGGCACTCTACTTTCTGGGGCATAGAAGGATAAAAGTTTCTCGTTTTTTGTAGCAAATGAAATCTTAGGAAGCCGTGTTACTTATATCTGTATTGGACTTCCCAAACTTTTGTCAAATGTCAATTGGCTAATTTGCAATTGCAGCCTATCTCATGGTTTAGGCGGCTACTTTGACTGACACATTCTGGCTGTAGTTTAAACCTAAAATCGAAGACAGGGAATTAGTGTCCCTGACAACTCTCTGGCGTATGCCGGTTATCGGGGAATTACATACAGGATAGATTAGAATACCCGTGCACTTTAGCGAGTCAATTGTCCATACGGTTTTGCGACCTTTAAGTTTGAGCCCTGCCTTGGTGAATCGTGAATTATTCACGCCGTTAAGTTAGTCCTTCATCAAAAAGGCCTCTAAGACAGGCTCTGATATACACCAATTTTACGTCAACTACCCAGGCAGCACGCTTTATGGTTTATACCTAAACTCGCAGCGAAGAATAATTAGCATTTCCTGTTTATTATGGTGCATGGACAATGTTCGGCGAACTAATTGCAGTTCCTAAGGAGCTTCTGTCTTACAGCCAGTTGTAAGATTTATCCCTTTTTCTGCTAGTTTTTAGAGATACTGGAAAGCTTATTTTTCTAAACCATTTATTAAAATTTGTGTAGCTTATATTATTACGTTTTTTTTAGATGAAATGTAAATGAAAAAACTTTTCTTTTGGTTAAATTAAAAAAATCTTTTTTTTTGTCGCAGTTGGTGGTTTATATGACTTGTAATGGTAAGAACAAAATGACGCCCGGGCAACAACTCGCGAAAGCTTGTCTTCTACTGGCTGTCTGTGCAATTTTACCAGTGTGAGCTATATAAGCCACAGAAGGGCTTTGTTGGCGCTTGAACTAGCTCATCTTGCGAAATAGGTTTACCTTCAAATTAGTCCACCATTGTGGGTGCTGACACAAATAAATTATACAATTTCACAACAGTTTCAATAAATATGGTGTCTGTTTTTTAACAAACAGCTCCGAGGTCTAGAGCTACTAAATTGAATAATCATTTTGTAGTTATGCTCGTATATCAAAATAATAACTTTTTTTTTATTTAATTTTTATTTTACACTGTGTTTACACGTACAAGTGCTTGCATGGAAGTCCTGTGTACGTATTATAAAGGAAAATGTCGAAAAAATACTCGACTTTCTTGCATGTTGCAGTAGTATTTAAACAGTAATATGGAAGTTCAGTTTAAAAATGTCGGCGAAGTGATAACAGCTCCAAAAACAGTATTACCATAGAAAACCATAATTTTATTTTGCGGGGAAATGAATAGTATGATTAAAATCAATAAAGGAATTAGAATTATATTTAATGTTTTCCAACTCAAAACGGTAAAGACTGTTTGATTTATATATTTTCAATTTAAAAAAATGTGAATTATTTTTAAAATATACAGGCGAGTCGTAGAAATTAATTTCGCTCGAAATCAATTTCAATTCCGAAAAAGCTTCTTCAATAAATTAGAATCGTTCAATTTTCTCGAAATGAAATCACTTTTATTTTTGCGATCGAATTAAAAGTTTATATATGCAATAGCATTTAAACAAGTACACACCATTTCTATACCCATAAAGAAATTTATTCTTTAAACTATGAAACACAATTTATTGACATTGTTTATTTTTTCCAAAAACTTTTTATGTTTGAAGTAAAAAAAAAAGTAAGCAAAAACTTTAGTCAGGTGCTGCTTGAAAGTGGATCTAATACATCCTTTGAACTTCTTCGCCGCAATATTTCGGTGGATTGTTCACGTCTTTGTGCGTTTAACACTGCAACAACTGAAATTTCAGGCATTTTGCTTAAATGTTTTAAATTTTGTTAAAATTAGTTTGAACAAATTTTTACGCTTTCGCACTTTACTGTTTAAAACATATGTTTTTGTTTTAATTTGCACACTATTACCACGTTTAATGAAAAAATATTGCCACACTTACCATAAAAATAACAAAGATAAACTTTGTCGGAATGAAGTAAATCGATCAAAGTCTGAAGAAGGCAAACAAATTCGATCCAAATGAAAATTCGTAATCAAAACCATTCCGAATAATTTTTGTGACAGGCCTGATATTTTAGAAAAATTAAATAGGATAAAAGCATTATATTGAAATCCGCATAACTTGTTGTAAGGCAACACTGTTGTTTCGATTATCAATTCACTTTCAGCAAGTGTCAAAAAATCACTGCATTCTGAAACTTCTTGTCAGTTCAGTTGAAAGTTGGTGGCAAGTGCAAAGATTGTGCATGTGTTAATAAAAAAGTTTGAATGTATTGAGTTTTTGGAACTTGCACCTGCACGTGTGAACACTACGTTAATGTGATGCAAGTAAATATAATTGCCGTATTCACAATCTTGTGAACACTACGTTAAAGTGATGCAAGTAAATATAATTGCCGTAATCACAATCTTGTGCAAACGACCTTGCATTATTGCATTCGCAAAATATTGGAGTATATTCTTGCTTTACATTAACAAAATATACCGAAAAATGTCACTTTTGCAATTGCAAAATATGCAATCTCAAATGCACAAGATGTGAATCGAGCTAATATATTTTCAAAAGCTGTTGCCAGATTGCTTGCAAAATGTCTTTATAATATTTTAGTTAAATATAACAAGTGTGAACACGTGCTTTAATATGTCTTTATAGTTGTACTCTCTAGTCTATTACAAAACTGTTGCCAAACTTGGAATGGGCCGTTCTTTGCTTTTGTTTTTCGCAAATTTTAGAAATTTTTGGGACAAACTGTAAAACCAAAATTACTTATAACTAAAATCTAGCTTATTTTGATTAAATAAATTAAAAATCCTCTCATCTGAAAACATAATAAATGGGAAAAATATTACATTCCGTTTGAGTTCCTTGTTTTGAGTAACCCACAAAATACAAGCAATAATGAAGAATTAAACTGAATAATATTTAATAATGAACGAGTGTGAAAGTACTACAGTGGAGGCAAATGAATAGCAATACATGTAACATCGTAATAGCTATTATTTATCGACAAGTACCATTGAATTTTATTTAAATTAGCACCAATTATCTACAACAAAAACTTGCGTTTTTTAAAATTCGTAAAGAGCCTGTAATTTGGCTTAAATTTAATTTTAATTTAAGCAAGCCTTTTAGTCGAATATTCAATTTTGTTGCAATTGCTATTTTTAGGGGTTTTTTTTTAAAGCTTTTATAAAACATTTTTAATTATACAATATTTGTTGATGAAATATTTTCTAGTAAACAGTTTTACATAAAATTCTTATTTTTTTTAATATATATTGGCCACTCTGACCAGCACTTTCGCCTTCCGCCATCACTACATTTCAACATTTGTTTATTGTGTTAAACAGTTCGCTTATTTTTAACGGAAGCGGAAGGAAATAGTTAAATTAAGCTTGAATTCTCTCATTTTCTCTACAAGTATTAATTTTCAGCTGCACGTTGTGTTATTAAAGTTCTGATTTTTTTTTAACATTTAAAATTGTGTGGCTTTAAATTGATGCTAATTTTCTGTTGGTTTTATTTTTTATTACGTGCAGTGTTTAAAATTATATCATATTAAAGCAGTTTCTTTTAATGTGCGGGAAAACTGTATGGTTAAATAAGTGTAAAGTTAAATAAATACAAGTTAAAAAAAAAAGTACAACGGGAAGAATCAGCCTACAAGTTAACAAACCATTAACGGCTAATTAGTTGCTATTCAATACCTGATTGGACGCACAGAGTTGAGCAGGTGTCAGAGAAAATTGTATTTGGTTGAATTTGGTTAATTTTTATTAATTTTTTTTTAAGGAAATAACTATTTATTACACTTGCAAGCATTTTTCCTTTAACATTATTTCAGAATTGTTATACTGCTTTACATTCCAACAAAAAATTTATTTTTCATTGAGATAGCTGCACAATAAGAATCCAGAAAACCTCACACTAACAAAAGGGGTTCAATGAAGACTTTTTTTCATATAGTAAAATTAAATATTTATCAAGCGTAATATACAGAAAACAACACAACGGAACCAAACTGGACCCAAGTGGGCTGGCTTTACAATAACTGGCAGCCTGTTAAACCTAAACTAATATTCAGAAAAAAAAATCTAACTTAAATGTTTGGGAATAAAGTCTTGCCTTTTTTATATTCTTGATTTACTTTAAGACACTGTCCTTTTTGACAAATATAAGTGGATATTTTTCAGCTCAAAGTAATTATTCGTATTGATACTAATTGCAGTAACAATTTGATAGAATATATGGATATATAAATTTGTTTTCTTTGGGGATGAGAGTATCTTAATTAGGATTGTGATATAAAAATTAGTGTTTCAAAAAAACTTCTGGCAACACGTTTTCATTCTAAAGAGAGTGAAAGTAATTTTAAAGTAAATAAATAGCTTCTGCTCATAAGAGAATGCATTAAATTATATTTGATATATGCCCCAATACAGAAATTTGAAAGGATATATCCAAAAGTCCCCTAAATCTCAAAATTTTAAGCAAAACCTACAAACAGCTTTTAAACCGGGGATAAGCTATAAGCTTGCTGTTATTGGAAGCAAAACTACCACTAGGATGAGAAAATTAATGTTTTAAATATAAAAATTGTTTGTAAAAAAAAAATTAAATTCTAGCAATAGCGACGGACGCTCGGTGTAAGAAATACGTATGAGGCACAAAGCGCTTCCCGCTGTTTTTTTTCTCAACAACACTGGTTTACAGCCAAAAAATTCTAAGAACGCCACATGCCTAGATAAGTTAATTCGGACCTCCTGAACACGAAAAACGCTGTAATTTTTTTCTTACGTACCGTTTTTAGATAACGGTACTTTTGTGTTATTCGGTGTATGGTCCCACTCCAACTCTTGTAGAGCCCAATCAAAAAGTCAGGTCGAGACAAAAAACGTAATTGAATGCCTTTTCCGATAATACGAACTTCTCTGACAAGAAGTGTCTGAGTTATGGCACCCCAAAATTCAAAATTTGCCTATTTTTACGTTTTTTTTCAAAACTTTTCATTTTTATTTTGGCTTTTTTCTACGTTGTAGTAAAGATCTGAAATGTTTTATTTCCCTACCAAATAGTTTATTTATCAATTTTCCAAATTTAAAATTTGTAAAGCATTTTTCGTCATTAATGTTTAATGCTAATTTTTAAAGTTATATTTTTGTTTCGAGTTTTAGTTTTTTTAACTATATTTATTTATTATTTTTTAGTTTGACGTGCTATGAAAGCGTGTATGTCTATGCGAATGAGTAGTAATATTATTATCTCTCGCTAAAAATTATCACTCATACGACAGTGCTTGTGGGAGTTGAAAACATAGAAACATATACATTTTCAAACTTACAAACATAGAAGTAGATACCAGTTATTAGGCCACTAAACTCCAGCAGCAAACGTTGAAAAGTGCTGCGGCGTTGCATGAAAAGCTCTCAAATAGGCAAAATGCCAAATATAGAATAGTTACCCGTATAGCCGTTAAAACACGTTCCATGGCTATAACGTGCCCTGAATATGAAAACGTGGTTTCATGCCGGTTAGCAAACCGAGCTTTTAGGAACTCCCAAATTCGACTTCAGTAATCGCCAAAATTCCCCCTCCTCCGAAACAGTCCCGGCAGCAATATGGCAACTTCAATTGTCGCACTAAAACGTGTTTTTCTATAGCAGCATATAAAATTCGTCAAGAGTACACACTGTATACAGAGTGTTCCTCAATATCTAGCCGAAACAAGGTGAGAGGATTGAGTGTAACCGTCATGAGAAATATCAGAAAAAGAATGTAAAAAAAAAACATTTGACTCAGTTCAACTGACTCAGTTCATTATGATTTTTCTCATGTGGTCTACAATCAATCTTATCACTCTGTTTTGGCTTGACGTTGAGTTGTAGCACATCCTGTATAACAGGGATTGCGTGAATTACAAATATAGAAACAAACAAACATACAAATGAAGCTAATAAATATAGGCGTGTTAAGGAACAAAGTTGTTATCCATTTATTTTTTACACTTGTTGAAAATTTTCCCATATGGGCAGAGAAAATTCTGAAATTGTGTAAATTTCTGACCAAATACAATAAAACTTTGAAATAACTTTAGCTTTATTTTCATTATGGATCTATTTGTTATCGCAAAAGTTTAATGGCTCGATTATGGATAGCAACCAAACTTAAGTTGCGTTGCTTGTGGGCAGCCCAACTAACGAAAAAAATTATATTATGTATGGCAACTATGTTCAGCTGCTAAAAAATATAGATAGTGATATTTTGACTTATTAGCAACCATAATTTTTGTAAACAATAAAATTTTGTTTTTGAAAATAACTAGAATTTTAGCTTAAAAGTAACGAAATTGAAATTAAAATGACTTCAGTAACGAAAAAAAAAAAAAATGCAAAATGTGGCATTTATTAGAAAGCGGTTAAGGGATGCTCCTAATCCTTTAGATTCGTGCTCTGTGATGTAAGCAAATACAATGTATGGAATAAGTTTTCGTAACTATCCGTATGTGTTTTTAAGCTATAATATTTTTTTCTGCCTTTCTAAGGACACTGTCGTGTATTTCATGAAAATTTTAAAGGATACTTTCCTCCAGTTGTATGCAAATTTCTGTTGTTATGGTCCATTTTCAACTCTGCATTAAAATAAATTCAAACTCTTTGCCATATTTGCCTGAAGTAATGTTATATGCATGTCCTGAAATATTGGCTCAAACTTGATTTGTAACTGCTTTAGCACCTGCAAATGCCTGAACTTCTCGAACACCGTGATGTTGAACTTCCTTTGCTTCTAAAAAGGTGTCAAACTGTTGCTTAGGTGTAACTATAGCCATTTTCCGATATTGTCATAAGAAATAACTAATGATTAAAATTATGATAATATTCAAATTAATGTACAAAATTTTTTATTTTTGAGCCCATTTCGCATTCAAAAATTATTTTGCCGTCTGCAACACAACTACAGTTCGAACCATAAATCAATTTTTAGGCCCAGCCTATCAGAGATCGCTGCCAAGAGACTAAATATGAATGATTCACTGAATAGTGATCTTCTATTGGTCTCTGAATGGGGTCGTAAAAACATGGTCGCCTTTAATGCTCGTAAGACCCAGTGTTGCTTATTGACGCACAAACAAACCACCACAAATGCTGCTTCATCTGTACTCATGGATGGTATAAATATTGAAGAATCGGATGCTCTTGATGTTCTTGGAATGAAGATACAGTGTGACGTTCGCTGGAATGTACACATTTTGCATATCTCTAAAGAAGCATTCAAGTGCCTCGGTTTTTTGAAACGGTGTAAGATGTACTTCACTCCATCCGATCTCCTTACTATTTATACCACCTACATCCGACCGAAAATGGAATACAACTCTCATGTTTGGGCCGGTGCCTCAGTCTGTTTTGGGGTTACTCGACCGTGTGCAGGAGAGGGCGAAGAAGCTCATCGGTGACAGTAGGGTATCCAACTCTATTGACTCATTGGAGCATCGATGCAGTGTGGGATGCAGTACTCTGTTCTATCGATACTACAATGGATTTTGCTCTGACGAGATTAGGGATCTTGTTCCCGAAACTCGCACATTTTTACGTAGCACGCGTTCATCGTCTAGAGCTCACCCATTTGTGGTCGATTGCCCGGTGAACCGTACTACGCATTACAGAGAGAATTCGTTTTTCAGCCGCACGCTTCGTCTGTGGAACAAGTTGCCTGCAGAAGTGTTTCCTGTCTGTTATAACGTTGGAAGATTCAAGTCAAATGTTCACAAACACTACTCCCGCTTTCCCCCTCCTCACAACCTATTTTTCTAGTTCTGGTACAATGCACTGCATATGTAGGGGTCATCCCCTGAGTACTGGTCCAATATAAAAAAAAAAATTTATTATTTTTCTAGAGTTATTGAAAAATATTTTTTAGGGACAATACGTTCAATTATATAAATTAGAAATTTCCAGCTACAAAAAAAGAAGAAAATGGATTTCACCGAAGCAAAAAATAGCCAGAAACTCTTTAAAATGTATATTTTACAACACGTTTCTTTTATATAAACTTAATTTTCTAATTATTTAAATTTTCGTTTTTTCTGATTTTAAAAATATTTCCATTTAATAATATTTTCAATGAAATTTTACTAACGCCATTACATTTTACATTTATTTTGTTAATATTTAAATAAAAGTTTATATGAGGATTTTTGTCAAGCTAAATATTCCATAAAAATTCATTATAGAAAGCATAAATTTTTATTATTAAACCTTAAAAAGCCAAACTCTTTTTTTTTGTAATATCCTTTTTCTATTTCTTCCACTAAAATATCATTTCACCTTTTTTTCTCTTTGTATCGATGAACATAATGAAAATAGTGTCAATACTAATATAAACAGCAATATATTTATAAAACTCTTTTTTCATCACACACATTTACTGGACCACAAAAATGTCACAATAAATTTCCTTGGCAATAAATAAAAAAAAAAAAAAAAAAAAAAATAACAAAACCAGGGAACCATATCGATGGCTAATAGCGAATAAAAGAGAAACTGCTTGAACAAGACCAAATAAATAAAAAAACAAAAATAAATAAAAGTTATAAAAATGAATACGAAATAGCAAATAAAAATATGCATAAATAAATAAAAACACTTCAACTCGTGCTTGATATTTTTGCAATGAAATAAATAAAAAAAAAAAATCTGAAGCATACTTAGAGGCTAAGAGCCGGTATCTATACATTTTAAACATCGTTCTTTTTTGATAATGAAAACAAAAAACAAAACTAAAAGGGCATACAAAATGTTTGAAAAGCAGCGAATAAATTCATATGAACTTTATAAATATAAATAAAAAAAATTATTCTATACACTTGACAAACACTTAACTCCGCTTCGCGTGTTTGGCAAATTATAAAAAATAAAAAGAATACTTTATGCTTTTTAAAACATGCAGCATTAAAAGAATCATTTAGCTTTCTTTTTCATCTCGTGTTGAGTATACTTCTGTACAAAGTATCGAAGCCAAACACGAGATGAAAGGAAAAAGAAACTTCAAATAACAAAAACTTGTTGGTGAGCAAATGTAAAATTAATGTGTATTATATAGCTAAACAGCATATATGAAACATATTAGGCCACAATAAATGCAACCACAAATGTAGGTAAGCGCTGTAAGCGAGATCTTGTTAAAAACACCAGCAAACATTTCTAATGCTTGGCAAACCAACATCAAATATCCTCAGGACACAAGACCTTAAGAAGAGAATGTCACAACACATGTAAAAGAAATATCAAACCAACTTTAAAAATAGATATGGAAGCAAAATGTTGTGAGTAAAAAGTTTGACATGTGACACGCACACGCACTTGCACGTTTTTAATTTAATTAAGTTACTTTCGCAAGTTTTTTGAAAACTTAAGAAAGAAACAAACGGTAAAACATGTGCTGACTGTACGGAGAGAGGAAAGGGGGTATTAAAAAATTAAAAAAAAACTAAGTTATCTATAAAAAAAGTTTAGAATTTTGTTTGTAGTAAGCAACATTAGTTCATCTTCCTCCGTTCAGTTTCAGTTGGATCTACGCCTGTTGCCAAAGAAACTGAAAGTTTTTAGTTTTAAGATGCCCGTAACCGTGAAATATCTCAAATCAGAACTTTTTCGTTTTTTAATTGTACAGAAACATATCGAAAATTCGATACAAACTGGGTCGACAAAGTAAAGTAAAATATATGTATATAGTTGTTCTCACCCAACAAACATGAAATCAAGCTTTTGATATAAAACAACTTTATCGTTTGATATCAAACACAATTTTCAAACCTTTTTCCATAGTTTGTTTTAATATATGAATTTAAATTAAGAAACAATGTTTTAATGCAGCATACAGACGATGGAACGTTGAAGGAAACATGTGTTTCCTTCGATATTTCCATTTTCAATACACACGATGAAACCAAAAAGGAAACATCAGTTCTATAAATAGTAGTTGATTAAACAACGAGTAAACGCGGAGAAAATATTTTGAAAACGAGTGATTCGAGAAGTGTGTTAGGTGTAATTATTATAATTGGTAAAATAATGTACGAAAACGAAGAAGCAGAGAGGCACATAAAAAAAGGAAAGAATGTGGACAAAAATTGGTTTTTTAAAAACGAAGAGTTTTCAAATGATAAATCATTAAAAGATTTAAGAGAAAATAAGCACAAAGATTATATAAATTATATGAGAATAAATGAAGCTTTCTTTGATACGGAGTTTTGTATACTTTTGATTGCTGACATTTTTTTAAATTTATTTACTTTCATATTTTTTATTGCACTCTTTGATTTTTTTCGTGACTAAAAATATGTTAACAGTACAACTGCTATCAACGAACTAAAGGAGCAAAAACACTGAGCATGAATACAGACGACGGAAAATTGTTTTGGAAACACGTTAATATCAAAAATTTTTGATATTTTGGAAAACAGAAAAAAAAATGGTTTTCAACAAAAAACATCGTTACAAAGGAAGAAACATTAAAGGAAACGTACCCATATCGTTGGTCTCATGTAGAAAGGCCCTAACAAACGTGACTACAATTTTATAGTAGAAGGAAAAATCGTAATGGAAACGGTATAAATAAGTATATCTAAAAGTAATTTTTTTTGCTCCAAGCCATTGAGCGATAAGAGCGATATGTATGAAAGTATATAATTAAATCTTTGTGACACTGTGTACTTTTGTGAAACGTAGTAAGATCCCTAAAAGAGCTCAATTCAGGGAAAATGCGAGTTATGGCCTTTCTACGTGAGGCTGACGATATGATGCATAACAGTTTGATTTTGAGTGTAACTACCTATCTTAAAATATATGTGTCAGCTTTTACTGAAAAAAATTTCAACATTTGAAACACAATTAAAAACAAGTCTTAAGAATTCTGGAAAATATTAATACATATGATTTGATTTTAAGCAATATGCAATTACGAGTAATGGCGTGATTATCGATTTTAAACCAAATTTTAGTTGCGTTACCAGTTGCTAAAAATACATTACAGATGACAACTGGCAACTAAATCTGACAAACAAAGTTGCTATTTTAACGGAATTTTAGCAACCACAAGTTTTTAGTTGCTGTATAGTTTTTTAAATCAACATAAACTAAAAAGTTAAACATTTGTAAATTTATTTGGGTGTTATATTAAAATTAACAAACTAAACTATTATTTTTTATTATATATGTATCTGCAAATGATTGAAATTTCTACCGAGAAACAGTTTGTAGTAGCAATCACGTTGTCCGAGATGTTCGCGCTTCTGGAGAAGGTAAAACAACTGCAGATCGGGTTCGGGCCAGTATTTCAGAAAAATTAAATAGTATTGGTCCACTACTTCGTTCCCTCCATGAATGGTGGAAGGTATGGGTCAAATTTGAGTAAGGAAATGGCCCAAATCCTAAGAAATTTGCAGACAAAATCGAGAAGGGAATTCTTTAAAATTTCCACGAAATACATCACAGCATTTTTAAGAAAATAGAAAATAGCCTTAATGTTAAAAAAACACAGTGGATACGCACACAATTAGCAAAACATATTCCACAAATGGTATTTACTTATATCACAGAGCGCTAATCTAAAGGATCCAGAGCACCCCTTAATCGCTTTCTAATAGATGCCAAATTCTGCTTGTTTTTCCTTTCAAATCGTTTTAATGAAAATTTTTTTTTTTTTAAGTTAAACTTTTGGATTTTTTTTATAAAAAAATTATTGTTAACCTTCTAGAAACTAAAATTAGTTGCCATACATTACATATATATATATATTTTTTTTGTTAGTTGGGTTGGCCACAGGCAATACAACTAAATTTTGGTTGCTATCCATAATCGAGCCATAAATTTGAGCAAAAATTAGTTTTAATAAGTAAAAGCGTATGAACAAAATATAAAAATGTGATATGATAAGAAATAATGAAATTGTCTCATTGAGGCGCGAGTTAGAGCCAAGAGGAATCAAGTACTTCGTCGTTTCAAGAATTTCAAGACTAAGAAAAATAATAATAAAACAAATAAATAACAATAATAGAAAATTCAAATTAAAAACCAAAAATACTAAATTTGTAAAACAACAATTAGTTCTTATGTGTGTTCTACATTACAATCCACATTTGAAAAATATTTAAGAATTCCATTTGAAAGCAAGTTGGGATTAAATAAATTTCTGAATTTCAAAACAATTTCTCATTTTTGTTGAGGATACCATGTTAATAATTTAATTTAAAATCTGTATCAAACGTTTCTCAAATCAGTGACAATTTGAAAACAAACCTTAGTGTTTGTTGAGCATGTAGAAGGGCACTAACTAACATATTCGCAAGAGTATTTATCGACATATTCGACTTTTTTGTACAATTGTTTGTAAACCTGGTATTTAAGAAACTTTTCCATTAACTTTCTGGCAAAATTTTTAGAGTATTAAAATCACTAAAAAATTAAATTTAGAAAAAATGCCAGTTAAGGCCTTTTTACAGCAGACCAACGGCATGTTCTTCGGAATGTCTGATGACTTTTCTAAAAAATTGCCATCGTTTTACTGCTTTTTTCTAAATATAAAAAAAACTTCAACACAAAACAAATTGCCTATTTTATTTTGCTTTGAATTTACCAAACGATTTATGAGCCTAAAAGTAGGCTATGCAAAATGGTTAGGTTTGCATATAAAACATAAAATACATAAGTCACTTGAAGTGATATATAAAAAAATCATTTAATATATTTTTCTATTTTGTGGAAAAATGTTAGTTTGCTAAGTACAACGCAATAGCCGAAGAAAATTGTTAAAAGTTGATGGTGTTTAAAGAACTTGAAAACAATTTTAAATATTTTCTTAAAAGTATGCTAAGAATACGTAAATACTATACAAAAAGTAAAATAATATAGGAATAGTGTTTTAAGTATAAACAGGCTTTATTTTATCTGAGTTTTGCTAGTTTTATTTTCTATATAAAAATAATATTTAAGTAATTATTTCTACTAAAGGCCCAATCAGACTATTACACAAGTATAAATACTTTCATTCGATTTTGTGAGATAAAAGCCTAAACACATTTCTTGCGGCTGTCAAAAAGTCTAACGTAAATTAGATTTTGCATTCACACCATCACACTTGATATAAACCAACATAGATGTGCCATCATAAAACTTTTCACGGCGGCAGGTGCGCTATTTTTCGTAGGCGGTAGACGTGCCGGCGCGTGAAATTCTTCAACAGTTAAATAATAATTATGTATAACACATCCAAATTCAATAGCACAAACATATTTTATGTTCTAAATATAGCATGAGCAAAATACATTTATAAATGACAGTTAAATTCCAAATTTCGAGCTTTTTTATAACGACAAAAAATACTATCAGTGACGGCACCCCATCGGCTACGAAATAGCCGACTACTCAATTTTTAATTAGCTGGTTTGCTAAAAAACACAGCCCTGATCCAATGTAAAGTATTATCGTTTTGAAAAGTTTCAAAAAACAAAAAAGTCGTATGGGATGTAAAATTTTTATCGTATTATTTTTCGTATGTATGACGGATTACATTCAGACTATCAGACTTGCACGTATTATTTGAACTTTTGACAAGTATTAATACAAAGTATAATAGTCTGAACTGGGCTTAAGTAAGATTTCTATTTTGTATATAGTTGCAATTAACACATATTATTATGACACGTATTTAAGTTACATTTGTTAGTGAATACAATTTTAAACAATGTTGTTATGTTTTGAACTTTAAAACCGCTTTTGTGGATTCTTTAATGGCAAATGACACAAACACTTGTTCGTTACACATTAGTTAAATACTTCTTAACTGTATTTACACTGACCACTGTGTATTAACATGCTAGACTTGTTTACATTTCTAACTTATGTCTGTCTTTATCTACGATTAAAACTAAACTGTGCTTTTGTCGCTCATCTGCCTGCTATTTATACCTTCATAACCATAAAATTTCTAGTGATTTGCTTATGATTATGCCAGGCTCAACAACACAACAATAGAATCATTAGTGATTGATTTACTTGACTTACTAATTGCGCGTTCTGTAGGTGGTCTAGACAAGATCAAAATGCTTGCTGCCAACTTTGTGTACGTATGCTTGATGCTATTTTAATTTTCTAAGAATGACTGTCACATATGAAACTAATAATGACAATTTTTTCCAGGTTGAAACTCAATATATTCCTTTTTTACTTATTTTAGTTTTTTTTTTTATTTCTTTTTTATAATAATTAAAATTTGTTCGTGCCATCAAGGCTTTCACTAGATACAAATACAACCAAACATGTGATAGCAATCATGCCAGAAAATCAAACATTTTAGATTTTTCATCAAGCATCGGTGGGAGCACACATACTAAATAAATTTTCACACTAAATTTAAATTATTTGTGTTTCTTAGAACCTGCTTGTGTATTTTAAAGAGGTTTTAAATTGTAATTTGGTTTTTTTATTTTTTTACTTTACATTAGAAAAGTATTGGAAGACATAAAAGTGTAACTTTAAAAAATTAGAAATACGAATAGTAAAATTTCTACATTTCTATCCCATTTTGTGAAAGAGTTTAAACCTTAAAAAATAAATTTCATTACTTTTGCTCTTTGGAACAGATAAATTATATTATTTCTCATAACATTTACCACTATTTCATATTTCACGATTATTATCTTCATTACTATAAGACACAAAAACATTTACTAACTACAGCAAAACAATTAAACGGCTCGCAATCAAAACACATGTAGTATCTATTTCAAGAAAAATAAATTAATTCATTAAGATAAAGTGTTTCTGGCAACATGAGGAACAAACAGAAATTTGTGTATTATTAGTTATACCTGTAGTTGTATTCGATTCGGGTGCCGTGACAACCTGCTCAATATCAATATCTGATCGATTTTGAATGGCGCCACTACCACTTTCAGTTGTTGTTTCTAGTTTTGTGGTTGCATTGTTGCTAGTCCGCAAACGTTTGCACAACCAACGCAAATAACCCACAGGTTTATCGTAATTAGTATAGACTTCATGATGAGTTGTTACTGATGGTGGGGATGAAAATGACGATAATGAGGGCGATGAATGAAATGGAAATGAGGAAGCAGATGTTAAATTTTCCTTAATTAATAATGTACTTGTGAAGAAGATTTTATCTGTTGGTACGAAATCAGAAGCACCCACGTTGTTTCCAGCTTGTGTGGCTAATTCAATTTTTAGTTCTGTGTCTTTAAACGATGGTTTAAGTGACGGTGGTGTTGGTGGTGATGGTGATGTTGATGGTGATAGCTGGTGTTTATCCCTGGCTCCTCCCTCAACATAATAATCACTGTCGTAAAATGTTCCATCATAATAAATTACAGTATCATCAACAAATTTAGCAAAGTCTTCATTAGCGATGTTGTCATGGTTTTGTTTCTTTAAGTATTCCTCTGCAATCGAAGCTGTTTGAAATCTTTTCTCGCTGTCTCCATTATCAGCCTGTAACGAAGAGAAACTTTTTTCTATGCCATTCAAAGGTATTGATGTTGTATTGTTATTTGTTTCATTTTGTGAAATTTTATCTTCATCAGTTTCATTATAAATTGTGAATGATTTAATTAATATCACTGATTTATCGTGAGTTGTTATTGGAACGTTATTAGTCATAGATACAGCATTGTGGTTGTTTTTGCTTTTTTTGTCTTTATTCACCCACAATTCATTAGGAATTTCTATACCAGTTGCGCCATAATTTTGCTCATCATCATCATCATTATCGTCATTATTATTATCGTTATTAAACTTTGCAACTATTTTACTATTTTGATATTTATTTTGTTTGCCTTTCGTTTCTTTGTTTTCCATTATGGAAATATGACGTTTTGTTTTATATTTGTTATCTCCATCACTTTTAGGTTTATTATTATTATTTAGCATAATATCACTTTGGTCATCATGTTGCTGCTGTTGTAATTGTAGACACACTGCATACAGATAGTTTGCTGCATAGTTATCATAATATGATGATGATGATGATGATGATGATGTTGTAATTGATTGCTTGCCCTGTTGCTGGTTCAGTTGCTGCTGTTGCCATTGCAGCAGTTGTTCATCAGCGTCAACATCATCATCGTAATCATCGGCTTCACCGGTTATAAATGCCACTTGGTTGGATTTCATTTCAGGTGTTGCAAATGCATTGTTTCGTTTAAAAGGTGATGAATTGTTCACAACATCCCTTTTATCTTTTCAATGGTTTATTTTTAAATATCATTTATAAATATTTTTTTGTGTTTGAAAATGTAATTGTGTTTGTGCATACAGATGATTTATTATGAAGGTTAAAAGTGATAAAAAAATAAAACAAAAAATCAGCAGACATTTTTTTTTTTAAATAAACATGTTAACTTAAAAACATTTTATAAACTCAATACAATGTTTTGAAGTGCTTGAAAAATACCTAAAAAATAAGTCATTTAAAGTAATATATCAAAAACGAAAAAACTTATTTTGTATCATTTATTAGTTTTTATGCAAAACCCTAATAAAAAATACACTTCATTAAACTGTCAAGATGGGCTAAAACTTAAACAAAAAATAATGATCGTAGGTGTTATACGTTTCTTTAAAGTATCGTTTAAGAAACAGATTTATTAAATAAAGTAGCTTTTAAAAAAAACCGACAAGATCATATAATAATTTGATCTTGTTTAAGTAAATATTTCTGATTTTTGCAGCTAAAGGCCGTTTTTTATTTTTTATAAAAAATTCAACAGTATTTATTTTCAATATTTCGATAACAATTTGTTATCATCGCCAGGAAAATTAATCAGCTCAATTATAAATAAAAGTTCCCTAGGAATTTTATCACTTTTTCCTTTCCTCCAATTATGCACAAAACGTAAGTGTAAGGTTATTTTATTTTTTCTTCTCTCCTTTCGTTGAAAGCACTAAATGGTGATCAACTCTTCAATTCTTACGGACAATAATTGTGCTTTTTTCTTTAATTTGAATTGAAAAAAGTACCTTATGTGAGAAATAATTTCCGTGATTAATGAATTCCGAGAGAAATAAATTCCGTGAGAATATTCATAATTGGGCTGAATATGTTATTAAAAAATTTTTCCATTTGAAAAATTATTGTCAAAAAATTCCTAAATAAATAAAAATTTAAATACATTTTGGCAAAGATATCTTTCGAAAACGTATTTAAAAAAATTGTATCTTTAATAGAATAAGTATTATGTTAACTATCAAATTATATATTCAGCCATGCCATAGTGCTCAATTCCGTTCGTAAACGGAATTAAATTTTTATTTGAGTTCTTGAAAAAACGAAGAACTAAAAAACTTTTCGGAATAAATTTATTTCTAGTATCAAAAATGAAACTAGTATTATGTTATAAAAATGATTTCATTCCGTAAAAATGTTTAGATTTTCGTTTTTTGCAGAATTAAAAATCGGGCTCGATTCCGTTTCCGAACGGAAGTGAATTCTGTGACATGGCTGATTATTAGCCGTCTCTGCGGCGTTACCCACCCGTTATACAATTTTGCTTAACTATAAGAATAAACACAACCGGACTAAAAAAGAACCTAACTGGGCTGGTTTTATGAAACTGGCAGCCTTTACAATCTAATTATAAGACTAAAAGTACATACATACGTGTACATGTGTTTGTATTTTGTGATAAATCAAACTATATATGTATAAATGTTACATATCGCTCCTTTATTGCAATATAGTCATAACGCAAAAAAGCTTGTTTTGAGAAAAACACATTTAAAATTTTTAGTTTCCATACATGTCTTAGAAAAAATTTGTAGAAAATATCTTCTAAAGGAAGCAGTTTAAAAGTAATTTGAATAAAATTTTGGCACAATATAAAAGGTAGTACTGTTAACAATTCTGCATTGTTAACTCGAAAAGCTCATTTTTTGAGATATGACTATGTGACAATAAAGGAGCGATATGTATAGGTGAATCGATTCCTGAAAAGGTTTGGTCCTGAAACTTATTAATAGTCATTAAAAATTTCGTTTGTATTGGAATTATTGAAAATTATCTCTTAGGTTCTGGGCGTAAATTTCTTGAGAGGACCGACTTTAGATAAAATATCATATGATTGAAAGGCGAAAGGCCTAAACGAACTAATATTTTTTATGTATCTTATATGTCTTGAATTCGCGAAGAATTTTTTATTTTTCAAAATAAAATTATAAGTATCGTTGAATATTTCGGTTTCGGGTGACAGTATTTTCCCTGAGCATAGCAAACGAAAACCTCTTGCAAGCAAATTTTGTAAGCTATATTGCATATACAATATATTATTTTATACTATTTAACGCTCTGTTTTGTAAAATTAAATAAAAACTGCTTCAAGAGCTTCTAAGCTCCTTTAAAAGAAACTGCCTTCTAAAAATTTATATAAAATTTTTTTTTTTTTTTTTGAGTCCATTGTAGAAAAAGTATCTAATGAGAAAATGCATATTTTCTTAAAGTATTACTCACAAAAATAGATCGTAAAAAATTTCATAGTTCCTTGGAAACATACCTTCTACAACATGTTTCAAAAAAGTACTTCTAAAAGAGTTACAGCATATATGAAATGTACCATTTAATACAGCAAATTTTAAAAATTTGCCCTTCCTAAAAACAACTTTTTAACAAGAATTTTTTAATAACGAAATTTTTTACAAAACACCCTTGCAAAAAGTGTTTTTTTAACCAATTACTTTGAAAAAGTACCTCTAAAACAGTTAAATTTTTAAAAAATATAAAACAGTGTGTAAGAAATCTTTCAAAATTAATCTCTAGCTGTAAAAAGTCTGTGAAAAATTGAAACAACTTTATGTAAAGGTTCCGAACGAAGATTCTTAAAAAAGTACCTTCCGAAAGTCAAATTAAAAAATAACAGGTTAAAAACTAACTTTTAAAAATTGTATCTTTTAAAAAAATACCTTTTTAAAAGGTAACGTTTAATAAAAATACCATTTAAAAAAGTGAAATTTTTAAAAGGTATCTTTTAAAACAGCATCATTTAAAAAAAATATGTTTTAAAAAGCAACGTTTAAAAAAAAATTTAAAAACTGTTTCCTTTAAAAAACGCTTACTTAAAAAAGTGCCTTTTAGAAAAAAGCATATTTTTACAAAGGTACATTTTAAAAAAGGGCCTTGTACAAAAGTGCTTTTATTACTAGTACATTAAAAAAAAAAGCCTTTTACAAAAGTCCCTTTAATACAAGTACATTTTAAAAAAAGAGTCTTTAAAATAATTCTTTTAAAATACTACCTTTTAACAACAGAATCTTGTGTAAAAAGCATTCTTTTAGAAAAAGCTCATTAAAAAAAGCACCTTTTGAAAAAATGATTTTTAAAAAAAGTATATTTTCAAAAAATTACCTTTAAAAAAGTACCTTTTGAAAAAGTAGCTTTTAAAAAAAGCACCTTTAAGGAAGTACTTTTAACAAAATTCTTTTAGAAAAGTACCTTGTATAAAAAAATATCTTTTAAAAAACGCTTATTTAAAAAAAGTAACTTTTAAGAATGATGCTTTTTTAAAAAAAAGTAACTTTTAAGAGAGATTACTTTAAAAAAAAAATAGATTTTAAAAAAGTAGCTTTAAAAGGCACCTTTTAAATAAAGTACCTTTTAACAAAGGTACTTTCTAAAAAAAGAACCTTTAAAAAAATCACCTTTCAAATAAAGTACCTTTTAACAAAGGTAGCCTCTATAAAAGTACCTTAACTTTTGAAAAAGTACCTATTAAAAAAGTACTTTTTAAAAAAGTACCTTTTAAAAAAGTACCTATTAAAAAAGTACCTTTTAAAAAAGTACTTTTAAAAAAAGTACTTTTTAAAAAGTACCTATTAAAAGAGTACCTTTTAAAAAGTACATTTTGAAAAAGTACCTTAAAAAAATAAATTTAAAAAAGTCCTTTTAAAAAATATTTTTTTATAAAGAGTACTTTTTAAAAAAGTACTTCTTAAAAAAAGAACCATTTAAAAATACCTTTAAAAAAGTAACTTTTAAAAAGAGTAGCTCTTAAAAAGAGTACCCCTCAAAAAAAGAAAAAAATATCTCCTAAAAAACACCGTAAAGTTTAAAAAGTATAATTCCTAAAAAGAGCACCACTTAAAAGCAGTACCTCTTAAAAAGTAGCGTTTAAAGAAAGTACCTCTCAAAAAATACCGTTTAAAAAAGTATTGGTTAAAAATAAAATTCTTTAAAAAAGTGCCTTCGAAATAAATAACTTTAAAATTCCTTTTTTTTTAATAAATCTGTTTTAAAACTTTTAATTTGAAGAAAAAGTTTAAAAAAATTTGCCTAAAACGTACTCCTTTACAAACGTCCCCTTTTAATAACTACTTATTTATTTATGTAATCCACTCTGAACATGTTGTTAAAAGCCTCAGGTGCAATTTATTGCCTAAAAAAAAGCTAATAAATGATTTTTCAATTTTAACTTAATTTGTTTGACCTAAAATTAGTTTTTAAATACTTCTTATAGTTAAAAGCTTTTTCATTTTACCAAATGCATATTCAAGGTTGCGCAATTACAAAAAAAAAGCTAAAGACTAAACACAGACAATAAACTAAACATTTTTGGGCAAAAGTGTTCAAGACACACAACAACGAGGAGCCAAGGACATGTTTTGGTACTTTGTGTATGTATATGTGTAAATGAGAGCAAAGTAATGGGTATCTAAATAAAGGTCCTGCAGCGGTTGAGGCAGGCAGCAGTAGCAGAGTGAAAATATACGAGTAGAATGCCTGCTGTGTAAACACAGAGTGGTAAGTACGACCAACCAACACCGAAATATGTATACATATGTATATTTGTAAAGGTTAGACACACACAGAAAGTGGACCTTTTTGATGTAAATAGTTTCAATTAAAAACGAAATGGGTGATGGTGGCAAAAACATGATGATGTTTTTTTGATGTTTGTAAAAAGGCAGTGTTTAAAAAGCTTTCAAAATAATTTGTGTTAGGCAAACAAGAGTCGAGGATGAACAGATAGACAGATAGCTTAGCTGAGTAGTGGTAGTAACAATTTTGATGTTAAAAACAAAAAATAAAGTAAAACATGAAAAGAAGTTGATACAAATCATACCCGCACTGTGGTGCTGGTGCTCTTGGGCCATTTGTTCGGCTGGCAGACCACTGAGGTCGGTATTTAAACTGTTTTGTTCTTGTTCTTGTTGTTGAGGTATATGGTTTACAGATAACGACGGCGATATTGTGTCTGATTTTTTTGATGAATTTGCTAACGATGATGCAGGGTATAATGATGCAGAGGACGACGAAGACGACTTGGCAGGGGTTAAGTTTACGAACTTCTTTGGTTTTTTTGTGGCTTGTAAATGTCCACCTGAACGTTGTTTTTGCAATGCTGTGTGCCAAATCATTAAAAAAACCAAACATTTTTTCCCCATTTTATTTTTAATTTAAGACACAAGGAAAACAAAACAAAAAAATTAATAAGGAAATTAATAAAGAAAAAAAAAATTTTTTTTTCAAATTAAAGTTATGGTGGCTTATTTATCAATTCTTTGCCTCTAGAGAATAAAAAACAAAGATTGTACTTACGGTCTTCAACACACATCAGTCTGTCGTCCATTAATTTGAGACCGGTGGGACAGGCACACGATATACGCGGGCTGTGTTCATTTATTCGCGGCGCTGGCAAACATAAATGTGAACAATGACCATTGACTGCTTGACAATGATTGATACCGTCGGGTTGACGATATGGATGGTAGACGTGTATCACCATAGGGTGTTGTAACTGCAAATAAAAGGAAAATTTTAGTATGTATTCGCTTACTTCATCACTTTTCTTTTAAAAATGAAACAACTACAAACATGGCTTAGGTGAAAAACACTAAGCTGCGAAATTGTCAAATCTAAAAATAGTACTTGGCACCTTTGAATATAATTTGCGAACACATTTAGTATTTCACTGATCATCTAACTGTTACTTTCCTTTTTTTTTTTGGAATTAACTCAACATTTTCATCATGGTAAAGTAGGCGAAGGAACAACGTATACGAATTATAAAAATGTACTACCGAAATCCGTTCACCGAAATTATTGAGAGCGTTAGGTCTAATTTGTAGTCATTATTCTCGCCCTAGCAGACAAGCTAGCTTTACAAATAACCAAAAAAATTTAGGTATCTATTAATGTTAAATAGTCGAACTTTATTTTTAATATTTCTAATATTATATGATGATGGGTTGGTATCATTCGTCTAGCTCCTGTCTTCTTTCATCAAGAGTTATTGATCGCGGCAATTATTGTTATAATTATAAATACATATATATCTTGGCTTTAGCCAGGATTGAACTCGAGCTAGACGAATGATACCAACCCATCATTATATAATATAAGAAATACAAAAAAAATTTTGTTTACATATTCATTGTGCCATGCCAGTGAGACAACGGGTTGGTCGCCTCCATTCTGATGTCCAAAGCAAATGATCGAAATCAGTTGGCGGAGCCCTATAGAACTGGACATCGCCAAGACCACTTTATGGTGAGTTTTGCTTAAAGATCTTAGTCACAAGCTCAAACTGACTCAATACTTAAAGCCGATAGACCTTTCCACGCAACGTACGTTCTCCGATTGGCTACTGGAGAAGATGCGCCAAAATTATCTCCAGTGACGAAACTCATTTTTGGCTCAATGAGTTAGTCAATAAGCAATATATGCGTTATTTGCCTGCTGAAAATCCACATGTGCTTCATGAATCACCATTTCATCTACAAAAAATAACTGTTTGTGCCGGTTTGCATGCCGGCGGCATCATTGGACCATATTTTTTCGTCGACAGTACTGTGAATGGCGGTTGCTATCACTCCATGATTACCAATTGTTTTTGGCCCGAATTGGAAAACATGGAATTGATCAACATATGGTTTCAACAGGACGGTGCCACAAGCCACGCTGCAAACGATTTATTGAAGAGTGTGAGTGTGGTATCTCAAGAAATGGACCAGTAAATTGGCCACCTCGTTCATGCGATTTAAGGCCGCTGGACTTTTTTCTTTGAAACTACATCAAATCATTGGTCTATATTACCAGTGGTAGTTTATTTACATTATATTGTTTTTGAATATTTCGAAATATTCGTATCATATTTTGTCAAGAATAAAATTTTTTTCACTGAATTGCCCCCACAAAAATGTATGTAAGTCTTGCAAAGAAATACCGCATTAGCTTCTTTCATAAGGAGCACCGGATGGCTGGTACATCAGCTAGTAATGTCACATTAAGCAGTTTTCCACCTTCCCTTTCCTTGCCTTAACACCTTTCCCTCACATATCCCTATAACTTTCTTCAACTATACTATCCCACTTTTCAGGCAATCACAAAGGGAACGATCTTTCAGGATCCAAGTGAGCTGGAAAATCCAGGTACTTTTAGGAGCATCCAGCGGCCTGCCTACCTAACCTAAACTTGTAAAAATTCCTATTTAAGAAAGCCAATTAATTTTTTTGCATTCCTGCAGATATTATGTATTTTTTGTAGTGAAAGCCTTTGCGCCTTGAATAAAGATTTTTGTTCGACAAAAGATTGGTTAATCGATGTTGAATTTTCTTAAGACATTCGTACTTCAAGAATTGTAAGAGTTACAATATGTATACGAAGTGCTTGTGAATCACGAAATATGATTTCAAAGTAGCCATGATTTAGTATATGTGATATTTTTAGATTGCGTACTGATTCATGTGTTTTCAGCTTGATAGAAGAACTTCATGTTAATGCCACAAAAGTTTACTCGATTTAAATACTCAAAACTTTTTCTCTATGCCTTTTTATGTGATCTGTCATTGACTTAAGGCACATTTTTTATGACAGCAAATAATAAAATTTAACATAGCGGCTTATCTGTACTTAGAGGGGGTTTTTTATAGGTTCCCAGAAATAAGAGCTAAACCAAATTCAAAAATATTCAATATTAAATATATTTGTGTTTTATATTGTTTTCCTCCGACATCGTTCCATATATAACTAATTTTTAGTGAAAATGTCGCATAAACGAACTCTCTATTACGATGTGAAAGAAAAATGGTTCGTAATCGGAGAACTGGTAGCCTGTATTGCGCTTTCGTATTATCCTTTTGCGCTTAATTTATTCATTTTATTTTATCATTTTTCGCTATTTTTTATATTGTGGTACCAGTGTTGCTTCATTTTCAAACTATTTCGCGAAAAAGTTTGCGCAAAGGGAACAGAATACCAAATTATACTCTTATCGCATTTATCTTTCGCATCAAACTCACTTTCGCAACGCAATAGAGAGTAACCCCCTTGGTAATAAAAGAAAGTTACCAAGGTTAATCTAATCCGATTTTTCCATAAAAAATTGGTTTTTGCTTAAAAGCAGTTTTGATTATAAAAGGAGGTTACTTAAATACAGGGGGGTTACTCTCTATTGCGATGCGAAAGTGAGTTCGATGCGAAAGGTAAATGCGATAAGAGTATAATTTGGTATTCTATTCCCTTTGCGCAAACTTTTTCGCGAAATAGTTTCAAAATGAAACAACACTGGTACTACAATATACAATACAATGCTGGTACCACAAAACAAACAATAGCGAACAATGATATAATAAAATAAAATATGCGAAAGGGAGAAATTAAATGCGAAAGGAAAATACGAAAACGCAATACAGAGTACCAATTCTTCGATTTTTCTTTCGCATCGCAATAGAGAGTAACCCCCTAGAAAATGAAAATTTCCGATACCGGTCTATATACACTCGAGCTATAGCCTAAACCGAATTTTTCATAAAAACGATTTTTTGCTTAAAATCAATTCTGTTTGTTAAAGGAAGTTACTTAAATACAGAAAATTAAAATTTCCGATACCGGTCTATATATACCCGATATATTGCCTAAACCGAATTTTTCATAAAAACATTTTTTTTTGCTTAAAAGCAATTCCTTTTGTTAAAGGAAGTTACTTAAATACAGAATGAAAATTTCCGATATCGGTCCATATATGCCCGAGATATAACCTAAACCGGGGTTTTTCATGAAAATATTGCGAAAGCGAACTTAAAGAACTTTTTTGCTTAAAAGCAGTTCTGGTAATATGATATAGCCTAAACCGATTTTTCTATGAAAAATTAGCTTTTTGGCATGGCGATTACAAGGTAAAAAAATTTTTTTCACGATATCGGTCCATATATGTATGTCCGAGCATATTTAATTCAAATTTGTAATATCTACTATATTTTCACATGACTTTCGTGAAGGGAATATCAGATTCGACCCAGCCGAATGTGCTACACTCTTACTTGTTAAACATAAAAATAAATTTGGCTATGAGCTTATTTACACCGTGATTTAATGCCATGTTTTTTTTTATAATATTCTTTCGAAATTGGTACCAAAAACATATTACAATGAATTTTATGTCCTGTCTCTTTATTCATTGTTGTCTTTTCAAAAAAATCTTTTGTCTTTTTTATCTTTTTACCGGTATCGATGTTGTTACCTTGCCAGTCGAATGCAAATAAAACAATTATAAAAAACAACAAATGAGTCAAAAGGAAATTAGAAAAAAAAAACATGAAAGACGGAAAATATGCCTTTTCTTCATTTTAGATATTTTTCAGTACAGAAAAAACCACATGCCTTTTAGACATTGTAAAAAATTTACTCTATGTGTGAGAGAACAGATGAAATTCTATTATAAATTCACATTTTAAAAAAATTTTCTAGAAATATTTTAATAAATGTGTTATAAACCAAAGTATGAAAATAAGGTTCTTTTTATTTCGGTTCTTGCCACAAAAACATCCTTTCAAGCGGCCATAAAATACCGACTGCAAAATTAAATTTCAACAATTTTAAATATCCTTTACAGTCTTTTGTCCAATTCACAGAAGCAAGACATACTACAAACAAACGAACTCTCAGCAGCACTTCATTCTCAAGTTTCCAAGAAATATTCTCAAAGGAAGAACGCACTTCACCGCATATCTGACAAATTTATTGTTGCATTTCCTTTGAAATTGCCTCTTTACGGCATAAATACACTTTCAAGATGATGTAAGTGTGTGTGTGTCAATGTTGGTGTATGAAATGCAGCATGCACTATCCAACAACAACAGCAGCGGCAGTTTGTTCTTTCAAGCAGATGCGGTCAAAATATTCCACTTACATGTTTTTTTTATTTTAACACGGCGACTGTTTTGTTCTTGTTACATAATTTATGTCGTTCTTTGCATAAGAGTGAGAGTAGTCTGTGTAAGCACAAGCAAAGAAATCCTTTTTCGCTTTTTTTTTTTACTTATTTTTATGAAAAAAAAAAAAAACAAAAAAATTTTGTGCTCGTTTTTATTTTAAAGCTTACACAAACACACGCACACACACACACACACACACACACACACACACACACACACACACACCCATACACACAAACACCAATGTCTATAAACATCATCGTGTCAGAATAGCTTTCATAATTTATAAGATTTATATATTTGCATGTATTCTGGAGGAGAACGTGCACACTCGTTCGCTTAAGAAATCCTTACACGCACACGCTTACATTGTTACACACAATTTATCATGGGGCCATAAGGAAACAAATAATAAAATAAAGTTAAAAAAAGAGAGAAGAAAGTAAAACATCGGCAGCAATAAAGTACTAAAAAAGGCCACAATGTTCACACTTATGAGCCCAACAAAAGGCAAGGATTATATATGTAATACCAAGAGTTTTGCCAGGATAATAGACGTTCTTGGTAGTTTCTTCTTGAAATTTAATTTATTTTAAATATTTCGAAGCTGAGTGCCTTAAATTACCAAAAGCAATAAATTTAAAAAAGATTTTAAGATAGTGATACCAAAATGCTGAACGAACAACAACAGTTTTATTATAAAAAAAAAAGAAATGTTTTTGTGAATAGTTACACGTATTTGAAAAAACGTTAAATAAAACTATATTTTTATTTTATTACAATGATTTTCAATAAATAAAAATATATTAAGCGTTTTTTTTTTTTTTTTTTGAATAAAAATAAACTTTAAACAAGACTAATGAGATCAAGAGTTAAACAAAAGCTTTTAGCATATTTATACCTTTTTTAAACAAGAGAATCTAAGATACTTGTAGAAAGTACTTCTCAATAAAATCTACTTTTTCTTAAAGTATTCTTTAAAAACAGCATCTTTTCAAAGAGTACTGTTTGGAAAAAATTATTAAAAAAAACAAGTAAGAGTGTGGTAAATTCGGCTGGGCCGAATCTAAAATACCCTTCACAATAGTCACGTATAAAAACGCGGTTTAGGCTATATCTCCGGTATATATGTACCGATATCGGAAATTTCCATTTTCCATATTTATATAACCTTAGTTCGTTACCAGAACTGTTTTTAAGCAAAAAAAGTTGTTTAAGTTCACTTACGCGACATTTTCATGAAAACCGCGGTTTAGGCTATATGTATCTGGGGTATATATGGACCGATATCGGAAATTTTCATTTTCCATATTTATATAACCTTACTTTATTACCGGAACTGCTTTTGAGCAAAAAAGGTTGTTTAAGTTTACTTACGGGACATTTTCATGAAAAACCCGATTCATGGTATATCTGGGATATATATGGACCGATATCGGATATTTTCATTTTCGATATTTATATAACATTACTTTATTACCTGAACTGCCTTTGAGCAAAAAAAGTTGTTTAAGTTTACTTACGGGACATTTTCATGAAACACCCGTTTTAGGTTATATCTCGGGTATATATGGACCGATATCGGAAATTTTCATTTTCCATATTTATATAACCTTACTTTATTACCGGAACTGCCTTTGAGCAAAAAAAGTTGTTTAAGTTTACTTACGGGACATTTTCATGAAACACCCGTTTTAGGCTATATCTCGGGTATATTTTCATACAAAACTGCAAAAAAAAATGGCTTTTTTCGGAATTTTGAATATATCTCAGCTATACGTGGACCGATATTACTGAATTTCAATAGCAAACCCATGAATCGATGGGGAAAAAGAATGGTGAAAGAAAAAAGTTTCTAAGTCTAATGGTTTTGTCAGAAACGGTATTTCAACAGCGGACAGACGGACATCGCTTAATCGACTTTTACATTAATTCTGATTCAGAATATATATACTTTATAGGGTCGCAAAAAAAAACTGTAGAAATTACAAACGGAATCACAAACTTATATATACCCTTAACATTTTTGTGAAGGGTATAAAAAAATATCTTTATGAAAAGTACCTCTAAACTAGGGTGTGTTGAAAAGTATCTTCAATATACTCCAACTATCTTTAATAAAAGCATTGCTGCTTTGAAAAACACATTTAAAAAAGAACCTTTAAAAAACTACCTCTCAGAATTTAAAAAATACCTCTTAGAATTTCCAAAATACTTTCAATATACTCGAACCACCTTTTATAAAAACATTACTGCTTTGAAAAGCACCTTTAATAAAGTAATTTTTAAAAACTAGCTCTTATTTTTTTTTGCAGTATACTTTATAGAAAAATATTCTTTAAAAAAAAAATGCGTTAAAAAAACTTAAATTTTTTTTAAAAAGTAATATTCAGTGAAAGCAGTCTTTAAAAAAAAAGACATCTTTGCAACTGAAAACAAAATACTTAAACAAAGGTGCTTTTAAAAAGCTGTGCTTTTCGAAAAATTATTTTAAAAAAATTTTTATTAAAAAAGAAACTTTTGGAAGAAAATACTTTCACTTTATAAGAAATATTTTCTTTAAATATTATTTAAATAAATTATAAACAGCTTGTTTTCTAATTTTCACTATATGCTATATGTCGATATTTCATAGGAGCCACCCTAATAATCAGTAGACTTTGGAAATTTTTGATATCAATGTTAAAAGCTAATATAGGGAATAGAAAATTCAATTGTTTGAATTTTTGTTCTCTGCTTTTCGATACTTTCAAAAAACAAATCGTAGCAACCGACGGCTGTTCATTTGTTTGAAAAGTGTAAAGAAATGTTAGAGACGTGTATAAATGAAAAAGCTTGTTTTTTGTGTCTTGACGAATATTATTAGAGCATTTTTCTTTTTAAATTCTCAACAATTTCTTTAGATTGTTGGGATAAGAAGTTGAATGTTTGAGAATATCTTTCAAAAATTTCTAAAGTCTACTGATGATTAGGGTAGCTCCTATGAAATGTCGACATATAGCTAGCTGGAAAACATAGAAAACAAGCTATTTATAATTTTTTTTTTTGCTATCACTGTTAGAAGTTAATACAGCGATTAAAAACTCAACTGTTATTATCTACATATTGAGAAATGTTTTTTCTAAAAAATACCTATTATATATTACTTTTTAAAACTGCAACGTTTCTTATAAATAGGTTTAATATACGTCCATGTTCTGAAAGCCGCATTTCGCTTAATATTAATATTAAAACTAAATTATATTAATGAAGTGTTATGACTATCGAAAACGATAAAAATTGGCGTTACCTCACCACTGCTGTATTATACTGGGATTTGTAAGATTTTAAGTAAACTGCACTTTAAGCACAAATTAAACGATGCGTAGATACAATTTTATATATGTATTTTCTTCTTATTTGAATGAAAACTAAAAGTATTTTCTTGCTTTAATAAAAAAAAACAATTTAAATATTTCCTTGAGTTTGTCATTTGTCTGTCTCAAATGTATATTTTCGAACCGACGATTTTTGCGCACAAGTTTTTGCCTTTTTTAAAGTCAATATAAAAAGCAACAGGGCTGTGGGCATTTTAATTTGGACTTTTTTTTATTTGTTTGTTTTGTTTTTTGTATTACAAAGCATGTTTATATTGTTCAAACCAAGGCAATTTTACCAGCGTAGTGGTATAAGCACAGCTGTCTTTCGTTTCCTTTGCGTAAATTTGAAAAAAAAAAAACAATTTCATATACATAGGCATCCTTTTGTTTCTTCGACCAGTATTCAGGGGATGACCCCTACATATGCAGTGCATTGTACCAGAACTAGGAAAATAGGTTGTAAGGAGGCGGAAAGAGGGAATAGTGTTTGTGAACATTTAACTTGAACTTGAACGTTATAACAGACAGGAAAAACGTCTGCAGGCAACTTGTACCTTTTAAAAAAGTACCTTTTAAAAAACTACATTTTAAAAAAGGACCTTATAAAAGAAACCTTTTGAAATACCTTTTAAAAAAGTACCCTTTAAAAAAGTACCTTTTAAAAATATACCTTTCAAAAAAGTACCTTTTAAAAAATTTTCTTTTAAAGAGGTATCTTTTAAAAATATACCTTTTTATAAGGTATATTTTTAAAAGATACCTTTTAAAAAAGTACCTTTTAAAAAAGTAACTTTTAAAAAAGTACCTTTTAAAAAAGTACCTTTTAAAAAACTACATTTTAAAAAAGGACCTTATAAAAGGGACCTTTTGAAATGCCTTTTAAAAAAGTACCCTTTAGAAAAGTGCCTTCTAAAAAAGTACCTTTCAAAAAAGTAACTTTTAAAAAATTTTCTTTTAAAAAGGTACCTTTTAAAAATATACCTTATAAAAAGTTCCCTTTAAAAAAGTACCGTTTAATAAAATAGTTTTTAAAAAAATACCTTTTAAAAAAGTACCTTTTAAAAAACACCTTTTAAAAAATACCTTTTAAAAAAGCACTTAAAAAAGTACCGTTTAAAAAAATACTCTTTTAAAGAAGCAAAGTACTTTTTAAAAAAGTACATTTTGAAGAAGTACCTTTTAAAAGAATACTTTTTAAAAAAAATTTTTTAAAGTATCATTTAAAAAAGTATGTTTTAAAAACACTTTTAAAAAAAATACCTTTTAAATGTGTACCACATAATAAACTACCTTTTGTAAAAATACCTTTTAAAAAAGTACGGTTTAAAAAAGTTTCATTTAAAAAAGTTCCTTTCAAAAAGTACCTTTTACAGAAGCATCTTGTAAAAAATACGCTTTAAAAAAGTACATTTTAAAGAAGTACCTTTTAAAAGTCTTTTTCAAAAAGTTTTTTTAAACAATAACTTCTAAAAGTGTGCCGAATAATAAACCACCTTTTGAAAAAATACCTTTTAAAAAAGTATCTCTAAAACCTTTAGCAAATGTACCAGAAAAAGGTACCATTGAAAAGTGCACCTTTTAAAAATGTACCAGTTAAAAAAAGTACAGCTTAGAAAAGTACTTAAAAAAAGTGTTTCTTAAAGAGGCACATTGTATGCAAAGTATCTTTTAAGAAACCACCTTATAAAAACAGCGATTTGAAAAAAGATCTCTAAAAATAACCATTTGATGAGCATAACATACGAGTACTTTTTAAGTATCTTCGTTTACCTCTTAAACTAATATATTTTTAAAACGTAGCTATATAAAACAGCACCTTTTGAAAAATTGCCTTTTAAAAACAGTACCTTCCGTAACGTACCTTTTAAAAAGTACGTCTCAAAAGAACAGTCTGCAAAGTGTATATAAAAAAAAAGCCTTGAAATACATCCAAATAACAGGACTAAATTGTGTTTAAAATGTTTCTTACGTTCGTCTATCTACCTGCATTTGCAACAATTAAATAAAGAGTTATAACAATAAACAATTACTTACCATATGTACAGCTGTTATGGGCTCAACACCCTGCCCATTGAATTTGTTTGCCTTGAAAACGGTCTGTTTATCCCAATCCGTCCAGTAAATATAATCTTCAAATGTTGTTATGGAGAAAGGATGACGCAAATATTCCGTTGAATACAAAATCTGACGTCTCTGTGATCCATCATAGTTCGCTGAGGAGATGATGTTTAATTTTCCATCAACCCAGTAGATTCGCTTGCGTACTAAATCCAAAGTAATGCCATTTGGCCACTTGACGTCGTAGTTGATAATTGTGGTGCGATGCGAGCCATCCATGCCAGCACGTTCGATACGTGGTGAGGCTCCCCAATCGGACCAATACATCCAGCTTAAGAACAATAACAAAATGAATTGTTTAAAAGGGGGGCAAACACAATATACATACTTTTACTTTTTTCTTTAAAGAGTTTATCATGTCCTTAACAATGCAATAAATAATAATAATAATACAAATAAAATAGAAAAAAGTATTCAAGTATTTATCTCATGTAGTGCTTCTGCTAGTTTTCATGTTCGAAATGTCAAAATTGTTTATTTGTTTCGGTGGTGTTGTAGTTAAAGTTTTTGTGAGCCATCATGATGAGATGACATGGTTAAAAGAAAATTGTGCTTGTAGTCAGGTCAGTCCGTCATATGGGTTCATTTTGCAATGCCTTTTTTGCTTTTTGAATGTGCAACATTTTTTCTGTGAAAAGAGAAAAAAATTGAAGGAGGTCATGTCACATGCTTCAATTTTTATTTTGGAGATTTTTGTTGTTGTTATTTTATCGTCAGTAGCAACATGTCAAGTGTCAATCAAAAGATATTCATTTTTTGTGCATTGTGTTGTTATTTTGTTGCCACATTTCATGTCTTTCGCTTTTTCCCCAAATGTTGTTTGTCTGCTATGAATTGTTTATGTGGTTGCAGTCTTTTTGTTTTACCCCTGTTGTTATTATTATTTTTTTTTCTTGTTGCTTTTTGTAGTCTATTCACAGTTACTTACCCTTCAATGGGATCCAGTGCTATTGAACGTGGTATATCCAATTCATCTTCTATGAGCACTTTACCCATATTGCCGTCAAAGTTTGTCAATTCAATGGTACATCTGCGGGTATCTGTAAAATATATATGATTGTATATCCAATCGACTGCCAAACCATCTGAGGTTACTGTGTGCTCTTTTAATACAATGGTTTTATCGTTGCCCTCATCAATGGGTGCTCTATGAAAAACAAGAAACATGATACATGTGAAAAAAAATTAAAAAAAATTGGACAATAAATAAAAAATATTCTTTTTTTCAGGGTTCCCTATACAAAATTGATTTAAAGTGGTCTGCGACAAATAGATTTAAAGCTTTTTTTAATGGAAGGGGTAAAAATGAACTTAAATTGAAATATCTCATCTTAATAATCTTAAAAGTATGAAAGAAAAACTAAATATAATAAATAAAAAACCAGACCTTGACTAGAATATAAGCTAACAACCAGAGTGGACGGTTCCATCTTTCAGCGGACAAGTGTCCTGGAAGTGACAACAGATATAAGTACTATTCTCTAAAAATTTCTCTGATTGTGCTGACTTCAAATAATTGTTCCTAAAATTTTTTTATTATTATCTTTTGCATTATATTAATTTTATTATTATATAAATAAGACATATTTATATAGATTGTCGTGCCGAAGCTATCTTCATATAATCTTCGCTAATGCGTTAAAAGTAAAACATGTATGAAAAAAATATAAACAGCTTGTTTTCTATGTTTCCCAGCTGTCTATATGTCGTCATTTCATAGGAGCAACCCCAATTATCAGCTGACTTTGGAAATTTTTGGAAGATGTTTTTAAGCTTTATGTCCCAACAATGTAAATAAATTATTGAGAATTTAAATGAAAAGCTTTTTCTTTGTCTTTTGACAGGTATTGTTAAAGGCATTAAAAGTATTTTTTAAAAGGATATGTCTTATAAAACGATCTCTCAAAAAAGCTTTAAAAATTATCTTCAAAAAAGCTTTTTTGAAAACGTACCTTTCAAAATAGAACTTTTAAATGTTACTTTTTAAAATACACTTTAAGAGAATGCCTTTCAACATTCGGTAGCAAATTTATTCATAATTATAAAATAATAATTAATAAAGTATACTCCTTTTAGGAAAACTACATTTCAGAAATAGTACCTTGTGGAAAAAGTTTCCCTGTCAAAAATATGTGTCTCAAAAATGTGCTTGTTGTTGAAAAAAGTTATTTTAAAAAAGTGTAATTTAAAAAAATACGTTTTGAAAAGATGATTGTTTTTAATTAGCTCTTTTTTAAATGCCTTTAGAAAGTAAATTTTAAATGATTTAATGATTTAACGATACCACGTTTAAAAAAAACTACCTATTAAAAAATCCTTCTTAAAAAACTGACAAGTCTTAAAAAAACTACCTGACAAGAAAAATCCTTTTAAAAAATGCTTAAAAAAGTATTTCCTAAAAAGTATTTTCAAAAAAGTATTTTTTAAAAAGTTCCTTTTGAAAAAAGTACGTTTCGAAAATAGTACCTTTTAAAAACCACCTCTTGCAAAATGTACATTTTGAAAACAGTACCTTATTAAAAAAGCACCTTTTGAAAAATTTACCTTTTAAAAAAAGCAACTATTGAAAAAGCACCTTTTGAAAAAGTACCTTTTGAAAAAGTACCATTTGAAAAAGTACCTTTTGAAAAAGTACCTTTTGAAAAAGTACCTTTTGAAAAAGTACCTTTTGAAAAAGTACCTTTTAAAAAGTACCTTTTGAAAAAGTACCTTTTGAAAAAGTACCTTTTGAAAAAGTACCTTTTGAAAAAGTACCTTTTGAAAAAGTACCTTTTGAAAAAGTACCTTTTAAAAAAGCACCTTTTAAAAAAGTATCTTTTGAAATGTATTTTTTGAAAAATACCTTTTGAAAAAGCACCTTTTGAAAAAGTACCTTTTGAAAAAGTACCTTTTGAAAAAGTACATTTTGAAAAAGTACCTTTAGAAAAATACCTGTTGCGAAAAGTGCTTGCAAAAAGTAACTTTTGAAAAAGTACCTTTTGCAAATAGTGTTTTTTGAGAAAAGCACTTTGTAAAAAAGCACCTAGTGAAGAAAGTGCCTTTTAGAAAAAGAACCCTTTAAAAAAATTACCTTCGGAAAAAAATATGCTTTGAAAAAAGTTATTTTTGAAAAAATCACTTTTTTAACTTAAAAAGAAGTACCTCTTAAAAAAATTACATTTAAAAGAAACCATTTGCAAAAAGTACCTTTTGAAAAAAGTTTGTTTTGTAAAATCACAAAATGTTTTTTAAAAATACCTTTTAAAAGATGTAAAAAGTGTACCTTTTGTTTTTTAAACAAAATGTACATTTTTTTTACATTTTGGTTACCTTTTAAAAAATTGCCTTTAGAAAAAAATATCTTTTGAAAAAAGAGCTTTTTGAACTTTTTGAAAAACGTACATTAAAAAAATCTTTTGCAAAAAGTACCTTCTAAAAAAAACTAAATTTTGAAAAAAGTACCTTTTGAAAAATTACCTTTTGAAAAAATACTTTCTGTACTTTTTGAGAAAAGTATCTTCTGAAATGGGTCCTTTTTTGGAAAAAGTATATATTGGAAAAAGCAGCTTTTGAAAAAAGCACATTTTAAAAAATTTTCACTAGAGCTAAAACAGTATCTGCTAAGAAAATTCTTTTTAAAAAATAATTTTTAAAAAGAGCGCTTTTTGACAAATGTACCTTTTGAAAAAAGTACTTTTTAAACAAGTAGCTTTTGAAGAAGCATCTCTTAAAAAATTCTTTTTACTAAATCCTTTGAAAAAATACTGTTTAGAAATGCAAATAGTACCTTTTGTTAAAAGAAAGTGTAAAGTACTTATTGGTATATAGCTGTATAAAAGAACTTTTTTTTATATAAAAAAAAGTTATTTTATAAAGAAGACTTTGAAACTCATGCTTTTTGGAAATAGATTCATTAAAAAAATTTCTTTTAAGCAAAAGTTCTTTTATTTGAGAAAAGCCAAAAATATATTTTGACTTAAAATAGGGTTCGGTTGTTTATGTAGATATTTCTCTCGCCTATTTATTGCTAGCTGTTTATAAAATTAATAAGTATGTTTATTTCAAAGGTTTTTGTATATGAACGTTTGTCTATAATGTATTAATGAAATCTCTTATTCCAAATGCAAAAGACCACCTTTTATACAAACGCACGGAAATAAAGCTTTCACTGAGACAATGAATGCATTAAATCGGATTTCAAAATTTCAATTAAAATTCTCCTGTGCTATTTTCTGTTGTTTCAAAATTCAATGAGATATTCAAAATCACACACTTGTGTGTATGTATGTATGTATGTATGTACTCATGTAGTAGATGAAAAATAACGCTTTTGAAACTTATATACCAGAGCTCATTTAAATATGAATCATGAAATAAATTCTTTGCAGAGCCTCATTGAAAATCTAACCCTCTAAAAGTGAAAACTAAAATTCAAGCCTTTTTAACTCATGTACTTAATGTCTGCTATTATTAATTTGGAAACACGATGACAGCTTCTTCTACGTTGGCCAACCATATGGTACACAAATACTCGTACATACTCTTTGTTTGAATTTATGTGTGTGTTGGGAAAACGTTTAATCTCATACTTTTTGCATCTATCTTTCATAATGTAGTCATAAGTTTTTAACAAAAATCAATTTTCAAATACCCGCTTTGCAGGCAGTAATTCAAAATTTTTATTTCCTTTTTCTACTCACTTATAAATGCTCTGTGTGGTCACGTCACTCCAAAATATCATGCCGGTGCGAAATACAAAATCTAGTGCTGTCGCTGATTTTGTATTGTTCACAATCGATGTCATTTCCATGTGATCCAAAGCTATTTTGCGTATATCATGACGACGTGCCAGCAACAGGGAGGCATGCCCCTCTGTTGCCTTGCAGCGTGTGTGATTGCGTGGGTCACGCATATAGCCATCTATACATTCACATTTGTAGCCACCAATTTCATTAATACATATTTGCGAACATGCTCCAGGATTTTCATTACATTCATTTATATCCACACAGGATTTATTATTAATTAATTTATACCTGTGAAACGAAAAAAAAGAAATTATGTAAATGACAAATACAAATTAAAATAGAATTTATTTGGATTTAAGTAAAGGTGAAGAATGCTACAGACAAGCAAGATTATAAAAACGAATTTAAGAAAAGAAACAATTTTATAGCTGCCCACAGTACTGGAAAAATAATTGTGTAAGCAAAACAAAATTTTTTTACCAAAATCAAGCAGCTAAATATTGTTCGCTATATTCTACTATACGAGTATATGTATGTATGTATGTGTGTATGTGTGTATGTATGTATGTGTGTATGCGTGTATGTGCGTATGTATGTATGTGTGGAATGGCTTTGCAGTTGTATATTATAACCATAATATGAAAAATGTACATCGGTGTCTTAAACTTTTCCCCCTTTTTTTGATTTTTATTTTCAGTTATATTAACGATTTCAATTTTAATCTTACCCAGCTTCACATTCACATTTAAAGCCTATCGGCTGATCAATACATTTGTGCATGCAGCCACCATTATTTAATGAGCATTCATTTACGTCGCATTTATTGGCCGGTTCGTCTTCACCATCTGGACAGTCTTTATGTTTATCACACACTTTGGCCAGTGAGATACATTGACCGCCACCGCAATCAAATTGTGTTGTTGCATTGCATACAGTTTCCTTGCGAATACCTGCTGTTAAACAAATAAATAAAATTTATAATAAAAAAATTTTATTCCAAATAATTTAGTTTCGAAAGGAAAGCTGCTTAAGAAAGAAGAAAAATAATATTTTTGGCTGCAACCATATGTTTTTAAAATATATGTTCCCGAACGCAACGTCAAGTCGAAACAATGGGACAAGATTGATTGTTACATTTTTTTTTCCTGATTTTTTTTAGGATAGTTACAATCAGTCTGTTTTGGCTTAACGTTGAGTTCTGTGACACCCTGTATACAACTAAAATGAAAGGAGACTGTATAGTTTTAGAAGCCTTTACATAAACATTATAGGTTTTTTTCAATATCTGCATTTTTACACATTTTTTTTTGCTAAAACAATTTGTTTTTAAAATGTGTAAAAAGAAGTTAATGTATGCATGTAAAGCTAAAAATAATTGGAAGTGCATATTTTTAGGCGCATTTAATACACATAAATACTATACTATTCAATGTTGCCATATTTATACAACACATTCAATTTCAACAATTTCTGGGATTTTTGTTCTTAAATGATTGTTTATACCAGAAGTACCCAAGCCCTATGCGCTATAGGCTGTGCGCTTCAATATACACATGTGTGTATATTGAAGCGCAAGTGCAAAGCAACAACACTTTTGTATGCTTTTTATATTAAATAAAAATAGTTTTTCTTATATGTATTGATGTTTGCTTTTCCGTATGTAACTTTTGGGCACCCCTGGCTTACACTAATATTGTTTACTTGCACTGAAGTTTAGGAATGAAATCTGATCTTGAATAGGTACTTAAATGAAATGAATTATATTCTGATATATTTTGCGATACTAGCAGCGTTGCCAGAATGAAGATTTTATCCTAATTTTGAAGATTTTAAAAGCAAAATAAAATTTGAAGAGTTTTGTATGTATGTACAAAGCTACATACATATACATATATGGAAGGAAATTTAATGGATTGTTTGCTTATAAAATTGCTTTTTTTTATCTTGTATTGTTGGAATAACCATGTCTTTATAACATTTAACTATAAGTTAGAATACATACTAGCTGCAGGTGCGCACGGTGTTGATCATTCGTAAGCTGTTTTCGTTTCAATTCCAATCAACGTGAAATTTATTGGAATAACAGTGTCACCGTCTGTCTAAAATTAATTAGAAACCTTCATGGGCTCATGAACAGCAACTTTGCTACAGATTATTGCTTGATCAAATTCATTGTTTATGATTTTATCAAGGACATAAAGACAAACATTAATTTATATAATTATATATATAGATTTGCACGCGCTAAAAAAGCAAGCACTTATGTTGGATTTTAGACCATTATGCAGAATAACAAGCATTGTGCTAACTAACTTGCTGCTATATTTCCTTTATGAGAATTTATACAACAATAAACTTAAGAGCTATTATCATAAGGATTTTGATTATACATAGAATGTTGTTTTATATAGGAATAAAAAAATATTCATTGAATCGCCAAACGTTTAGAAATTTAGCAGAAATTCCAGATTTCTGCAATTTATTTTGTTAAGGAAAAATGATAAATTTCATGTAATGGCAATACTGACAATGGAAAAAATGTTTAACGCTTTAGGTTATGCTGCAATTGTGCCAGTAGATTTTTTTGCTGTTCATAGAACACAGACGAACAATTTGTCCAAAAAATTGTATGGAAATAATTAAAAAAAATTGAGTAATTTTCATACAAACTTTCTATGCGAGCGGCTCGTCTGTGTTCTATGAACAGCACATTAATATTTGGAAAATTAGTGTTTGTAGCAATGAAACCTTGTGTGGTAATGTAGATGGGTGTAAAATTCAATACATAGCTCGACATATTTTTATGGTTTATGCTTCAAACAAGTTGTCTGCCAGTAAAAAAATAAAACATTATCTCTGAAAATTATGCGGAAAAAAGTTTATGCTAATATTATTTGATCTTTTTTTATGTAAAAATTTTGCAGCTTAAGATCTTGTGTTGTTTTTTTTTTAATAAAAAGTAACGATTTTTTTTTAATAAAAAAACCACGCAAGAAAATTTAAATAATTTATTATAAGGAAACATTTAGAAAAACCCGTTTCCACTTAAGGAAAAAAGAAAAGTAACTGGGTTATTCCAACATGTAAAAAATAGCTTTATAATGTCTCAAGCTATCCAAATACTTATGTTTTACAACGTAAAAATCAAAAAGAGATTTAGAAGAAATTAAAAAAAAAATTCGGTTCAATATTTTTGACACATTCATTTCTCAACTTACCACAATTCAGTTCATCACTTCTGTCGGAACAATCATATTCACCATTGCAAATGAGATGACCTGCGATGCAAGACTGATCGCTGCATTGGAACTGATCAGGGCGACAGGTGTTATTTTTGCAGTTTTGATCGATTTCGTCATCACAACCAGGACAATCGCACTCCGCATCACACAACCAGCTGGGATGTAAACAGGTAATGCGATCCTTGCATTGGTATTCGTGGGGCAGACAGGGTGTGTGGATATCGCTTATGTTGCGACAATTCTGAAAATTAAAAAAAATCTTATTTTAACACTTTTATCTAATTCTACAAAACAATATAGAGTTTGTTTTTCTTTCTAATCCGAGAAAGAAAAAAGTTGTATGCTGTTTACAAACAAAAGACGAACCACTCGTCTAGAAGATATTTATGAAAAACATTAAATTTGTTGACTTGCTTCCATGGAGATCTATTAAATGAGTCTTGCGTTAGAGCTCTGTACATCAGCAGCACATTGAAAATTTTATTTTATGTCTCCGCTAAAATATAAGTTAAAATTTTTAAAGTCTAATTTTATGACTTTTAAAACCTCTTTATTTCATTTCCTTGCAAATTGTAAACTTAATAGGCTTTAAATTTTCCCTCAAAAACTCATTATTGTATAAAATAATTTTAACTGTCACAATATCCCTTATACGAGTAATAAACCTTAAAATAATGCACAGTTTCATTTCGCTTCTCTTCTTTCTTATTTTGTTATTTTTCCCAGCGCCCAAATGTATGCAACTGACATTATTTGCTTTTAATGCATACATAAATAACTGTAGTAAGTACATTTTCATAATGTTGGCTTTTATTATAATTAAAAATAATAATAACACACAAGTAAAAACAATTTTCTACTGCCTCACAGTGAATTTCCGGCCAAGATTTAAAATGCAAAATTATAAAATGTAATAACAATGTGCATTGTTTGCTTAAAAATTTGGGTTGAGATATTTTTCGATGAGAGTAGCAGTGGTTGATGTACTAAAATTAAATTTTGGATTTGTTTGTAAAGATTAGATTTATGTTTTTACGCCAGGATTTTAGGCATTTTAAGCATCTGACAATAATGTTTTTCAAACAGCTTATCAGAAAGCAAGATAACATTAAAAACAGGTTATTAAGTATGCTTTGAATGCTTTAACCCTTTTACCACCACAATCAAACCAAGATTATAAGTTTGTGGTTTAGATAAAATGATATTGCAGCAAAATACCCGTAAAAAGTCGATTTTATAGTATTGTTCTCTAACACACAGACACACAACTGCAGAGGGTGATCTGTACTCGTACTAAGGTAGAGATTTTGTGGAATTGGATGAACTTGAATTTCCCGAATTAAAATTAAGTATGGTATACCCTGGACTGAACATGTATTTCATGTCTCAAAAGAAGCATTCAAGTGCCTCTTTACTATGTATTTATGTCACATATATCCGACCAAAATTGGAGTTTAAGTTTTATGTTTGAATGCCCAGTGAATCGTACGATGCATTATTGAGCAAATTTATTCAATAGGCTCGTCTGTGGAACAAATTGCCTACGTGGTGCTTGTCAGAGCCGTCCTCTGAACATGAAATAATGATACAGGCACTTGTTTGTTACGCGGCACTGAAATACATCATAGCTTTATTTATATTTAATACCACTGTGTACTAAAATACTATAATTGCTTACTCCTCTGACTTTACACCAGTGCTGCCCAAAAGTTCTGTATGGAAGAGTAAACTCCAATACATTTAAGGAAAAACTACTTTTATTTAATACTTTTTGTTGTAAAAAGCAAAACATTTACAAAAACAAAATTCACACTGATAATCGCTGTCATCAATGTTTACCAACAAAGCGTGCGAAAATGTTGTTGCTTTGATTTTATGTGTGTGCGGTGAAGAACGAAATAAAATATAAAAGACGAAGTTGTTTGTGTATTTTTCATTGCTAGTGCTGAGCGCAGTATTTGTGTATTAAAGAGCACAACCCTATAGCTAAGCACATTTACAAAAACAATTGAGTATTAAGCGCATAGGCCTGGGCATGTTTGCTTTACACTGTCTTGCACAATGTTTAAAATGAAACTCTGCCTCTGCCGAATATTTGCCTAATATTTATCTTTTTGTTTTACCTTCTACAGTCTTTTTGAAGCATCTAGTTAAATAGCATTTCAGGCTCAAATGTACGAGTGTAATTGATATGCACATACACACACATACATGTTTGCGGTATAATAAGAATGCAACAACAACAATAAACTCATTCTGTGGTTAATTTGATTGAAATTTTGCGTTCTTTAAGTGTTCATGTGTGTTTGTGTATTATAAGCAGAGCAATGGCTGCACAGTGGGTTAAAAAAGATGAAAATTCGTAACAATATTGAGTTTTATCGTAATAACAAACTGTATAACTGCAGTGATTTGCAATAGCATCAGAGTTGGGAATTATACATAGTGCAAATTGTATATAGACTATCTATATCCAGGCTGTGTGGATTAAAAGTGGTACTCAGACTTTTACTCTTCATGTATACTATGCATGCATTGCTGATAGCCTATGATATAAGTCGACCATTTCTTTCAGCTTTGTACCATGTGAAGACAAACGACGTTCATTTTTCAGCTGATCTTGAAAGCCTTTTCTCTACATATTTATGTCCTAAAAAATTAAACTTCATTTGTGAAATACACAGAAATAATTATAGTAAAAATAAAATCATTAATATGTTTGTCCGAATTTTTCTTTTAGTATAATCTCAGTTTTTTTTTTAGACTTTCGTCCAATTTCCATAATTTTTCTTTACGTAGTATAGTTTCTACTCACAGCTCCAAGCGATATACATATGTGTATTAAAAAAATAATTTTGGATATCATATTTTGTTGTCTTTTAAAGAAAGTCCTTTCCGTTCAGCAACAATTTTTACTGAACTAAACATAAATTTCTTTGCATGTCCGTTGCCAAACAACTTATAAACTGAATCAGTGAATATCGTTACTGACTAAAAAGAATAGCTTTTTCTGCATACTCAAACTGACTTCAATATTTATGCTTTTCTTTTACATAATTGCCAAGTTCTTCATTTAGAAAAAAATAATTTTCTCTATCCCTCTTATCACCATAAGTAACTGCATATAAAAAAGTAGTGTGAGGTAAAAGCACAGAAAATTTTTTTTCGTGTTCAATAACGAAATTCGTTGAATCAATTAATAAATTGTTTGAATGCGGACCTGTAAAAGAATTCGTGGATTCAAACAAAAGTTTAGTAAACATAATTATTGATCGAAAAGAACTATTTTTTTAAACAACAACAAAATACGATATCCAAGGTTATTTTTTTGACATTTATGTATATCCATACAAATTATTTTTTGAAACAAAAATTTTGTTGATTTTATTTTTACTATAATTTTTTCTGATCAAAACATGAAGAGCTCAAAATATGGTAAAGTATAAAACCACACACAAAAAAGAGTTTAGAAAATTTCCTGGAAATGATCTGACGGAACTTTTTTTTAAAGTCGTCAACACTTATCTGTCATATATCATTAATAAATATTGCTTCATGTTTTCATGTTAGAGCCTCTAACTAACGTAATCACAGTTTTTTAGGAGAAATGAATAACTTATCAATATTATATTTTTTGTATTAAACATTTTGTATAAATTGTAAAACCGTTATTTGTGAAATCATTCCACTAAATCTTTGTAGCGAAGTGTATTGGGTGAAATGTATAAGAATCAGTAATGAAATTGATTTCGGAAAAAAACGAGTTAACAGTTCTTACGACACCAACAATTAAATATATAATTACCTGTTTCATAATTGGCAAAATATTTCCAACTGACGTTAAAGGGTTAAAGAAAAATAAATAACTATTGGATATTTTTGTGTTCATAAACACAAAGAGACGTAAGTCCCCATATATTTTTTTTTGTAACATATTCTGCTAATACTGCAACTAAAGGTGATTCACTCTTAAACTGCTTTAAATAAGGAAACTTGCTTAGTAACGTATGTTTAATTGGGTGCAAGGAGTAACAGAGTAGAAGTGATTTGTTAGTTTATTTTAATTATTGCTACATGAACCACGATGGTTTTCCCTTGTTTTAGTCGGAGCCTTTTTTAATTTTTCTCCTTTTTTCTTTAATTAGCTAAAAAAAAAAAAAGCCACGAAAATAATATTAGCGTGGTTCAGTGTTTGAGGCAAATGTTTTGCAAAAATGCAAATGCAGTAAATGGTGGTATTCTTTTTGCAACCTTATAAAGATTTGCTGACTCACAATTTTGTGCATTTGAGATTGAATATTTTTGCAATTGAAAATATAATAGTTCGATTCACAATCCTGGTTATTGGAGGTGCATATTTCTGTAATTGCAAAAGTGATATTTTTGGTTGCATTTTATTAGTGTAAAGTAATAATATACGGCACTATTTTGCCAATGCAATGAGGCAAGACTACTAGCACAATATGGTGAATAGAGTTAATATATTTGGTTATATTTTGTTAATGTTAATTAAAATAATACTCCACTATTTTGCAAATGCAATAATGCAAGGCCATTTGCACAAGATTGTGAATAGAGTTAATATATTTGGGTATATTTTGTTAATGTGAATTAAAATATACTTCACTATTTTGCAAATGCAATGAGGCAAGATTACTAGCACAAGATTGTGAATAGAGTTAATATATTTGGATATATTTTGTTAATGTTAATTAAAATTATACTCCACTATTTTGCAAATGCAATGATGCAATACCATTTGCACAATATTGTGAATAGAGCTAACATATTAGTTCGATTCACAATCTTGTGCATTTGAGGTTGCATATTTCTACAACTGAAAAAGTGAAATTTTTGGGTTTATTTTGTTAATGAAAAGTAAAAATATGCTCCAGTATTTTGCAAATGTAATGATGCAAGCCCATTTGCACAAGATTGTGAATAGAGCTATTCTATTTGCCACTCGCAATCAAAGTTCATAGCTGGGTTTGCTGCCACAAATATGTGTTTGCAATATTGGCACGCGAGTAGCTGTCATTTACAAGCTACTTGTTTTTTAAATGTTTCAGTAATAGCACCCTTTTGTACTAGATGTTGTTACTAAATATTTCTAGGCTGCAAATATTCGCTGTATTGCGGTTCAGTAAACATGGCATCAAGAAACCTGTACTAGAGTCCTAGAAATAAGTGCTCATGCTATATTCCTCCTGACATCTCAGATTTTCGCAGAAATTTTTGTTTGCATTTTTAATGAAGACAAGTTTTGTTTTTTCCATAAAACTGAAAGTTATCAGTGTTTTAAAGTTAAGAGGTATCAGTAAATTGTTTCTATGTAAAGTATACATAAGAAGTGTTCAATTTTGTTATGACATCCTTTTTAATTAAATTGTAAGCATTTTTATTGCTTTAGCTTATACTTCAATTGGTCCCTTCAGTATTTTATTAACTTGGAACAATTTCTATAACCATTTGAAAACAACAAAAAATAATAAAACAATTTTTTTTTGCTTCTTGCCCCAAATATATGCAACTATATGCTTTTTACATTTTGCTTTAGAAAAGTGAAAAAAATTTGGGTTTCATAACAAAACATTCATTCCAACCATCTTCAAAACAATAAGAAATTTATGTTTAGTTGCAGGCCGGAATGAAACAGGAACTACTAAACAATTGTTGCAGAAAGAAAGAAAAAAAAACACGAACATTTTTTATAGTATACTGCAAGAGCTCTATACAATTCCTGGCATACTTTAAGGATGAAAACAAAGCACAATTTAGCTCTGTTGTTATTTTTATACAAATACTCGTGTTTGCACACATGTAAATAGTGCAAGGAAAGTTTTTCTTACACATAAATTTTCATATTTTTTTCTTAATTTTTTTTTCTTTTTAAATCTAGCAAAATGTTTTATACTCTTTAAACAAAGCTGACATACACATTCATGCAGTCAGCATTTCTGAAAAGAGCTACAGAAATTGTGTCTTTTCTATTCGATAGCAAATGCATGATTGTAGCATAAATTCAGCTTTTGTTGCTGTTGCTTGGAAACAAAGACTACAGTTAAGTTCAAGCTCAATGCCTGAAGGAATTTGGAAATGTTTGTTTGTATGTAAAAGTAATTATTATTGCAGTATCGGAAATGCACCAACACTCGTTCATCTTTTGGGTTGTGTAAACATCCGTGTAGCTTTTTCTGGAGACTAATATTTTGAAAGCAAAAAACGAAAGAGTAATTTAAGGACCCAAAAGCAAACAAGAGATCGCATGCATTAAAAAATAGCGGAAGAAGCACGATATTATACCTCAGGGAGATAATCCACTTCCATATTGTAAAGATACATTAGTTTGTGTTGTTATATAAAGTAAAAAAATTTTTGTAACAAGCATATTCCATTAACAAGACTAAATCAGAAGATTGGTCTTTAAATACCAGCAACATTTCACCATAAAAAGTTTCGTTTCTTGGCTTCCTGTTAAAAAAAAATGTACCCCATCCCTGCTGGCCAAGCCAGCCACGAAAAACAGCCAACCAGATGTTTAGCTTAAATGGGAATTCACGAAATATTGTAGTTTTCTTATGGCTGAAAGGCTTAAATTAATTACCACATAAATTAAAATCAAAATAACAAAAATAGCTTAAAAGTTTTACAAGCAATATTTTTCCATGAAAGTAATACTTTAAAGCCTTTTAATTTTTGCCAAAATAAAAAAATAAATTAATTTTAATTGCATCTTTAAATATTTTATTAAATTTTTGTACAACTTTTGCAAAAATTTTCAAGAAAAGTTTAACTCATATTTTGGCTTAAAATTGCATTGCGATGCACTTAAAGTTGTTGCTAAAATTTCGCAACAAAATAATTTTCGTAATTATATTACGGAAATATACAATAAATTTGGTGTAAGTTTTTGGGAAAGTAAAACATTTTACATTGTAAAAAAAAAGTTTGAAAATTTAATTAAGAGTACAGAGGAATGAACGAAAGAACAACTTGAGCCGAAAGGATGGCAAGCGTTAAAATTAAATTAAAACATCGTCTGTCTAAACGTAACGAAATACAATACAATTAGTAAAACTCAGAGAAAAATCTGCCAAAAGAGGTCTTTTAAAACAAACATGCTCTGATAAAAAAAAAATAACCGTTATTTTCAAATGTCGTGAGTTACGTATGTTCAATTTTCGCATTTTTTTCTGTTATGTTGATACACATGTGTGTCATATATGTTGGCAATACCAGCCATTTCGGATGGTCAGTTTGTTTTTGACAGATAAAAAGGTTAGTGGTGTTTTGGTGTGCTCTTCGATTTTTTTTGATTAAATTTACTAAATTTTCAGAAAAAAAAAAAAAACGTGAGCAGCTGTATTGAACATCGTCAACGACGATCCAGCTTTCCTCAAAAAAGTCATAACTGGTGACGAATCATGAGTGTATAGCTATGACATTGAAACCAAAGTCCAATCATCCCAATGGAAGCACGCCAAGTTTGGTCAAATGTGAAGGTTTTGCTCACTGTTTGCTTCGACTGCAATGGCGTCGTGCATCACAAGGTCGTACGGCCAATAAGAAATACTTACTACCTTGAAGTTATGCGCCGTTTGCGCGAAACAATTCATCAGAAAAGCACAGAATTGTGGAAAAAATAATCATGGATTTTCCACTATGATAACGCATTAGCTCGCACATCAAAAAACAAAACCGTTATCATGCCTCAACCACCGTATTCACCGGACTTGGTCCCAGGAGACTTTTTTCTTTTCCCAAAACTGAAGACACCGATGAAAGGAAAGCGTTTTATTACGATTGAGGAGATAAAAGAAAAATCGAAACAGAAGCTGTTGGCGATTCCAAAACCACATTTCAGAAGTGTTCCGAGGATTGAAAAAACGCTGGCATAAGTGTATTATACCTGAGGGTGATTACTTTGAAGAGGACAAGATAGTTATTGATGAAGAAATAAATACTTTTTGACAAAAATTTAAATAACGGTTATGTTTTAATCAGCCCTCGACGTTTAGCTAATTTAATTCCAACATTTGGAATGCTGTAATAGAGTTCGTTTTGGTCTTTAGCATTTATGTTATTGTTTATGTTAATTTTCAGTCGTGGCTTTTCTGGACGCTTCCATTGGGATGATTGGGTTTTAGTTTCAATGACATAGCCACACACCCATGATTGGTCACTAGTTATGACCTTTTTGAGGGAATCTGGATCGTCGTTGACAATCTTTAACAGCTCCTGAGCGATGTTCACGACTATCCTTTTGATCTGTCAAAAACAAATCAGAAATTGCTGATATTGCCAACATATATAACAAACGGGAAAATCAAATATACGCAACTCGCGAAATTTGAAAATAACGTTTATTTTTTGATCAGACCGTGTGTGCCTTCGACTCTGCTTATACTAACAAAATTGAGTGCAACACTTTCCACACTATAAGTGCATCACTGCTGTTTTACTTTTGGCAATATATTTTTTTTCGTGAATATACTGAATTTATTCGTATATACCCCGCTTAATAAATTTCTTGAAGGTTTTTTTAACGATACTTATTTTCCTTCTCCGATTTAAAAACTTATTCCAAACCATTTGCGTATTCATAAATTGATAAATTGTTATAGTGTAAGGTAGCTTTAACCGTATCTCTTTAGAAATATTTTATATGTTTTTAGTAAAAGAAAATGATTTTCGAAAATAAATAAATAAAAAAAAAGTGCATTTAAAAGAGATTGATAATGAACATATAGCAATGAACACGGAAAACGGTGAATAAAATTTGGTTCCATATGAAATTAATAATGAATATATATAGAAAATACAGATAACCGTAAAAAGAGACAAACAACATGTGTGCACAGCTTGCTACCCATTCCGGGACATACGAGTATGGAGAAAATGCGGACAGCAGTAATAAAAAACTTGCGCACAGGATCGAAGACAAAACACTACTTCTTCTATTACGATGCGATTGAGTTTAAAAGTGTTTTCTAAACAGAAATTTTCATCTCTCCTCTTCACCTTGTGAACTGGATGGAGATCATGAAATTATTCCTTTTAATGGTCCGTTTCGAGGAAACCTCTTGGCTTTTATATACCGTTTGGTTAGACAGGACACAACAGTAGTTTTTTATTTATTTGTGAACTGATTCTCAGAAAAATATTTGTTATGTCCGCTTTACATTTTTCTATAGTTTTATTTACATAAACAGCATTTGATCCTTTTTTTTTTTGAGAAATGGTTTGATATTGTTATTATTGTAAGTTAAATATAAAGAATTTTTTTTTTTTGTGTAAAATATTTTTGCTGTAAATGACATATTCAAATTAATATCTTGTTTATTCTCTCTATATCTCAAACACATACACGAGTATTTTCTTAAGTAAAAACTATTTGTTCAATTACGATAAACCACAACTGTCTTCTTTGATCTCATCTTTTTTTTTTTTTTTTTTTGAGTCGAAAACAAAACCTAATTGTCCCCTTAACATTCTCCTCTATTTATTAACTTGGCAAGTTTCTGTGTTTGAGTGGGTTTGTGTGAGTGTGTGTGTCGTTTTTATTAAAAATCGAAATGTCATTTTGTTAAAACTCTATTTTCTAGATATAAAATAAATACGAGTGGTTGGAAAAACCTCAACAAAATTAAAATGTGTGTATGTATGTATGTGTGTGTGCATGTGTATGTGGTACGTGTGTGTGCTGCTGTTAAAGAAGAAGAGTTAAAAATAAATATTTCCAGTGAAAAAATTATTCTTGATTAAATAAAGACATAGAAAAGACTCGAACGAGAGTATATATGTATGTAGTCTGAAGGTTTTTTAGAATTTATTTATTGTATAAGGACAAGAACTTAAACTGTTGTACGAGGGAAAAACAAATAAATATATTATGATGTAAATATATAGGTTAATAAGAAAAAACGCTGAATAATGTACTAAAGATATCTAGAAAGAGTGAGCCAAAGAGAATATTAAAGGGTTTCTATTCAAATTAAGCTCAATTTAAGTTGTTATTTATAAGAGACGTTTATTCATATTTCTGCTTTCGTTCTATTTACATATATACTTATTTTCAAACTGGTGATGCTTTAAAGCTTTAATCTGCATAAATCTGCTATTTTGAAAAACATTTGCAAAATGACCAAAAATAGTAGACTATTAAAACAGCCAACTAGACGGCCAACCAGCCGGCCAATGACCAGCGAAAAAATATAGTTTAATTTATCGTGTAAGAGTAGTTTCACAGTCAGCATATTTTGTTGCATTTAAAGCAAAATTTCATGGTTTTGCGGTCGTATTTTATTTAGGTTCAAGTATTTCAAATCATTACACAAATTTTTTTTTTGTTTCATTTATATCAGATTTTCAAATGCAACTGCAGATTAAAGACAAATATGAAGTTTAGGTGAGCAATAGATAGGAATCAAAAACTAAAATTTTAAATTAAAGGGGAAAGAAAATAAAACAACTCACCAATTCATCTGATCCGTCATAACAATCGGGATCGCCGTCGCATTTCCATTTCTTGTGTATGCAGGCGCCGTTTGTGCAGGTAAATTCATGAGCATCGCATGGTACTTTTGCACAATTCTTTTCATCGGAACCGTCACCGCAGTCATCGTCGTGATCGCACATCCAACGTTTTTGTATGCAACGGCCATTGCCGCAAGTGAATTCATCTGAACGACAAGTTTCGTCTGCGTTTTTTTAATAGGAGAATTTTAAAGAATAATGTTAATAAAATATATAAAAAGGTATAAAAATTAAATATAAAAATTAAGCTTAAAGTTAAGAAGCACAAGCATTAGTTAAATAAGGGTTGGTGCAGCATAGTGAAAATTGAAAGAAAAACGTGAAATTATGAGTTAAAAGATATACAATTCACATGAAATCACATAAAAACAAAACTATGAAGTGAAATTAATAACAATAATTTATTTCTTCTATACCAAACAAACAAAAAATTTTTTTTTATTCAAACATCTTGCAAAAGTGTTTTTTACAACGAGATATGAAATTTTCAAAAATAGCATTTTATACAATAATATTAAACACACACATTTTTAATCAACACACCACATTTAAAAGGTTAAAAGTTATTTTTTAACTCCCTTATTTATAAAAAATTTTTCATGTTTATAAAACTCTTATTGCACTGATTTCTATAGAAAATTTGTGTAATAAGAGCTTAATAAACATGAAAAACTTTTTATAAATAAGGCCGTAAATATTTAGTTATTTAATCTTGTTTAAGTAATTAATTCAAATTTTTGCTGCTAAAGATCGTTTTAGTTTTATATAAAAGTTTAACAAGATTTTTTGGATATTTCGATAACAACTTCTTAGGAAAACTAAAATGTTATTAAAAATTTAATTTGAAAAATTATTGCCAAAAAAATCCTACACACAAAAAAAAATTCTTAAAATCATACAAAAAGAAAAATTCTTAACAATATTTTTGTGTATGAATTTTTTGTGTATAGGAATTTGTTGATAATAATTTTTCAAATTAAATTGTTAATAACATTTAAGTTTTCCTGACAATGATGATACGTTTTTATATATATAAAAAAAAAATTTAAATCTTTATATAAAACTAAAACCAACTTTACTGCAAAAATTAGAATTAATTAAAAGTTATTTTTTTCTATTAAATTATAGTATTTTAGAAAATATTACTTTAACAAAAAAGGTAGCTTTTTAAAGGGATAAATTGAAAACAAAAAAGTATTCTATAAAATTTTTTTTTTAAAAATCTAAATCTTCCAAAATATCATATAATTATACAAACACATTAATTTCAATGAAAAGTAAAAAAAGTGCATCATGTCAAAAAAAAAAAAAAAAAAATTCTGAGAAAGCTACTTTAAAAACTTTTTTAAAAGCGCTTGTTGAAAAACTAGTTTTTAGTTATGTAAATGCATTTTAAAAACCCTTTCCAAATATTTTTGTTGTACTTTTAAACGTACTTTTTAGAGCATTTTTAAGCGTAATTTTATATGCACTTTTAAAGCTACTGTTTTTTTGCATTTTAAAGATACTTTTAAAAGTACTTTTAAAGATACTTTTAAAAGTGATTTTAAAAGTACTTTTAAAGGTACTTTAAAAAGTATTTTTAAAAGTACTTTTAAAGATACTTTTCAAAGGTAATATTAAAAGTATTTTTTAAGTAATTTTATAAACATTTTAAAAAGTAGCTAAAACAATAATTTTTAATAAAGGTGTTTAAAAAATTCTTTGAAAAATACTTTGGGCCCAAAAGTGCATATAAAAAAGCAGGATGCATTTGAATAAAATAAAATTGTTTATTAAATTACAGTTACGAAAATAATATTTAGAAGTTTTATTTTACAAGAATTTTCAAAAAATTGTTAAAAAAATCATTTGATTATAAAATATATTCGGACAATCACCGTTTTGAATGCACAATTTAAAAAAAAGTAACTTCTTAAATGTATCCTGTAAAAATTACATTCTTGAAAAAGGTACCATGTAAACAGTACAGTTTTTAAAAGCTGTTTTTCAATACAAATTGCTAATTAAGAAGTATTTTTAATTGCAATACTTGTTTAAAAACATTACTTTTTTCGAAAAGTAATTTTTTTAAAAGTGAGAAAGTATTGGTTTAATAAACACATATTTTCAAGTAGTAGTTTTTGTAGTAGTGTTTTTTTTGTAACAGTCTGTATTATTAACCTGTATGTAGTTTAAAAAAGTAATGAGGTTTTTTAAAACACACGGTTTTAAAAACTACTATTAACACAAAAAATAGTTTTTAAAAACATTATCCTCTCAATAAAGAAAGTGCAACATTTACTAATTCTTTTCACAATTATTTAAAATGGGTGTTTTACTTGTTAAGATAATTTCTTTTAGAAAGAGTTTATTTATTTGTACAGCTATAAAATATTTCAGCTGAGAAAGAAAGTTATTTCTAAAAAAAAAGTAATTGTTTAAGGAAGGTCTTAAGTAAAATAAGTAACTTTTTAATATGGAGCTTTTGGACAAGTATTTTTTTTATAAAAATATTTTTTTTCTATTTTTCAGAAAATGCTAACAAATTCTTAGCAAAACATTTGTTGAATTCACAAGCTCAGTCGTATCGTGTATCGATGTATTTGGAGAGAAAATTTCAAACACAAAACTTTAAAGCAAAAACAATTTTCAAATATATTTTTTGTGAGTTTAATGTTTGTGTTTGAAATTGTCTCTCCAAATACATCGATACACGATACGACTGAGCTCTTGAATTCAACAATTGAAATTAAACACTGTTAAACTTCCATAAAAAATAAATGAAGAGCTTTAGCTGGAAAAATAAGAATTAATTTACAAAAATTAGATCAAATAATATATATTTTATATATATATATATACATATATTAAATAAAAATTATTTTTGGAAAAAATTGTATTAAAAATATTTCTCATACAAAAAAATCAAAACCGTCACCATACTAAAAAAAAGCGTCTAAAAAGTTGGCTCCTTTAGTAATGAATTAGAGTTGAAAAATAAATGAGAGGTTTATAAATACTGTGCAAAATAAAACTAAATGGAAATGTGAGACTATTATTAAGTGTGTGGTGCAGTGTAAATATTTGTGCCAAAGAGAACTAAAATTATAACTACAACGAATAAAAAGATATTAAACTACAGGTGATTAGAAAAAAGGCTACAATTATTCCGATTTATTAAGGTTGGTGAGTTTAGAAAACGTCAACGACTGTTTTGTAATAGATTATGGAATACGCACACAAGTTCTTTTAAGTCCATTACAAAACTATTGATGACGTTTTCTAAGTCTGCCAACTACAACTAAGAGCATTAAAGCAAAAATAGTGTGTGAAACAAATTAAGTGCCGCAGGCAGTGTGGGTGGGTGTAAAAAAAAAAAACAAACAATATATAGTTTTATTAAACGAACTAAAACAGCAACAAAAAAAAAAAGAAGTTTTGCGAAAAAGTGTTTTTAAGTTGAAAAATCTTACTGCATGAAGCCTCATCGGAACCATCTGAACAATCTTTACTCTGATCACACATCCAGGCCAAGGGTATACATTCACCCTCGCCCGTTTTACAAGTGAACTCATCCGGTGTACATGTTTTACTTTCTGCAATTAAAAAAGAGGAGAAACATTTTCATATTTTTCTTGTTTCATAATAAAATAGTGTGGTGTGTTTTTGGGAGGGTGGAAGAGAGAAAAGTGTGGCCTATGTTAAGGATTCCTTTTTTTTACCTCAGTTATAGAAATTTCATGTGTATCGCTTTTATAGTATTGGTGATAAGCATATAAATTTGATTTAATTTATATCGCCTTAATTACGAGGCTTGTTGTGATGGTGTGGTTATTTTTAAATGTATTATTTAGCTGATAAATTTAAATATTTTTTGCAACGTTGTCATAAGCAACAGTTAAAATTTAATAAGGGGTTTTTTTTAATGTATTATGTTTTATTATTATTTTACTACAGGCTATATGTAAATGTTTAATTAGATATTTAATTATGTTGGCGTTTAATTAATGCATGTTAAAAAACACTTAAACACATGTTTTAATTTTTGTTTGGCTTCTTGTTTTTGAAAGCCATTTCGTTGCAATATAAATTTCAAATTTTAATTAGATGCCTTTTTTATGGCATTAAAACCTCATGTTATTAATAATATTATTTAAGCAAAAAAACATTAACTTTTTTTACGATATTAAAATATTTATTAAAATTTTTTTAAAACAGAGAAAAAATGTAACGAACGTATTTTATTCATATTTTGCCTTTATTCTAAATATCTCTATAAATGCCATACATAAATTGACGCTACGATGGCTGGAGTTTTGTGTTAAACCTTAGCTAGCGTACCTGAAAAGAAGTGCCAACGCTTTTTTAAAAAATGTATTGCTTATTTGTCTGTTTAACTAAACCCTATAAATAAAAATGCCACATCGCTACTTATGAAATGAAAACAGCTAGAATGGCATTACTTTTCTATAATACCAAAGACTGCTCTGCCATGTGTAAAAAAATGCAATAAGAGTTCATAAGTTTTTAAAGCCAACTTAATGCCATTGATTTACATCAGCACCTGATGGCCTTATCTGATGATGAACCAACTCCACGGGGGGAATTATTACCCAATCATCAGCACTCCCGTGAGGCTTACAAGGCTTAAGGCCTAACCAATATACCAAAGCCTACTCTGCCTAACTAAATGTTCACTACCTAAATTAAGCCAGCTTAAGCAACTGAGCGAATACATTTAATCAAATGTGTACAACTATAATGTACTTAATGAAACTTTTCGTCTAATGTCAGCTGCTTAAGCAAAGTACGAAACTAAACTCACCTTTTGTACGGAAGCATTTGTTTTAAGAAGTGTCTGTGTAGGTTTACAAAAAATATCGATATAAATAACAGCCATCCCTAAACAAGAGCTGCAAGCGTTTTTTAGCTGTCAAAAGTTCTCATGTCCGTACATTTTGTACGGAGCATACCGAAACAATGCCGCGGCAACGCAACGGCAACGTTTTGCAATTGAAAAATCCAATTTTGTCAATGCGTTTCACAGTGAAGTAAGTTGCTAAAGAAAATAATTGTAAACAAAAGAGTGAAGAAAAATTATAAGAAAGGAAAATAAATAAGCAAATAAAAAATATTTGTATTTCTTATTGGAAAATAGAGGTAGAAACTATTTTCAATATGCTATAGTAACCTTCAACTTATCTAAATAACTCATTTTTAAAATTTTAAGTATTTTATTTTAATATAATAAAAAAGTCACAAACAATAATGCTGTCCGTCTAGCTGTTAAGATAATCAGGGTTGTTTTATTTATTTGTTTGATTGCCCTGCTTTTATCGTTTTGACAAAACGTTGTTTAGGGATGGCGTTTCAGCGTTAAAGCTCAGCGGAAAAAAACGTTCCGCTTGCCGCTCTTGTTTAGAGATGGCAGTAAAAAAGAAAAATTGAAGAAGTCACGGAAGCAAACACATTTCTATTTAATTTAATATAACTGTTTTTTAGCGTTCTTTCCATTTTAAATTAAGGCAGAATTAGTTTGAACGTTATTTTCTGTTCTGAACCAGCCTGCCGTTGTGTTTCTGTTCAATTGAAAATATACTTGCAAGTGTATGGCTTCGTTTTACTGTTTTGTTCTGTTGCGGACGAAAATAGAATTCAACGTTAAGTGACAGCCAGATATGTGTATGTTTTCTCTTTTTCTGGTAAGAAAACACTTCGTAAAACATACTGCTGCTGTTTTGATAACATAGGCAAGTGTGTAGTCTAGTAGTTTCTCTTATTGCCCCTTTTTAAAATGAAAAAGTTTATTGATTTGTTAATCGTTCACAAAAAATTGTAGCCGTGTCTAAGATTTTCTAACCATGGTAAAGAAAAAATAGCTCTTTTAAAACTTATGACGTTTTTTTTGTATTTCTTAATGTTTAACATTATAATCTTTTCCTATTTAGATAAAGAATTTAAATTGTTGCAAAACTGTTGTAGGCATTTCTAAGCTTAGCCCACTACGATAAGGGCAAATAAATCTTTTGACTGTTTTATTTCTAAATGGCAATTTAGATCTCAATAACATTTCTAATAGCTAATCAGCTTACAAAACACTTCCTAATGTTTTACAAGAATATTGTAATCTTCTTTCTCCTTCACAACGCTGTTTAGTTCCTAAAACATTTTCTGTGGATTCATTCCACAGATAAGTATATATCAGGCCTGTTCTAAAAATCACGTGATTTCAAAGCACATGCCGTTTCAAAAGCACAAATGTGCTCTGCAAATCACAATTTTTCGTGATTTTTGATGTGATTTACACTCTTCTAAAGCACAAAAAACTGCTGTTTTTTGGTCCAATTTACTGATAATTTTATTTTCAGTTTGATTTTTTTTATTATATTTTTAAATATAAAAGGTAAAATAAAATGAACCAATAAAGCAAATCACAAAATAATACAACAAATTTTGCAACAAAATGAGCGTATCTAGTTTTTTCTTAATTTAATGAATTATTTCGTATAAAATAAATGATTTTACTTAAATAATCAATAGAAAGCACATTAAGTTATTTATTAATGTAATAAATTATGAAATTCATCATAAAGCGCGTGCAAAAATTGGGATGTGATTTCAAATTGATGGCAAGTTAGCTAACCGATTTAAAATCACAAAAATCAATATATTTTGTGTGCAGAACACCTTTTATGTGATTTCAAATCACTTTCACAAAAAGTGATTTGCAGAACAGCCCTGTATATAAGCTATTTACCTAACATTACTAAACACATCCCACACATAAAATTCTTATTAATTCTTATGACCACCCTGTCATTTAAGATAGCTGTGATTATGACTTCTTTTTGCTCCTGAAGTTGGAATTGGAAAGGATGCAATTTACATAAATATTTCAAAAGGTACTGGATAACTTCTAAAACTAAAATCCCAATTACCTTTAACTTGCCTATTCAGCATAAAAATATATTTAGATGCCCAGTGTGTTTTTTTTTCTTTCAAAAATAGTTGCTTATATTATATATTTGAATTTGCTGCGGCTAAGCTTTACTCATCCCTACTATATGCTACAGTATCGTATATAACACTCGTTTAAATTTGCCTTAATGTATGCTTTAGTTTTTGAGTAAATACCAAAAGAAATTAGTATTTTAAAACAACTCCCTAAGGAAACATGAGTTTTTACTTTTAACAATTGACATTAAAATCAACACAATTTAAGTTTTTCTTTTCAAACGACTATTAAACACCCCCCTCCCTGCCTCTATCGGTCTTTCTAGCTATGCGTTAAATATTCTTGTTGTCACAATTTGCTTTTAGCTGAGGTTAAAAACAAACTGATGAAGAGTTTCCAATTCTTCAGGAATTTCTTAAGTGTTTCATCATCAGAATAATTGACTACTTAAGTATGCTTCAATCTTTAGTCAACGTGTGTATACGTGTATGTGTGCCTGAGTGCTCACTTCCTAAAGAGAATAACAGTCACCATGTGTGTGTAAGTGTATGTTGTTTATTGAAATTCTATAAGTTGCTTTTGCCAAACCATTAACATTATCTTGGAATACACTCTCATACACTCACTCACATGCGCATTCCCATGTATGTAAAACCCTTTAAAGTAGTTTTTTACCAAGAACTTGTCTTGTCGTTTGTAGGTGTTATTTGGTAGCAGAAATATTTTGCTTTTCTTCGTTAGTGACAACACATTTAATTGGCATCTTCTAGGGTATTATACATAGTAGTTTTTCTTTGGAAAATTTTGCTGCAGTGCAATTGGTTGTGTCAACAAAAGAGGAAGTAAATCTAATTTGAAATTGTCTAGAAATTTATTTTACATTTTCTTTTGCACGGCAATTAGGAACGACTACAAAGAAAATTGATGATATTGAATATGGAAAATATTGCCAATAAGAAACCAAATTTAAAAAGTGGAAAAAAGAAAAAAACTGTGTTTTTATGTTTAAACAGATTTTAGATGACAGCCCAGTTTATTAGTTAAATTTGTAAAAATGTCAAAAGGATTTTAGTTAAAAAAGTGCATATCTTCTTGTATGAATTAAGATTTTTGCTGATTCTACGCAATATTTCTTTCAGTATGATCTTGTATCAGTTTTTTGCTGACTTGCTAAAATTTTCTATTGTATACAGTGTTGCCAAGCGTAGAGATTTTTCCCTTTTTTTTGGCAGATTTATTTTTTAATTTTCCCATGTAGGGGAAAAATGATAGATTTTTTATGATTAGGCTAACTGCAGAATTGTTTACTGACACTTTCTCTATTTCCAATAATTATTTTCATTCGCATAAAAACATTTCAAACAAAAACAAAATTTAAACATTTGTTTTTGTTCGGTTCGGTTCGGAGACTTCTTAGCCTAGCACAAAAAGCGCGGTATAAACAAAAAAAGTTAAGTGTATTGTCCATCTCTGCTATGACCACATGTTAAATTTTGTTTCGATCTGGTAACTCCTTAATATAGAAACAGGTGTTCACAAAAGACGATTTTTTCTACAATGGAAAAATTCGAAATGCGTGGTGTCATTAAATATTTACATAAAAAAGGTTTATCGGGAAAAGAAATTCATAATGACATGGTGAATGTGTTACATGAAAGTGCTCCTTCATATGCAACAGTAAGAAATTGGAGTACAGAATTTAAACGTGGTCGTACAAGCATTGAAGATTAACCACGTAGTGGACGTCCAAAAACAGCCACAACAACAGAAATTGTAGTCAAAGTGCATGATATTATATTAAATGATCGACGAATAAAAGTGCTTGATAATATCATGGGCATCTTAAATGAAAACTTCTTAGCCTAGCACAAAAAACGCGGTGTAAACAGTAAACAGTGTTTTGGAAACTTCCATCTCTGCTATGAACACATGTTAAATTTTGTTTCGATCTGGTAACTCCTTCATATAGAAACAGGTGTTCACCAAAGACGCATCCGCTATTTTTTTACAATGGAAAAATTAGAAATGCGTGGTGTCATTAAATATTTACATAAAAAAGGTTTATCAGGACAAGAAATTCATAATGATATGGTGAATGTGTTCTTCATATGCAACAGTAAAAAAATTGGGTTGCTGAATTTAAACGTGGTCGTACAAGCTTTGAAGATGAACTACGTAGTGAACCTCCAACAACAGCAACAACAACATAAATTGTAGCCAAATTGCATGATATGATATTAAATGATCGACGAATAAGAGGTGCGTGAAATAGCTAATATCATGGGCATCTCAAATGATCGAGTCCATTTAACTTTGCATGAAGAACTACAGATGAAAAAGCTTTCTGCAATATGAGTGCCGCATTTGTTAACAGTCGACAAAAACGCATAAGAATGAACATTTCTCAAGCTTGTTTGGATCGTTTTAAGCGAAATAAAATGGTTTTTAAGCGTTGTTTCATAACCTTTGATGAGACATGGATCCACCACTATACTCCAAAGACAAAAGAACAATCCAAACAATGGACTGAAGTTGAAGGAAGTGCCCCAAAGAAGGTAAAAACAGTTCAATCGGCTGGTAAGGTTTTGGCAACGGTTTTTGGGGCTTCAAAGGTATTTTATTGATTGACTATCTGCAAAAGGGTAAAACAATAAATTTAGAGTACTATTGCAACCTTTTGGAACAATTAAATGTACAAATTCGAGGAAAACGTCCTGGCTTACAACAACAAAAAAAAAATTATAATTTTTCATCAAGACAACGCACCAGCGCACAAGAGTGTTTTTTGGGTGCCTCGATGGCTGATTTGGTAGAGTACTCGACCAACAGTCTCGAGGTCGCAGGTTCGATTCCTGCCACAGACCCTGGGTGTTACTGCAGACAAGCAAAGAAGCTTCGCAGTTTTTGTGTTTGTTCATTACAAAAAAAAAAAAAAAAAAAACAGTGGCTAAAATCAACGATTTAAGGTACGATTTGACCACCCAAATCTGGAAAAATTCCTTGCTGACTAGCGTTTTACCTCAAATGAAGATGCAATTACAGTTGTAAACCACTATTTTGAAGACTTTGAGGAAAACTATTTTAATCAAGGGATAGAATTGCTAGAAAAGCGTTGGACTAAGTGTATTGAAGTTTCGGGAGATTTCGCAAAGATTTAAGGAAATAAATAACGAGCTTACACGTTTTTTTTTTTTTTTTTTTTTTTTTTTTTTTTTTTTGAAAGAAAGAGATTCTCAAACATTCAACTTTATATCCCAACAATCTAAATAAATTGTTGAGAATTTAAATAGTAAAATAAGGAGATATAAAGTTGAATATTTGGGAATATCTCAGCTCCTATGAAATCTCGACATACAGATAGCTGGGAAACATAAAAACATGATATTTATAATTTTTTATTAGTATCAATGTTAGAAGCTGAAATAGTGAATAAAAAAACTCAATTGTTCCTAATTATGGACTTTATATTTTTTGTAGTTGAAATATTTTCTAAATCCTCCAATTCCGTTACAGCTTGCAGGTCAAACAATTTACTAACTGATTTAGCGCATTCTGTTACTGAACACGAGCTTCTCCTTTTGGAAAATTTTTGAAATTTAATGAACCCTGATGACGTCCTTAATAAACCATTTGGTACGTGTTTGCTTTCACAAGCAATTAAATTTCGAAAATTAAAATGAATTATTTCTGCTTTATTAAACATGCACTACTGATAAATTCCACCCACGTACAAATAAACTCTTTAGCGTAGAATATTCAATATAAAAAACATCATTTTAAATCAGCAGCAAAATAAACAGCATTAAGATTTTTAAATAAATATTAGTGAGAAAAGAAAATCATGGTTTCAACTGCAGGACTCGCATAACGTTACACAAAGACAAATGAATTAATAACTCAAACAATTTCCGTCAAGTGGAAAAAAGGTGGAGGGCTGGGAGGAAGAGGAGGAAGTAAAATTAATAACATTGTATTCAAAGTCAATATTTTATAAGCGAAAATTAAAACTACAACGACTAATTAATTTTTGATATTCTTTACTTTTTTAATCCCTCTCAATGGCTGGTTTTGTGATTTTATGTTGTTCTATAAAGACAGGGAGACTGTTGCTGAAAATTACACGAGCGACAGGCAAGCCTTGTTTTTTTTTTTTTTTTGGTTCTTTGTTAACAACGTCAGTAACAATTAAGTACTTTAAGGAGTTTGTTTGTGATCGATAAAGTTAAATAAAGCGTTGATTTTAAATAATGATTTAAGCATTTTGAATATTGTATTTCGAGTGGCTGGTCGGTTGGCTGGTGCTGGGGATTTTATGTATACGTTTTTCTCCTCCACAATGGCCGGTTCGTTTGCTTTGTGAGAAAAGTTTGTGTTTAAATATTCATTAAAAATTTGCCAAAATGGATTTTGCTGCCGTCTGGTAGAAACTGTTGGTTGGTGGATTTCTATTTGCTGCTTAATGGTGCCAAGAAATTTATTCACTTACTTAAGCTATTCAAATTGCTCTTAAAGCTGCAATAGATGATGATAAAAACTCTTAAGTGTCTTTAAATTTACGGAATTAAGATTTATATTAGAGCTCTGTTTTCGTGAGTGGGTGGGTGCAATAAATTGCTTGATTTGGAAAAAGAAAATTGAATTTTTGATTTTTTTTTTTGTGTCTTTGCAATGTTAAGGAGCAATTAGAAATGTTTTTAATTTTAGCGAATCTGTTGCTAAATTAAAAATTCTTCAATATATTTTTTCCCATAAATTTCTCTGATTTCAGCTCTTTTTCTTGCACTTTTCTTATAATCTCATAAAAGGACTAATTTTACGAGTTATTTTTTCTCTTGCTAATTATGGACCAAAAGAAATAAATTGAAGAAAAGTGTTAAAAATAAAGTGTATTTATCTACAAGGTGTATAATATTGGAAAAGTAAGTTCATGTATGCGTTTGTTGTGTAAACGTTTGTGCAAACAAATACCCAGTGGTGAAATGTTTGCAGTTTCTTTCGCTTTTAAATTTTACCATTCGTTTTAAAAATATTACTTATTTGAATAAATAAAAGTTTTATACAAAATTTTAAGTTTTTAAATCCAGCATGCCTTTTTTATTTATCTTGTTTTTTATTATTATTATTCTCTTTTCAGCATAAAAGATCGGTAGAGCAGTCTGTAGATTGTTCGCCTTCTAGCAACGAAATTAAAAGCTAGATTCTTGATAAAAAAAACTTTACAGAAAAATATGCAATAAAATTTCACAGTGCATATACATGAACACTGACGAGGATAAAGGGGTGTGAAGTTCTATAAAAATTTAACTTTTCTGAATATGTACTTCATTAAAGGTTGGTCAAATATATTGGTTTTTTGAAACGGTGTAAGATGTACTTCTCGCCATCCGATCTCCTTACTATTTATACCACCTACATCCGACCGAAAATGGAATACAACTCTCATGTTTGGGTCGGTGCCTCAAAGTCTATTTTGGGGTTGCTCGACCGTGTGCAGGAGAGGGCGAAGAAGCTTATCGGTGACAGTAGGGTATCCAACTCTATTGACTCACTGGAGCATCGACGCAGTGTGGGGTGCGTTACTCTGTTCTATCGTTACTACAATGAATTTTGCTCTGACGAGATCAGGGATCTTGTTCCCGAAACGCGCACATTTTTACGTAGTACGCGCTCATCGTCCAGAGCTCATCCATTTGTGGTTGATTGTCCGAGGAATCGTACTACGCATTACAGAGAGAATTCGTTTTTTGGCCGTACGCTTCGTCTGTGGAACATGTTGCCTGCAGACGTGTTTCCTGTCTATTATAACGTTGGAAGGTGCTTATAAGAAATAATTGTTCTGTTTGTTATTTTAATATAATACTGAATTTAATTTACTAATTTTTTTCACTTTCAATCTATTTTGCTTTCAAGAACCTTACAGCAACTAAAGATTTGTGATTGCCAGTTGCCATCAGTAATGCCTTTTTAGCTACTGGCAACGCAGCTATAGTTCAGTTGCTATCGATAACCAAGCCATAATATTATGCATTCGAGTTTAAAGCAAGTTCTGTTTTCAAATTCATTTTCCAACTTGTTTTATTGTTCATATAATTTAATTAAAAATACTTGGAAACCCGCACATATGTATAGTCTTAGGCAGATTAAAAACTTTCTTCCTTAGCAAAATCTTTGAGTTGCTTTATAAGTCCAAAACAATTCCAATTTTTTTTTGTTGCTGTGGCCACGAGCCACAGGGAAACAGAATTCAATAGAAAACACCAACAACAAAATAGCTGAATATCAACGGAGAATATTGAATCTATTGTAATTGAAATTTATCAATAAACTGCCAGTTTTAATTTAAAAAACAAGAAGCAAAAAAAAAAAAAAAAAAAAAAAAAAGAAAAGAAGGCAAGAAGCCATGTTAAAAGAAACTGAATGACATGATTGGGTTGGCTGGATGGCTGACTGGCTGACAGTCGTACGATTTAATGATACACTGGGTAATCTCAAGTCTTGAAATATTTTAGATAGCAGCAGAAAATAAAACACAACTAGCAACAATTACAACAATAATAACAACAACCCGCTGGAATTGAAAGAAGGGTTATTCATTCGAATGTTACAACTGTTACACTTAAGTGTCAAAAACACAAACACATACAAACTTGAAAAAAGGGAAACAAGATATTTCAAATAAGCGAAAAAAAACTACAAAAGCAACAAAAAGGCAATCACTTTGAAATTTTCTTTCTTCAACAGTTGAATTGAAAGCAAAATCATGGTGGAAGAGAAAGAGCAGAACACAATGGCAACTCTGCGCTCGTATGTGTCAATGGGCGTGTATGTGTTCTTTTTTTTTTTGTGTATTGGTATAAGGATTAGTGAATGTTCATTTCTTTCGGTTTCTTTCTACTTGAAAATGATACAAAAACATTGCCATCTAAAAACAAGAAATGTAAATTTTTTAGAAATAGGATGCAAAAATCAAGTTGTTTTGTTTTTTCTTCGTTCTGGCTTCTTTTTCAAGTTGTTTATTTTTATATCACAAGTTTATTTTCCGTTTCTCAATTGCTGCCATTAAATCTGTTTTGTTAAAATTTTTTTTTTTTTTTTGTACACGGATGCTTTTGCTCCACAACGGATTTTTCATCAATTTTTATTCCCTTTTATTCGGATTTCTTTTATTTTCACATATATTTTTAATAACAAATTTATATAGTTTTTATTTCAGCTAGAATTCATTGTCTGATTGCTGTTAAAATTTTAAGTAGTTTTGGAAATGAAATCAGTGTTTTGGAAATCTATAGAAATATGTAAAACAGCATATTGTTCCATATTTCAAAGACACAGTTTTAATTATTTTGTAAAATCCAGAGAGCTGCAATAGTATAAAATCTACGAAATGTAATAACTATTGAACTGTCGCAAAGAAAAATTGATATGGGTTGGTCATAGATTTAATGGAGGAACATTTTTAGAAATATTTTAGAGGCTGGTTACATTTTAAGGGCCGATGTTGATTTTTAATAATATACAAATTACATTTTTGGTTTGTACATTTGTACAACGGGTACGGTTCAGGTTTTTTCTTTCTTAAGTTTTTTTCTTTTAAGAAGGATTTTTTACAATACAAATCTGCTGTGATCAAACAGCAAACGCTGTACAAACAATGTGGGCAATTAACAAAATGCATATGTGATTCAATATGAGATGAATATGGATAGAAAATAATTAAATGCTCGGTGGCTTAGTGGTTAAAGCAGTAGATCGTGATACGTCATGTCCCGAGTTCAAATCCCAGTGGGTGCTGATGAGTAGTGTAGCGACTACGAAACAGCTAGTTGTCCCCCAGCTAAAGATTTGATTATTATTTTTCTTGTCTTCTTCAATCAAAATTATTGATCACAGCAGATTTGTATTGTAAAAAATCCTTCTTAAAAGAAAAAAACTTAAGAAAGAAAAAACCTGAACTATAACCCGTTGTACAAATGTACAAACCAAAAATTTAATTTAAAAAATTATAAAAGTTCATCAAAAATTCAATAAATTTATAATATACAAATTAATTAGGAACTGTTGGCATTATTTTATTATATTGGCATGGTTCACTTATGTACGGAACAAAATATCAGCTAAATTTTCGCCGTTACTTCGATGGCGCATCAGCATTCGATGTTTCGAGTTTTCGTTGACGCTGAGACATTATTGAGGTTCTATGCCTTCTTTTATTTAAATCTTGAATTATTGCTGGCTCAACGTACGTATCAACGTACACCTTTTCTTTCAAATAACCCAAAGAAACAAGTCCAACGGTGTCAAATCACATAATCTTGGCAGCCAATTGAAATCGCCACCACGTGAGATAACACGGTCATTGAGTTTGTCGTGCAAAAGAGCCATTGTTAGTGTGTGGCAAGTGGCACCGTCCTGATGAAACCACATATTGTCCACATCTTTATTTTTCAATTTGGGACATAAAAAAATCGTTATCATCTAACTATAACGAACACCATTCACAGTAACTGCCTAACCGTCCTCATTTTGGAAAAAATACAGCCCGATGATACCGCCAGTTCATAAACCGCACCAAACAGTCACTCATTTTGGGTGCACTGGTTTTTCACCCCAATGCGGCAATTCTGTTTATTGACGAATCTACTGAGGTGAAAATGTACTTCATTACTGAAGATGATTTCGTCGAAAATTGATCATCTACTGTTGTCATTTCTTGCCACCATTCTAACCATTGGCGACGCTTGGAATGGTCAAAGGGCTTAAGTACTTGAGACAACTGCATCGTGTAAATGCAAGTTTTTATACATAATGTACATAAGTGACAAGCGTGAGAGGTGTAATTAGTGGGCACGACGACGACTTGAGGTGGACGGCTCTTCAGCTAGACTGTCGGGAGCAGCAATACGAGCTGTACGAACATGCTTTGGTGTTTTTACATCTCTTACAGATCCAGTTTGCTCAAAGTTTTGCACGATTTTTGGCCAATTGGTAGGAGGGGACTTTTCTGGAAAAGTTCCCTTACACTACACACCATATACAAATGAAAGCTGGAATGACACCTAATGGGTGAAATATCTGAAATAATCTTGGAATAGAGAAATTTGTCTTTAAAAATATTGAACTTTTCTGGTGAAGATTTGGGCACTTTTCTGAAAAAAAGGTTACTTCACTCCATATACAAATAGAAGCTGAAAGCGTCCTGTATGATACCAGTAGGTCAGATATATAACATAATTTTCAGAATTGAGAATATTAACTTAAAAATAAATGCCATTTTTGGAAATTTCTGTTGAAGATGAGGAGACTTTTTTGGAAAAAAGAAAACTTGCGCTAATTACACAGCATAAATAAATGCAAGCTAGAAGGGACCTTTATGACACCTAGAGGGTGAGATATCTGAAATAACGTTGGGAATTGAGAAAGTTAGCTTTAGAAAAGGCATTTTTTTTTTAAATTTCGGGTGAAGACGAGGACACTTTTCTGGAAATTGGACACTTCATGTTGATTTAATATGATTTGATATTGAAATCTTCGAACGGTATTAATGCCATGAAAAAATTTTATTGTTAAATATTCCTAAATTTTATTGATTTTTTTGATTTAAATTGAAATGTGAATAATATAGATTGCAACGTGAGTTAGTTAAAATGTTTCGTTGTTGGCCTTTTTTGTGGTGAGACGTTTTTTATAAAAATGATATGGAACATTTATAAAACTTATTTTAAATATATATTACTTTAAGATAATAATAATAAAAATAACTATGAAATTTCTTGTTGATGTAGCAGAATATTTTTTTCACAAAGCTGCTGTCAGAAAGAACCATTTCTCTTCAATGCAAAGCAAAACCATAGATTTTTTCCATTAAGGTTTCTATGTTTAAGTGAAATTTGCGTTATTAAGAAATTTTTTTCCTTTTGTATTGTAACATACTTTTCTAATCAAACCTTATAGCTACTTACTTTATATTGTTTCTATGGCTTAGTATTTCTCTATTGATCACTCGCTTGTATTGTAAGGATTTGTTTTTAAATCCTTAATAATTTCTTTTTATGTTTACTTAAGCCCTTTTTCCATTTATTTAGAGTTTTCCTTTTTATTTTCATTTTTTTTTTTTTTTTTTGCCAGTTTCTATTCATGTAGATATATTTTTTGTTTTGTTTTAATAAAAATACTCTACAAAATGGGAAACAAGAATATGCACTTGAATACAAGTTAAAATACGTTATGTGTGTAGTAAGTGTACACACAAATCCACATACTTGCTCACACACGTTTATACACTCAAAAACAAAAGCAACTCAGGCTCATATGCCGGCCAACATTTGGATGATGATTTTGGCAAAAGTCAGCAGAGCAACACTTTTGCTACTATATTAGGTGGAAGGCAAATGAGAGAATGAAAAAGAGAGTGCAACTATAAATGCAAATGGCGTCAAAGTAATAAATAAGTATAACAATGAAAATTAAGAAAAAATGGGTTATTTTATTTTAATATAACGAATTATAATAAAAGATCATAGCGAAAAACGTAATAGTTTATTTACAACAAAACGAAATCTGCGCATTCGAGATTTCAAACCAAATCTAGTAGATTTTGAGAAGATTCCCCATACATAATGAAATCTACTTTATTAGTAGATTTCGACGAAATCTTATGAAATCTACTAGTAACAAGTGATGCAACTGTGATTTTGTTCAAAGAGTACTTACAAATTCTATACATACTATACTCTATATACATATACTATACATTTTAATGTGGTATATTCAGTCTTTGGTCACCAAAAATATACCCTTTATTGTGGTGTATTCAGTTTTTGTTAAAATTCTTTTGTCAAACAGCCATGCATAAATTATTTTTGTAGAAATGAAATCTTGCTAGATATAAAAAAACAGCGGAGTAAACGATATAGATTTCGTTGTAGATTTTAATTCAAATCTACTAGTCTTTGAGTTGGTGTAAATGCAATTAGAAATGAAAAACTAGTTTGACTGTAGTAACACTTGCTTGCAAGTACACTGAAAAAATTTTGTTCAGAAATTCTCTGAATTTTGACATTACTTTTATGAATTTTTTCATTATTCTTCATAAAAGTAATGAAACATTTTAATAAGAAACATGACTTATTTTTATTAAAAGTATGAAAGACAAATCATATGATTAGTGAAATAATTTCTCTAGACCTGAGAATCAATTTCATAAAGCACATTAAAACTGTACATTAAATTAATGAAAAAGTAACATTTATTTAATGAAATAACTTCTTTGTAGTAATGTAATATAGTTATATAAGGTCAATGAAGTTATTTCATATATCTAATTTTATTTGTTTTTGGCTTTATATTACTGAATTGATAAAATAAATAAATAAATAAATAAATAATTTTATTATTCATTGAGCACATGAAAAATTTATATTAAACCAATGAAATAGTTACATTTGTTTAATGAAATAATATCATAACACACATTAATAAAATATGTTTACAAATGTACGTAATAAGATCAATGGAATTATTTCATTTATTCATTGATACTTTATTTCATTACACAAATAATACTTTTGTGAAATTATACTTAATTATGATAAAAGAAAAAGTTGAACGAGTATTCACCAAATAAAACAGATTTTATTAATTCAAATGACTTCAATACACTGGTATTTAAATTTTTTAAAGTATTATTGTGCTGATTTGAGTACATGCACATACATACCCAAGTTCGGTAGCAAGAAATTTATTTGTCATTGATCTAATGAACTCTATTTCACTGAAATTATGAAACTCATAAAACTTACATTTTAATAAAAAAAAAAAAAAACTTGACATTTTTTAAACTGTAGCTTAAGATTAATAAATGCCCATTAATATATCTTACAAAAATTCAAAGAATTAAATGATTTTTTTAATGAAACTATGAAACTTAATGAAACCATTCTGATGAAACTATTTCTTAATATATATGAAGTTTCATGAATATTGTGAAAAGTTTTCATTGGATTAATGAAAAATATTTAATGAAACAGTTTCATTAAATACATGACGCATAATTCTTTCAGTGTAGGTTGGATTTTTGAAAAACATTTTATCTTAAAACTTTTCAAGGCAACGCGTTAATAAATTTATTAATTAATGATTAATGAATTAGTATTTGATTCAGATACAACTCGTATTTGATTGAGAAAATGCTTCAAATGTTGGCTGGGTATTAAATAGTCTCACAGCAAAACAATTGCTTTGGATGAGTGGAAGGTGAAGAGAGTGAAGAGGTGGAAAAGGGGAGTGATTGGGACAGAAATAAAGGCACTCGTATTTCATATCATAATATTTGATGTGAGCACACAAATACGTACATACAAATTTATACATATACTTATGTATGTTTATCCTGAAGTAAATTTTTTATTCCATTTTTTTGTGTTTCTATTCAATGCAACTTTTATTGTTGTGTTTTTTCTCTTGTTTATGTATTTACATACATATGTATGTACGGCAATTGTTGTTATTATATATGATATGTGAAGAAAAAGACCTGTGGAGAGAATTTTATAAATTACGAGTAATATTGTGTATTTATTTGAATATTTTTATTTTCCTAAATAAATTCTACTTTATTTGCATGCATTTCGTCCTTAGCTTTTGATAAATCTTTAAGTAAAATAACTACCGGGAAGAAATTTTTTAAAATTTATTTTTACAGAAAGAAAATAACAATATTATTTCAAGTATTAAAAACAAGTTGTTTTGTAAAGGAAATATTAGAGAAGCTTTAGCAAAAGCTTCGATTATAACTTTTATTTTTGCTTTAACCAGAGAAGGGAGTTAGTAGTACAAAAACAAATAAAAATGTTAACATGTATCAGGTATTGTTTAGCGATATCAAACGTGCTGATGCCGTGCTGAAGGACAGAAAACGTATCCGGATCAAACCCATCTGAAACCATAAAGTCCATATACTTTTATTTAAAGGAGCTTCGTAATGTACGCAATATGATATGTTTTTTTTAATATTTTTTACAAAATTTATCTTATCAGTGAAATTTGGAAAGAAAAATTTTTGTTTCCGAAAATATTTCTATTGGCTATTTTTCTCTATAAGCCTTTTATTAAACAAACTTAAAATAGATAAATTTCCTTTATATTATTAATTTAGTTATACAAGTAACAAGAAGCACCTATTTTGTAATTAAGAAATTTTTGCATACAATTTACGAATTTTAGTAGTCTCTTAAAATCCCAGTTTATTCTACTAGATAAAAAAAAAAAGAAGAAATTTATTGTTCAATAAAACTTTTATATGATTTCCTTAAGTTGCAGACCAACTCCTACCACTTCAAATTTTATTTCATTAATTCAACAAATATTCCTTTACTGTTGTCGTTCATGTTCTGCTAAGAGTAATCAGTAGGACATTCTTTTGTGACTTTTGCCTTTTTATCTCACATTTATGACATTAATTATGTGCAATACTTTTGTGAAATAATTAAGCTGTAAAAGTGTTGCTCAAACACAGTTAAATATTTTCCATTTCATGTATTATAATCTCTTGTGTTAATTCATTAACTTTTGTACCTTCCCTTCATGAGCCATTGTGCGTATGTGTGTATGTACATGTGCACATGTGGAAGGCTGGATTTTCAGACATTCATTGTAAACAATAAAAATTCCTAAAGCTTACTTTAAAAGTTAACAGCCCTACGCTTATAATGATAATAAACTGTAAACCTCTACACAAACACTAGAATTTATGATAGAAGAATAGATTATTTTTTTTTACAAGTTCATTAGTATGTGTGTGCATCATGTGTGTTTGATAACTTTTTGCTTTAATGTGTAAATTAAGGGCTGTAAAAGTTTCAAACACTCTTCGCTACAAACATAAGAACAGTTTTGTTTTGATTTTTTACTTAATTAACTAGAAAAATGGCAGCTGGAAGCTGTTATGGGAGCCAGGTTGCCAGACTCAACAATTTATAAGGAGTTTTACATAAAATTAAAGGAACCAAAAAATGTTATTTAATATTTCACCTAACACAGAAAGAATTATAATAAAAATAAAATCAAGAAAATATTTGTTGGAAAAAAATTATTTGTATCGTATATCGACCAAATAACTTTATACAGGGCATCACAGTCGCAACAGTGTGATAAGATTATTTGTAGTCATCATGAGAAAAAAAAGAAGAAAATATTTTATAAAAGCTAAACTATTTTTGCTAACGAAAATTTTTGCTATCGATAAAATTTATATGAAAAATCCTCGATTTTATTCATTTTCTCCAGGAAAGTTTTTATTAAATTCTTCATAAAATATTTGTTATCGATTAATTTTTTAGGGAAATTTTTTTCTATCTATCAAAATCTATAGTAAACTCCGACATATTTTAACATTCTGTTGTGGATACATTTTTTTTTAGATTTTCTCTTTGTTGTTTTAAAAAACTTTTTCAAAATATTCTATAATAAGTTTCTGTTTTATCAAAATTTTCTAAAGAAAATATCTGTTATCAAAACACTATTTAGCTCTATTTTTTTACTGATAAATTTTCGATAGACAATTTTTCTTGTGGATAAATCTTTATTAAAATTCTTGGGTCCGACCAGACCCACACGAATATCGGAGGGTTAAAAAGTTTTTCTTATATTAGAAATAGAACATTTTTGGTATAACAATGTTTTTATAGAAAGTAACAGTTATGGAATTTTCTTTTCCAGCAAATTCTTGCTATCGATAAATTTTTGTCAGAAAATTTCTGTAGAATATTTCGTGATTGTTAAATTGTGTCTAGGGAGTTTTATCATTGTTGTCATGCTAATCGACTAACTAAAAATTCTAAAGTTTTTTTCAAACTTTTTTTTACGCGAAGTATGCTAGTCGATTAGTTAAGAAAAATTCTTGTTATCGACAAATTTACTTTACAAGCTTTTTGTCAGATTGTTAGATTTTACAATAATGTTTTTTTTTTTTTTTTTTTTTTTTTTTTTTTTTTTTTTTTTTTTTTTTGTGAACAAAGTTTTGATAGAAATGTTTGTTAACTCTAAATTTTCCATTAAAATATTTTTTTTTAGTAAATTTTCTGGAGGCAATTTTGTAATAGATAATTTTTTTGCAGAAAGTTTTGTTATTACAAATTTTTTTTATTTTTATTTTTTTGGAAATCTTTGTTTGTGTTAAATTTTGACCAATAAATTTGTTTTATAAACTTTCAACATTGTTATCAAGAAATATTTCTAAACATTTCTAGTTATCGATTAATTTTCTTTACAAACTTTTTACTAGATTTTTAACTTTTTCATTATATTTTTTTTTATATTTAGTTCCAAAAGTTTTGTTGTAAATTTTTTGTTAGCTTTAAATTTTCCACAAAAAAACATTATTTTTTCAATAAAGTACTTTTTTTAGTAATAATTTTGTTAAATGTTTTTTATCCTCAAATTGTATATAGTAAACACACTAGTCCATAAAATTCTTTGACAATTTCTAAGATTTTTATCGATATATACATAAATATTTTATTACTATTGAAAATTTATGTTATTATGCTTGGTTGGTTTGGTTCCTATAGAAACTATTTTAAGTTATATTTAAGTTTCAAAGGAAAAGCCTAATTGTTATCTATAAATATCGCTTTTAGCAATTGTTACATAAAAAAAGAGTTTTCTTAGGAAAATTGTCTTTGAAAACTGCTTTGATAAAATGCCAGTGACACTATTATTAATGAGTTGTGTTAGAAGATTAGGTAATTCATCGTGAGGTTTGGTTTATAAATTAACCTAAAACACATCAATTTAAAAGTGAATTTAACAATTTAATTATCTGTTTAAAGACCAATTTAATTGTTGGCCACGACTATGTCTTAGGTGGTCTATTCGGAATCTGCCATTTCGGGCGATTCGTTTAAGTAGAGTGATAGATACCTCCTTAATAGTATGGGTACTTCTCGGGTTGTCCATCAGCCCAAATACGTAAAATTGGTTTATTAACGTATCCATTGAGCCAAAAGTGTGCTTTATAATTAAACAAAATTTCACGATTAAAACCCGGATTTCCATGATTTATCAAAACGGTCTACTGAAAATCAAACCTCACGATGACGGGAGTCGACTTGACTGGGTCTTCACGTACGGTTAAAGTTACAGCTGCTGTATTATTTTCAGTACGTGCTGAGTGCCATCCACCAATGTAAACTGTGACCTGAATTTGGGAATGGTATTGGCTATGGTGGTTTCAGTATTTCGATTCTCACATAACACTGTTTTTCTTAATATAGCTGAACTATTTGGATAGACTGTTGTAGTATGAGATTTTCCATGGTGATTTTTCTAACGATACTTAAGATAAAGGTCTTTGATATGTGTCATGCGTGATCTATAAAAAAATGATTGAAAACCAAAACTCACAATAAACCTCCCGATGTATAGAGAAAATTTGTATTTGGTCAAATAATTGCTACAGAAAACGTTCGTTCATGTTGGTTTTTTTTTATAGAAAATTGTGTTTCCAGCTAACTTTTCCTTATGACTAATGAATTTTGTAAAATGAAGGAAGTTAACTTTAACCCTTTTAGGTGTAAAAAATATATCATGTTCACATGATCCCGAGTTCGAATCCCAGTGGTTGCTGATGAATAATGTAGCGGCTACGAAACAGCTAGTTTTGTCCCCCAGCTAATGGTATTCAATTATTTTTTCTGTTCTTCTTTGGTCTTATTGTTTCACAGCAATTATTGTTATAATTAAAAATAATACTTCTTCTTGACTGAAGTTGGACTCGAACTCACAACTAGTTATTTAATATCGTACATATATATATTTTTTGCTTTTTTTATTTAATAGTTATTTTTATTGTTCAGGTGATAGTTTTTCTACACATGCTTCCAGTTAATGGCGTACCTAGATAAACATGTTTTTGTTTATCACACTTTCTTAGCTCTCCCTAAAGTATGCTTCTCTTTAATTTTGTTATAAAATAATAAGGTCGTAAAGAAAGTGAAATAAAAATGTAGAAAACAAAAAATAACAAAATAAGTGTTATCTTAAATTTTTATAAATAAATTTCATGCGCATCTTGGGGATATTGTATTTCACTTTAAATTGAACACACATACAAGTAGCTTATAGAAAAGAGTGTTTACTTTTTCTTATTAATAGTTTAATGTTCACATTTGTGCAAAGGGAGGAACTTGTTTCCACTATAGCTTTGAAGTGTTATCTACAATTTAAGAAGTGAGAATTTGAAAAGTAAACACGTGTGAAAAGTATAAAATATACTGATAATTTTTAATATGGTTAATAAAAGGTACGATTTCTTATGCAAAACTATTATTAAAGAAGACATTATTATATCATTGCTTGAACAGGATGAGAATTATTAATTCTTCTAAAGCTAACTTTTTAAAGAAAGTTATTTTATAATTAAAAAATTATAAATAGCTTATTTTCTATGTTTCCCAGCTATCTATATGTCAACATTTCATAGGAGCTATCCTATTCATCAGTAGACTTTGGAAATTTTTAAAAGATATGCTCAAACATTTAACTTTATATCCCAACAAATTATTGAGAATTTGAAAAGAAAAATGCTCTGATATTAACATTAACAACCAACGTTGTTGGTGTAAAGAAATGTTAGAGACTTGTATAAACGAAAAAGCTTGTTTTTTGTGTTTTGACAGATATTGGTATCAATGTTAGAAGCTAATATAGCGAATATAAAACTCAATTGTTTTTTTTTTTATAAATTTATACTTTTTATAAAAGTGTCTTTTTAACGGATAAAGTCTTATATGGCTCTGTAAATGGTTAAATTATGCCTTATTCAATTTTTATAGGAAAGAATAGTACAGATATGTAAAATAAATGTTAAAATTTAATAAAATATCTATTTCAAACTTTCAACCCTATACACTCTTTCACAGTAGGGTATCAAACTCTATTAACTCACTGGAGCATCGACGCAGTGTAGAGTGCGTTAATCTGTTCTATCGTTACTACAATGGATTTTGCTCAGACGAAATTAGGGATCCTGAAACTCGCACATTTCTACATAACATCATCCCTTTGTGGTCGATTGCTCGGGGAATCGTACAGCGCATTACAGAGAGGGTTCGTTTTTCAGCCGTACGCTATGGAATAAATTGCACACAGACATGACGTCGCAAAGTTCAAGTCAAATGTTCACAAACACTACTCCCTCTTTCCCCGTCCTCATAACCTATTTCTCTAGTTCTGGTACAATGCGCTGCATATGTAGGGCTCATCCCCTGAGTACTGGTCCAAGATAAAAAAAAATACTTAAAAAAAATATCTTGTAAAAATAGCACTTTCTGGAAAAGTTCCATTTGAAAAAAAATTTTTTTGGCACTTCTAGCTAAAAAATAGTTGTTTTGAAAAAAGTACTTTTGAAATCAATAACTTTTTTATTATAAAGCGAGTTCACTGATGTCGAAAGGATAGGCGAAAGGAAATTGATTTAGGGTTTTTCTATCTTTATTCTATACGAACGATGTGTCAGAATTCATTTGATTCATGCGAACGAACAATAGTGAGATAGACAAACCCAAATTGATTCGAATGTGAGTCACTAGCTTTCTTTCGCATACATTTTCATTTGATATCGTCGAACAGGCTTATAAAGTTTCTTTAAAAAAAAATACTATTTAAAAAAAAAAAAACGTATGTGAAATTTTTTGTTTGTTTTTTTTTTTTTAATTTTCTTCTACCATTCTATTACCCTAATTCAGTGAAATCACTTCACATATAGCTGAGATATATCCAAAATTACGAATAAAGTCATTATTTTTTGCAATTTTGTATAAAAATTAAAAAAATTATAATTTTTGTTTTCTTCTAATTTTTCGACCCTCTTTTAATTTAAATTGTTATTTGTTGTTCTTCTTTTCCTGAAGAAGGCACACAACGGAGTGTCGAAATATTGAAAAATAAAAACCATACTTTTTACCAAAACAAGAAGACCACTAGCTCAACAACAAATAACAATTTAAATTTTTGTTTTTCTTCAAACTTCACATTATTATTAAGTATGGCAAGGCATATATCGGTCCATATATATCCGAGATATAGACATAACCAATTTTTTAATGAAAATGTCGCGTAAGCGAACTTAAGAAAATTTTTTTGCTTAAAATCTATTCTGGTAATAAAAGAATACTTAAATCAAGAAAACGGAAATTTCCGAAATCGGTCGATGTATAAACTACTACATATTTCTAATATTATATGATGATGGGTGGGTATCATTCGTCTAGCTCGAGTTCAATCCTGGCTAAAGCCAAGAAATATTTTTATTTATAATTATAACAATAATTGCCGCGATCAATAACTCTTGATCAAAGAAGACAGGAAAAAATAATTGAATACACTAAAGCTGGGGGACAACTAGCTGTTTCACAGTCGCTACACTGTTCATCAGCACCCATTAGGATTCGAACTTAGTACCATGTAAACATGATGTATTTTTAATACGGCTGCTTAACCAACTCAGCCACTAAGCCCTTATTTATTTTTTCGTCTATATTTGTCTCATATTGATCACATATGCAATTTGTTATAATCCCAGTTGTTTGTACTGCAGTTTGCTGTCACTGAACAACCAGTTATTTTGTATTATTTATCAACGTACGTATGTATGTTGACAGTCTCTGTGCTGGGAGATATATATGTATGTATTAATGTTAAATAGTCGAACTTTTATTTTTAATATTTCTAATATTATATGATGATGGGTGGGTAGCTAGACGAATAATAATATATACTATAAATGTACGTGAATATCGTGAAGGGTATTTAAGATTCGGCCCAGCCAAATATACTATACTCTTTCTAGTTAAAATTGCATCTCCTCTAAAAAAAATAAGTAATATGAAAAAACTGTATTTTCTAATAAGTTTTTTTTAAGAAAGTATGTAATCAAAATAACCTTATAATTAATTTACAGAAAAAAATTGTTTAGTTAGCAAAAAAAAAAAAAAAAATCATAAAAAATCAGTTTTTAAAACTACACCGCAAAGAAGTATTTTTTTTTTTTTCAAAAGACGTAATTACTACACAAAGGCTTTCTTTCTTAATTGAAAGAAAATAAACTCTTAAACACCTGTTTATTAGTAAAAATGTTTTACAAAAACCGACTTTATAAAATTCTTCTCGCAAAAATCAAAACACATTTTATACTTTCAAAGTAAAAACAAAACAGAACGTCAAGGTCAATAAAATCATCTTGCTGGCATTTAAACATACAAACACAGAAATTTGATGATGTAGTTAATAATAACAACTTGTTATATTTAAAAAATATGAGTGGTAGTAATGAAAAGTAATGACAAGTAATGAATAGCATAAAAGAGAGAGAAAAAAAAATGTTGGAATATCTCACTATCGTTTGTAAGGGTTAAATGTATGCTTTTAAGGCAGGTAAGTTGTGCGAATGTGTGCATGCTTGTGCATGCACATAACGTGTCGTATATTCACTTTGTTTATGATCTTGCTACCTGTGTTGTGGTTGTTAAGTGGCGGTGTTTAAGTAGCAAACAATATTTTTTTTTCACAGTTAAAAGCCTCTTCCTAATCATTTGCATGTTAAATACCCGTGTTTTTAATTTTTTTCATTTTCCACCTTTTTGTTTCGTTTAGGAATTATAACTTGGTTTGTTAAAAGTTTTACATACTTAGTATACATAATTACGTGCGTTTGGGTTAAAAACAAAATATGAAGACTTAAAAAGTAATGAAAAAGAAAAAAAAAATATTACACTAGAAGCTTAAAGGCAAGGTTATCATCACAGCTGTTACTTTGAAAGGATTTCGAATATTTTTAATAAAAAAATAATAAAAAATATAGTTTGCAAGATATAACTCTCAAGTAAAGCAATGAATGAAATGAAATAAAGAAAAGTATGTAATTGAAAACTATATTTAGAGTAGTTTTATAAATAGGTAAGTTGATTTTGTATCCCGACATTTATGGCTTTTTGCTGACGTACATATCGCTCCTTTATTGCAACATAGTCATATCTCAAAATATGAGCTTTTCGAGTTACAAATGCTGAATTGTTAACAGCACTACCATTTGTATTGTGCCAAAAATTTATTCAAATTGCTTTTAAACTGTTTATTTTCTAAAAAAATTTGCTAAGACTTGTATGGTTACTAAAAATTTTAAATGCGTTTTTATCGAAACGAGCTTTTCTGCGATATGACTATGTTGCAATAAAGGAGCGACATGTACATGCATACAGAGTTTATTTTTTTTTATATTACTGGCAGCTTTGAAAGCCGGCTATTTCTCTTAAATGAATTTTATATTCAGCTATTAATTTTCTTATACTTGCTAGGATTAAACGTAGTGTTTTGTCAGGACTTTTTTTCATCTCAGCTTTAGAGCTTTTTAATGCTTGCCAAGTATTTGAGGGTTTCCATGGAGCAACAGTAAAAAACAAGTTTGCTATATTTATATCGCTTTTGTGGCTTTGTTTTATTTTCTGGGTTCTTTTTTAAGGTTAAAGAAATCTCAGTGAACGTTTAAAATTAAATTGTTGGAGTTTCAACTGCCAGTAAAAAAAAAAAAAATAAATAAAAATATCAACACTAAGAAATTGTGTAAATATATAAATATATTAAATAAATGTTAACATGGTTCGATAAGATATTAGTATGTTAGGAAAATGGTAAAATAACCACAGTTACAAACAGTGATATTGTAGTTGTAAGTTTTAACAATACCTTATGTCATTGAATTGGCATTATTTTAAAATTATAATGTTCGATATAACCACTTGATACTTTTGTATCTAAACATATAACGCCACAATAGTATGTTGCCCTTAGAATATTGTTGTCTTAACCATACATTTTTTTCTACGCATATACACATACACATACTCGTCCACAGACATGCCTGGAAGCTAAAATACTTTTAACTACTTTTCTAAATAATTAAGGATAAAAATTAACGTAAGTAAAACTTTAAAAGATTTATTAAAAAAACAATTTTTCTTAAAACATATTGGTAAAGAAAAATTTTAAAAGAAATGTAACAAAAATTCTTGTTATGACAATCTCATTTTAAAAGTTATTGAGATAAAAATTGTTTTCTATAGAAATCAAAAAATTAACTACAAAACTTTATCCTTTGAAAAATTGTGTTGCAAGTTTTTAATTAAAAATTTATTGATGACATTTTTGTTCTTTACAAAATTATGAAAAAAAAGAATTCCGCAAAAAAATGTTTCAATAGAAGTTTAATCAATATTATTGTTTGTTTGTGTTGCAAGTTTTTAATTAAAAATTTATTGATGACATTTTTGTTCTTTACAAAATTATGAAAAAAAAATTCCGCAAAAAAAATTTTTCAATAGAAAGTTTATCAATATTATTGTTTGTTTGTTGAGCTAGATAGAGGTCACTTATGTATATAAATTATCGTTGATTATTTGATTCAATAATTCGACACTCTGTTGTGTGTCTTCTTTAGGATTTTTTTTTTTTAATTTTCCTGGAGAATCTTTTTATTATCTGCAAAAAAGTATTTTTTTTAATAAAATTGAAATGAATTTAAATTTTTAACTCTCTTTATATACATATCTTTAGTTTCATGTAGAAAGGCCCTAACTCGCATTTTCCCTGAATCGAACTTTTTTAAGGATTCTCTTACGTTTCGCATAAATATACAGCGTCACAAAAACGTAATTATATAATCTTATAAATATCGCTTTTACAGCCAATTGACTAAAAAAAATTACTTGTAAATGAATCTAGTTATACAGTTTCCATTATGGCTTTTCCATCTCTCCTGTAAAATTGCGATTATGTTTGTTAGGGCTTTTCTGCAAGATACCAATGATATGTACGTACGAACTTTATACTTCAATAAATTTTTAATAAAAGAAAACTAACCCAGTTTGTTCTTTGCTTTTAATTCGAAACTTAAAAGTTTATTCCCTTCAATATTTATATTATTTAATTTCAAATTTTATTTCAGAATATTATATAGCAAATGTTCTTTATTTTATTTGCATGCATTTGTTTATTATTTCTGTCAGTTTCTAAGCGCCATGATTTTTTATTTAAAACTCATTTGCTTTTTTGTGTTTTTTTTCTTTCTTGAATTACTTTAGAATTGCAAATGATCTGAAATGAAAATCTACTTCTTGCATTCGTATATTGTTTTCATTTTAAGCCAGACACAATGAACAAATAATAAATAAATCAAAAAGAAAAACAAAAGAAAGAAATTGGTATACGAGAGTTATCTAAAAATTGTTTAACTAAAAAAAAAAAAATCACACACATTAATAATAAGGAGTGGGGCAAAAATCCCGGTAACTTTTTAGTTTTCTGTATTTACACTTTTTTTTTAACATTATGACTAGAAAACTTTATCGGCTAAATGGTGACCGCAATTCGCTAAGCAACTTTCAGCCCTTTTTCGGGCATTGTTAAAGATATCATGCAACATCTCAGGCTGAATTTCTTCAATTTCGTACTGAAAATTGTATTTAGATGTTGACTAGTTTGGGGGTTATTCACATGAACTGGCTTTTTTAATCTGTGGCCACGGTGAAGAAAATGTTTTTGATCACTCACTGTCAATTTAGACGTTATAATCTTCAATTTCAGCAGACAGTCCTAGGATTGCATTACTCTACTCAACTCGTTGATCGGGATCTCTCGGTAGTAATTTTTGGACCAATTGAATTTTGTATGGATATTGTATCCATAATTAAATCATTTTTAAAACTGAGTACAGAAATTTATAATGAAAACTACGTCTCTGACTTGATGTTGCTGGATACTCTGCAGCATTATCATGCACCAGAGCTACATTTTCAGTATGACGAGACATTCGTTGTAGTAAACGATAAGTTGTGCTAATTTCCGCTGAGTCACAATAATGGAACGATTCTTTTCTATAACTATTGCTGCTATATCTGCTCGCTCTTTAGGCGTATATTTATCTTTAACAAAATTTAGATGTCTTGTGTACACCAAACCAGTGCACTCTGCTTTCTGGGGCATAGACAGGTAAGAGTTTCTCGTTTGTTGCAGCAAATAAAACCCTAGGAAACTATACTAATGTTGTGTTGGTCTTCCGAAGTACTCATCAAGGATTAATTGGTAGAACAAGGATCTGCAAAGCCCCCGGGGAGGTGTGCTTGCAGTTCAAATCGGTGCTAATTATGGTTGAGGTGCTAATCATGGTTGAGGTGCCTATTTTGGCTGAAAAGTTCTTACTATGATTTAAAGTTAAATCGCAGGAAGCGGAACTAGTTTCTTTGATAAGTATGAAGTAATGCCGGTTTTTAGGCAGTTGTTTTGCAACATATACCTGTAATGTAAGGAACCAGGGCTGATTGTTAGACGGGTGAGTTGGTTAAGGTGATGCTCTTAATGTGCTTAGGTATATCAACTCATTAAACTATGTCTTCCATTGACTTCGGGGAAATTGCCTACAGGAGGGATAAGAAGGTCAAAACTCTTCAGCAGTAGGCTTATCTAAGTATGTGGCAAAAGAATTATGACAAAAATTTGCGACCTGAGTGAGCCTTGCAAGCCACAATGGGGCACTAGTGAATGGTGAAAAATTCATCCCATGGAGTTGGTCCACCACCAGATAAGCCCGTCAAGGCAGGTGCTGAAGTAAACCAATACTCACATTCTAACTACACAATACAATGACGACCTGATTGTTACATTACCAAGATGGCGTGTAATTCAAATAGTTGCTCTTGTTCCATCCTTCATTTTTTAAATATAAAAAAAGGTCAAAAACAATAAAAACAAAATACAAAGATAAACAGTAAAAACTATTTTTTTTTTTTAATTTTATTTTTTGAGTTTATTTTCAAAAAATTTTGTTTAACTTAGTATATACGTAGAAATTCGATACATAAACATGACAAAAAAAAGGAAACTATTTAATTAAATTTCTGGTTTGTACATATGTATGTACATTGGGTTTTAGTTCAAGTTTTTCCTTTCTTAAGTTTTTTCTTAAGAAGGATTTTTTACAATACAAATATGCTGTGATCAATAGTTTCTGCTTGAAGAAGACAAGAAAAATAATAATCAAATCTCTAGCTGTTTCGTAGCCACTACACTACTCATCAGCACCCACTGGGATTTGAACTCGGGACATGACGTATCATGATCTGCTGCTTTAACCACTCAGCCACCAAGCCATTTAATTATTCTCTATCTATATTCATCTCATATTGAATCACGTATGCATTTTGAAAACTATTTAATTTTTTTATTTTATTAAAGTTTATTTAGAAAAAGAAAAATTTGTTTAATTAAAAATTCGAATCACTGTGGGCAAAAATTTTTAAAATTTAAAAAAAGTAATAAAATTCCAAATTTTCCACAATTGTTTAAATATTGAGCACATTTTCATACAGAAAGTTGCACTTAATTAAGTTTAAAAATAATAATAAATTTTATTCAGAAATTTCAGAATTTCTAACAAAAAATTAACTTTCCTGTCAAAAACTGTGATTTCATTTATAATTCTAAAACCACTCTCGAATTCATACTTGCATTAGATTTCAAAGGTAAATAAGAAATAAATAAATATATGGGCCAGAATAAGAAGAAATTAGATTTTTAAATATTTTAATAATAAAATTTGAAATCTTTATTAAATTTAAGATAATTGTATTTTGTTTTCAAATACAAAAATAAAACTTTTCGTTTTACAAATGTTATTATATGAAATCCATTCTTGTTGTTAAAAGCAAAATTTTGCCATCACAGGCAAAAATAAATGTTTCATTACTTTAATTAAATCTTTTCATTTGCACATCGAATACTTTCAAGAAATTATACAAATACAAAATATAAATTTAAATGAATAAATATTTTTAATATCTATGAATCTTTATTATAAAATTTATCCTAATTTTGATTTATTTTTAAGGATATCTTAAATTAGGACGATGCACAAAAACTTAGAAATTATTTGTTGTTACTGATATTAATTCAATACAGAATCTCTATTGAGGCTTTTAAAACCAATACGCCTAAGAGCCATTATCGCTGCTTTTCTTGGGAAGATTGAAGTTTTGACTAAACAAATTCTAAATAAATCAAGAAAAATAATAGTTATTCGAATCCCTCTACAAAAGGGGCAAGTTGTAGAAAAACCAAATTTTAACATTTTTTAACACAAAAGAAAATCAAAGGTTACAAAATATTAAATCTCGAAGATGGAATCCCAGCCCACTGAGTACAATTTTGTTTTAAGTTTTTTAGCAGATAGAAGACAGTAAAAGAAAAACAATGTAAAAAAGTTATTCCATTTGAAATATTCAAAAAGTTATGAGTATTTATACGCATACAGTTTTTCTGACGATATCTCTGAAAACAGAACGACGATATCTCTGCAAAAAAAATTGCAAATGAAAAAAATTTTTCTTCGAACTGTCTGATTGACAGTGAGAATACTGTCACGAATCGCCAAACAAACTATGAATGATGAATCATTACGAACATACCAAAAAAAAAAAAAAAAAAAAAAACGAAAGATGCTCATTCGACATCCGTTTGTGATTCGTGTTCTATTGGGAACTGTGTGACTCACTGGTAACTGACCATTTTGCTCGGCTATGGCTCGTCGGGCTTGGGCGGGTGTTCGTTCCACACAGCCAATAGTAGAAATCTTAATGTACCAGTGATTAATCCAAACCTAGAATAAAAATAAAAAAAAGGGTCGAAAATGGTCGATCGTTAGGACAGGAGTGGGCACAGACACTTTGACTCTGGTGGTGGGATTGTTGATGTTAAATGATCCCGACCTATAACTCCTCCCGCCGTATCATTCACAGATACTGAACCTTGATAACTTGGTTGCCTAAAATGTTCGTAGCTGCCCCCAGAAAAAATTATCCAACCATCCCCACACTTATCTATACCAATTTAAACCCACACGATCAATCAGTGCCTCATATACAATCAGTGATTTTGTGAAAAGCGAACTAGAAAGTACTAAAACAGTTTTAGTTGAAAAATTTACTATTTATGTAGTACGTGGTATATAAGTTTCTTTATATATAAAGTCTTTTTATATAAATGTGTTGGGGCTACTGAAATAACAAATAAATAAAATGAGTGTTCCCCGAGATCTCCGACTAGTTCGGACTAATGAGAGTAAAAAGCAAACTACTCTCAAAATTTTCTAATTTTACCCAAAACTGCTAGAACACAAAAACCACAATTGTACATCTTGTAATACTAGTGCTGCTTACTTTTTAGAGTAAAGTTTATTGTAGTGATTTTAGACGCTTAAGACGCGCATCATCAAATAATCGAAAGATTTGCATTATTGGCAACAACTGTAAAATTAAAAGCAATGTAAAATTTTCAATAGATTTTTATAGAACATATTTATAAATACAAAAGCCAAATAACAATTGCATGTTCTGTTTACAACTTCTCAACGTTATTTCTATATAGTTCAGGCAACCTTCCATTTTGTTTTTAACTAATTTAAAAAAAAAAAAAAACTTTTCTAATATGCAAATTTTGTGATTACATTTTCAGTTTCATAAAACAGCTGATTGTTCAATTCTAGTCCGAACTTACCCAAAGAAAAAGTTCGGGCTGATTTGTACAGGAAATGAAAAAATTTACTCTCTCATTTTCTCTCAAAATTGCACAAAAATTGTTACGTGGAACGCTTTTGGACTAGTTCGGACTGTTTCGTTATTTACGTGGAACACACCTGAATAAACATATTAGGTGCTTGCTGGCGTATGATGAATATTATTTGATTAAATTGTCAAGCCAATCTCGTGCGTATTAGATATTACGAGTACTTAAAGAAATTTAAATTCTACACAAACATTGTTTTACAATACAATTACTATTATTTTCTTCAAAAAATTTACCCAAAATAATATTTAACTTTAATATGAAATTTATTTTGCTGACATTGAAAATGAAGCAAAAAGGAAGTTATTTACTCCAATTAAAGGAAACTTTTATTTTTTTCTCATGGTCGTCTAATAATCCATTTGCATATAATGAATATTTGTTTTGTTTCTTATGTTCTATTTGGATAAGTTTTTCGTTATTATTATATCTTTTTCATTTTACTTAAAAACAAAATAAATTTACTTTGCCGATGGGTTAAGAGCTTCTCATTACCATAAGAAATATGCGCATTTTCTAGTTATTTGTTTTGGTGTCTTTTAAAATTAAAGAAAGAAAGTAAAAAACATCCTGGTCAAATAGTAAGAAATGGTAAAAAATATATTGCATTTTGTGGTTTTAAGAGAAAAACAGTAAAAATATAATCAAGTAGTAAACACGATAAAACATGAAGCAAATGAAATCAGTTGAATATCCTCAAAAAGAAATTGCCAAAAAATAAAAAGAAAATACGAAAACTTACAAACGTACCGGTTATAATCACAATTTGAAAACTTGCTAAACAAAAGTCTATCAAACAATTTTGGTTTGAAAAGTTAAAAAAGAAATTTACAAAATTGAACCAAACATTTTTTATCTTTCTAATACCTTAAAACAGAATTACAATTTTCTAAAGAATATAAAATAAAGTAAAATTTAAGGCAATATTCTTGCAGCCATAAACAAATGAATAAAGAAGGCTTTTAGCTTAAATCATCATGAAAATAAATATGAATTAGTCAAGCATGAAAAGCTTCACTACAGATTCTTATTATCTTGGCATAATAACCTTCTTCAGATTTTAAAGCCAATGAATATTTATGTGTTAGAACAGAGCACAAAATGAAAATTTTTACTTCAGCAGATTTTAGAAGCAAACAAAAAAAAAAAAAAAAAAAAACGAAAGTGTTGAGTGTAAACTGTTAAAAGCAGTTTACAGTTAATGAAAGCAATAAATCAAAAACGATTTCGGGTTGTTTTTCTTTTTTCCGGTGAGTTTTGAGAAAGCATTTGCTAAAGAGTTAAGAATATGCCAAGAAATTATAAAATATGTCTTTTCTTTCGAAAAAAACCTTTTTAAATTTCAAGGGACTGAAGCTATCTAGTTTTCTATAGACCAGGTTTAAGTAAAATTTTTTTGTTAAAAGTTAATTGAAAACAAATTTTTTAATACAAAAACTTATAATATTATCCCTTGCAAAAAGCTATAGAAGTTATAGAGAAACCTCTCGACTACTTCTCTTAGTTAATTAATTTTCCATAGAAATTTTGTCGATAACTTTACTTTTAGGTTGAAGAACTATTAACACTATAATTGACTTTCCTATGGGAATGTTTACCATATCTGAACTTTTCCATAAGAAGTGATTAAAAAGTTGAATTTTTGTAAAAAAGTTATCGATAATTTTAATTAACTTTGAATTATCGATAACTTATATTAAAATATACTCTTTTTCATAGAAAACGCAAAAAATCTGTACAAGTCTTAGAGAAGATATTGATTACCTAAGATTTAATAGAAAAATATAGATAACTATTTAAAATTGAAAAATTATTGATCCTGTAATTGACTTTTCTATAGAAAAGAATTTTGTTTTATTTTTATAGACAAGTTATCGATACCTTTATTTTCGTTTTCTACATTTTATAAATTTTCTAGATGAATTTTCGCTATTGACAACTTTACTTTCTTATCGACAACATTTCTGTTTTATAACAAAGAGGCAATAACCCTACTGTGCTTTAAAAAAACTTATTGATAGCTTAGATGATGTAAAATATTAAACATGTTATTTGTAAATGTTATCTTATAAGAAATTATAGTTAGTCAAATTTTTTTTTTTTTTTATAAGATAACGAAACTTTCGATAATAATTTATTGTGTTATTGAAGCAATAGCAATATATGACAGCAAAGGTAACGACAACATTTCTGTTTTATAACAAAGAGGCAATAACCCTATAATCAAAATGGTCATTCAAATCAAAATAGTCATATACAACTTTTCTTTTATATAAAAATAATTTCGATACACGAGTAATAAGCTTATAATCTCTATATAATAATTTCTATAGAAAATTTATCGATAAACTTGCTTTTCTATTAAAATTTTGCAAATATTTTCTATAAAAGGTGTTCGATAAAAAAAAAAAAATAAAATAAAAATTAATTCTACCTATGATTCTTCTGGTAAAGAATTATAGGTAGAAGAATTTTCTCATAGAACAATTAAATTTCCGATATAAAAAGTTATTGGTAACTTTACTTTAAAATTGTTTATGGAAAAGTTTACGACACTCTTTCTTTAAAAAATGATTAATATCTTGACTTGTTTGAACAAAAATTATGGACAACTTTGCTGCAATATCAGTAATTTTAATTCCATAAAAAAATTTTCGATAAAATAGCTGTTTTATTAAAATGACAAGCAATAGCTTTACTGCTCCAAAAAATTAATATACATACTTTGCTTTTATATAACTTTTATGTAATAATAATTTTTATAAAATAGTTTTATATAAAAATAATATTGATATAATTACTTCTATGCACAATTCATCGATAATTTTGATTTTCGATAAAAATTGTGTCCATAATTTTGCTTTTCTATAGAAAAATGTTCGATAACTTGTGTATTTTATGGAATAGGTTGTAAAAATTTGACTTAACCGATCATTTTAATTCTCATTAAAAATGTTCGGCATAATTTCGCTTATCAAGAGAAAATCTATCGTTAACATTAACTTTCAAAAGAAAAGTTGTCCACGACAGATGAGTTGTTTTAAATAACTGTAATATACTATAGAGAAGTTATCGATAATTCTTTTTTATGTGGAAAAAATATATTTTAGGCAATTTATCACTAATTTAACTTTTCAAAAAAATAAAATAAAATAATATTATAATAATAAAAAAATTTTAGTTTTTGTAAAAACCAAAAAAACTAAAAATTCCAAAAAAGACCTTAAGCTCCAACAATTACACATTTTAAGAATAATAAAAAATAAAATAAAGTTTTAGTATCAATTTAAAGTTTTTTTTTATACTTCTTGCAAATATTATTTAATCGAAAGGTAAACCATTTATAGAAATGTTTTAGATGAGATCGTAATTGTAGTATAATTTTTTTCTTGCAGAAAACATTTTGATGGCTCAATCACATTTGGAAGCTTTTTTATAATGCAAAATATATAAGTAAGTAAAATACAGATTTGTGTCCTTATTAATTCTTAACTATTTATGAGACACACAGCAATACAATATTATTTTTTTGCAGTACAAAATGGTTTTCCTTTCTAATGGTTAGCCGTTTTTGTTTTCTTTATTCATTAGAATTATCAAAAATTCATAATGAACATTTCTTAAAGTCAAGGCTAGTCTGTTGAGTTCATAAATATTTTTCTATTTAAAAAGTGTCACATTACGGAATTGTTTATTTATTTAACATTTAATATTTTATACTTAAATTACTTAAAGGTGCACATTTTATTTATAGATGCATATATAGTAAAGGAAACTAAATAAAATGCTGCAAAAAAGCTTATATGTGTGTTGGACATAGAGACATTTAAGTGAAATTTAGATAAATTTTTAATGAAAATAAAAGTAAAGTCAAGACTAAACTGTTAACCGTACTTTCGTATAGAATTTGTGCCAAAAGGTAATAAAATCGATAAATTTTCGAAGGAGATACTAAAAATAACTCATTATTGTACTGCTGACTTATATTCTGCAAGATAATTAGGCCAGGTAGGTCAGAAAGTTATCTCAAAGTGGATGTTATATTTATAAACCCATTAATTTATTTAATATTTGCAAATAACTCGTTCAGCTCAAGGTTCTTTTTGTTTTTTTAAAAAATGTTTAATTTATTTGTCAATATTTCGTCTTCCTTTGGAAGACTTCTTCAGGAAAATTTATTTTTTTGTGTGTAAATTCAATACAAAATTTGAATTGTATTGAATTTACACACAAAAAAACAAATTTTCCTGAAGAAGTCTTCCAAAGCAAGACGAAATATTGAAAAATAAATTAAACATTTTTTAAAAAAAGAAAAAGGACCTCGAGCTGAACGAATTATTTGCAAATATTGAATTAAATAAAGGTCAAAGCAAATAGGATCAAGAATTAATTTATTTATTATTAAACTTTTCAAAAATCGATGTCAGCCAAAAATTATTATACGAATAGTATCTTTTATACCTCAAGTAAAGTTAACCATTACATCATAAATTAAATAATTAATCATAAAAAAGCATAAAAGCCACTTTGGTATAATATTGTAATATTGTATAATTTTTGCGTTTGTCTAATAATTATATATTTTCATCTTGTTATGTATTCCCTTGACTACGCACTTTGTTTTGCAACAACAAATCCTTGTTAAAAGATTAATGACAATCACAGTTGAATTTATGATTAAATGTCACATTTTGCTAAAATAATCAAGCAAAAAACCAACAACTGCTTGAAATTGTTTAGAAACCGTACACGTTTTTCTATTAAGATATTATAATTATCTGATAGGAACATGCATAATTGAGTATTAGTAGAGTATCATTTTATTATTGGCAAAAGTTCTATGAATTTTAATGAATTAAACTAAAACTATTTTGAAGAGATTAATAGCCATAAATAAATAATTGGCATATGAAGTGCAAAAGAATACAAACATAAAATATAAAAATAATAGTGTTAAAAACTAATAATAAATTTTATGCAGTAAACTAAATTCTATTATAGAACAGGGAAAAATGAATAAATATTGCTAAAGGCACGCACAGACGATATGTTTTTATGTCTGTTTTTAAATAAGTAATTCCTCATGTAGTTTTTAATGTTTGTTAAAATTTTTCATTTTTACAGACGGTTTGTAAAATTTGCTCACAAACGTACATTTACGTCTGACATTGTCTATGCTTTTTATTAAAATTATTTTTTAAAACATATTAAAATATGAATGCACTAAAATTTCCTCAAGCTTATTAAAATTATTTTTTAAAACATATTAAAATATTAATGCGTTAAATGCCGACTACTTATACCGACCAAAGTCAACGGCCGCTGAGTTATTCACAAGCCATAGAGTTCTAATGTCAGATGCTTAAACATAACAAAATACGAGTAGTAGTATTTGAAATTTTGTCAGATGACTATGATCATGTTTTTTTACAGACGCAATTGTGTCATTTATAGTTGAAATATCCGCTAAAGTGAAACAATATTTTGTGTTTGCTCACTTAAAAATATCTACTGTGTAACTAGAATTTAGTTTTTTTTTTTACTTAGCGCTCATTGTAAAGAAACATAATCAAACAAGTATCATAAGTTCCTCTAATTTAACTAATGAGTTCCTCTAATTTAGCTGGTATTTTCAATATATTTTCCAAATTCATTATCATCGTGCTGCGTCCCTAGTTTGTAGACTGACAATGTTATATCTATTAATTGCTTAGGATGTTTAAAACTTAAACTTTTGTTGTCGTAGCAGCTTCATACCCTAGCTACAGGTAAATTTTAGATATCTTTGCCGTATATGTTTTAATAAATTTTTGTTTATTTTTTTCCATCGTTGTAGCTGTTAAATTGGCTTCATTTTTCTCGCAATTGTCATTGTTATTTTCATGTGGAGCAACCATATTGCTGTTTCTATTTAATGATGAATTTTATTTTGTTATATTGTATTCAATATACTGTAGTATCTTGTTTTTGGTGTTTTTAAAGGCCCTCAAACCAGCTGTAAAGCGTGTACGGTAAATTGTTGCATTTTGTAATGAAGATTTAAATGTGTAACCCACCAAAAGGCATAAAAACCCTGAAACATTAGTCTTTCTTGACAATAAATTAGTAGTAGAATTCTGTTAGGATATTTCATCAAGCTATGCGTATACTTTATAAAATGATATTCATAGAAATACTTAATAAGTATACGTTACACATACGTACATCTATCTGTATTAAAAACACGTTTTTACGTGAAGTGAAATAATGTTTCTTAAGAAAAAAAAAATTTTTTTTTTGTTTGAATTGAATTTTCTAAAAATCAGAAATTTAAATGAAAACGGTTGGAGTGAAAAGTGACGCCCGATAGAAAAATAATGCATTCACAAAATGTATCCTCAGTATAGCGTTTGCTTGTTAATTAAGTTCCAAAACAAGTATAGGTTGTGCGGGGTATCTTCAATGGTCAATGATGAATGAAAATTAATGATTTAGGTATAAAGAATACATGCTTTCAACAGGACGGTGATACTTTTTTTATTTATTTTTTTTAACTTGGACCAGTACTCAGGGGATGACCCCTACAAATGCAGTGCATTGTACCAGAACTAGGAAAATAGGTTGTGAGGAGGGGGAAAGAGGGAGTAGTGTTTGTGAACATTTGACTTGAACCTTCCAACGTTATAATAGACAGGAAACACGTCTGCAGGCAACATGTTCCACAGACGAAGCGTACGGCCAAAAAAACGAAAAAAATTGTTTTATGGGCTTTTTATGTAATCGGAAGGGTACAGAAGTTCAAAACCTTACAATCAAGATTGTGGAGCAGATGTCACCCATTGCAACAGTTTAAAAAAAAAGTAATTTCGGCAGTGTGACGAGCCAATAGATTGGCTCCATTGAGTTATAATATACCGATATAAAAAAAAATATTTTCAACGTATGAAAAATATTAATTTTTATTAAAATTGAAATATCTCAATTTTGGACTGCCTATATATCCAGGTTGTTGTTGTTGCCTTATGTTCACGTGAGATGATATAACCGATTTTCGAGCAGGATCAATTGTAGGTATGTATTGCTTAAAACATTTATTAGCTAAATTAACTTTTCAGCTATTTAAACATTTTGTAATTTCTGTGAGAGGCGAAAATCAAAATTAAATCACTTAACATTGATCGTCTAACATGGGAGGATAGCATTGTATACGCAGCAATACTGACGAAGATCCTCCCAGGTGCTAGCCAGGTTTTGAAATAAATACTTTTAGTTTGGCCTTACTAAAATTTTTCTTCTTTTTTATTTTTGCGATTTTCCGTTCTCTAAAAACTCTCCTAATGTTATTAAATTAATCATTAGTAATGAATATATTTAACAGTAGTCTTTCGCAACTGAGCAACTTTTGAGCGTAATCCTGTTTTAGCCAAAAGCAATTGCACATTTGAAGGTGAAAAGTGTTTTGTTACAGAAAGTGAAAAGCAAACACAAATTGTTTACACTCTGCTTCTATTGTGCCATCAATGAGTTATGTTTTCGTAATATAAATTGACAAATATTTTTCTTTACTTGGTTCAGGAATTTAAAAGAGTTATGCGCTTTAACAACACAATTGTTAAGCAAATAGTTATTTCAACCGTTTAAAAACTTTATTATTTGAGTTTTGTATGAATTCCAGGCATCATTTATCAAAAAATGCTTTATTCATTAGTATAAGTGTTAATTTTCTTAAATAATTATTCAAACAGAGAAGCACATACGACGTCGTCAGCTGTTGGAAAAGTTTTTAAAGGAAAAGAATTCATGCAATAATATAACTGTGTACTGTGTGTAAGAGAGAAAAAGAGGGACAGAGAGAGAGAGAGAGATACAAAGAAGCATAACACATATAATGTAACCCCTTCAGATTTCATTTATTAAAACAATTAAAATAAAGAAGTAAAACTTGTAATGCAAATGTAGTTGTATTCTTTTGTCAGCTGTTCGTCAAAAAAAAAAGTTTACGGAAAATTAAAATTCATTACACCGTTGTTAGGAGTAGGCGATTTAATGTCGTGTACTTAATGATCCTATAACAAAAGACGATTTCATGTGATAAAAAAAGAACCGGCAAACAAATAGAAAATGGAATTTGTTAAAGACAAGACAATCAGTAAATCACGCTTCATATAAATATAAAAATTGTTTATAGTAATTTTCATCAAAGAAAGCTGGTCGTGCGTATGTGTAGCATATAAAGCATCACAGCACTTAAGCAGTAAGGTTTAATTTAAAATTTATACATTTGGAAGTTTAGTGTAATATACCCAGTGGTAAAGCGCAATAGTTTTGCGAGTGTGTACTCTCTGCTGTTACAGAACTATGGATAATAGAGCAAAATCTGTTTAACACGCGTTTAGCTATTAAAATTAATATACGAATATCCTTACGCTTACTTAATAACGTGGGTACTCACACAAACCCGTACAACACACTACCTCCAAAAATTTACGTATGTACTAGTGACTAGAAAGCAGTGTAATGCAAACCCTAGTTGATAGCGAAATCACTAGTTTTCAATACGACATATCGTTAGTCTCACGTAGAAAGGCCCTAACTCGTATTTTCCCCGAATTTAACTTTTTTAAGGATTCTGCTACGTTTCACAAAAGTACACAGTGTCACAAAGATTTAATTATATAATTTCATACAAAATAATTTCATACATAAAGTTACTTTTAGATGTACTAATTTATACAGTTTCCATTACGATTTTTCCTTCTCTTGTAAAACTGCAAATTGTTTGTTAGGGCCTTTCTACATGAGACCAACGATATATACCTCATCATAATGTGTAACCCATTATATCCCACTGTGGATAATTTTTTTAATCTAGCAGTATTTTTTATCTGTCAATAAGATTGTGTTTAGTAAACATGTAGATAAAATATGTTATAACTATAAAATATTATGCGGCGAGTTCCAATTTTATTTAAGCATTTTCTTTCATATTGACGCGTGAGTGCTTCTCAGTTTATTATTTGCAAGACAGAAAATGAGTGGCTTATAATATTTTTCTTTATAACATTATACTGAAATAAAACATGATGTAAATTGGATTATTTCAGCAAAAATTTTTTCAGCAATAATTTATGAATTGTTGCTGTACTAACTTTAGTACCGCGTGTCCGTCGGGAAGGTATACTAACTTATTTTGCCGCCGTTTTGTTGAACATTAATAGTCTTAACAGTTCATATTTGGCAGTCGTGAAGTAGATACGTGGCAAATTTATTATGGAAAATATTCGGTTAAACAACATTCTTTAATCGTTAAAACATTTTATCAAAATCAATTATCGACTACTATGACGATGAAAATATAACGTAAAATTTTTGAAAGAAACAACGTGTCAACAAAATGCACTATTTATCGTGTAGTGAATGATTTCGAAGAAAGAGGGTCTGTACCCATGAACCACAAAGTACTGCAAGACCGGCTGAAAATATTGCTGCTGCTCAAGAAAGTGTTCAAAACAATCCATCAATCTCAATTTGAAACCGTGCTCTTAGTTTCCAAAAAACAACTTTGGCCACAATTTTGCACAAGAATGTGCATTTGTTTCCATTTAGGATTCAGGTACCACAAGAGCTTCTTTCACAAGACCATTTACGCCGCCGTACATATTCCAATAGAATGTTACAGCTGGCCCATGACGAGCCATTTACATTTTCATTTGAATGGATATATGAGTAAATAGTACAGTCTGTTCTGGGTAATGGAAAGCCCTCAAATTATTCATCAGTTACCTTTGCATCTATTAAAAGTGACAGTCTGGTGTGCAATTTGGTGAGAGAGTATCATTGAAACTTACTTCTTTGAAAATATAAACACCAAAACGGTAACTGCAAAATGTGGCAAAAATTAAACAAAGATTTAAAAAAGTTTCTGAATTTCCACTTTGGAGAATATGTAAACCCCTTTATTCGGTTTTATAACTTGATCCAAATCGAAAATATATTAAAGATACCATACAGTAATACAAGCGCATAACTATGAGTGTATGTTTTTACTCACTTCATTATCAGATATTGGTGTCTAGAGAAGTATGTAAAGGTTGAAATATCACTTCAATAACCCCTAGTACAAACTGCAAAAAGCTATTTGGACAATACTATGTATAAATAATTCCTTTTTATACCACTAGGTATATACCTATTTATTTTTCATTAATTATATACCGATGGCTTAATATAAATGTATTTTTGTATTCTTTTGTTACTTTAGAAAAGAATGAAAAAACTGAGTAAAACCCAAAAAAATCTTCAAGACAAGAAAAATACAAATGTATATCACAGTTTTAAATCAAAATGAGCAATACACTCAGTGCTAAATTCTTTTCTTCTACTTTCTTTAAGCTTCTGTAAGGTACATTACCGAGAATAAGTAGAACGCGGAACAAGATACACTTTTTCTATATACCAAAGTGTTATACATTCATTTTTTTATACTTTTCACGTGGAAACTGTGTTTATGTACATAAACACATTTAAAGCTTAATACTAATTCATCTTAAGTGAAAGCTAGAATATCAGGCAACAATTTATAGAAAATATGTTTAAGCAAGAATAATGCCAACTACGAAGAGACATGCACAAGCATGCAAATACATATGTATGTACATATGCGTGTATAAATATATGTTTGTATGTGTTTATATAATATATATAAATATAAATTTATTTTGAGGGAAGAAATTTTCCATTAAAAAAAAGCAATAGAACAATTTTTGGGCGTAGATGGAAAAATGTAAGAAGAGATGAAACAGAAAAATGTGTGAACAACAATAAATTTTTATTAAATTAAGAAACATGACATTTTCAAATTATGTTAAGCATTTTAATAAAGGATAATGAAAAAATCCTTAATGACATAAGACAGCTATTGCGCCGGGTTTTTGAGTTAAAAATATCTCTTGGCAAAGACAATAACAGGGAATAAATTAAAACTGTTTAGGGTCATAAATAAATACATTAGGGTGGGTTGATTTTGTAATCGATATTATGCCGTCGATTTTTCGCTTTAGCTTTTGGCCAGTACGTCATATCCAACAAATCATTTTCGATGGTCCCAAATTTAAAATTTTAAGACTTATTTTCAAGTTTTATTTTCGAGTGTTTTTAGTAGGTAATAAAACAAAATCAGCTGATTTAAATTTTTTTCTAAATATTACTGTTTCAAGATGCATTATTGAACAATTGATATAATTGAAATAATTATTAACAAAAATTTGAATTTAAAAATGAATATGAAAGGTTGCTATTATTTGCTGATAGAGAAAAGAATTATGTAAGAAAAACAAACTTAAAAATTGATAAAATATCAAAAAATTTAAATTTTTGAAATTTTTGCTACTCTGTAGTAGAACTTTCATCTTCATCGAAAAATCGATCGAAAACTTTCAGCCATTTCAAATCGACTCACCCTAATACATACAGTATTGGTCATAACTAAAGCACTCCCAAGTGCATTTTCTGCCAATCAAAATTTTTTTACTTTACAACTTTTTTTAAAAGTATTTTGTCTTGGCTAGTATTCTATAAAAATTTAATTTTTATAAAAAATATAGAATACTAAAGATTACAGAATAGACTACTATAGCACTCCGTAGAAAAATATTAATATGCCGCCAATTATTTTGATTGCAAGTTAAGCGCATTTTTCATATCAGAAACAGAACAAATTATGTAAAAGAAAAAAAAAAGTCTTGCATTTTATTGTGAAACACTTGAAAAGGTAAAATGCAAGTGTTCAAGTCAATTTAAGTCTAAAATTACTGAAGATTGACGATATGGTCTAAATCGAACGAGTTAAGTAAAACAGATGTAATCAATTGAATTTTTGAAAAAAGGCTTATATCAGAGTTTTTACGAGGAGTAAGCTTGTCAGTACACTGTGACGAACGTCCGAGTAAACAATACAGTATGAAGATTCCTTGATAAAGAAAATAACACTAAAAATCCTAGAAACAGATTGTCGTTATGAACTAGCGATAGAACGAAACACAGAAGAGCTATAGAAGCCGGATTATTCAGTCGACGTTCAGCAAAAAACTAAACTTAAATGCATCAAAGCTCGCTTGGTTTTAGTGTCCAAAACTGGAAATAGTGCTGTTCTCCGACGAGTCTGAACCCAATTTAAATATTCAGAGCATATACGCAGACCAGAAGGAGAAGAACTAATTCCTAAAAATTCCAAAGCAACTATCGAACATGGTGGCATTAGTATAATGAATTGAGGCTGCTTTTTTGGTTAAGGAATGAGACCGCATTATCATATTGCGGGAATTGAGGATCGATTTATGTATTGTGGTATTCTTCAGAACGTAAGTTTGCCCTACGGAGAGGAAAAAAATGGCACATCAGAGGAAAATGACGATCCCAAGCACACCCCCTAAAGTGTAGAAAATATGCCTTCAGAACAATAGGATTGAAATTCTTAATTGGTTGTTTCCATCTCCCGATCTAAAGCCTATTGAGTACTTATGGGAAATCATTAATGCGAAAATTTATCGGAAAATTTGCAGGAATAAGGTCGATCTGATTCCAAACCCTTAAAGTAGCTTCAGAAGGAATGTTACATTAACTATGCAATATATAATGTAATATCATCCATGTCCAATAGATGGCAACACAACGGGACCTGATTGGACCCAAGTGGGCTGGCTTTATAATAGCTGGCAGCCTGTTAAACCTAACCTAACCTATGTCCAATAGATGTATGTCTGTTATTCAAAATAAAGATCTTGCACCAAAATATTAGTTATGTATATAAAAAAATTATAAGCAGCTTGTTTTCTATTTTTCCCAGCTGCGTATATATCGACATTTCATAGGAGCTACCCTAATCATCAGTAAACTTTGGAAATTTTTGTTTTAAAAATTTTGGCCATCTCTTCTTTTTTTTAAACTTAAATTAAAAACTTTTTATTATATGAATAAATAAATATGCCAGCAACTGAAATTTAAACTTTGCACAATTTAAAAAAATGTTTTTTATAAAGTTTATTTTTTATTTTGTAAAATCCTATATGTCGGTGCTTTAATTATGGCCAATACTGTACATCTATGTTCTAGATACCAGCTGCGAATTTAGGGAAGTTGAGTAATTGATATTCTTTTTGTTATATAATAAGCGAGGTTCTAACAAAAAAAAATTTAATTTTGTTTATTGCACGTAAAATAATCCACACTTACCCCCTAAAGCTTCAGCTACATCCATTTCTGGTTCATAATAAATAAACGTCAAATTGACTTTAGTAGAGGAAATAAAAAATGCTTAAAGCGTTAGAAAAAATCGCGTTTGGAAAAGTTTTAATAAACTTTAAATTAGTTTCCATGTTTCGTTACTTTTTTTGTGGTCTTAAGTTTTCGTCTTAAATAAAAACAATTTTTTAAATCCTAAATATTAAGCATTACATTAAACTTAAAAAAAAATGTAACTTTAATTTTTCCATTTTAGTTTAATTTTGTTTATATTCTCTTAACTTAATGCGTAATAAACTTGCATCATTCATTCACTTTGATTTAGAGATGAATGAAGCTTAAGTCTAACATAAAGTAAAATGAAAATAGCTGTTTTATGTCTAGACTTTTTATATTCACTTGACAAACATTAATAATCATTATACAAATTACAAAACAGTTGGAACTTAATTAAGTTTTTATTTCAAAACACATCTCTGCAGAAAACAAACACAAACAGTTTTGTGTTTCTTTGTAGTGACTTAATGATCATCTAAATTATCTGCTAAACATAAAAACAAGCCATGATAAACATACCTTTGAATGAAATCATGTTAATGTTTGATTTTAATGGCAAACAAAAAGAGAATATAAAAACATAAAAATGACATGAAATAAATCACAGTATTGTGTACTAGACATTTAGGAAAAGTATTCTTTAAAGAGATTTTATTACATAAAAAATACGTATATACTTTGAAAGGTAATTTCTTTAAAGATTTTTAATTTTTTTTCTAAAAGTGCTTTTAAGTGAAATATGTATGTTCTTTTTGAAACACTGCTTTTCGCAAAAGATAAGTATTTTTGATTAAAAAGTACTGTTTCCAAAAAAAATTATACCTTTTTAGAAAAAGTACTTTCTTTGAAGAAGTTGTTGGCATTTTTTTTAAAAAGTGTTTTTCTTTTTGTCTAGGTATTTATTTAAGGTATTTTCTTGAAAAGGTACTTATTAGAAAAGGTACTTTTTTGAAAACGTACTCTTTTGTAAAGGTACTTTCTTTAAACGGTACATTTTTGTAAAATGTGCTTTTTTGTAAAGCGTACTTTTTTTGTAAAAGGTACTTTTTTGAAAAGGTTCTTTTTTTGTAAAGGTACTTTTTAAAAAAGGTGATTTCTTAAAAAGTTATTTTTTGAAAAAAGTATTTTTTTTAAAAGGTATTTTTTTTAAAAGGTACTTTTTTGAAAACGTACTCTTTTGTAAAGGTATTTTCTTTGAACGGTACATTTTTGTAAAATGTGCTTTTTTGTAAAGCGTACTTTTTTTGTAAAAGGTACTTTTTTGAAAGGTACTTTTTTGAAAAGGTACTTTTTTGAAAAGGTACTTTTTTGAAAAGGTACTTTTTTGAAAAGGTTCTTTTTTTGTAAAGGTACTTTTTAAAAAAGGTGATTTCTTAAAAAGTTATTTTTTGAAAAAAGTATTTTTTTTAAAAGGTATTTTTTTAAAAGGTACTTTTTTGAAAACGTACTCTTTTGTAAAGGTACTTCCTTTGAAGGGTTCATTTTTGTAAAATGTGATTTTTTGTAAAGCGTACTTTTTTTGTAAAAGGTACTTTTTTGAAAGGTACTTTTTTAAAAAGGTTATTTCTTAAAAAGGTATTTTTTGAAAAAAGTGTTTTTTGAAAAGGTATTTTTTTGAAAAGGTATTTTTTTGAAAAGGTGCCTTTTTGAAAAGGTTTTTTTTGGAAAGGCACCTTTTTGAAAGGGTACTTTTTTGAAAGGTGTTTTCTTGAAAAGGTATTTTTTGAAAAAATTATTTTCTTGAAAAGGTACATTTTTGAAAAGACAGTCAGAAAAGTTAGCAAGTCCAGTGTGTTAATATACAGTGGTATTAATGTGATATTTTCACATCTCAAGCAAGCGATATGCTTTTCATATAAAATATCTTGACAAGTCGTGGAATATTGCGTTACGAGCAAATGTCTATGTCATTATTTCATTTGCAATTGAATAATCAGCAAAAGCCTTTTAAATGTTAGAAACATAAAAATATCTCATATAATTTATCAAATTATTTACTAAAGATATATTTCACTACTTTTCTATAATTTTTCTTTTTAATTGCATATAAGATATTTCTTTTTCGTTAAGTTTTTCCCGCAACAGAAACAAAAAGTTTCTTAACTCTACCATGCAGAAATCCCAACGATTTAAACTGATTCCTTTTATTATTAAATGATTTTAATGTCAAATTAGATATTATTATAAGATGTAAAGAAATGTTTTAAAGAATACCCTTTTAATGGCCCAACGTTAGTAAATCAAAGAGGAAAATGCAGGAGCCATTTTTAATAAAATTAATATCAAACTCTTACAGCAATCAAGTTCATCGGATTTATCACGACAATCGGGACTGCCATCGCACCACCAACTTTGTGGTATGCACTGCTCACCGTTTCTACATTTAACCTCGTACGTTTTACAGAAACTTACTACAAAAGAAGCGATTTTTGTTTTAACAACAAAAATAGATATGTTTGTTGGGGAATAATTTATGTTTAATTTGTATATTTGTAATTTCAAATAAAAAAGAAACAAAAACTTACTGCATAAGCCAGGAAACTCATCAGAGCCATCTGAGCAATCCTTTTCTTGGTCGCAGCGCCATCTGTTGGGTATGCATTTGCCGTTGTTACAACGGAACTGTTCAACTCCACATGTTGATTCTAAAACAAGAATATTAAAAAAAAGTTTTAAAATCAAGGTTTAAGTGTAAAAATTTACATTTTATTAATAATATATTTTCAACAAATTTTTTAAAATTATAATAATACGGTTCGGGAAAAGTCTAGATCGTTTTAATACATATTTATCTGTGGCTTTTGATTTCACTTTCTCATCTGCGCGTGTTTTTTTCTTCAAATCTTCAATTAAGACAACTTACAAAGCTGCCGAAAATAGCACATCACGTTTTTTAATCGTTGCTGAAAGCATTCTTAAGCAATTATTCACCTATCCAAAATTATCTAGAAATGACACTGTCTGCAAAAGGTGATTTTACAAACAAAAAGGACAAGAAAATAAGCAAATGTCATATTCTTAATCTTAGAAATGAATTCACTGGTGCCTTTAATGTAGCTGGCACAGCCAACATTAATATTCATTAAATGGTAAACAATCACAATAAATATAAAAAGAAGGTAAAGTTCTGCACTACACAAAAATTCTTGTCCTCAGCCGCTTATGGCAAAGATGATGGTGTCGTAATTTTCGATGGCTTGGCATTTCATTTCAGCTAAAAAAACTGAAAACTTTGAAAACAAATACGAAGAAATGCAACGAATGAGAGCAACCAAGCATTCTTAACGCCTTTTATGAGAAATATGATTTTTAAAACTGTAAGCTGTGCCTTTCTCTAACACATACTTTCATATGTACATATGTTTTAAAATTTCAATTACAGGCAAAATGTCGGTCACAGTGTATCACAGAAGTTAAATGTTTAATTGCGATATGAATAAGGACATTTGGAAACTCTATTCATATGTATAGGCAAAGTAATTTATCGAACAATATACCTCTTTCAAACATTGAAAATTTACTTTGCAAAGTCTTCAGTTTGGTGTGGCTCTCTTAGACTCTCGATTTTCCCTAGCCATCACCGAACTCAAGACTTTGCAAACTTAATCTTTCGTACGTAAAAGCGGTGGTAACAAAAGTAGAATTTTCTTCCTTAAAACAACAGTAGAATTGCCTGTGTTCTAATCACCTCAGAGTTTTATTTTTAAGTTTACATTGGCAGCACTTTGAATATTTATTGAAGGTGGTACAACCCAACCAGTTGCAATTCAAGAATATTGCATACTGTTCTCGTAAGTGTTGTAGAATTGTGAACACCAGTAACTGTGGTACATTTTTATAATTATACTTTAATATTACTTCTTTCACATGTGTAAAAATGAAAACTACATACTCGTACAAACATCTTTTGTTCTCTTGTTTTTAAGTACGGTTAGAGCTTTGTAATAATTTGCTCCTCCAAAATTGAATTATTTTGTATGATCATTTCTCTTCACACTTGCCTTTTCTTTCCTCTCTAATAACTTAAATAGAATATTAAACATGTTACCTTCTTATGTAAAAAACGTGCAAAAGTAAACTCTTTTGAAAGGCTTTATTTTTTATTCATTTATTTTTAGTTTAATAATTGTATAGTAAAATCTTTTTTTAATGTTTTTAAATTATTGAGAATTTTAACTTAGAAAAAAAAAAATACTCTTTAGTAAAAATATTTCAGGGTCGCTAGAGTTTACGTTTTTAGCTAAAAATATCTTCTATTTTGTCTACATTTTATATGAAAGGCAGTTAAGTTGTCTGTTTTCAAAGCTTAGTGTGAAGTACTCAACTCTGATGTCACACTATAAAACTTATTGTAATTTTAATTTCATTTAAGTAATGAAACCATTTTTATCTAAAATCAGCCATTACTTAGAGCAACGTGTATACCATGCAAATTTGTTTTTGATAGCGCCAGCCATTCTATTTTAATTAGTAAATAACTAAAGTGTAAAAACGTGTATGAACGGATATTAAAACAGCATCTCGTATAGTTTATTTATTGCAATAGCTTTAATTAACAACATTTGCAATAGTTCGCATACATGGACATTCAAATAATGTCTAACACATCGTTCTTTCCTTTTTCCGCTCTTCTGCACGAAGCAAATATAGCAAGCACTTGCAAATAAACATTAGCAACATTTGTTAATATTACCACAATTTACATGAGTTTACACAACAACAAAAGGAAATAGCATAACAGTAGAAACAACAAATACGCAAAAACAAATTTCCTTTTCATTTTGATTCTCTTTGTGCCCTCTCTCACTCACTCACTCTTTCAAATCGTTGTGGTTGCAACTCTTAAGCATAAGAGGGCTTATATTGTATGAACGCAGACTTAATAATTATTAAGTATACGTTTCGTTGTATGTAAAATTCTGTTGAGAGTTCTTAAAAAAAAATTTAATGTTATGAAATTTGTGTGCAAAAAGTAGATAATTTCTTAGTTAATAGTTTTCAATTTGCTATCTGTGATTGTGAATTAAAAGTATTACTTGTTGCAAGTTTTAGACACTAAGAAGATAAAAAACTTGTTTGCTGAGAAACTCCTAATTTATTGAAAATACGATAGAGATAAGTGTGTTGCATATTGTGAATGAATACCCACAAAGTGGTGTGAGAGTTATTATTGTTGGAAAGAAGTAACTTTTCCAAAATTTTTCTTTTAATTTAAAATGTAATTTCAACCAGCCATCTTTTATAATAAGATAAAAATTTAGTCATGAATAAACATCATAAAACCAAACAAACAAATGTTTTTCTTTTTTTGTTCTTGTTATCAGCCATGTACTGAACTATCCGTTTAAGTTTGTAGGAAAACGGATTTCAATCCGCTTTTGGTTCTTTGTAAAATGAAAATTTTAAGGTTTTTCGAAATGAAAGCATTTTAACAGCAAGTATTAATTTTATTCTTGAAGTAAAAAATTACTGCCTGGCCCACTATATCACTCGACATCGATCGCTCGCATAAATACATGCATACCAAAAACAACATTTTAAAATTTGTTTTTGTTTCAAATGTATTTATGCGAGCGACCGATGTCGAGTAATATAGTGGGCCAGGCAGTTATTTTATTCCATTAGTTTTCTAAACAATCGGAAACTGATTTAATTCTATGAACGATTCAAGGCTGCTTTAATAGGTAGTGGCAGAATTACAATAAATACAATACCAACAAACATCAACATGTATTTTGTTGGTAGAATTTACGAATAGTTGTCAAAATTTTGTTTAAAAAAGCAAGGAAGTCTATGTGTTTTTGACAAACTTACGCAAAGGAAACGAAAAACAGCTGCGCTTATACCACTACTATATTAAAGCTGCCTTGTTTACGAGTATAAATGAAAGTGAACTCTATGGCATGGCTGTGTTCAAAGGGAATACTTTGGAATTTTTGGTGCATATAAACATAGATATATGTAATAAATATTTTTGTTTTATATAATACCTCAATTTTCAAAGTCTTGGCTTTTTGCCCGCACTCATTAAATTTATGGAGTGGATAATTTCAGTGGTATTTACATTGCGTTGATCTTTAATGGAGTCCAGTGAGAAACACTAAGGGATTGTAAGTCAGTTCCGAAGCGGCAAATTTACTTAACTGCGGAAGTAATGTGATGCAATAAGTATGCAAGTGGTCGAGTGATTTGCATTATAGTGCACCATTATATCCACTTCATTGTAGGTCCTTATCTATAGCGCTCTTCGATGTTTTAAAGGCAGTATTGTCAAAAAATGGGTTCAAGAATTTCAACAACCATAGCCTGACAGCTCTAATCAGGCATTGGTTTCTTATCAAAATATGCAGTTTTTGTGGTTGTATTTTCAGCCATTTGTTTTCGAATATTTCAAAAGAAATTATAAAGTGACAACGAACAACTGAAACTATAACAAATTGCATATGTGATCAATACGAGACAAATATGGACGAAAAAATAAATAAGAGATGGGTGGCTGATGTGGTTAAGCGGCCGTATTGAAAATACATCATGTTTACATGGTACTGAGTTCTAATGCTAGTGGGTGCTGATGAGCAATGTAGTGACTGCGAAACAGCTAGTTGTCTCCCAGCTTTAGTATATTCAATTATTTTTTCCTGTGTTCTTTGATCAAGACTTATTGATCGCGTCTATTATTGTTACAATTAAAAATAAAAATATTTCTTGACTTAGGCCAGGTTTGAACTTAAGCCAGGCGAATGTTTCCATCATATAATATTAGAGATTATAAAGTTCCATGGTACTGACATTTTGGTGATAATAGAATGAAATTTGTTTCTCTAATGAAAACTATACACTATAAAGTAGTTTCAGCATAAGTGATATGTTGATATTAGCTCTGTATTGAAAATTATATAAAATTGATGTTTTTTGTGATTGACTGTTCTAATAGAAAAAAATGGTCTGCCACGGTACTGACATTTTAGTATTATATTATATTATATTAAAATTATTTTTTCTTGTGATAAGCATATAATATAGTTAGGAGGATTATGTTAATACAGGATAACGCTTTCATTTTAATGTAAACTGACTTGTAATTAAGCAGCTTTTTTAGAAATTGATATATAAGTACTTAAATCTTTGTGTTGTAACTTATACAACAATAAAATGTATGTAATACATTGCTATGGTATGGATTTATTACTGTTAGTCGTTCTATTAAAAAATATATTAAAGTTAAGGCATAAAGTATATTCAAGTGGATTACAAATTAAATGACTAGACATGGTAATGACATTTCTGTGATACATTGTATACTTTTCTTTCTATTACATTAAACGTGTGGATTGTATTAAGGAGGATAATTAAAATTAACAAATAGTATGCCGCAGTACTGAAATTTGATTTATGTGTTAAAAAATCTCTTTTGATTGAAATTTGTATTCAATGTCAAGCGTGAAATGCATTCAACAGGATGTACGAGTACGTAGAAAATTTGACAATATAGTAGCATATCTTAATAATATAAGAATAAGAAAACTAAGCAGATATCATCACAGTTTTTGTGTAATCTATTATCTCAAATTACATATTTGCACATATTTGTATTATATATTTTGCTTCATCTTTTTCTTCATATTTTCAATTATTATGTGTCATTCATTAGAGATCGATACCATTTTTTTTTTCTTTCCAAATATTGCCTACTACTTCGATTAAAATATATTGCTTGTCATCTAAAAATACTTGCCATACATTTTTCCATACACATATATTGCACTTTGCCACACATCAGCAATTTTCCTCATTCTTCCAAATTGTTAAACATTCAACATTTTCTTAGAATATTGTATACTAAAACAAAAATCGTTCTAAGGATAAAAAGGAAATTACCTAACCTGTTACTAGTTTTGAGCAGATAGTATGACAAGGTGTTTTTGACTTACAAAAATAAAAACATTCACAGGTTTTCAGTAAATAAATACACATACATATGTAAGTATATGAAGTTTTTCTTATTGGATGAGCATGACATTTATTTATTTATTATATATACAACTAAATATTTTTTTTTGGAAAAGGTGGATAGAAACATACAAAGTCAAGTTAACCGGCATGAAATGGAAAATTGTCATGACAAAACTGAATAGAAATCATCTAAGCAAGTAGTACGTGTTTCAAATAACACAATTAAATATAGGTATAAACCTAAGAGAGAGAGAGAGAGAGAGAGAGGGAAGTATGAAATAGCAAATAGTACTATTTAAACAGCAAACATTGTCAAGTAAATGATAGTTCTTAAACTGTGTATTAAAGTCCTGAGCTATAATAAAACAACTTCGAATTAATAATAAACAATCTTGCGGTCAAGTGTAGAGGTACAAATATGCATTTACTCGGCGGTGGTTTAATTTTTATCTTCTTAAATAATACATATCTTGCTTTTAAATACTGCAGCAATTTTCCAAACCCTCTTAAGAGTCTAATTTGGTAACACCTGTTTTAAGCGTTTGCTAAATTACTTTTCTAACATTGTGCCTAAAAGTCTGCTTTATTTGTTATAATACGAGTATTGCAAGGCTTTTTTTTTTGTCTATAACTTTGTAAATGAAAAATGGAAATAGCATACTTTGGGGAGTTTCTTTATTGTTTGCTCAACCAGCATCTGCATTTAGGCGTATTTTTATTTTTGTTTCGTTTTTGTTTTCTTTCATTTTTACTTTAACTGAGTGTTTTTTTCAGTTCACAAGTTTTTACTTTTTTAGGGTATTTAAATTCTTTTCATTTAAGAAAAGAAGTTTCATGCATTTTATTTTTGTAAATTTATTTGGCATATGCCTGAGGGAAATTCGCACAAAAGTATTTTATTTATCAAAAACTTTTATTAAATTTTTTTATTTATTTTAACAATTTGCATTAAACAGATATCATGTTCTGTTCCACATCATTAGCTTACGAGTATGAGTACGTCAGTTATATTTCTGCTTTTCATTTGTTTTGGAGACAAAAGTTTGTGAAAAAATTTAACAATTTAAAATTGAAAAGTTTTTTCTTGCATCTGAAATCTTCCAAAGGATGCTCAACAAAAAATGTTGATAAATTTATAAATAATGCCTGTCAGGTGTGAAATGTGAGATATCAAAAATTTCTCTAATCTAAAATATAAGCAACAAAAGTAAAACGCAAAAGTATAAGAATATAATGAAATTTTAAACTTTGATTGAAATGTGCTTTAAAAACAACTGAAAATACAAGAGGTTACTGTTTCAAAAAGGAACACGTCAAACGGCAACAAGGTGATGACTTTCCATTGTCGGAAGAAAATAAAACATTTTAACAAGCTGTTAGCTGAATTAATGTTTATTTTAAATCCGAAAAGTAAGAAGAAAGCTTAAAAAATATCATTAACATATTTTTTTTTCTTTTGTAGCAGACATCTGTGAACCCTAAAATATATTCAGAAATACTAGAAGTATTTCTTTACAATGTTAAGTCAGAATCAGCTAATATTTGATCATATAAGTTACATTCAGCTAATATTTGATCATATCTCTTAATGATATACCGAGACATTCAAACCCTGAGCATTTCTGGGTACCGGGGCCCTGAAATATTATAGCTGGCGACAGGCCGGCTCGTCTACATCGAGGGGACATTGAGACGATGGTAGGAGTGCCGCTTACAATCTGTAAGAACCAAGTGCAGCGTCAACTTGTAGGGGCTTCACAGGGCAGATGGTGAGGTGAGGTTACCTGCCGAGTAGCAAAGCTAACATATGACCTACGTATGATCGTAGCAGGACTATTGTCGTAAGGGGATTTCCCCGTCAACGGTTGCGTACGTTAGTGGCAGTTCTGACAGGACATTGTCATGCTGCGAGGTTACATCTCCCATTTAATAATTTCTGTAGAAGTTGTCCAGATAAGGACGAGGAAGAGAGTGTTGAGCACTTCCTCTGTCGGCGCCCGACTTACTGTTCTATAAGAGTATTGTATCTAGGCGGAGTGAACGGACTAGATTTCTTTATCCGGCAACTGTAAGTCTCATAGGCTGCACTCCTCCCTCAGGCAACACAGCGAGACCAAGAAAGAACCCATCTGGGCTGGTTTCATGAAACTGGCGGCCTGCAGAACCTAACATAACCTAAGTGTAACTACCACTGTTATGTCTTTAAAAAGTGTCTAAAACTGAATTAAAAATTAATAAAATAGTGATTTGACTAACAAACAAACAATTTGAGTTTTTAGTGAAACTAATACACTGCACACAAGTACACCTTGCCACGAACGTTTAATGAAACAGTTTGATAAATGAAAGATTTGCCAGCAATTGCACCAAAAAGTCTTAAATCAAATATTAAACTTCTTTAATTCATATTTTGAAAAAAAAAACAAGTTTTGAAACCATAAGATTAAAGCTAGCTTTAATTTAAAGTTTACTTTTATTTTAAACAAATAATACCCTTTAAGACGCTCATCTTTTCTTTTAATTAAATTCTTATTTAAATTTAAACATTCTCACTTTGCATCCGTTTTTTATTTGTGCCAACACTACACGCTTATTTTTTCTTTCGAAATCATTTTGTTGAATGTTTTATTTGCAAACCTTGTTCCAGGGTCATGACTTTGAACTAATTTTCATAGATTTTAATGTCTGTTTTGTATTGCTGGAGTGCGAAACAGAAAGGAGTTTTTTTTTGTCTTTTAAATATTTTATTGCTTTTCTAGATGCCTTTGCTTGCTTTTGTTCCCTTCACGAGCTGTTTGGTTTATTTTGCAAGTCACATCCACACCACACTCCCCACTCACTCCTGCACGTTGCGGGTGGTTTCAATAAATTACATGTCTTTTGTTTTGCTTTTATTCTATTTTCATGCAACACTTTCTTTGTAATTTTGTTTTGCTTCCGTTTTCCATTGTTGTATTTTTTTATTTCGTTTATTAATATATATATTTTTTTGTCTTTCAACTTTTAAGGCTGGTTCCAACTATTGTGTATTTTTTTCAAGGAAAACAAGCAAGATTCTGTGCTGTGATTTAGTTTTCATTATTGCAATATTCGGCTGTTTTGCAATTTCGTTTTTTTTCTCATATACGAGTAGAGAGGGGATGTGTTTAATGAAGAGTAAAGTTTTGAACGTAATCAAAATTTTTGGTAAAACAAAAATATCTTCTTACAATTTTCAAGTACTTTTATATTTTTGTTTATTTTCCAGCGAATGATGTTGCTACATATATGCAAGTCTGAAAAGGCTGGCATAAGTGTATTATAACTGAGAGGGATTACTTTGAAGGGGACAAGATAGTTATTAATAAACAAAGAAATACTTTATGAAAAATTTAAAATAACGGTTAGTTTTTGATCAGCCCTTGTATGTAAAAAAATTTAAAATACCGTTTATTTTTTATCAGCCCTTGTATGTATCTTTTACGCAAAAATTTAATTTTCAATTCAAATATTCGTTAAAGTGATGTTTCTACAACACAAGCAAGCGGCTTGTCAAGAATTTTTATGTGAAAAACACTCAATGTTTCAAGTGATTTCTATACAAGTATCTCAAGCAAATCGTTTGCTTGTGTTGTGGAATCATCACATAAGTTTTTTAACTTCTAAATTTTGTTGACGAACAAATTTTAGTTCACATATTTCAGAGAAAAAATTATAGTAAAAATAAAATCAACAAAATTTTTGTCTGAAAAATTATTTCTATGCATATACATAAATATTAAAAAAGTAACCTTGGATATCGTAGTTAGTTAGTTAGGTTTTATTGAGACTTAATATTGTTTTTTCATAAAACAGGAAAAATCAACATAAATTCAGTGAACACTTAAAACTATTATGTATTGTTTTAATAACATTCGGTATGAATATTCGACATGCTTATTAAAATTAAAAGATTAAAACAAAAATTTTGTAATTTTAACATTAGTGTAGATTACAATGCTTGCTCCCGGCACTTGACAGTACTTGTAACGCCATGTTTACAGAAAATACACTTAAAGCTAGAAGAAGAAAAAAACTTAAACCTAAACCTACAACACTAACTTAAACTAGATTTATAAACTGAAAATTATAATAAAAACAAAAGAGACAAAAAAAATAAAAAATTAAATAAACAAAAAACTAAAACTATCCCCTGTGAATGCCGGGAGTACAGTGTAAGTAAAAGTTTTGACCAGCAAAACCACTGTCGTATTTTGTTGTTGTTTTAAAAAAAATGTTGTTTTCGATCAATAATTATTTTTACTAAACTTTTGTTTGAATCCACGAATTCCTTCACAGGTCCGCATTCAAACAGTTTATTAATTGATTCAACGAATTTTGTTATTGAACACGAAAAACATTTTTTCTGTGTTGTTGTCTTTATAATTTCACTTTAACCCACTCTTTTTAAATGTCTTCTCAAAAAATATTTTAGTTGATTTTTGGTTTGATTTTTGATAGAAAGTTATTTATTTATCAATTTTCCATCTTTCCAAAAGTTGTTTTGGCCATAACGTTTAACACAATAGTTTGTACAATAGACAATTTTTTATCAATCGAATTCCTGCTGAAGTTTTATCAGAATTAATATGTGGACATCTTCATAATTGATTGATTGTTTTTCACATTTCCAACCGATTTTTTGTTTAAGATTATCTATTGATCCATGAATACAAAATATTTGTTTAGATTATTTTATAAAATTTTCAAGATTGGTTTTTTAGTTTATGTTATGCTTAAATCTGAAGCTTCTTTAAAATCTTCTCAAAATATTTTCAGCATTTTTCCAAGTTTGCCAAAGTGATAAAAACCCACAAATCAAATTTCTAATTTGCTTGAAGTCAAAAATAAAAAAACTAATGTATTGATTTTTGCTTATAAATACAAATAATTGATATTTCAAGGATTTTCATTTTGACTTCTAACAATTTTTAACATCTTTTACAATTTTACACTTGAATTTCTTTCAATTAATCATTTTCCAAATGTGTATTGGAAAGAGCAAACAAATGTTTACATTTATTTAAAGCTAAGAAAATTACCCAGAAAAACTTTTATTTCAGTTTAATGCAGTTTAAAAAATTTAAAAATTAATTAAGAACAATTCCATTACGTTTGCAACTTTCTTATCTAAATGCAATTACCATTAATGTCTGATTTTATTTCAGTGGAAAATTGCGATAAGAGATAAACGGATAATTCAATTTAAAACTTAAAACTGTGTAATTAGCACATCCTTGCATAATAAATAATATAAATTTTACTTTCCTAAAATAATTACTAACTGAATTTGCATGTTTAACTAAAATTTGCTCTTATGCCGTGCATATAGCCCCTAAATGTATGCTTTTGTTTGTACGAATGAATAATAACGCTTGTGTGCACGTTAAGAGAATGAATTTGTTAATTATTTATAATTCCTTTCGTTTTTTGCAATTAACAATGTAAATCATTTTAATGTTTTGTGAAAATCTGGTTAAAATTGTCAATGAATTTATTATCAATTTCGAATTCTAATGGCTTGATTAGCAATTTTGCAAAATTCCATTTAAACATTTAAAGCTGTATTCACAATCCAGCACTCCCATACCTCCCTACATTATATTAGAAGCCAAATAATAGAGATTAGAAGCTGATATTGATTTCACTTAATAATACAATGAGAAGTTTTAAATAAAAAAAGTATATTAAGTAATTATATTAAGAGAGAAGTTTAATATTATCGAACAGTGGAAGAAGAAATCTTGTTTAAACTTTGCCTGCTGTTGAAAAGATATAAAAGTTAAATCCAAAAATAATTTCAATATTAATAACTTGTAGCTTGAAATGTGCACAAACACCTAGAAAATAAATGTTTGTATGTATTAAGTTAACAGCATGTTAAGACATTTTGATTTTTGAACTATAATTTGTATTTTCATGGCATACTTCAAGGCTGTTCGTTTACTGAAGTGAACATAAATTCAAGTTTACTACAGCATGTGTAAAAACTGCAATTGAGTAAAAAGAAAATTGAAATGTATTTAAGTATAAAACTATAAATTTAAGAGAAGTTTTTGTGTAATAAAAAATGCTTTCAAAATTAAAAATCGATAACAGAAATTTTACTTGAAGATAACTTAATTACATGGAAAACGTAAAGGAAGATAAATTTTTCTGCAAACATTTTACTAAATCTGAAATTTAAACCAAAAAACCTACAAAATTCTTGGATATTAATTCATTGTTAAGTTTTTTATCTACACCTTTTATATTAATTTTTTTCCCCCAATAGATTTTTCTTTAGAAACATTTTGATCCATACAGAAAAATTTCTGTGCATAAATTTTCTATAGGAAAATTTTGTGAAAAACAATTTTTTTCATGTTTTCTATTGATGAAGAAAAAATATTTTCAGGCATGTTCTGAGAAAAGCAAGTCACTTAAATTAGCGATTTAAAAACGGCGAATAGGTGTTCTGAGGAACGTAGAATGAAAGAAATATGGTTTTGCGATTTGAAAAGGCCAAAAAGGTGTTATGGTAACAGCATATTTTTTTTTTGTTCATGGACCAGTACTCAGGGGATGACCCCTACATATGCAGTACATTGTACCAAAACTAGGAAAATAGGTAGTAGTATTTATGAACATTTGACTTGAACTTTCCAACGATAAAACAAACAGGAAATATGACTACAAACCACTTATTCCACAGGCGAAGCGTAGGGCTAAAAAACAAACTTTCTCTGTAATGCGTTACTACGCATTACAGAGCAATTGCCCACAAAAAGATAAGCTTTGGACGATGAACGTGTACTACGTTAAAAGGTGAGAGTTTCGGGAACAAGATTCCGTCAGAGCAAAATCCATTGTAGTAACGATAGAACAGAGTAATATCGCTTAAAATTCGCGACTTCAATAATTTTACACATTTTCACTTAAAACAAACAAATTAAAAAATGTCTCTACTTGTAGTCAATTTGTTTTTGTTTTATATAGCTACCAGATATGTATGTACATACATATGTACATAAAAAAGTCGGAAGCACCAGTAAAACACGCATTTATTACAACACTTAAATTTGAATTAAGCGTTTTTCAGAACGCTTTGCGGTTTCAGATCGCGCGTTCTCAGAACATTGCTGTTTATGACCAGATTTTCTAAGCAGAACTTTTTATTCATTATTGTTTTTATACATTTTACTCAGTTCAAATGTTGTTTTTTCGTACAAGGGAATAAAAATCGATGGCAAACATGTAAATAGCTTAATATTTGAGTGAAATCTGCTGATTCGGTTTCAAGCCAAATCGAGTAGATTTTAAGAAGATTTCCCATACAAAATGAAATCTACTTTTTGAGTAGATTTCGACGAAATTTCCTGAAAGCTATTTAGTACCTAGCGATACAACTTTTTTTTCAAAAAGTACTTAAAAATACTACGCTGCAACAAAAATATGCACTCTAATGTAGTGTGTTTAGTCTCTGATAAAATTGTTTTGTCAAACCCGCATGCATAAAATATTTTTTGTGAAAATGAAATCTCGCTAGAAGTCAAAAAAGGTGGTGCAAACGATATAGATTTCGTTGTAGATTTTTATTCAAATCTACTAGATTTTGAGTTGGTGTAAATGTAGTATAAAACATCTCTCTGACCATTCCATTACTTGTTTTTAATGATCTTTAAAATGTAAATGAAATAACAATTACATTTTGATGTAATCACTTTTTATAATTATTTGCAGATTTTTATAAAAATTTGTACTTTTGTTTATTTCTTGAAACGTATTTTTGTATAATTGTTCGTAAACGTCACTGATGACAACTGAATTTGCCAGCTGGCGTTCAAAGATAATTACTCAGCAATTTTTGCTGACAACAATTGATGAGCATGTGTTTGAACATATGTATATTCGCACGGTCCACATGCAAATATCTTGTGTCCACGATTGCCCTGACATTAATTGCCAATCGGATTGCTCGTGTGGAAGGGTCGTAAAAAATGCTATATAAACAATTTTTTTTTCTGAAATTTTTTCGTAGAAAAATGTAAAATACTGACAATAAAAATGAAATTTTAAACACTCTAAATGTATATCATCCCAAAATAAAATTCACTATTGAAGTAGAAAATAAAGGAAAAATCTCCTATCTAGACACCACACTTTATAGACAAGATGACAAAATATATTTCGACTGGCATATCAAAAGCATCTCATCAGGAAGAATAATCAACTATTATTCAACCCAACCCAAATCACAAATAATCAACACAGCCAAAAATTTAGTAAACAAGGTATTAGAAATAAGTGATGAAAAATTTCATAACAAGAATATAAAGAAAATTTCGGAAATACTAACCAAAAATAGTTTTCCGCCATATATTATCAATAATATCATAAATACACCAAATCATCCAAAAAGCAATAGAAATGGCAACCCTAACAATGAAAGCAAACAATATTACAGCATCAAATATATACCTGGATTAACAGACAACCGCAATATAAAATGTGCAATAAACAATAACAACATAACATTGGCTTTTAAACCAAATAAGACTTTAAGCACAATATTCACAAAAACAAAAACACCTATAGACAAACTACAACAAAACAACGTTGTCTATCAAATTCCATGTAAAGGTGATGATAACAACAGCTGTGATCTCGTTTACATAGGCACAACAAAAAGAAGTTTAGCAGTTAGAATAAATGAACATAAGACAGACATTAATAAGAAAAAAGAAAGCACTGCTTTATCGCAACATACTGTACAAACCAAACATATACCCGACTTTAACAACATCAAAATACTGGACAAAGAAAATAATGTTAAAAAACGTTACACAACAAAAAGCTTAAGAATACAGCAAAAAAATAACAATGAACAAAAAAGAAGATACTGACAACTTAAGCGCCATTTATAATATTATTATAAAAAATAGTGCTTAAGGAAATTTGTGTATAAATGTTTTATTACTTGACTAAAAATATAATTTTAATAATTTTGTGTTTAATGTTGTAAAATCACAAAAATGTAAGTTTCTCAAATATTGTTTTCTACTTAAGATATTAATGTAATTTCATAAAAAACTTTCTTTTTAAAATAGACAAAATCCCCTGAAGAAGTGAACATAAAATTCACGAGACGTTGGGAAAAATATGTGATAAAGATTTTGCATTTTTATTGACATAAAAAAAGTTAGGCCTCACCAGCTAAGAATATACTAAAAACAAATGTAAAATTTGTTTTAATAAAAATTTCCAAACATCTTTTTTTTCACAAATTTTTAATATGAATAATGACAGATATTTCAAATAACTTTTTCTAACCGCAAGGCAGCCTTAATACGGTAGTTGTATAAGCAGAGCTATCCTTCACTTCCTCTGCGTAAATTTGTCAAAATTTTGTATACAAATGCATAATTCTGAAAAAGCACATCTCCCTGATTTTTCCAACAAAAGGAAAAAAATAAAAAATTTTTGTATTGTTCCGTATTGTTTCACAGTAATTATTGTTATAATTAAAAATAATCCTTCTTCTTGACTGAAGGTTGACTCGAACTCACAGCTACTTAGTTCATATCGTACATATGTATATAACTACAAGTTCACTGATTAATGATTTACATACAAAATTATCATAATTTTTCGAAAATTCTAGCAACCAAATACATGTGATGTTTTTTGGTGTTGTATTTATTGTAATTCTGCCACTACCTGTTTAAAGTTGCCTTGTCTAACCGCAACTCATTTATGTGACATTAAAAAATTAGATAAACGTTTCCAAAAAAATTTTTGTTTTTTGCTTTTTACTTTATTTATTTATTATGTTTAATTTATAATAACTTTTGCATTTTACCAATAATATTATAAAATAAATTATTTGAGTTTATGGTGCTTAAGTTCGTGTAATTTCCGTTTCCAATTTGGCCTACTCAGATTTATTTTATGCTTTCACTTTTAAATATCTTTTCGTGACATTTGGTGCTTTTCTTTTTTTTCGAAAGCCATAGTCTACTTTTTCGCTTAGAAAATTGCAATAGTTTACAGCTAAAACAATTTCTTTTTTGTGTATTTTGCTTGTTCAAACTCCTAATTAGGATTTTCTAACTACACACTTTGCTTTTTTTTTTTCCTCAAAAAGCAGGTCAACTATTGAAATATAATAATACTTTAAAGGCAATCAACCCATTCCCTACAAAATAAGCATTTTTTTATATGTCAAAGCCTTTTTTGTGTAAAACTCAAAAACAGAGAAAGCATTCAATTAGAAAAAAGCTAAAATTATATTCCATAACTATTTGAACATGCACAAGCATGCACACACATGCCAGCATAATATATTTTGCAATTGTAAACGAGTGTATGTTTCCCCTCATAAAAGTTTTATTAGTTTGAAACTATAATTATAATTCGCATTTAATATCCATGAAAAAAGCAAATTAATTACTGAATAAATACATTGGTTTTTTGTATTTATTTACTTCTATTTTGTTCATTGTTCATTAAATTTAATTACAAAAACCTGCTTAAAATAACACCTCCACTTGAATTGAAACGATTGCAGTGACATTTATTACCTGAATGTTTGCTAAATATTCTACGTGCAATTGCTCCGCCCCCCCCCCCCCCCCCCCCCTCGAGTGTCTGTTTGACACAGTATTTGAAGCAATATTTTACCAGAAGTTCTTATTATGATTTTCTCTTGCTTGTATTTTCTTTCATTTAACTTTAGAAACAAAATTCAATTAATTTTACACTCCACTTATGACTGGGTTACAACTTTTTCAGAACAACTAAAAATGTGAAATAAAAAAGATAAAAAAGGAATATTTTCTAGTGTTTCTTTGTTGTACGTGAGTAGATGTGTTTGTATGCACGTAGTTGGTTGATCACGTATGTAAAGATTTTCTTTTAGAGTTGGTAAAGTTCAGCAGTAATTAGTGGATAGCTCTAAGAATCAAAAATTAGCGGGCTGTGTTTATAGTATTAATTTTCACATTCCTCAAAAATTTTGTTTTTTTATAAGCAAATTTTCACGATAATTTAAAAGTATGTTTAAAAAACATGTCTTTTCTTTTGTACTGAAAAATTTTTACAAAAAGCCATGTTTTCTGTTTTTCAAGTTTTTTTCTCAAAATTCTTTTTGACTCGTGTTATTTTTTTAATTGTTTTATCTTCATTCGACTGGCAAGGTAACTACATCGATACTATCAAAAGGCTAAAAAGAGACAAACGATTATTTTCAACGACAACAATTAGAAAAACCACATGACTTAAAAATCATCGTAAAGAAATAACATAATTTTGGTAGGAGGTTTAAAAGAGTATTATGAGAAAAGGCATGGCTCTAAGTCACCGTATAAAACAGTCCTATGAAATATTTCAATACAACACAATTAGTTTTGTTGCAGTTGGATATCTAAAAAGGCAAACTTTCTCGGCAGAATTACATCATTATTCATAATTTTGGTGAAAGAAACGTGCTGGCTCTGGATATTTTCAAAGCGTTTGACAAAGTGTAGTTTTTGGTGTCGGTGATGACTTTTCTTAGTTTATATCGAGCCTTCTCAAAGACCGCACTATACGAGTTGTTATAGAAGAGGTCTCATTAAACGAGTTCAAGATTAAGTCAGGGGTACCGTTCTTTCTCCCATCCTGTTTCTTATTTTCCTCAACGACCTTCTATATAAAACTTCCAACCCTATCCACTCTTTTGCAGATGACAGCGGCATTTGCCATTTGTGCCCATTCCATTATAATCCCAGCCTATCCAAGATTGTTGCTAAAAAGCAAAATATGAATGACTCATTGAATGGTGATCCTCTATTATTCTCCGAATGGGGTCGCAACAACCGGGTCGCTTTTAATGCTCGTAAGATCCAGTATTGTTTATTAACACACAAATTAACGACCTGCTTCATCTATACTCATGGATGGTAGAGACAATGTAGAATCGGGAGCTCTTGATGTTCTGGGAATGAAAATTCGGTGTGAGGTTCACTGGATTGAAAACATTTTTCATATCCCTAAAGAAGCATTCAAGTGCCTCGAGTTTTTGCAACGATATAAGATAAACGCTACTCCATCCGATCCCCTTACTCATTATACCAGCTTTATCTGACCAAACATGAAATACAACTCTCATGTTGGGGTCGGTACCTGAAAGTCTATTTTGGGGTTACTCGTCCGTGTGCAGGCGAGTGCGAAGAAGCTTATCGGTGACAGTAGGGTATCCAACTCCATTGACTCACTGGAGCATCGGCGCGGTGTAGTGTGCGTTACTCTGTTCTATCGTTACTTGAAAGGATTTTGCTGACGCGATTAGGAATCTTGTTCGCGAAACGCGCACATTTATGCGTAACATGTGTGCATTGTTCAGGTCTTATACATTTGTGCTGGACCGCCAGAGGAATTGTATAACGCATTACAGACAGAATTCGTTATTCCTATGGAATAAGTTACCTATAGACGTGTTTCCTGTTTGTTATAACGTTGGAAAGTTCAAATCAAATGTTCATAAACACTACTCTCTCTTTCCTCCTCCTCACAACCTATTTTCTAGTTCTGGTACAATGCACTGCATATGTAGGGGTTGGTTATCCCCTGAGTACTGGTCCAAGTTAAAAAAATATATATGTATTTATATTCTAAAAGTTTCACTTGAGTTCAAACAGAACCTTGATGCAAACTAAGAAATGGAAACAAATTGGCAAAAAAAAACCGAATTTGAAATTAATGCGAAGGCAGTTTGATAATTCCATGACTTTGGAGAAATTAAGTTATTGCTCGAAAAAAAAAGATTCATATTTGTTATCTTGAACCAGTGCTTTGTACTAGATAAAAGAAAGATGGAAACAGGAGCTGTTGGCAATACCAAAAAGCGCATTTCAGAAGTGTTTTAGGTATATGTGTTTTTTACGTGAGGGGGACAAATACTTTTTGAAGAATTTAATATAACATGAATTTTTTGATCAGACCTCGTATGTGAGCTTACATATGTTTTTTTAGCATTTCAGCTGCATTCGTTAGTAGCTTCCTTTTCTTTGTACAGAAGCTTAGCGATGGTCTTGTATTTAAAGTTGCTGTTCTAAAAATTTTAAATTTACTGCATTATAAAACTACCCACCCTCCTATATTAATTAAGTGACTTATAACAGGCTTAATAAACCGAAGAACATGCACCCTCTTTCTGTATTTCTTCTGTTAAGCAAACCTAATCTATTGCTGAAATTAAAAAAATTAATTACAAAAATTTTGCAAACTCAGCAATTTGTTTTAATACGTTTTCAAAACTTATAACTCCAATCATTCTCTAGATTAAATATTCACTATTTGAATAGTCTCTGTACGTTTAAGCATAATATTTGAAAGGGAATTTGCTTTTACAGTAATACTTTAATCATTTACCCATTTGGAAATTTTTATTTTTTATCACATATGATATGATAATAATAAAAAAAGGAAAATAAATGCCTTATAAATTCGTTTTCTCACATTAAATATTTGCAATAACCAGAAAAGGTGTTGCATGAATGATGTTTCTAAAAATTCAATATTTACGCATCAATTGGCTCGAAAAATAATCTAAAAAATGAACTCATAAAGCCCATACAAGTATACAAAGCTAGCCTGTTCAATATCAAAGTACGAATGAACAGAAACAAAACTGTCTACACTTAAAAAAATAATTAAGTAAAGTATAATAAAGATTTTCAAGTGACTTATTAAAGTTTAAACTTTATGTAAAAGAAAAGCATTTATATTCAAATAATTTTGGAGTTTGAATCTTATCGGCCTGTTTTGTAGCTCTTTATTCTCTCAGTGTATTGTCTGTCATACAAAGGAAAAGTGGAGAACAAATCACACATTTTTACATGAATGTTGGGCTAGTATATATTGTGTGAGCACACATGGCTGGCAATTGAAACATGTTTTGTAGTCTAATACAAGTATGTGTTAAAACCACTACACAAACACACACACGCATACGTGCATCAAACAAACAGCTTTGCACACAAATGAAATGTTGCATTGTTGCGCAATGGAACAGTATGTTTTCATGTTGTTAACGAATGATAAAAATTCAATTTATTTATGGAATTTTTTCAAGTTGCATTTCTATTTCCTTTTTCGAAATGTTCTGCAAAAAAAAAAAGAAAAAGTAAGACTTTGAAACAGCTTTAATCATCATGTCTAACTATAATTTTCCCAAAAGAAATAAACCCATATAAAACAATTGTTAGGCAATACTTGAATCACTTTAAAATTATGAACAACACTTTTGAATTTACAACTTTTAATTTCAAACTCAAGCAGAAGAAGAAAAAAAAAATCATTTTCTGTGGTCATACTTGAAAATTACTCTTATTAGAAATTTTCTAATTTATATGTTGTTGGTCTGTAAAAAGTTTTCTCTAGTTTCGACTGACTTTTTCTTTGTAAAACAATGATGAGCAAAAAGAAACTCAGTTATCCACAACAAATTGTTTCAACTCTGGGTATTTGTTGTTGGTAAATTCAGCTATATAAAAAGTTTTGATGCAAAAATATTCACTTGCCAGCCTCTTTTAGCCAGTTGCCATAAAAGAAATATTGAAAAAAGGTGTTTAATACATGATGATGGTGAAGTACTTTTTTTTTGCCAATTTTTCTTTAGTTTAGCACGTTGTGGTTTTTTTCTAAAAGTTGTTTTTATTCAATTTATGGCAATAGGTCAAGGTGAAGATATTTTCTGTACAATATTTACTTTTAATTTTGTTTTTTTTTTTATGGAAAACAGAATTTTTTACTTTATGATATTGATTTTTGTTGTACAGTTTTTCTGGGGCATAATGAAATTTAAACTCATGATAAATTTCGAGCAAAAAAAAAAAAAAATTCTTAAAACAAAAAGTAAATCTGCAGCCTACTATTTTTTATTAAGTTCGAAGGACCATTAACAAATGCTGCTTGCTTGGTGTGAAAGCAGTTTCGTGTGACATAATTCTGCTTTATCTAAAGCAGAACATAAGTACCTTGGCTTTAAGCAGTTATCTTGATCTTAATTATTTGACCTTTTTTTATAAATTAAATATAATTAAAACATTTTTATATAAAAAACAAAACTGACCTCAAGCTTAAAAAACATTTCAATTTAATTTATGTTATGTTTGCAATTAGAGAATAGAAATAAAAAATGAAACTATATATATACAATAGCCCTATTCGCAATCTTGTGCAAATGGCCTCGTTTCATTGCATTTGTATAGTGGAGTATATTTTACTTTATACTAACAAAATATGCAGAGATATACAAACTCCAATGCACAAGATTGTTAATCGAGCGAATATAATTTTGTTTTTAAATAGTGTTTGTTCATTAAAGGTTTATTTGGTAAAGTTTTTATAGAAATTAGCAGAATAAGTCCTTAATAAATTTAAATAAAATTTTTTGAAGAATGCCGTTAAAGTTAAATTAGATTTGTTAAATGCTGGCCCAGCTACAGATTTAAATTTATATTGTTTTTCATATGCATATGTTTCTTTGAGAAAGAAATATCGTTTGGCTTTTATTGGATGATAAAAAAAACCATATCCCGTTTAGATTAGAATCCAAGCAATTGGTAAAATTCAAACGCTTCGATGTACCAGAGTCATGGGAAAATGGGCATTTGAGATGTGCACCACCCAGCAGACATTTGCATGATCAATCTATAATATACTTGTAAAATTCCATACATCTTAGTATCAGTAACACTTTTAAACTAATGTGCTGTTCAAAGAACTCGAAAAATTTTTTTATGGAAATCACTCAAAAATTCAGTAACTTTCAGACGAGTTGCTCGTCTGTTTTGTATGAACAGCACATAATAAAAATTATTTCGTTAACACACTATTCTGTCTAAATTTAGGAATAAATGGATTTAAAAAAAAAAATTAAGTTTGGCTTAAAAAGACACTGTTTTTGCTAACTTATGTATTAAAGTATATTTAAAACCTGCTTATAATCAAACTTTTTCAGGTATTAATCATTTCTCCATAAACATTTATATGCAAATTTTATTACTTTTTACTCTTGTTATTACTTTGAAATTTAATAAGGTTAGCATGGACAACAAATTTGTTTAGTTAAAGAATTTAATAAATATTTCTTTAAAGGTAAACCGTAATTTTTTTAAATATTTTTCTAACTTCATACGAAAATTATATGAAAGTTTTTATTAACATAAACTGACATTTTCTGCTCATAACTTTCAGATACGCCCACTGAATTGTTAATAAAATTACTTTTCCGTTTCTCAAGTTGGCAGACTTGTGAACGGATGTTTATTCTTGCATATTTGTAGTATTATATAATAATTTTGTATGTATATACATATTTACATGTCTGTTATAGTACAAAATCGCCCAGTTTAGTGTCGTCCCTTTTCATGTGGTCTTAAATAAAGCTGTTATTTCCTCCACACAAAATTTATGCAAATTTTCATTAATTTTTTTGCTGCGTGTCACTTTCAGTGAAAAAGGAACACTCCAGCTGAATTTAGTAACATATTTCCTCCATCGGCAAATCACAATCGAGTTACGTAATATGTATTGTCATACCAAAAATGAAGATGTTTTCAGCAGATTTCATGCTCATATGCTTATGACAGTGTTATATAATTTATTTTTCATTCTTTCGCTTCGTAACAAGTAAATAAAATCATAATTTTTTATGTCATCATATTTATAAATGATTAAACTTGTGCTGAAAACAAACAAATGTTTTTGAGTTAGAAACCAACTAACAAAACAATTGGATCAAATTGGAAATAGACTATTAAATAAATACCAATGACTATTTAAATAAATAAAAAAGAGCCAAAATTAATTTAATATACAATATATCATCATAATTTAAAAAAAGGAAATAAACTAAAATTTAAACGCAGCCTAAAAATATGCTTTAAATTTTTACAATTTCTACACGATATCATAACACCAATAAATTTTCTTAAGGCTTCCGCTTAAGACATTATGAGCATAAATGGAGAATAAAAGGCTGACAAATAAAATGAAATACTGCTGAAAAGGATGACTTTGCAAATTTCAGCAATTTCAAATAACAACAAAACCTTTTATGATTAATTTGCTGAAAAATATTATTATAGCTTACCCTTAACCAAAGAAACATTTTCATGTTTTAAGATTCGTAAATCGATAAAAGGACTCACCTGAAAATAGCAAGAGAAAAATAAATAAGTGTTCAGTTGACTTACAAAGTTAGAGCAAAACAATTTTAAGTTTAAATTAAAATTTATTTGCACGCAAGATAAAGCAATTTTTGTAAAATTTATATTAAATTTAATGCTAAATAATTATTTAAAAAAAATGTTTGTTTTTTCATTTTTAGACAAAGTTGTTTGTGCAAAAATATTTGTCGCTAACATGAAATTAGTTTGATTCTATATAAAACCACAAGCAAACAAAGCCAGTTTTACAAATACCAATGATTTTGCCTTTTAAGGAGTTTAGACTGTGTAAAAAATTAGCTTTTTAAGACAACAACATTTAACATTTTAATTTTCCTAAGGATGATAACAAACTGTTATCGAAATATCATAAAGAAAATACCTTAAAAAAAGTTAGATTTTTAGTTGTAAAATGTAGAAGGAAAAAATTTCTCAAACTATTATTTTATGAAAAATTTTTAGAAAAATAATCTGTCTAAAAAAATCTATTTTCTTTCTTAAATTTTTACTCATTTCTTTACTTTCAAGTCGTAAATAACATTCAAGCACTTTTTTCATCGCCTTTGCTTAGTTACAAAACTTCATGAATTTTTTATTAAAAATAAGCAAAAAAAAAAAAAGGAAATGTATGTTAAGGATACATTTTCCGCAAAAAGAAGAAAAAAAAATTACCGCTGTTTAAATTATGTATGTAGTGTGTTTGTATCATGTTGTTGAACAACATGTATTACGCCGCCATACAACGCATACACTGCAGACATACAACATTCAAGCACCGAAACAAATAACTTATGAATTTATGGAAAATATAACACGTTTTTAAAATCTCCTAAATTTTTTTTTGTACATATTAGTGTCAGGTTTAAATAATACTTATACTTTTTTTACTTTTTTTACACATACTATGTTTTTTGCTTTTTCAAAACTTTTGCGGTGGAAGAGTATACTACACTTAATATATAAATATTTTTTTTAACGAATGCCACAAACATTATTAAGCTCATGTACGATATTAACAAATTAGTTGTGAGTTCGAGTCCAACTTCAGTCAAGCTTGATTTTCGATTTTTGTTTTGGCTTCTCATATTTGAGAAAATGATGGAATATTACTTTGGTAGCTAGGACAATACTTTAAAGTTATATGGCGGTTAAATTTTGGGACTATTTTAAAATTTCAGTAATTGGCTATATGACCTTCTAAAACATAACATTTATTTTAGCTGTGCTAAATATATAAGATTCGATTTCGAATTCACATATTTAAAACAAGTATGTATACAGTAAATACAAACACCATTTTTTATGTTTCATAGCTGAATATATATCAACATTTCATAGGAACTACCCTGGATCAGTAGACTTGGAAACTTTTGAAAGCTTGTTATCATTATTAGTAACTACAAAGGCGAAAACGAAACGACAAATAAAGCATAAAAACGAATACTCTCACAATTTTCTCTACCTTCTTTTATTGATAAGATATTTTAAAAATGTATATTAATATAATTAATAAGTTTAGAAATTTATTACATTAATATATATTTATTTTCAAATTCATTATCAGCAATTTGAAATGTTCTCTTTTCCATAGACAATAATAAAAAGAGCTCTTGAATAATCCCATTAATTCAGCCAAAATCTGACGCACACCCGTAAAAACATACAACGCCAACTCATTTACATTCATCATTCTAAACACTTTGCTATTAAAATTGTTGTTCAAAAGGAAAAGTATTAAATCCCATAAATTTCTTGTTGAAATTAATCTCCTGTAATAGAATTTGCTCTTAAAACCGGGAAAAAAATGGAGGTGGTTGTATTTGTAATCTTGTAAAAGAAATACACACACGTGCTGCCTGAAATGCCAAATCCGTTTCCGTTTTCCCTCACCCCAAACAAGCTCACACTCACTCACACAACTGTTACCAGCTTAGTCACTTGTAAGAAACCAGATAATAGTAAATGGTTGTTTTAAAGGTGAAATATTCTTTTAAATTTTTTATGATAACATTTTTTTGCTTGTGAAATTGAGATTTTAAAAAAACGTGAACAAATAAAGTTGTCTGAAATGGCAGGTGGGAGATTTGCGAAGTAACTTCGTATTTTTTTAAAAATATTTCAGCATTTTTATTGGCAGAGAATCAAACTAGATGTGACTAGTTAAGAATAAATCAGACATATTTGTTAACATTTTAGATAAAAAGTAAGTTTATTAAAAAGTTCAACTTTTCAAACACAGACGTAGAAATTCATTAAAATGTTTTCATTATTTAAAACAGAAAACGAAATATGATGTTATATTTTTATCAATGAAACGTGCCTTATGGAATAGCACATTCTATGACATTAATTTTCAAATATTATATCCGCCACGTGGCTATTACAGCTACTGCTGAAACACAAAATTTACGATTGCGATTTGCTAACTTCCAGTTTTTCAGGTGGGTTTTACTTTGACGTACACTAAACCAGGGAACTCTGCTTTTTTATGCACAGAAGAGGAGGAGTTCCTCGTTCGTTAGAGAAAATAAAACCATAGAAAGCCGCATATTGTATTGATCTTCTGAAACCCTCAGCAAAGCCCCCGGTGGGCTCTGCTTGCAGACCATCTCGGCGCTGATCATGGTACCTTGGTTGAAGCATTAAGGCTGGAGTTAAATCTAAAATCACAGCAAGGTTAATTAGTTTCCCTGATAATAATACTGCAATGCCAGTTTTCGAGAGCTAATAACCCCTCGAGGTACTGTTGTCTTGCAACAGGTACCTGTACTGTAAGGAACCAGGAGTCATGGTTAGACGGTTAAGTTGGTTAAGCGCTGATGTTCTTAACGAGCTTCGGCCTACAAACTCATTGAGGCTTGTCTTCCACTGACAGCTGGGAAATTGCATACAAGGAGGATTAGAAGGCCCAAACTCTTAAGCAAGGGGTTTGCCTATATGGCTATAAGTTTTTAGCAAAAAGTTGCAACTTATAAGAGCCTTGCAATCCACATGGGGGTGCTGGTGAATCGTGAATAATTCATCCCTTACAGATTAGGCCGTCAGGGCAGATGATGATGTAAATCAATTTCTCAATCTGTGCAATCAGTATTTTGGCAAATAATTTCAGACCAAACTTAACAAAAAGCGACTATCAGCTATTAAATGGTAAGCTACACCAATATGTACTGCCAACTTAAACCCGTGCACCTCTAAAAAAACGGCTGATACATACACCGGTAAGCTAAGATGCTTTGCATGCGGACTTACTAAACTCATGAAAACAACAGGTGGTTAATAAAAATTTTTATAAATCATATAATTTGTGAAATAATTTTAGGAAAATATATCAATAACTACTAATAACTAATGACAAAAATTAGACCATGTTACTTTCTAGTTAAGAATGGTTTTGCTGAAAGCGAAATTGCAATTTTTACATTTCAAAGCTTTGAGTTTGGAAACGGAATTGATCCGTATATTGACACATTACCAAACGACATACGAAAATGTATTTGGAAATAAAATAATGTTTAATTTTATGTTAAAGATTATTTATTTACTTATTTCATTTATTTATTTGTACAGCTATAAAATATTTCAGCTGAGAAAGAATAAAAATTATCGGCACAAAGTATTGTAGAAGTTTGTAAAATAACAGTTTAATAAACATACAATATTTTTGTAACCCACGAAAAAAAAGAGGATTCAGTCTTTACAGGCACATTCATTTGAAAGAAACGTATTATATGGTTAACGTAACGCCTAAATGTAGGCAATACTTTTTAACTGATTTCACTTTATTTGAAATATTGAATGGGCTTAATTTGTCCAAATTATTGGCTACATTGAAATTATCGAATCAGATATAGACATATATTTTACTAAAGGTAACAAAATGTATATGTGCTGTTCGTAGAACACAGACAAGTAATCGTCTAAAAAAATTTGTATGGAAATCACTCAAAAAATTTAGTAACTTTTATAAAAATTTTCTAGAAGAGTTGCTCGTCTGAGTTCTATGACCAACACGATAAATAATCCCCATTATCGTCGTTGGCGAACTTCAAACAACCTGAAACAGTTTTTTAATGAAATAATCAACCAGAAAAATGAATCTCCATGTAATACAAAACTGTCGCAGGTCTTGTCAAGTATTTGCGAAATGATTGAATACGATTTTATACTCGCAGTTTTGGCGACATATTGAAAAAAGTTAAAAACACTCATTGAAATATTCCTTTTTTCCATACCATGCCGGAGAAATTCTAATTTTGTTCGCCTTTTTTCTACCGAACACCTTGATCACCATTTTTAATATAATATAAAAAAAATTAAGTACAAAAAAAAAGAAAAAATTTTTTTTTTGTGTACAAGAAGAAATTTCTGTCTTTACTTTGAGATTAAAGCAAATTTGTTTTAATACATCTAGACAATGAGAGGCAGATATTACTGTCTATTTAATAAAACACTTATTCTTTTGTTTGAATACTCGCATCTTGTGATTGACTCAGTAAATGGAAAATAAATAAATGAAATTTCTTCGACAATGCAGAAGATAAGTTACTTTAACAAACAAATATAACAAAGTTTATTCATTTATCAGAGAAAAGTGTACAAAATAACAAAGACAATTTTCTCACGTTGCCACAGTAATATTGCGAAATAAATAAGAAATCTAAGCAAAAAAAAAAAAATTACGTTAAAAAAATATATCGCTTCACTAGGCGCGCAAAGATATGCTCACAAATTGTTGTCGATACATTTACTTATTTGTCAGCATGCCTTGACTTCGCTCAAAGATATGCTAACAAATTAATTTGGATTAGTTAACCGCTTAAAGGTACACTTATAAATTAACTGAAACAAAATTCTTATATAGAAAAAAAACAAGAGCTATTACAAACATACATTTTTTAAATACGTTGGCAGGTTACTTTAGCAACGGAGCATTTACTTTATCTAAAACTGTGAAAAATGATATTACAAAATTACCTACAGCATACTTTTAGGCATTTTACAACATTTCTATTTTCTTCATAATCTACTTTAATTGGAAAGTTTCTATCAAATTCCATAGAATTGGGAAAAATAGTTTTGCCACTATTATTATTATTATTTTTAACTTTAAGAAAACTTTGGTTAAATGTTATTTTATAGGAAAAACCATAAATTTAAGAATTCCACTGCTATACTTTGTAATAGCTGTTACTTGTTAAAAAAATTAAAACCTACACATACATAAGTACACAAGCATAACATATATTACCAAAAGGGTGTAAGAAACCCATTTTCTTACAACACGTGTGCAGATGGTTTGAGAGAAACGGTTTTTTTTTATAAAATAATTCTAAAAGTTATGTAGAGTTAACAGGAAAGTAATTTAATAAAGAACCTTTATTAAAAATAAAGTAGTAAAAATTTAAAAAGTATTAAAAATTTTAAATCTTAAAAGATTTATATTAAATAAAGCTCGAAAAAAAAGTTTAAATTTAGTGAAAAGTAAATTTGTTTAAATACTATATTATAAATACCTTAAGAATAAACTTAAAGAAATATATATTTTTTAAAGTACCTTTTTGATAAATTCATTTAAAAACAACGTGTTTTTTTTAAATATACATTTAAAAAAACATCTTATTAAAAGTAAAACAGTATTTTTTGACAAAAAGTTAGTTTTCAATAACTTGTAGCTTTTTGAAAACTTACTGTGACTACTATAAAAATAACTTTTTAAAACTAAATATTATTTTAAAAAATTATTATTTAAAAAACGTGTTTAATATAGAACCGTTTCTCTACAACGTGTTAAAAAAAACATCTTATAAACAGTAAAACAAAGATTTAGTTTTTAATAATTTGTACCTTTTTAAAAACGTACCGTGACTAAAAAAAATAACTTTCTAAAACTAATTATTATTTAAATAAAGTTCCTTTTTTACAACACAATTTTCAGAAGTTTGTTTAAAACAGTGTTTTGTAACAAACAGTTTTTTTTATTTTTTTTTTTTTCAAACAAATTGTTTTTAAAAAGTTGTTTTCTATAGCTGGTACTTTTTTAAAAGCGCACAAATAAAAAAGAAATAGCTTACGAACTTGTTAAATAAGTACATTTTTAGAAAAGTGCCCTGAAAACTTTTTCTTTTAAGTAAGCAGTTTTTTAAAAGTTTTAATAACGAGTACTTTAAAAAAAACTACCGATTTGAAATATTATTTTTATTAGAAAACAATTTTGTGACACAAGTATCCTTAAAAAAAAGTACCTTTCCAAAAAAAGGTACCTTTTAAAAAAAATTTGCTTTCAAAAAATATTTATTTAAAAAAAAATTGCATTTAAAAAAAAATTACATTTCAAAAAGTACCTGTTCAAAAATAGTAGCGTTTCAAAAAATATAAAGCCAGTGCCTCGATGGCTGATTTGGTCGACTAATAGTCTCAAGGCCGCACGTTCGATTACTGAATAGCTTCGCAGTTTTTGTGTTTTAAAAAGAAAAAAAAAAAACAGTTATGAATATTCTCACGGCATTTATTTCTTACGGAATTTATTCCTGACTGAAGTTATTTTTCACTGTTCTCAATTCAAATTAAAGAGAAAAACACAAGGTTTCTTAACTTGACCGGAGGAAGAGAAGAGTTGATCTCCTTTTAGGGGTTTCAGTGAACGAAGAAAAGCCAAAAATGAGATAAAAACATAATAAATTTTTGTTCTTAATTGGAGAAAAGAGAAAAATGAAGAAAGTATCTCTTCAATAAAGGCGCCTTTTTGAAAAGGTATCTTTTCAAAAAAAATACCTCTATAGAAAAGTACCGTAAAAAAATACCTTTAATAAATTACACTTTCAAAAAAAGTACGATATTAAAAAAAATTTTAATAAATAATGCTTTAAAAAGTGCCTCCTCAGAAAAGTATTTTTTGTTAAAAATTACATCTTTTTTTTAAATATGTGTGTTTTTTCTTTACATGGACAACTTTTATAGGAACAAATATTCCATTTAAATTATCTTTGAAATCTAGAGATAATTAATTTCGCGAAAAGTATCTTCGACGACCTGGTATCCAGGCTCTTGAGTTTTGATTCTGTATTACTTCCAGGGGAGCAGAGAGAACTCAATGAATAAAATGGCCACTTTCTTTGTGTAAATTGTTCAAAATATGCTATCATCAATGCGTTTTTTTTTTTTTTAGAATACCTAAAAAACAATTAAGCGCTTTCAGAACGATTTGCGGTATTAGATCGCGCGTTTTACAAAACATTGCTGAATACCTGGTAAATCTGTTTTGTATCTGTCTTAAAATATTACTAAAAAAAGGGGTTTTAAATATGCTTTTCTGAAAATTAAAATCTTATATTACTTACTATTTGGTCGTTTTGATCCCTACAACAATATTTTTACCCTTTTGATTCGATAACTATAATTTTTGCAGCATCTGTAGCTGCGGAGTTTCTATGCTTAAATAAAAACATTTTCTATAACTTAGTTACTTAAGAAGAATTGAGAAGGGTGTTTGCTTCCCATAAAATACACATGCAGCCACATGTACATATTTTATGCTGCTGCTGTTGCTGCTTTCTGTTACTTAGAAAATTTAATAATTTACGGTCTGGTGAACAGCGCCACCTCAACGTCATCTGTTCAACGACAAATGAAATGGAAAAGAAACAAAAAGGGGAGGAAATTGGATTTTCTCAAAAGTTTGGTTACAGTTTTGCTGCAGTTGGCAATGATTTCTTTACGTTATCTGATTCTATCAGTTTTCTGCAGATATAAAAAATAGAATGCGTTAAGCAAACATTCAGCAAAATGTATAAAGAAAACAGCACGTTTGAGGCAGTTTTTCGGTATCATACAAAAGCATATAAAAATATTCTTTTACAGCGATAAAAGTTAATCTGCTGGTCTATTTGGTATGAACCAGAAAATATGTTGAAACAGATAGCTGAAGAAATTAAATTTTCCAATGGTTTAATATTTCGGCAACTTTTTGAGGACAGAATATTTATTTTCTTAAAGACACAATACCACCTGAAGCAATTATCCAGAATAACGTAAACGTCAGGGAAAATCAAATTTCGATTTTTATATTTGTTTCTGTTTGTTTCAAACCAAAATTTATTTTCTATTATACAATGTAGGCTACTTCTGGTTTCATTTGTCATTCCACAAGTAATTTTTGATTGATAAGGCTGCTATCTAAAATTGATTTCATTCAACTTTGACGCACATTCACATCTTAATCTATTCCTACGAAGACCTTGACTGCAATCACTCAGTTTATCATGCTGTGAAATTTGATCTACTTTTGACAAATAATAATCGAATTTCACCTGAATATAAAATGAATTCAAGTATACTTTAAATAGACAGCCGTTCTTGCTTACAGCAAATAAATAAACTTTGAAGAGTAAAATGCTCTTCAAAAACAGATTACAATTTGCGCAATAACAATTTTCTGAAAACAAAAAACCAATGAAAACCATCATTTGAGAACGATTACAAAAACCTTTAAAAACAATTAAAATAAAAACCATATACGAATATTGATTTTTTTTTTTTTTTTTAATTATCGATGCGAAAAAAAATTGTTTATGAATAAAAAATTTTGTTGAAAAAATATTTTCTATGGGAAATTATCAATTTCTTATAGGGTTTATCATGGAACTCATTAAATATGTTGAAAATGTAAAACACTGCTTATATTGCTTTGGTTGTACAGGCCGCCAGTTTCATGAAACCAGCCCACTTGGGTCCTTTTGGTCCCGTTGTGTTACTATTTACTAGCACTCAAAAGTATTATTATTTTAGTTTTCGACCAATTTAGCAAGCACGCAAAATTTTCTCGGGTAAAAATTAAGTTGAAAAACAAAAAAGGATTATAAAATAGCCTTGACCGAGTCCCGGACTGGACAGCTTCTAATGCCCCAGTTTTAAATACAGCTAAAAAAAATGTTTGGTCACACAAGTCACTAGTTTTCTGACTGAAACATTTCGTTGAATAGTGTTCTTGTCTTACACTTGGTGGACTGCTTCAAATGCCTAGGCATTACTTTGGATTCTAAACTCTCGATCTAATCATATTGATATTCTTGGAGGTGGAATCTGTTTTATTTTACCTAATATCTACTCAATGTGTTCAGTCCGACTTATATTAGACGAAGGTTGGCTCATTCATTGCTTATATCGCAGATATTGTATGCCTTGGAGGGCGTTTCTGGAACTAGGGTTATATATTTAGAGAGAGTTAATTATTAAGTGAATACAATTGTTAGGTTTGTGTATAATGTTAGACGCCGGGAGCGCGTCTCCCAATTTGTGATTGTGGTGCTACTTGGATATATACTACAGGGCTGACCAAGCGCAACAACAATACATCGTAATATTTTCAAGTATTCATCGTCAAATGGCCACAAACACTTATCATTTTCTCCTCCTCATCATTACCTATTTTCCTAATTCCGGTACAATTTTCTGCATCCTTCTTTTCACCTTCTGAGAACTCGTCCAAAAAAAAAAATACAGAGTTCGTTTTTCAGTCGTATGAACCATACGAACAAAAAAGCTTGTTTCGAAAAAAAAACACATTTCAAATTTTTAGTTTTCAAACAAGTCTTAGAAAATTTTTTTAGAAAATATCTCCTAAAGGAAACAGTTTAAAGGTAATTTAAATAAAATTTTTGGCATAATATAAGAGGTAGTACTGTTAACAATTCTGCGTTGTTAACTCGAAAAGCTCATTTTTTGAGATATGACTATTTTGTAATAAAGGAGCGATATGTAGAACAAGTCGTTTGTAGACGTATTGCCTGTCAATTATAACGGTGGAAAACTCAAATCAAATGCCCACAAGCACTATTTTTTCCCCCTTCCTTCACATTACCCATTTTCCTAATTCCGCTACAATGTAATAAATACTTGTATGGGGTCATCCTCTAAGTACTTGTCCAAGATAAACAATATATTTTATTACGTTTTTGCCTCTAAAAACGCTTTTGCGTATTCTCTAATTGTTCGTTATACAGTACTTACATAATTCACACCTTCATTTATACTTGATACCAATGTCTACCAAAACACTAGACTTGTTTACTTGACTTATGACTTTCTTGCACAAATCTTCAAAATAAACTAAGTAGTTGCTGCCGACCTGCCTGCTTTTTATATGTCCTTATTAGTTTCTACAATCGACATGAATTTTCTTGTCGTTCATAATGTACACATGTATTTCTTTCGCATATACACATTCGTACACATGCTTGCAAACAATAAGCAAGTCACAACAATAAACAATTATAAAACGAATAATAAGAACACAAGAAAAACAACAACAACATTTGTAGTTAATTGACTTGGAATTTGTTTGTCTGCATTTAAACACGAAAACATTGGAAAACATGGAAGGGAAACATTTAGTTTGGTAGCAAATTACCGATGGGGAAGGGAGAATCGATTTTGTGTTCGGTACTCGGCAACACGCTTTGTTGACATTTACTTTATTGACATATCATTTACTTTTTGACATTTTAATTTAATTTACATTTTCTGGAGTTTTGTGTGGTCTTAAAAATTTTGTTAATATGGAATATAAATGGGAAAGAAAAATTGTGAAAAAATTTGATCATAGTGAAGATAATATTGACGTAATTTTTACACATCGAAATATTTGCTGAAACAGACAACATAACGAAAAATGTAAAAAACAAATAATAATAGAATGTTGCCGGCAATATATTTGACTGTGTGGATATGAAGGAAAAATCAAAAGAGAATTCCAAATGTTTTTCTTCCAAATGTTCGCTCGTCTAAATTCAGACTTTGTGCACCATGTTTTTAGTTTTATCTTGTTTGTGTGAATGTGTTGTACATTTTTAACAAGCAGATCAACAGCTGGCTGGGTTAGATGTGATACAAATTCTTAACAATATATATTGCAATAGTAAGGTCATTAAGCTTGGATCCCGATATCTCACTAAGCTCGAAAATTACATAGTTTCCCAGAAAAAAACCTCCTCTTGTCAGCCAAAACGGACATTTACAAAACAGGTGGAATAGCCCATCTTCTTTTGCCCTATCATTAAATGCGCCTTAATCCATTACAGTTTATTCTAAATCGACTTGCAAGTCTCCATAGTACCCTGCGTATAGTTATAGCTGCCAGAGAACTAACTAACTAAACTAATAGTTTTGTTTTTAGTCAAAAGTTGGTCCAATTGCATTCCCATTGTATCTGCAGAAAGAGTATTCTTCTAGTAAACCGCACTGAAATTCTGATCGTTTCCACGAAAAATATATCATAGCCATAAAAGTCTCTATGGGCAGAGACCATAGCTAAAGTTATGCGAGATAGATGTTGGCAGTTCATACTTAAGCTGTCTGGCAAGTAAAAGTGTTGTTTTGTAGGAATATAGTAAAAGAAAACCTGCCTCCTTATGGACTGACATCACCACAAATATTTAAAAGGGCTTTCTTATCTGAAATACTCGTATTTGTCGTTCTGATTATTTAGCGCTTTCTGTTATCAAAAAAAAAAAGTTATAATAATTATTAGACAGATCTTCCTGCAGGTGTATTGGCGAACACAGAGGAAGTGCGAGATATTCCATCATTTTTAATTACAATGAATAAAAAAATATAACAAGTAATTAAAAAGCTTTACCATACTGGTTGCTGAAGGCAACCATTTGGACGAGGAGACAATAGCGAACAGCTCAACGCTAGTGGTAACTAACTGGAGAAATACTCGTAATAGATGACAAAACACAAAATGAATAAAAGTAGTCGTGTTGGCATTGGGAGAATACAAATTTCCAAACTGTAAGCGAACTTAATGTAATTAAAGAATAAAATTCTTAACAAATACACCGTAAATGGCTTATTTGCAAATATAATGATGCCAACATTTAAAAGCGACATAGACAAACAGATAGACAGACAGACAGAGAGACAGCTAGATAGACAGTCAGATAATCAGTCAGAAAAACAAAAGGGGAAGGGAAACGAAGTCTATGTTGGTTTTAATAATACGAAAAGAGGGATAAGTTGCGAGGATTGAAAGCTTTGATGGCCTTTTTATTTTTTGCCAACTCTTCAAGTCATACTGGTTTTAATGTCGGTTTAATTGAATTAAGAAAAAAAAAAAAAAAACTGGAATGACATTAAGGATTCCTAACGCTTGTCTTTTACTTTTGACAGTGAAAACTAAGGATCTGTTTTGTGCTAATGCTTCTATAAATAATAAAAATTTTTCTTTTATTTTATGTTTTCCACTTTGGTATTTGCAAGAGATCTCTTTCTGCCCTTTTAAGTAGGCATGTGTCTGTGACACCGACATACAAACATACATGCATATTATCATACATAATATCACAAACATAAACACATTGTGAACTCGTTTTTAGATGAAAAAAAAATGGCAGTGGTTGTTGGTTATCAGCGTGACGTAACAGGGAATTAAATTTGAAATGAAAAGCCTCAGGACATGTAATAGTATTTATACATAATGGTTATGTTTTTTTTCTTTCTTTTTGTTGGTTTTGTTTTAATGATTTACACTCTAGAGAATTTCTTGTCTTAAGACAGTGGCATATTTTGAATTGTAATTAAGAATTAAAACGTGAGCAAATTTCGCAAAAAGAAGCATTAACATAAAATTATATTTAAAAGCTTTTTACGGCAGGTTAAATACGATATTTTTCTTTTTCTTTTTTGCAAGAAATGTTTAATTAAAAATAAGAAATTGCTTGTAATGTCTAAAAGGAATTTTTAGATACACCACAGGTTAAAAAATAAGTTATTAAGAGGCTTAAAACCAATGCTGCCTTAAAGTATGCAACATGTGTGAGATGTATACAAATTGTTAAATAGAACTGAAATTGAGTGAAATACTTTTGCGATAACGTGTTCGAATGCAACAGTTAGACGAGTTTTATGTGAAAAGCTTAGACTAAAAATTATTAACAGCCGCATTTATAAAAAAACACTAATCGGCATTTTAACAGCTTTGTGGTTAAAACAACAGATTTTATAAAAACATATTCAAAAACAGCATTTCAGCTAAAAAAAAAATAAAACATTTTATTGAAATATTCTATTTGTGGCTGGCAATGCCATCATATATTATTTTTGTCTGAATGATAGTGCTGCATTAAAAAGTTATGAGTTTACATAATAGTCATGTAAAGAAATGTTTTGCATTGCTTTTTTTTGAAAATGAATGCTAAAATGAATAAATAAAGCTTAACTCCATATTCTCTTTCAATTGAATAGCAATAAATATACGGCCATGTCAAAGAATCCACTCCCGTTCGGAAATGGAATTGAATCGGTTTTTTAATTCTCAAAAGAAAAACGAAAATTAAAAACTTTTTCGGAATGAAATTAATTCTATAAGATAATTCTAGTCGCATTCTTGCAATTAGAAATGATTTCATTCCGAAAAGTCTTTTAGTGTTTCGTTTTTTGAAGAAGTAAAAAAGGAATTAAATTCTGTTTCCGAACGGAATTAAGCTCTGTGACATGGCTGATAGTTTAAAATAGTAAAAAACGCGCTTCGAAGTCAAATTAAAATTTTTTCATTCTCTATTGTTTAAGCTTCCTAAATTATCTATATAAGCAGATAATTAGCCGTATAACGAGTTCCCAGTTTTTTTTTTAATTCCCAAAACCGGCTTTAAGAATCGCCAAAATACCCCACCAGAAACAATAGGGAATCTTAAATTTTCGCACTAAATCGAATTACCGTTAATAATGCAGCTACACGTTCCATGGCCAAAACGCACACAGAGTATGAAAAATCGACTCCAATTCAATAAGCAAAGCGGCTTCGAGTTTTTTGGGAATTCCCAAAGGCGTCCCCCACTTCCTCAGAAACAATTCAATTCAATTCTTGCAGTAAAGCGAGTGACTGGTTATAGTTCAGATGCATGTTCTACGCAAAATCGCGCAAGGAATATAAAAAACCACTTCCAAACCCGTTAGCGAAGTGGTTGCGAGTTTGTTTTTGCAAATTCCCAAACCCGGCTTCGTGAATACCCAAAATCCTCTCACTTCCCCGGAAGCAATACGCTGATATACATTTTTATATACCTACATATGTAATAATTTTTTATATGGCATGGGCTTCCAGTGCTGCAAACAAACAAACAAACTCACATACAGGTGAAACTAATAACTATAAACGTGCTAAAAAAATTGAAAACAAATTCGATTTCAATTTTATAAAAATTTGTAAACAAAAAATTTTGAAATTTTCCTGAAGAAGACACACAAGGGGGTGTCGAAATATCGAAACAATAAACGAATAATTTTTAAAACAAGTGATCTCAAGCTCATTAAACAACAATTATATTTAAAAAAGGTCGAAAAACTAGGATCAAGATAGAAGAGGTTATCTTATCCTACTACAGTTACATCTATAAAAACTCCAGTCGTTAGTATGATTCATAAGTTGGTAGTACAAAACTAAAAAAGAAAACGCTACAAACCTAATCTATTTTCATAAACGATAACGATAAGTGTGTAGTTGGCACCTACACAGACCATGGTGATATTACCCGGCACCAGATTATACCGATACCTATATACAATCTATGACACAAACAATAGATCGTGTACCTGAAAATTGCAATGCCAGCAGAAAGCTTACGAAACAGCGGCGTTTTTAGGATAATTTATTTTTAAGCGCTGCCAACTCTCTTTTTTTGCGTTTATTCTTCAAAGTGATCTAACAATAAGATTTAAATAATCTTAATAATAAGCATACAAATTTAAATCAAAATGTGCTTTTTACTTAAGCCCGGCCAATGCTAGACGAAAAATTTTATTTTGCGGAAACTTTATCGGTAAAATCACCTATTTAATGTCCTGTCGGTGGCAAGGGTAACCCTTCTTCTCAAGCGAGTATGGCCGCCAAGATTAAGTATATTGCATGCAAGAGGATTTGGATGAAGTTCCAGCTTACTGACATACCTTGTTGCGTACTTCGAAAATTCGTCTTTTACCAGCGGAACAAACAGATCCCTGTGCAGCCAACGTAGCTTCATGGTTTAAACTGCCAACTAGAAGCCTAGATGATATATTATACTTTTAGCTTGACTAACTCTAAGGTAAAGTGCAGTTAAGATTTTAGACTAGGAAGTCAACATTTTTCATTTAGTGCGAGAAATACCAGTAGCAATGTTTTAAAATGCATGTTATAAACTTTGAAGGTAAACAATTAATAAGTGATTAAAAGGAAGTCTAATCTTTTTTTCTTAATATATTACCCTACATCCTTAATCTTAGTCTCCTATTTATGTTATCTTCATAAAATTTTTATTATAAAATTATCTTAAGAAAAAAAATAGTTCAAAAACTAAATCCAGCATTAGTAATTTCAAAGAAAAATAACAAAAGTTTTAAATAAAGCAAAACAAAGTAAGAAAAACTCTTGCAATAACAACAATGACTCTTCTGCAGACAGGTTTAAACCTCTTGAGTACGATAAATTGCAAAAACTGAGTTTGTTATTTTTTGTATTTGCTGTTTTGTGCGATTTTTTTTTTTTTTTTTTTTTGGTTTCTTCGTTTATGCAGTTTTCAAAGGTTGAAAAACGTAAAATAGAAAATAAAAATAAAAAGAGGAAACTTACACACTGATATAAATTTTAGAATTTACAATGAAGAAAAACAAGAAGAAGAAGAACAACAACAACAATAAGAGTGCAACCCCAGGGAACAAGAAACAAATAAAAATAGATAAGTTTACATGAAACCCAAACCCTTAAGCTTTTAATATTTTCTCTTTTTTTTATATAAAGTTTTTGTTTAATTTAAAACGTCTTTAAATTACAAAAATTTTAAAAATATACAAAACTTTACGAAGTGCACTTTTTTTGTTGCTGCTGCGCCTGGCCATATGCTTTGTTGTTGAACTAGTTTTTTACGTGCTTGTTGTCAGCCATTTTGTAGCTGCTGCACTTGCAATAAAAGTGTGTCTTTATAAATTATCTTTATAGCAGCATTTGCAATACGTTTGGAAGAGAATATAAGAGCATTTGTTTTGCAACAATTTTAACATCTGCTGGTAAGGCAACTATTTAACTTTAATTTTTATTTTGAACAGATGTGAACTCACGTTTGGAAATATGTATGTCAAACAACAAAAAAGCAGCAGAACAATAAAAGTAAACTTTTGATTTTGTACATTTTTTAACTAAAGAAAATTCTATAGTTCATTAGTCCTATAGTAGAGTTATTGCTAAATACAGTCCGAAGTAAAAATGGTCGAAAGGAATTTTTAAACAAAATGCCTACTGCAACCAATACAAGTACAGCACATCATGGACAGACCCAAGTATTATAATCCAATGAAAGTTTCATAGAATTCGTAACTAAAGGTATACGACCCGTTTTGTAGGATTTTTAACTATATGAGGTATTTCTTATTGAGGTATTTGATCGAATTTTTATTAAAATAAGTATCTATTCGTAGGCTTAATATTTTAACTGATTAATGCTATATTTTATCATAATAATATTTATTTAATTATTTCTACCAAAATAAACCTGATGTTTCCGCAACATAAGTAAGTAAACTTGTCTGTTTGTATATAAATCACTCAAAAAATGTATTTCTTTTCATATAAAATTTCTCAACAAGTCGCTTGTTTGTGATGTGGAAACATTATATAAATCTATAAAAAAGGCAGAGCTTTGGTATGGTTTCAATTTGAAAATTAACCCTCGTTTATTTTACCCTTTAAAACAAAGTTAAAGACTGAATTATAATTGTCACTATTTCATTAAGCATGAAAATAATTTTTGCACCCCTAAAATTATGCTAATAAATGTCTATGTGGCTTTTAACATGAAGATACCCAAAAGCGGTAAAATCAAAAAACAAAAATTAATCAAAAAAACAAATTTTGAGATTTTATTAAAAGGGTTGAAACCAGTTAACTTGGAAAATTTGCATGGAATAAATTAGATAACAACAGCAAACAAACGCAAGTCAAACAAATTTAATTAACAAACAAAACCTCAGATTTTTTGACACCCATAAAGTATGCTACATTAATTAAAACCAAGTATATTTAAGTATATGAAATATTGGCATTTTTATACAAAGCTTAATAATATGGGGCTTCATAACAACATTTTAGAGCGGCAAACAATTTTTTAATTTATTCAACACTTTCATTATTTTCCCTTTTTGTGTTGGTTACATTAGTTTTAAAAGTAACTTAAAATGTGTGGTACCATTTATAAAAACATCCTGTATATATGCCATAATTTTTCATATATTTTTTAATATAAATTTAGAGTTCAAGCAAAAAAAAAAAGCAAAAATTTATTTCTGTTAACAAAACAAGCAATTGACATCAACAACTACACAAAGCCCCTGTCATCGATGTAGTGAAACAAACATTAATAAATTCGTGAAAAAAAATTAACGATTTTTTTCATGTTTTGTAAAGGATTTGACCCGTGAAAAATAACAAATATATTAAACACGAAAAAAAGGTACTTTGTAATAAAAAAAATATTTTTGCGGTGAAAAGCCAAAAGATATTTTTATACGCCATATGGATTTTACTTTAAAATTAAAAAGGCAATGGCTTGTAAAATGAAAGTTTGCCTGAAACTCGAAACGATGACTGTCTGTTTGATGACTCTTTCTGTTGTTTAGTATTCAATGCCAGTTTTAGGCGCAAGCAAAAAATATATATTTGATTACATACAATAGATTTGTAATGGCTTTCAAAAGGGTTCTAAATATTATATATGCAAAGGCAAAAACGAAAAGAAGGTAGTATGGCAAAAGGCCGGCAGAAACCGTGAACTGACGTGGGAAATGTATGACAGTAAAATTAGATTTTGTAGAAAGAATCAATTGAAAGAAAATGAATCTCTTTTCTCTGCATATTTCAAGGAAAATTCTTTAATATATATATTTGTATATAAATAATATTGAAGAATTCTTTTAAAAACCATATTCTTTCAATAACAGTGAAAAAAAAACAACAAGGAGCTTTTCCTTGATGAATGTCTGAGTTTTACTTATGTGCCAATATTTATTATTTTGCTAATTAAGAGGTTTTCCATATTTTTACAAGTCTCATAAAAAGCCATTTTACTGAACAAGAAAATATTCAAAGTATTCTTAAACAAAATGCATCTACTTTAATAAATGACAAAATAATGAACTTGTGTTTTTTGTTTTTAATATAATAAGGGCCATAATTTGTATTAAACATAACAAATTTTAGGAATAAAAGCATATGAAATAATTGCTTTATCTAATTTATATACATACAACAAAAGCTGGACAATTTATAATACGTTATATTAGGTCGCCAAAAAGTAGGCTATATAATTTTTTCTTTTATAAGTTTTAAAATTTTGGTGAAAAAGGTATTTTTGCAAAGCAGGAAAAAAAGGACGAAGTAATTTTTTTCCATTCATAAATCTGCTTGCTGTAGTTACACTTAAATTACCATGCGAACCAGAAAACTACAAACAAAAAGAAATGAATGCATTACTCTTGAGACAAGGCTACTTTCTAACTAATTCATTCACTTATTTCTATTATCTTTTCTGCTTCAAACTGTTAAAAAAAACTTTTTTTATATTTCTTTTATTATTTTTGTTTTTTTCATTTCTAAGTTTCTAAAGAAATTGAAATTTCATTCATAATAGTTTTTGTAATGGAGTGTTTGCGGAAAAGTTTTCACTGAATGTGGGGTAAACAAAAAAGTGACATATATTTTTGGGTGGTCATAGTTAAATATACATTTCTCTTATTTTTCTATTTTGCGCCACAATTTTTGCTTAATGTGACAGTTGTCGACTTTGAAAGTTTAAACTAAGAAAAAAAGTAAACAAAAATGAAGGAAATGATATAATGACTTTTAGTGGTCCGAAGAAGTGCATAAAAAAGTTAAAAAAATACTATTTGTAAAAAGCTTTAAAATGTCTAAGCGTATCTAAGAATAATTTTTCATATATACAAAAGTAGCATATAAAAAGTTGAGCATACTTTAGAGCGTTTATCTTTAATGTAATGTGTAACATACTTTTGAGTGGAAATTCACAATTTGAAGAATTGCACGCATACACAGTGTTTCAACAAGGTAGAAAAGGAAACATAAGTATATATAAACTTTATTTAAATTTAAGCAAAACCACAATACAGAAAATATAAGTTAAACTACCAACAAATCGTTTTATTATCCATTTTCTGTATTTACCATTAAAAAAATTTCACAAAGGCTATTGGCTAGAATTGCTGGATTCTATATGTTTTCTTCAAGTTATAATAAAACTGAAGGATATTTATGAAAACTTTGAAAAACTTAATACCTGTAATGGTTATTGAAAGTATAATCGACATTTAGCAACAACCAATGAACTCTATTATGTCCTTTTATGTTGAAAAAAAAATCATATAAAAAATAAGCACAAGTAGCAGATAATAAAAAATAAAGCACAGAAAAATGTTAACAAAAGAGAATAAAATAAAAAAAGAAGTCGTAAAATTAGGACTAACTGCAATATCTTGAACCGCCTTTACAAAATAAAAAGCTGTACAGAAAAGCTGTAGGAAATAGTGCTTAATTTCTATTTGACAAATAATACAAATTGAACATTTTTTGAAAAGCCTTTCTGGTTAATATTTTAATTAATTGAAAAATAGGTCAGAGCATAAATAATATTATATAAAAATTGTAATTTCTTAACAGAATAATCAAGTGGTCCTTAGTGATCCACCAGTTGTTGCAGCAGATAAGTACGAAAAATTTTATAAATATAGTCCACATACTATTTTTCTATATATATAATTTATATAAACAATCTAACCTATGCTACCTGAAGACAAGAGTACAGTGACTCAAGTCTTATTGACGTTTGTTTTGAATTTCTCTATTTCAGAAATATTAAAGCAAAGCCAACATTGTAGCATATTTCATCCCCCGGGGAACAGGTTTTGCCTTGGCGTATTCCAAACCAGGGCATTCTGCTTTTCGGGTAAAGAGGGGAAGGAGTCCTTCGTTTGTCGTAGCAAATAAAACTCTAGGAAGCCGATTTACTTATGTTGTGTTGGCTTTCGAAACCCTTACCAATTCGTATTGGTACAAATTGGCAGAACAAGGATCAGCATTGCCCCCGGGTGGTTCTGCTTGCAGTTAAACCAAAGCTGATTATGGTTGAGGTGCCTACCTTGGCAGGAAAGTTATGGCTGTGGTTTAAACCTAAAACGCAGAAAGAGGGAGTTAGTATCCCTGATAATTTTTCTCTGTGCCTTTTTTCGGGGACTAACAACCTCTCGAGGGTCTGTTGCTTATACAACAGATACCTGTACTGTAAGGAACCAGTGGTAATGGTTGCCCGGTGTGTTAGTTTAGGGGCTGCTGCTGCTACTGGGCTTCGGCCTACCAGCTCATTAAACCTTGTCTTCTATGGATCGTTGGGAAAGTGCATATAGGAGGGATTGGAAAGACCCAACTCCTCAACAAGAAGTTGTTCATGGCTACAAACGTAAAGCAAAAATTGCTAACTGTGTGAGCCTCGTTAGCCACACGGGGCATTGCTGGATCATGAATAATTCACTCTGTGGAATTGGCCCATCAGCAGATAAGACCGTATAGGCAGCTGCCGATGTAAATCTTTTTCACTACTGTATCATATTTCGATAGGATAAGGACTTTTGCTAACGACTATGACTTTTGCACTACTCTGTTTATTGTATATTCATTTAAAGTTTAGATAATTAAACAAATTTTATCTTTAATTTTAAATAAAGCCATATATGTATAACTTTGGCATACAAATCAGTTTGATTTTTACTATGAAGTGAGTTATTTTTACTTTGAGGGTTGCTGTGGTTTACTGCTTAATTTCGTAAAACTACGACTTCGAAATCCACTTGAGAAAAGACTAACGTCTTCATTCTACTCATCTCGGTGACTATATCGTTTCAAAGTAATATGACAACAACTTTAAATCCCTTACGTCGATTTGGCATAAGCTGCAAGGCTACCACACATCTCTTTAGTGTCTATTATTATTCGGTTCAAGTCATGGCAATTTGGTTTCCATTGATATTAATTGCTTGCACTTGCTAGTGGGTTTGCTCTGACTAATATCGTTGTGAAAAAGTATCGTTTTTTTCATTTCATGTGAATTGCATTTCATGTGTTTTGCATTTCATGTGAATTGATACTGTCCGAAATACGAAAATGTTACTTATTGAAGTAAATTATATTGGATCTTTTCCTCAATACTAACTCCCTTTAAAACTGCATATTATTTCGGGAAATCGTTTACCTAAATAAATCCACAAGTTTTCCGTGCACAGAAGTTATATCCTCATATTAAGCTTTTAGCTTTAAATAGGATTATGATAGTGGTCATTCAGCCAAAATAATAGAAAATAATTTTGAGCTTTTAAACTCTGAAATTATTTCGGCTTGAAGGCTTGTAAGTGAAAATAATTAAAAGCTTTTTAGAGTTATTAAAATAGATTTTAGGATTAAATCAAAATGTGTTACATCTCCAAAACTTAAAAGCATTTCAAGCTTTAAAAAAAATGTATGTAATTAAAAAAGTTTAGTTAAACCAAACTTTATACACGTACATAACTTTCTAAAAGCTTCTGCGTCAGGCAAAAGCCTGATTACTTATTTAGCCAAAAACTTTTAATTTTCTTATTCTGCCTCACAGTATGCTTTACTTTATAACAGTCTGCATGTGAATAAAAGTACTTAAACATTTTTTGTAATTGTTAAATGGTGTCAAAACTTGCTGAATTAAGAAAAAGCCCCAGTCTGCTAACACAGCAGTATTCATAGCAACACTTAAGAAATAAACAACAATTGTACAAAAGCAAAAAACTGTAGTATGTAGTTGAAGAGAAACTGAAACACGAGTGGAATATAAAACAACAAAATATGAAACGCCAACACGATTTCTCTTACAGATTGCTGTTTTTTTTTTCTTTGTGCGTACCACAAATACTAAAGATTTTCAAGCTTCTTTTCTTTAAGTGTTTATTTGTTTCTTCTTTTTCAATATAATAAAGCGAAGAAACAAAAACAACTATGAAAAGAACTGCAAACAAATGAATGAATGAATTCAAAAAAAACCCACATATTAGAATTTGGTTGTTGTTATTTGGAAATTGCACAAAGTTGTTTTTATATTTTCATTCTGTGGCAAAAGAAAGTTGAAGAAACTCATTTGTTATAAAAAAAAGAGAACAAACAAAATTTTGTAAGTTCAAGTGTTGGCAGGACTTTGAACTCGCCTTATAAGATAACTTGGCAAAATTAAAGCGAAACTTGCAGCAAATCTTAAAATTTAAGATTTTTGGAATAAAATTTATTTATTCTATGCATTTCCAAAAATGATATTCAGTAAAATTTTTGTTTTAAGATAAAAAAGCGAAAAAATACTTTATAAAATTTCATGTTTAGTTTTGCTGAAATAAAAAAGAGAGAAAAAAAAACAAGTGGAATACGCAATAAAAACTTTACATTGCTAATTAAAAATACACAGCATACTTTGAGGCTTAACAAACAGTAACTTTGAAGTTGTTTATATTTTAAGCAAATACTTCTTTAAATAATGTGTTTTTGCATTTTTTCTGAAGTTTAACTTTACCAAATATTTCAAAAGAAAATTACTACAAAATTTAAGAAAACTTAACAAAGTTTTTCTGTAGCAAAGGTTTTCAAATACAAGAAAATAAGCACACACAAATACTTGGAGAAAATCGATCAAAAGTACAGTTTACAACGATGTTTTAATACAAGAGCCTTTTACTCTAGTCCTGGTAGAAAAACTCAATAACTATCAGTAATTTCTTTCACGTAAAGATTAACTTGCTATTTGCTGGCAATTGTAATTGGCTTAACTTTTCGTGCTTTTTTTTTCTCCTTTTTCTTGATAACTCAAGCCCACTTAAAGGCGCCGAACGTACAGAAGGGAGTATTTAGACTTTATAATACAAATACATATGTACATATGTTTTTGTATAACCAACTGCTTTGGAAACAAATTAACTATTTATTTGGGAAGAAAGAAAAAAGAAGAATAAAACCGAAAACTTTTTTCTTTAATCGATAACTCAATAGGAATGAATGTATTTACTTTCCCACAAGATGCCTTTCAACGCAATTGGCGCAGTTTATTTCTTCAAAACAAACTAATTTTTATAGTAAAAATAACAAATATACTGCCTTGTCTTTAATTTGTTGTTTGTACATTATTTTTTTGGAGAAAAATACATTTCAAAGATCTACAAAAAAAATTTCAAAACTATATTACAAATTCCAGTGTCTCCAGAGGGGTTTAGTTGATCCCTTTTGTTTATCTTTATCGCTTAATTTCAATAACAATTATGCTACAAGCTATTTGGAAAAGAGTGGAAAGATAAAAAATGCTTAACTTAAATAATTTCTGAAAAAATATTTCTCAAGAAATTTTATTTTTTTTTTTTAACAAAAACTGCGAAGCTTTTTTGCTTGTCTGTAGTGACAACCAGGGCCTGAGACAGGAATCGATTCTGCGACTTCGCGACTGTTGGTCCGGTACTCTCCTAATCAGCCATCGAGGCACCCATATAGCCTTGCCGTCCCCATTAAACACAATAAAGTTGATTGAATTGGAAGATTTTCGATGTTGTTTTATGTTCATTTATCACATCTCCAAAGATATTTTCATATCTTCTAACTGTGATAGTAAGATCTTAAAGCAGGATTTACTCGTCTGTTGCCTTATGATCATACAAAAACATTTCACTTTTTACTTTTAGAAACTTTTGACATCGATGAAATACACCTCACGCTGAATTTCTTTATTTCTTTGGGTTAAATATTTTTCTGGATAAAGTTTTTTTGATACAAAATTTGATGTCTCTTTCTGTGGGAGAAAAATGAATAAGTTTGTACAGAAGCATCTCAATTTGACGGATCATTCTCATGGCGGCCGTTCATGATGCATGATAATCCGAGTTAAAATCCGAAAATAGGTGGCGATGAATAGCGTAGCGGTTACGAAACAGCTAGTTGCCTCCCAGCTGAAAAAGGTTTGATTATTGTCCAAACTTGGTTTGGACTCAAAATTGTTTTGATAAACAATTATAAATAAAATCCTAAATATTGAATTAAAAAAAAAGAAAGAGTTTGAATTACATATTTATTTCTATATGACTAAACGGTCACCCTGAAGTGTAACAACTTGCAATAATTACAATTTCCAGTCGGCAAGTAGTAAAGCCGACTGTAGCTTTGATATAAAACCGTAAATTTTTAATTTTTTAATTACCTACGTGCAGCCGTTTTATAATTATTATATTATATTATATTATATTATATTATATTATATTATATTATATTATATTATATTATATTATATTATATTATATTATATTATATTATATTATATTATATTATATTATATTATATTATATTATATTATATTATATTATATTATATTATATTATATTATATTATATTATATTATATTATATTATATTATATTATATTATATTATATTATATTATATTATATTATATTATATTATATTATTAATCTCTTTTTTTCACATACTTTGGAATTGTATTTGAGTTATACATCTTTTGTTGTCTCAAACCTTTTTAAACGTACGGTGTAACTCATAGCTTTTACTTACCTAAATAAAATTGTACGCAAAGAAACAACTACGCTTATTATTCTATCGCTTGGAAAACCGATGCCAAAGGTGAATAAATGTACCCGGCCTTAGATAAAGATAATTCCTAACCTCTTTATCTATATTACTCCAGTTAAACAACTCGAACTCCATTGGAGAGTCAAAGTTGTCTTCCCCTTTTTATTGTGCAGCCCAAAGAGGGGAAGTATGAATTAATTATAATTTCTGCAATTGTTTTCAATTATTTTCTTGTTGTCTTTTTCATTCTAAAATTAATGATTAAAGCAAATTTGTGTTGTAGAAAAAACCTTCTTACGAAATCTTAAGAAATAAAAAAAACTTGAACTAATACCCGATATATAAATGTATCTACAAGAACCTAAAATCTAATTCAGAAAAAATTTTAATTGAAAAAGTGTAAAGTTCGTTAAAATTTGTATTGCAGCAATAAGAAAACACATTAAAGTTTAATAGTTAATAATCTTATTTCCTTTTGCAAGTTTAATTTTAGCAAATTTAATCAGTTCACTACAGTATACACATGAAGTAGCCAATTTTAAGCGATATACGATTGGCGATTTCAAACCGCACAATCGTACTTCTTGCATTATACGTTTATCAGAATACCTTTTTGGCGTTTTCAAATCGACAACGCTAAATTCAAGCGATTTGCATTTCTCAGAACATGCCTGACACAGGTGAATTGATAAAGATGAATTGCGTACTGAAGAGCCAGTGTGGAATACATAGGGTGTAAAAGTGGCTTTATGGTTATTTTGCGAAACATACTGGCACTGGAACTATATAATTTTGTATGCTACACTTAGCCAATGTTTGAAATCTAAATATATCATATAGAAGCTTGTAGATAAAGTAGTCTACTTGGAAACACATTTAACGCGGCAGACATATTCTGTTCAAGGAAAATTTTAAGGAATTTGAAAAGCCCTTAATATAACTAAATGTAAAAACAGATTATCTCCGTAATCGAGTCTGGGAACGAAAAGACGGCTGCTGATGTTTAGTGTAGCGACTACGCAACAGCTAATTGTCCCCCAGGCAAAACAAACTTTTCTTTTCTAATTTAATGATCAAAATGAACAAAAGCAATAATTTTACACATAAATATAATTTGAAAACATTGTTTAGTGGGGGCTCAAACCATTTCTCCTAAAATACATTATAATTAATAATTATAATAGAAAAAGTTTTCATGTTAACATAAAAAGTTAAGAAAAAATTAATAATATATATCAAAATTGTATTTCAAAATTCCACAGGGTGAAATTATTTGTGGGCCTTGTGTGGCGTATTGCAAAAAGTTTTTGAAACTTTTTAGAAAATCTATTAATTTATAATTCTGTACAAGTGCTGCCTGCCCACAAATGACTTTTTGCTGAGTTGTTTTTATGATTTTTTCTTTTTCCTCTGGCCAATTATTACAAACTTTAATAATTTAATGATCCGTCTTTTTTATATCAAATAAATTACCAACAAAACATCTCAGTTAATTGAACGTTTGGCTTAAACGAGTATTTTCGTATCCATAATAAATCTGGAGGAAATCAAAAAAATATGTTTTCTCTGGCAGCAAAGAAAAACATCATCAGACAACTAATAAAATTTTACTGCCAGTGGGAGGATTTTGCTTTTTTTTTTTCAGTATCTTTTTCTGACAACCACGACCGTAAAGACTAAAAGAAAGTTGTTGTTAGCTATATTAGAAATTTTGTTATAAATCAAATACGAATACTAAGTTCTTAAAAAACAGGCAACATACTTGTATATTTTCTTTTTTTATCCAAAAAAAAAAAAAAGGAAAACCAATCTTACTGTTAATAATTTTCTTGATGTGCGAGACCTTTTTTTCTTTTTTTTTTTCTTTGTTGATTTGACTGATTTTCAAGTATTTTATGTTTCGTTTCATTTGTTTGTTAATGAAGTTTGATAGATATTTAACAGAAAAATGCCACAAGAAATTGAGGCACTGATATGATTTATTTTTCATGAAATCTATCTAGATTATTGATAGCTATAAAAAAAACATACATTATGTGTCACTTGAGTGCCTTGTCTTTTTTAATAATTTCCGTGTTTTCTTTTAATGTTCAATATCAATTCTTTTTTAACTTACAGTGTGAGAAGTGTTGGAAATTTTATTAGTCTGAGCAGGGTCGAAAGTATATATTTACACTGGGCACTACAACTACTAGTTAAATTTTAACATTTTAAATGCTGATTTTCCTCTTGATTACAATTAAGAGGAAAATCAGCACTGTTCCGGCTTGACGTTGAGTTCTGAAATATACCAAGGCATAATCAAAAATCACTTTCAAAAAATGAAAATCATTATTTCGAGCTTCCATTCCATTTGTATTGTCAACTTATTTTTTCTGTAGTCAGGTTGAAATATTTTCGGAATAAAAATATTCTTGATCAGTATATAGTTTTTTTTTTTTTTATCTTGGACCAGTACTCAGGAGATAGCTCTTAGATATGCAGTGCATTGTTTGTGAACTTAGCACACGGAACGACCAAAGCAAGCATTATCACAGCATTTAAAATGTTGAAATTAAATTAGTTAAAACTGATCAGTGCCCAGTGTATATACCTTCGACCTTCAGACTAACAAAAATTAGTTCAACACCGCCTACACCGCTTTCGCAATTCATCGAGCATAGGTGATGGCTTCTTGCGGTACAAAATTATAACTTTGTATGCTTATTACTTGTTTTAAACATCAAAAAATTAAGGATAATGCGTACAGTTGTGGCATAGAAGATACTATCGATATCGAAGTTCAAATAGAGAACAAGTCCTTTTTTGTAGCACAACTGAAGGCAAAGCAGCCCAGAGAGGACTATAGTTTCATGAAATAATATGATTATTCCCTGGTAAAAGTGTGCTAAGGTAGTTATTTTTATTATTATTATAGTTATTTGAATGGGACGTGACACTCTACGGCCATTTACACTGCGATCATTGCTGATCTATAGTGCTTCCCCTTGCCCCTTCACGGGTTGAGTCCGTCAAGAAACCGGACTAGCTTCTTCATTGGAAGTGATGGCAGGACCCGTTCACTCAACGTATGCACTTGTAGCAGCCAATAGCTTCAGTGTCCCAGTGCCCCACATTAAGTGATCAAGTGATCCATTGAATTCTCTGTATTGGAAATGTCCATCCTGCACAAGTTCTTATGAAACTTATAATGGCCTGTAAGTATACCGGTCAGTATTGTGAGGGTTTTAATGTCCAGTATTAGGGCAAATTCGACCCTCTTTGCATCAAAAAAATTTGAAATTTCTTAGAATATTCAAGACCGGTTGTCTCGTTTATATGTGGCTCCACGATGGACTTCATCCATTTCTTCTCCTCATGAAGCAGACTTTTCTTGAAGGCAAATTTTTGGAGTGTATCCAATGAAAGTCCCTCTGCTTTTTTTTTGGCGTACATGTCTGCTATCTCATTGTAATAATATCCCTGCCATGTCCTGACATCTAGATGAGAGTAATGTAGTTCTGGCTTGCCTGTTCATTTAGCCTGTTGTGACTTTCCAGTTCAAACCTGGAAGTAAAGAGATAACTGCTCCTGACATCTAGATGAGAGTAATGTAGTTCTGGTTTGCCTGTTCATTTAGCCTGTTGTGACTTTCCAGTTCAAACCCGGAAGTAAAGAGATAACTGCTCTTGGCTTTTAGAACTGATTAACTATTAGGTAGTATTTTAAGCAGCATTCTCTTGAGTTCCCTATCGAAAAGTCTATCCATTGCTTCCCTTATTGCATGTAGTTCCACTTTGAAGATTGTGGTGTCGGTACTGAGAGTTATACTCCTGCGTGCTCTGGGCCCCACTATTTCCGCTGCAACTCCTTAGTGCGTTTTGGATTCATCTGTGTACCGCTTTTGTGAACCATCCGGCAGCCACCTCGTGTTCATGCCCCACTCTTTCCTTCTTAGGATCTCTATCTTCTTAGGAAGATGATAAGGTCACTTGTTTGAGACATATCCGTTATGTCTCTGATATTCTTTTGGATTGCAAGATGGCCAATAAGGTTACCTGCCTTAAGTTCCTTCCCTTGTGTTGTTTCGCTTTATTATAATAATGAGGTCGTTACACTTTTTTTACATTATTTTTTTTTTTCTTTTCTTGTAAAAAAAGCTAATGGAAACCCTCAAGGAAACGTCATTAATAACCTATGAAGATTACATCTTGTAGAAGTATGTTGAAAACACCAACGAATGGAATTGGGTCCTTAACAATTTAATTCCATAAAATCAATAGTTAGTAGAACTTACCTGGCAAAATTAAAATGCGTTAAGAAGACTTACCTGAAATTAAAAAAAAAAAATCAAATCAGTAATAAATATTAAAAAAACCTCTCTTACAGATTAAAAGATTTTTTGAAATTAAATTACGTTTAAATTATTTTTTACAAAAAAAAAAAAGCAGACACGTGCATCATGTTCATTGTCTCTGTCACCACAATACAGTCAGTCACAAATATGTGTGTTTGTAGCTCGTTTAAATGTACTTTTCCTTTCATTTTTCTCCTGCTTTCTTCCTCCACTCTAGATATAACAAGTGTGTGTTTTTGATTTCAGGGAGTTGAGGAAAAATAAAAGGAAAAAAAAAAAGAAAAGATAATATCACTTTGTTGCCATCATCATTATGGTGGCGTTTATTACTGTATGATAAAAACGAGGCATTAAGAACAAAATTAAAAGAATTATAAGGGAAAACAAAAGAATATCTTCATATAATATCCTCTTATGAAACCTTAAAAGTGCCGAAGTGTATGTTCCAAGTATGATTATCTTAATTTCATTAGATATCAAACGAAAAACACCAAACAAAATTAACACGCTTTCGCAGTAACACACGCACTTATCAAATACATACATACGCACGAGAAAATAGCACCATAAAAAGTAACGCACTTGAATATAAAAAAAAAGACGTAAAAATATTTTGTTAAATGTTCCAAGGCACAAATTCAAATAGTGCAAGGGGCAACTTGTCTAGTCTAGACGAGGAGCAGTTAAACTTGAAAAGTGGTCTCAAAACTAAGAGTGTAAAAAGTTGGAAAACTAAAGTAGGATTTTAGTTAATGGAAATATAAATGCGTAGTATACCAGGTGTGATCAAAAATAAGGGTTATTTTCAAATGTCGTGAGTTACATATGTTCGATTTTCGCATTTTTTCTTCAGTTATGTTAGTACACATGTCTGTTATATACGTTGGCAATATCAGCCATTTCGGATTGTCAGTTTGTTTTTGACAGATAAAAAGGTTAGTCGTGTTTTGGTATACTCTTCGATTTTTTACTATTCACGAAAAAGAGATCAAAGAAACTGTATTAAGTTTTGTGTAAAATGTGAAATTAAATGTGCAAAAACATCTGAAATGTTGACTAGTCTACTGTGAGCAGAAAACAAGTTCAATTGTGGTATAACCGGTTTTAGGAAGGCCGAGATGTCAATGACGGTGCTCATCCTGGTCGCACGAGCACGTCAACAACCGATGAAAACATTGAAGCAGTGAAGAAAATGGTTTTGGATAATCGTCGAATCACTATCAGAGAGATTGCTGATGATGTTGGCATATCGTTCGGCTCATGCCAAGCAATTTTGACGGATGTTTTACAGTGAAAGGCCAATGTATGCGGCTTGCGCCAACGAGCGGCAACCAACTGTTCTATTTGCCGCTTGAGTTTATTTGTTGCTTCGATGATTAAACAAAAACGCATTTTGATTGTTTTTTTAAAGCCAAAATAAATAAACAAATTCAATTGCTAAAATTTCAAAACCGAAAATTAATTCCTGTCTTCTATTTTTGAAGATTTTTTTCCTTTACTTTACCGAAAATTAATTCCTGTCTTCTAATTTTCAAGAATTTTTTCCTTTAGTTTTTGGTTTGACAAATTGAAGCGGCAAAACAAAAAGTTAAACTGAATTCAACATTGCCGCGTTGTCAAATTAAATTAAATTCAATATGTTGACATTTATGTACGAATATTTTTATGAAAAATATAGCTTTTTGTAAATGGGTCACACTTTTGCCGCCCGCTGCCGCATGCCGATTACATTGGCCTTTCACTATTCGGCATGAAACGTGCGGCAGCGAAGTTTGTTCCAAAATTGATAAATTTTAAGCAAAAACAATATCGCATGGACATTGCTCAGGAGCTATTGAACATCGTTAACGATGATCCAGATTTCCTCAAAAAGGTCATAACTGATGACGAATCATGTGTGTGAATGGCTATGACATTCAAACCAAAGCATCAACATCGAAAAAAGCACGTCAAGTTCGGTCAAATGTGAAGGTTTTGCTCACTGTTTTCTTCGACTCGAATGGCGTGGTGCATCATGAATTTTTACCACTAGGTCGAACGGTCAAAAAGGAATACTACCTTGCAGTTATGCGCTGTTTGCACGAAGCAATTCGTCAGAAACGCGCAGAATTGAGGAGAAAGCAATAATGGATTTTGCACCATGATAACGCGCCAGCTCACACATCGATGCTTGTGCGTGAGTTTTTGGCCAACCACAAAAGCGTTATTATGCCTCAACCACCGGACTCTGCCCCCGCTGATCTTTTCCTCTTGTCAAAACTGAAAACACCGATGATTGGAAATAGTTTTGCTACGATTGAGGAGATAAAAGTAAAATCGAAACAGGAGCTGTTAGCGACACCAAAAAGCGAGTTTCAGAAGTATTTCGGGGATTGGAAAAACGCTGGCATAAGTGTATTATATCTGAGGAGGATTACTTTAAAGGGGACAAGATAGTATAAATAAATAATTTTTGAAAAATTTTAAAATAACGGTTGTTTTTTGCTCAGACCTCCTATAAAACTTATTTAAAAACTTAATTACGCTATTCTTTACAAAAAATTTTAAGATTACTAGCAGTTTATCAAACGCTTTCTTCAATAAAAATTGACTTATATTAGTCTTCAATCAGCAGCAAATATTTTTTGCAAATAAAGACTTTAGTAAACTAAATTTTTCTAATGTGAATTAAATATTACGTAATTAAATATATATTTTTAAATTATTAAAATTTTTGCAGCTTAAGATCTTTTGTTGTTTTCTTATAAAAAAGTAACGTATTTTTTATTTGTTTCGATATTTCGCTAACAGTTTGTTAGCATCGTCAGGAAAATTAAAATGTTAATTTTCAAAATATTTTATTTAACCACAAAATAAGGATTAATTTCTCATCATGTGTTCATTGATTTTTAAACCTAAAATGATTTCCCCTAAACATTTTGTTTAATGTTTTGCCAATTCCCCCTCTTCGTTGGTAACACTTTTAATTCCACTCTTTAATATAAAATTACAAAAAATAAACTAAAGCATACTGTAATGAAATTGTGCCAGCTGAGTGTAGCAAAAACTTTCAACAAGTTGTGCTAAGCACCAACACATAATTCAAGCATTTTAAAAATTAAATATTCATGCTATATATAGCAATTAAAAAACACTTTTCACTTGACAATTATGAATTTTAGGAAAACCGTATTTAATTAATAATTATGCAACAAAAAATTTGTTACTTTAAAAGAAATAAATATTTTTATTGCTTAATCTATAAATTAATTTATCAAAGTCAATTTTATAGGGATTAAGTTTGTGTTAAAAGGAAAGGCTTTGCATTAATATGACATAATCCTTTTCAAAATTAACATGATTTTCAAATATATCACAATTTTTTTATATAGATTTTTATTTTGTTTTGTGAATACTTAAAAGCCTAAACAAACATTCATACGAGTACATCAAAGTATTTAATGGTTTTATGGTGCGTTGTATTCAGTTTCTCTTGTTTGTTTTATTGACTTTTATAGCATACTTATGGGATTTGAGACAACAACATCAACAACAACAAAAATTTCGTGCAAGAGGGTTTGGGTGAAGTTCCAATTTGCTGATATACCTTGTCACATACTTTGAAAAATTCATTTTTTTTTACCAGTGAAACACACAGATCCTGTTGAATTCGGGAGTTTTTTTTACGTACCATGGAGCTGCAGTAATTGTTCGAAGAATATGGTTTTGCCGCCTTTGAATTTTTTCAATGTTTGACGCTGAGGTAGTGCCCCACAACTGAATTCCGTAGCCCTATATAGGCTTTCGGATTGCGTTGTATAACAAAAAATTACAATCCAACTTCGAGGTAGAATTTCTGCCCATAAGCCAATTTAAATGCGCTACTTCAACTGAGCTACTTTCGCATCAATGTGAGACTTCCACGTCAGCCTACGTTCGAGGTGTATACCAAGGTACTTGACTTCATTGTGCTGTGGAATAGATGAGTTAATGATTTGGATGTTTTTTTTCAAAGCGTGAATGTGACATGAGTACATTTTAGTTCATTAACTCTGCTTTTCCAAAATTTTAGCCATTTCTCTAATATTGAAATATATTCCTGTAAATTACGTGAAGCCAGTTGATGGTTTTCATGAATGCTGTGTCATGTGCAAAAGTTGAAGTGTGAATACCAGATCTGGTTGGCATGTCAGAAGCGTAAATTAAATATAAAGTGGGTCCCAGAATGCTACCTTGGGGAACTCCTGCTTCGATTGACTGAGTTGGGTTTATAAAGTCGTCCACATAAATACGTTTCCAAAACCTTGTGAGTGTTTGCAGAAAAGTTTAACTTTGTTTTGTGCATTAGCCCATCGTGCCACACTATCAAGGCTTAGGAAACATTAATGAACAGAGCTGGAGCCAAATCACCGCATACGATATCGAGCAATATTATCGAAATTTTTCATTTTGGTATCATGGCACACGATATCGAATGAATTGTTTTGCAATAATTTAAAAAAGTTAAACAATTTCTTTTTTGTATTCGTACTTTTAGGAAACATACAGTCTTGAATCTATTACATTTTGCTTAAATTGCGATCCGACATGCATCGTTTACCATAATCTAGATGTATTGTAATGTTATTCGATACGATAGTTAATTCGATATCGTATGCGGTGATTAGACCCCTGAACAATATTTGTTGCCCTCAAAAGCCTTTCTTATGACGTTTCTTCTATTATGCTAATTTAGCTCGAAAGCCGAATTGATGATTAGGGATACATCTTACATCATTCAATATTATAATGATGGTAAATAAAACTCGTACATAAAACGTTGGGCTAAAGAGTTTACTGAACCATACATACCTCCTCACACTTGCCAAATATACTCTAGAGAAAAATAATTGTTGCTATTATAAACATTAATTCAGGTTTAGTAAATATTGATTCTTAATAACAAACGATATGTTAAAATTAATGAGTGTAGCAAAAAAAAAAAAAAAAAAAAAAAACACTTTTATTTTCCAATGAAAAGCAAAAGAGGAAAAAATATGTTCATAAAAACTTTTCAAATAACTCTTCGGTATCAGCTGGTATAAATTATGCACAAATAATTCACACCTTTGCAGCAAAAAACTAAACTTTGCACTTTCATCTAATGATTACCTCAGTTTTTAATCAGCCACCCTTCTCTACCTAAAACCTCCCCCCCCCCCCCCCCCCCCTCCCCCTTTTTTCCTCATTTCCCGCTAGCGTTTAGTCTAACGCCCGCTTACAAAGTAAAGCGAAAAAAAGCCATTTGCAAATATAAATTTTCATTAACTTTATTGAAATGCCAATAAAACCCATTGGGTTTTAATTTATATTTGATGGGTGAGAGAAAAAATATCCGAGTACTCGTATATGTATGTATATGGCAAAAGGAAAACAGAGAGTTCCACATTGAACTATGTTACAGTCTCTCTTTCATCTACAGGGTGGCCCAGAAAGACCGAAGTGGTGTGAATTGCTTATAACTTTTTATTTAAGAGATATTTTTTTAATTTTTTTTTTTTAAATACATTAAATTTATGGGGAATATTTTTGGATTAGTTATTAAAAATGATATCCCGCAAGTGGTGGCCATATTCTGCTTCGCACAAATGTGCTCTTTCCAACACATTTTCCATGACCTTTCGCAAAACTTCCGGTGGTATGTTGTTAATTTCTTCTCGAATATTGGTTTTTAACTCCTCAATAGTCCTAGGCTTATTAACATAAACTTTTCCTTTTAAATAGCCCCAAAGAAAACAGTCTGGAGCGGTTAAATCCGGGGAACGCGGAGGCCAATTAAAATTGCTGTTACGAGAAATTATTCTTTCACCAAAGATGTCGCGTAAAAGAGTCATTGTGGCCCTGACAAGTTGAATTTTGTATGGAAACAATCCTATGGTGTGCTAAATTCGCTGCAGCGACGTCCTTGAGAGGCCCAGTTGTGACGAACGTCTCATGGTTGATGTTTCTGGATCCTCCCGAATACTCTCCTGTACCACTTGAATATTGTCAGCCGTGTGGACAGTTCGGTGTCTGCCGGGACCAGGAAGGTTCCTTACTGCTCCTTGTTCTCGAAAATTTGCAACCAGACGGTTTATTGTTGACTGAGAGGGTGCAACCCGCACATTAAATTGACGACGGTATGCACGCTGAGTCAACACAATGGACCGTTGATTTGAAAAGTAAATTTCAACAATTTGGGCACGTTGTTCAATTGTGTATTGCTCCATTATAAATTATCCAAGTCTTCTTTACAAAATACTGAAAAGAAAAGAAAAAAAAAATTATAATAAAAAAGTTATAAGCAATTCACACCACTTCGGTCTTTCTGGGCCACCCTGTATGTGCGTGTGTAAGCATGTTTATGCACACAAGTGTGTTAAATTAATGTGCATTGTGGATGTGTGTGAGATAACGTCCATATATAAATGTGTGCGGGTAGGTCTCTGTGTGTGTGTGTGTGTGTGTGCATTTGTGTGTATATTTTTGTGTAAATGACATTTTAGTGCAAGGTTATTTTTATGTTTGGCTTCGAAATGGAAAAAAAAATATAATTTAGTTTACATTCGTTTTTATTTGCTGTTTAAACCAACTCCCTGGCACTCTTTACATGGCAGGTCGTTGAAATAAAAAAGTGTTAGTGAGCGAGCGAGCTTTTAAATTTACCACTTCAAACAGAACTAGACTACAGTGCTGGGTATTTTGTATAAAATGAAATGTTTATTTAATTGGAAATTGCAGTTTGTACAAATTAACATTGTAGGCGAAATTTTGTTGTGTTGCAGCACATAATATGTATAACGAGCACTCCTACAAATTATTTTACTCTTACATCTCATTAGAGTTGAGTCGATTTCATTACCATCTTCAATATAATTAAAATTATCATTAAATGTTGTTGTTTTGCATTAAGAAGACATGTGTCGCACCATGACTCTGGGCAAAATGTACACAAAACTTGGAGTAGGAAAACGAATCGAAAAGCTCAAATTAATTATTTATTTATTGTGGGTTTCAAGTTTGTAATTCATTTTAATTCACATTTGATTAATTAATATAGATAATCTGTTAACAACATACTTTATAAAAAATTTATCAACTAAAAATTATTACTATCAAAGATTATTCGATTTTTGATCAAATAAAAAAACAGTTTGCCAGAAGAAATTTGTGGCTTAAAAAACGTTTCTATAAAATATTTAGCAATAAAAATTAGTTTTTTTAAAAAAAGCTTTTATCTTTCTATAAAAAAATTTATCTATTAAAAAAATTTTTTAATAAAAATTTATTCATTGAAAAGATTTTAAACGTACGATTTCAAAACTAGCAGTTCTTCCATTGGATTCAACTATTGAAGTCGAAAGGCCTCCAACGAGGGGAGGATGTTCACTGCAGATCCGGCCCTGCTGTTATTTGTTTCTTGAAATTTGAATGGCTGTAAATATGTTTCATACTTTCTGTTTATAATTTACTTTGCATTGTCTCTTGTTGCAATTTTTGCTTGCTATAACAAACATACATATGTACATGCAGGCAAACATTTATTATACTGAACTGGAATAAAACAAAAGTGTACTGTTACATCTTTTTCTATAATGATCATTAGCTTTGTACAATTCATCTTCTTTAAATAAAAATTATTGAAATTTGTTCAGTCTACTAAAAGCGAGAAAAAGACCAAACCGTTTCTTTTTAGTTATAGAGATTTACTTGATAAGATTGCAGTGGCCTGCAAAAAAGCTTGTAGGCACAAAACAGTGATAATTTGTTGTTTATAAATATTATAAAAAATAAAAAAATACAAATTATCGAAAAAGTTTTTTTTTGTAGGTAATTTATTCGATTTAAAAATTTTGTATAAAAACTTCGCAGGTAAAAAATATTTCAAGACTTAAAAATTGGTGTACAAAACAATTTGACTTCAAACTTTCAGGGCTGTTCTACAAATCACTTTTTGTGAAAGTGATTTGAAGTCAAAAAAAGGTCACAAAATATTTTAGATTTTTGTGATTTTAAACCGGTAAGCTAACTTGCTTTTTGCTAGTACTTTCTTATAAATTTCATAATTTATTACTTTAACAACTTAATGTGCTTTCTATTGATTATTTAAGTAAAACTATTTATTATATGCAAAATAATTGACAACATTAAGAAAAAACTAGATACGCTTATTCCGTAGCAAAATTTGTTGTATTTTGTGATTTAATTTATCTTGCTTTACCTCTTATACATATTTATTACAAGATATTAACCTTGTTTTGCAAATAACACCGCGAATAAAAAAATTCAACCTGAAAATAAAAATGTCAGTAAATTGAAGCAAAAAACAGAGTTTTTTTTTGTGCTTCAGAAGAGTATAAATCACAAAAAATTGCAATTTGCAGAACAGGCACAAATCATATTTGTGCTTTTGAAACGGCATGTGCTTTGAAACCACGTGAGGTTTAGAACAGGCCTATATAAGTAATTCATCGAATAAAACTTCCTGTAGAAAGTTGGGTATGTGTATACGTGTTTCTTCTTTATTTTTATCTTTTTTCACCGTTGTCCGTGTTTTCTTTATATGTTCAATATTAATATTATTTTTAATGAATTTCATTAGCTTGTAGTGTGGAAGGTGTTGGACTAAATTTTGCTAATCTGAGCAGTGTCGAAGGTATACACTGGTCACTGATCAGTTTTAACTAATTTAATTCCAACGTTTTAAATGATGCAATAGAGTTTGTTTCAGTCTTTCGTGTTGTTATCGTTAATATTTCGCGAACACTACTCCCTCTTTCCTCATCATCATACCCTATTTTCCCAGTTCCAGTACAATGTAGGGGCCATCCCCTGAGTACTGGTCCCAGATAAAAAAAGAAAACAAAAAAAAACATTTACGAGTATATTACTAATTCTCAAATAATTTGCGCCTAAAAATTTTTGTATTAAAGTTTAACGATCAGCATTTTTTCCAAACAAAATCTTCCCAAACTGTTCTACGAATCGTTAACGAATATTTTTTGCCGATTAAAAAAATTTGCTGCGGCAAACTTATGAATTGAAATTTTTTTTATGTTTTATTGTTGATATAAAAAATATGCCTTTCGCAAACACAATTCCTTTTTATTTAATATAATGTAGTTTACTTCACTTTTCCGGAACCAGCCAGATTGTCCCTATTACTCTCTTCGTCCATTTTTGTTTCATACGAGTATTACATAAGGCATCGTTTTAAATTTATTTATCTGCATTTCTTATCTGTATGTGTCCGCTAGCTTTTGGAAATTCAGTACGCTTGAATATGTTTTCCACAAAAATTTTTTACCTCCTGCATTGGGGTGATTTTTTTGTGGCAGCATTTCTGTTTTTTTTTTTTTATTTGGGAAAGAAATTTACGGGTAATTAGCTTTCATGTTGCCAAACACATTTCGTGGTATTTTTCAGTAAATATGCATGCAAATATGTATGTAAATACTTGCTTGTGTGCAGATATTTGAATGTCAACCGTTTGGTTTGATTTGCATTTCGTATTGACAAAAAAAAAAACCTTTTGGATATCAGTTTGATTAAATTTGTTTCTGTTTGTTTACTGCGTGATGTGTTGCTGTGTTAAAGCACAGTGAAGAGTTATAAATGTGTTTGAGATTGAAAATGTTGTTTTTGAAAATAAATTTTTGCGAGTTTTCAGAGTTTTACTGGCGCAAAATAAAATTCAATAGTTAAAGCAAAAAACAAAATAACAAAGATCTTTTTATTAATACCTAGAGATCTAAAGGGGCAGAATTATTACACACTTTATGGCTTATAAATATATTACTTATTTATGGGAATTTTTTTTACTTATTTCTGTGAATATATTAATTACGAAATAAACAAACCCGTCTCAGTTAATATCTTTTATAAAATTGTGTTATGCCTGAAAGTATGCTTTTAAATAAGTACACAATAACCCTAAATAGCGTAAAAAAATGTTTACTTTTATTGAAAAGCTTTTAGATTCATTTGTTTTATAATAAAGTATAAATTAAAAAAAAATATATTTAATAATTGTTTAATATGAAAAAATTATTAAAGTTGTTTATTCTCTTGTTGCTTCTTAACCACCACTTTTTTGGTTGTTGTCGTTTTGTTGCACTTGGAAAATTTGAAATTAAAGCCCCAAATTACAGCTCTCACTTAAAAGGTACAAGCATTTAATGACATTTAATTTGAAACAACAACTGAATTGTGTTCTTTGTTGTTATACTCCACTGTAAAATCTTGAAGAAAAACATCCTTGAACTTTTTTTTTTATCACATTACAGTGTGTCTTGTTGTTAGTACAATGTGGCATTTCCTCTTCAAGTGGTTAAACTATTTCAACAATTACAAACTAATTAAGGTTTTAAAATGTTATGAACTCTTTTCTCCCTCCGACCATTAAGACTTTTTCTTTTATTTGCTTTTTCCTTCGCCTCTACATTATAATTGGCATGGCTTTTAACTACAAAATTACAGTTTAATTTGTATTTAAACGAATTTCTGAAAGCTATTGTAAATATAAATACCCATAACAAGGTTTTCAATGCATCAGTGTTGCAACACTGAGCTATTTTGAATAAGTTTTGTTTTCTTTTTGAAGCTCATTTCTTTTGAATAATTTCGTTTAATGAAATAGTGAAAAAATAAATTTGGAATTTTTAAAACAAAGCTGGACAACAGAAAACGTTCACAGTTAAATTACTAAAATTAGCAAAACCACAAAAGTAAACAATTCTTAAAAATCTCTTTTACCAAAATTCGGTAGTGAAACTTTCTTTTAAAGCAATTTTTATGCAAAAAATTTTTCAAAAATCTTTTGTCTTAATGTAACATATTTTTTTTTTTTTTTAATTTATTTTTTTATTTTTTTTAAGCATTTTTTTTATTTATTGAATCTTCAAAATGAAGTAACAATAAGTATTCAAATCTTAATACTAAATTTAAAATTAAAAAATGTGATTCTTAAGTCCAGCCAATGCTAGACAAAAAGTTTTATTATGCGGGAGCTATTTCGGTAAAATCACCTATTGAGCAATCTGATGGTGGCAGCGGTATCCCTGCTTTTAAGCCGAGTGTGGCCGCCAAAATTAAGTATATTGCGCGCAAGAGGGTTTGGATGAAGTTCCAGTTTACTGACATACCTTGTCGCGTACTTAGAAAACTCCTCTTTTACCAGCGGAACACTCAGATCTTTATGAATTCGTGAATTTTTTACATACCATGGAGCTGCAGTAATCGTTCGAAGAATTTTGTTTTGTCGCCTTTGGATTTTTTCCATGTTGGACGCTGAGGCGGTGCCCCATAACTGAATTCCGTAGCACCATATAGGCTTTAGTATTGCGTTGTATAACAAAAGTTTGCAATCTAATTTCAGTGTCGAATTTCTGCCCATAAGCCAATTTAGCTGCGCTGCTTTTAGTTTTAACTGAGTGACCTTTGCTTCAATGTGAGACTTCCACGTTAGCCTACGGTTCAGGTGAATACCAAGGTGCTTGACTTCGTTGTGCTGCGGAATAGGTGAGTTGTTAATTTGGATAGGCGGACATGTTGGCCTACACAGTGTGAATGTAACATGAGTACATTTCTGTTCATTAACTTTGATTTTCCAAAGTTTTAGCCATTTCTCTAATATTGAAGTATATTCCTGTAAATTTCGTGATGCTAATTGGTGGTTTTCATGAACACTCAAAAACGCTGTGTCATCTGCAAAGGTAGAAGCTTGGATTCCGGATGTCGTTGGAATGTCAGACACGTAAATCAAATATAAAGTAGGCCCACATATTTTTTTTAAATAAATTTTTTTATAAAGCATTTTTGTTATCAATAAATTTTTAGTAAAAAATTATTTCATTCAATAATTTTCTGTAAAATATGTTTCCTACCGATAAAATTTTTGTAAAGGAATCTGTTTCGTTAAATCTAATATACAAAACTTTAGCTGTCGATTAATTTTCACAAAATATTTTTTCTCTAGACGGATTTCCTGTAAAAAAGTATTATTTGCTAGCGACAAATTTTGTTCTAAAACAATTTGCCATAGATAGATGTTATATAAAAATTTTTTATATCGATAAATTATCTGCAAAAAAATCCTATTAACAAATTTTCTGCTAGTGACTTTGATCGATAAGTATATTTTTGGGCTTGATTTCAAAGAACGGAAATTGGAGTTTGATGCGCTTAATTCCAAATCTGTTTTCAGTTTTTCAATCGTTTTTTTCAGCACTGATTAGTTTTATAGCACTGATTAGTTTACAGCACTGATTTGTTTACCCCAAATATTTGTCGACTACGCTAATGTACATGGTAGACCATAGCAACAACGCGGGCGGAGTGATCGGAGCAGAGATTTTGTATCATGGCATGCTTTAGCGTAGCACAACGCGTATTTTGCGTACACAAATAGTAGCGCAACAACGATTCTGTGACTGAAACTAAAACTTTTGTTATCATTCTATTATGCGCGATAGGAGTCATTCTCCACTGACTCAAACAATTAAACACTAGGTCCAGAAGTTCCAGGTGATTGGATCAATATTATCAAAACAACGATTTCAGCGCCCTAAAATATCGAGGGGAGCGGAAATCGTACAATGAATATGAGCATCAGTTCGAGAATAACCCAACCTCTCTGCTCGTAAACGGTCTGCATTTTAAATATGCCTCGATCATATCTAAATCGAATTTTACAACAAGATGGGGCGACATATCACACGTCAAATGACTCGTTGGCTGCAGTTCGTCAAATTTTTGGACACAAAATCATATCGAAAAGACGTAACATCAACTGACCTCCCCTTGGCCCAGATTTGTCTCCAATGGACACTTTCGTTTAGGGATGTCTAAAAAGCAGAGTTTTCAGTAACAACCCCACGATCATTACTGAACTAAAGCAAAATACACGCGAAGAAATGCAAATCATTTCAACTGATTTTTCTCCAAGAAAATCGGATGTTCTAAACAATATTTTTTTATTAAGAGGAGATCATATTCCAATTTATGCTTTACCTGTGTATGGCCCAGTTTTAGAGATTTGTCTGCAAGAAAATTATATTCCAAATTAACATTCACTGTTAAACAGTTAACAGAGCTCCTTTAACGAAAAAATTGCGAATATGGTTTATGTCTGTACTATTGAAATTTAAAATTTATCTGCACACACATTACTACTTGTTGGAAATTACATCACATAAATGCGATTTTTGTTCGCTTTGGCACTGATGTAACCTAGACCGAAAACTTTCCAGGACCACTCTACTTTTGTAATAAATAAACTATTTTATAAACATGTGGCTGTTTGTTTTTTGTTGATGTTAAGAGACTTATGGTCCACCCTGTATTTCCCTAATAACAGTTTTGCTTATTTCTTAGCGTTTTGTAGTTATTCAGAAATAAATAGCGAAATCAATATCAAACGCAATAAGAAAAAATTTTTATATTTATAATATTTTATATAATTTTTTTTTTAACTACACATCTTTAGAGTTAAATAAGCTAGATATTATTCACAATTGAAATAAGATTTTAATTAAGCTCTTAAAAAACTATAGAGACCACTAAATTTTATATAAACGATATTTTGACTGTTGTACGAGTACAGTGTGGTTTTCATTATCAAGAATTGTTAAAAACCCATTTCATTAAAAATCTCATCAGAAATAAACTAAAAAATGTTAAAAATATTCGTATTTCTAAATTTTATTACTAGTCTTTTATTTATCAAACAGTTTTGTTTTTAGTAAAAGTTTTATCTCACAAATATTTATTGTAAAGATGATATTTAAAATTCAAACTACTTTTTAAATAAAAATATTAAGAGTAAATAAATTTACTTTTCTCTCGTAACAGAATAAATAATTTAATTTGAAATCATATTCCAATTACTAGATTTTATTTACCTTAAAAATAGTTTATTAACTTTGCATAAAAGTAAACGAGTTTTGAAATTTTAAACAAATTAAAAGCATACTTTCAGGTTGTATATAACATAATTTATTTTATTAAAATCTGAAGTACTGCTGGGGGAAAGCAAAATCATTTGGAAAATGTTGTCAAACATTTAAGTTATAAATTTATTGGTTTTCATTTCATTTAGGAGACTTTATTAGCTCAATATTTAACCACAGAAATAAATATTTATAATTGCTTGGAATATTTTCTTTAGTTTCAGAGAGAAAAATATATATGAAATTTAAAATTATTTTTTAAGCAAATTTTGCAGGATATTATTTTTAGTTTATAAATGGCAAAGTTATTTGTCATTTGTAAAAGAAGTTTAAGTTTTTTTTTCGTACTAAGGTTTTCATATTTTAGTTTTTTATGGTTTTTGAACCGCAAGAAATTATTTAATAATCTTTTGTAGTATATTATTATAAATGTGAAAGTAACTCTGTCGGTCTGTCTATCTCTCTGCTACCTTTTCACGCCTAAGCCACTAAACCAATTTATATGAAATCCGGTGCAGATATTTTGGAGTCTGAGGATCAACATAGGATAGTTTTCTTTCTGAAATTTAAGCCACAAAGGGGTGAAGGGAATGCAAAATACAAAAATTAATTTTTTGATTAAACCCGTCACCGTGTTTAGGCTTCACGTTGAATTTTGGGACACCCTATATGTGTAGTCTTGATTTAATAAGAAAACTTGTTTCTTTTAGTTTCGTTTTCGTGTCGCAAAGGGTTAATGAAAACCACTGTTCTCTGCAGACAAAGTCGCGTTTTTAAGCTAGTTATATATTTTTGGCAGAAGCTTTTTTTTTATTATTTATGAGTGATTTTTTTCATTTAGCTTTAAAATGCTTTTTTTGTGCTGAATCAGTTTAAGTTTTAAATTACATCTTCATAGCAACAATATATTTAAACAAAGCAGACTTTATGAGTACATTTGTTTTTGTCAGAATCCAAAGTTATGAGACAAAACATAAATCATATAAAATACTGCGGTTTTTATCTTTCTCGTTTTATTTAGGTGCCTCTTAATTAATTAAAAAAAATACAATTTATTTGATGTTTAAAATAAAACACAGTCTAATTAAAAAGTCTGGCATTACTTTAATAGCGACATTAGCATAAATTTCATGGTGTACAGGAATGAGGGTTTGAGGCAGAATCTGGTCCTTTTTAAAAACGTACATACGTATATGGAAATAAAAGTAACAACTAAATTAAAGAACAATAAAAAGGGACATATTTTTTCCTTTTCTTTTTTTTTTTTTTTTTTTTTTTGTTATTTTTGTGTTGACTTTTATATTAACAATGGGATAATTGCTGAAATATTTTCAATAATTTATGTGAAAGAACGACGAAAACTGAAATCGAAATATATATTGACAGCATTACCAATAGTAAGTGGTTAATAAGTTTTTGTTGAGCCTTTATATCTTTTCAAATAAGACAGTAGGGTATCCAACTCTATTGACTCACCGGAGCATCGACGCAGTGTAGGGTGCGTTACTCTGTTCTATCGTTACTACAATGGATTTTGCTCTGACGAGATTAGGGATCTTGTTCCCGAAACTTGCACATTTTTACATAGCACGCGTTCATCGTCCAGAGCTCATCTGTTTGTTGTCGATTGCCCAGGGAATCGTACTAAGTATTACAGAGAGATTTCGCTTTTCAGCCCTACGCTTTGCTTGTGAAATTAGTTGCCTGAATAGGTGTTTCCTGTCTGTTATGAAGTTGGAAAGTTCAAGTCAAATGTCCACAAACACTACTCCCTCTTTCCACCTCCTCACTAGCTATTTTCTTAGTTCTGGTACAATGCACTGCATATGTAAGAGTTATCTATCCTCTGAGTACTGGGGCCAAATCACCGTATACGATATCGAGCACTATTATCGAAATTTTTTATTTTGGTATCATGGCATACGATATCGAATGAATTATATTGCAATAATATTAAAAAGTTAAACAATTTGTTTCAATTACGATCCGATATGCATCGTTTGCCATAATCTAGATGTATCGTAATGTTATTTGATACGATGGTTTATTCTCATATCATATGCGGTGATTAGACCCCTGGTCTAAGATAAAAAAAAGAGGGAATACCAACATAATTTTTTGAAAACAATGAAGTATCTACGCGTATATACAAATAGGCAAAAGCAAAACCTTAAAACCCTTTTCTTCTGCTATTTATAAACCCATATTAACTCTTTCACCGATTAGTAGATATTTTCGCGTTTCAGTGCGCTGTAAATCCTAAAATCGGTTCAGTATTTAAATAATAAGACAAAACTACGTAAATACCGCATGGATGTATGTATATCATATTGAATCACAAACAATCATAATACCAATTTTTCTCAATGTAGACGAAACAGCCTTTGAAAATACGGTTATTGTTTTATAGTCAAATTGAGGTCGACTGTAAAGAAATCCGTCAGAAAAAACTTTACAGTGACTGAGTTTATTATCCACTATACTAGCATCTAAAATTAGTACAAATCAAATAGCTTGTTTTTTGTTTTCAAGCTGTATATATGTCGTCATTTCATAGGAGCTACTCTAATCGTCAGTAGTCTTGGAAATTTTGAAAGATATTGCCAAACATTTAACTTTATATAACAATAATTTAAATAAATTATTGAGAATTTAAAAAGAAAATACTTAAACCATACCCGTCAAAATACAAAAAAACAATATTTTTATTTTTCTCCTACCTCACCTCTACTTTTCTTTACACCTTTCAAACAAATGAACAACCTTTGATTGCAACGATTTGTTTTAAATTATATATAAAATTGTATAAAGTTATTTATTAAATTATATAAAAGATTATAACAACAAGCTATTATACATTTTTTGCATCAAAACAGCTGAAAATTACACCTCATTGCTAAAGAAATATAAAGAAAGAAAACATTATCGACATTACAACCTTAACCCCGGACCAGGATAATCATGTCCGGACCAGGAAAATCATCTGATGCCTCACGCAATATTCTAATTCTTGAAATATATTAAGTGTATAACCAGTTAAATATTTTTTTGCAAGATAAAATATATTGAATAACCCTGCTTTTAAAATTTGGCACTTATTCTACAAACGCTAGCATTAACTCAAGAGTGTAAAAAAGACATGCCAGTTATGGGCATGCATCTCCGCATACATGTTAATTCGAAAACCATTTAATTCAGAATATATAACTCTTTTCTATACACTTCCGTAGTATATGTTTTTTGAATATTTTCATTCTTCTCATCTTTGTCTTTGAAATGGTAAACCAAATAGGAAATGCATTGAGAAAAATTGGTATTATACTAGCAACTTGCTATTAAATAACCTAGAATTTCATGATATCCTTGAATTTTGTTTCATTACATCTTAATGCTAATTTCTATTTCTTAGAATCAGCAGTATATTTACATTTTCCAGAAGCGTTTATCAAACAGATAGCATTACTTCTTGCCGCAAATAATAATTAATTAGTATTGAGTTGAAAAAAAAAATTCAACTGCGTAAAATGAATGCTTCACAAAATTTCATTAAACGCCTACTAGTATGCTATAAAAATTCATTTGCTTCTGCGAAAAAGTTAATTCAAAAATGTTTTAAACTCCACTTAATTTTCGTAGATTTATACAGGGTATTTTTTTACGTTACATAAATTTAAATAATAATAAATTTAAACATAATAAAAGATCTATTTCAATATCAATGAATTGTGATGAAAATTTTATGACACTTATATTTACATGTTTTTTCGGCCATAAGACCGCCATCACTGGCTCATACAAGGCGCAATTTGGAACATTAATTTCATAAATTTTTCGCAGTATTTTCGTATGTTATATAATAATTTTCAGAAGTTCAATTGTACTGAAATATTGATGGAGACTAGTGAGTTTACATAAACCCAAAAAATAATGCAATTATTTGGACTATTTTATGAAATTATTCTTTTAACAAAAGTTGCTTTAAGTAAATTAACAGTGGCATACGGTGTTTCGTATGTACTTCCGTTCAACTAGATTATTGCAGGATAGTTGAGATACAAAAAATGCTTAATATTGTCCTTATTCTACTTACTTTTCGTACTGCCAGTAACATTCAGACCATCATGGTTTTGAAGAGCACCAAATAATATTTTTCTTTGGATGGAATAGAGCATTCACAACAAATTGTGGATTGTACTTATTCCAAGTACCATAATTCTGCTTATTTAGTCACCTATTCAAATGAAAATGGGCTTCATTGGAGAACAAAATTTGAATGAAATCTCAATACTAATGTGAATTAATTAACAGAACCATTACTTTCAAGCTTTGCCCGGGGGTAAGCCTAGGCACAATAAAATATCAAACTGGAGTGAATAAAAAGCGACTATCAGCTGATAAATGGCTAGTCACAGATAGCAGTATTGCCAACTCAAAGTCTTAAAGCTCTAGAAAACAGCCAATATTTTTTCTAGCAAGAGCATTGGGTAGTTTTTAAGGAACTTTAAAATGTCAAAAGCAATTCATATTACATAAATACACAATAGGTCAGTGTTTTTGAGTCTGTCGTAAACTAAAAACGTACCACCTTTTTTACTTATTAATTAAAAAATTTTTATCACTTCGAGACAAATCAAGAAATCTTCCAAACTGTAATAAAAACGTGTTTTGCTATATGTACTAGTACATATGTTAAATGAATAAAAAGCGCATGGAGTATTGTGTTGAAAATTGTTCAAACTTTAATCAAAATATGAATAGCAACTAAATATGAAAAGCAACTTTTCATAAAGAAATCACAAAATGAAGAGGAAAATTCCATTCTGAAACGTATAAGTATGCTCGTTTAAACGAGGGTATGCTTAATAAGAACTGGACCTTTAAGAAATATTCAAATTTGTTTTATTCTCCCATTAATGAAATCAAAAGACTTTTAAATAAAATAAAAATTTGCCTTAAAAAGACAATGTTCCTTCTCTGCTGTTCTACGAAAAGTTTACTAAACTTTGTTAAATAATTTTCCTAAAGCTAATTAATTCTTTTTGCAAAACTTTCCAAATTCGTTGTTTGGGTTTTGTTGTTAATTGAAGACGTTTTTGTTATCATTTCCAAGATAATTGTTGTTTCGTTTTAATGAAATTTACCTTTTCTATTAGCAAATCTAACCTTTTGGAAGATATTAATAAGCTGAAGATTTTGTGTCTGCTAAACCGCTGACTTTAAAGCAATGATAGTGGTTGCGTCTACATAATGAATACAAATGTACTAATTTATTGCGTAAATTTGTTATATTTAATTCTTGTTTAATCTGGTTCGTTGACAAAAACGCCTTCATTATTGAAAAACAGGAAATTAAATTTAAGTGCTTATTTGAAATGATTACATGTTCAGAGAAGTTTGAACAGGATTTTCTAATAGGTACCATTTAGTGGAAGTTAAACCTGAAAGTATACTTTAAAATTTGCAAGATTGATTATGTGAAAACTATATTTATTCACGACGAAATCTATGTTGCCCTCTATGTTATTATTCTCAAGAAATTATGCTGTTTATGTTCTAGTTTAAAACGACCGTCTGTAATGACCAGTAGATTATCATTCAAAATCATACCGTAAAATATTGTTTGTTAGATTAATTGCCTAAAAATTATTTATATAAATCTTTGTTAATATGTCTTGTCTTAAAGCTACAATTTTTTATATAGTAGTGTGTTGTCTTCCATTCTGTGCACACGTCTTTTATTACTGCTGTCCGTATTTTCTGTATATCGCTCCTTTATTGCAACATAGTCATAACTCAAAAAAGCTTGTTTCGAGAAAAACACATTTCAAATTTTTAGTTTCTATACAAGTCTTAGAAATTTTTTTAGAAAATATCTCCTAAAGGAAACAGTTTAAAAGTAATTTCAATAAATCTTTGGCACGATATAAAAGGTAGTACTGTTAACAATTCTGCATTATTAACTCGAAAAGCTCATTTTTTGAGATATGACTATGTTGCAATAAAGGAGCGATATGATCACTATTAATTTCGTATGAAACCAAATTGCACGGAAAAAGGTAGCAAGCTGTGTACATGTGTTTCTTTTTTCCCATTTTTTTACCGTTTTCCGTGTTTTTTTTTGTGTTCTTATTAATTTCTTTTGAATGCACTTCATTACCTTATAGTGGGAAAGGTGTTGGACTAAATTTTGTTAGTCAGAGCACTGTTGAAGCACTGATCAGTTTTAACTAATCTAATTCCAAACTTTTAAATGCTATCATAGAGTTTGTTTTGGACTTTCGTGTTCTTATTGTTCAAGTTAAACCTTCACAAACACTACTCCCCCTTGCCTCTTCCTCATAACTTATTTTTCTAATTCCAGTATAATGCACTGCGTATGTACCGGTCATCCCTGAGTACTGGTCCAAGATAAAAAAAAAATATTCAAAAATTCAAAAAAATTATCGAATAAAAAAATCGATGATTCGTTCACTAAACGAATCAATTCTTTCATATATGCCCATATATAGACTAATAAGAAACATATTAAATCGATTATTCAATTAAAAATGCAATTATTCGTTAAAAAAAATGCTTTATCAAATATGACGATTAAGTACTGTTCAAAAGATGTGGGTGGCAGAACAAATTTATTTGCTAATAAAAAACCGCCTTTTACAAGTACTCCGATCTGTAATTGAATAAACTGTTTATTCTGTCTATAACTCGAAAAGGTTATTTTAGTAAATAAATAGTAAAAGTAAATTTTGTATTGTAGGATCATAACTACAACTTTATGATCGGAAATTTTAAATCATTATCAGCAAAATGTTAGTTCGATTATTCGTTTATAAAACCAAACGGTTAGTATGTTTGTTACTCTACACACTACTATTACTCTGCCATACTAACTGCTTACATATATACAGAATCATATAACTAGAATCACTCAATTACGAATTTGAATAGAGTTTTCGATTATTATTCAAAATCACTTTATATAAATTATTTTGTTTGACAAATTTTATTATCCGCTATCAAAAGCTTGTTATTTACTATCTACGTGGAATAAATCAACTAATTTCTCCAACACTATTCACTATTCACATTTAGAAAATTTCAAACTGTTCTTCCATTAATTGCTTACAAATATGCCGATTATTCGTTTACCAAAATTTTTTATGCTCCATATTTTCTTTCATAAGAATTGAAAGCTCTTTCTGAAAACTTTAATGTGGATAGTCGATCTGTAATTCGTTAAAACTATTCGATTACCCATTTGCTAAAATGTATTAGAATATTTTTGCAGGCTATAAATTAAAAATATACAAAATTTAAAAGAAATTACGAAGTCGGTTATTCGAATGATGTTCGATTAAAAATAATCGATTAACTAATTAAGGAAAAGTAAATTTTTTTTAATGAATTCACTTTTATTTTTTTTTTTTTTTAATTATTTTAATCTTTCAAATTGCTTATAAAACTTGTATGGTTTATTCGATTATTCCATTGTTACTCGATTTGAAATAGTCAATTAATTGTTGATGATAAATAAATCGCTTATTTATTTAATCATTATTTTTAAATGAATATGCTATTGTTTAATCTTTCAAAATGAAAATGTTTGAAAAAAGAGGCCAGCAAATTTTTGTTTTAATCGATTACGAGTATTTCTTTGCATTAGACTTTCGGGTGGTTAAATTTTAATAGCCAATGTTTAATATCAGCCACACCTAAACGTCAAGTTTTTTTCTGCGTTTCATTTGAAATTTCTCAATTTCAGACTTATTCAATTTGAACCATGGTAATATACGCGAACGAACCACCCGTTTAGGTTATTCAAGCTTGTTATATAAAATAATGGTCAAATCAAAGTGCATATCATGCACTTCGTGTTTTTTTTCGGTAAATTTATTCGTCCAAATGTGCGCACAATCAGAAACCCCGTGCAAAAATTTTAGCAAATCGGGTCTCTAACGGATGTGAAAACATCAGTGCATGCTAATGCAGCTCGTTCTGAAGAAAATATTGCTGCTATTCGCAATAGTGTGACTGAAGAAACGCCCACTTCAACTCGTCATCGTGCCCAACAATTACACCTTTCACGCACACCGTTAATGGACATTATGCATTAAGACTTGCATTTACATGCTTACAAGGTGCAATTGACTCAAGAACTAAAATCTCTTGAGCATTCCAAACGTCGTCAATGGTCGCCAAAAGTGACTACAGTGGATGATCAATTTTCGAAGATAATCATATTCAGTGATGAGGCACATTTTCGCCTCAGTGGATTAGTCAATAAGAAGAATTGACGCATTTGGGCGAGTGATGAAAATAGTAACTGTTTGGTGCAGTTTATAGGCCAAATTGAAGCCGGCCAGACAGTAACTGTGAAATGTGTTCGCTATCGTGAGATAATAAAAATTTTTTATTGGCCCAAATTGAAAGATGTAGATGTGGACGATACGTAGTTTCAAGAGGACGGTGCCACTTACCACACAGCTAACGAAACACAGGCTCTTTTGCACGACAAATTCAGTGCCGGTCTTATCTCACGTGGAGGCGATGTCAATTAGCCGCCATGATTATGTGATTTGACACTGTTAAACTTCTTTTTTTGGGGTTTGTTTGTAAGAAAAGGTGTACATCGATAAGCCGGCAAAAATCCAAGAGCTAAAGATGAAGATAATTCAATATATTAACAGCATATAACCTGACTCAGCGAGATCGAAAATTTGGACTATGGGATGGAGGTGTGTCGCCGAAGTCGCGGCGGCCATTTGTTCGATATTTTCTTCCATGCATAATTGAACCATACCAATATTATCGTAATAAAAAGAAATGACAAAAATTCCTAAATAATTTGTGTTGTATTCAAAATCAACGTCGGCCCTTAAAAATGTAACCACCCGGTATATTTAATCGTTTACTCCTACTTTTTATGATTAAACCATTTTGTTCACAAGCAACACAGGCTAATTATCGTCAACGTGCGTATCAAACACTCAGTTCAATACACTAGTAGTTGCAACAAACTCGTTCGTGCCCGATCGTTCAGCATCATTGTAAAGCGGGGTAGACAGGGCTAAGCATTGTAGAAGTATGTGTGAAAATGCGTTTTGACGTGTGATACCATCGGTTCTTGATGAAAAATAAAAACATATTTGATTTTAGGACAAGCTTACTATCGAACATAAATGAAATTGCCAGTGCTAGATCGATTTGTATAGAAGTTGTAGCACTTTAATACAGCAGCTCGATCGTACGTACGCCTTGCAGCTTTTTAATATCAATATTTCAATCATCCTAAAAATATGCTGTTTTCTTGCAAATAAAAACAATATAATTTCTTTCCAATATCATTAAGAATATTGAGTTTTTCTCTTATCTCTTTTTGTACCACAATTGTGAGAAATGAATAAAAATTAACATACCTTCAATATCGCCTGGCGCAGCACTAACATATATCATTGTGTTAAGCCTGGACGTATGCAACATGCCATTTATCAGCAGCGTACAATACAGCAAATAACGTATTAATCCCATGTTGAGAATTTAATTTTATGTATATTTTTTATATTGTTAAAAAATATTATTCTTGTTATTTTTCTTCTTCTCTCCAAACGGGAGGTGATAACAAGCACTGAAGAATGCACAATATGGAAAATGCTGTTGAAACTAATTATTGGGTGGACGATGACTGATTCTGATGAACGTAGAGAAAAACGATGAGAAAAAATTTCTTACCCTATTGGGTTTAACAGTTTTCGGTTTTTGTTTTTAATTATAATTTTTTTTTTTTTTTTTTGGTTTTTTTTATTTTGCTATTTTGTTGTTGACAACATTGAACACACGCAAGAACAGGATAGCAATGTGTGCATTCACATGTAAATAAATTTCAACAAAAAGTTAAATAAATGGCAAACAATAAAACGTTCACGTATGAATTATCGTTGGAGTTGCTGTTGCTGTTGTTGTTGTTGTTGTGTGCGCGTATATTTGTCTGTTTGCGGTCTGATAATATTGTTTGATATTTAAGCCGTTGATAAGTGGTGGCTTAAACCAAATACCAAAATAACTGCATACAACTACATACAATACAGCTTGGCGGCAAAATAACGTTGTTATTTATTTAATAAAAAGTCTTTAATGACACACATATCCGTTCGTACTAACGATATGTGTATGGATTTAGTTTTATTTTCTCAATATATCAATATTTGAATATTGTTCAGTGGTCGGTCGCCATAAACTATGCTACGATTTTGTTCTTTTCTCGTTTTTATTTTGTTTTGTTGGCAGCTTTTTGCAATTCACCCAGAATACACACAAAAGTATACAGGTGGTTTTATTTACAAATGATTTTAGTCATTATTTTTATTTACGCTTTATTAAAAAAAATATTTACGATTTTTTTTTTTTTTTTTAGCAGCAAAATCTATTTTATAAGTTTTTTAATTATTATTATTATTGTAGATTAAATTTTTAAATAGGGATTTTCACTACTTTGCTGGAATTCATTTATTTATTTAATAATTTATGTATGATTTCTATGAATGAATCGGTTTAATTTTGTTTATTAAAAAGGTTTAATTTGAGTGCTTTCATATGTTTTCTTTATTGCGGTTTTAATCCCCAAAAGTAGGCTAGGAAATTGAAATGTGTACTGCTGTAAATGAAAGTGACCATGAAATTGTTAATTTGTTTGGTAATATATTTTTACAATATTTCACTTGAGCAGGATTTCGAAAAACAAAACGGCAAAAAACAATGTTGAAGTTGTCAAGTTTTATTTAAATGTCAGGATTTTGCATTTATTTTGTATGTATAAAATGTTGTTATTTAATAAAAAAAAAACAAAAAAACAAAATTAATGGCATTAAAATACAAGAGATTATAATAGGCCAAGGCTATCAATTACAAATAACATTTAATTAGTGCAAGATATCGCTATGTTCAATTAAAAGCTTTTAAACCAAGAATTATTTAGCTCAAAGCAATGCAAATCGTGGATTTTTAGATAAAAATATATTTATAAACAGCTTGTTTTCTATGTTTCCTACTTGTATGTTTTATAGGACCTACCCTAACCGTCAGTAGACTTGGAAATCCTTGAAAATATTTTCAAGCATTCAGCTTTATATCACAATATTCTTAATAAAATATTAAGGTTTTAAAAAGAAAAATGTTTTAATAATACCTGTAAAAACACAAAAAACAAGCTTATTCTTTTCTTAATAAACATCTGCTAGAGTGTAACAGAAAGTATCCCAAAAACAGTTCAAACAGGTTATTGTACATTACTTTTTATTGAAATGAGAATATTATATTGTACAAGTATGCTGTTGTTTTGCTTTATTATTACTACCACACTGAAACTTATACAGACAACAAATTATTTATGGCTTTCTCCTATTGTTTTATTTGAGACAAACAATCTTTTTCATGATACAACTTGTCTGATGCATTGTTGGCACGCATGCGTAGACACATATATATACACGCGCACCCGTAGTTTGTCAATGGATTCGCACTTTTTTTGTTTAAGTCGTGACAACAAGTATACTTCGGTTCTTAATTGCGTTTTTATTTTCTAACACGAAGTAATACAATTATGTTAGAGTCATAAGTACTGGCAGGTATAGACATCCTGTGCAAAAAAAGAGCAATAATCATCCTTACAAGAAACATTGAAACACTCATAAACAATTACAAGTAGCTGAAATTTCAAAAATTTTTATGCTTTGAGTGTATCCGCGCATATGGTAAATGTAAAATCGATTAAAAATAATCGATTAGAAATAATCAATAAAAATTTTTTGATTAAGCATAATCGCTTAACTATTACCGATTAAAAATAATCGATTAAAAATAATCGATTAAAAATAATCGATTAAATAAAATCGCCTAAATATAATCGATTGAAAATATTCGATTAGAAATAATCAGCTAAAAATCATCGATTAGACATAATCGCTTAAAAATTTTGATTAGAAATAATCGATTAAAATTAGTTGGTTAAAAATTATTGAGTAAAATTTATTCAGGTTTCCTTTCGAAAAGTTATTAGCGTTACTTAGGATTGCAGTTTGCGAGAGTTTTTAATGAAAAATCGTCCTTTAAGAAACCTACATCAGCCCGACATATCGATCCGTTTGCTTAGCTCTTCACTTAACGAAATAGTTTTCTAGACTGAAATTATTTTTAACAGAAAATATATTTTTTACCTATTATTTATTTCACTAAACATGATCTTAATCCGAACAACATATTTAATCGACTAAATTTAATCGATTAAAAATATTCGATTAAAAATAATCAGATTATCTAAATCGACTAAACATAATCGCTTAAAATTTTTGATTAGAAATAGCTAATAAAAATAAATCGATTAAAAATAATTGAGTAAAATTAATTCAGCATTCCTATGCAAAAGTTGTTAGAGTTGCAGTTTGCCGAATTTCAAATGAAAATCCGTCCTTTAGCCCCTTAAGAAACCTACATAAGTCCGACATATTTCGATCCGTTTTTTTAGTTACCTAGAATGAAGTTTATTTTTTAAGAAAATATTTTTTTCACTCTACAAACTAAACATGATTTCAATCCTAAAAAATATCCAATATTTCCGTTTCTGAAAAAGCAACAAATAGATTGAATTCCTTTTCCGAACCGAATGATATAGCTTAAATGTCTTTTGAATCAGTTTCTAAAGTTCAAAATCCAGGTATATATATTCGATATCGGGAAAAAAGTGAAATGTCATACATATTTGAAAATTCTTTAGAAAAACTTTGAACTCGCTCACTCGATTAGTTTTGTGTGGAAATTCGAGCATTTCGAATCCGGTTTGTTTCATATTTTATATTTTTCACATAATCTTTTTTTCATCTACTAGTAATTAGTAGTGTAATTTTCTTCCCCTTTAAAAAAGAAGAGGTGGAGATTCTTATTTGTTCTTAACGATGCAATACGAATATATGTACATACATCTGAATATCGAAATCTATAGCTTTTTAATACATTACAACATTATTTGACTAAAAGTCAGAGAACACTGATGTATGACGACGCTGAAAAGTGCTGAAATTTTACATCTCATGTCTGTGACTACTGCAAAAAAAATTTGCAAATTATCTTTCGGATAAAATTTTTACATGAAAACTTTCTAACATTTCACTAAGTAGTTTTTTTTTTTAATTTTAATATTTACTTGAATAAATTTCATTCCACTAAAAACGCCATCAAATGCTGTCATTTAACTGGTTACTACTCTCTTATCAGCTTCTTCCCAAAAGTACATTAAAACTAATTAACTTTTCGCTTGTACATAAATGCACTTGGCAGGAAACATAATTAAAATTTAAGTCAATGTTTTTTTTAACTACAAGCAAGGATGCTAAAAAAACAACAACAAGTCAATCGATGTCTGATGAAAGCAATTTTAATAAAACAAACAGGAAAGGACATAATTCTCCTTTTTTGTTTTTTTTTATGTTGAATTGTTCAATATATAGGAAAAAATAAAAACACCGTAGATTTAATAATACGATAAAGAGAAACATTTTTGTCAATGCCTGATGAAATAAAATTTTATTTAAAAACCATCATCATAAAAATATATATAAAAATATAATTGAAAAATTTCTTTTAAACAACAATTGCTGTGGACCAAAAAGGATGACAAAAATCATATACAGCAGCAGACGGTTTAAAAACAGGCAATAGTAGTAAAATTAAACTACTGTTTGTAAAACGTAAAAGTAATAGAAAAATTGTAGTGAATGTGTTTTGGAAAAAAAATCGTAAAGTTTTCGTAATACGCAATTGGGTTCAAAGAGTTTAAATATTTTTTGCAAAGTACTGTTTTAAATAAAGGATACTATGATTATAATGTATCTGTTACTCCCAAACTTTTTATGAAGTGTGATTTTAAAAAAAAAATATCCCAAGAAATTAAATTAAAAAAAAAGATACCTTTCAAAAAAAGTAATCTAAAAAAATTTCAAAATCGCATTCTAGAAAAAGTTACTTTCAAAACAGAATCTGTTGAAAAAAAAAATATTTTAACAAAGTAGTAGTTTTTGAAAAGCTTTATTTAAGAAAGCATTTTTAAAAAAGTGCATTTTCAAAAATTACCTTTTGAAGAAAGACTTTCAATCTTAAGAACTTAAAAAAAGTATAAAAATTTGATTTTAAAAAGTCCACTTTAAAAAAAGTTACTTTCGAAAAACATCTCTTTTAGAACGGAGCTTTAATAAAAACATCTTTTTAATATATTATTTACAGCTAAAACCCCTTGAATACTAGCGATGAAAATGTTCGTTGTGCTAAAGTGTGTTTAAAATAAATGGTTTTACAAAATGTGCATTTCTAAAAACAACTACCTTAAGAATTTGCCTATAACAATCATCGTTCATTGTTTTTAAGTTTAAAAATTAAATTCCACAATGAATGCCTTAACATAACAACTCTTTTTAAAAACGTTCCTTTAGAAAGTACCCTTCAAAAATAAATCTAAAAAAAAAAATCTTCAAAAACGAAATACAAAATTCTGTTACTCTTTCGTTTGTTCGAACAGCTTAGTTGTCCGCGATATTGCACTTAAAAAGCTTTTCAAAGAAAGTACTTTCTAAACATAATACTTTTTTTTTTATTAAACAAAACTATCTTTAGAAAAAAGTATCTTTTAATAAATATACTTTTTTTAAAAAGTGACTTTAAAAAAACGTACTTTTAAAAAAGTACCTATTAAAATATTATATTTTAATAAATTAGGTACTTTTAAAAAATCATTTTATAAAAACGTACGTTTAAAGAAATATATTTTAAAAGCGTGCCGTTTTAAAATAAATTTCTTTAAAAAGAGAAAAGAGTAAAAAACACCTTATGTAAAAAAGGACCTCATAAATAAGTAGCTTTTAAAAAATAACTTGTTAACATAGCACTTTTCAGAACAGTGCTTTTTATAAAAATACTTCAAAAAAGTTTGTTTTTATAAAGTAACTTCAAACCTGTACCTTTTTAAAGAGTACCTTTGAAAAAAGTACCTTTTGATAAGTACTTTTATAACAAGCGGCTTTTAAGAAAGTACCTACGAAAAGAGTAACTTCAAACAATATACCTATGAAAAAAAGCAACTTCGAAAAAGATCTTGCAAAATGTACCCTTTAAGAAATTACCTTTTTAAAAATGCCGTTTAAAACAGTGTTTTTTAAAAAAGTACTTTTAAAAATTTGCCTTTTAAAAAAGCATCCCGTAAAATAACACCTTTTAAAAATGCACCTTTTGAAAATGTTCCATCTAAAAAAGTTCCTTTTAAAAAGTGCGGATTAAAAACGTAACTTTTATAAACGTACCTTTTAAAAAAGTACATTTTCTAAAAGTGACCTTTACCTTTTTACCTTTTAAAAAAGTGCATTTTAAAAAAGTACCTTTTCAAAGGACCATTTTAAAAAAGTACCTTTTCAAAGGACCATTTTAAAAAAGTACCTTTTAAAAACGTACCTTTTAAAAATATACTTTTTAAAAAGTTCCTTTTAAAAAAGTTCTTTTTTTAAAAAGTATCTTCTAAAAAAGTACCTTTAAAAAAAATACCTTTTCAAAAAGTACCTTTTAAAAAAGTACCTGTTAAAAAAGAACCTTTTAAAAAAGTTCCATTTAAAATAGTACCTGTAAAAAGTACAATTTAAAAAAGTACCTTTTAAAAAAGTACCCCTTATAAAAGTACCTTTTAAAAAGATACCCCTTATACAAGGACCTTTAAAAACGTACCTTTTAACAAAGTATTGTTTACATAAGTACATTTTAAAAAGTACCTTTTGAAAAAAGTACCTAAGAAATACTTTTTTAAAAATACCATTGCAAAAGTAACTTTTAAAAAGTCCCTTTTAAAAAGAGGTACTTTTTGAAAGGTACTTTTATTTTAAAGAATAGATCTTGGAACAGGATCATATAAAACATACTTTAAAAAGTACGTGTGATATATTCTCATTAATAAAATCCGTTAATTAATTTTGATCACATTCAATTTTGTTTTTTTTTTTTTTTTTGTTTCTTATAATTTTACATCAAAATCTTTAGAAACATAAAACTTATTTATGCTATAGCATACTTTTAAAGAATTGCGAGAATTGCGTCTAAAAAGTTCCTTTTAAAATATATAACTTAAAAAAAAGAAATGCTTTAAAATAGCCCTAATAATCTGGCATAGGATGTAAACACCTGCTTATTGCTTACAATTTTAGTTTTAAAACAATTGATATGTAAAAATGCCATCAAGTATTGGCTTCCAATATCGATTGTCCCTAAAATCTTTGCTTATTCAATTTTTGAATTTATATACATCATATCGTATACCGCACCTCAGCATGTGTTCTTTTTTGTCAGTTGAATCGTTAAAGAAACCAATTTTTTAGTCTTTTGCAATTGAATTTTTACAATTCTCTATCGTTTCTGTTTTCCATGTACATCTTCAATTATTGCACTTTGGACTTGTGTTAGTAAATATGGTAGTAATAAAGCTCAATGGTACTTTCTTGCGCTAAAAAATTACTTTCTTTGCAGTTTGTTTGCGGTTATTCGTTTATTATTGAAATGTAGAATCGTAAAAGTAGAGTAATGAAAGTCAGGAGAAAAAAAAACAAAGCGCTAACTAAGAGAGCTTTAGTTAAGAATTCAAAAAGGCGCCTTTTCGTATTGAAATGCGTATATACAGGTAGCTTTGCATACATTGAAACATTTTAATCTGTATAGTCAAAATAACAGCAAACAACTTCAAACTCAGAAATAAAAGAGTAAAGAGAACATATTGCGAGTATCCTTTTCACAACTCAAAAAAAGAAACAAATAACAACGTTTTTTCTTTTTCATTTAGCGAAAATAACAAGAAAAAGTATTGAGAAACAAACTTTAATAAAATATGGAAAAAGATTATTAATCACCAAACAAGAAAAGAAAAAATAGGTTTTTATAAATCCTGAATTTGAAACAAAACAATTAACTTCAATATGTTTAAAGTGGTAAATATTATTTCTTAATATCAATCAATGTCTACTCATTTTTTTTTTTTTTTTTTGTACTTATTTATAACCGAATAGTATATTCTTGCAATTATCAGCTGTTTACTTTTTGTTTTGTTTTTTTGGGTCTGCTGTCTGTTTGAGGGAGGAAATTCAGCAGCCAGGTTTTGATAAATCACTTAAAATAAATTTTCCGAGTTGTAGTTGACTTGAGATTTTAATCTCAAAATTTTATATCTTTACTTTTATTATTGAGTTTAGCAACACTTGTAATTTTCCACGGGCAGATTTTCGTTTGAAAAATGCCAACAACAAAATTAGATTAAATTTTATGCCAAAATACACAAAACAATTTGTTTTTTTTTTCAACAATCCGTTTAATACAACCGTATCAATTTAAAGTTTGCTGTTGACTAAAATCTGTGTTTAAGCATCCCTGCTTAAGTCTGTTCATATTAAAACAACATTGCAAGCGAACACAACACACACACACAACATTATTATCAGCATCTCATCTAGAAATTAATCTCTGCTCAGTCAGCATCCCCTAATGGGAGAATTTTGTGCTCTCATCGAAAGGAAGAGCTTTTTTTAGAGTTAAGCATAAACAAAGCAATGCAAACAAAAATTGAAGCGTTACAAAAATGTAGAAAATTCAAAGTTTGAGAAAACAGCGGACTTCATCATTCTCTCAATTGAGTTCCTAAACATGCAGCATGTTGTGGTTTTCTTGAAAATTGCATTTGCGCATTTGTTCCGAGAGCTTCAGTGAAACAAAACAACCGTCAGAGATTGGAAAAAGCTTTTTCCTGCAATTCTTTAGTTGTTTGCTGGTTTCAAATTAACAGCCAGTGCCAAAAAATATGCTTGAGCTCGATTTAAATGTTTATAATATCACTGAGTGCCTGTATCACTATCTCGAACGTTCGCACATATATGAGATGTAAATGAAAGATATTTTTTATCATATCTTATTTTCTTACAATGAGTTGAACGACTAACTTTTGCTAGTATGAGCAGTGCCAAACTATAAAAAAAAAAATATTGCAATAATAAGATTACAAACGAGAAAAGCCGAGACATATACATAGAATCCGTCGTATGTTATCCGTCTCCTTTTTCAACTGACATTAACGTATATGAAGTTGGCACAATCGGTACTTTCTTAACGAATATAAGTTCAACAGTTTTTTTATTTTAATTTGATTAAAATCTTTTAATTAATTTTTCAGACACAGAAAATTTAAGGCAATCTGTTTTTAATTTATTTTATCTCTGAACGAAAAAATTAATCAAAATTTACAAAAAAATAAAACTGATAGTTGCCAAAGTTCTCAACGTACATTAAAAGTTAAGGCCGTGGCATCATCGTGCGTTATACGTTCCCTTTTTCAACTGACAACTATGGCTAGCAACACAACTGAGAGGACCGACGAATTTTAGGGCGCGAATATTCGTCGCCAAAAAATAAAACACATTGGTGTATATAAAAATACCCACAATTGTGGTGTTGATCGAAATTCGTCATACTCAGCGAAAGTTGAAATAGATTTATTTATAATTAATTGTTTCGTCTGCAAACGATGGACAAAATAGTATTAGGTGACCAGTAGTTCGATTCTGTAACTTATATAGCGATAATCGAATCGTTAAAATAATTATAACGATATTTTATCGAATTTGCTATTCTGTAACATGTTTTTAACGATATTCGCAGTAGATCAACATCAGCTGTTGATTTTACTGCCGATTGTCGATATCTTAAAGACAAACATTTTCTTGCTCTTTATTCAATCGTTAAAGTGTATTTTTTTTAAATTGTGCATCCATGAAATAAAGTGCTAATAATCTGATTTTTAAGATATAAAAATATTTATTAAATAGATTTTCCAAAACAAAAATTTCAGTATAATTTTTTAGCCGGTAAAGTGTGTTTTGTGTTGAAGCAAAACTTATTCAAACTTATTGCAGGATAATCAGTGTGTTTTTCGGGAGTTAGACAATTCCTTTGAGTTGACAATTAATGAATTTAAAAAGTTATATTGATTATCACCAGACTTAGTTGTGGTCATTCTGAACATACAGAAATTAGTACATACATATATAAACAATAAATGAAACGAATGAACTCATATTTTATTTTACTTACCTCATGCGAATTAAATAATACTTATTGTCACTTAAAAACCAAAATCACAACAAATAAAAATCAATATGTATACATACTGTTATGGAAAAATTTATTGTTTTTTCTTTTCTTCTTTGTGGTTTTCGCTTTTTTCTGGCAGAGATGCCACGTGATGTTTATATGAATAAACAGACAAATACAGCTGTTTACCATCGTTAGAACTAAGTTACAGAATCACTCAATCGTTAGTGCAAGCGATAAAATTTGATGACAAAAAATTGCGATTATCGGATCGTTAAGTTATAGAGAATCACACTACAGGTCTCTTATTTAAAAAAAAAAGTATTTTCCACGAAAAATTTATTTTTATTTTTGTATTAATCCATGTAGTAAAAAATTTATGAAGATGTTCTCAAAATATAATTACTTCAAATAATTTGTTCAAAAATTCCTCTTTCGGATGAGATTTATGGAGATTTACTCTTGGTCGCCTTGTTATTTACATATATTCATTTTTTTCATGCTTTCTTTGCACAATGTTATCTACACAAAAGTTTGCAGATATTGTGCTTCACACGACGACTTTATACAACGAATTTGACGTGATTGACAAAATTCGTCGTTCGTCGTAGTTGTGTTCCTAGCATACGTTGAAATTCACGTATTCTTATTAGCACATTCAGTCACATTCCGTACTTTTTCATGAAGTTGGGCAACTTCTAACGTACGTTGATAATTTTTACTGGCAATATTTTTTGTATATTTTGATTTTGTATTTTGTTATAATTTGTTTTGAAAAATTATTTTCCTGAAGAAGTTTTCCAACGGAAAACGAAATATTGAATAAATTTGTTAAACATTTTTCTAAAAAACGACCTCGAATATTGCAAATTATTCAAAAAAGAAGAAAACTCTACAGTAATATAATAACTGTGTATATATTATACAACTAAACAGCTAGTCTCAATTATATGATTCTACACAATAATTTACAATCATACAATCTTAATGTTGTACAATTAGATAATAATGCAGTTATTACTAGCTTCGCTAAACTAGTAAAAATTATACAACCGCATTTCTCTTTATAAATTCTATTGTTTTGCATTTAATAGAATGGTTTTTTGTAGGTCTGGTTAAAATATTCTATTAAAAATTTATGAAAAGTTGGACATTTTTATTGGTACTGCTTTTATTTCATCTAGTTTCTTCTAGTCATTTCACAAAAATTCAACACACCAATTTTATTTAACAAGTTTTTTTTATATTTTTTATTGCCATAATACTTTTGTTTTTTTTTTTTTATTGTCAGTCAACTGTGAGAAATGCAAATAATCTTGCAAATCGTTTTGCCAACATTCCGACATTGTTTGTAGAAATATATGCAGCTCCACTCCAGCCATGACTAAAGACAAGAACCCCCGCAAGTACGTAACGAAACTGTCATAATTTTTTTTTGTGTCTGTGCCTTTTCAGCACACAGTTTTATTTTAAAGTGCTACTTATAGCCGGTATTTGAAAGTCATCCCCAACATTGTCGTCATCTTTTAATACAATATTCCCTGTCGAGTTGCTTCTAAGCAAATTTAAACAAATCTGGTAAAAGTTGGGCATAAGAATGTTGAGAAGAGTTGTTTTTTTTTTTGTTGTTTAATTTTAATGTTTTTTTTTTCATTTTCTTCGTTTTGGTTTATTACTTAAACGATTTGGATGTCAAGGAAATAACCAGCCAAGGATAAAAGTCGCCCCAGTGTATGTGACAGTGACAATGACTGTGACTGTGACACAAATGACAGAGACTAAACGTACTCTTACACTGTTTACAAACACATTTTATACAAACGTTCTTTCAATGCTGCCATAGAGATTAAGATTCACAAGATAAGGATGATATGTACTGATGATGGAAATAAAGATAATGGTACTTTTAATGCAGCCAAGTGCAGTGTGCATGAGTATTAAAATTTTTGATATGTGTAAGTATGTGTGCATGTGTGTGTGTGTGTGGGTGTGTTTATTTTTGGAAATGTCATTTACAAAACTGGAACTTGAGACCTTAATTTTCCTCAGCATTCAACATTGACATATAAACTTACATATATTTTTGCATGTAGATGTGTGTGTGTGTGAGAAAGTGTGCTAGATACATATGTAATCTTAACGCCATTGAAATTTAAAACATATTAAGCGCACTGAAAAATAAGGTTAAATGTTTGTAGATGTGATTAGAATCTATAAATGAAAATCTTTTTTATTTTTCATAGAAAAAAAGTCCTTCTAGAGTTGTTTTTCTATTTCTTTCTAAAAGTCATTAATAATTAATCACCTTTTAAAAATTGATAATGTTTTTTTTTTTTCATTAGGATTATCATTATTTACATGTTTTCAGAATATTATTAAAAAAACCCAAGCAATCTCAATATTATCAGCACAGTATTTGCAATTATTATTTTGTTTGAAAAAGCCGAAAATTATGTATATTTGTATTTATGTATGTATGTATGTGTGTTTGTATGTACCCAGCGAAAACTTCTATTGAAAGTAATGTCTTAAAATGTTAATAAACATACTCTTCAATACTTCTACTTTGGCATTTGAAGTCATTATTTTAACATGGCGATGCCACTGGAGGCAAGTAAAGGGTGTTTTTTTAAGCTAGATAGAACTTTAAATTGTAAAAAGTAACACAAAAAATTAAATTTTGATGAAACATTTTTTTTTTTATTTGTTTCAGTATACTCTGACAAATCATCATGAATAGACTCACGCTGGAACAACGCTACGAAATTATCCAAATTTACTTTGAAAATCAGTCGTCGATTCGCGCAACTTATTATCGCAAAATTGTGTTCAGCGATGAGGCGCATTTTTGGCTTAACGGGTTTGTTAATAAGCAAAATTGCCGCATATGGAGTGAGACCAATCCACAAGAGACCCTACAGACTCCATTACATCCAGAAAAATGCACTGTTTGGTGCGGTTTTCATGCTGGTGGCATCATCGGACCTTATTTCTTCAAAAATGAGGCCGGAGCTCGCGTTACGGTCAATGGAGATCGTTACCGCACCATGATCAATGATTTTTTGTTTGAAAATATGGATAACATTGATCCGGAGGAGATGTGGTTTCAACAGGATGGCGCTACGTGCCATACGGCGAACGCAACCATCGACTTACTGAAATCAAAATTTGGCGATAAGTTGATTTCGAGAAATGGACCTGTCAATTGGCCTCCAAGGTCGTGCGATTTGACACCTCTCGATTATTTCCTGTGGGGCTACGTGAAGTCACTGGTTTATGCTGATAAACCAGCAACAATTGACGCCTTGGAGGCCAGCATTGTTCGTGTTGTTCGTGACATACGGCCAGCAGTGCTCGAAAAAGTGGCCCAAAATTGGACGTCCAGAATGCGCTTCGTCAAGAACAGCCGCGGTGCCCATATGCCCGAAATCATTTTCAAATGTTAATGTCACGTATTGATCTTTCGAATAAAAAAAAATTTTGATTACAATTTAATTTTTTGTGTTATTTTTTACAATTTCAAGATCTATCGGGCTTTAAAAAAACACCCTATACTTACTATTTTTGCTTACAAGTAACTATTTAAAACTGTCATTAAAAAAGCTACCCAGCTAGCATTTTCAATCGCCAAAATCTGGGCACCTGTGAATTAGAGAATAGAAACTGCTACGCGTACAGCCTTACCTGAATACCGCTGGAGAAACAGTCAGCAGAAGCTGCTGTGTATAATACATTAACCAAATCCGCTTTGTAAACAGTCTAGACGAAGCCGCTGTGTGAACAGTCCAGCCTGAAGGCCGCTGAGAAAACAGTCAGCCGAAGACGCTGTGTGAACAGTCTAGCCCGAAGGTTACTGGGGAAACAATCAGCCGCAGCTGCTTAGTATACAGTCGGCCGAAACCACTGTGCAATCAGTCTAGCCCGAAGGCCACTGGGGGAACAGTCAGCCGAACGTGCTGGATATACAGTCAGGTGATGCTGCTGGGTAAACATTCAACCGAAGCCTCTCGGAGTGAAGAATTATGAAGAATGTCTTTATCATCGACGAGTTTATTTTTTAATCACAGAAGTTCTCTCGCTCGGGAGTAACTGTTACAAATGCCGATTCTTCTAAGAGACTCTTACACAACTCAGCAAAAGACTCTTAAATTAATTGTATAGCGAATCGTCTGAGACTCGTGTAGATATTATTTTTATGTACATACATAAAGGAAACAGCACAAAGCTCATTCCATATTTTCGTACTATTATAATTCGTATGAACTCATCATCATAATCCCCACCTGCACTTTTTATATTCAAAAGGTTGTTGAGCAATAGAGAAAAAACTACTATACGCTGTTTATTTTTCTGTTTAGCAAAAATCAATTAAAATATAAATAAACATTTTTCATCGTCTAACAAACATTCCGACATTGTGTGATGAGTGCGTCAGAAAATTTGTAAAAAAAAAAAAAAAAAAATTATGTTTTTGTCATTGTTTCTCGTCAGATAATCCACAGAAGATTCTTTTGAGGATTGTATATTGAACGATCGATTAAAATCTAGACGATTTTGATGAGATTTCCCATACTAAATGAAATCTACATTGCGACCAAATGTTGACGAAATTTATTAGATTTTTATAAGTACTGTATTACACAATTCTGATTTTGTTCACAGCAGTACTTAAAAATACTACGCTGAAATCTTTCAGATGATGAATTCATTGTGATATAGTTATTACTGCCAAACCCTTTGCAAAAATATAATTTATGGAAATGAAATCTTGCAAGATGTCAAATAACGGAAGTGTAAACGCTTAGATTTTATTCAAGATTTTCATTCAAATCTATAAGTTTTTGGGTAGATGTAAATGTCCTATAACCAACCATGTATGCTAGCTGGGTAATTGCTTGAATTACGAGTTGGCGTTGACAAAAACTTTCGAATACACTCGATTTTTCATTTTGTAAACACTTGAAACACCTTACCCGTTGTTGCCACCTTATATTAAGTTTTAGCAAATCCAAATATTACTCAAATCCTTTTATACAGTTTTCATTGCATATATCATATTGCACATTTGCTAAGAACAACTACTTACATACGAATATGTAGAACAGACATTAAGCAAGTCATTACTTAACTTATTTTAAGTAATGCAGACGGTAAATACTATGATAATCAAAAGTATATTCTTAGGTAAGTGAAACACATTACCAAGTTTTTGCTGGGTATGTATGTACACTGCCTGCCACTTACATAAGGAAGGACAGTTTTTAACTTAAATTACGTATATCTCCTAAACTACAGTTCAGATAAGATTAATTTTGTACAGAACCAAATTTCAAGGTATTGGCTTTAGTTTCCAGAAAAAAAATATACATATGTTCATATGTATATTGTTATACTAAACATATGCATTTATTTTCACACATGCATTTCTATGGTACTTTTTCGTGTGTCACTTGAATAAGGAATTCTTTTAATATTAACTAAAAAGGCTATGATGTGAATTTCTTTCAATATAAACCGCTAGAGAATTTTTAATTTGAAAATTTTTATTTTAAATTGGGACGTGGCAAAGCTCTTAATAACTCTGGAAAGGAAAAAAATCTGATTTCGAAATCTCAGGGTCAAAATTCGGACCAAAAACATTAATAAAGGGAAGGCAGTTGTATACAATTATTCAAATAACATGGAAAGATATTAAAAAACCATGAAATGCCGGAGGAAATTGGCAACAACTCAAAAAAAAGAGACGAAAAATTCTTAGAATTGCATCAAGTTCTCTTACTCGTATGTTGGTATCAAGAATACGTTAAATAAGTGCGGTCAGCGCCAGTCTACGAACAGCGGGGTTACTCTCTATTGCGATGCAAAAGTAAGTTCGATGCGAAAGGTAGATGCGATAAGAGTATAATTTGGTATTCTATACTGTTTGCTCAAACTTTTTCGCGAAAAAGTTTAAAAATTAAGTACCACTGGTGTCACAAAATAAACAATAGTGAAGAATGATGTGCGAAATAAATGTAAAATGTGCGAAAGGGAAAATTAAATGTGAAAAGAAAATACGAAAACGCAATACAGGGTACCAATTCTTCGATTTTTCCTTCGCATTGCAATAGAGTAACCCCCCAGTGCACTGTATTTGAGAGTCATGCACAACCTTTACAGTTGGCCAAAAATACAATGACATGGTTCGACAAATGGTTTAAAGTTGTGTTTTGCGATGAAAAAAATGTTATATTGATGTTCCCGATGCGACAGGAACAATTATTTTTGAGCCGCAGACACAACCAAGAGGGCGGAATAATGGTATGGGGTGTCATTTCGTATTATGGTACCATAGAATTGGTATTGTGCCCCATAAAAAGACTGCCACGACTTACAAAAACATTATGGAGAAAGTATTTCTAAAATTTAATGATTTCTTTGGACTCATAGCTTGGACGTACCAACACGACAACGCTCCGATTCATACCGCCAGAGCATTAAAACAATGAATTAATCAACTTTAGGACTGGCCCCCATATTCACCAGCCTTGAATCTAATGGAAAATGTCTGGGGTTGGTTTGCGTAAAAAGTTTATGAAGAAGGAAAACAATATGAGACGATAGAATCCATAACGGATGCTAAACTGAAGCATGGAGTTCAATTTCGCTAAATTTCGCATTTTTGTAATTTCAGTCATTTCTAGAAATGGTGGCAGTTCTCTTTACTACTTGAATGTTAGAACATAATAACTTTAATTTTTATAACCTAAAATTTAAAAATAAATTACAGTTTGCTTAGTTTTAAACTATTTCTTATTCAAATAACACAGGAAAATAAATCCTCCACGAAATTTGCTAAAGTTGTGAAAAAGATTTACATCAGCACCTGCCTTGCGGCCTTATCTGATTATGGTCTAGCGCCCCCGTGTGGCTGACTAGGCTCACACAGGTAGTAATTTTCGCCATATGTTTGTAGCCATATAAGCAACTTCTTGCTGAAGAGCTCGGGCCTTCTATTCCCTCCTGTATGCAATTTCCCAGCAATCAATGGAAGACAATCCTTAATAAGTCGATAGGCTGAAGCCCACTAGCAGCATCAGCCTTTAAACCAACTCACCCGTTAAACATCACCACTGGTTCTATACAGTACAGTTATTTGTTGTAAAGGCAACAGACCCTCGGGAGGTTGCTAGTCCCCGAAAAAAGCCACGCCTGCGTTTTAGGTTTCAACCACAGCCAGAACGTTTCAGCCAAGGTAGGCATCTCAACCATGATCAGCCCGGGTTGAACTGCAAGCAGATCCACCCAGGCGCCATGCTGATCCCCGTTCTGCCCATTAAAAACCTTGGTAAGGGTTTCGAACACAACATAAGTTATGCGGTTTCCTAAAGTTTTATTTGCTACAACAAACGAGGGAACCCTTCCCCTTTATATCCGAAAAACAGAGTGCCCTAGTTAGGAATACGCCAAGGCAAAACCTGTTCCCCGAGGGAGAAATTTGCTACAGGAAAAACTAAATTTTTTCTGAACTTGAGTTTAGGAGATATACTTAATTAAAGTTAAAAAATATGATTCCTTATTCAAGTTGCAGGCAGTGTATGTATGTACGTTCGTATTAAAAATTTCAAATTAATTGCTTGTAATGATTTTTCTTGAGTGCGCATTACGTGTAAATATTAAAAATTTTTGTTACAGTTTTTTGTTTCTTATCTGGGGAATTTCTCTTCCCACTGCTTGGTACGAAATTTCAAATCTGAATAACACACAATTTTGTTGATTAGACAAATTGAGTTCAAAGTTCAAACTGATTATTGAAATGATATTTGATAAACAGATGATTGTTTACGAAACGAATTAAAACAGCAAATTAAAATTCGAATATTCCCAAGCCACCCACCAGCAGAGCTTTTATAAAAATAAATTTTGATTTAGTTTATTTAACTAATTCCGTTTCGAAAAAGATAAATAAAATAATAAAAAGCATCAAAGAATAACTTTGTCCAATATTAAGGAGTTCTGACAAAGGAGTCGCTAATAAAAAAAGTAGCTAAGTCGGCGTTTTCGTATAACTTTTATACATATACATATATAAAGTATGCTTATGAAACTATTCCTACATTTAGAATATGTATATAACGTATAAAACTATACACACTATAAGGATTTTAAATAACAACTTTTGTTCAAAGGTTAAAACAATAACTTTTGAAAAAACTGTTCCCACTTTTAGAAGTCTTTTTTCAAGCCTAAATTTATATATAAAAAATGTTTCTTTGGTGAAAATATAATAATATAATGCATAATAATGTTCGGTAACAACTTAATAACTAATTATATTTACGTTAAAAAACTGTTTTCAGCCTAATAGTATCTTCTCGAGCACAAATTAGTTGCAATATCATGGCTTATAAAAATAGCATAATAAAGTATTACTATTTCTAAATATTACCCAGCAATTATTGTAAACAACTGTTTGATGCATATGAATATATGTATGTATGAGAAGAAAAATCTTCCCATATTTAGTTAGGTATCGCAATTAAAAAATTTATAATTTGAAATTCAACTACTAACAGCCTTACCTTTTATAACAAAAATATTAATTGTAACTATTCTCAATTTGAAACTGTTCCGAAAAAAATTTCTTCAGACCCAACTTTAATAAACTAAAATTACCATGCCAAAACGTTTTCAATTAAAAAGACTAGCTACAACGTAATGTGAAAAACTGTTCCCACTTCGAACTAAAATAATTAATATAGTAACTTATCGGCCAGAATTAATTAGTTAATTATTGGCAAGTGGCATTTATTAGTATTTGTTACAAATTTCTTTCAGAGTTACACATTGTTCTAAGCTCTTCCCATATTTTATATAAAATAGTATATATTCGAAATAAAGAAATAATAAGCATATATATATATATATATATATATATATATATATATATATATATATATATATATATATATATATATATATATATATATATATATATATATATATATATATATATATATATATATATATATATATATATATATATATATATATATATATATATATATATATATATATATATATATATATATATATATATATATATATATATATATATATATTATATATATCTATAGAAAAATCTACCCACATTTAGTTAGATATCGCGATAAAAAATTTATTATTTTAAATATATAACAGCCTTAGTCTACATAAAAAATATATTTATTGTAACTGTTCTCAATTTGAAAATAACTGTTCCTACAAAAAATTCTATACAAACCCATTTTAAGTAATAAAATAAAAGTACATTTTCAATTCAAAATATTAGATTCAACTTGACGTAAAAAAACCATTCCCAAACCAAGCTTTAGTATCTAATGTATTATAGTTAAATTATCGGCAAAAATTAATTGAAGAAAAATTCAGGTAATTTTGGTTTGTACGTATTAAGAAATTTCTTTCAGATATGCAATTTTTCAAACCATTCCGACTTTTTGCTGCAAAATGTATGCGAAAAAATCCTATAAATTAATTTTTATTTAAACCGTTTTCAGTGGTTATAATAAATTTAATATTATATTCAGCTCTTCTCAAGTAGAAAAGTGTTCTCACCTTAAAAAACTATTCTCACTCTCAAATTCAGTAAACAAAAATCTTAGGGTTAAGAAACATTATACTTTTAGTTCCAAAATTTGTTTATAGCTGTCCAAAAAAAACTCTTCCCAAATAAGCGTAATATAGTACGCATGTCTTACTAAGCTCTTAGAAGAAAAGTTTGGGCCTTTTTTTCTTTTTTTTTTTTTATATGGGACCAGTACTCAGGGGAAGGCCCCTTAAATATGCAGCGCATTGTACTGGAACTAGGAAAATAGGTTATGATGAGGAGAAAAGAGGGAGCAGTGTACGTAGAGGTTTAACTTTAACAATAACAACACGAAAAACTAAAACAACCCCGTTCAAAACAGTCTCTTAAGTACATATATATGTAATTTTATATAAGTGAAAAAAAAACTTTTATTGTTCTAAAACTAGCTTATATTATGAAAATAGCATAAAAATCATTGATAACTGTCATACATTTTGATACAATGAGTTCTACTGCCGAAAATGTTTACTACAACAATATTTTTCCAAAATTTACAATAAATTTGACATTTAACTGCTATGATACTCTTTTCATGTTCTATATTTAAATTTTATCAAAGTAGGTTGATTAAAATCAAAGTTAGCGAATATTGCTAACACGAGTGATAGCCTCGGAAAATATCTTTCGCGACTAATTTAAACGTATTCGAATTAATTTCAAACTTAAAGCAAAAAAAAAAACAATCACAAAAAAAATTTGCGTAAAAAAATCCCAAAAAAATCGCGTTAAAAAATCGCCAAAAAAATTTTGCTGAAATTTTCTATTTATTGATGTGCATTTTTAATAAAAAAAATATCTAAATTTAAAAAACGGTCAAAAAAGTTTAAAACTATCGTTTTTATAGTACGAGTACTTAGCGAACAAAATATCACGCATACGATCGCTAACTTCGAAAAACGGCTAATGCCATTGAATTTTTTGGGCTCAAATTAGCTTTACCAGCTAGGTGTTCAGCTTGTTAAAATTTAAGACTAGCACAATGTTATTACAGCGAAGCAAGCAACAAACTGTTCTCAATAAAAGTTTTACATATGATAACTACTCATAATTTTTATTGTTTTTAAAAGTCTTTCTAAACAGAAAATAGATTAAAATTTTTAAGGGAAAAATTAGCATGGCCTTTTTTGATCATATGTTTCTAATCATTAAAGCAAGATAAGCAAAATACTAATCTCAATAAAAGGTTTATTTAAACACTGAAAAAAAAATCTTTCCGAAGAGAAAATCTAATAAAAATATTTTAAGGAAAAACCTGGAATTTTTTTAACATTTGTTTCTAATAATTTTCTTGTTTTAAATAATTTACAAATAATTTTTTTTCGGATTTTTAAAAACAAATAACAATTATTTTCCTAACGAAATTTTCCCATGGAAAACGATATATGTATATAAATTTATTTAAACATTTTTAGAAAAAACTTACTCGGATATTGCAAATTATTTAAAACAAGAAAATTATTTAAAAAAGGTCCATAAATCAGGATCAAAACAAATTTGTTTCTAAACAAGATAAACAGCAAACCGTTCTCAACAAATTTTTTACGAAGTAGTTAAACATTTTACGGTAAATATTCATAATTTTCAGAAAAAACTATTCTCTCTTTCAAGAAAAATTTCTTGCGACCACAAAACTCAGTAAAATTTTTTAAGCAAAATAATAGCAGCGCATTTTTTTAAACATTTGTTTCTAATCATCAAAGGAAGATAAGCAACAAACTGTTCTCAATAAAACTTTTACGTTGTAGTTAAACATTAGCTAGTTTTACGCACTTTAAACAATAGTATTACGTTTTTACTTAAAAAGTTTTAATATACATACTTACGTGCGTGTATTAGTCTTAATTTCAAGGCGTTTTTTTTTTTTTGTTTAGTTCTGTTCCCATTATTTATGAGACCAAATTAAGAACTCCAGTTGCGTACACTAAACAAACTACGCCTTCATTATAATCTTAAAAACGAAATGCCAGACATTAAATATCAACTAATAAAATATTTTGAACATAATTTATTAATACAGAAGAAAAGAACTAAAAAGAATTCAACGCAATTTAATCAAAACTGTGAAGAAATCAAATACGCTCATTTACGCTGTTGCACAAACACATTAACAATTGATAAGAGTTCTTTGCAAGTGCAGTTTTTTTTTTTGTTTCTTTCTTTTTTGCTTAAGGATCGCGTTTTCGTTCAGTTCAAATGCAAATGACTTTTTGTGAAACTCTATCGTACAAGAAATGTCTTTTATCTACAGTTTTTGTGTTTTTTTCTTCTTTTTTTTTGTATAAAATTGAAATAAAAAATATTTTTAATAAGTTCAAAATTTTATGTTAATACAAAATGCATAAAACAATTTTAAGTAGGTTAATAACATTAATGCAAAAATATATAAAAAAAAAAAACAAGGAAAAAATTCAAAAGTTTTATCATAAATGACGTTTTTGTTTTTCATTCAAAAAATATGAGGGAAGTTAAAACAGGCTGAAACGTGTACATTGACTGCAGAGCAAAGTTTTTCCATGAAACAACACAGATGATGGGCTGGCTGGCGGCAAATCTTGTGTTTTTGTGACTAACGAAAGGAAGGATGTTTTGCTGAAAGCTCTTCAGTATTTCAAAAATTAAAAAAAATACAAATAAAAAAAAATACATGAAATTGAAAATTAGCAAATTTTGTTGACTGAAAGAAAGCATTTGCCTTTTTTGTGTGTTCGCAAATGACTCACAATTTATTAGAAATGTTTGTTAATATAAAGACATTTTTTCTAAATGACTTGCTCTGATTTGCTTGGAAACTTTGCCTAAGTTATCAGTTTGTCAGTGGAGTAGTTGTTTCTCTAAATGACATCAATTTACAGGGATGACGCATAAATTAAGCAAAACTTAATTTTATTCTTTCTTAAGGGCAGACAAACTTTTATTGTGATAAATATTTAATTATGAAATGAGTCAAAATGGCAGAGAATTAGATTTTGATTAAAGTAAAAAAAATTGAGTTTAAAACCGCCAATGAAATCGAAAAACTTTGGAATGAAAACGCAAACATGTAGTTTAATGCCTCAGCTAAATTTGAAGATATTTGAAGAACGAGCACAAAAAAAGCACAAGAAATTAGCTAGGGGACTTTTATTGGATCAACTCCAATATTTGGCTTCAACAGGCGCCGAAGAAATGGATAGAGTCCATCAAGGAACAACATTGGAACGAGACAACTGGTATTTAAGCAATCCAAGAAATCTCTAAGCTTTCATTAAAAGAGGGCCGAATGTGCTCTAAAACTGGATAGTAAAAGCTTCAGAACACTGATAGTTTCACCTGCCTTAAGCACCTGTACAGCATGGGCATTGCCAATATAGACATTTCTGCGGTGAGGAACAGGAGTCAATGAAGCACTTGATCACACACTGTGGGGCATTGGAACTCAGATAAGCAGGCTGCTACAAGTGCTTGCGTTCAGTGAACAGGACTTGCTATCACTCCCAATAAAGGAGTTAGCCCGGTTGCTTTATGTACTCAACTCGTAATGGCGCAAGGGGAAGCGTAATAGATCAACAATCGTTGCAGTGCAAGTGGCCGTAGAGAATCATACAAGAGTGGTTCGAAAAGGCAAATGTCTCAAGTCACCCTGTACGATTAAAGACAATGTAAAAACAACTCCACCACTAGGTTCTGATGAGTAGTGTAGCCACTACGAAAAAGCTTGTTGTTCCCCAGCTTAGTACATTCAAATATTTTTTCCTGTCTTCTTTGATCAAGAGTTATTGATCGCAGCAATTATAATAAAATACTCCGGATTTGAACTTGAGCTAGAAGCATACCATCATATAAATATTAGAAATATTCAATAAGTTAATAGTTGAACCATTAATACACATAAAAATATTTTTGTTTTCTAAAAACATTTAATTTTTTATACCTACAATAACACGATAAAGCAGAACAATGGTTTGCAGCGCTTAGGTTAGGCTTAGGTTAGGTTTAACAGGCTGCCAGCTATTATAAAGCCAGCCCACTTGGGTCCAGTCAGGTCCCGTTGTGTTGCCTGGATCTGATATGTATCTCAGTAGATCTACATATCATTGGCTTAGAACCAACCCGAGGATCGGATAAAGGAGTCCAATCCACTTACATCGCATTCCGATACCTCCGTCAAATCATGCAGCATCGGTCTGTCTAGGTACAATGCCCTTATATAAGAAAGAGCTGGACACTGACAGAGGAAGTGCTCAACGCTCTCTTCCTCCTCGTCTCTGCAACTTCATTGCAGCGCTTAAAATGTGGCATTTTTTTATTAAATATTTTGTAAGCAATATGAACAAACCTCTTTGATGCAGAACTTGAGCCTTCTAGTCCCTCCTATAGCGAATTTGCAAACAGTCGAAGGCAATGCAGACTTCGTAAGTTGGTGGCCTTTACCTAAGTCACTTTTTCGTCCAACACTTCTGGTTCCTCATATTACAGGTATCTGTTGCAATATAACAGTATCTCGGCGACTCAAGTTAGTTCGCTAAAACCCATTTTTTTTTTTTTTTTCTTAACACAAAAACTGCGAAGCTATTTGCTTGTCTGCAGTAACACCCAGAGTCATTGGCAGGAATCGAACCTGCGACCTCGAGACTGTTGGTCGAGTACTCTACCAAACTAGCCATCGAGGCACTCAGGTAGGACTAGTAAACCGTCCCTGCGATTTTAGGTCCAAACTACAGCCATAATATTATGGACAATATGAAGATGCCTCAATGAGTGCTCGGCGCTAAGATAGATGGAACATCCTGAGGGGGCTTTGTTGTTTTTCGTTATGCCACTTAATACATGGTGAGAGCTTCAGAGGACTCAGCACAACCTAAGTCGTTCTGGGACTTCCTAGAGTTTACTTGCTGCATCATAATGGGGGACTTCTTGTTCTCTACGCTTCGGAAAAAGTGCCTGAGAAGGTGTCATCGAGTACGCGTATAGGCAAAACCTGCTTCTCGGGGAATTCAAGAGACCACAAGTAGATAAAGAACAATGGACACAAACAAACAGGCCAAGCTAATGGTTCCACTATCAACTATGCAGGGAGCAAAAGGGATAAATTGAGATTGCTGACAATAAAAGCTGAATACTGGTTAGTCCAGTTGGTCTAACCAGTGTCAATGAAAGGGAGCGGGAGGAAACAAGCGGTCTTCTAACTCCTCTATTTTAGCTATCAGGATGAACACTTTTCTGGATAGCTACATAAATTCCAACCTGGATTAACTGTTAAGCTCGAGGTTGACCTTCTAAGACATCTTACGCCTACAGGCTGGATCCACTAGTTTAAGTGTTACTACACCCAACAGGCCATCAAACCAAAGTCATTTTGACTTTCGTTGATTGTTTGCGCATAGTAGTGAACTAGCACAAAAACCAACCAATCAAACATAAAGAAATCTGTGATGCATTTGTAAACTGCCTACAAAACATTCGCATAATAGGGCTTAACTATTGCATATCGAATATTCTTTCATTAGCCTCATTTTGTATACTTTTGATGGCGCAATTGCACAATTTCTTTTATCGTAGAAATTCAATTACAAAACTTCTTCGAACGTGATGTAGTACTTTGATTCCTTTTGTGGTGTTAACTGATGCAATTTCCAATTGAAGCTGCCTGCATACGTCTGACAAATATTAAAGTGAAAATGGGCAAAAAAAAAAAAAGCTTCAGCGCTCTAGAAGTACCACTAATTTGGTCAATTGTAAAGAGCCAGAAACGAGCAACGTCAAACAATAATTAGAAAATAATTTTCGGTCATGATGTGTTGAGGCAAAAAACGCAAAATTTTGAAGATTTTTTTTTTTAGTTTGATTTTCAAAACAAAAGCAAATGAATGCAAAAGAGTATGCCAGTTTTAACAATTATGTTATGTGTACCTGGAGTGTTGAAGAGCTTAAAAGATGTCAGGCTTTAAAAAAAAGTCTAACGATTACACGAGTTTGAGACATTGGACGACAACAAAATGTTTTAGTTCAGGCAAAATTGTTTAAAATAAAAATTTTAACAACTCGCTTACCAGTTTCATCGGCTGAAGTGTTAAAAAAGATTTTCTTTAGTGTTGTCATAAATATAAGTAGCAAGAGAACACATACCTGGAAAGAGTAGAATTTGCAAAAAAAGAAAATATATTAAAACTTATGTTTTTTGCTAATAATTATTTTTTAATTTATAAAATGTGTATATCGAGTGTAAATTTCTCATTAGTTTTTACAGAGCTTTTTCATGCACGGAAACTTTACTTGAAAAATGAAAATATTGAGTTTGGTGGTGCCAAGGAAAATAAGAGTGCAAGAGACCACCAACATGGTTGCCAATTTAGCGCCTTTCGCGCTAGATTGAGCGCTTTTTATTACCTAAAAAGCCGAAATTTTTTCGCCATGGCGTTTTTTTTTTTTTTTAACATCCGCTAAAATAGCGGAAGAATGGAAGTCTGTGCTAAATTTAGTTGTTGATATTGGCTCCATATTGAGTTGTATTGTTATCTGGCATTATTTTATCTTAACACTCTTCGATCTTTGTTTTTCAAATGCAACTTGAGATCTTGAGTTTTTTGTTTTTTATAAAAAATTAATCATTAAAATCTTTTGTCTTTCGATAACAATCTGAAGCTGCAAAAATTAAATTTGTTCTTTGGTTTTTTTATATCTATAGAACTCTACATAAAAATCAATATGAAAAATTCTAAAAAAGAATGAATTAAAGAATATTTAATTTACTTTGTAATAAAGGGTTGCACGAGCATTGAAATTCGAGCATATGATCACACTCGTTTCTATTTTATGCTCTGTTCATGCTTGTCCATATCAGGCGTTGCTTATAAGCACTAGTGTTCATAAGCATCAAGCAGTAATGAGTGGACAGTTTGAAATGGTCGAAATTTATGAGCATTACTCGTTTTGCTCATAAGCAATGCTCGGGCATCTGGTCTTCACAAACAAAAACAGATTTAAAATACGAATATTACACTGAAAGAAATTATGAGTTTTGTTCTTTGTTATGAAGTGCAAAATTTGTTTTCATTCTTAAAACAATTATGAATATTATATCATCTTTGTTTTAAATTCAACAAAACTTGAAATATTTTTTTAGCGTTTAACTGAGAGAAAATATTGTAATAAATTTAAAGGAACAATTGGAAATTATTAAAGTAGTTTTTGGTTGTTTATTAATAATAAATATGTGTTTTATTTTTTGTTTGTTTTCAACTTCTCAGTAGTAAAATATACTAAATGAAAAATAGCAAATTATACAGTATTTTTCCTTAAATGTTCATAGAATATACGTACTGTACTCATTAAATATTTTGTTTTAAAAAGTTGCAAATACCTAATTTACACGAAACACAAAAATTCTTATATTTATATAGCTACACTTCTCAGTGTAACAAAGCAAAAATATTAGCTCTCTTTAAAATTTTCATAACATAAAAAAATCCGCCATGTCCCTACTCTGTTGAAAGCTACCAAGCTACTGAATGAAATTTGTGTTTTCGCACATGTTCTTTTGTTGTAAATATGGATGCCATTGTCACGAAGAAAAGAAAGCGTGTGGATTTTTTTATAAACTATTTGTAACGTTATAAAATTTCTTTAATTTTTGATACAAAAATAGCTTTTCAGGAAAGCAATGTCAGTGAATATAGTGGATAGTTAAATTCAAAGATGATAATAATGTAATGTAATGAAGATTAACAATACAATTGGTTTTGGTACAAATTAAGAAGCTTTTTGGTAGTAAGTTTTTAAATCTGGAGCAATCCTGGTTGGATTATTCACGAAGAGAAAAAGTAATTACTCGAACAACTTCGTCAGCTGCGTAATATGTTGTAAACTGTGCTGCCATGACCAAAAAATTATTGCAACAAAAATTAAAAAAAAATGACCAAATGTGCAAAAATAATTACCAAAACTAATATAAATTTGTTTACTTGGCAAATATAAAAAATGTAATCTAAATTGCATTATTATATAAAATATATTTCCACTTTGTAGGTAAATAGTCTTGTAATTACTCAAGAAGAAAACAAAAATTATGCATATTTGTTTCAAATCGGCTGTAACCAATTCGAATGCTTCCTTTTTAGGACTCAAATTTTTTATATAAACTACTCCTTTTGTTAAGGAAATATGTTAGAAAGAAATAAAAGTTATACTTTTAAACTTAAATCGTCCAAGATTTAATATCGTTAACCGTAAAAAATATCACTACTTAATCAGACGATTTTCTTTTCTTTTTTAGCAACCGGGTTAAAGAAATGTCAAATATGTTGTATGGTCTTACATTGGAATAATCTTTTTGTTGACAGGGTTCATATATACAGTGAAACTTATCCAAAGGAGCACTTACTACTGGCATAAACGGGCAATCTTTTTGAACCGAGATATTTCTATTTTTCCACACAATACTTTTCCCCATAGCCGGACTCTTTGTTTAAAACATCTCTCACAAGCGAACAGAAGCATTGAAAACAAGCCGAATTAATTTTAGAAATTAATACGCTTTGTTAGAAACTCAGCAACAAAAGTTGTATTTAATGAAACACATCAACAAGAAAGAAAAGTTTTTAATTTAATAAAACTGTTAGGTCAAACAAAAAAATTTCAAAGAAAATCATTTTTTATAAAACAAAAACTCGAAATTTTATGCAGAAGCTTATTGAAATTCAATGCACCCAGAGTGGTGGGATTTTTTTTTATGCTTAATTACGCAGTTTTATTGTTGTCCACTGACAAAGTAAATAGTGTCTTGTAAGCTGGTTTACCTATATGCTTTTAACCAGTTGTTTTAAGCTTATCACAGTACAGAGTGGCGTATTGACTCTCTTATTAAACACGCTCTATCTGCCCATCATTGTTTTACCTGATAAAAAAAGTCAAATAATACGTCCATATAAAATGTATGCCTTGTGTGGAAATGCTTTTGGTTTGATAAAAGCACGGTTGCGATTTCCATTATGAACATCCTGCAAGCATTGACCAAGCAACAAACATCTTAACTTTTTCAAAGATATCGAAATGAATCACCTTTTTCAATAGCAAAAATACCCTGATGAAAATTCACAACACAAGTTAAGACTTTTTTCTCAAGAAACATTTAATCTTCTTCATGGGGCAAATTCCCATACCAACGATATAAATCTCAATCCTGGAAACAAAAATATTAGTTAGCAACAATATAACACACGCATTGACGAGCTCTTCATCATCTTAGAATCTGGCATACTCACACGTACACGCACGCACCCACACACTAATCTGGTTGTAAGCGACATTAGCAACAACAGCAATACAACACAATTACGAAAAATATGTTGTTATCACAAACTATCATACATGCATGAATAATTGAAGAATTTTGTAACATACATATGCACACACACACGCACACACACACACACACAAAACACATTTTAGCATCCGAGCAACACATCACTGTCATCTCAGTGACATACTAACAACTTCTCACAACACAAATACTTATGCAATTAGAAACAAAAGCACAGACTCTCTTTCTTTTACACACATCCCGGTCAGCAAAAACTTCCGAAAAGAAAATGACCAAAATTTTATACAAAAAAAAAAATAAAAAAATATAAAAAAAAGTGAAACAAAAATGTAACAATTCAAATTCTTTGGAAACGATGTTGCATGAATGCATTAAGCTGTCATGTACTTGTTTGCAACATTTGATAACAAAAACACAATCTCAGATATTTATCAGATGAATGCAATTACAAATTCACAGAATAGAGAATTTTTTACAGGTTTCAGATTCGTTCTTATCCTTACAACGGCCAAGAATGAATTGTTCATTTGGAGGTGTTTGCCTGACATGCAGACTGTCATTTCTTGGAAACAGTGTTCAAAACTTTGGAAACGAAACAGAACTTGTAAGGCATTACAAAAACCAACAAACGGTTTTAAACTGAAATTTTGATACGACCAAAATAATAAGATGAATATAAATTTACAATTTGGAGTTTTCAATGAAAGATATTATTTAAAAATTTTAAGACTTTTATGTCAAATTAGAATTTTTTTCTAAATTTTGCAGGATTTTTGCGAATAAACAATTTTGTTTTGTATCCTCTTCCTTCGTTTTCTTGAAAGAATGCCTGAATACGATACTTTTGGGAGTTGTTTTTTATTAGCACTGTTTTACATACTGATGGAAATTTCCATCATTATATTTATTTAGGAACTAAAAGCATTCGAAACGAAATATGGCCACAAATTGATGAGCCTTGAAATATGCAGAGCAAATTCCATTTTAGTAGCGATAAAACAGACAAACGAAATCCATACTGCGACAAAGCTTTAGTGAGTTAATAGAGTTGGATACTCTACTACGAGTATTTTTCACCGTTTGTAAGTCAAATAACTTCAAAATACTCGTAGACTTTGAGCACTAGCCCAAACATTACAGTTGTATTCCATTTTCAGCCGAAATACCTATAGTATTGTAAATAGGAAGAAGATCGGTTGGAGTTAAGTATTTTTTGCACGGTTTCAAAAAATTTGGGCACACTTGAATGTTTCTTTACAGACATGAAAAATGTGTGCAGTCCAGCAAGGATCACATATTCCTTCCAAGAACATCCAATAACTCAATATCTATACCAACTATGAGTATGTATGAAGCAGCTTTTACGGGCATGATTTTGAGTTTTAACAAACAATACGTTGCGTTACGGGCGTTGAAATCGACCCTGTTTTTACGACCTCACCCGAAAATACAAAGATGATCGCTACTCAGTGAGTCATTCAAATTTTCCCCCTTGGAACCGATCTCGTATAGGCTACATGAGTACGAATGCTGTAACTGAACGAGTTCGAATGACAAACGTTGCTGTCATCTGCAAAAGAGTGGATAGGGTTCATTAGGAATAAATACAGTTTAAAAAACTAAAAAAACGCATTCATATTAAATTTTTCATTCACTAAAAAATAGCTTCTTTTAAAATTATTAATATAACAAAATAATCCACGTAACACGTTCCGTTTTTTTTTTAATTCCCAAAATTTGCTTCAAGAATTGACAAAATCTCCCACTTCCCTGGAAACAATATGGCCACTTCAATTTTCGCACTAAATCGAATGACCGTTAATAATTTATAGATTACTAACCAGTTAGCGAAGTGGTTCTAATTTTTTTGGAAATTCCCCAACTCGGGTTCATGAATCTCCAAAATCCCCCCACTTCCCCGGAAGCATTATGGCACCTCCAATTTTCGCACTATAGCAGCAACACTGTATATACAGTTTTATATACCTACATACGTACTAAACACCCATATGACAAGGGTTTTGAGTGTAGCAAACATGCAAGTGAAATTAATATAAGCGTGTTGAAAGTAAAAAATAGAATAGGGAAAAGAACCGAGTCTTGAGTACCCCTGAATTGTCAGTAGTTCCATCTAAAACAACTCACATAGTGCTGTCTGTAAGAAAGCTGAATAGGAACCGCGAAAGATCACCGACACCAAAAGGAGTAAGTTTTGTTAGTAATGCACCATGTCACAGTCTATCAGATACCTTGGAATATCTACATCCACCATTTTACTTCCAGCGAAATGATGTATCGAATAGCACCACTTTTTTTTGACGGATATGCCAAAAGATCGTCAGTAGAGTGATCCCTACGAAATTCATATTGGTTTTGTACTACTTTTTAGCTGAAGGAAATGTTTATCATCACACTGAGGTGATTGTCTGAGTTAGTCTAGCGTTGTGTTTTTTGACACATTCCTTTATCTCTTAAGTATTACTTATTCTTGTGGTTAATGACCACATTTTAAATTTCTTTCTATGTAGTTTGGTTAGTAAATACAATAACAAACAAAACAAAAACATTCTCTTATTAAACTCTCAAGTTTTCTGGAAATGAGAAGTATGTTTGGTTTTGTCATTTGGTTAAAGTTACATGAAAAATAAAAGAATATTTTCTGTGTAAATCAAGATAAAGTTCCTACAAAATAACTATGTCTAGAATGAGAAGCAGCAGCAAAAGTTTCTAATTGAAAAATAAAGCAGTAGAAATACTCAAGAAGCGGTTCATTTAGCACCTTAGAATGGCCATTGCAATAATTATTTTTCCCACACTATTTTAATTGAAGTCATGATCGTAGTTAATCGGTTTAATTTTGAACCCCAAATAATAAACAATTTTACTTTTGTTAAAAGTTATTCTTGATCAGCTAGCAACTACCTTTTTATATTTTTTTAAACAGCCTGAGAACCCACTCCGGAAAGCAGGGCGAGATTTCAGCAGCTGGAGAAAAATCTTGGCTACGTCTTATTTGCAACCAACACATTATTTTACTCTGTTCTTTACTTATTTCCATACGGCAACACAAAAAATTATGTTCATGTGTGTGTGTGTGTGTGCTATGGAGCACATGCCATTCATCTTCATCATTTTATACGTTATTAGGCAAAGTATCATCTACATGTTCAAGAATTTACTTGCCTTTTAGTTGTTGTCCTGCCACAAAGGAAAAAAAAATTGTGGCCAAAATAAAATAAGATTTTACGGGTGGAGATGACTTTCAGAACTCAGAACTCCATGCTGTTTTTGGCTTCAGAAAGTAACATTTATGCATTTCAAATTTTTTTCTGGTAATTTTGATATGCAAACTTTTGCTGCATAATTTTATTTTTTGCAGTTTGTGGTTTTTCTTTTATTCTCTTATTTTAAATGGGCAAATGAAGTAGCTGTTGTAACAATAATTTGCTTGTAAAATTCTTAATATTTGCAAGTTGAGAATAAAATACCACATGAAAATTTTTGCAATTATGTTGAGATAGAAACAAAAAATGGTAAACAAGTTGTTGACAATTTAAAATAATTTAAACTAAAGAAAAAAAAATTTAAGTTTAAAAGCAGAGTTAACTTTAAATGTCTATAGAATCTTAGTATTCCTGCAAGTACATTTTAAATATAAGATAATGATATATTTATTTTTCTACAAAAAATTCCAATCTGTCATGTTCTGAGAACGCGCGATCTGAAACCGTAAAGGGTTCTGAGCGACCCTAAATACATCATTAGATGCAGGATAATACTCAAGATGCCTTGAGTATTATCCTGCAGAGTGGAAGGTCTCAATGATTACTATGATACCCAAGCCAGGGAAGGATCTAACTAAGGTAGAATCATATAGACCAATAAGTCTTTTACCAACAGTTTCAAAACTATTCGAAAAATTGTTAATGGCGAAGTTGAGTCCAATATTGAACAATGTGGGATGCATCCCTGATCATCAATTTGGCTTTCGGGCTAAGCATAGCACCATAGAACAAACGCACAGACTAGTCAATGTCATAAGACAAACCTTTGAGGAGAAGAAGTATTGCTCAGCTCTTTTCATTGATATTTCTCAAGCTTTTGATAAAGTGTGGCACGACGGCTTGATGCACAAAATAAAGTTAAACTTGCCTGCAAATACACACAAGCTTCTTGAAAGCTACTTATATGGCCGGAAGTTTGTTATCAGAGAAGGCGACTTTATAAGCCCACCTCAGCCAATCGAGGCAGGAGTTCCCCAAGGCAGCATACTGGAGCCTACTTTATATTTGATTTACGCCTCTGACATGCCAACGACATCCGAAATCCACACTTCTACCTTTGCAGATGACACAGCGTTTTTGAGTGTTCATGAAAACCACCAATTAGCCTCACGAAATTTACAGGAATATACTTCAATATTAGAGAAATGGCTAAAACTTTGGAAAATCAAAGTTAATGAACAGAAATGTACTCATGTTACATTCACACTGTGTAGGCAAACATGTTCGCCTATCCAAATTAACAACTCACCTATTCCGCAGCACAACGAAGTAAAGTACCTTGGTATTCACCTGGACCGTAGGCTAACGTGGAAGTCTCACATTGAAGCAAAGGTCACTCAGTTAAAACTAAAAGCAGCGCAGCTAAATTGGCTTATGGGCAGAAATTCGACACTGAAATTAGATTGCAAACTTTTGTTATACATCGCAATATTAAAGCCTATATGGTGCTATGGAATTCAGTTATGGGGCACCGCCTCAGCGTCAAACATTGAAAAAATCCAAAGGCGACAAAACAAAATTCTTCGAACGATTACTGCAGCTCCATGGTATGTAAAAAATTCACAAATTCATAAAGATCTGAGTGTTCCGCTGGTAAAAGAGGAGTTTTCTAAGTACGCGACAAGGTATGTCAGTAAACTGGAACTTCATCCAAACCCTCTTGCGCGCAATATACTTAATTTTGGCGGCCACACTCGGCTTAAAAGAAGGGATACCGCTGCCACCATCAGATTGCTCAATAGGTGATTTTACCGAAATAGCTCCCGCATAATAAAACTTTTTGTCTAGCATTGGCCGGACTTAAGAATCACATTTTTTAATTTTTAAATTTAGTATTAAGATTTGAATACTTATTGTTAGTTCATTTTGAAGATTCAATAAATAAAAAAATGCTTAAAAAAAAAACAAAAAAGATGTTCTAAAGTGCTGTTCACGCCTGACATGAGAACACTAACAGGAGCAGCAAAATACTGTTACTGTCAGGTGTAGACTGCAACTGTTACCGTTTTCTTGCCGTCTTGACATGACTGTTAAGACGTCTGTTGTAAAAGCTCTGTCTTAACAGAAAAAGACATTTTAATATGAAAAAAGTAAAAATAGTTTCAAATTAAAAGAAATTGCCAAGAAAAAAGTTCAAATTCTTATTTTAGATTGCAAATTTTGAAATAAAAACATATTTTTTTCACAAGCTATAAAAAAGGGCATAAAAAGTGATGATGGTGCTTTTGTTGACGGAGTTGAAAAATCAAGACATACGAGTAACAATCGAGCCGTCAAAGGTATGTTGTAACAGTATTACTTAACGGCGTTTCATATCTAATGTAGGCGGGCAGTAAGAACACGCGTTTTACTGGCGTTACAGTGTTGTTATAAAACTTACAACATTAAATAACAATATTGAAGCAACCTAGCGCTAAATGGCAGCACAAACACAAAAAATATTTAGTTTTTTTAAATTGCGATTTGTCAAACGTCAGCTGTTAAAATTTCACTCAAATTCATCGATTAGTTTATTTGTTGTAGTCATTTTAAGTCAGCAAATTTTATGTTTCTTGAAAAATGGAAAAAAGTGAATTTCTTGCAGTGATTACACACTATTATTTGAAAGGGAAAACGGCGAAAAGGACAGAAGAACACCTCGATATACATTACGGTGAGTTTGCTCCGGGAGATTACATTTAAATGCAGCCGCACAAGCACTGCAACAATACCAAAGAGGCGTTTACTAAAGAAAATATCCAGAAAATCTTCGATATCGTTAAGAATGATCGCCGCGTCAAGTTACGGGATTGTTGGATTTAATTTCCTTACAAGTCTTAAAAGAAATTTTTAAAAATATCTGCTAAAGCAAGCAGTTTAAAAGTAATTTTAATACAATTTTGGCCCAATATAAAAAGTAGTACTGTTAAAGACAGAATTAGTTTGTACGTTCTTTTCCGTTCTGAAGAGCTGTTTTGTTTCTGCTCAATACAAACTATATGTGCCTAGTTTGTTTTCACTTTTTCGTTCTGTTCTGTTGCGGACTAATCTGTTGAAAATAGAATTCAACGTTAAGTGACAGCCAGATATATGTATGTTTTATTTTTTTTCAGGTATGGAAACATTAATTTTTTTTTTATTGAAATGTATATAATTTTTTTTTGTCAAAAACTAAAAAAATTTGTTTCCATTAAAGATTTTGAAAAGTTACAAAATTTTTATCAATTAAGCAACTATGAATAATCAAAAGAATATTATTTTAGCAAGAAAAAAATTATATTTTGTATAAGAAGAGTCATAAAGTCTGGATAATTGTGAGATAGAAGTGGACTGTTTGATCACCATTTCTAAACTATTGATTTGTTCCTTTTTTCACACAAGATAATATTTATGTACATATTTTATTCTGCATTCCAATGTATTTCTTTTATTTATGCTCTACTGTAGAAAACAGCTGAATATTTTCGCGGAAAAAGTAATTGTAAAATATTTGCTACAGAAATGAACGTCACAGAACGGCAACAGAAAGTGAAAACTAATGAGGCCTTAACAATTCTGCACTGTTAACTCGAAAAGCTTAATTTTTGAGATATGACTATGTTGCAATAAACGATCGATATGAACGTGTGCTCAACATTTTGCATGGGCAAGGTGGGGGTGGCGCGTTTGCTGAATGTCGAACAAGAGCGATTTCGAGAGACCACTTCAGAGTGGTGCTTGGATATGATAAAGCGCAACCCTGTTAATTTTTGGCATCCAGTAATAATTGTTTATAACACAATCAATCAAGAAAAACCGACCACATTTAAAGAAGAAAATATTGCACTTTCTTCAAGACAACGCACCGGTTCACACAGCATTAGATACGATGCTTAAATTACGTGAAATACACTTCGAATTGGTTGATCATCCACCTTATAATCCAGACTTAGCTACTAGTGACACTTGCCTGTTTTCAAACTTGAAAAAATTACTCACAGGAAAGATTCATCTCAAACGAAAAAGTGATTACCAGCGTTGTCAACTTTGAAATTTCAAAACGCACCGAATTGAGGAAAAAATCGCGTTATTTCAACAAAAACGCATCAAATTTAGAATTTTTCTTTCCATATTTAAAAATCCATTTTGTATTATAAAAAAGATAATATTTTTATATTAAAAACGTGATAACGAGACAAACTTTTAGTAGTAGGCTAGTAGACTTTCTACTGGGTTTGGCCTCTAATGCGATTCTATTACTTTTGTTAAGGCAATGATATATTTATAATAATTACAACGATTTATGTTGACTCTAGTTGCTTCGGCTTTTATATAAATCAGTGTTTCGGCTCAAGGCCTTATTGTTTTTTTTTTTTTTTTTTTTTTTTTTTTTTTTTTTTTTTTTTTTTATTAAATATTTAAAATCATTTAGAAATAAAATAAAAATTTTTAAACGTTATCAGCTACGTCAAAATTATTTTGTTACTACAAGGAGTGATATATGTACATATGTCGATAAAATTTACGATTATCAAATTATTAAAAGTTTCAGAATCGCACTACAAGCCATCAAACTCGATTTAGAATTTAGTTAACAATTTGGTAATTTATTAGTTACTAAAGCAGTAATGAAGTCACTATTCAGTGTTTGCTTTTTTCGTACTATTTGACGAACTTGGATTGATCGTTTAACGGCAAACACTCTACAAAGACAGCAAATGGTATAAATATTTATTTTTCTTTCGAGAAAGTGTACAATATACAACAGCCAGATTGTATTACTTTATGTATATGAAGTGATACGTTTTGCACATTATTACTCCGTGTTTACATTGTGTTCTTCAAAATGAGATGTAAAAATTTTAGATACTTGAATAAATTTTTTTTATTACATTAAGACAAAAAGTTGCATTGAATATGGTTTGCTGCCATGGAAATTTGAAAAGCGCATCGAAAATTTAAAAAAAAGCGCACACCGCACCGACTAAAGAATTTTTCGCAAAAAAAATTTTAAAAAGCGAAACCGAGTTGACAACGCTGGTGATTACCGAAACTAACGCGTGTGATGAGAGGTTTCCAAGATCGTATTATTTAGATGGTATAACAAATTTTTTGTAATTATGAAATAACTAAATAAATATAAAAATAAAAAAATACTTCTAATATTATATGATGATATTTGTTTGGCTCAAATTCAAACCTGGCTTTCACCAAAAATTAGTTTTGTTTTTAATTATAACAATAATTACCGCGATCAATAACTCTTAATCAAAGAAAATAGGAAAAATAATTGTGTACACTAAGCTGCCTAGGAGAAGGTGTAGGAAATATGTGTGATTTTTTTATTTAATGTACTGCACCTAAGTTTCCTAAAGTTATCGATTGCTCGTACTTTACTTATTGGAGTGAAAAATAAGTAGTTTGTAATAGTTCACAGAATAACAAATTTCTATTCCTTCAAGCCGTTGCTTATTTTCATTCAACGTGTTTGCCTGTGAAAAGTAATCAAAATTACGTTGTTTCTTCTTCTCAGAAAACTGCAACAGCAAACAGAAATGAAATTAACTGTTCGCTTCGAAAAAAAAAGTGGGAGAGAAGGAAAAAATCACAAAAAACGGATACAAATCATCGCGTGACATCCGTTTTATTTAGTATTTTTTTTCTGTGTTTTGTTTCCATTTATCACCTTGCAACCCTTTCCATTTTAATTTAAGCGTATGGCAAAATATGAAAAGCAAATAAAAAAAGAGGAAAATATATCAAACTTTAACCAGCTGCTCACAATAAAAACCTGTATGGTAATGTCGAAAGGATGCTGTAACAACGGTAAAACGAAAAAGAAAGGATATTACGATTAGTTGTAGGTTATATGTCAAGGGAAAATAACCGAACTGAAAATAAAGATTTTTCTTTTCCTTAATGGCAAAAATATTACCTAAATACCAAACACTCTTATGGGAAAAGTATTCGCTGAAGAAATGAAAAATCTCGTTTAAAGAGAATGAAAAACAATAATGTTTTGTCAACAATATTGAAACAAAGTGGAATATGATGGAAACATGAAACAAAGTGGAAGCAAGGTTCGCCATGCACCCAAAGAATTTAAGAAAAATTAGTAAATTTAAAAAATATTACTGAAGAGCTTAGACCTGTTATTCACTTTCACCGCTGCTGTTTCCACCTTTATAATAAAAACAATAAATAACGTGTGTTAAATTTTCATTTTGTATTTTTATTTCCTTTGCGTCAAGCCAACATTAAATTATGCTGTCATGTAATGAAAAATTTCACGGATGTAATATAATAATACTGTCGTAAAGGTGTAATAAAGGAAATATACGTAATGTTATACAATATTATCAATTCTGCAAACCATAGCCGTAGTGCCTATTATTCGTGTATATATATATATATATATATATATATATATATATATATATATATATATATATATATATATATGTACATACCAGAGATCTGCACCGGTGCACCGCAACCATAAGGTTGTTTACCCAAGCATTTTCACATCCGAGTATTTTAAACACTCTTAAAAATTGATGCGGTGGTATTAATTTAAACCTTGATACATCAAAAATGTATTCAATCGCTTTCGTATCTTGTGTATTTTCTTACGAGCAAAAGTATGTTGTTGTTACTAGCACTTACTAAAAGAAACATTTTGAGTATTTTCTATTTTGGTTTCTAATCGTTGTTTTAATAATACATACATGACGTCATCACAAAATCAACTTGTAAAAACAACACTCTCGACAAATTCTTTTGTTGTGTATATGCATCACATTTTATTTAACATTAACTGAAATCGCGGATGCCAGATTTAATAAATTACAATCCATGAATGATGATTTTAAAAATTTGTGCTGAAAAATTTGAAACGAAAAGTTGGTTATATCTAGGTTTAACTGTGCATTTACTGTGGTTATGGATTAAAACCAAGAAATAAAAATTATTATAAGTGAACGGAAATTTGATGAAAATGTGCTTCATAAAAAATATATATTTATTTAAAGTAAAAGTTATTATTTTTTTGTACTAAATATGTCCAAAAATATGTGTATATACTTTCTTCAAAACACAATCGCCAAAACATGATGTTTTAAAAACCTTCTGGCAACGCTGCGCTTAGTACAAATACGTTTACCGAGTGTGAGTGAGCAAATGCATAAAACTGAACACACACACTCTCATGGGTAAGGCAAATGTGTGACTGCAAATTCTTACATACGAATATTATTTTCGTTCTTAAAAAGAAGCACAAGTTCGATTAACGAGTGTGGAAAAAAAATTGAGAAACCAAATCAAGCAGCCACCGCATACAAACTTGACTGGGTATGTTATATACTCTAGTTAACAGACACAAGCTCTAACAAGTAGCAAACATACTTGTGCAAACAATATTCGGTAGCCAATTACACCGCAAATCGATATAAGACGGGTGTACGTAGATCATTAAAAAAGCCACCGGTTGCAGATCTCTGGTACATATATAAGAACATAGACAGCAAGAAACCTTCAGCCATATCAAGCCCAATTTCGTGTGGAAGTGGAATTGAATTCCTGTTTTGGTTCTTAAAGAAACAGAAAACTAAACAACTTTTCGCAACGAAATCAATTCTTATATATATCAAGAATGAAACTAGTTTTGTCTCATAGAAATAATATCATTCCAAGAAAAAAATTTAGATATTCGTTTTTTAGATAATCACAAAAACGGATTTAATTGCATTTTCTAATGGAATCGTATTCTGTGGACAAAGATTCTTTGAGCCATAAATCCCATATGCTAAAAGTGTTAAGTGTCACACTGAATATCATATTATCTAATATTTGGTATAGATGTAAGTAATGTATGGCTATAGTTATTATTCTAGATTTGACTTTGATAAAATCTTTTAACGACTAAAACACGTTGCTTTATCGAATATTTTTCCACAATAAATTTGCCAAGTTTCTACTACACAACTGCCAAATATAAACTGTGAAGACTAATGTTTACCAAAATGGCGGTAAAATCAAGTTTATATCTTCCCGAAGGACCCCTTGTTTGCAAGTATACAGATTTTAAATAAAATTATATTTGCATTTTCAGACACGTCGTTTATTAACTTCAGTACTAAGATTTTCTGGGATTCTCTTCAATAAGAAAACCCAAACCAACAAAAAGAAACTGTCATATTGATATTGATAATAAACTCACTCACTTTACATATTACATTTTTACACGCGCAAACAACATCTGCATATGAGAGTTCTGATATAACAAATACTTAACAAATGAATGTGTTGAGCTCATATTTGAATAACAACAACAACACTTATGGCAAAACATCAGAAACGTTTTAGTTTAACATTTTCCCATATGCTTACCAAACTTGTATTTCTCTTTTTTTTTGCAAAAAAGAAAAACTCACTTAAAAAATCTTATTTTCAGCGGATTGAAAAACGTATCTTTTTGTTAAGCTCTTGGCTCACAACAATACGAAAAGAAAAGATGAAAATTTATTAAAAACATCATAATGTTTAATGATGGCAATTTCATGTAGCATGATTTGCAGCGCAAATTGAATGAAATGAAAAAAAAATATGAACTCGTGAATGACTTAGCTGAAATTAAATTGATAACCCAGTTAAAGAAAAAGTTTTTGTACGAAATGCAAAAGAGAGGAAAAAGAAAAGAAAAGTGCGGACTTTAAAGATTTATTACAGAAATATTTTTTCTGCATCTTTTTTAAATGAATTAAATATACATTAATCTAGTCCAAGCTGTTAATTTTAAAAGAAGGTTTTCAATAAGAAAGGAAAGACGATTTAGGAGCAATGTGGGCTGGAGAAGAATTTAAAGAAATTGCCAATTAAATATATCTTATTTTTAAAGCTAAAGATCGTTTTAGTTTATATTAAAAAAATTCCACAGTATTTATTTTCAATATTTCGATAACAATGTTATTACCCGACGATGATAAATTGTTATCGAAATATTGAAAATAAATATTGTTGAATTTTTTTTTATGTAAACTAAAACGATCTTTAGCTGCAAAACTAATAGCCTGTTCATATATATGGGCAATTTACAATTATCGCTATTAAACCAATATTGAGCTTAATATTTCATACAAAAATTGAATAAGTACAAAAATTGTCTAAATATTGCAATAAACTCTATAAAAAACGTGTTTTGTAGGCAAAATTAAAGAAATAGTTTGCAACACTATACAAAAATCTACAAAAAGAAATCAAAGCACAACATTAAAATATGGAAACCCAATCTGAAAGTAAGTTTTTAATATTATATTTTATGAAAAAATAAATGAAATATCTGGTATATTTCATATATACAGCCAAAAAACCCGCTAAAAAGGATGGGCTGGAATGCGGCTAGTGAGGTAGCACTATTGGACAAGATCTATTTTTTTCAATTTTTATTTATTTAGCGCCACAATTTCACGAACAAAATAATAACACAATTTTTTTACAGCTGTCATTTTTAATTGAATGAGATAAATTGCGTATGTATGAACGGAAATAATATTTTGGCAATTTACCGAATATTGAAACAATAAAATATGTATATATGAACAGGCTATAAGGTATATGTACTTAAAGAGGATCAAATAATTAAATATCAAATAAAATTGCCAATTATCCAAATTTATTGCACAGTGACACCTCTATGTAACAAACTTCCTCTTAAGTGCTCTCCACAGCACTTAATCAATTAGAAATGAGGAAAAAATAACATAAAACAATTTATTGATGCCAATTGTTCATCAGTGATTATTTTTTCTTTTTTTTCTTTAAACTTTGTTGAACAAACTGTGGAAAGAAGATATGGCAAGCATGCAAATGAATTAATTTTTGTCTCATTAATTTGTTGCATGCCACAACACAACAATTTATTCATTTTCAACTTAAAAAAAAGTTTCCCCTCTTTTAATTTCAAAGTAATTGAACAAAACTAAAGCATACTTTAGGGTGTGCTATTTAGTATTTTAAAGCACGAGTATTATTAAGTTTATTGAAGAAGTTGGCAATAAGGAAAAAAAATGCTCAACAAGATGACACAGTTTAAACATAAAACACAACAAATTGTTTGCCATTAATACTAAATTATACTTGTTAAGAGAGAGAGAGAGAAAGAACTTGAACAACAAACACACAAAACGCAAATTAAGAGGAAAAAGTAGTTGATTTGGCAATAACAAAAAAGGAAGAGTAGAAAAGGAAAGAAAATAAGTTAAAAAAAAAAAACAAAATATATGTAAAAAGATATTTATATAAATTTTGTTTAATATTGCGAATTTTTGTCTCAGCATGAAACAAAAGAAAAAGAAAACACAGGCGCATAAATACACAGCTTTGCAAAACTGATTTCTTTTGCATCGTTTTGTTGCTGGTTAAGGACTTTTTGAAAATTCAATGAGACAGAAAATTTTCTTATGATTTTTATTATTTCACCCCCCCCCTCCCCCCCCCCCCCCTTGCATCCTAAGAAAAGCAATTTGTGTTAAAAGTTTCTTAAGCTTTAGGCTAAATCGATACGATTCTTATAACAAGAACTACTAGCTGAGCAAAAACTACATATTGGCAAAATTTACCAAAATTATACTTTTGTATCTTCTTGAGGATAAAAGTGAAATAAAATAAAGAGATAAGTTATTGCTTTCATCGTGTAAAGCATAAACTGAAACTAAAAGAAATATATATATTTTTAATATGCCCCCCAGTAATTGAGAATCAATTAAAATTTCTCTTAATATATTTTAATTGTAAGTGAAAGTTGTGACAAAAAAAATCAGAGAAATAAATAAAATTAATTATCAAAAGAAATCTATGGAGTTTTAAATAATTTTATTACATAAAATTTTTAAAATTTCACAAAAGCCTAATTAAAAAATGAATTCAGGTAAATTTAAGAAAAAAATTTGATTTCTTTGCAATAAATATTCGTCTTGGTTTCGTTTTTGGTTCGTATTAAAAATTGTTAATATATAAGCAGTTTATTAAAGAAATATTCCTGGAGAAAAAGAAATACTGTTGTGAAAGTAATAGGAATACATAAAATTGTCACCTAATTCTAAAGCTCTAAACACAGACGGCAGCAGACTTCACAACTTCACGGCTACAAATAAAGTTAGCTTCAAATGCTGCCCTCTCGTTAGCAACATAATTATTTTCAAGACAGCAGCAGCACTATGTGTATTTAAACAATGCAAATTTTAGAGGTGCCACATATACATTTTAATAATAAAATTAAAATTACTGACTGAAAACGTAATAATATTACGTAAAGTTGTAAAAACTCATCAATTTATTTGCTTATTTTATTTATGTGATGTTTATTTCTATTAAATATTTCAAACAAATTTTAGTTTTATTGCTGCCAATATATATTTCTAATGGCAGCACTGCATTTAATTTTTGCTGCTTACGAAAATAGAAATTAATCTAAGTTGGCAGCAGCAGCAAATGCTGTTGTGAAATCGTGCTGCTGTGATGTCGTTAAAATAATCGTGTGCACTTAAACACATGTATTTTATTTTTGACAGATTGCTGCTTGCAGTCTGCTGTCATCTGTGTGTTTAAAGCTTAAGACTGGGGGGTTACTCTGTATTGCGATGCGAAAGAAAAATGCATCGAAGAATTGTTGCTCTGTATTGCGTTTTCGTATTTTCTTTTCGCATTTAATTTCTCACTTTCGGAAATTTTATATTATTAGCCTTCGCTGTTGTTTATTTTGAGATTAATAATAACAAATACAGAAAAAACAAACGGCAGTAAAAAACTAAAATAATAAAAAAAGCTTACACACATGACGCAAAGCAGGACTCCACCTATTCCGGTATAATTTGGTTTTTACAAATTAATAATAAACATAAGTATAGGTATAGAAAATACGGACGACAATGAAAAGCACGTTTGTATAGAACGAAAACACATCTGTATGTACTCGTACATACATACATATGTATTAATAAGCAAATAAATTTGTGGTCAAAACGATTGTCTCTTAAGCACCCCATACACGTTTCAACTCAGTTGACAACTGAGTCGGTTGTTGTCCCAATCAAAGCGTGTATGGCTTTGTCAGTTGATTAGTTTGGCAGTTGTCGAGTTGTGTAAAAAAAAATTAAAATGTTTTGATTTTTTCAAGTTGACTAGCAAGTCTTTCAATTCGATTGTGTTGTGTGTGCTCTAGTCTCTTGATCAGGTCTCAGAATTTATATTTGTAGTGTTTTTGCAAAGAGAATGTTATATATTTTTAAAATTGTCTATAATTTCATTGAATTTAATAGTTGAATGAAAATCTTTCAATTCAGTTTATGAAGTATGTGGGCAATAATCAATTCAGTTGAAAGACTCAATTCACAATTGAATTGAAACGTGTATGGGCCGCTTTATACGAGTATTGTGATATATTGCATTTAAAAGTTTAGCTTTAAGTGTCACTTTTTCCTTCACTTCACTCCTTTATTTCTTCTTTTATTTTATTTAATATAATTTTATTTTATTTTTAAGTCTACGAGTATCATAATTAAAAATACAGCAAAGTTTATCAGTTTCAGTTTAGTTGTGTTTACTCTTTTATTTGTATTTGCAAGTTTTAGTAAAGCTGCCATACGTTTACTATATTGCCATATGGCAAAATCCACTAATTTGACATTTATTAGGCCCATCACTGAACAACTACTTTGTGTATGAAAGACGGTTTAAATTTTATCAAAGCTTAACAAACTTGCAAATAAACCAAAGTTAATTTGCCTGCTAAGAACTGGTCCTTAAATTTATGTTATTGTTTTATGTCAGATATTTGTCATAATTTTATTCATTTTACACCATTGTGATTTAAATTTTCTAGCACATGTCAGGTTAATAGATTTTTTATTTTCAACAAATTTTTTTTTTAGAAGAGTTTAAATGGAATTACGTTTTTTGTTGAAAAAAAAAAAATATATATATATATATATATATATTAGACTCATTTAAAAATATAATTTATAGATATATTTTATATTTTTGCTTAAATCTTTTTTAGTCTTTTTGTATTTTTTTTTTTTTTTTTTTTTTTTTTTTTTTTTTTGTTTATGAATTTGTCATTTTTTAAAAATAGAGATTTCTGCTAGATTAATCCCAGTTTCTAAAGCCATGACATTTGTGTGTGATTGTCTATTTTAATATAAAGCAAATTGAGCAAAAGCTTTTTTGTGTTGCAAAAAAAGCCATTTGTATGTGTATGTGTGTATGTATATGTATATATGTGTAAGTGTTTGGTTAGCTGGTTTTTCAGTTTCAAACTTAAGAAGATATTATTTTACATTTTCTTAAGATCACATGTCAGCAAATGTTGACCTAAATTTTCAATTTACCACAAGAAGAATGAAACTATATACACATACATATATGTATTCACTCGTATATATGTACAGGGTGGCGCAGATCTTATCACCCTATCGCAACACATAACAAGCTTGTGCAAATGGCCTTTAGCGTCAATAATATTTGACATTTATGAACTAGGCACTGGTAGAACAAAAACAGACTAACAGTGGAGCGCTCATATTAACGTGGGATAATTTTGTTGATTTTTTTAAACACGATTTTTAGTCATAAATCATCATGAGTGATGAGGCGCATTTTCATTTAAACGCTTACGTCAATAAACAAAATCTTCGCTTCCGCGTGAGATGTACGAAATGCTGTTACATCTATTCCAGGCTACTGTGTGGTGCGGTGTATATGCGGTAGGAGTGATTAGGCCGCCAGGCCAGTGTGAGAACATGACTGCATATTTTCCAGTTAATAGAACAAATTTTACAGAATTGCAATAGTTACACAAAATAATTATTATTTTTTTTTTTTTTTTATTTGGTAAAGAAGTTATTCAAAAACGTAATAGGATGATTAATTTTGCGCCACCTTGTTAGCACATAAAATATGTTTATTTATGTCTTAGCATATCCTAAGTTGTCAAAGACAAAAAGTATGAAAGAAATTTTTTACAAGAACAATAGTGTCATCATGTTTTTTTTTTTTTAATAAAATTAAATAAAAAAAAAGTAGAATGCTTTTTGTCGAAATTTGTTGATGAGTAGTCGAAAAACAATTTCAAAAGTTTTTATTTTCACAATCTTTGTAAGCATTCAACTCTCTATGAAACTATTCATAAAAAGATATGAATGTACATATGTATATGTATACAGATTTTTATGTTAATTTTCCAAAAATTGTTTAAACTTCTTTATTTAACTTTTGTAGCATTTAGCCACCATAAAGTTGACTTTAATGTGTAAATTATTCGTTGAGAAAACTTTTAATAAAAAAAAAGTATAAAATAGCTTTAAAGTTAACAGCAGCTGAGAGACATAAACTATTAAATTAGTTTTCAGTATAAGTATAATAAATTTAATGCTTTCATATGTCATCCGAGCAACAACAATATTAACAAAAAAGGAATCGTAAAAAGTAAAATGCTATAAAATACGAGTACAGTAAGAAATCTGATTACATTGTTTAACAGAAAAGGGAAGGAAAAACAAATTTGAATAACTTTTGTTTAATTTTTTTTTTTTTTTTTTTTTTTTTTTTTTGCCAAAAACTGGCAACATGCAGTCGTTCCACCAGAAATGACACTGGCATATTAAAATGTATTCAAAATCATGAACAAATATGAAGAAAAACTGGCTTAGAAACCCAGTGAAAAATTCAAATGATATTTCAAAATTAAGGCAATTTTACGCCAAAATATACAAGAATTAATTTTGATAGCATGGCGTACTTCAAACTCTCAATTTTATTCATTAATGGCAAATATAAAAAAGCGGATTTTTTTTAACAAACTAAAAACCCCGCTTCGATATCAAACTGATAATCACTCATACGTCACCGGTTTCGAATGTTGCAAACAACCATACAAGTGAAGCTAATATAAGCGTGTTAAAAAGCTGTCAATTCTTGAGCTTTGAAGAAAGCCTTATATATTTTTTTTTCATGCAAATTAAAAAATAATAATTAAAAAAATAGATATCAATATTATTTTTTTAAATTTATTTATTTATTAGTTATCTAGCACAACAAGAAGACATCTTATAAATGACAGCGCTAGTGATCTATTATTAACATGTCATTAACTAAATATTCTCAGTATAAAGCAAGACGAATTAATAGTGATATGATATTTAGAATGCAAAACTTTTATATTAATTTCAGCTAAATAATTAATATAAAAACTAAATATTATCAGTATAAAGCAAGACGAATAGTTAACAATTAATAGTGATATGATATTTAGAATGCAAAACTTTTATATTAATTTTAGCTGAATAATTAATATAAAAAATAAATAACTAAATAGAAAGAATTCATGATACGTCATGACCCGAGTTCAAATCCCAGTGGGTGCTGATGAGTAGTGTAGCGACTACGAAACAGCTAGTTGTTCCCCAGCTAAAGATTTGATTATTATTTTTCTTGTCTTCTTCAAGCAATAATTATTGATCACAGCAAATTTGTATTGTAAAAAATCCTTCTTAAGAGAAAAAAAAAAACTGAAGAAAGGAAAAACTTGAACTAAAACCCGATTTACATATGTACAAACAAAACAATTATTTAATATTATTATTTATTAAATTTAGTATTTAGTTTAATTAAATCAGTAATTAATTTAATAAATGAATTACCAAATGTAAGTAATCGAATAATTTGAGAACAGCTGGAGCGATTTGACAAAAATTTTTTTTTTCTGTAAGGCTTGAAATTTTTGGAAGATGGTTTGTAAAAAACAACTTTATGCCACGCCCATAGAAAGTACATATTAATTTGTTTATATCTCAAACACTGTAAAAATAAGATTTTTGATTTGGTCCAGATTGCTTAGAAGAGAAATTAAATCATCGGTTAAAAAGGAGGCAGAATAGGATAAGTGGGCGTGGTATCTCCCATACAAAGAACATATTAATTTTTGTATATGTTAAGGACGATTAAAGTTAAAGTTTCTAAATTTGGTAAGAATGAACGGATGGTCGATACAAATTATCAGGCAAAAAGAGGGTGAGGTCAGGAAAGTGGACATGGTTCTTCCCACACAAGGTATATTTTAATTTTGGTTTATCTAGAGAATGATTAGCCCAAAGTTTCGTCGATAAAAATTATCAGAAAAAGCGTGGGTGGGGCATGGTACCTCTCATGCAAAGTAAATATTGATTTTTTTTAGATGTTAAAAAAGCTTAAAGCTCAGGTTTATAAATTTGGTACGAATCACATGATGATCTAAACGAATCATCGAAGAAAAAGTGGACAAAGATCAATTTTTTAATGCTCACGTGTTTTGTAAACCGGCTAATGTTTCACAGATTGTGATTCCTTACATTAAAAAGTGCGATTTCATTGCAAAATTAAAGTGAAGGCCGTGCCAAATTAAACTTTTGCTTCGCTTTGCGTTTCAAATTCGCTTTGACATCTGAGATAAAATGCACATACTTACTCGTATATCAAACATGTCACATAAAGTACTTTTAACGCAAAGTGAAGCGAAAAGTTCGACCACTCTCATCTTTTTACGCGTTGAAGTTTTTCCTAATAACTAGCTCCAAAGTTTTATGTACTAAGAAAACAATTAGAAACAATTGTTCTTCCAATAATATTATTATTAAAAAATAATTAAATAAATATTAATGCCAACAACCATTTTTTTTTTTTTTTTTTTTTTTTTTTTTTTTTTTTTTTTTGTAATAAGTAAAAAAATTTTGAGCGTTGCCAAAATTTTTATTGTGACATGCACCTTTTGCTTTACGCTTTTCAGTTCAAGTTTTAAACGTCAAGCAAAGCGACAAAGTATTATCTGAAACGGCCTTAAAGTACTACAACAATCTTATATTATTATATTAAATACTTTTGCAAGTATATTACAAACAGAGGCGACTTGGTGGTTTTTGGTATTGCAGCTACATACAGAAGTGATGAGGTTTCTCAATATGAGATATATTAGCAGCAATGAAGCTGATAATATATTTTGCTCATCTATTTGTCTATACATTTAGAGAATGGACAACTAGTTAATTTTTTGGAAGCAAAATGTTGTTTAAAATTGCAGTAATTACGTTAACGGTTAAGCGAAAGAACCATTTTAGTAACAAACAGTAAGAATGTCCATGACATAAACTTTAAAATCCAAAACCAAAATCGATTCGATTACAGACTCTGCTGATGTTGTTAATTATCCAATAAAGTCCCTGAACTTATTATATATTTTATTTGGTAAACACTTAATTAATTTACCGAAATTTTTGGTGATTTCAATAAAAAAAAAATTAATTAGTTTAATTGCTTTCAGTAGGAAAGCTAATGGGCTTATTGAACTCATTTTTTAATTAAATATTTAATTGATTTAATAAAATTTTTTTATGATATCAATACAAATAATTGAGTGGTACTTTCAATTTGTGTGGTTTATTTACAGTCGTAGCATAGCAGACTCTCTAATTGAAACCAACGAAATATACATATAGCTTGTTTTTGTCGACATGTCAACATTTCATAGGAGCTACCCTAACTATCAGTAGACTTAAAATTATTTGAAACATATTTTTAAACATTTAACTACATATGTTTCTCAATATTTTAGATAAAATATTGAGAAATGATAAAAAATTGTTCTAATTATCAAAAGTCAACGTATAAATAGCCAAAACGTAAAAAGTTTTCAGTTTTTGATTGGTATCAAATTTTTTATTTATTTTTTTTTTTTTAATAAAAGAAAAATTTTTTAATTTTACACAAAAACCAAATATTTTTATATCGTGATTCTTAACTTCATCTTCATTTTTATTTTTTATTTTATTTTATATTATTTTATTTTATTTTATTTTATTTTATTTTATTTTATTTTATTTTATTTTATTTTATTTTATTTTATTTTATTTTATTTTATTTTATTTTATTTTATTTTATTTTATTTTATTTTATTTTATTTTATTTTATTTTATTTTATTTTATTTTATTTTATTTTATTTTATTTTATTTTATTTTATTTTATTTTATTTTATTTTATTTTATTTTATTTTATTTTATTTTATTTTATTTTATTTTATTTTATTTTATTTTATTTTATTTTATTTTATTTTATTTTATTTTATTTTATTTTATTTTATTTTATTTTATTTTATTTTATTTTATTTTATATTATTTCTTTTTGCCGTACTTGATTATATGGAATAATTATTTGTTTTTCGTTCATAGCGTCGAAATTTTAAGGCCGATTAAAATGTATTGTAAGTTGATGCTTTTGAATGGCTCTTAGTGCCAGTTTACACACATCAAGTTTGACTCATGAAGTCTTGAGTTTGTGAAAGAACGGGGAAAAGACAATGGAAAAGGTGCAGACTTGACGGTACCGTCAAGTTTAAAATGAAATGCAAGAAAATATGAAAACTTGAAAGCAAAAATACTTAAACTTGATGACACAAAGCTTTTGTGTGTGAACATAAATGCAAGTTCAAAAGCAGAATTGATCAAGAAACCCTGATGTGTGTAAACTGAGACTTATATTCTGCTTTATTTGCGCTTATAAGCGATTTTTTCTTTCTAGGAAATCGTGTAAGATGCATTTTTAAGCCGTAAAATGCGATGGAAATTACTTAAGAAAACCGCATTAAAAATACTTTGTTTACTCAAGTAGCAAAAATGTTCAGGCAATATTATCAATTACGTGCATATGTACATACATATGTATACTCTGTGAATTTACTCAAGCAATAAAAGGACTTAATGCACCACATTGTGCAGAAAAATATTCTTTGTTCTTTTTTTTTGAATGGTGGCTTTAAATATTTTGCAGTTGTTGTCGACATCAATCATCATCATCGTCAAGGTTCTGTCTGAATAAAAACGAATTATTCCTTGAATAATTATCCAATCTTTTTTGCGAATTTTTCACTTCGCTTTAAAACAAAAGCTTATATTGTAATATTTTGTAAATGAAATTATACATTTATAAGCAAGAAGGCGGGCGGGTGGTGTATGAAAAGTAACACGCACAGTTGTAAACAGAAAGACAGACAAAGAGCCAACCAGCCTGCTGCAACAAGGTAACAATTTTATAACGAGTTAAAATCGTTTTCTCTTCAACTTTTTTTTAACTTTTTAGTTTTTTATTCCTTATTTTGTCAGCAAACGAAGCTAAAGACAAGAAAATTGCAAATAAATTTTTGATTTATTTTCGCTTTTTTCTCTTTTTTGTTGAATCTTGTGAATCCCGCATTTTTCAGGTTGTTCAAAATGTTTTATTTTCTTAAGTCTACTTCATACATTTGCTTGAGCATTTAACAGAGAATATGCAAAGAAAACTCATTTGCAACGATTTGCATAACATTTATATTTTATTTAAAGCAAAAAAAAAAAAAAAAAAAGAGGAAAAGTGAAAAGTGAAATAAGAAACAGTGAAGGAAAAAATAAACTTAAGGAAAAAATAATGTGGTGAATGTGATGACATTCAATTATCTAAAATGTTGCAGCTTAAGATCTTGAAACAAGATCTAGGCATAATTATATGTTTTGAAACCATTTTACAGATTTTTCCACTTACTTGTGATAAATATTCAGAACTTACCTGAAAAGAAACAAAAAATAATATTTTATTCATAAGCTAAAAAATGTTAATTAATTTCAAGTTTTTATGTCAATTATTAACAGAAAGCTTAGCTTTAAAGGAGATATACGCGCAACAGAAAGTGCATGACTTTTAAATTCTCTCAAACTTTAGCATTCACTTTGAATAGCACCTCTTTTCAAAATATGGGCAACTTTTACTACACAGGGCGCATGCGTATAAGCATTGGACTGTTGCACAACAAATGATGTGGTTAACTGAAAATGCACTTAGGGAGCTAAACTACGTTCTCTTCCAAAACAAGAACTCATATTTGGAACTCTTATACAGGGTGGGTCAAAAGTTACCATGGGTGTTAAAAGTTTAATAACTTTTCTCGTTTAATATTATTTTTTTTTTTTTCTCAGATTATGTAATATACAAAATGGAAATTTATTTACATAAAGTATGAAAAATAATGTCTCTTAAATGACCACCGTTCAGTGCGAAGCTGACACTGATGGGCTCGTTTTAGAGCATTTTCCACAACATCTTTCAAAATTTGTGGCTGCAGCGTTCGAATTTCTGCAACAATATTTGCCATGAGTTCAAGAAGTATCTCTGGCTTGTTCACATACACTCGCTCCTTCAAATAACCTCAAAGAAACTAGACGAGTGCTATCAAATCTGACAATCGAGCTGGCCAAAAAATTTTCGAATTTTTGGAAATTATTCGCTCTCCAAAAATTTGACTTAAAAGTGCTATTGTTTCTCGGGCAGTGGCTCTGTCCTGCTGAAACCACATACCAAGGTTGTTTGGAAGAGCAGGACGTAAAAATTTTTTTTATCACAAACCCATACCGCTCTCTATTTACGGTTACAGCATTTCCATCTTTTCTCGCGAAGAAATAAGACCCAATGATATTTTCTGATATAATCCCACGCCATAAGGTACTGTGTAATTGGCATTGATGAATGGCTTTTGGATTTTCAGCAAAAAAGCCACTTTTTCAGAACAACAAAAATGAAAAGTTAAGTTTTCAAATCATTTTTTATTTTCATTCTACTTTTTTTCTGGAACATGCCAAAAAAAATCTTAATTTTAAGAAAAAAAATTTCAAATCTTATTTTGCTTAGAAAATCTTCAAAATTAAGGTAAAATCTGCAGTCTGGTAATGCTGGTTACACAGCTGCACTATAGTACTTTTCCAGCACACATGTTGTATTTGGTAGATCGCACGATCGTGTAGGATAGTGTATCAAGTCCTCTATTATAAATTTATAGTGTTTTCGTTTCTACACAAAAAATGCCGTCTTATTCAAAGGTAAAAACAAAAACTATTTTGCAATCATTGCAAAATTGCAATGTGTTGTTTGCAACAGAACGCAGGCTAAGCAATAAAAGGTGTGAAAGGTGTTGGACTAAATGTTGTTAGTCTGAGCAGTGTCGAAGGCATTGCCACACTGGGCACTGGTCAGTTTTAACTAATTTAATTTCAACATTTTAAATGCTGTAATACAGTTTGTTTTGGTCTTTCGTGTTATTATTGTTAAAGTTAAACGTCAAGAAACACTACTACCTCTTTCCTCCTAGTTCCAGTACAATGCACTGCATATGTAGGGGTAATCCCCTGAGTACTGAGTAATTGTTAACGAAGCAAGGAAAACTTTTTATACACGCCCGCCAAAAAAGATATGGAGATATCCCATATCTCTAGAGTCGAGAGTGCTGTCTCCTTAAGTCGGCATTCCTCCATATTCCAAGAGTCGTCATCATTACTCGCTCAAGTCGACATCAACAAACTCTCGTCTTAATAGTCGTCGTTAATAAGAGTTAACAAATCTTAATATACACTTGACATTTTTCTAGACCTAAGACAACACGTACAGATTTTCAGTAGCACACAATTGTTGTCGACAACGGGTTCCATGATGACAACTTGTTTTTACGGGATGAGATTATGATGTTATTCATTTACATATAACTTTATGACGCTATAGGTAATTATGATTTTAACAAATTTATATATGATCGACAGCATTACTACAGAAATATTTTTCTACATGATAATTCTATTATTGAATGGCTATATTCTCATTGGTCTCATGTAGAAAGATCCTGATCGTAATAATGACAAATACTTTTTTGTACAATTACTTTTTAAAAATTCAATCACATTACTTATTAAAAATTGCTGATGGAATCACACAACTTATGAAACTATTCCATTAAAGCTTTATGAGTGAAATGTATTAGAATCAGTAAAGAACTAAAATTCAGGAAAAATTCGATTTACAACTCTTTATACCTCAGACCAACCGTATGAGCTTGATTCCATGCTAATATGATTCTATATATATACGCATATTTCTATATACAGGTCTATGTGTGGTTTCATATAAATAAGCCTATGAATCTGCTGTTCGTATTGGTGTGCTTATTATTTTTTCTCCCACTGTTCGTATGTCATACTTAAAACTTACACACAGTCAGTCAAATCTCGCAAAAGAAAACACGATCTTGGGAATATTCATACTACTACGTGAAGGAGAAAAAATTATTTCAAAATATTTTTTTTTTTTTTTTTTTTGTTGTTTTTTGATGTAACTCAGTATATAAAAGAGGGCGTCAGGTGTTGGCAAAAATTTACATTTTTTTTAAAACTTACCAAAGAGTAAAATCAGATGTTTGTTTGGCACAACAAGGATACTCAAGTGTAAATGTAAAGTTAAATTGTATGTAAGGATGTGTCAAGTGTTTTAATGTACGAGTATATATACTTATTTAGCTGTCTGCCATACATTTGATGTATTTACTATTGCTCTAGAGTGCACACAACTATGTACATATATACATACTTACGTATGTAAATATGTATATAAGCATACAATTTAATCGTAATATGTTAAAACAAATATGTTTGTATTCGCTTTTGCTGCTGAGTTGTTGCCTTGTGAAGAAGACAGGTGTTTTAAATGAAATTGTAAAAGAAAAACACAAACTAAAGCAGAAAAATTTAAATAAAAATTTACAACTTTTGTAGGGCACACCGTCTTCAACAAGATTTTTAATGTTTTTAATATTTTTATTTTAAAGTGTTATGCCAATTTGTTGAATGTTTCATATCTGCGAGTGATGTTTTCAAAAGAAAATATACAGAAAAAAAGGAAAAAAATTTAAGACCATTTCAAATAATATAATAAACATATTTACAAATTTGTTTATATACTCTCGCATGTAGAGAAGTATAGATTTGCTTATCTTCAGAGAAAGACAACATCTTTTATTACAGTCATTTCTGAAGACCGTAAAAACTACTTTTTTATGCATCCTGTGGGAAAAACTTTCCAAATTGTCAGCATTTTTATACTGTCTAAAACAAAAACAAGACTAGTAATTTTCAGCAACCATCAAAAGACTTTGGAAAAACAAAAATCAAACAACAGCAACAAGAACAAACTTTTCTTTTTCCGTTTTTTTTTGTATAGTATAGCCAACAAAGTTTTACTGTTTTATGCATTAACTGATTTAGAAAATTTTAAACTTAGAGAGAGAGAGAGAAAAAAAAAAAGAAATAAATGCAAACAAAAAAAACCAAAAAAAAAAAACAACTAAACACAATAATGAAAAATAGAGTAAAATTAAACAAATAGAAGCTATAAGAACACAAACCGAAATATGACCCCAAACTATCCTCCGAGGTTTAGCTTAACATGACATATAGAATGAAGTTTGTTTTCCAACCAACAAATGATGTTGAAAGAAAGGGACATGAACTTAAACAGAAAACAATTTCATTGACAGCAACCCAAATCAATACAAAATGAAGAGAAATTCGCAAACTAACTTCAGTGACACAGTTGCTAAATAGAGGCATTCAACAATAGCATCGAACATATGTATGTTTAATAGTTTTTAAAATAGTTTGTGACACAAAAATAATACAAAATATTTGAATTAAAACTATTAAGTCATATACTCTTATATTCGCTACTAGTTAAGGTTTTACATTAGAACACAAGCATAATATCAAACCTAGTGCTTTTAGTCAAGCTAACATTTATATATGTCATGTCATACACTTTATATATGTCATGTCGTAAACAGTCATACACTTTATATATGTCATTTCGTAAACAGTTATATAGTCATATAAGCGAGATCTTACATTAGAAGACAACCATGTTAAATCACAACGCCTTCTTATCAATCTGACATATACTCGTATAAGACCTTGTACACAGTTGCTAGACAGCGACAACAATATCTTCTAATCAATGTAAGGTACTTTGGGGAGATTCAAACGGTTTCATATCACGGCAATATGCTCATATTTATTTGTATGTAATGTGCTAATATGTGTTTTTTGATTTGTCGTAACTAAGCCGCAAATATTTCAGGTGAATCAAATTTAAAATGGCCCACTAAATTATGACAGCATGCTCACAGCAGTCACTTTTTTCATGCTATTATTTTACGACTTATGACTATATCTAGATATGACTTCGTGACACAGTTGTTAATTAGAGACAGCCAACAATAGCATCGAATATATGTTTAATAGTTTTTGAAATAGTTTGTGACACAAAAATATTACAAAATATTTAAATTAAAACTGTAAAGTCATATTATACTCTTATATTTGCTACTAATTAAGGTCTAACATTAGAACACAAGCATAATATCAAACCTAGTGCTTTTAGTCAAGCTAACATTTATATATGTCATGTCATACACTTTATATATGTCATGTCGTAAACAGTCATACACTTTATATATGTCATTTCGTAAACAGTTATATAGTCATATAACCGAGATCTTACTTTAGAAGACAACCATATTAAATCACAACGCCCTCTTATCAATCTGACATATACTCGTATAAGACCTTGTACACAGTTGCTAGACAGCGACAACAATATCTTCTAATCAATGTAAGATACATTAGGGATATTCACAGTGAGTCATATAACGATAATATGCTAATATTTGTTTGTATGTAATATGCTAAAATGTGATTTCTGATTTGTTGTAACTAAACCGCAAATATTCCAGGTGAATCAAATTTTAAATGGCACACTAAATTATGACAGCATGCTCACAGCAGTCACATTTTTTTCATGCTATTAATTTACGACTTATGACTATATCTAGATATGACTTCGTGACACAGTTCTTAATTAGAGACAGCCAACAATAGCATCGAATATATGTTTAATAGTTTTTGAAACAGTTTGTGACACAATAATAATACAAAATACTTAAATTAAAGCTGTATAATCATGTCAAAGTCATATACACTTATATTCGTCTAGTAATACCAAACAGTCATATGATCATATAATTGAGGTCTTACATTGGAACACAAGCTTACTTTAGCTGACATTTATTAAATATTTGTATGGACTGATTTAGTTTTATCTAACCTACTAAACTGTGATTCGGTATTAATGTCAGCTTTCCGGTCAGTCATATTCTTTATATATGTCATGTCGTAACATTCTACTTACTGGAGAATACTCTTGTATGCTCCAGAAAGTAGTGCCCTGATTAGGCGTACAACAAGGCAAAACCTGCTTTCCGAGGGTAGACAATTAAACATCTCGAAATCAACGTGCAAATAGTTATCGGCAAAATACGGCCCCAAATGCTACGAAAAGTTTGTGATGCTTAGTATTACACACTGCACCCTGCACGCGTCAGCCGCTGCAGTTACATCGCCGAAATAAAACTTAATCATAAATGTATTAAAGACTTGGGTCATGACGTATCATGATCTACTACTTTAACCACTAAGCCACCTAATTTATTTAGTTAATCAAAAAAAAAAATTATTTTTGTTTTATAATGGTTTAAGCTTGTGTAGCTCTAAAAGAGACCTTTACAAGCCAATCAAAAATTATCATATAGTAAGTACAATTTCCTACTAGCATAATGTCCATAAAATTATGACGGAGCTGTAAGACATATAGTTTTAAATTAAAAAAAAAATATCATAAGACTAGAAAGCCATTGTTATATGGTCAAAATATAATAGTATGATAGGCATAAAAGTGGTAGTAGAAATGGCATATAGAAGTAGTGTTGTATTGCTCTTTTTATGCATGTCTTCGTGCAGCCATATTTTTGTCATATAATCATTAAGATGACATATGTCATGACAACAGCTATCAAAAGTTTCATATAATAACACAACGATATTTAAAATTTATAATTCAGAAAGTTAAAAGGAACTATTATCAGTAACACACTCATTAGCAAACTCGTATAGTCAAATAATAGTGAAATATTCCTTTAGTCATGCGTACGATTACTCGTTTAATAGTTCAAAATTAAAAACTTATATGCATTTGAACAGCACTCGAAACGTCATAAAAAGAATTTCTTTTTTTTGAATTCTGCCATCACTTAACTCAATAAAAGCAGCAATTACTATGCGTTAAATTGCATAATTAAACCAACATATTTTTCGCAAATTACGAATTATGCGAATGTGTATGTGAAAACGGCAAAAGAGGAAAAACTTATCAATTCTTATTTCTGCTTTTTGTTGCCAACACTTTTATGGCACAAAAGAAAAAAAAAGTGTACAAAATGAAATGCTTGCAATGGAAATGAAACGCGAAAAATTAAACTCCTTTTTATTTGCATGCCGCATGAGCAGGCAGGCAGACAGTCAGGCATTCAGTCAATCTACCGACAGTTTACAATTAAATGCATATAGTTTTTTTTTCTCTCTCTTTCTCACTTGTCTATAATATATTTCAGCCTTGTTATCATTGTAGAGCTCTGTCATGCGTTAAATGTCATAAAAAGCAATTAATTTAAGTCATTTTTACAATTTTCATTAATAACGCATATAAAACAGTTTGCGCTAAAAGGACATACATACATACATACAAGTCAAGGAAAATGACATTGTCAGAATTTGAGTTAAGAAATTAAATGATCCAACAAAAAGGACAAAAAAAAAGCTGCAGAAATTAATTCGATTTTTTAAATATTTAAAGGTAGTTCTAAATTTATTTTATAAAAATTTATATAGAATGTTTAAGGTACATACACGAATAAAGCTGAAAAATTTACATACTCACATACACACATATTATGTACGAGTATGCATGAATGCGTGTGTGTTCTTTTTATTCCATACAATAACAAAGATGTGCAATTTTTTATTCAAGAACAAAGCACGAACTTAATTATTTTTCCTCCCTTCTTGCTTCTAAGTCATAATTAAACTACGAGTTCTTTTGCCATGTATCTCTATTAATCATTTTATAAAATAAAATGTCTTTTTGTAAAATTGTCTTCCCGTAAGATGAACAAAGTTTTATTTATGGGGGCATGTGTGCGTGAAATAAGAGGAGAAAAGCTGTTGCAGAGTGAACTTTTTATATATCACCGCACATACAACATTTTGTAGCACACTTTTGTTAAAAAAAAAACAAAATCTTTTGCACATATTTTTAGGAAAATAGTTTTGCATTTTTAAGTGGCTTCCAAAGAAAGTCCTTCCAAAAAGGCGGCAATCACTGAAAAAATTATAGTAAAAATAAAACCAACAAAGTGTTTGTCTGAATGATGTGTATGTACGTGTATATGTCGGCGCTGCACCTCCATCCGATGGACCATACATTCGATGACGCTGAGACATAATTGAGGTTCTAAGCATTAATATTCTCAATTATGTTAATCTTTAGCTCTTGAGATGTTGCTGTCTTATCGACATACACCTTGTCTTTCAAATAAGTCCAAAGAAAAAAGTCCAACAGTGTAAAAATTCATATCGTGGCCAAGATATCACGACTATTGAATTTGTCGCGAAAAAACAGCCATTGTTTCGTTAGCTGTGAGGCAAGTATCACTGCTGAACCCCGTATCGTTCACATCCATATGTTTCAATTTGGGTTATAAAAAGTTCGTTATTATCTAACGACAGCGGACATATTCATAGTAACTGCCTGGGCTCATTTTGTAAAGAATACGGCCCGATGATGCCGCCAGCCCATACACCCCACCAAACAGTCACTCTTTGTGAATGCATTGGTTTTTCGATAATCGCTCTTGGATTATCACTCGTCCCAATGCGGCAATTCTGCTTAGTGACGAATCCACTGAGGTGAAAATTTGACTGAAGATGATTTTCTTCGAAACTTTATCATCATTTTCTTAATACGCCTGAATAACTTTAACGCGTTGCTCCATTGTGTTTTCCTGCGATATAAATTGAGTTAATCTAAATTTGAGAAATGTCAACTGAAATTCAGAAAAAGCTTGACGCTTAGGTGTGGTTGATATATAACATCGCCCCTTAAAATTTAACTACCCGATATATAAAAAATAATAATAATAACTTTGGATAACATATTTTGATGTTGCTTAAAAAAATAGTTGCTTTCGATCAATAATTATTTTTATTGATCTTTTGTTGCATTTCACGTATTCCTGTACAGGTCCGCCTTCAAACACTTTAATAATTGATTCAGTGAATTTTGTTATTAAACATAAAAAATTTTTTCTTTGAATAATATGTATGTATTAATGATAAGTAGTCGAACTTATAATAATATTGTTATTTGAATAATTTAATTTCATTGATAAAGGTTGATGTTGAGTTCAAAATTTCGTGCGAAATTCTTTTAAATTGCATACAAAAACGTTTCGCACGAAATAATTGCGAAATATATTTAGAAAAGTGGTACTAAGTTTTTGGAGCAAAAAACACACAAAATGTATCTGCAACATGTTTTAATTTAAAATTGTTTCTCGGATTATTTGTTTTTTGAGCGGCGAAATAACATAAGCAAAGCTTTTTTCGTACGAAATGCATACAGGCATACTTAAAATTAAAAAAAAAATTAATTAGAAAACAAATGGGCAACATTGACTGCATCTCAATTTTTTTCTACGAAATAAGTAATGCTGCTGGAAAATTTTCGCACGTACAATCTCAATACTAGGCTTTACATCTAAAATCTTAATATAGAAACAAGTACTCTACAAGTTCTGGAAACAGAAGGCTAATATAAACACTGAAAAATATCGATTTAAAGTTCTGTTTTAAGGCTGAACTGAGTTCAAAATTTCGTGCGAAATTCTGCGAAATTGCATACAAAACAGCGAAATATTTGGAAAAGCAGTATTGAGTTTTTTAAGCCAAATACATGCAAAATGTATCTGCAACATGTTTTTTTTTTTTAATTTAAAATTGTTTTTGGGATCATTTGTTTTTAAGCATGTATATATACATATGTATATACATGCTTAAAATAAAGAAAGAAACATGCAAATAGGCAATTTGTTTAGATTGTTGGGATATAAAGTTGAATGTTTGAGAATATCTTTCAAAAATTGCCAACGTCTACTGATGATTAGGGTGGTTCCTATGAAATGTGGACATATAGATAGCTGAGAAACATAGAAAGCAAGCTATTTATAAATTTTGTATTGGTAATATATTGAAGTTAAAAAGGTTCTTGCAGGAATATGAAAATACTTCATATAAAAAAAATTTATCAAAAATTATTAAAAAACTAATTTATGAAAAAAATAGTCACCCCTATTCTGCGTTTCGATTAAGTCTCCGCATTCAGTTCCGTTGCGATCGAAAATTGGTATTCTGATAAAAAACGGAATCGAAAGAAAAAGAAGAAGACAACAATGTTTATAAAATTAATAGCATCACTGTGGAATGTGGAAATGAAATTGCAAAATAAGCAAGTTTGTTATCGTTTTCATAAACAAATGTCAAATTTAATACAAAAAGCTGTTTGTATACATAATTAAAAATAAGTTCTTAATAAAGTTTAATAAGAAAAAAGAAATATATACAAAAACAAACTAAAATTAATTGTTCATAAATATATTACAGTGCAAAGAATCTGGTGAAGATAAAGGTACATAATAAAAAAAAAAAATTAACAGTGTTGTGATTAAATATGGAAAGACCAAAATTAAACTTTAATAAAAATTGTAGGGGATTAATTCACTGTGTTACATTTTTTTTTTCTCAATAATTTAAATTTTTAATTTCTATAACAGCTGCATAATTGTTGGTCAGAGAGGAGAATAATATGAGATATAATGAGGCTGGCATTTTTTTATTGGAGGGCCAAGTGCATTGATGATTCCTGCAACTTCCTCCCAGAACACTGCTACTTCTTCCTTTTATCGCTGGTGATATCCACATGCAATGTCTGTATTAGATGACATTAAATTCGCCAATTTTTCATACTGCTCTGGTCTTGTTGTTCTTGACCCAAAATACATAAAAACACATCAGATTTGGGTACAAAAATTAATAATTTAAAACAAAAAAATAAATAAATAAATTTAACTAAAAAAATAATTTTAAATGTTGTTTTTTTAATCGTTACTAAACATTTTACATCATTTTCTACTTACATTTTTTTTAATTTTTTAACTAAAAAACATATAACGAAAACTTCTCCGTCAACAAAAAAATAACTGAAAAAAACGGAGTTCCGATCGTAATGCAGAATACATACAATCGAAAGAAACTGAGCGGAATCGAAACGCAGAATACTCAAGTTGCCAGACGGAGAAAATTTCGATCCGAATCGAAACGCAGAATAGCCCCCAGTATAAATATTCCGAGAACGCGCGTTCCGAAACCGCAATACGTTTTGAAAAACGCTTAACTGATTTTTAGGTGTTCTGAGCAACGCGCGTTTTACTGGCGTTTCGGAGTTTTTTCCGAAAAAATACAACATGTGTTTTACTTACGTAAATATGTATGTAGTTGTAATATAAAACGCAAAAATATTTGATAACAAATAGAAAATTTCTTCAATTTAGTTTTCTTAATGAAAATGTGTAAAGTTCTTTCAACTTTTTATTTAAATAAAAAGAAAACATATTAAATTTTAATAGTGAATAATTTTATTGCCTTTTGCAAGTTCAGTTCTAGCCAAATCAATCAGTTCACTTCAAGATATACATGCGAGTTGAAGTCGCCAATTTTAAGCGATATGCGTTTTCCAGAACACCTACTTGGCGATTTCCAATCGCAAAACCATATTTCTTGCGTTATACATTTCTCAGAACACCTATTTGGCGTTTTCAAATCGAAATCGCTAAATTTAAGCGATTTGCTTTTCTCAGAACATGCCTGAAAGTATTATTTTATTAAATTTGTAGTTTTTATATAATTTATGATAAGTTTTGCTATAAGCTGCCGAAATAAGCCTTTAAAAGAAATATTGTATGATATTAAACTGTTATTTGACAAATTTTTATAGGACCTTTGTCAAATGGCAGCTTAATAAACATACAATAATTTTTATGAATACGGCCGTAAGCATGCAGTGAAATATGTTGCCGTAACGTGTTGCAGATCAAACATATCTCAGCAATTTGGTGAAACAAACTTTGAAACAAGTAGCTCAAAAATGTTGCCGAAACATGCTGCAGTACGAAAACACCGTATCTCTTTAACAATATCTGTTTTTCACCTATCTAACATCAACGAAGGTCAAAGGTATAATATCATATAAAAACAAATAGTTAAAAAAAAAATTTAAAGATAAAGACATAATGAAACAATTATTTCCATTATAAGCAACACATAACCATTTAATAATGAACATAATGAAAATATTTTATGAATAATAATTAAGCAAATTAAGCCAATAAGGGAATAAAAATAAATTAATGTATATATAATATAATAATTCATCATCGGATATAGAATATACAAAACAAATAAATTCTTATTCGTATTTTCAATAGAGATATTTAAATGCACGTATGTGCTTTAAGGAAAAACATATTAAACCAAAAAAATCACAAGCGACAAAACTTATAGTACTTAAAAGAAATTGTTCTACTCGTGATGCTGCTAGTAACTTGGATTTCAAAATTGTATGAATGTATTTGTGTGTGCGGTTTTCACAGTAAGAGGAACTGCTATAAAATACCTGACTTAAAAACACTATATTTATATTGCGTTTTTTTAACACTTTCTTCAGTAGATTTTTCCTATTTTTTAGTTGTAACAAGAAAACTTTGCAACACGTTTTAAACTCATTAATTAGCCTGACAACAATGTAACAAATACCTGAAAGTACGTTGTACATGTGCGTGAATGCTATTATTCTTTTTTCCTCTCTAGGAGTGCGTGTACAGAATTTGTGGAGCCTGTGCAAACGTATGTATTCGTATCATTTACAAAAAGAAACAAAAACCGTTCATATCATGATAAATAGGAAATGGAATACAGTGTTTCTAGCAGTACAACAACAGTGAAAACAAAGCTAGCAACCACAACTATAAAAAGTGCAACAATGGTGCACCAAAAGAAAAAAATTTTATATATAAAAAAAAAAATGGCATTTGTGCAAAAAATGAAGAACAAACAAATGGCAAGTTGAAGTAATAGTGTTGCTACGTGTGGATGTTTATTACCGTGTGTAGTGATAATTAGCGAACTTAACGCGTTGGTTTGGTGGATGAAGGTGTGAGAGTATAAACCAACGAAGAATATAATCAACCTGAAAAATAAACACACCTAGAAATACTAATTATGCCAAAGGATTATGAAAACGAGACAGTTTACTTGCAAAAAAAAAAAACTAGCAACATGTTGCTAACAAAATGATTTAACAAAATGAGTTGATTTTTATTGTGAAATATAGCAATAAATACACATAATACTAGATTGCTTGGGTATTATTCATAATTATTTTTAAGCTTGATTACGAGTATGTTCCAACTTAAGGCATAGGTAACAAAAAAGCTTTTCAAATACACATTAAAATCATGCCTCTAATTCCAAGACAGTTTAAATAATAGTTTTGATATTATCTTATGTAATTAATATGTTTTGTAGCACAACTATCGAATTTCAAATCCTGTAGGAAGCTGGTGAATTAAACACCAATTTTAGGTCCCGATTTTAATAAAGATCGTAGGAAAGAAGATGGGATATAATGTTGTATGTGTAATATGTCAGCATCTAATAGGATGGCTGACTAAAGTGATGGTGGACTAATCAACAGAGCTCATTCAGGGCTCACCAGCGGCCCCAAGTAGCTTGAAAGACGAATACGGATGGCAAATTTTTGTCATATTGTTACGTTTTTGGTTTGACAAACGATTTTGCAGATTCTTCAACTGCAAACGAAATAATGAAACTAACGATATTTTTAAGAACTTTAGTTCTTCCTTAAGCTAATTGGACCTAAATTTTTCAATGTAAATTAAAGCAATTTTATTTAAATTTTTTTCCCCTAACTAACATTTCTTTGTTATATACTTAAATAGTTCATTACTTTATTTATATTTAATACTACTGTGTATTAACGCAGTAGGCTTGCTTACTTTTCTGACTTAAGACTGTCTACTACAACGTTTAAAAATAAACTGTGTCTCTACCGAACATGTGTGCGGTAATTTTCAGGGTTATTTGCCTCACCCTTTTTGGGAACTGGCGTTACATTAGCAACTTTCCAGCATGATGGAAACTCACCAGCGTGATAAAGTATGCTGAAGAGGCGTGCTAATGGACGCGCAAGCGCTGAAGAACACCGTTTCAAGACCAGTGCTGGAATGCCATCCGGTCCAGGAGTCTTATTTATGTCGAGGTCGGTCAAAATCCTTTTAACTGCTCTAGCCCGGAAAAATATCTTTGGCATAGTTGCAGTTGCTCTTTCGAGATTGGGATATGGTTGACTACTTTCCGGCAAGTAGGAATTGCTAGCAAAAATTTCAGCCAACAGGTTAGATTTGTCAACCGGGTCGACGAATGCTTGCTCAGAATTGATGAACTGGTACTGCTCTTTACTCTTTTAGCGAAAGACTCAGAGGTCTTACTGCCCCGTCAAACTGTAAGAAACTTGGCACTAAAACGCTGTTCGTGAAGAAACTTTTCACGCCTAAGTACCCTGGCACACGAAGATCTTGCCTTTTTGCATAGCAAATCAGTGTCTGGGGTTTTGTTTAAACGCCAATTCTGCATTGCTCGGTTTCAGCTTGTCTTTGAGTTCTGCGACACCCTGTATAACTTATAATCTTGCAGTGTGGAAAGAGTTGGTCAAATTTCTTTTAGTGTGGGCAGTGTCAAAGGTACGAGTAATGCACACTGGGCACTGATGAGTTTTAACTAATTTAATTCTAACACTTAAATTCTGTGGTCATGCCGTGTTGCTATTGATACGATCAAGTCAAGCTTGTACAAACACTACTCCCTCTTTCCTCTTCCTCCTCCCCATAATCTATTTTCCTAGTTCCTGTACAATGCACTGCATATGTTGGGGCTATGCCCTGAATCCAAGAAAAAAAAATATATCAGCAATATCTTTTCAGTGGCTTGAATGCTCGTTGTCTTGAACAACTGGCAAAAGAAACAATCACAAAAAAGAAAATAATGGTCTTGCCACCAGTACCAGCAATTAGAAGTTTATATCCTTTTTCTCAAATCTATTTCTCTTTTTTTTTCTCTCTCTCTCTTTTCTAGTTTCTTCTTTGTCAATTAAGTTCTTTTTTATCTTTTGTTGCTTTAAAGCAAAGACGAAAAGTTTGTTGTCTCTAAATAAATTTGTTTGTTCGTTTCTTTTAGTGAAATGACTTTATTTTTGTTCTATTCAAAATATCAAGATATTTCTTAATAACCCTCTTATGTATAGTTTATATAGTTAAAATCTACTAAGTTTGAAAAGACATTTACAATCACATCTGTTTTAATTTCAATTCTGTTTTCTTCATTTTTCTTAAATAATCTTATCCTGTTTGTATAGCTCTCGGCTTTGAGTCGGGAGCAGGGAAGAGAGCAAGGCAAGGAACAACAACATGCTGGTAACCACAACTAATCTGTTTCACCAAAGTTTGTAGATCTTAATCAAGAAAAGCAAAGGAATCATCTAAGCATTTTGCTCTAACGTAGATGACCATTTTGGAAAATGCCATGAAGGGATATTGTAGAAAACCAAATGTTTATAAACATCAGTGTGTGTGTGTGTGTGTTGGAGTATACGAGTATATAGTTTTTGCAAAGTGTTTATTATATTATAAGTACTTTTTCTTCTTCGTTGTAAAGCTGCTGCATTGTTGTTGTTGTTGTTTTGATGTGGATTTTCTACTGTCATTTACAGCTTGCAATTTTTAGTTAAATAAATTAAACAAATAAAAAAGAAAAATGTTGAAAACGAAACCATAGAAGGGAAGAATGTTTATTTATATCCTTTTAATGCATCTGTGGTCCAGTTTAAGTCAGTTGTGTGTTCTGCAGTAAGCGCATGTATATGTAGCTGTGTGTTTTTGTTATTTTGTTATAGTGTAAAATAGTTAACAATTTATTTTATGAGGATTTATAACTTTTTGTGTTTCAAGTTTTCGTGTCCCAAATTTCAGTGAAGTTAAGGTTTAGACCGCACTTAATCTTGACAAGTAAAATAATTTAATTTTTTTTAAGAATTTAACCAGTTTAGGGTGTCAAATGAAGAAATAGTGTTTACACAAATTAAAAACGTAAATAATGGTAAATTGGTAAAATAATAATTTAAACAAGGCAATAATAAATTAAACACTTTTGAAATGTTTGAGGTTTAACTTTAAACCTATTAAGGAAATCAAATTTAGTAAGCAAATCAAATATTATGATTTTATTCATACCAAAGGGTACATATTATAGGATTGATAGAACAGCGGTTTAAGACAATATTATTTCATGGAATTTTCTAAAATGGGTTTCTTTGTTAGAACAAGATGCCTAAAACTCTTCACTAGGCAGCAGAGAACTTCAAAATCAAACGGTTTCTTGATTTTATACAGCACAAAATTGTTTGTTCTTTTTAAAGAATAACGAAAAATTCAAGGATGATTAAAAATCATATTCATTCTGCTGCACACATCAAATTTTGATTATGAGCACAGTTAACAGAGCTGTCCTGTACAGGGTTGTCAGATATGGCGATTACTCAACAAACATGACGAATTTTTATCTACTATGGCAACTAAATTTTTGGTTTGGCGACTGGCGATTTTTTTTTTTTTTTTTTTTTTGACGATTTAAAAATCATGTAGCGAAATAGTTGGCTATTTGTAAATTCTTCGTATTTTAAATCAAGCATTCATATTTTATACAAAGTTTTATTGCCATAATGAATGCTCGCTTAAATGATTTATAGTGAACTATGTGTCAAAAAATCGGCCGTTTTTAATCTTCATAAGTCCAATAGCTATTAAGATGCATTAATTAAACCTTAAATTTCAGTCTGAGTACATGCATGTACGAGAGCGAATTGATATTGAAGCTACCTAAGTAAGAAAAAAAACATTTTTATTATTTTTCCAAAACCATTTATTTCTGAACATAGTCACCGTTTAGCTCAATATACTCGTACTTAGTAAGTCGATATTCCAACTTTTTTATACCATCTGAACAATATGATTTTAGGAACCCCTCAAAATACTCAATAGTTTCGGTAATCACTTAAGATGAATATTTTTCCTGTGAGTGATTTTTTCAAGTTTGAAAACAGAAAAAAGGAGCTAAATCTGGACTATACAGCACTTTTGTTGCAACATACTCATAACTCGAAAAAAGCTTTTTACACGAAAAAAAACACATTTCAAATTTTTAGTTTCCATGTAAGATTTAAAAAAACTTTTTGCAAAATATCTCCTAAAGAAAATCGTTTAAGGGCCAATTTCACGACAACGAAGCTATTCGTTTGTTCGCACAATTACATTGTTGTTGTTATTGTTTTAAATGTATTGTGCGAACGAACGAATAGCTTCGTTACCGTGAAATTGGCACTAAATGTAATTTGAATAAATTTTTGGCACAATATAAAAGATAGTACTGTTAAAAATTCAGCATTAACTCGAAAAGCTAATTTTTTGAGATATGACTATGTTGTAATAAAGGAGCGATAAGGTGGATGATCAACCCATTCGATGTGTATTTCACCTAATTTTAGTATCATATCTAATGCTGTATAAGCCGGTGTGTTGTCTTGAAGATGGAGCATTTTGTTTTCTTCAAATGTGGTCGTTTTTTCTTGGTTGCATCAATCAATTGATCCCATAATAATGCATGATAATACTTTCCTGTGATTGTGGAACCGTTTTCAAGATAATTGAGCAGCAACATTCCGTGTGCATCCCAAAATACAGTAGCCATAACTAGCCGATTTCACTGTCTTCGCCTTCTTCGGAGCATTTCCACCCATTTTTGGTTTCAGGTGTAGTGGTGCATCCACGTTTCATGAACAGTTATTAATCATTGCCAAAAACGCTTTAAAGTGTCCAAACACCGCTGTGAAGTGGTCTGTCGAACTCGTTTTTGTTCGACAATGAGCAAACGCGGCACCCATTTTGCCGATAGCTTTTTCATATGAAAATGTTGATGCAAAACGTTGAACACACGATTATGTGATATGTTTACCATTTCAACAATCTCACGTAACTTGACACGGCGATCATTCATAACGATATGGAGGATTTTCTTGATATTTTCTTCAGTAATCACCTCTTTTGGCCTTCCTGCTGATGGTATGGTTGCAGTACTTGTTCGAACGCGTTTCAATTCAGCAATTCAATGTTTGACCATGTAATCTGACCGATCAGACTCACTGTAGTGTTTATCGAGCTTTTCTTTTATCACTTTCCCTGCACGAAATTCACTTTTCTCCATTTTACAAGAAACAAAAAAGTTGCTTACTTCAAACGAATACAATAAATAAACTAATCGATGAATTTGGGTGAAATTTTAACAGCTGATGTTTGACAGATCGCAACTTCAAAAAAAAAATTGTGTGTGTGTGCTGCCATCTAGCGCTAGGTAGCTTCAATATCAATACATATATATTAAGATGAAATACCCTTAAAACTAAAGATATCTTAAAGATGCCTTTAAAATTTAAGATATATTTTTCCTGTTTTACTCTTCTCATGATGGTCACAAACAATCATGTTACCCTGTATTAGCTTCACATTCTAGGACGCCCCGTGTAAGTACAAGGGACACAATAAATTCATTACATTTGTAATAAACATTTAACTAGAAGTATAAAATAAAACAGCTCGCGAAAAGGGGATAACGTTACAAAAAAAATTTTTTTTTTTGTTTCATAATTAATTTAAATGCAACAAAGTAAAATGTGGTTGCAAGTTGCTGGTAAAAGTTGCAAAATTTCGCTTTACACTCACTGTACAAGCATTTTTTTCTTTAAAACAATTCTGCTAACCTAATTATTGCTACCAATACCATATTTCTCTACTAAACAATTTGCACGTTTCGTTTTCCTTTTCACTAAAAATTTTATTTTTCTTTTGATTGAATTTACAAACTAATTTTAGGAATTTTTTTTATTTTTTTGCAGCTTTTACAAACAGCTTGTTTATTTATTTATTTTGAAAGAAACTCAGTGTTTTGACTTTAAAGTGGAGAGAGGAGCAAGCTGTAAGGAAAAGAAAAAGTCTAAATAAATAAAATTAAAAGTAAAGTAGTTTTTGGGCAAAATGAGCAAAGCAGCATTTTAGGAAAATGTGTTCAAGGAGTTATAAAAGCTAAAAAAGATATTTTTTTTGAAGTAAACCAAAATACGAAAGAAGAACATTTATGTGTCAAATTTATAAAACAAAAATTTTCCTAAGAACGGTGTTTGCTTATGTGCAGAAATAATAAAACTATGTTTTTCGTAGTATTATTATTTTATTTATGAAAAAAATTTCAAGAGTTTTAAATTCTAGCTAAAGCTCAAAAACACATGCTATACACATACTCGTACATATTCTTTTAGTCAAATGTTTCATTTGGTTAAAGGACAAAACAAAACTGCATATATTTAAAATCTTATCTAAATATTTATTTTAAATGTAACTAAAATAAAGATATGAATAACATGAAGCAGAAGTAAGCTCATGTTGCCAAGACAAACTACAATTGAAAAGAATTTTATATTTATTTTGTATTTTAAGAACAGATAAACAATTCATGTTTTTTCTTTGAGGTAAATTAAACAAATATAAATTAAAAATAAAATGCAGAGATTTGTTGCTACCAGAAAACATCATATACAATATTTTCTAGCAACAAGCAAATATGAACAGAGAGACAATATGATTTCAAAAGTACGCAAGCAAATCTAACAGAATCCAAATCTGTTTGTTTTTATTTTTTATTTTTTTATACAATATAATTCCCCATTTGTTATGAAAATTTTTATTTATTCCGTGTTTATATTGTTGTAAAAAGTTAAGCAGAGTTTCTAAGAATACATAACCTTAAGCCTTAAAGTTCTATGAAAACATTATATTTAAGGTTGACAAAACCTTTTGTTTGTGATGTATGATTGGCTAGTTGGTTCACGTACTAATTTACAGCGCGTAAACAATCCAGTAGGATCGAAAGAATCCAGTTTTGAAGAAATCACACTAGTCGTTGAATATATCATACCTTATAATGAATCATCATTAGACCCACAAGTCATAAGATATTTCAGTATTCGTGCCGTGTGTTAAGTTCACAAACATTACTCCCCCTTTTCTCCTTCTCATAATCTATTTTTCTAGTTCCAGTACAATGCACTGCATATGTAGGGTTTATCCCCTGAGTACTGGTCCAAGATAAAAAAAAGTAAGGCGGAGAAATTATACATACTGTTTGCCTCTAAAAACGCTTTTGCGGATGCTTCAATTGTAATTGAATTAATGACACTCACTCTTGTTCCTTATAGAGTACTTAATTAATTAACAACTTTATTTACACTTAGTACTACTGTGTACTAAAACTATGATTGACTTATGACTGTCTTGCACAAAGTTTAAAATAAGCCGACCTGCCCACTATTTATACATCTTTATGAGTTTCTACAAACGACATGAATTTGCTAGTCGTTCATAATGTACAAATGTATTTCTCGCCCATATACACACACACTCATACACATGCTTGCGAGCAATAAGCAGGTCACAACAACAAACAATTATAAAACGAATACCAAAAAAAATAAAAACAAGATCATGTATGTTTGTTTCTTGGTGTATTATGTTTTGAGTTTTATCTTGTTTAGGTGAATGTGTGTGTTGTACATTTTTAACAAGCAGATCAACGGCTGCACAATGGGTTAGATGTGACAAAATATTCTTAACAATACAAACAAATTCAATGATAATTTTTTTGCACCGTTAACCATTGACAGCTACATGCTGAACATTAACAGATTTAAAGACATATAGACTAACGATTTACCAGCCTATAAAGTGTAAAAGTTTGTAAATTATCCTGATTTCAAATGCATCAATCTTGCCTATTTACATACCTATGCAACTAAAAATAGGCTTCTTTGGAGAGTTAAATTTATTTATTTTTGAACGGCAATTCCATATCAAAAAAATTTTCAACAAATTTTAAGCGCTGTTTTAGACAAAATCTATTCATAATGGAATGTCAAAGCAAACTAAACAAAAAGTAGCTATCATCTGCTAATAGGCTGTCATATACAGCAGTGTTGCCAATTCAAAGTTCTGAACCCCCAAAAACAACTAATATTAAAGCCAAGTCGGTTTTATGTCGTTGAAGTAGTTGAATTCTATCACATAGAATGTTGGATACATAGTGCGTTGGATAAAAATAATATTTTATTTTTATTTCATCTGACCATGTAAACCCTCTCCGGGGAGTAGGTTTTATCTTATTGTACACCTAATCAAGGCACCTTACTTTCTGGGGCATTGAAGGATATGAATTCCTTGTTTGTTGTAGCAAATAAAACTCTAGGAAGCCGCAAGACTTCTGTTGTTTTGGACTTCATAAACCCTTACCAAGGGTTAAGAACGAGGATCAGCGAAGCCCCCGGGAGGTTCGGCTTCCGGACCATTTCGAAGCTAATCATGGTTGAGGTAACTAACTTGCCTGCAACGTTGTGGCTGTGGTTTAAAGCTGAAATCGCAGGAAGGGAAATTAGTTGCCCTGATAACTATGATGCAAGGCCGGTTTTCGAGGGCTAATAACTCTTCGAGATACTTTAGCCTGCAGCAGATACCTGTAGCATAAGAAACAGGGGTGATGGTTGGACGGGTTAAGGGCTGATGCTCTTAATAGGCTTTGGCCTATCAACACAACTCATTAAGCCTTGTCTTCTATTGACTTCTGGGAAATTGTATACAGGAGATATTAAAATACCCGAGCTTTTCAACAAATATATGGCAAAAAGTTGCGAAGTATGTGAGCCTTTTAAGCCACATGGAGTTGCTGGTGAAACGTGAATAATTAACCCCGTGGGGTTGGTCCATCATCAGATAAGACCCACAATGCAGGTACTGATGTAAATCAAATTCTACAATCTGACCGTATAAAGTCCGAAAGAAAAATAAACTTATTTTTAATAGATTTGTTGGGGCACCATTCAAACACACTGGACCTATTCCTAACTACACACCCTGAAAAGTATGAAGTCAGATTTAGTGCACCTCTCAGCAATTCGGATCACTGCAACATTTCCGCCTGTTTTTCGGTCGCTGAAATTAGTAATGTTTCGAAATCAGCCATGAAACGGCCAAAATTTATTTACGCAAAGGCTCGTTGGGATGAGCTTAACCTATTGTATAAGCATTTTAATGGGAAATTTTGCTTTCTAGATAATGCTAATGAATGCTTCAGCAAAAATGGTCCAAAATTTTATCCTGCTAGGGATGAAAGCATTCATCCCCTCCCAACAGATTTCGATTAAAATAAGAGAAAAATATTGGTTTACTCAGATGTGCAAAACCGCAATCAGATCAAGGGAGTCAGTATTCAGCAATTGGAGTTTAAACAAAAACCCAGAGACAGATGTGCTACGCAAAAGGGCAAGGTATTCGTATGCTAAGGTACTTAAACGTGAAAAGTTTATTTCCTAACGGCGTCTTAATTCCAAGGTACTTAAAGCTTCCTGGGGCAGTAAGACCTTTCGGTCTTTTGTTAAGAGAATAAAGAACAGTGCCAGTTCAGCATTTCCAATCTATTAAAGAAACGCTCGTAAGACTTAATGTTTCTTATTAACACACAAACAAATGACCGCATATGCTGCTTCATCTGTAATCATAGACGGTATAAATATTGAAAAATCGAATGCTCTTGATGTTCTTGCAATGATGCAAGGCCGGTTTTCGAGGGCTAATAACTCTTCGAGATACTTTACAGGACTGAAAACATTTTTCATGTCTCTGAAGAAGCAATCAAGTGCCTCGGGTTTTCGAAACGGTGTAAGATGTACTTCACTCCATCCGATCTCCTTACTATTTATGTATTTAAATAAATTATTATATTTTAAACAAATTATTGAGAATTTACAAATAGAAATGTTCTGATAATAGCTTTCAAAAAGTAATAACGAAAAGAAAAAGTTTTTTTTGGGCTTTGAAAGCTATTATAAGAACATTTTTCTTTTCACACTATCAATAATTTATATAAAATATTGGGCCATAAGTTAAATGTGTGATAATATCTTTAAAATCTTATACTAATGATTACGGTAGTTCCTATGAAATCTCGACATGTAGACAGCTAGGAACCTAGAAAAAAAGCTGATTGTATTTTTTATTTGTATCAATATTAGAAGCTAATAAAGTAAATAAACTGAATTTTTTACTTTTTTATATATTAATGTTAGAGCATATTTTAAAAATTTTACTGCATACTTAATGCACACAAAGCACTTTTTAATTTTACTTGGTAGTAATATATCAAAAAGTTAAGTTCTAAATTCTTGCCATGATAAAGTTTATTTTCAAATACTCACATGAAGAGAATCAACTTAAAACAAATTTCGAATTTTAAAAAGAAAATTTGACACCTGCTGATAAAATGCTTAACACATATTCAGACATATATATGTAGGTACGTAGCTGTGCCATCCATTTGAATGTAAGAAAATTTAGCAGAGAATAAAAAATGTAATAAATGTATGTATGAATGTATTTGCAAGATGCCGCCTGACTGTCTTAAAACACTTTGATATGAAAAGCTCTAAAGATATTAAAAATATAAACGTTGAGCAGGATGGAGTGAAGAATAAAGAACGTTTGGAAAAAAGTGAAAATAAAAAAAAAAAGTGGAAAAATTGTCAATATATTCAAGCATTGAAGAAATTGAATTGGGGTTAAAATGAAAATTCTAGGATTTTCTTTTCTGACAATAAAATTCTAGGCAAAGTGTGAAATATGTAGTTATTTTGTATGTCAAGGTAATGAAAGGCAACAATGAAGGAGAAGAATATTTACTATCGCTGATTTCATTCTTTTTTTTTTATAGAGTGCAAATGAAATGAACGATAAAAAAACTCAAATAAAAAATTTGAACTTGTTATGCAAACAAAGGATTTAAAAGTATAAAAAAATATTTAAGTTTGCAAAAGGAAAATTTATCATATTTTTCTATTATATTTAAGCAATTTATGCCAATGTTTAAAAGCAGCTTACAAACTTTTTGTACTTGACACAACATTAAATAATTTAATAATTTTGGTAGAAAATTTATAGGAATGTCACTCAATTTTTTCAGTGATTTTCATACAAATTTTTTAGACAAGTAGCTTGTCTGTATTCTCTGAACAGTACACTAATGTTTAAACAAGATTTCAGGCAACATGTTGCTGCTAATGTGTGCACAGCTAAAGCTAACATTTGTTTGCTACATTTCCGTGCAACACTTATTTTTCTGCGTTTTAAAGGGCATTTGTTAATTAAATTCCCTTTAGTTACTTCTTTTAACCTTGACAAATATTAAATTTGAATCTCGCAAAACTATTGTTTGTTTTTGCAATTATAGTTATACTTTTTCTTGTTTTCTGAAGTTTTTTAATAACATTTTCTGTACAACCACTCAACCACTGCCGGCACTACAGTTGCCTTGGGCAACAGATGTTGCTAGAAAAAAATAAACGAAACATTTTCTATTTCTCATTTTTAAATAAAACTTTTCTTTCCCGCATTCTTTTTCGCCATCTAGATGTGCTACAAATAGGCAAAACGGATAGAGGAAATGCCATAGGACAACAATGAGGTGCAAAAAAAGAAGAGTTTTAATTAAATGTTGCTTAGTCATTGAAACCAGATGTTGGTAGAAATATTTTTAATAAAACTGGGTTAAGAAACAGAAACAATAATCTTTAAACTAAGCGCAGCAAAAATTTCTTTTAGAAAATATATAGTTTTAAAGGTTTTTTTTTTTCTTGTAAGTTCCAAGTAAAAAATCTGCTCTAAAAATTGTGTACAAACTCTTGTCTTTGAGAAAAAAAAACTATTTTCATTTTGCTGAGTACCAGACAATAAAAATTTAATACTATTTAATAATAAATTTCAAATTCCAAAAGGAGCGAGGCGGAAAAGTAAGAACACTCTACTACTGCAAGGTTCATTCAAGTGGTGGTTTGATTTAGAACAATTTATATTTAACTTCGAAAGCGTTTATGTTGTTCTTAAAGATTGCAAAACTGCTGGGAGTGAATGTGTGTGTTTACTGAAGTGTGTGTGTGTGTGTGTACTTTCTTGCTTTCACAGCGGAAGCAAACATGTGTATTAGGGTGGCCGATTTGCAAGGACCAAAATGCTTCGATATTGTGCCATCGACTTTTTGACAGCTTTTGGCATGAGGAAAAAATGCTTCACTATGACATATAAAAAAGTTATTTTCGAGCAGCCTAAAATTAATTTGTTTATTTTTCTCAAGTTTTATTATTAATGTTGTACCAATATTTGCAATAAATGTATCTAGCTCATGGTCAATTTATTTTTTTTTTTTTTTTAATTTGTTGTTTTATTTTTTAAAATTTCGTCTTCCTTCAGAAGATTTCTTCAGGTAAATTTTTTTGTGTTTTAAAAAGTAAAAAATAAATGTTTAAATTTATTTAGGAAGACGAAATATCGAAAAATAAAATAAATTAAAAAAAAACTAAAAGATATATTTAATTCAAATGTTAAATTAAATAAAGTTCAAAGCAACTAGGATCAAGATTAACGTTCTACCTATTACCTTAAACAGGGTGTCCCAGAACTCATTGTCAAGCCAAAACAGGATAACAAGATTTATTGTAACTATCAAGAGAAAATTCAGAAAAAGTCTAAAAAAAACAAGGGCTTGTGAGAATAAAAAACTTTTGAACTGAAAAAATTTTTTTTCAGATTTCTTTCTGATTTTTCCCATAATGGTTACAATTATTATTGCTACTCTATTTCGGCTTGACGTTGAGGTCTGGAACACCCTGAATATAACCTTTCCAAGGTGTAATTTATTTAACTTAAATATAATTATTATTATTTTAAATTTGTACTGAATCATTTTTGATGAAATTGAATTATTTACTAACGAAATTTGAGTGCCTTGAAAATGATTGTTTTTGGCATGCCGTACACGTAGAAAAAAAATATATGCTTGATATAACAATATTCTAGGGGGGTAACATACTATTGTTGAATTATATTGTTGTACCTGATAACACTACATTTTTGTATTAAAAACGACATACGGCTCTCCACAGTATTGTAAAAACAAGTTTATAAACAACTGTCTTATGTTTTGGTTCAATATTGTTTATAACAATATTGAACCAAAACGTAACGTAAGTACGTAACTATAGTATTAATTGAAGTTACCATATTAGTATCATAGTCAACCATATTACTATTCCAAGAAACCATATTTTTGTCATATATAACTACATTACTTTCAGTAAAGAACTATACTAATGTCGCAAATAACTTTCAAAAACTCAGTCGGGTTGTTTTTCGATGGGATGAAAGCACAAATTTCATCTTTAATGTTGAAGTATCTATCTATATTAGCAGTAAAAAATCAAAATTATTTATTAAGCTCTTCGTCTGAGATTGCGATCTTAAAGATAACTTACAACCATATTAATATGATTGAATATAACATAGTATGATTGATCCATATAATACTATGGTCGACCATAAAAAATTTTATGACTGTGACAATAGTATGGTTGGGAACAACCATAACATGGTTAGCTAGAAGTATGGTTGGCTACGTCATAGTATTGTTGGTTACCAGACCCATTCACGCGTTTATATCTTAATAATAAACTAGCGTTTTGATTTACACTATCACTCAAAATGAGTTTTTTGTACAATTTTCATCTTATCTAGTTTATATCAACATATCGCTCCTTTATTGCAACATCTCAAAAAATGAGCTTTTTGAGTTAACAATGCAGAATTGTTAACAGTACTACCATTTATATTGTGCCAAAAATTTATTCAAATTGTTTTTAAACTGTTTCCTTTAGGAGATATTTTCTCAAAAAATTTGCTAAGACTTGTATGGAAATTAAAAATTTTAAATGCGTTTTTCTCGAAACGAGCTTTTTTGAGATATGACTATGTTGCAATAAAGGAACGATATGTACGTATGTATATCGAGATATGTTTCTTTAAATAAAATGACACACAACACTTTTTTTAATTTCAAAGAATATATAAAACTGAAAGGAAAAAGTGAAGTTATGTTGGTGTGACAAAAGCTATTGTTGTATTTAACAAAATTTTCATAAATACTATTATTGTATGCAACCATATATCGAAATTTGTAGACGGTAACTATAGCATTATAGAAATGCGCACAATAACATAGTTTTAGAACAATGAACTGTTTTTAAACTGATAATACTCTGTTTTTAACAATAACACACAATGTTATAGCATGTATACTAACGTTGTTATAACCATATCTCAAACTCCCTTTTCTTTGCGTGTAGTAGAACTTCCTTTTTCCTCATGGCAAAATCTCTCGCAAAATCGATGGCACACTATTGATTGCTAAATTGATCCACCCTAACGTGTATGTCTTTATAAAATCATATAAAATATTTTGTTTTGTTTTGTTTTTGCAGCAACTGAAACAGGAAAAAAACAAAATGATGCATTTTGTATTACAACAACCTAAACACTTTATGACAACAATAGAAAATCGAACATACATACATAAATTTAGAATTATTATTATTTTTTGTTGCTATTTCAGATGGGTGTATAACAATAGAAAGAAAAATGTGTGCAGATGCATTCATAGGAACACTTGTTCGCGCTTGTCGTATCCATTAAGTGCACTTCAGTCAAGTTATGCACTCGTGTTGTTGAACAAAATTATTTGATTTTCTTCACAAGTTACAGTGATGACTTAAACATGAAAAACTTATTTGCATTTTGCTAGAAACAGAAAACAAAAAACTTACACAAAAGATATTAAAGAAAAAAAAAAACGATTTTTCTTTCAAAAATATTGAATGAAATTTCCAGCAACATGTTGCTTGTTATTGATATGCTCCAAAGCGATTTAATGTATTCATAATCAAATATAAAATATTCACAAAACATTGCTTCAAAGCATGATGCATTTATGTATTATTCCCATATACATACATCTAATTTGGTTGCCAGCAACATGTTGCTAGTTGGAAAATAAAAGCAAAGCTAAAAAAAACTAATTTCAAACACGATCACTATAAGCAATAAATATAAAACTCGGCGGCTTGAGTTAAGCATAACGTGGTCATTGTAAAACTAACAAAAAAATAAAAATAAATATTAATATATTGATTTTTATCGAACTTTTATAATTTTACGGCCGTATTCATAAAAAATATTGTATGTTTATTAAGCACTGATTGGACAAATTTCTCATAGGAAATATTATTAAAAGGTTAGTAACATGCTCCTGACAATAAAGTTGACGTGAATAAATTTAAATTTTATCTAAATTTAATTTTTGCAGCTTCAGATCTTTGTTTTTTGTTTTACAAAAAATTAACTATTAAAAATCTTTTATTTCTCGATATTTCGATAACAATTTGTTACCATCTTCAGGAGAAATTAAAATGTTATTGATTTCTCCTGACGATGATAACAAATTGTTATCGAAATATCGAGAAATAGAAGATTTTTAATAGTTAATTTTTTATAAAACAAAAAACAAAAATCTGAAGCAGCAAAAATTGAATTTATTTAACAACCGAAGATCAAATAACATTGAGATAAAATTTAAATGTTATCTCATTCTTGTCACATATATGATATTTCTTTATAGGACTAATAGTTAATGAGCTATTATTTTAATTAATTTTAACATGTTTAGCTACATGTTGCCAGTAAATAGCTGTATACATTTTATATTTTGATTTTGCTTATTACTGTATCTGTATTTTTTTCCGCCTTAAAACTTTTTATTTATTTTTTGCCTTGTCAAAGCTCCAGCAAACCCCTAATAACTATTTGATATTTATCCATAACACAATTGCAGCAATCAAGGATAAATATGTACTCAAAAATTTTGTATTTACTATGTTATAAGGATGTTTTCATAAGGTAAGTATACTAGTGTACAATTGCAAGAATTTTCTAACATATTTGTAGTTGTTGGTTGTTTGTGGAAACAAGTAAAAAGAAATTGTTGAAATCCTACAAATAAAAAAATGTAGTCTGCAGACAAAATCTTTAAGACTTTAATCTAATTGGAGCTATTTTTGCAATGTCTACCTAATCTCTGAATTCGAAAAGCTTCATTAGAAAAGAGTGTGAAATTAAAAGAAAAAAAAAATAAAAACATTAAATAAATTCAGATGTATTGAGTGAGATACGGAAATGTTTGTGGCTTTAAGCTCAACATAAGCACTTTAGGACATATTTTTAGTTTATACACTTTTTTCTATCTGCATGCGTAATTTAGCAACAATTTTGTCTCAGCATTGTTAGAAGGTCCTCTGCTATTTTGCATAGTTTACAGGTAAAGCACAGTGAGCATTAGTTTAACTTTCAGAATTCACTAGATTTGTATCCTGTGCAGTTGAGATTTTGGTTGTGAGGAGTATTCATTGGTAACCTACTGGTAGTTTCAAGCTAAATGTAATATTCCTTTTTAAGCAAATAAGAGCAGAAAAAAGTACTACCACTTGTAAAGCCACAGTGGGGTAACAGGTACGGCTTAAACCAACTTTCGTAAAGAAACGTACAAGTTTTATGAAACATTTTGTTGTGGTTTGGCAAAAGAATGTTTTATATTGCGGAGGAGAGAAATATTTGCTAGAGCACTAGGAAAGAAACCAAATTAATGATAGATGGAATTAGTTAAGTAGAAGAAAACTAAAATTTTCAAAATAAGCTAAAGATCAAGCACTTACTACTTAGTAACTTTCAAATCGCGGTTTCGAGCACAAATCACATGTTTAGTACGAAAATATTTATTGAGAAACTATAGTAAGGTAATAGATTTTATTGAATATTTTAGTGCCAGTACTAAAAGTACCAATAATTTTAATAACCGTACTTCTATTGCCAAAACTTTTAGCTCAATTCGTAAACCAATACTAAACCAGTTCTTTAATACTAGGAATTTTAGTAAAATATAGTTCTTTTAGATCAGTACCTTTTGTAACAATATATTTAGTAATAGAATTTTGATTATGAAAATCAGTAATTTAAGTCCTCTAAGTTGTTTTAAGTATCAAGACTCTCAGTACCAAAACTAAAGTGCTACTAATTTTGATATTAGTGCTTTGGGGAGAAGCTGGTTTACAACTATTATAGTTTTAGCATCCAAATATGAAGTACCAAACCTATTCGTGCCAATACTTATCGCAACAGAACTTTTACAATTAGAGTTTCTAGGGCCCCAGCCATTTTAGTACTAGCAGTTTTAGGAACTGTACTTAGAAACGATTTTAGTAGTAATAAGTGCCAGTATTAATATTCTTGTTTTAAGCAACCCCACAACAGAACATTTATAATTGGAGTTTTACAATTAGAGTGCCCCAGCCATTTTAGTACTAGCAGTTTTAGGAACTGTACTTAGAAACGATTTTAGTAGTAATAAGTGCCAGTATTAATAGTCCTGTTTCAAGCAACCATTGTTGATTCAACAAATAAATGCATGAAACTTTAGTATTAATATTAACATTCTTGGTACAAGTACCCTCGAAGTACTAATAGCTTCAGTAATCGTACTTTAGTTCGTATATCTCTTGTACAAGTACACTTAATAGAAGTGCTACTACTTTTGTGACTAGCATCTTAGAATACCATAAATTTTAGTACTGGTCCATTATTACTATTTCTTTTAGTACTGAAACTTTTAGTACTACTCATTTTAGTACTTAAACTTTCTGTACTGTAGTGCCATCCCTGCAGCATTAATAATTATGTTCTGGTAACCTAGTATAAGATACTCACCATTGTAAAAGATTGATGTTTAAATAAAGGCACAGTCAAGTTAAAGACGGCAAACGTAGTGGTTCTTATTAATTTAATATGAACCACTACTTATTTTAGTACTGAAATTTTTTCTACTAGTATTTTTATTACCTACACTTTTAGTACTATCATTTATAGTACTATTATTTTTAGCACTAAAAACTTTGGTATTAATAGTTTTAGTACCAATACTTTTAGATCTACTTTAAAAGCCATTACTTTTAGTACTACTTATTTTAGTACTGGATCTTTAAGTACTATTTCTTAGTACTGGAACTTTTAAAGTCATTACTTTTAATACTGAAACTTTTAATATTAGTACTTTGGTTTCTAACACTTTTAGTACCATCATTTGTAGTACTATTATCTTTTGCTTTTGTGCTACTACGTTTAGCACTAATAGCTTTAGTGCCAATATTTTTTATTTAATACTTTTAGAACTAGCACTTTTAGTGCTTATACTTTTAGAACTAGTTTAATATTTGCACATTTAGTACCAAAGTATGCTTAGTATATCAATACTTTAAGCTTTTCAATCTTTCTAAATATTACTTTTTAACCAATAGTATGAGTACTCGTTTTTTTAGAGTTTAATTTTTTTACTTATCATAGTACTTATATTAGTACTAAAACTTTAAGTACTATTTCTTAGTACTGGAACTTTTAGTCATTATTTTTAATACTGAAACTTTTAATACTAATGCTTTTGTTTCTATTATCTTTAGCTTTTGTGCTTTAGCACTAATAGCTTTAGTGTAAGTATTATCGATTTAATACTTTTAGAAGTAGTACTTTTAGTACTTATACTTTCAGAACTAGTACTTTTAAAATAAGCCCTTTTAATATTGGCACAATTAGTACCAAAGTACGCTTAGTATATCAATACTTTAAGCTCCTCAAGCTTTTTAAATAATACTTTTAAGTTTAGTTATTTTAACTTTTTACTTATCAAATTTAATGCTGTTTTTATAATTTACTTCAATTCTATATTTTTCCAACAATTCTATATAACGTGCCTGGTTTTGTGCCGACCTTTCCACTTCACTCTCTGTCTGCATTATTAAAGTAGTTGTAAAGGTAGTTAAAGTTGGAATAATAATACCTTATAGTAAAACCACTCACTTTGCTAAAATTCTTGTGAGGTTTTATTGTTAAAAATCCAAAGAATTCGTTTGCTTTTTCAGCTTTCTTTATCCAGCTTTACATAATTGGAAAGAATGTTTTAGCAAGTGTTTAGCCACAGCAGCAAAGAAGGCGAAACAATAGAGATAAAACTCCTGCAACAAAAGCAACAAACAACTAAAGATTATGGAATAAATTATAAAGCGACTATGACAGACACTGGAAATTTAAAAGACAAAACCGCAAAATTGGTTTTGTATTAATATTTTATAGTGGAGACACTTTCCAATTCGTGGGAAGCAATAAAATATGGAGTTTTTCTCGTAGAGAAAAAAAAACTATTAAGATTTACACTAATATTGAAAAACTATTTAAATTTTGTGTTGAAGAAAAAAAAACTAACAAAATCTTTTGTATACACTTTCCTTTTTTTTTGCTGTAAACTCGTTTAAATTTGCCAATATTGTTAAACAAATTTTGTGGCCATTGATTTTTATAGTGGCCATAATCAAACAAAGAAAACTGTTGCTTTCAATTTTTTACGAAATTTCATTTCAGTTCGAATACAAATGTTTAACTTTGCTCTGGCAAATATATTGGGTGGTGGCAATAAATTTGAATTTAAATGTTGATTTGGCAAATTTTTAGTTCTTCTAGTGCTGCTTTTGGGGCGAAGAAATTACTTAATAAAATTTAATCATCTGATATTGAATATCGTTTGCTGACTCTGTTCGCTTTTGATAGCTTTTGAAGAAAGAAATACATGAAAAGTTAATTTAAGAATAAGCATTGTAAAACAGCTGCTGCTGCATCTGCTGAGAGCGGTGAAGTTGCCGCACTAAAAATTCAATAATCTTAAACATTGTACACAAAAAAAAACTGCTTATTTAAAACACTGGCTATAAAAACACTGTTTTAAAAATAAAAATTTCCCTCTTTCAGACTTGGTGGGTACTGATGCACACATTTAAATAAGTACTCGTAGCACTAAAGTTTGTGATAAAAAAGTTTTAGTAAATTATTACTTGGCAATACCTAATTCTTTCTTTAATATGGTACTAAAAATTGTATTTATGTTACATTGCTGTTTGCAGAATCGAACGACAATTTATTACCTTTTCTTTAAAGTTTTTGAACAGTAATGTTTACTTAAAGTAAACGTATTCTTGTACCCACAAAAGTATTAAATGAATGAAAAGGCATTAATTTAATTAAATTTGAGATATACTCTAGCTTTTGGCTTATTCGGTGACTTTTAAACCCTACAAAAAAATCTCAATTTTTTAATACTCTAGACCAGCAAAGTAGGTAGCTTGAACTACAAAGTTTTTCAAGTACTTGCTAGTACTTAATAAAATGTTTGTTTTCGCCAGAGAAGCTCCAAAGCAAAAAATGTTCTTACTGAGATATAATTTAAAACACAAACCTTTCTCGTATTTTTTACATGGCCTTTTAGGTGGCAGTTCTGAAGGCTCTGAGCAGTTGTATCTTTACGTCCAAGCTATTACTGGGATGTCACAACAGGCTAAACGAACCAAGTTACCCTGATCTGGGTGCCAGAAGGTGGTTGGTGAGGTCGGGCCGACACTGGGGGTTCGCGTCCACGAGGTGCGTCAGACAAAGGATGGAGCTGTTATTCGCACGCCATCGGAGGCTGAGCGGAGGAAGGTGGCGGGTAACGCGAAGTTTGCTGAGGTAGGTTTGGAGGTGGCAGTGAAGGACAAGTTGGGGCCTAAGATAGTGGTCCAGCGCGTCCACAAGGAGATCTCCCCGGATGAGTTCATGGAGGAATTGCACTCCATGAACCTCGGGGATTTGATGTCTTCCGCGGAATATAGGCGATCCGTTCGACTGGTGAGCGCACCCTGGAAGGTGGAAGAGGGCACAACTAACGTGACCCTAGAATGCACGCCGCGTATTGCTGAACATTTACGGACAACGGGGGCATATATAAAGTGGTTCCGCTTTGCGGTACGGACGTTGGACCCCATACCGGCGTGCTATAGATGTCTAGGTTTTGATCACCGGGTGCGCGACTGTAAGTACCAGTCGGATGTGTGTAGACGGTGCGGCGACGCTGGCCACTGGGCGAGCCGATGCCCCAACGAGCTGAGGTGCAGGAACTGTGCGTTCAAGGGACTGCAGGCGGATCACATGATGATGTCTGCAGCGTGCCCGGTCTATGCGACCATGGTTGCTAGGGTGAACGCTCGTCATTAAGATGGATACCGCGGTTGTAATACAGCAAAACCTTCAGAAGTCGTACGTGGCCACGTGCGAACTTGGGCAGGCGATGCGGCGACGGGGTGCGGCTGTTGCCTTAGTGCAGGAGCCGTACCTCCGATTTGGTGACATCAGGGGGCTTCCTGGGGGTATGCGGGTTTTCCCCGATTTGGAGGGGAACTCTGCGGTAGTGGTGGATGACCCGGGGGTCGATTGTACGGTCGTGAGCTGTACCCGGTGGGGGGTCTGCGTTGCTGTACAGGGGGAGTTTGGGCGGGTGCTCTTTGCAAGCCTGTATTGCAGGTTTGCCGTCCCTTTGGAGCCGTACATTCGGTACATGGATACGGTCCTACTCCTAGCGAGTAGTGCACCCGTTATTCTAGGCCTGGATGCAAATGCATGTTCCTCTATGTGGTTCAGTAAAATGCCCAGGCATGCGCCTGGTCATATGAACCACACTAGAGGAATCATGCTTGGCGAATGGCTGGTCACAGTTGGTGCTTCGGTGTTAAACGAGGCTAGTGATCTGTACACGTTTGACGCTCCACAGGGCCGCAGCGATATCGATGTGACAATTGCCAATAACTTGGCGTTGTCATACTTCGACTTCAGCTGGAGGGTATGTGACAACGCTGGTGTGAGTGATCATAATCTCATTGAGATTCGGTTCACTTATCGCCGGCGGAGTTGGATATCTGGGTCACCTCGCGGGTGGCGTAAAAGGGATATAGACTGGGGCGGTTACGCGAATAGTGTTAGGGCGGCTGCTATGGTACAGCCAATAGATGAATTCAGGGAATTGGGTATAGACGCTCAGGTTGGCCAGATTGACGACTGGATGTGCGCGGTGAATGATGCGCTGCTTGGCCGAGCCCGTCCGGGTAGGCCAAGAAAAGTCAAGTGGTGGACCGATGAACTGGATCTGATGCGGAGGAGTGTCAGGCGCCTCAGGAAGAGATTCCAGAGGGCCCGGCAGTCTAACGCAGATGATCTAGCTATTCGTAAGGTTGAATATCTGGCAAGCCTGAGGGAATATAAGGGAAAAATTTGTAGGGTAAAAGAAGACGAGTGGAGGGAATTCGTGCGTGAAAATAGGGACGATCCTTGGGGTCGTGTCTATCGCGTTTGTTCGGGTCGACACAGGCGTTTAGAAGTAGGAAGCCTCCAGGTTGACAATGTAACATTGTCTTCCTGGAGCGATATTATGGGCGCGTTGTTGGGGGTTTTCTTTCCGGTTGTACGGGCGGGCGGTAGCCCTCCTCTCATTAGGGAGGGAGCCGCCCCTCCTGCGCTGGAGAGATCCGAAATAGAAGTTTGTGTCCACAGGATCAAGAGTAGGAAATCTCCGGGTATAGACGGTATGACTGGAGAGATGTGTAAAAGCATCTGGAAGGCCATACCGGAATACCTGGAGTCAATATTTGCGAAGTGTCTCAGTGAGGGCTACTTCCCTGAGGCTTGGAAGAAGGCACGTGTTGTGGTGCTCTTAAAGTCCCCCGGAAAAGTGAGGACTGATCCTCGCTCTTATAGGGGCATTAGTCTTCTTCCAGTGCTTGGAAAAGTACTGGAGAGGATAATGGTCTTTCGACTGAAAGAGTGTCCGGGTGCAGCACTGTCTGAATTCCAGTTCGGTTTCAGGGAGGGGAGGTCTGTTGACGATGCCTGGCTGCATGTTAAGTCAAGTGTTGCTAGCTCTGCGGAAAGATATGTACTGGGACTCTTCGTAGACTTCAAGGGTGCGTTTGACAATCTCCTGTGGAGTGTAGTTCTCGGTAGACTACGTAGTGTGGGCTGTCGGGAGCTCGCTCTATGGGAGAGTTACTTCTGCGGTAGGAAAGCCTGTGTGGTGGGCGCCAGCGACACGGTTTGGAGGGACGTTGTACGCGGCTGTCCGCAGGGGTCCATCTGTGGTCCATTTTTATGGAACCTCATGATGGATTCCCTGCTGAGGTCGTTGCAGCGTGACTTCAAACTGTGTGCATATGCGGATGACTTGCTCATCTTGGTTGAAGGACAGTCTCGTGCTGATCTGGAAAGCCGGGGTGAGAGGGCCATGCGTGTTGTGCGCGAGTGGGGCGATAGTGTGGGTGTGGAGGTGGCTATGGACAAGACCGTGGCAATGCTGCTGAAAGGCAGGTTGTCTCGGGGTCGTCCACCACTCGTTCGCTCTGGCGGCATTAGTCTCCGGTATGCGACGGAAGTCAAATACCTGGGAATAATGGTGAGTGAGAGGTTGAACTTTATGGTTCACCTCTCATATGTGAGGGACAGGCTTACTGCTGTAGTAGGTAAAGTTAGGCGCATTCTTAGAAGTGAATGGGGCCTCAGCAGGCGGGCTACTCGTACCATATATGGTGGACTGTTTGTTGCATGCGCAGCTTATGGTGCACCTGTGTGGTACGAGACAGTCATGACTGTTGTTGGCCGCAATAAGATAGAGTCCGCCCAGAGAACTGCGATGCTTGCTTGCATGCCAGTTTGTAGGACGGTGTCAACAGATGCTCTACAGGTCTTGCTGGGGGTGGCTCCCCTTGATCTGGAGGTGATTCGCCGTGCGATCGCCTTCAAGGTTAAGAAGGGGCTACCGCTTTGTCCACATGATTGGCTTTCTGCTCTTGATCTTGTGGTTAATAGGGAACCCAGTCAGATCAAGGCGCTCCTTTGGGAACGTCTTGTGTCTGCCTGGCGGGCGCGATGGGCGAATAGTACAAAGGGGCGAGCAACGCACGAATTCATTCGCGAGGCTGATTTTGTTGTGGGACGGCCGGAATTTGGCTTCAGTCTCAGTACGGGCTTCTTGCTTACGGGGCATGGTTCCCTCAATGCATTTTTGCATAAGAGGGGCCTGTCCGAGACTGCGCTGTGCAGATGTGGTGAGAGCCCTGAGGACTGGAGACACGTTCTGGTCGAATGCCATCTTTATGATGACATTAGGGATCTAGAGGGAATGGGCGTAGTAGGGGCGGGCGACCATTGGGATTTCAGTAGGGTTTTGGCGGTCGGCGCGTCTTTTGACGCGTTGGGCGCGTATGCCCGTGAGGTCTTTAGGCGGAGACCAAGGTAGGGAGGGTAGCCTCCCTGTTGTTGCCATTTCCGGAACCGTCGTTTGTTGAACCGCAGGTTCGCGCGTGACTGTGTGCGTCTCTCGTCGGCGGAGTTGGTTGCAGTTGTGGTTGAAGTCTTAGTGTAGGCAACCATGAGGAGCATAGAGCACAGTTCCTGTGCCCTGTGCTGTTCCTGGTGTCATGTACTTGGCTGTGTTTTGTTTGCTGGTTGCTGTTTGCTGTGTTGCTGGTTGCTGTCTGCTGTTTGTTTTGATGTCGCAGGGTTGCTGGCAACGTTGTTTTGTTTGTAAGTCCTTCCGTGAGGGGGGTCATGTCTAATTGTTGTTTTTTGTTTTGTTCGTGTTGTAAAGGGCTGGGCCACAGGGGGGTGGCCAATGTACTCATCCGTGAGGATGAATGTTGAATGTTTTTGTTGTTTTTGTTTATAGTGCCTTGTGCCCGTGTGTGTTTTGTGTTGCAGGTGATGCAGTTTGTACGTTGAGTGGCTGCTGTTTTGCTGTTGTCGCTGACGTTCCTGTTGTTCCTGTTTTATGTTGCTGTTTGCTGTTATTGCTGTGTTCCTGTGTGCTGTTTACTGTGAGTATGGTTGCAGGGGGTCACCAGTCCCCGAGCCGTTTGGGGCTCTACTGGTAGTAGTCCTTGGGCTACGAAGTCTGACCGGAGACTTAAATCTGGTACCACGGGAACCGGGAGCCCCAGGAACTTGTTCCTGCCCGGTTATGGTGCGGCCCTTCGGGGAGTATCGTGGTGGTTGTGGTTTAAACCCAAATCGCGGGGAGAGTTCATTTGAGCTCGATGTGGAGTTGCATTGCGACCGGGTGCCGTGACCCAAAGATCGGAAGGAGTTTTAGAAAGGCTCCGCTCCTAACCAAGGGGGAGATCATGTCCAAACAACATGAGATCGAATTGGTACTCATGCATGGCAGTTTGTCATGTATGGGGGCGCTGGTAGACGCATTGTATTCACCCGGTGTTAAGATCACCGTGGGGTAAGGCCACAATGGCAGGTACCCACGTTAATCGTTTTCACAACTGATCTGGGTGCCAGGACATAAAGGGCATTATGGCAACGAAATAGCTGATATTTACGCCAAGAAAGGAGCAGAGGAGACTTTTATTGGACCCACTCCAACTTTTGGCTTCAATAAGGGTCTCCTGAATGAGGAAATAAAGAAATGGACGAAGTCCATCGTTGAACAACATTGGAACGAAACAGCTGGTCTTGAACACTACAAGAAATTTCTAAACTTTAATAAAAAGAGGGCCGAACGTGCTCTAAAACTGGACAGAAAAAGCCTCAGAACATTGACAGGTGCACTTACAGGTCATTATAACTGCTACAAGCACCTGCACAGGATGGGCATTTCCAACACAGACATTTGCAGATTCTGCGGTGATGAAGAGGAGTCAATGGAGGACTTCACCCACTGTGGAGCACTGGGACACAGAAGATATAGGCTACTACAAGCTTATATGTTAATTGAATGTTACTTAATATCACTCCCAATGAAGGAGGTTGTCCGTTTTCTTGATATACTCAACCCGTACTGGGGCAAGGGAACGCACAATAGAACAACATTGGTCGCAGTGCAAATGGCTGATGAGGGCCATATCCATTCCAATAATAATAACAATAATAATAATAATACATAGCAGTGTATTGTATCGGAACTAGGAAAATAGGCTATGAGGGGGAAAGAGGGAGTAGTGTTTATGAACGTTTGACTTGAACCTTCCAACGTTACGAGGGCTGATAAAAAAAGACGTAATTTTAAATTTTTTCAAAAAGTATTTATTTATTCATCAATAACTAACTATCTTGTCCCCTTTAAAATAACCGCACTCAGATATAATACACTTATGCCAGTGTTTTTTCCAATCCTCGAAACACTTCTGAAATGCGCTTTTTGGTATCGTCAATAGCTCCTGTTTCGATTTTCTTTCGGTGTCTAGTTTTGGGAAGAGGGAAAAGTCAGCGGGGTTCAAGTCCGGTGATTACGGTGGTTGAGGCATGATTAAGGTTTTGTTTTTGGACAAAAACTGACGCACAAGAGCATCGCTGTGTAAGCTGGTGCGTTATCAAGGTCCAAAATCCATGATTGATTTTTCCACAATTCTGTGCGTTTCTGATGAATTAATTCGCGCAAACGGCGCATAACTTCAAGGTAGTATTCCTTATTGGCGGTGCAACCTTGTGGCAAGAATTCATGATGTACCACGCCATTGCAGTCAAGGAAAACAGTAAGCAAAACCTTCAGACTTTACCGAACTTGACGTGCTTTTTTCGCCCTTGACTCTTTCAGACGCTTCTATTGGGATGATTGGGCTTTCAATGTCATAGCTATACATCTATGATTCGTCACCAGTTATGACCTTTTTGAGGAAATCTGGATCATCGTTGACGTTGTTCCTGAGCGATGTCCATGGGATGTTGTTTTTCTCTAAATTTAGTACAGAGCACACCAAAACACGATTGACCTTTTTACAGTCTGATATATATAACAGACATCTGTATCAACATAACAGAAACAAAAATCCGAAAATCGAACATACGTAACTCACGAAATTTGAAAAACGAGTTAACTTTTTGATCAGACCATGTATGTACATGTGACAGGAAAAACGTACGCAAGGAATTTTTGCCACAGACGAACCCTACGGTTGAAAAACAAATTCTCTCTGTAATGCGTTCTGCTATTCACTGGGCAGTCGACCACAAACTGACAAGTTCTAGACGATGTACGTGTATTTCTTAAAAATATGTGGGATTCGGGAACAAGATCCCTCAGAGATTAGCAAAGCAAAATCCCTTGTAGTATCGATAAAACAGAGTAACGCATCCCATACTGCGATATTACTCCAGCGAGTCAATAGAGTTATAAATAGTAAGGAGATCAGAGTGAAGTATGTGTTACACAGTTTCAAAAAACCAAAACACTTGAATGCTTCTTTAGAAACATAGAAAATGTGTTCACTCCAGCGTACATCACATCGAATTTTCATTCCAGGAACATCAAGAGCCACTGATTCCTCAAAATTTGTACCACTCGTGAGGCAGCATTTACGATCATGTGTTTGTGAGTTAATAAACCCGTGTTGTTTACCGAGCGTTGAAGTCAACTCTGTGCTTATGACCCCATGCGGAGATTAAAAGAAGACCATTATTCAATGAATCATTCATATTTTGCCTCTTGGGACCGATCTCGAGTAGGCTGTGGTTTTAGATTGCGCGTTTCTCAGTCATGCTGATCTTTAATGTTGTGCTACCTCTAGATCTAAGACTTAAAGTTGAGTAATACTATGGAAAGCACTTCAATTGAAAGTTAAAGCACTGGTTAACTTTTTAATCTAAATAATATAGATAAATGGCCAGATCAGGGCTTTTATGGCCCTTTTACAGGCATTGTTCCATAATCCTGCAACATACCTTTTAAAAAAAAAAAAAAAAAAAATAAAAACCAAATAATTGTTTTGCAATGTTGGTGATATGGGGTTGACTGTTGTTGACTGTATAGTATCGAAGGTATATACACTGGATACTATACAGTCGAATGATCAATTAAGTTAACTTCGGCCTCACCAGCACAGCAGAATTAGCATTTGTACATGATTTTTCTATCGCAATGGCGGGAAACTTTAGAATAGACTTTTGCAACATACGTGGGCTGAGAACGAACTTCTTCTCCGTCTATGCTCACACGTGTCTCCATCGGCCGGATATTTTCGCCCTATGTGAAACCCAGGTATCTGAGAATGCTGATCCACAGGATTTTCATATACCTGGGTATCAATTCCTATCCCTCTTTAACTTCCATCGGGGCCTTGTAATTTACATTCGCAATGAAGTTGTGTTCCAATGCCAGCAACCATTAAGCATGCATGATGCAGAATTTACCTGTCTTTGGGTTAAATTCAAAATCAGATCACACTTTTTGCATTTCGGGTTTCTATACAGAAGTCCAAATGCGGTGAGGGATACTACCTTTTCTGGTTTCGATGCCCTCTCCGACTCCATATCGAAGATCCTGGAAAGTTGTCCGAGCAGTGAAATCGTTGTTGCTGGTGATTTCAATGTTCACAACTCATCCTGGCTTCGCCACTCGAGTCATACAACTCCAGAAGGCCAATATGTCGAGTTATTCGCTGCGTACAACCACCTAGCGCAATTAGTGAATGAGCCAACGCATATTCCATGTGTTGAAGGGCACCATTCAAACACACTTGACCTATTCCTGACTTCACACCCTGAAAAGTATGAAGTCAGAGTTAGTGCACCTCTCGGCAATTCGGATCATTGCACCATTTCTGCCACCTTTTCGATTTCGGGACTTCGTAACGTTTCAAAATCAGCTACGAAACGTTCAATATTTATTTACGAAAAGGCGCGTTGGGCTGAGCTCAACCAATTTTATGAGCATTTTAATTGGAAACTTTGTTTTCTAGATAACGACATAAATGCTTCAGCAAAAATGGTCGAGAACATTATATTGCTAGGGATGAAAACATTCATCCCCTCCAAGCAGATTTCGATTAAACCAAAAGCAAAATCTTGGTTTAATCAGACGTGCAAAAACGCAGTCAGATCCAGAGAGGAAGCATTCAGTAACTGGCGTTTAAACAAAACACCAGACACTGATTTGCTACGCAAAAAGGCAAGATCTTCGTGTGCCAAGGTACTTAGGTGTGAAAAGTCTCTTCACGAACAGCGCCTTCGTGCCAAGGTCCTTGCAGCTCCTCGGGGCAGTAAGACCTTTTGGTCTTTCGTTAAGAGAGTAAAGAACAGTGCTAGTTCATCAATTCCAACTCTTTTAAAGAATGACCAAGCATTCACAGACCCGGTTGACAAAGCTAACCTGTTGGCTGAAATCTTTGCAAGCAATTCCTGCTTGCCGGAAAGCAGTCAGCCACTTCCCGAGCTCGAAAGAGTATCTGTAACTATGCCGAAGATATTCTTCCGGGCGCGAGCAGTTAAAAGGGTTTTGGAAGACCTCGATATAAACAAAACTCCTGGACCGGATGGCATTCCAGCACTGGTCTTGAAGCAGTGCTCTTCTACGCTTGCGCGTCCATTAGCACGCCTTTTCAGCATACTTTACCATACTGGTGAGTTTCCATCGTGCTGCCATACCCTATTTCTTATTTTCTTCAACGACCTTCTCTACCAAACTTCCAATCCTATCCACTCTTTCGCGGATGACAGCAGCATTTGTCACTCGTACTCTTTTAGATATAGGCCCAGCCTATCAGAGATCGCTGCCAAGAGACTAAATATGAATGATTCACTGAATAGTGATCTTCTATTGGTCTCTGAATGGGGTCGTAAAAACAGGGTCGCCTTTAATGCTCGTAAGACCCAGTGTTGCTTATTGACGCACAAACAAACGACCGCTAATGCTGCTTCATCTGTACTCATGGATGGTATAAATATTGAAGAATCGGATGCTCTTGATGTTCTTGGAATGAAGATACAGTGTGACGTTCGCTGGAATGAACACATTTTTCATATCTCTAAAGAAGCATTCAAGTGCCTCGGTTTTTTGAAACGGTGTAAGATGTACTTCACTCCATCCGACCTCCTTACTATTTATACCACCTACATCCGACCGAAAATGGAATACAACTCTCATGTTTGGGCCGGTGCCTCAAAGTCTGTTTTGGGGTTACTCGACCGTGTGCAGGAGAGGGCGAAGAAGCTCATCGGTGACAGTAGGGTATCCAACTCTATTGACTCACTGGAGCATCGACGCAGTGTGGGATGCGTTACTCTGTTCTATCGATACTACAATGGATTTTGCTCTGACGAGATTAGGGATCTTGTTCCCGAAACGCGCACATTTTTACGTAGCACGCGTTCATCGTCTAGAGCTCACCCATTTGTGGTCGATTGCCCGGGGAATCGTACTACGCATTACAGAGAGAATTCGTTTTTCAGCCGCACGCTTCGTCTGTGGAACAAGTTGCCTGCAGAAGTGTTTCCTGTCTGTTATAACGTTGGAAGATTCAAGTCAAATGTTCACAAACACTACTCCCGCTTTCCCCCTCCTCACAACCTATTTTCCTAGTTCTGGTACAATGCACTGCATATGTAGGGGTCATCCCCTGAGTACTGGTCCAATATAAAAAAAAAAAAAAAAAAAAGCACTGGTACTTAAAGTAGTGGTTTCACAGTAAATGGTATAAAATACTGTTTTTGGTGTGCTGAAACAACATTACAGCAAGTAGAAAAAACTTGTGATAATTAACTTCGATTTAAATTTGTTTCCAGTAGAACAAATAAGAAAATTCGTTCTAAATTTAGTTAACCTTTATCTACATTCTATTATTATTTATGATAGTTTTTAGTACTTAATATACTTTCCTTATGCCAATTTATTCATTTATGCTGTTCTATTCTATCAACAAAAGAAGAAAGGCAAAATAGAAAGACGTCGTACAAAAAGTATTGTACCAATTAACCCCATTGTACTTGAGTAACACCAACCACCTGTCTCCCATGCCAACATTCTTTTTAGTTGTTAGTGCTGTTGTTGTTGTTAAGCATTGTGATGCAATTTAAAGCATTTTCGCCACAAAAGATTTCCTAATCGCAAGTTATTGTGCATAAGTGGATGTTGGAGAGAAAATTCAAATGAAAGATTGCAAAAAAGAAAGCAAAACAGTAGACTCTTGAAATATCAAATTAAAGAGATTGAATAATAAGTTTTCTATAATTCTGGTCAGAATTTCTCAAACAGCTGATTTGGAATATGGAGACCATACATTTCGTTTCTTAACATTTAATTAAACATATCTAGGTTGTACTGTTCTGTGAACCTGTGAACTTGTATGCAAAATCTCTGAGTTTGGAATTATGCATTTATGCCTGTTCTCCAAATGCTTTGCCAGTAGAACCTTTCAACTTGTGCCAATGCAATTGTACAGGTAGCAGAATTTGGCAAAAAGTATTTATTTCCTTTTTTGTGTTTTTCTTTTTTCTTCAAGTCTTACGTTTAACTAATGAACATTTTCGAAAAGACATAAAGAAAAATAAAAAAAACAATACAATTTGAAAATTGCACAAAGAGACCCGGATTGTTGATTTTTTCTTCCTTTAACGGAAAATAAAACTGAGAAAATTTTCGTATGTAAATACGGACAGGTTGCATTATAGAGTTTAAGGGAAATGCAGAAAATGAAAAGGGTGAAAATATTTAACACAAGTTCTTTGTAAAAGAATAAACAAAAGCTGGAAAACGGAGGGAGCTTAAGCTTGAGTTAGTAGGAATTAAATACCAAACTTCGAAAGAACTTGATGGAACAATTGTCGCTAGTAGCAAAATGCCTTAAGTGGTGATTAAATTTTTAAAGGTTGCATTCAGTCATGAAGGAACTTAATTAAAAGAAATTTAAAAAAAAAATTGAAACTTCAAATTCAAAAAGTTAAAGAATTGAAGGTATTTAAAGCAAATTACATACAGCAGATTAAAAGACAGATAATAGAATATATATTCTTTTGATATTTGTGGTAACCGACAAAAGGACTACCTAACAAAATTGCACCTTAGAATGTTTAGTGCACATCTTCTTTGTAGCGTATTTAGTTTGGCGTGTATTAGATCTTTAAGTACAAATTATTCTTTGCCTAACTTTTTAGTACAAAGATTTCTAGCTTTCTGCTCACCTGCAGTAACTTTTAATGTTTAATTTATAAATATAAAAATTTTTGGTATAAGTATTTAACTTCTTGAATTCGTATTTTTAGTATCTGCAGTTTTATTACTCGTTTTTAAATATTCGTACTGGTGGAATCTGCATTTATTTTAGGTACTCGAAGTCAAAGAATATAAGCTGTTAATTTTCATACTTTTAGTACTCGTACTTTTAAGGCTTATATTTGCGGTACTCTTACTTTTAGCGTCCGTTTTATAAGTGTTCACAACAGTACTTATAGAAGCCATTTATTTAGTATTCGTACAGTTAAATATTTATACTAGTGGTGTCCGCATTTATAGAACCTATACTTTTGGTACTCGCCGTTAAAGAATATAAACTTTTAGCTTTCATGCTTTTAGTACTCGTACTTCTAATTCCAATATTTGCAGTACTCCTACCTTTAGTATCCATTTTGTTAGTGTCTTAGAAGCCGTTTATTTAGTACTTGTAGATTTTACATACACTTTTGGTTTGGTACTCCTATTTTCAGTATTCACCCTTTTAGTATTCGCATTTTAATGCTCGTACTTTTAGTTTCCATGTTCTTAGTACTCGCGCTTTATGCACTTTTACTTTTCATGTTTATACTTTTAATACACAAATGTTTAGTACTAGTACTTGGTACATCAGTAAAGCCTTACGGAATAACAATTTTTATAAATCGGAATATATTTAGTGTCATATTTTTAGTATCTGTTATTTTAGATCCGTACTTTTAGTACTCGCACTTTTAGTTTCGTTTTTACTTTTTCTTTTTGTGCTGCAATTTTTATAAACCCCAAACATTTAGTACTCGTACTTTCAGTACCCCTAGTCCTAATAATACCAGTTCTTTTAATAACCGTACTTTGGTATCCGTTCTTAAAGCCTGACGGAATAAAAATTTGTATAAATAGGAATTTTAGTACTTATACATTTTGTAACAACTTTTATAAATCCGGAGTCTAGTAGTTATACATTTTGTACCCATAGTGTCGTATTTTTTGTACTCGTATTTTTCGAATTCACTATTTCAGATCCGTACTTTCAGTATACGCACTTTCAGTATCGTTTTATTTTTGTAATCGTACTTTTAGTTGCTGTTCTTTTAGTACGCACGCCTTAATTACTAAACATTTTAACGTCTGTACTTTTAACAGCAGGACAAATATAAAAGGTTTTATAAATCAGGATTTTAGTACGTGGTTTTTATTATCTATACGAGCATCCTTAATTGCAGAAACAATGTATGTATCCACTACTCGTAATTTTAGTACCCCTACTTTTAGAATCCATACATTAAGCACTTGTTCCTTCAGTTTGTGCACTTTTCCGTACCTTTCGAACCTACACTTGTTTTACGCATTTTTTTTTTTTTTTTTTTTTTTTTTGACTTGTACTTGGTATTGCATTTATATTTTTAGAACTTCTTGTATCGCTACTAGTTTTAGTACTAGTTCCCTGAGCAATACTAATTTTAGGACACGTTCTTAAAGCATCAGATTTATATAATTATCACTTCCAGTTTATTTGAGATTTGACAGAGACTTAGATATTTAACAAGTGCTTTTAGCACTCGCACTATTAGCGCCAGTGTTTTTTCAACAATACTAACAATATTTTTGGTGCTGGTATTTTTAATGTGGTTCTTTTAGGGCCAGTATTTTTTGCTATATCTGGTGGGTCCAGTTTTTGGTAAAATCACTTCGAGTATAATTGATATTTTTATATAAAATTTGACGGAGACCAATGTGGTATTTATGAGATTTGAATGAGGGATAAATCTAGAAAATTTTAATGAATATTTTTAAAATATTGAGCATATTGCAAACATACTTTCTAGACGTGTCTCGTGTCCCACACAAACTGCAAAGCATATAACTAATTTAAAGCATATAACTAACTAATTCGATGTTGAAAGTAATCATACTTTTATGTAATTTTAGCACCCTTTATACTATTAACTGTATTTTTAGTACCCATGTGCTCAGAATAGTGTCTCTTAGATATAAGAGTTTTATTCCAAATTGTTATAAGCTACATTTTTGGTACTAAACATATTTTAGTACAAAATATTTTATCGCTAGTACTTCTAATACAATTTTTTGTCTCTCTAGAACTTTATAATTGACATTTTTATATTAAAAATTATAATGAGATGCTTAAAAAGTTATATTATGCTCAGACGTAATCGATTTACCAGTAATTTTCGTAGCAATATTTTAGCAAGAATTACTTTTGTTAAAGTCACTCTTAGCTTATTGAAAATGTCAATGACACTGTTTGTTTTTATTTATAAAATTGTCTCTTTTTATTTTTCCACTACTTAATTTTCCTTTCAACTTCACTAATTTGAAATTATCTTTAAGTTACTGTGTCACTGGGCTACGAAAGTAACAAATAATATGAATGAAAAAGAGCTAAAAAAAAAATTAACTTCTTTTTTAATGTTTTCTTTCTGCTGCAATGCAAGTTTTCATTCATCAAAACCATCCATTCATTCATTCAGTCATTCGTTTTCCTGTTTTTAAGCAATCATTCAATTTTATATTAAATTGTTATGGAGAGGGAGAAAATGAAATACAAAAGGAGTAAAAATAAATAAATAAAATGCAAATATTCATCAGTTTCAGTTGCTGGAATTTTTTCACTATTTGGCTGAGTTTTCTACCTGTGATTCCATTTTGTAAAGTACTCGTATTCGAAATGTTTTCTCTTGTTTTTCAATACCAACATTATTTATACACGGAACTTACGTCGAAATAAAACCAGATGACTTCAAAATGAAAACAGCAGTCATTCTTGATGTATTTATTTACAAGCATGATAAGGCAAATAAGGCAAAGAAGGAAAAAAATAAACAAACAATTAAGGAAACACTGATTGTAAAGATTTTTTATTAAAAAAATTGTTCTTACGTGAAATGAGGAAAAGAATATTTTTGTAAAAAGTTTAGAACTTTTTTTTAATTCATTTAATTAATAACGGTTTGTTTAATAAAATTAGCCAAATGTTGATATTTTTTATATTTAGTTCCAGTAACTAAATACATGCAAACACAATGCCACGGTATAAGCTCAAAAGGCGCCAATAAGTATGCTTCATTTTTTAAAAAAGGTTTGTGTAGCCTAAAAGCATGCTATAATTGTAGTTTTCAACGTGAAAGATTTGTGCAAAATTAGGAAATGGGATAAAGTGATAAAAAAGGTAGGTTCAATAACAGTGCACGATGTTAATTGTGAGCCGTGTGACTTGAGAACGTCAAGCCAATTTACTTCAACAGTTGTTTGCTTCGGTATTTGACTAATTCAGCCATGAAGAGTTACAAAATTGCACAGCGCGTAAAGATTGTTGAAGTCTCTCACGAAAATAAGCGTTAAAATCAATATGCTTTTCGAGCACTACCTGATTTTTTGATCAGCATAATCGATATACGAGTATTTATATCCACAATGGGAAGAATTGTGCTCAAATTGCAGCAAACATTTCTGTACGAAATCTAAACATTTAGATCTCCTAAGCAATTCAAAGGCTTATTGATCAGTTGTGGTTCCCAATTTAAAATTCTATCCCTTCACTTTGCTGTATTAGAGAATACGGTTTTAATGTTTTTTTTATCTTTTACTTGGCATTTTCGCAAAAATTTTCTTCATTATGCTGTTGTCTCCAGATACATCTGTAGTTTTCCTTTCACAATTTTTGCTTTACAAGTCTTCAAACTGAGAAGATAAAGATTTAACAAATTTTTCATTTTTTTCAATTCATAGAAAAGTTTCTATTTATAAAAAAGTTTATAAATAGCTTTGCAATGGTTGGGAAAAAGTAACACAAAAAACGGACTCCATACAAAAAAGAGAGCAAAAATGTTGCTAAAAAGTATCTACCTGAATGTGGCAAAAAAAAAAGGTGAAATGAAAACGAAAAAATACGATGAATTGAGAGGATTTAACAGCAAAAAGGTAAATGTAAAACAAAATTTGCTAGTAAATAATTACAAGAAATTTAGTGCTAAAGTGTAAGTCAGATTTTGGGTAATGGACTGAAACGACAAAATAGCAGAAAATAGTCAATTAAGCTTAAACAAGAATCCCTGCAATAACATACAATTTTAATAAAATACAATTTTTCTTGACTCTCTCAATATGCAAAGCAAATGTAAGAAATTGTTACAGAGGGGGTTTGGGCATACTATTGGCGATTCGGATATTTATTGCTTATTGTTAGGAACAATTTCTAAAATAAAGTTCAATTCTGGCACGCTGCGGAATTCTGTATTTAATTGCTTGCCAACTTCATACTTGGTCGCCTTAATCGACCCATCGAGAAAAATATATTAGTTTACGGATATATGCGTTCATGGAAAGTCCTAAGGCGTTTAAGCAAGAAACGCATTGTAAAAAATCTTATTTATTAGCAAAAGTATTATTTAATTGCGTTGTTAACGCAATTAAATAATACTTTGCGTTATTAACGCAATTAAATAATACTTTTTCTCTTGCTCTTAATAAACTTTTACTGGGCGAGTTAATAAAATTTTGTTTGTGCATTTAAAACCCCACCCCTCCCCACCACCCACCTTTTTTTTTTGTGCATTTAACCCCCTCTGTGCTATTTTATTTATTTTTTAACGCACTTATGAGAGTGTGACGTAGTTAAGCGGGATGTATTTGCAAGAAAAATACGTACACAAATTAAATGGGTTAAGGAAAATATTTTAAATTCAAATTACTTAAGCGCGAAATTGTCTTGCATGGACGCAATTGTCCATACTAAATTCGCAGTATACCACAGAGATTTAAGTTTACTGGCTCAGTGATCTATAAATCAATACCAGCATGACAACCAGAGACAAGATTTGCCTGAAACATAATCCATGAGCAGGAGAATCTGTAAGCTTGATTTTTTACTAACCACACTTGGCGAATTTTGCCTTGTGATTTGCTCAGCTCAGGATCAGCAAGTAAAGGTCAGCGGCTTGTGTTCTCTTAAGGGGTTTTTGAATTATCAAGCAAAAGAAGAAAAACATATTCAGCGCTAAGATTGAGTTCTGGATTAATCAGTTGGTTTAACAAGCCTACTTGGCTCCAATTTGCTCCCGTTGTCTTGATGGATGAATCAGTAAGTCAACAAACAAAATTCTTGAATTTATACTTATACCACATGATATATCTAAATCCACTGTTTGAGGAGGATATTTGACCGACGATATCATCGATTCAAATCTCTTCGAGAATGATGGTGATCACAGACCTTCGTTACCAATGGTGAGCCATGCCTCTCATTGGTAACAAACATGTTTTGCGCAGAGTTGAAGGATACGGACATCTGCGACATGTGGCGCTATGTGCCCTATAAGATATTCTGCATGAGTAAATTGAAAATATTGTTGGCCAAAATGTAAAACAGTATTCAAAATCAAGTTTATGAATTATTAAAAATATTTTTCTAGTTAATACAATGACGTGAACCAAAAATCGATATCATGCGACTTCTTAAGCTGCAATTTGGACGAAAAAGCCGTAAATCATAAAAACCATCCAAGTTAACGACACCCAGGACATCGGTCTAATTGGTCTGATTTTTGCATCAGAGTCATAGGGAACTGCACACTTCTAATGGACTCTATACAAACAACGCCTGGCCACAAGGCATTTAATTTATATTTTTCTATATTAATTTTGTGATTCTCGCTTTGTGTTTAATTTGTAAATAAAGAATTCTGCAACCTCAAAGGCATATGTTAGTAAAAGACGCCAATAACTTACTTTCGTCAGCAGGAGGTTTTGTCGTGGTGTACACTACACTCTGCTTTCCGGAGCATCGAGGGATAGGAGTTCCTCGTTTGTTGTAGTATATAAAACTCTAGAAAGCCGGATGACTTATGTTTTGTAGGATTTCCGAAACTCTTATCAAGGGTTAATCGGCAGAATGGAGACAGCAAAGCTGCCGGAATGTCCTGCTTGCGCTGATCATGGTTGAGGTGCCTAATTATGTTGAAACGCTTTAGACGTGATTTTAACCTAAAATCGCAGGCAAAGGGGAATTAGTATCCCTGATAACTATGGAGTATGCGGGTTTTCGAGGGCTAACAACCCCCCGAGGTGTTGTTGTCTTGCAACAGACACCTATAATGTAAGGAATCAGAAGTGATGGTTTCATGGGTGAATTGGTTAAGGAATAATTTTATTAATGGACTTCCGCTCACCAAATCATTCAACTTTATCCATTGGCTGTCTGGAAAATTGCACACAGGAGGGATTAAAAGGCCCGAACTCTTCAGCAAGGTTCATATGTCTACAAAACTGGCAAAAGTTGAGAGCTGTGTGAGCCTTGCAAGTATCATGGGGGCACTGGTTAAACGCGAATAATTCACCCCGTGGAGTTGGTCTATCATCAGATAAGGTCGTCAAAGCAGATGCTGATGTAAATCAATTCCACATTGCGTCTGTGTTCTGGCATCCCTCCGAAAATTATAAAAACCTAACTTTATTTTATTCAAACGCCAGTTTTTTCATGTCTGCGACTTTAGGCCTGGCGATCATTTGCACTGGGTTATATCACATACAAGTATACATACAACAGCATCAGTAAGCATTTCGAGTAAATACCAATTTTCCATATCACCTCACACAGCCTGTGTCCCAATACAGGACCGTGTGTATAGCATAGAGTCTAATAATTCTCGTTTTTCTTTTCTTTATCGCATTTTGAATATTATATTCTTGGTGTTTCTTTTTTCTTGTTTTCTTTGTAACTTATAATTTTGTTTACAAATCCTTTGCGAGTAACTTATCATGCATTTGTCTTTGCATATTTAAAATAAATGTCTGCAAACAAAACTTTAAAGTTTGCTGTGTTGAAAAAACAAAGTTTGATTACATTCTGTATATGTAGGGAAGAGGTTCAAAAGGAGTTTATCGGATATATAGTCTTCACTTAACAGCCCACATAAAAGTTCTGCTCAAAAGAACTGTCGCTATATATGTACGCGTATGTTTATCCATCTTGCAGCTTGTGTTTGTATTTGTTTGCAAACGAAATGGTTACTTTCTTAACACATCTCTTAGGTAATATTAAATAGATTTAAACATCGTTTTATTATTGTTCGTTTGAAAACTTTGTTGTAAATGAACGCAGCTTCAAACATCTGGAGTTTAACACAAATAACACAAGTTTATAAATCTTCCTTTTTTACTTTTCCCTGCATAAAATTCATAATGGTTTACATGTGATTATAGAAATAAAAATTTTCCCGTTCTCCTTTTTTTACTATTCATGCGGGAAAGCAGGAATTTTAAACACGAACAAAAATTACTTTTTTTTCAAATTTAAGTTTTTTATGAATAAAAGTCCATCCATAAAATTATATTAAAAATTTTTAATAAATTTTGTTTTGTTCAATAAATGTTTTGAGAGAAAAAAAATGCAAAAGAAAAATTTTAAATCATCTATCACTAGATTAATGAATAAGTAAACCCGTACTAATTAATCTATTACACAACTGGCCAAGGTGGTACTAACAGCGCGTTTGTAGCATCACGACCTATGTTAGTTGTGGGACGCAAAACTCTTGAAGGCGATACGTTTTGCAGTGAAAAATTTTTTAAAACAATATCTTTCAGTGTAGCATATAGTATTAATTTTGTCTTTAGGATTTCTTTGTAAAGCGAAAACAAAGTTTGAAAAATTATGCTTTGTGCAAACATTTTTGCACAGTTTTTTTTTATGTTCTTTTGCGCAGAGAAGAAAAGAAATAGAATTTAAATGCAATAGTATAAAAGAATTATTCCCTAAAGTAAAATCATTTGGTTCTTTTGTATATGAACATATAAAAGTAGTTGTTTGTTTTATTGTTGAGTATTTTAATACAAAAAAAAAAGATCGTTATTACAATGACAAACATTTTCTTGCTCAAACTTTAACTGGCAAACTTTAATGTTATATTCTTACAGTAAACATAAAAAATTAGTAGCAACATTAAGACAATGTTAGTCGATTTGACTAAGTCTGTAGATATAATCGTATTTATATTATCAAATTGGTGTTCTTTCGAGATCTCATTTGTTGCATAATCTGTTCTGAAACTGCTGAGGAATAAGCTGAAGTATGAACATTTTTTTTGTAGTCTAAAGAACTAACATTAGCAAAGCTGCAAGTTTTGGTTTTGTACAAATTTAAATAAAATTTAAAACCGTTAAGCCTTTTTTTATAAAAAACAAAAATCAATTAAGATCTTTAGCTGGAAAATTTGGAAGAAAAAAATATAAACAAGATCAAATAATACGAATTTTTAATTTATATAATTTACTAAATTATTAAAACAAAGATATGTTTTGCAGTGAATATATTAAAAACAATCGGGAATTTTCTAGATTCTACTTTGAAATGAAAATAACTTGAAATCCCCTTAATTTGCAGCATTGATGTTCTACATTCTATTCTTTACTTTTCATTTATGTTTTGTTTTCGAACATCAATTCGTAGTGAACTGTCTGGTTCTTGAAACTACTTTTACACAAAAAGTAGTAGTTTGAAAATACTTTCAAATTTCAGTGGGAAATTGAAAGCTTTTATAGAAAAGGTGAGTATAATTGCAGCCACATTGAAATAAAAGGGTAAAATGACGAAATATTTATTTGAGATAAAACTAAATATTATATAATAAATTAGTATTTATTAAATTATTAACTAAAGTTGATTGGCGATCGCGGAATTTGTTGAAAATATCGAATATTTTTCAATAAATCTAATATCTATGAATACTTCACACAGCCTCATTATTTTGATAGTTCAATGTTCTTCTTTTTTTTCGTTAAGAAAGCCTTTTAAATTTGATTTCGCTTTTGGACCACAACTTTTTTTTTTATTTGGTCCACTGTGCATATCAAAGCTAAATGTTGTCTCAGTTTGTTGGCCATTGCAGAGTTTTATTCTTTGTTGTATTACTTCACTGTTCTTTTTTAACGAATGTTTTTTAAATCTGATTTCCCTTTTTTTTTTATTTGGTCCACTGTGCACATCAAAGCTAAATGTTTATCTCGGTCTATTGAACATTTAAGAGTTTTATTCATTGTCTTATTACTTCAGTATTCTTTCGTTTAGAACGCTTTTTATATTTGATTTTACTTTTTGTCCACAAAGTTTTTTCTATTGGGTCCACTGTGCACATCAAAGCTAAATGTTTGTCTCAGTTTCTTGGCTATTGCAGAGTTTTATTCGTTGTTTTGTTACTTCATTATTCTTCTTTAACGAATGAATTTAAATTTGATTTTACTTTGCACCACATTTTTTTTTATTTGGTCCATTGTGCATATCAAAGCTAAATGTTGGTCTCAGTTTCTTGGCCAATGCAGAGTTTTATTCGTTGTTTTATTACTTTACTGTTCTTCTTTAACAAATGCATTTTAAATTTGATTTTACTTTCTAGCCACAACTTTTATTTTTTTATTAGGTCCACTGTGCATATCAAAGCTAAATGTTTTCTCAGTTTGTTGGCCATTGCAGAGTTTTATTTGTTGTTGTATTACTTCACTGTTCTTCGTTAACGAATGCCTTTTAAATTTGATTTCGCTTTACGGCTACAACTATTTTTTTTTATTTGGTCCACTGTGCATATAAGCGCTAAATATTTATCTCAGTCTATTGAACATTTCAGAGTTTTATTCATTGTTTTATTACTTCAATATTGTTACGTTAAGAACGCTTTTGATATTTTACTTTTTGTCCACATAGTTTTTTCTATTTGGTCCACTGTGCACATCACAGCTAAATGATTAGTGCTTGAGTCTGTTGGCCATTTCACAGTTTTATTGTTTAGGCTGCCACCGCTTTTTCTCACAACTATGTTGGTTTATAATACTGAAAATTTATGGCTATTTTAAAACTCATTTTAGAACCTCAACTCCAAAAAGCCAATGTTCATTTATACACTGGCAAAAATGTTCTTTGTTTTTTTTTTAACCCTTAAGTAAAGATCAATACAATAACAAGTGAAGGAGTTAAGCTTTAAAACGTCTTTACGAGCAGCCTAAAGTTTGCTAGTTTTTAAAAACTTTAAAAACCTAAATAATTCAAAGCGTTTTCTAAGTGTACATTAAAAATTGATTTTTATTTAATTTTCACTTTGTGGTCAAATCTCTGTGGTATAGAAAATATTTTTTACCATAGAAAAACGGAATGGAGTACGCCGAAGTCATAATAAAAATTTTAAAACAAAATTGAGGAAATAAAATAATTTAAGCATTTAAAGTTTTAAGGTTTGCGGCCAAATTAATAAATTTGTTTTCAAGCAAAGGATTCCAGCATGTAAATTTATTAAGTTATTGCTGAAACTAAACTGAAACTGGTGTGAAAAGCTCAACTGTGAAATATTTCTAAAGAAGGAATTTAAAAAAAAGATTAGTTAAAGGGTGTCTCTTTTAGCAGCTCACAACTTTAAGTTGGCAGTATTGCTGTATTTGATAATCAATTTATCAGCTGATAGTTGATTTTTGTTTAGTTTGGTTCGATATTTCATTATGGGTAGACAACAGAGCAATGTTTGCAAATGGACTGAAGCTCAAATTGATAATGAATTTGTATTCCAAATTTTGTTCCTCGACCAATTCGATTTTTTATTGAATATTTAATAAGCAGAGCTGTCGGTCAATACACTGAGTTGTGCGAAAACATATTCACAGAAAATTACTATTTGGTACGTTTTATGCGCTGTCGAAGATGTTTGTCCTAATGTCTTCAAGAGCGATAAGGGCCGGAATGTTTCTGGTCAAAATGGTGTTCCAGATGGAGATTTCTACGCACCGATACCATTTTTATACATTAATGCCATAAAATTTTCTATCCATTAAAGCCCCTTCTATTGGTATTCACCCATATTACACCAGCCGTCATCGTCGTCGCATGATGTAGACACAACAATCTTGGCCTTTATTTACTTGTTACCAGTAACAATCTATCGCTGGGGCCTAAAAAGTAACGAAAGCCTAGCGAAAATATAAACGAGTGTTTCTTGATATCGTCTTGATGACGCTCTTGGAATATGGGGGACTAGGAATATATTCCTGTACATTACTGTACCAACGTCCTTCAGCCTTTGTCTGCCTGTTGCTTAAGGTTTACGGATTGTTCGTTGGCTGTGCACTTTTGCCGCTGCACCATCGCTTTGAGTTAATGTTGTTGCTATTCTGCATGTATATCTGTATAGCTGTATCCTTCTCTTCCCCCCGGGGAGTAAATTTTGCCTTGGCGTATTCCAAACCAGGGCACTCTGTATGTCGGATAAAGAGGGGAAGGGGTCCCTCGTTTGTTGTAGGGAATAAAACTCTAAGAAGCCGCATGTTTTCTGTTGTGTTGGCTTCAGAAACCTTTACCAAGTGTTTAAATGGGTAGAACGGGGATCAGCACGGCCCCCGGGTGATTCTGCTTGCAGTTCAATCCGGGCTAATCATGGTTGAGGTGCCTGCCTTGGCTGAAACATTCTGGTTGTGGTTGAAACCTAAAACGCAGGTGGTGTTAGTATCCTTATTAATTGTTTGGTGTGTGTATTGGCTGTTTCGCGGACTAACAACCTCCCGAGGGTCTGTTGCCTTTACAACAGATACCTGCAGTGCTAGGAACCAGTGTTGATGGTTAACGGGTGAGTTGGTTTAAGGGCTGATGTTGCTAGTGGGCTTCGGCCTACCAACTCATTAAGCCTTGTCTTCCATTGATTGCTGGGAAATTGCATACAGGAGGGATTAGAAGGCCCGAACTCTTCAACATGAAGTTGCTCATATGAGTATGGCTACGAATATATGGCGAAAATTGCTACCTGTGTGAGCCTAGTAAGCCACACGGGGGCGCTGGTGAATCGTAAATAATTCACCCCGTGGAACTGGTAGCACCCATAAGGCCGTAAGGCAGGTGCTGATATAAATCTTTTTCACAACTGTCTCCTTGCCTTACTGCTGTTTTGCGTGCAGTGTTCCTGATTTATGTTTCCAGTTTTTCCAGTATTGCTGTTTTCTTTGCTGTATATGTATTCTTGTGTTGCTGTTGTTTATTCCTTGTTGTATTATCTATAAGGTGCTGGTTCCAGAAATGGGTTCCGGTTGACCTATGTTCAGTGTGTTTATGATGTTAATAAGTGTAATGAGTGATGTAGTGTGGTTGTTTATGGGTGCTACCAGTTCCTCGAACCGTTTGGATTTTAAAACTGTAGCAGCCCTTTATAGGGCTTTTACAAAATAGTATCTTCTGCCGTATTTAAATTAATTCAGTAGTGAATAACACGACTGTAATTTCCGGTTGCTGCATTTATGGACGTGAGGTCTACTGCGGTGATCTAGTATTTAATACTTAACTAAAAATTTTAATTAAATTTAAAAAATGTTTTCCTTTTCGCAAAAAATTACCTTTTTTTTAAAATAATATTTTCGAACCAAAACACTTTTTAAATTATACAACAACTATGAAAAAAAACACCTTGAAAAACTTTCCTTATTCCCCACCAGTCAGTTAAACTACAAATTATTCAAGCTGCTGCTTAAAAAATGTTTGTGTTTCGACACAATTTTTATCGGTCTGTTTTCTCTGCCTCACTCATCATCAAGTGTGAGGTAAGTGAACGCGTAATGAAACACTTTAATAATGCAAAAGCCGCAACAGTAGTCCTCACAGCAGCAGTATAAAATGTAGCAGTAAATCGGAAGTTGTTATTTATGTAAAAGAAATTCAAAACCTTTTTGACAGACGAAACCAAACAAAACCTACAGACACACAGTGTCGAAGAAAGAAAAAAAATAAAAGAGTTGAAACGTGAAAAAAGACAGACAGTGGCGGAAGTTGAAAAATGCAAGTGCAAGAATGTTGTAACATTTTTTTTATTATTTTCTGTTTACCAACAACTGGCAACATTCCAGTTGAATTGTGTCAAAAGAAAAACGAGTGGAAGCCAAACGACAAACATTTACAAGCATTAAAGCATCAGTAAATATGATGATGAAAATGTTTAACGAGAAGTTGCTGCCGATGAGGACGAGGATGAGTAAGATGATGATGTTGATGTTGATGACGCTGACGACGACATTGATGGAAATGTTGTTGATGATGTTGCTGATAAAAACAACAACAATTACTCTGACAATGATCAATTGGCTGTTTAACAACTGCTACTCGAATGACAGAAGATGGTTTGCAAACAAACAGTAACACTCGAATTTTCTTCATACATACTCGTATGTGTGTACTCGTACGTACAGTAAGTGTTTATTGCATAGTTGAAATAAAGAAAAGGTGGGCCTTTATGCGTTCTATAGTAATTAAGAACTCAAAAAAACGGCAGGATTTATAAACTGCCATTTCGAAATGTTTTAAGAATATTTTCAAAAATAGTTCAGATTCAAGAAAATTTATTTGGGGGTCCAAAGTACACTTACCTCTAAATTTACATTCTGGTATCTTTTCATCACTGTCATCTTTACAATCAGAGTCACCATCGCACAGCAAACGAACGGCAATACATTCGCCGCTGCCACATTGAAATTGTTTTTCACTGCATTCCGTGCGAATAGAACCTGCAGAGAAAAAAAATTATTATAATTAATTAATTTATGAACAGAGATTAAGAGTGCAGTTTGGGATTTAATTAAATAAATGTTAAACTGATTCCAAAAATTTTGTTCATAAAAATACTTGAAAAATGGAAAAATACTTGAATGGAATGAATGATTTGTAAATTCGGTGCAACTTTGGATCAAAATAGTTTCTAATATCAAAAATATTAAAAAATTAGCTCGCATTTTTCGTGAATTTGAGTTTTGAGTGAAACTAATACAGTTTAATAAAATAAAGGTTTACAAGCAATTGCACAGAAAAGTTACATATAGATGTATACAGTGCCTTTTATATAAAGGATATCCCAAAATTAAAGCAAGATTCGACTTTGTTGCCATTTCTCCAATAAAGAGGCGGCAACCCTTAAAACCCAATTCAGTTTTTAGTTAATTTTTGTCTTCCACGTAGTGTACAAATGGTTTCTGTAATGTAATTCATTACCTTAAAGTGTGAAAGGTATTGGACTAATTTTTGTTAGTACGACTAGTGTCGAAAGAATACAACGCGTGTTCGCTGGGAAGGTACACTGCTCAAAGTAATTCCATGGTAATCCTGGATGTATGCGATGTGGCATCGTCTTGTTGATACCATATGTTAATCAAGCCCAAGGCATACAATTTTTGCGTTAAAAACGTTTTCAATCTTATCGCTCTCCATTCACAGTTGCTGTGACGCTGCTTTTATTTTCAAAGAAGTAAGGTCCTATGATTTCTCCTGAGCAAATTGTAGGTGGCTTTGAGAGTTTCCTATTGCCCAGAATCGATCCCTCCTGGGGAACAGATTTTGCCTTAACGTATTCTTAACTTAGGCGCTCTGTTTTTCGGGGAAAAAGGAGTCCCTCGTTTGGTGCGGCAAACAAAACTCTAGGAAGCCACATGACTTATGTTGTGTTGGCTTCCGAAACACTTAACAAGGGTATAAATTGGCAGAACGGGGATCAGCATGGCCCCCGGGAAGTTCTGCTTGCGGTTCGACCCGGGCTGAGCATGGTTGAGATGCCTACCTTGGCTGAAACGTTCTGGCTGTGGTTGAAACCTAAAACGCAGGAAGGGAGTGTTAGTAATTGTTTGCTGATGGCTTTTTTCGAGGGCTAATAATCTCCCGAGGATCTGTTGCCTATACGACAGATACGTGTACTTTAAGGAACCAGTAGTGATGATTGACGGGTGAGTTGGTTTAAGGGCTGACGCTCTTAATGGGCTTCGGCCTACCAACTCATTAAGCCTTGTCCTCCATTGATTGCTGGGAAATTGCATACATGAGGGATTAGAAAGCCCGAACTCCTCAACAAGAAGTTGTTCATATGACCGCAATCATATGACAAGAATTGCTACCTGTGTGAGCCTAGCAAGCCACACGGGGGCGGTGGTGAATCGTGAAAAATTCACTCCGTGGAATTGGTCCACCATCAGGTTAGGCCGTCAAGGCAGGTACTGATGTAAATCATTTTCACAGTTGTCTAGAATCGATCCCCCCGGGGAACAGGTTTAGCCTTTTCGTATTCCTAATTTAGGCGCTCTGTTTTTCGGGGAAAAGAGGGGAATGGTTCCCTCGTTTGGTGCGGCAAACAAAACTCTAGGAAGCCACATGACTTATGTTGCGTTGGAAATCTTACCAAGGGTATAAATTGGCAGAACGGCGATCAGCACGGCCCCCGGGTGGTTCTGCTTGCAGTTCAACCCGGGCTGATCATGGTTCAGCCTACATTGGCTGAAATGTTCTGGCTGTGGTTGAAACATAAAACGCAGGAAGGGCGTGTTAGTATCCGTGATAATTGTGTGGTGTGTGAATTTTTTCGGGGACTAACAACCTCTAGAGGGTCTGTTGCCTTTACAACAGATACCTGTACTGTAAGGAAGCAGTGATGATGGTTGACGGGTGAGTTAGTTTAATGGCTGATGCTGCTAGTGGGCTCCGACCTACCAGCTCATTAAGCCTTGTCTTTCATTGATTGCTGAAAAATTGCATACAGAAGGGATTAGAAAGCCCGAACTCCTCAACAAGAAGTTGCTCATATGGCTACAAACGTATGGCGAAAATTGCTAAGAGTGTATGCCTAGTAAGCCACACGGGGGCGCTGGTGAATCGTGAATAATTCACTCTGTGGAAGTGGTTCATCTTAAGATAAGGCCGCGAGGCAGGTGCTGATCTAAATTTTTTTCACAACTACCCAGAACCGATTATTCTATTTATACACATATCCATACAAATGAAAATGTGCCTCGTCTCTTATGATGATTTTTTCATGAAAATCGGGGTTGTCATTTGCGAGCTGTAATAATATATTGGCATATGTACGGTGGCGTAATTAACTATGGAAGAACCTCTTGTGTCACCGGAATCTTAAATGGAAACAAATGAAATTCATTGGGCAAAATCGGGCCCAAAGTTGTTCTTTGAAACCAAGCTCCTAGACACGACGTCAAATTGAGGTTATTGGATTGTTTTGAACGCTTTCTTAAGCAGTAGTTATATTATCAGTCGATATTTTTGTACGTTGTGGTACAAGCTTGAGCCTATCACCTACAGACCCTCTTTCTTCGAAATCATTCACTATACAATATAATGCGTTTTGTTGGCACGTTGTTACTCTCACAAATTACACCTAACTTTCTCATCCTGCAGTGATTCATTTTGATAAAATTTTTTAACGCTTAAAACATGTTGATTTATCGAACATTTTTCCATAATATATAAGCCACGTGTCTCCTTCACCACTGCCAAATATGAACTGTCAAGACTGTTTACGAAAATGGTGGCAAGATAGAGTAGTATACCTTCCCGGCGGACACCCTGTACATGTATAGCAAAAAAAAAAATATCTTAGATATCGTATTTTGTGTTGTTTAAAAAATAATTGCTTTCGATTAAATAAGCATTTTTACTGAACTTTTGTTTGAATACACGGATTCCTTTACAGGCCCGTATTCAAAAAATCTATTAATTGATGCAGTGAATTTTTTTCATTGAACGTGAAAAAAGTTGATAAACAAAAATAAATAGCAAAAATGCAAGAAGTAAAATTATATTCTTTGCGTTCGAAAAATGTAATGCACAACATTTTTCTAACTGCAACTGCTTGTACTATAATTTCGACGGCAAACTTATTCAAAGTTTGTTTTAATTACAAATTTTTTAATTACCAACTTTGGCTACTACCTCTCACCATTTAAAGCCAACAACAGCAACTTTAGCTTTTGCTCCCCCAAAAGCTTTGATTTACAAGCATGAAAATATACAGATTAAAACTTTATATTAAAGCCAATATTTTGATTATTTTTTTTTAACTAACTTATCTGTATGAATTAAAAAAGGAAGAATATGTGAAAGAAAACTGTTCAAATTATGCAAACTTTTTACTTTGTTTGGTGAATCTGTTTCTATAGAGAATTTCCACTGAATTTTATAACAATTTAAGAAAATGAAACACAAAAATCCACCAAACTTGCTTAAACAAACACAAAACAAAATGTACTCGTACTTATCGCTCCTTTACTGCAACATAGTCATAACTACAAAAATCTTGTTTCGTCTATACAAGTCTTAAAAAAAATTGTTAGAAAATATCTCCTAAAGAAAACGGGTTAAACGTAATTTGCATAAATTTTTGACACAATATAAAATGTAGTGCTGTTAACAATTCTGCATTCTCAACTCGAAAAGCTGCCTGGCCCACGATTTCACTCAACATCGCTCGCTCGCATAAATACATGCAAAACAAAAACAACATTTTAAAATTTGTTTTTGTTTCAAACGCATTTATGCGAGCGAGCGATGTCGAATGACATCGTGGGCCAGGTAGTAATTTTTGGAGATATGGCTATGTTGCAATAAAGGGGCGATATGTACTCATATATGAATGTTAATTTTTGACAAATTTCTTTCAGTTTCAATTTAGCACATCGGAATAATTTGTCATTTTCTTTTATTTTTTCCATCACTCAAAGTGGTTTGTCGTTGGTTTGTTCAAATGGCGTTTGCGTTTTTCTACTTTCTAAGACCACCAAATGAGAAATGATAAACAACGTCAGAGATCTATTGAGCTGTTTGAAGATTTTCTACTTTCCATAAGCTTATTTTTTGTCTTATCACTTCCGCTTTGACGCCGGATTTAATTGACACTTTACGTAACGTGCCTGGGAATAGCAGCAAAAAGACACACACACAGAAAGTCTTCGATATTCAGCAACTGATTGCAAAACCGTGAAACACGCAGAGCCATACAAGTGTCAGCTTATGTGAACATTTTGTTTTGGTTTTTGTTTTCTTTCCGTCCAAAACTATTGACTATGCAAGATTAATCTGGTGGTGGAAAACTAAGGCACGCAAGGAACTGCATGAATTTGGGTGCCTTTGCTGGAAAAGTTGCTATTAATAATTAATATGAAAGAAATAGAGGAAAAAAATTTGCTTAGTAGCAGAAAATTTGTCTCGATATGTCGCAACTATGCCCCGGAAAGCAGGTTTTGCCTTGGCGTACACAAAACCAGGGCACTCATTCTCCTCTGCATAGAGGTGATACAGAACGCATAAACATAAAAATAAACCCACAAAATCGTTTTGGATGATCGTGAAGTGAAGTTGCGTTAGTTAGTTGACATCGTAAAGATATCAAAAGAACGTGTTGGCTATGACTATGAGAAAGCTCTGTTCAAAGTGGGTGCCGCGTTCGCTCACTGTTGACCAAAATCGAGAACATGTTGATGATTTTGAGCAGTGTTTGGTCATGTTTAAACGTAACAAACCGAAATTTTTGCGTCGATATGTGGCAGTGGATGAAACCTCGATCCATCACTTCACTCCGGAATCAAAACGATCGTCATGTGAGTTGACAGCAACTGGTGAACCTCGTCCAGAGCGCCCGAAAGGTTATGGCCTCGGTATTTTGGGATATGCGTGGTGTAATAATCATCGACTATCTTGAGAAAGGAAATATTATATAACCTTGTTGAAGCGTTTGAAGGCCGAAATTGCAAAGAAACGGCGGCATATGGCAAATAAAAAGATTTTGTTTTTATCAACACAACGCACCGTGTCACAACTCAATCAAAACAATGACAAAGCTACGTGAATTGAACTTCGAATTGCTTCCACATCCACCGTATTTGCCAGATTTGGATCCCAGCAACTACTGGCTGTTCGCAGACCTGAAAAAAACTTCTCGCCGGTAAGAAATTTCGCTGAAACTGAGCCCTATTTTGAGGCAAAAGATAAATCGTTCTACAAGAAATTGGGGATTGTCATATCCCCTCTTTGAAGTAGTCATTTAAAAAAGTCCATGGGAGTTAAATCGGGCAACCTGGGTGAACATGAGATATCCCCAAAGCGACTAATCAGTTTTTGGGGAAATTTTCTCGGAGCAAATTCATTGAAGCTTTGGCTGTGTGTGCAGTCGCCCCATCCTCTTGACACCACGTGTATGAAGAGTACGACAGATGACCTCGCAGGTTTGTCTAAAAGAATTCCGTAAAATCATGCATCAATAGGTTTCACCGTTGACACTTGCTGCCTAGCCTCGAGAATTTTTGAAAAAAAAATGGTCCAATTATCTCATGCATGCACAAGGCACACCTTGGGGCAATGTAAAGGCTTTTATGATTCATTCGAGGGTTGCGGGTTCTTGGATATCAGTAATGGCCGTTTTGCTTATTGACGTGGCAGCTAAAGTGAATACGAGTCTTTTTGAGTAATTTGAGTATTAAAAGGCTGGAACATCAGATCCTCTTTATAAATTTCATGAATAATCGCTCGTGGAGGTGAGCGTATTGAAAGTCGCTAATTTTCACGTAAACTGCTTTCAACCAGTGCAATGTTTCCGGGAGCCCTTGAATAGCAGCTGGGCCCTGGCCGTGGAACATACATAGCCGAAGCAGTTGCGCAGAGTCTCTGCAGTTACGCAAATCTGCTAAAATATTTTTGAGTTCAAACTTTAAAGCTACTTTACTTTTTTGCATGTCTTATTGGCTGAGCTGAGTGGAATGAGATATTTTTCACCGTTCTCTAAAAGTTTATCAGCTCAGCCAATAAGACTTGCATGATGGAAATTGCGACTTAATGCAAATGCTTTAAAAGCTACTACATGTATATGTAGTTTTTTACTTGTTTAAACATGTATTTTAATAACTTTTAAATATTTTGTTTAAACAATTTTTGTAAAAGAAAATTTTGCCAAAGCAACTTTCGTTAAAGCAATTTTGTTAAAATTGCTGAAAACTTTTCTGTAACTTTTTTCAATATTTCTTCTTATGTTTTAGTTGTTTCAACCTTTATTCGAATTTTTTAACTTGGAATAATTCGTTTAATGAAAACTTATTGTTATTTTTTTCATAAATAAAAAATTTCCATAAATTTTCCTTTTGAATTGCTTATGCAGGAAAGTTAAATAAATCCTGGCCCTTTGAAGTGCTTTGAGCATTTTCCAGAAAAAAAAAATTGCTTCTTTAAAAACTTTTGCGTTGAACTTCCCTGTCTGTATCTGATGTCACGTCTTACAATCCCAACAGGGCAAGAAAACGAAAAAAAAAATTATATATAGGGAATGTGTGACAACGTGTCATATCCGTATGTGATGTGTTGTGAGGACACTAATCTAAAGTTTGCAATTGAACAAAACCCTTTTATCCTTTGTTGCTGCTTGCTTTGTTTTTGTTGTTGTTGTCCTTGGAAGTTGTTTTTCCTTGTCTTTATCTTAAATAGTTTCATCTGGCAAGCAAAAAGACATGTATAAATCTTAAGAAAAATGTTTGATATATGTATGATGTCATATGGCAGCTAAACAATAAGAGAAGTTTAGAGAAAATACAAAAAAGAAATCGAATATAAGTATTTTGAAATAAAAAGGATTTTGCTTAAGGATATTTATAGTCAAAGCAACACAAATCTTAAACATATTATGTAAGGGCTTTAAACAAATGATAATATGGGCTATGTTTCCATTTTTCAAAAACTTAGAGAGAAATTTTAAACTTTAACAAGGATTCCACAGCTACACTCATTTAAACAACGTCATAATTGTGATGTATTTTATCATCAATACAATGCCAAATGTCCTCATTTTTGACTCCGTCAGTTGCCCTAATTATCATTAGTGACAATTATGTCATCAATGAAATGTCATACTGGCATCATGGAGATCCCTTATCGGAATACGTTTGATCTGAGCATGCGGTCAATGCAATAACACTCGAAGAAATTACTAAATAAAGTCAATGTAGTGACAAAATATCATCAATAAAATCGCACTCTAACATCATCTATAATCAACTGCACAGAAAAAATTATAATAAAAATAAAATCAACAAAATTTTTGCCTGAAAAAATGATTTATATGCATATACATAAATATCAAAAAAATAACCTTGAATATCGTATTTTGCTGTTGTTTAAAAAAATAGTTTTTTCGATCACTAATTATTTTTACTAAACTTTTGTTTGAATACATGAATTTCTTTACAGGTCCGCATTCAAACAATTTATTAATTGATTCAACGAATTTCGTTATTGAACACGAAAAATTTTTTTTTATGTATAATTTGAGGTAAAAATCTCATTGATGCAATGGCCCATCAACATTAGAGAAATAACTAAATGAAGTAGATTTTATGACATAATATCATCAATACCATCGTACGCTACCATCAACCAAACTTCAACTCGGATTCAATTTAACAATATCAAAAATATGTTTAAACAGATATATTCCATTTCCAATTTTAAAAGCATTTTCAAGAAATGAATGAGAATTAAAAATGTTCTAATAATACTTTTGATGTCTTACTGTCACCAGTATAATGTCTGTGTGTTTCATTATTATATTTGAATTGTGTATAAGCTTTGTATGAGGAAATATTATCTTTCTTTCTCACTTGGATCCTTTTTTTATTTTGCTCTCTAAACTCTCATTGTCTTTGTTATTTAACTAACGCCGCATATAATGACTGAGTGTTATCAATATGATGTGTAATATTATTGTTCATTTACATATTCTGTTTATAGTTATACTTATTTGCCTTTGCTTAAACATTACTTGCTTGATTACAAATTTACATCACTATGATACATTTTTGTTTTTTTTTTTTTACTTTATAAAACTAAATTTAAAAGTAATAACTTTAACAACAAAATATCTTTCCAACAATAAATAGAAAATATTATAACCTATTTATCCTATTTTGAAATCAGTTTTAACAAATTATCTATTTTATAATTATTAATAATATATATCATTTAATTTGTAGTCATCACAGTTGTAGCATTGAAGATACTCAATATATGACAAAATTCTCTAATCACTTTTGCGACTGAGATTGATGTCAGTTTTCACATTACTGATAACTATTTACATAATATTGATGTCACAATTCTTATGACTCGCTGTCATCAATATGAAGATGTTTTTTTCTATGAGTGTATTCAGTTCGCCCCTTTATAAATATATATCATTTGCTATTTTAGATTTAATATACGTAAGTGTGTGTGCGAACCCGATTGGGGATTTCAAACTAAATACGTTTCCAGTACCGATTGTCAATTTTTGTTGCATGTAAAATATTTAGAACTTTTAGCAGGAGTTGCGTTGTTAAAATTTAAATTTGTTTTTGAAACTGTGATGGCTTCATGTTTTATGTAAAACGAACATCTAAAAGAATATTAAAATGAAATGAATATTTTATATAGACTGAATGGAGTAAAATAAAATAAAATTATGTTGATGATGGCTGAATGGCGGATTAGAGCGATGCATGAACAAAAAGTTTGCAGTAACACGAGCAATTTTTTTTAATGAAAATTTTAATACAATATATTCTGCAAAAATATTTTTAAATCGGCATATTTTAAATTTGTGCAATTTAGTTTAATATTGTTTGCATTAATATTTAACATTTCTTATTTATATTTTTTTTTAATATTAATTCTTTCTGAGGTTAGATTCCAGGCTGACTTTCAGAACCCAGCTGGAACATGCTTCAGTAAAAGCTGGTCAAATAACAGCTTCTCCAGCCAGATTGTTGGCACCTATATTAAGATCCTAAGGGAGTTTTGCTGTATGGGTCGGAGGACCTATATTATAGTCCTAAGGGAGTTTTGCTGTATGGGTGCGAAATATGGGCGGATGCTTTACAAGCAGAATACCGAATAAAGAGTAGCCTCGGTATGTCGAACAATATCACAGCCTAGCATCCCGGTCACAAGCGAGAATATCCGATTGATCTTTTGGCCGAGAAAAGTAAAAAAGCTTTGGAGGGAACGAAGACAAACCGGTGAGGCAGCAACAGCAAGATCAGCACTCGCGGATACTATTCGAAAATGGCAGCAAACCTAGAACAGAAAATCACGAGCCAGATGAACCGCGAGGTTGATCACGGGTTAAAGATTAATATCAACGTCAAGCCGAAACGTGGTGACAGGATTGATTATAGCTATCATGAGGATTGATTATAGCCATCTATCTCATGCAGTTTAACAATTATGAGCATTTAAGAAAAACCTAGAGATTTGCTCAAACTGTAACAATTTTTCGTTTATTTTGGTTAATTTTTATTATTTTAGTTGATTTAAATTTTGGAATCGTTATCGTTAATAATATTTCTAGAGCCACAATCAAAGACAACGACACAATAGCCCCAATTTTTCTAGAATTAATAGTATTTTCGTTTCTACAAAAATGTGCCCTTTTATTTCAAACTCTTCTTTTCTTCAACCCTTTTTTTGGTATGGGAACTGTCAGCTATTAAAAAAAAAAACTTGTATTTTGTTATGGACAAACAGCAAATCGCAATTTTGCAGTGATTGCAGGAAATTTTTTGTTTCTACATTTGAAGGCGGCATTTTTTGTTTAAAACCGAAAACACTATAAAAATATTTGCTAAACTATGAATTTTAAAATTTTTTAGAAAAAAAAAACATGAAAAATAGATTTTTTCAGTACAAAAAAATTATGCATGCTTTTTAGACATGGCTTAAAATTATTGTAAAAATTTGCTCTAAAAAATATAAAAAATAAAAAACACAAAATATAAATGAAATAGAAATTTGGGCGCATGATGGCCCTATATTAATTGCTAAATCGATCACCCTAAATACTCATATTATATAATAAATCCTTCACACCCTTTAAAAACCATTAAACAATTTAAAATAACTTATATAAACGTTTATATGCCTATACATACATATGTATGTAAATAATTTAATGAGTGAATGTGAAATATTATTTGAATGTTTATTTTACCTTTTCCAGCTTTTTCACACTCAAGTCAACTTCCCTCGCGTTCATACATAAATTGTGTTGCTAAATCAGAAACATTTAATGAACGCAGTTCAGCTCAAACTAAAACAAGAGTAAATTTGAAAAAAATATGGTCCATATTCATAGTCATAAAATTCTTACTTTAATGATAGTAAATTAAGTCAGGTTCAATTTAGCTTTTAAGCTTTTTCTTTGCAGTAAACACTTATGGAATGTTTCCGCATAGCAGGCAAATGTTCAGACAAAAAAGTGCCACACAGACAAGTACGTAAAAATATGAGTATTTTTAAACCACTTGTCTAGCTTACGTAGTACTTTACGTTTTATTAAACTGCAGGATTGCCGTAGTGAATATTTTTGTACTGTGTTTACTTTTTTCCATACAAAAACACAATAATTTCATTACTCAGTGGCAACTCTTGAACAAAAACCAAAACAGCTGGTTTTGTTTATAAATTAAAATTTGTTATGTGAAACATTTTTTGTGAATAAAAAGTGTACTAAAGTATAGTTTAAATATAGTAAAATATTTCCATCAACTGAAATAAATTTCGATACTGACTCTAGTGAAAGTGACAGTGATATTGTGAACTTCCGTTTGTACCGTAGAAATATCCGTGATGCATTAAATATATTAGTGCTGCCGGGAAGAGCGGTCAGTAAACACAAAAGCTGTAATTTAATTTTATTAACATTTGTGTACTTTTACAGATTCATTGCTACATTTCGCACCAATAAAGAAGTGTTTGCAATGCTGCTTAAATACAACTAAAATTAAAACCGGCATTTCGAACCACCCACATACCGGCGCCTATAAAACTTTCTACATTTTTAAAATTTTTGGGTACCGGTGGCTATCAAGCATCAGTGGGAAACGAGTACGTTTCTTCTATGTCCAAATCAAACGTGTCAAAAATAATTAATGAGCTGCTATTCATCTTTATGGAGCATCTGGGCCCATGTTTCTTCGACCACCGCCTGCCCTACTGCTTGCAAATGTGGGACTGCCAGTAGCAAGTTGTGGGTATTCCTCCATTAGTTCAACCAGCTTTTGGAATTGTATAGCATTTGTTTTCTTGACACTGGAATACGATAATATAATGTTTCGTTTTGTATCATTGATTCTTATACATGTATAAACATACATATATGCATACTTACAATTTTTTTATCGTTCAAGTGTTCATATCTTCATAATCATATCTGCTTATATAATTTATGTAATTTTTCTTACTTTTAGCAAAAAAAAAAAAATAGTTTTTTATGAAAATTACTGAAAGTTTATTATTTTATAACGTACACAAGCACTTTTTTGTGCTTGTCTGTTTTTGACAGTAGTCACAATTGCAATTTCAATACAGAAATCACCAAAAATTGATAGCCTTACATTGTCAATAAAAAAAACTGATATGTGTGTAGTGGAATCCCAAAACAATTTTTTTCGCTCAATCAACAAACAATTTTGAGTGACTTGGTATATAGAAACATGCCATTAACTGAAAAGTTTGTTTAATCATTCTTATAACTATTTAAAGTTTAGGCTGCCCTGTTGCAAATTATCTGTATAAAATGTCTTTGTAAAAGTGAGTCGTCATGCGGTTATTTAAAATCAGTTCATCTTAAAATTTATTTACTTTTGAAATATAATACTCGTATAGTTATCAAAATAATTATTGCACTTAAAGTTAAAATTATTAGCCAAAAGAAAAAAATACTGTTCCTTGCTTGCGACTATGAATATAGGCCCTTGGTCATACACACACACATACACATTTTTTATATGTGCGCATCAGCGTGGCCAAATTGTCATTTTTGTGGCATTTTTTATTCTTATTTAGCTGCAAATTTTCGATCTGTTTTTATTCTTTAGCTTTATATTTAGCATTTTTAGCATTATTTAATTTAAAAATATTAAAAATTTAGCTCAATTGATACATATGTCCACTTAAGCAACGATTGCCAAAATCTTTTCTTACCCTTAAATGCATGATTTTTTTATTATATGTATATTAAAAAATAAGTTAATTATGTGGAAAATTAATTTTTTTAAATTAATTAAAAATTTAGTTGAGGGAAACAATAAAATGAGAATTACCACATTCATATTTTCTTTTTATTTTGAAAAACAAAAAAAAAATCATACTGATGTATACTTAAATCATGCATAAGCATGCCTTGAAATTTTCTAACGTACTATAAAAACAACCTATCAGTAGTGCAATTCATTAACTTTTAACGATTTTAAAAGAGCATAACTTAACGCGAGCTATTGTGGTTTGCACTAACGCTTATGTGATTCACTAACTTATTCTTAACACCTCTGGTTGTATGTTAAAAAAATTTGAAATAATGTGACAGCTTTGTTAAAAATAAAGAAAACCATAAAGAGGAAAAGAAAAAAAACCAAACAAATTTGCAAATAATTCCATGTTTAGGGAAAGTAAAACTATTTATATGTTTATTATTTAAAATATTTTTTGATAAATGAGATAAGTTCTGCTCACGGAGAACACTCCGACTGACTGTTGGAGTCTTCCGACAAGTCGTATGCCAGATACTGTGAAGTTATTCTAGTAGAATTTTAACGACATTATTGTTAAGATAAACACCATAAAAATAATTGGTGTTTAGTTAACGCTAATCAGTCAGGCTATAAAAACAGCTGATTTAAAACGAAGACAAATAGTGTTAAAAACTGTTATAGAATCACAAAAACACCAACGCTAGTGTTAATTTCTCTAAACGAATTTTATTAACGTTAAAAAAGGTTAGTGAATTACACTACAGGGCTGTTCTACAAATCACTTTTTGTGAAATTGATTTGAAATCGCAAAAAATATTTTTTGCTTTTTGTGATTTTAAACCGGTAAGCTAACTTTCAATCAAAAAACAAAACTTTTTTATGAATTTCATAATTTATTACATTAATAAATAACATTAAGTGTTTTCTATTGATTATTTAAGTAAAACTGTTTATTGATACCATTAAAAAATTTATAAGAAGTTTGCTTTTTATGTTGCCCAACTGTACATATGTCAACATTTTATAGGAGCTACCTTGATCATCAGTAGACTTTGGAAATTTTTTAAAGTTATTCTCAAACATTCAACTTTATATTCCAATAGTGTTAATAAATTACTGCACTTAAAGAAAAATAAATATGGAATATTGTTATGGCAACGTTAGTATCTCCTCTGTCATAATTTGATTTGTTGGTGCTAGCCAGTGTATTATCGTTTTTAATATAATTTTGTCTGGTAAAAATATAGTAGTATTGAAATTTTCACATTTCCATTGTTATATTTCTACCATTTCAAAACATAGTTGAATACAATAATACTTTGTTGAAAGATACTTTGAATACAACAATATCTTTTGTTATGGCCAATAATAGACTATTTATTTGATGGTTAATGCAACACATGTGCGTTTACAATATAACCTATCTAGTGTTGATTTTATGAAATCATTGACATGTTCATTTGTAATAATTTTCAACGAATTAGTTTTTTTTGTGTGAATTTTTTAATTCTTGATAATAATGGGTGATTTTATAAGAACTATCGGAAATTTAAAAAAAAAACACATAAAATTCAGAAAAATGCTTGAAATATTTATTTGGATCGATAGTTGGGTCGATATAATTTAATGTTTGAAGATTATTTCATGCAAATGTTGGCCGCGGCTGCGCCTCAAATGGTCCATCCGCTTAGTCCAATTTTGGCATACTCTTTCCAACATTTCGGCCGGTATTTCACGAATAATGTTGGCAATGTTGGTTTCCAGTCCGTCAATCGAAGCGGGCTTGTCGCTATAGACATTAGCCTTAACATAGTCCCACAAAAAATAGTCTAGAGGCGTTAAATCGCACGATCTGGGCGGCCAATTGACTGGTCCCAAGCGTGAAATAAACTGTTCACCGAACTCGCCTCTCAATTGGTCCATTGTTTCGCGTGCTGTGTGGCATGTGGCACCGTCTTGTTGAAACCACATGTCATGCAAGTCAAGCTCTTCCATTTTGGGCAAAAAAAGTTTGTTATCATCGCACGGTAGCGCTCACCATTCACAGTAACGTTGTGATTCGCATCATCTTTGAAGAAATACGGCCCAATGATGCCGCCAGCTCATAATCCGCACCAAACGGTTGTTTTTTGTGGATGCATTGGTAGCTCTTGCAATGCTTCTGGCTGCTCTTCACTCCAAATACGGCAGTTTTGATTGTTCACGTATCCATTCAACCAGAAATGAGCTTCGTCGCTGAACACAATTCTTCGATAAAAAAGTGGATCTTCATCTAACTTTTCAAGAGCCCATTCACCAAAAATTTGGCGTTGTGGTAGGTCGTTTGGCTTCAATTCTTGCACCAGCTGTATCTTATAAGGCTTCACACCCAAATCCTTCCGCAAAATTTTCCACGTAGTGGAGTAACAGAGGCCCAATTACTGCGAACGGCGCCGAATCGATAATTCACGGTCATCACTAACACTGGCCGATACGGCTGCGATATTTTCTTCAGTTCGCACTCTACGTAAGCGTGTTGGTGGTTTAATGTCCAACAATGTAAAAATTGTTTTTACAATAGCCCGAATAGAAGCCTCAGTAGGTCGATTAAACTGACCATAAAATGGAAGAAGCGCGCGATGAACTTTCTTAACAGAGCACGCATTTTGGTAATAAAATTCAATAATTTGCAAGCGTTGTTCGTTTGTAACACGATTCATGATTAAATTATAGACCAAACTGAAGATGTTTGACAGTGACACAAGATACAAAACGTGCGTGAGCTGTCAAAACTAGTGTTGCCAAAAAGATAATAGCAAAAAAATCACTCCTTATTAGAAATATTAAAGAAAATATAAATTTTCTGGTGAACAAAATTGCAACATAAAAATACACATTGGAAAACGAAAAGATTTGCGTAAGAATTCAGATCGACTAACATATTTATGTGTGTAATGGATTTAAATGTATGAGTATTTTTTAAAGATATGTTATTTTGTAATTAAAACACATTAATGAACTGATGGACAATGTGTTCATAGGGAAGAATTGTGAAAAATAAATCATTTATATGGTAACTAATAGTGTTTTCGTTTCCACACAAAAAATGTCGCCTTGTTCGAAGGTAAAAACGAGAAATATGCTGCAATAACTATTATAATGCAATTTGTTGTCTGCCCACAATACAACACAATTTATGTTAAAGGAAGAAACTTCCATTTTTTAAGTAGCTGAAAGCTCTCATTCAAAAAAAGGGTTGAAGAAAAGAAGAGTTTTAAATAAAATGACACATTTTTGTTGAATCGAAAACACTATAAAACAACAAAAATATAATGCAATACAAATTTTAGCAGTTTAGGATTATTTTAAAGCCGATTTGGCTGTAAAATGTTTTTGGGTATGGCCACACCAGTGCGCAATCACACTCTTTCAATTATACATATTGGGCTAAAATATACACTAAATTAAAATTTACATTCTAAATGAGACATTAATTTCAATTAAAATATTCTGCTACGTGGGTTTGCTGCGTCAAACATTCGCGTGTGTGTGTGTGTGTGTGTGTGTGTGTGTGTGTGTGTGTGTGTGTGTGTGTGTGTGTGTGTGTGTGTGTGTGTGTGTGTGTGTGTGTGTGTGTGTGTGTGTGTGTGTGTGTGTGTGTGTGTGTGTGTGTGTGTGTGTGTGTGTGTGTGTGTGTGTGTGTGTGTGTGTGTGTGTGTGTGTGTGTGTGTGCGTGTTTGAGTGTATGTCTGTAATTGAACTTAATTTGTACATTCAGTATTTGAAAAAATATTGTCGTATTCTGCAATTTGATTTTTCACAAATTATTTTCCTGTCGCTTTTTGTTTGGTTTGGGAGTAATAACCTGAAAATGATAAATATTTTAGGATTTAAAATAAAAAGAAGACGCAACACTGGATTTATTTGTTTACGAAATTAAGTTTGACATTTTTCCTAAACAAATAGTTATTTTTTCTCTGAAAACATCCTGCAAACCAAATGATTAATGTATAAAAAATAAAAGGTTAGAAAAGGTACATCATCTCACTGTTTTACAGCTCAACGCTTTTATTTGTCAAAGTAAAAGTGGCAAGAGATAAAGAAATTTAAAAAATTTTCCCATCATTTTTTTCCTTTTTTTTATAAATTGAGTAAAATTTTTGACATCAACAAATATTTTATGGAAAACTTTTGGACATTCCGATAAACTTTATATCAAAGGCAACTCATACCAAGTAAATGCAAGAACAATAAATACAACACTACAAAAAAATAATCTTCTTCAAATGTCAATGAAACAGATTAAAATTAAAAAAGAAAAAAGTTATCAGCTGCACTGTCAATTTCGCCTTACTTTATATAAAAGTGTTTTTATCAATTAGTTTTATGCAGAAGTTTTCTACAAAAAAGTTTTCGATTCTACCAGCAAATATGTGCAATTCATTTTATGTCGTTAATAAAGCGGCATGACCACACTACAAACCGTCTGTTCAAATTAGGCTTTTTTTGATTGTGTTAGTGAGACTAAGCTCACACGTTTGGTTTGATGGGAGTTTGAAGAAAATAAAAATAAATTAGATTTTCACTATGTCGCAGCAGAAGTTTGAAGCTAGTTTGATGTGTGTGTACGCATAATTACGTGAAATTTCACTTTTGTGTGCTCTTGGCAACAGTAACATCGATGTTTTTTGTTTTTGATGACGAAAATTAAATAAAATATAAAAAAACGTTCTCTCTTTTTCAAAATAATTTAAAGTGTATAAAATAAAATTTTACTAACACACATAAATTTGATCAATTTGCTTGATGTATGGCCACAGTGCCTTCGTAAAGTTGCCATACAAAATTGTTAAATCGTAAAATGTTTAATCGGAAGCTTTTTTACTGTAAATATTTGTTATGCTAATTTTTATATTGTAAAATTTTTTTATCGTAAAACTTCGTAAAAAAATGTCTACAAAAAATTTTTAATTTCTTAAATTTTTCTAGGAAAAGATGTTATTTGTGGTGCATTAAAATTTTTTTTAGAATTTTATTTATATTAAGTATACTTAATATAAATAATATAAATTTTTAGCAATGCGATAGTTTTGAGAAGGCAAGAATCGAAGAAAAACTGTTTCAACCCATAGTTTTAAGAAAAACAAAATATTTCCTATTTAAAGCTATTCATAGAACATTTTCTGTTGAAAATATTTTTTATCGCAAATTGTTTTTCACCAACTTTTTCTAAGAAAATTCTTGATATCAGAAAGTTTTTTAGAAAAATATTTTTTCGTCAGATTTGTTGTATCTAAAAATTTGCTGTATCTAAACTTGTTCTCCATAATATTATTAGCGCTCAACAGAAAAACTTTTTATCAATAAATTTATCAGGCGTGTTCCAAGAAACGCACGTTCTGAAACCGCTAAGCGTTCTGAAAAACGCTCAATTGATTTTTAGGTGTTCGACGGAACGCGCATTTTATTGGCGTTTCGGAGTTTTTTTCCGAAAAAGCTCTACATGTGTTTACGTATGTAAGCGGTATTCATATAAAATGAAAAAAAAAAATTTACAAAAAGAAAAATTTTTTAATTTAGTTTTTTTTTAATTGAAAATGTGTAAAATTCTTCCAACTTTTTATTCCGAAGGAAGATGAAATATTGAATTTAATAAACAATTTAAAAAAAATAAATAATTTATAAACAAAAATCAAAAAAAATTTTTTTTTGAAATATTGAATTTAATAAAAAGTTTCTTTAAAAAAACTTATAAAAAAGACCTCAAGCTTGGAGATCTCTTAATTTTAAAAAGAGGTCGAAAAATTAGGATAAAGAAAAAGTATTTATATAATTATAATTTCATATTTGTATCTTGATCCAAGTTTTTCGACCTTTTTTATTTATAAATATAATTGTTGTTTATATGAGCTTGTGGTCACTTGTTTTGAAAAATTAACAGTTTATTAATATTTCGATATTTCGACACCCCCTTGTGTGTCTTCTTCAGGAAGAAAAAAATTTTCTTAATGGGTGCTGATGAGTAGTCTAGCGACTACAAAACAGCGTGTTGTCCCCCAGCTAGAGATTTGATTATTATTTTTCTTGTCTTCTTCAATCAAAAATTATTGATCACAGCAAATTTGTATTGTAAAAATCCTTCTTAAGAAAAAATTTAAGAAAGGAAAAAATTGAACTAAAATCCGATGTACAAACCAAAAAAAACTTTTTAATTATAATTATAATTTTATATTATATTTAAAAATTTAATGCAAGAAAATTTTCAGAAAGTTTTATACAATATAAACCGTTATATATTTTGGACAAATTGAGGAAAAATTATTTCGTAAAGTTTTCCATAGACTTTTCGTCAAGAATTTCGTACAGAAAAAATCGTTATATTCTTAGAAAAATTTTTTGTATCGTAAAACTTTTTATGAATAATCATTTCCGCCCAAAAATTTCTATGGAAAATAAATTATATTTTAAAATTTCCTTTAGTTTTTCGCCACAATATTTAGTTTTCTATATTAAAGCACAATTTTCAATTAATATTCTATAAAAATAGCATTCGGATACACTGCCAAAAACCTGAGTTATTCCTGAACCACTCTCGTGTACTTTCTGTTAACTGGCTGTAAGCAGTCAAGTGTAAATATTTTTCTGTTTTGCTTTGCTGTTTTTTTTTTTTTTTTTTAAATCAAAATAAATTGATTTCTGTTGTAGGAAATAAATGTACAAATGATTGAAAAACCTAAAATAACAGCTGGGAAAACAAGCAAAAAAGGACAGGAAACATTTTACACATTTTGTTCGAATCCTTTTAAAAAGTGTCAGAAAATTGTATTAAGTTGTTTGCTTTAAACCAAATGGTTCAAAATAAATTCAAGCAGAAACAGAAGAAATTTGTTATTTTTTATACACAATTTTTTTTTTTTTTTGATAAATTAAGAAAACAATTTTTAAAGCACCAAATTTAATATTTCTAATATTATATGATGTTATTTTTCTGGTTGAAGTTCAAATCTGGCTTTCGCCAAGAATTATTTTTTATTTTTAATTATGACAGTAATTGCTGCGATCAAAAACACTTGATCAAAAAAGATAAAAAGAAATAATTAAACAATAAAGCTAGGGGACAACTAGCTGTTCTGTAGTCGATTAACCTTTTCATAACTATTGTTCACAAAACATTCACACATATCGCTGGTCGTATACAGAACGTCCCTAACTAAAACTTTTCCCAAATTTTAGTATTTTAGTGATTCCAACACGTTCCACATAAATACACTTCGTTACAAAGATTAGATGGAATAGTTTCGCAAGAAACATATGTGTTGGTACATACGAGGTCTGATAAAAAAATAACCGTTATTTTAAATTTTTTCAAAAAGTATTTATTTTTTTGTCCCTTTTAAAGTAACCCCTCTCAGATATAATCCACCTATGCCAGCCTTTTTCCCAATCCTCGAAACACTTCTGAACTGCGCTTTTTGGTATCGCCAACAGCTCCTGTTTCGATTTTTCTTTTATCTCCTCAATCGTAGCAAAATTCTTTTCTTTCATCGATGTCTTCATTTTTGGCAAGAGGAAAAAATCAGCGGAGCCAAGTCAGTGTGTATACGATGGTTGGGGCATGAAAACTGTTGTTTTTGGCCAAAAACTCACACACAAGTCTTGACGTGTGAGCTGGTACGTTATCATGGTGAAAAACCCATGATTGTTGTTTCCACAATTCTGTGCGTTTCTGACGAATTGCTTTGCGCAAACGGCGCACAACTTCAAGGTAATATTTATTTCATTTACCGTACGACCTTGTGGCAAGAATTCATGATGCGCCACGCCATTGCAGTCGAAGAAAACAGTGAGCAAAACCTTCACAATTTACTTATTTTGACGTGCTTTTCGCGGAGTTGACTCTCCGGGATGCTTCCGTTACGATGATTGGGCTTTGGTTTCAATGTCATAGCCATACATCCCCGTGATTCGTCACCAGTTATGTCCTTTTTGAGGAAATCTGGATCATCATTGACGATTTTTAACAGCTCCTGAGTGATGTCCATGCGAACTTGTTCTTGCTCAGAATTTTAGCAATTTTGGAACAATCTCCGCTGCCGCACGTTTCATGCCTAAAACATCCGTAAAAATTGTTTGGCATAAGCCGAACGATATGCCAACATCATCAGCAACCTCTCTGATAGTGATTCCACAATTACCCACAATAATTTTCTCCACTGCTTCAATGTTTTCATCGGTTGTTGAAGCACTCGGACGACCCGAAGGAGCATCGTCATTGACATCTTCTCGGCCGTCCTTCATTGAACGCCATAGTCAACATTTCTAATGTCCCTGCGCATTTAATTTCATTTTTTACACAAAACTTAATACCGTCTCTTTGATCCATTTTTTAGAATAGTAAAAAATCGAAGAGCACACCAAACACGACTGACCTTTTTATCTGTCAAAAATACACTGACAATCCAAATTGGCTGATATTGCCAACATATATGACGGACATGTGTATCAACATAACAGAAAAAAATGAGAAAATCGAACATACGTAAATGATGAAACAGAACTAGGGCATGACGATTTTCTCCATACAATTTGGCATAAAATAACGCCAGAGAATGCGGTCATAAAATATAAACTATTTTATTTTGGCAGCGATTTTCTTATGCTCTCACTTTGAAGCTTTAAACACATAGACGGCAGCAGACAGCAAGCAGCAATCTGTCAAAAATAAAATACATGTGTTTAAATGCACACGATTATTTTAACGACATCACAGCAGCACGACTTCACAACAGCATTTGCTGCTGCTGCCAACTTAGACTAATTTCTATTTTCGTGGGCAGCAAAAATAAATGCAGTGCTGCCACTATAAATATAAATTGCCAGCAATAAGAACTAAAATTAGTTTGCAATATTTAATAGAAATAAACATCACAATAAATAAAATAAACAAATAAATTGATGGGTTTTTACAGTTTTACGTCATATTATTACGTTTTCAGTCAGTAATTTTAATTATATTCGTGTAAAATATATATGTGGCACCTCTGGCGACATGTTAAAAAAATTTTAGAAAATCCAATTACCCTAAAAACCAAAACGCTTTTAATTTGCGGTATCTCGACTGCATTGAAATTTCAAAATTACTTTATTCCTCTCATTTGATTTCATTAAATAACACCAGGAAGCCAGGAAGCAGCAGAATATGCGATTGTAAAAAGTTGCCAATTATTTCATTCTCACTCAACTCAATAATATACTCGTAAATGTTTGTTTATCTATTAAGTGATAAGAAAAGAAATATATGCATTTATTTGTGTTGATAAGAAGAACACATTGCAACAATTACACCACTTTAAGTCAACGACAGTGAAAAAATAAAAATTACAATGAGTTGGCTTTTCGTACTGTCAATAATATTTAGTGGCGAAAAATATTTTTAAATTTCTATTTAAAGAAACCGTTTAAGCAAAATACACGTCAGTTTAATTTTTTAGGAGGACCTAGAGCAAAATAAGACCAAAGAAATTAGCAAGTTTGTGGGAAACATGTATAAACCCGCCATCATCTTCGATGAGGCCACAAAATGCTGGACCAGCGCTAGAAGGCATGAAATATTTAACGAAAGTTTATCGATTGGAGAATGTGCGTTTTTCATGATAAACAATAAGAACCCGAAAGATATTATGCAAATTTCGGATTCCGATGGCACGGTACTGACATATGGTGAGACGTTGACTACAGCCATTAGAATAGCTCAATATTTTGAGAGTTTGAAGCTGACCAGCGAACATGTAGTGAGCATTTTTGCGCCCAACACAACATATGTTATGCCAGTGGCTCTGGCGGCCTTGTTCAATTGCACGCCCTTTCAGCCCATGAATATTGTCATGGAAACAGGTAAGTCATTCTATGGAATAAGCAAATCTTTTAGGGCATAAGCATAATAGTGAAAGGCTAATGTAAGCGGACTGCGGCAGCGGGCGGCAACAGTGCATTTTATATTATTTTACATTTTATATTACGTTTACAAAAAATTTGTTTTTTTATAAAAATATTCATACTAAAATTTCAACATGTTGAAATTAATTTAATTTGGCAACGCCGTTAAGTGCCCTGGAGACGATCAAAAAAGCACATCAACGCTCTAAAGTTCCCTTGAGACGATAAAAAAAAAACACGTCAATCAGTGCATATGTTTGAGTGTCGTGTTTTTGTCGTTTAACAGGAGACGTACAAATAAAATCGTCAATCATCATTTTTATTTTGACTTCGCTGCATTCGTTTCTAAACATGTCGCTCCTTTATTGCAACATAGTCTTATCTCAAAAAATGAGCTTTTCGAGTTAACAGTGCAGAATTGTTAATAGTACTACCTTTTATATTGTGGCAAAAATTTATTCAAATTACTTTTAAACTGTTTCCTTTAGAAGATATTTTCTAAAAATTTTTTCTAAGACTTGTATGGAAGTTAAAAATTTTAAATGCGTTTTTCTCGAAACAAGCTTTTTTGCGTTATGACTATGTTGCAATAAAGGAGCGATGTCATCAACGGATGACGAATTATTGCTATCTTGTGCAACATGAAAAGATAAAGACTATGTATGAAAAGTAGTAATAATGGGTGATTTTATAAGAACTATCGGAAATTAAAAAAAAAAACACATAAAATTCAGAAAAATGCATGAAATATTTATTTGGATCGATAGTTGGGTCGATATAATTTAATGTTTGAGGATTATTTCATGCAAATGTTGGCCGCGGTTGCGCCTCAAATGATCCATCCGCTTAGTCCAATTTTGGCATACTCTTTCCAACATTTCGGCCGGTATCTCACGAATAATGTTGGCAATGTTGGCTTCCAGTGCGTCAATCGAAGCGGGCTTGTCGCAATAGACATTAGCCTTAACATAGCCCCACAAAAAATAGTCTAGAGGCGTTAAATCGCACGATCTGGGCGGCCAATTGACTGGTCCCAAGCGTGAAATAAACTGTTCACCGAACTCGCCTCTCAATTGGTCCATTGTTTCGCGTGCTGTGTGGCATGTGGCACCGTCTTGTTGAAACCACATGTCATGCAAGTCAAGCTCTTCCATTTTGGGCAAAAAAAAAGTTTGTTATCATCGCACGGTAGCGCTCACCATTCACAGTAACGTTGTGATTCGCATCATCTTTGAAGAAATACGGCCCAATGATGCCGCCAGCCCATAATCCGCACCAAACGGTTGTTTTTTGTGGATGCATTGGTAGCTCTTGCAATGCTTCTGACTGCTCTTCACTCCAAATACGGCAGTTTTGCTTGTTCACGTATCCATTCAACCAGAAATGAGCCTCGTCGCTGAACACAATTCTTCGATAAAAAAGTGGATCTTCATCTAACTTTTCAAGAGCCCATTCACCAAAAATTTGGCGTTGTGGTAGGTCGTTTGGCTTCAATTCTTGCACCAGCTGTATCTTATAAGGCTTCAGACCCAAATCCCTCCGCAAAATTTTCCACGTAGTGGAGTAACAGAGGCCCAATTGCTGCGAACGGCGCCGAATCGATAATTCACGGTCATCACCAACACTGGCCGATACGGCTGCGATATTTTCTTCAGTTCGCACTCTACGTAAGCGTGTTGGTGGTTTAATGTCCAACAATGTAAATTTGGTGCGAAATTTTTTTACAATAGCCCGAATAGAAGCCTCAGTAGGTCGATTAAACTGACCATAAAATGGAAGAAGCGCGCGATGAACTTTCTTAACAGAGCACGCATTTTGGTAATAAAATTCAATAATTTGCAAGCGTTGTTCGTTTGTAAGACGATTCATGATTAAATTATAGACCAAACTGAAGATGTTTGACAGTGACACAAGATACAAAACGTGCGTGAGCTGTCAAAACTAGTGTTGCCAAAAAGATAATAGCAAAAAAATCACTCGTTATATGAACAAAATAAAATTAAAAAATCATAAACAAAATAAAATTCAATAATCACAATAATTATAGATATAGTTTTTTATTTTACTTATTGTTGTTCCTTTCGATAACAAAACTGACATTTTTTTATCGTCAATCACAACTAGAGACTATCAAATTAATTACACGTCAAAATAACATATCAAAGCTTTTTGATTTTCATCAATCAGAGCCGACAACCTACAGGTGTACCCTGCGCGACTGCACTCATACACTCAGAGCGTTGATGTGTTTTTTTTTTATCGTCTCCAGGGCACTTCAATTTCAATTTCAAACCAAAAAGTAAAGGAACAAAACATAGAGCAAATGTAAGAAAAAAAATAAATTTTCTTTATTTTCGGGTTTAAAATTTTTAACAATGAAATTTATTTATTTATTTTTGCGTTAAAAAAGTAAAAATGTTTTTTTGTTTAAATTCCGGTACATAAATTTTTACTTCGATTAGCCGCGTTGCCTACATCAAACAAATTCAAGCGGCAAATAAAACAGTTTGTTGCCGCCCGTTGTCGTACGCCGCTTACATTGGGGTTTAACTATAATTCCGATTTGTGCACGAAAATATCTTTTTCATGTTCAATAACGAAATTCGCTGTATCAATTAATCAGCCATGTTCCGAGAACGCGCGTTCTGAAACCGCATTGCGTTTTAAAAAACGCCCAATTGTTTGTTAGGTGTTCTGAGGAACGCGCGTTTTACTGGCGTTTAGGAGTTTTTTTCGAAAAAATACAACATGTGTTTATATATGTATGGAGTAGTAATATATACCGAAAAAAAATTTTTCAAAAAATAGAAAAATTTTTCAATTTAGTTTTCTTAATGAAAATGCGTAAAATTCTTTAAACTTTTTATTGAAATAAAAAGAAAACATATTAAATTTTAATTGTGAATAATTTTATTTCCTTTTGCAAGTTCAGTTTTAGCAAATTCAATCAGTTCACTTCCATATACACTTGTGTGTTGAAGTGGCCAATTTTAAGCGAACACCTATTTGGCGATTTCAAATCGCAAACCATATTTCTTGCGTTATACGTTTCTCAGAACACCTATTTGGCGTTTTGAAATTGAAAACGCTAAATTTAAGCGATTTGCGTTTCTCAGAACATGCATGAATAAATTGTTTGAATGCGGACCTTTAAAGGAATTCGTGGACTCAAACGAAAAGTTCAGTAAAAATAATTATTGATCAATAGCTATACTCAAGCTTAGTTTTTTGATATGCATGTACATATATAATTACAATCTATTTTTTTAGACAATATATTTGTTGACTATATTTTTACTAAAATTTTTCTGTGTGTATATTTTAAAGATGTTATTAAGCAAATATTGGCTCAAAGTAGACCCAGAGTGATTTTCTGTGATGGTTTGCATTATGAGAAATTGAAAAAGGCTGCAGAGGATTTGAACCCCCTAATTTATACGATTTGTAATCATGTAGATAATGTGCCAAGCATAGAGGAACTGTTGCAGCCCACAGCAACTGAGCGAGAGTACAAGTATGTGAAAACAGCGACAAAAATAAATTAAATCTTATTTATATTCCTTTTCAAGGCCCAAGCCCTTAAGCAAAGGTCCTTCCCAAACTTTGATAATTCTGCTTACGTCAGGCACCACTGGGCTCAGCAAAGGCATTTGCTTGTCAAATCGTTATTGCCTTAACGATTTAACGTAAGCTTGACTTTCCACACGCTAATGAAAAAAAACTAATTATTTATATTCCCCCTTTCAGATTTTCCTACAAATATGACACCGTTTTCTCCACCAGTTCAATTGATTGGCTAACTGGTCTTTTCACCTTCTTAGTTAACATTTTAAGAGGTGGTATCAGAGTTATTACCGACAAACCTTTTACACCGGAATATCTATTGGAACTAATTACAAAATATAAAATCAGTGTGCTGATGACAAATCCGACAAACATGTTGAAAGTATGTATGCTGGAAGACTGCACCCAAGAAAAGTTGAAGAGCCTGCGTATAGTCCTTATAGCTGGTGCACATTGTTCGGAATCTAATTTGAAAAAAATGCGCTCATTGGTAACGAACGGCCGTTTGTTTTTTGGTTATGGCAGCACTGAATTGGGAGGCCTAACTTTAACTTACCAAGATAGTAGCTCAAATTCAGTGGGACAAATGTTGCCCAACCTGCAAATGAAAATAGTAGATCCAACAAGTGGTGAACGTTTGGGACCCAATGAAATGGGTGAAGTATGTCTAAAGAGAACCACAGATGAATGGTTGGGTTACTATAAAAATCCAGAAGCAACTCGTAAAACTATGGATTCAGAAGGCTTTGTTCACACCGGTGATATCGGTTATGTGGACGAAGAACATTTTTTATATCTGGTGGATCGCTGTCAAGATGTTTACAAGCATATGGGCTTTAAATGGTCGCCCAGTGAAATTGAAATGGTTATCAGTGAAATGCCAGACGTTCTTGAGGTTTGTGTCTTTGCTATATACGATGAACTCAATCTGTATGTGCCTGCTGCGGCAGTGGTAAAGAAGGCTGGCAGTGTTTTATCAGCAGAAGATGTAGTTGAATATGTTAAACAACGCATTGAAGTTCATTTCAAACATTTGAATGCTGGGGCCTTCATTTTGGAGGAATTGCCACGTAATAGAAATGGCAAAGTTATAAGGAACAAAACTAGAGATATATGTTTGGCCAAGAAACTAAAGGAGAGTTCCAATATTGAGGGTTAAAAAATGTGCACAACAGTACATGTATAACCAGCCGCACATAGATGGGCAATTAACACCAATGACAATTATTCAATTCACAAGCTTTTGTAGGTATTGCAAATTATAGCAGGTTTCTTTGCTGAAACTTTTTTACTATCAATAAATTGTCCAAAGATAATTTTTTCTATCGATAAATACTCAATTAAATACTTTTGTAATCGATAAATTTCCTACAAAAAACTTGTTTATTTTTTCTATAATATTATTTTTATCGGTGAGTTTCTAAAGAAAAATTTCTGTTGTTGACAAATATTAAATTTTAATTTAAATATTTTTTCTATCGATAAAATTTTCTATAGAAAGACTTATGGCGTTTTCTTTTCTAGAAAAAGTGTAACATTTTCAATATTGTTTTGCCAAAAAAATACAGAAGTATACAGTTTTCTCAACTTTTTTTCAGATATTTATAGTTATTGCGACATCTTCTTTTCATCTCAATAAAATTTAAAATTTAAAACCTGAATTTAAAGAAAAAAAGTGCAGCATAAAGTCAAAACTTTTTCAGAAAAGAAAACGGCATTAATTGAACATTTTCCCTAAGATATCGATAAGTTTCTATAGAATAATTGCGTTATCGTTAAATATTTAATTATAATTTTATAGAATTTAATAAAAAAAAACATCGACAAGTTTTTATAAAAGAATTTTGTATTCGAAATCATTTCATTAGGGTGCTATAGAAAAATGATGTCTTCAGTAATTATTGAATTAAATTTTTTACAAAAAATTTTGTTGTCCTAAATATTTCCATAGGAAATATTTCGCTCCTTTATTGCAACATAGTCATAACTCCAAAAATGAGCTTTTCGAGTTAACAATGCGGAATTGTTAGCAGTACTTTCTTTTATATTGTGTCAAAAAATTATTCAAATTACTTTGAAACTGTTAGAAGATATTTTCCAAAATTTTTTCTAAGATTTGTATGGAAGCTAAAAATTTGAAATTTGTTTTTTTGAATTATGACTATGTTGCAATAAATGAGCGATTTGATGTCAATAAATTTGCCATTAAAACGTTTGTTATCGATAAACTTTCCATAAACTTTTATTTTCGTTAAGTTTGCTATAGAAAACCAACATTTTTTATCGCTAAACTTTTTAATTAATTTTTAGTAAAAAATTTTTTTGCCAAAAAATTTTTTATAAAAAAAAATGCTTTTTTTGATAAATTTTCTACTGATTTTTTGATCGATAAATCTCCGATTTAATCACCGAAATTACCAATAAACATTATTGGGGCATTTCCCATCAATTTTCTATAAAAAAAATTTTTATAAAAATATGTTTTTTGATAAATTTTCTACTGATTGTTTGATCGATAAATCTCCGATTTCGTCAACGAAATTACCGTTAAACATTATTGGGAAAATTTGCATTTACGATAAATTTTCTATAAAAAAAAAAATTTTTTTTTTCTTAGCAAAAAGTTTTTTTTAGAAAATATATTGTTACAAAATTGCATTAATTTTACACCATTGCGCGGCTGTTGGCTTACTTGTTATGGATGTACACGCATATCTACACAAGCAGCATGGAGCTGGGAACGTAATACACAAACAATCAAACATGCTAGCTCTGGGGAACGAGGGACTCCAAGTGGATCAACTGCAAACGATTGTTGCGTTCTTGTTGTTTCGCGAGCGTGTGCACATGTGAAAGTCTAAATGGCGGGCATATGTTTGGCAGAACCGGAGTTTATTTTTAAACGTTGTGTAAGACAGTCATAAGTCAAAAAAGTATGCATGTCTAGTTATTGATAATCGTTTGTAGAGTGTTTGCTATCGACAAATTTTCACGAACTTATTGCGCAATCGATAAATTTGCTGTGGAATTTTTTTCTTTACCCATAAATTTTTAGCTGATAATGGTAGATATTGAAATGGCTTATAAAATTGACTTATAATTAACAGGCATGTTCTGAGAAACGCAAGTCGCTTAAATTTAGCGGTTTCAATTCGAAAACTCTAAATATGTGTTCTGACAAACGTGTAACGCAAGAAGAATGGTTTGCGATTTGGGATCGTCAAATAGGTGTTCTGGGAAACACATATCGCTTAACAGGGCTGTTCTGCAAATCACTTTTTGTCAAAGTGATTTCAAATCACGCAAAAGGTGTTCTGCACACAGAAAATATTCAAATCACGTGATTTTAAACCGGTTAGCCAAATGGTTAGCTTTTTGATATCACTTGGTTATTTTCTCTGTGTTTTTCAATACAAATTTAATAAAACTATTTTTATATATTTAAAATGATGTGTTGTTTGTTGATTTTTGTAATAAAATTAAGTTTTATTCACATAGAAATAAATATTAATAAAATTATAGACACTGCTCGTTTTTTGAGAAATTGTTTTGCTTTGTTTACCAATAGTAGTGATTTAAATTTTCTCTTTAGCAGTCAGCTGGTTTATTTTTTTACTTAATATTCACTTTTTATTGTAGTTTTAAGAATATAAAACTATAAACAAACAAAACAAAAATGTAAAAATAGCTATTTTTTCGTGCTTTCGACAAATTAAAATCACGTCGAAAACCGTAAAATCACGTGATTTGCAGAACAGCTTCAAATTGTCTGCGTGCTTTCAAAACGGCTCGTGATTTGAAAGCACGCTGTTTTCAGAACAGGCCTGTAAAATGCCGTCTTCAACTTGCATGCGTATATTGAAGTAAACTGAACCTAAAAATCCGTTAAGCGTTTTTGAGTACGTATTTTTTCATAAAAGCGCATTTCTTAAACCTTAATGACACTTACTTGTTCTCCACTTTTTAAGATTTGGGAGAAGAATATATTTAGATATATTAACATTGAAAAATTTTTTTTTTTATCTTGGACCTCAGGGGATGACCCCTACTTACGTATGGATTGCATTTTTTCAGTGTAGTGAAGTACAAACTTTTTTTCTCCCAGCACCAAAAATTTATAAAAAAAAATTGGCGAGCGTAAAAAAAGTTTTTTAATTTAAAATTTTCTACAGAAAATATTTGCTATCATTAAGTTGAAAAAGAATGTTTACACTTTACGGATGTCTGTTTAAGTTTCAAGTCATTTATTTTGAAATTTTTGGTCTTTTGCCATCAACCCAATAATTTGTTGTTTTCTATTTAATTGAATTTGTTATGCACTGACAGCACAAATACCCTTTTTTATATTGTATACCATTTGCTCACCTTGTATCCTTTTCTCTTGTTCTTTAATTTGTTTGATATTACATATTTTACATTTCCTTTTGTCTCTGTCTTGTCTGTCTTGTCTGTTTTAATACTTTTAATCAATCAAAGACACATTTCTTACGACACTTACATAAATATCAATTCTTTCTGTGACTTAATAAATATTCGTCCGGGCACGGCCATGAGCTTAGGAATGGCTTAATACAGAAAATGGCTAACTCCGCTTTTTTATCAATTACAAAACTTGAAAGAAAATGTGAATATCTTAAGATGAAGACATAAAAGAAAAAAAAATTAAAAACTCTGCCCATAACGACATTTTTTGTAAATCCATTTATTACTTTTAAATGTTAAAAAAGTTAATTCCTTTATACGAAAGCTGTTACGAAAGCTTTTGTATAAGAGACCGTTAAAAAAAAGATAGCTCTGGCAACAATGAAGCTGATCGACTGAGTAAACTTCACAAAATAATTGCTCACCATAGTGGCCATGGCGTAAAAATCAAATGCGTAGCAAAAATTTTGTAATAAAGGGTATAAAAACTATATATTGAACAATTTCTTCAAATATCTTTAAGCTTCATACAATATACATATAAATTCAAATTTTAAGAAAAATGTATACCTCTTTTGGAACTTTTTAACTGGCAACATTGCATTGCAGCTGTCATTTGGTTTCAGTATTTTAGTTTCAACATAAAAAAGTATTGTTTGTTAGAATGGGCAGCCATAATATTTAATGTCCCTAAAAGTAAACAGTTTAAAGCACACTTTATTAACCAATCCAACGATGTCCATTGGCATTTGAAAAAAGAGGTCGGTGCAACAAAGAACACTGTTGCATCGAAAAAAATTGTTAAACAAGTTTATCCCTTTAATAAAAATGTTTAACTTTTTATGACGTATATGTAGTACAACAAATTATGATGATTTAACCCTTCTATGCACAGGATAAAAAATAAGCTAAAGCAACAAGGCATTATATATAACACAATAATATAATAAAGCATTATATACAAAGCATAATAAAACAATCAAAGTCTTAAAGAAAGCATTGCTAAAACTAAAAAATAAACTTTTAAATGCAAGTTTATAAAATCCCTAAAGTTTAAATTATATTGTTTTTTTTATGTTATATTAGAAAATAAAATATTTGCAAGAGCAAATTTTTTTACATACATATGTTTTTCACTATCAGGGCTGCTCTGCAAATCACTTTTTGTCAAAGTCACGCAAAAGGTGTGCTGCACACAGCAAATATTGAAATCACGTGATTTTAAACCGGTCAGCTTGGCTGGCGTTTTGTTATCACTTGGTTATTTTCTCTGTGTTTTTATTACAAATTTAATGAAACTATATTTATGTAAAATAAATAATGCTCAATATGTTTAAGATTATTTATTAAAAATGTTTTTATTGAAAATATTCACTAGATTTAAGACAATTTAATTTCAGTTTTTAGCAATTCAATTTTCATGTTATTTTATATTTAAATTTAATGTTAGATTTCACAAAGTCCAAAGTTTTAGTTACAGTTTAATGATTTAAATTATAGTTTAGTAGTAAGAAAAATAATAAATTAGTGGTAAGAAAATAATCTTTTAAATTCCAACTTTTCAACTTTTACAACTGAAACGACTTGCAGCTCACGACTTCTCTTTAACAAATGACTCTTAACTCTTCTTCATACGGACTGTTGGCTTTATACTTCTGTTACGGTAAATTCAATAATAGTAGATCCCCTTAAGGTATGATCGGTATGTAAACTTTATCACTGGCTAAGTACATCATTTTACACTCGGCCGTCTTGACTTTCATCTGTCCCAGATGATAAAAGGTCTTCGTCTTCACCACATCTCCAGAGCTTCATATTATCTGCGCTTGTTGACGTGCTTTTAGGACCGTCAAAACCCGAAGCCTTTTCCACCTCATAGCGGTTATTTCGCCTAACTTTAACCACTTTATGGGGCCCCAAAAATTCACTAGCAAGTTTTTTGCCTGAAACAAACTGCGTCCTTTTAATAAAAAAAAAAAAAAAAAAGCAAAACAATCAGCATGGACAAGAACCCGCAGTTGTGTCGTCTTGCTATTGTTCAAATAAACGGTTCGCATTTACACGCACTTTTTTTTATTTGATATATTGAAGACGGCTTTCTGAGGACTTCAATGTGTTTCATCGCACATAATATATTCCACTTATTTTTTTTAAATTTTCAACTTTTCAAAATTTTCAATTTTTCTTTCGGGCGAAAAATTATCGATTATAAAAATTTTCCTCTAAAATTTTATTGATTACGAAACTCTGTACGTTTATATATAAAGTTTCTATAGAATAGCCATTTTCTCTGTAGAAAATTATTTATTTCAATCTTGCTAGCTTTTTGGCTTCTAAATGGGTTAAAATACTCGTGGCTTCAATTAGAAAACAACAAATAATATATTCTATTTACACAAAAACCGTAAAAAATTGAAACTTTATTAAACATAAAACGTACTGGAAAAAATAGCAGCAACTTTTACGATGAAAAGAAAAGTTTAAAATAGAATAACACCAGTTCAGCGAAACATCATAAAAGTTGTTGATCAAAATTTATAACCATCGGAAAAAGTTGGAAACACACACAAATTTTTTATAGAATTTACGAGAAGAATTTTTAATATTTTAATTTAAAATTTTGTTAACAAAAAACCCTCACAAAAGGACACCAGGGCTCCTTGGCTTTAAATCAAAAACAAAATTTTGTTAAAAACGCAAAAATAATTGAAAAAATATATACTTTTTTAAATGAAAATAAATTATCACATCCAAACACCTTTTTTGCAGACAAAACATAAAACATTTCCGGTTTGTTTAACGCCTAAATGTGTTGGCTTAAAAGCCAGGGAAGGAGAGTGTGTGTATGTGTGTGCTGGCAGGTGCGGCAGAATACAAAAGCTGTTGTGTGAAAAGTTATTAATTTTTGAATGCTGAGATTTTTTTCAATAAACTTCAATTAGCTGCAACCTTGTAAATAGTTACAAAGAAATTTATTTGCGTTTTCATTTTAGTGCAACATCATTTTTAACAAAATTTAAATAACTGCACTAACGAGAATGATTCTGAAATTGTTTAAAACTTAAGCAAAGATGACCAAATTTTAAGAATCAAGACAAATACAGCAAACATCACATGATTCAAAACTCTGATAGAAATGGATCTTGAAACAGAAATTTTATCAAAACAGTTTTTTACATATTTACTCACGTGTCAAAGTAATTTATCGTACTGATCTCTAAGTTTCAATTAATATAAAATTGCTTGAATAAAAACAACACGCAATTTGAGATTGTTGATTGTTTGTCAACTATTAATTAAGAAAAACAATAGGAAAAAATATATACAATAAATGAAAAAAACAATTAGAAAACAACAAAAGTATGCTGGGCTACTTTTGACTTCTGTTGCTTTCAAAGCAAGAAAATAAACACATTGATGTAAACAAATTGTTTGAAAAGGAAGAGTAACTAGCGTCACATTTTCCATAACGTAGAACCAAAAAGTTATTTATATACTTTTCTCAATAAGACACTTTGTTTAGTATCTACAAATTTGGCTATCGTAATGGATTATCGCTAAATTTTCTTAATTTTTGGTACCGCAAAAATATCCATCACAAATTTTTTCCAAGAGAATTCTTTTTATCGATAAATTTTCGATAAGTCGTCTTTTATTTGGGCAATAAATTCCCGGCGAAAAGTGTAAACATCTCTACGTTCAGGCATTAAACTAAAAAGTTAACAGCACAGCAGCATTTTCAGCTGCAAACGTCACTTTTAACCAAAAATTTTTTGGATTTCTTTTTATCGATAACACATTGAAAAATTTTGACGTTTTCAGATTTTTTTCAATACAGCCGAACGGTTTGTTCTTAATAATAATTTCAATGGTAATAACGAGTGATTTTTTTGCTATTATCTTTTTGGCAACACTAGTTTTGACAGCTCACGCACGTTTTGTATCTTGTGTCACTGTCAAACATCTTCAGTTTGGTCTATAATTTAATCATGAATCGTCTTACAAACGAACAACGCTTGCAAATTATTGAATTTTATTACCAAAATGCGTGCTCTGTTAAGAAAGTTCATCGTGCGCTTCTTCCATTTTATGGTCAGTTTAATCGACCTACTGAGGCTTCTATTCGGGCTATTGTAAAAAAATTTCGCACCAAATTTACATTGTTGGACATTAAACCACCAACACGCTTACGTAGAGTGCGAACTGAAGAAAATATCGCAGCCGTATCGGCCAGTGTTGGTGATGACCGTGAATTATCGATTCGGCGCCGTTCGCAGCAATTGGGCCTCTGTTACTCCACTACGTGGAAAATTTTGCGGAAGGATTTGGGTGTGAAGCCTTATAAGATACAGCTGGTGCAAGAATTGAAGCCAAACGACCTACCACAACGCCAAAGTTTTGGTGAATGGGCTCTTGAAAAGTTAGATGAAGATCCACTTTTTTATCGAAGAATTGTGTTCAGCGACGAGGCTCATTTCTGGTTGAATGGATACGTGAACAAGCAAAACTGCTGTATTTGGAGTGAAGAGTAGCCAGAAGCATTGCAAGAGCTACCAATGTATCCACAAAAAACAACCGTTTGGTGCGGATTATGGTCTGGCGGCATCATTCTTCAAAGATGATGCGAATCACAACGTTACTGTGAATGGTGAGCGCTACCGTGCGATGATAACAAACTTTTTTTTGCCCAAAATGGAAGAGCTTGACTTGCATGACATGTGGTTTCAACAAGACGGTGCCACATGCCACACAGCACGCAAAACAATGGACCAATTGAGAGGCGAGTTCGGTGAACAGTTTATTTCACGCTTGGGACCAGTCAATTGGCCGCCCAGATCGTGCGATTTAACGCCTCTAGACTATTTTTTGTAGGGCTATGTTAAGGCTAATGTCTATAGCGACAAGCCCGCTTCGATTGACGCACTGGAAGCCAACATTGCCAACATTATTCGTGAGATACCGGCCGAAATGTTGTTTATTTAAATTACCTTTAAACTGTTTTTTTTAGGAAATATTTTCTAAAACTTTTTTCTAAGACTTTAAATGTGTTTTTCTCGAAACAAGCTTTTTTGTGTTATGACTATGTTGCAAAAAAGGAGCGATATATTCTGCATAATTTGAATAAAAAAAATTCAACACGCAACACCTTTATATTGACCCTAACCTTTTTTTCTATTTTTGCTCTAAATACTTAAATAGACATATCAAAACAATTATTTAAAATCAAATTAATTATAATATTTAAAATATTTCATACATATCTACTACAAGTCTAGAAATTAAAATCACTTATTCAAACAGCAAATTAACATTCTGCAGCAAATTTTGTAGAAGCAGAATGCACATAACAAACTAAACACTAGTACGACAAATATGAAACACTGTGAAAACAATTCAAAACAAAGCAACCTTAACCTCAAACATTTCTCAACGTTATTTAGCGCTTGTGCGTGTGTACGTGTGGCTATTAAACGAGCAAGTTTATTCAACTTGCTAGTAAATTGCATACGACGTTTGAGTGACTGATTGGCTGACATGACAGTCTGTCGACCAAATAATAGTCTGATATTCAATATTCCATACAGAATTCTAAAACCAGCTGTGGCGCAACCACTGTTTGCGAACAAGCCTCCAAATTAGTCAATCATTATTCATGTTTTCTCAAAACTATACTATACATTACAACTGGTTGAGAAGATTTATTTTTGGTGTTTCAAACATTACAGAAGCAAAAATAATTTACATAAAAAATTTAAAATTGAGACAAAATATATTTAAATATTTGTTTGAAGTGCAAACTTTTGGATTAAAATTTTTCTATAAAAAATAATAGCCACACATTAAAATTTTTCCAGAAATATTTAGTACAGAAAGCTTTATAGGCTTTTTACACTAATCACAGAAAAAGGACTATAAAATTTATTTACATATGTATGTCTATAAATAAAATGTAGGGCATATAAACAAAATATAACAAGAACACAGCAAAAATTATTACAGAAAAAAAATTAATAAAGAAAACACACATGCAAACAATTGACACATGATAAATAAATTGTGATTTTTTTTTTAATTTTTTCAAAATAAATGACGTTTTTCGGTGATGCCACAAGAATGATCGACATTATTGTCACTTTTCTAGTGATGACACTGAAATAATCGAAAGATGTTGAGTGGAATAATATGAGATAGTAACATTTTATAAAGATATTGAAAAATGTTGACTTTTAGTACAATGAATTTCTTACGGGAAGATGTTATCATCTTCAAAAACTGATGGTAGATGTTAGCTGTTGTTCAGTGGAAAAAGGCTATTAGAGCAATTAAGAATTTATTTCTGAAAACTTTTGAATATATTGCCATATTTACGATATATGCAGGGTGACGTAAAATTCTTTCTCTTACACTATAGCTTATCCTTTCCTCAACGACCTTATATATCAGACTTCCAAACCTATTCACTCTTTCGCGGTTAGCAGCAACATTTGCCATTCGTACTCGTTTAGTTACAGAACCAGCCCATCCGAGATGGTTGCCAATAGGCAAAATATAAATGACCTACTGAATAGTGATCTTCAATTAATCTCCGAGTGAGGTCGTAAGAACAGTGTTGTCTGCAACGCTCTTAAGACTTAGTGTTGTTTATTAACACACGAACATACGACCGCCGATGCTGCTTCATCTGTACTCATGCACGGTATAAATATTGAGGAATCGGGTGCTCTTGATGTTCTTAAAATGAAGATACAGTATGATGTTCGCTGGACAGAACACATTTTTTATGTCTCTAAAGAAGCATTAAAGTTCCTCGGTTTTTTGAAAGGGTGTAAAATGTACTGGCTATTTATACAATTACGAATACAACTATCATGTTTGAGAAGGTGCGTCAAAGTATATTTTCTCAACCGTATACAGGAGATATCGAAGAAGCTTATTGGTTACAGTAAGGTATGCAACTCTATTGACCTACTGGGGCATGGACGCAGTGTAGGGTGCGTTAGTCTGTTCTATCGTTACTACAATGCTTTTTTTCTAACGAGATTAGGGATCTTGTTCCCGAAACTCGCACATTTCTACTTAGCACGCGTGCATCGTCCAGAGCTTCCATTTGTGGACGATTGCCTTGGGAATCATACAATGAATTACAGAGAGAATTGGTTTTTCAGCCGTATGCTTCGTCTGTGGAATAAGCTGCCAGCAGACGTGTTTCCCGTCTGTTATAGCATTGGAAAGTTCACGTCAAATGTTCACAAACACTACTACCTCTTTCGCCCTCCACACAACAATGCACTGCATATATAAGGGCTATCATGCCCTGAGTACTGGCCCCAGATGAAAAAAGAAGGCGTTTTATGTCAATCATATTTGACATTTGTGAATTAGACGGCTGCAGAATACAAACAGACAAGACAAAGCGTTTTAGCCCGCATGTAGAGCCCTCAAGGTGTTAATCATATGCAAACAACATGAGATCGAATTGGTACTCCTGTATGGCAGTTTTTCATGTCTGGATATTCATCCGGTGATAACATCACCGTGGGGTAAGGCCAAACTGGCAGTCACTCACGGAAATCGTTTTCATACCTATAGAGCCATCTATTCAGGCAATAAGAGGGCGATTTTGACTAAAAAATTATGATGAGCCTCGAGGCGCAATAGTTACATCAACAATCAAAATCTTCATTTCTACGGCTCTGAAAATTGGAATGTGGTGCACAAAGAGCCATTACATCCACTCAAGGCTACTGCGTGCACCACACAGTGCCATTGTCCAGAAGTGATAAGAACGTATTTCTTTTATGAGGACGTCATCGGCAATACATCTCTCGCTGGCGCACGTTACAGGGTCATGATGAGCAACTTCTTACTTCCGGAATTTAATAAACGGAGCTTGGTGAAGAGGTTGTTTAAACCAGATAGTGCAAACTCACACACAGCAGGAGTCGCAATAAATGTTATGAAGAAAGCATTTCCCGATCACGTAACCTCCCATTTTGGCGAATTGGCATGGCCAACAGCAAGAGCACCCGATTTGAAGACCCCAGACTTATTTCCTTGGGACTACTCGTACTTGCAAGTACGAGTAGTCCCAAGTCTTCATGAAGACGTGATTTTTGTCCAATAAGCCCCTGCCACGAACAGGATATGCGAACAGTTATCGCCAGAAATATAGCGGAAAAATGTGGAAAATGTGACAAAACTAGCCTAGATATGTGTCAACCTTGGTGGCAACCTCTTGGCTATCATATTTGCCAATTATCAGAAAAAATGCTACAGATCCAAATAAAATAAAAATAAAAAATTCATTTTATAAACAAAATAATTTTTTTATTTTGCAAAATCCTGCATTAAGTTTTACGATGATTCGAATTTTATGTAGAAGATTTATGGCATGAAAATATCGGAATCGAAAATTTTTGAAAATTTAAAAATTCTTTAAAACTCATTAATAAGAGAAAACCTTCCCATTGAAAAAAGTTTTTAATTCTTTTATTTTTGGTTTCGGTCATCACTTTATATTATTAATTATTTTTGGAAAGTTACTATTAACTTATGATTAAATTTTTTAAAGAGAAATTGATTTATGATTTATAAAATCTTTGAAGAGAATACTAAATAATATCTAAATTTTAAATTTGCTATGGAAAATTAAAAAGTGTAAAAATAACTATACTTTTAAAATCTTGCGCTCATAATTTGAATGTTTTTGTTTTTATTTTTATTTTAAATGTTTTTATTATGATTAATAACATGTTGTTTTTGTTGGTTTCAATTGGCTGCAGGCCAAACAAAACAAAGATGAGTTTATGTCGATTTTGAAATAGATTTTTGTTTTTGTTTTCTATTGTTTCTCACCATCAAAAAAAAAAAAAAAGCAAACCGAACAAATAAACAAAATTTAAATGATGAATGTCGCCGGCAAATTAAAATATATTAAATGTTCTATGGAAGAAACGCAACAATGAGAAAAACAATTTAATAAAAATTTGTACGAAATGCATTTAAATTTTATTTAAATAAAATATTACAAATGATTAAATAAATTGCTACAAATGCCATTAAAATATATTTAAGAGAGGAAGAGGTGAAATTCACATAGAATAACATTTTATAATTTTTTTTTTTTTTTTTTTTTTTGTTTAAGGTATTAAATTACTTGACAGATTTTTTGAGGTAAGAAAACAAATTGATAAGCCACAAGTTTTTGCGTAAAATTAATTATTTATGTCAATCCAACAAACAAAAATTTATGACAAAAAAAAAAGTAAGAAACAAAATACTTATCATTAAAATCAGTCAAGTGTTTTAAGAAACCTTAAAAGTTGCAAAATAAATGTAATAAAAATAATTAAGCATAATTAATTATTGAAAATAAAACATCATATAATATTATATATGTATATAAGATATTTTAACCTAACCTAAAATGGGTACGTGGACATGAGCCCAACAATGGCAACAACATCGCTAACGACTTAGCCAAAAAGAGGACAGGGATATAGATCCCTTTTGTGGACAAATGTTATCAGCGTGTTGCAAAAGAATAAAGCTTCACACGCTGGAATGTCACACGAGAAAAGAAAAATTGCTCACGGGGACCACATGCCTTATATCAAGGAACCTGCGGCCGCATAATAACTTTAAGAGAATATGGGATCTATTAAAAATGCCTAGATCTCACTTGATGGTCACTGTAGCAGTCATCACTAGACATTGACCTTTTGGGAACCATGCCAGCAGGCTAGGCTTACCTTTAACGACTTCTGAAAAAGTTGCCAAGATGAGGATTCTTCATCTCCTCGGAAAATGCTCAGCATTGGAGCATTACCGCCTAAGGTGTTTAGGCCAGCGGAGCCTAAGGTGTTTAGGCTGTTGCCTATCACGTCTGGCTCCAAGGCCATATTTATGTTACAGCGATAGTGACCAGAGAGGTTTCCGTCTAGCTCATTTATTTCTCATTACAAGAAATCAACCACTCAGTGGTTGATTCCTATTCAAGCATAACAACACAATTTACCTAGCCGCTTGACCTGTCACACACGACGACGTGATAGGCAACAGCCTATAACGCCTGACTTCGGACAATCCCATTACGGTAGCGTCTTTTATAAGGTGCAGCGGATAGTTAGTAGAACAGCGTGTAACGCCAAACTAAGCTTTCCTTTCCATTCCTCTCTTTCAACCTCCACTTTCACTATATCCCTCTAATTTCTATTCTTCACTTCTACTCTCCACTTTTCAGGCAATTACAAAGGCTGTTAATTCCTTTTTCTATTGTATATTTCTTTAATAAAATAATATTCTCTAGATTTCGGTCCGTATTCCTTTCGAGACAATCCCACAAGTGAGCTATTTCAGGGTATCCAGCGGCCTGCCTACCTAACTTAACCTCCTAATCTAACCTGATAAATATTATTAAAAATAATTAATTATTGTAATAAAAATAATTAAAGTAAAAGCAACTGCATTGTATTGATCCATTTCATTATTTAATTTTATTTCTAAACACGAAATGAAATGTAAATTGTAAATAAAAACCTGAAATTAATCACCTGATCTTAATATGGAAATTAAAGCATACCTTTAGGCTTAAATTATGGGCTAGTTCCTTATTAATAGTAAATTAAATAGTTAACCCCAAACAACTTTGTGGTTTTGCTGAAAATTCTCTAATTAAATTAACACAAAAACCTGATCCTAGTTTGAAGTTTTTGATTTGTTCTCAATCAATTGTCGAGTGTGAAAAGCCAGAACGCTTCTTTGTATTGTGCAGGAGTGTGTGCTTGTGTCAACTAAGTAAATGTATGCGGTCAATAAATTAATTAAATTTATTATCGATTTTCATGCTTAAAAGTTTACATCTTTTTGTATGATTTATTTGCCAGTAGCGAAAACCACATTTTGGGTTTTATTTATGATGCTCATAAAAACTACACATTTTTAAACAAACTTATTCAATATTATCCACGCAGCTTTTAATTTCTCTAGTTTAAGAATTGTTGTTATCTTTGAAGAAAGATTAATATTTAAAGTTAATATTTATTGTGACCAAAGCACTGAACACAATTGAAACGGCAGGCGATAATCGTTTCGCTAACAAAAATTTATGTAAATTGAAAAAAAATTTTGGTGAAAAATTTTTTTTATTTTTTAATTATGTTTATTATTTTATTTTAGCTGTTTTGGTAGAGTGGTCAAGTACTCTACCAAAACAGCCATCGAGTTGAAATTGATATTGTAAATTTTTCTATAGAATCGCTATATTGTTAAATTTTCTACAAAAATATTTTGAATTCTTAATTTTTTTTTTTTTTTTTTTTTTTAGAAAAGTTTTGATTTTGCTAGATCTTCGATAGAAATATAAGATATGAAATGATAGCATTAAAAGTTTTATAGAAAGATGTAGATGAACTTGTTTATGATTTTGAAGTGAAACAAATTTTTAAAAATTTTCCCTTTTGGGATATTTTTGAAAAATTTCTTTTAAGTCATAAAGATTTATGAAAGAAAATAAAGTTTCTAATATTTAAAAAAAAGTTTATATTTTCAAATTTGTTTATAACTGATGAGCAGCAAATTTTTAAAAATTTCCCTTTTGGGATATTTTTGGGAAATTTTTTTCATGTCATACAAATTTATATGAGAGCAGTTATTAAGCATATTTTTTATTTTTAAATGTGTATTGAGGTCTTTGCTGTTAATGCAGCTTATCATAGTTATGAAAGTTAACAAAGAAAATTTCTAACACTTACATGTGTATGTATGTATGTACTCGTATGTATAATAGTTTTTTAAATTGTTTGTAATTTTTGCAGTGATTTGCAGAAACTTTAAAAAAAATCGTTTTGGTATGCTTCTGGGAAATTTTTTCTAAGTCATAAAAATTATATGAGAGAAGTTTTTTAACATACTTTTTACTTATAGCGCATTTACACCAACTCAAAATCTAGTAGATTTGAATTGAAATCTACAACGGAATCTATATCGTTTACACCACCGTTTTTTGACATCTAGCAAGATTTCATTTGCTCAAAAATAATTTATGCATGCGGGTTTGACAATACAATATTATCAGAGACTGAATACACCAGCATTAAAGTGTATATTTTTGTGCCCAGAGACTGCATACACCACATTATAGTGCAATTTTTGTTGCAGCGTAATATTTTTATGTACTTTTTGCAAGAAATCACAGTTGCTTCGCTTAGTACTAAGAAGATTTCAGGAGATTTCGTCGAAATCTACTCGTAAAGTAGATTTCATTTTGAATGGGAAATCTTCTCAAAATCTACTAGATTTGGCTTGAAATCTCGAATGAGCAGATTTCGCTTTGGTGTAAATTTATTTGGTAAAATTTATTATAAAGATGTTTTGAGGTATTTGGTGTTAGTGTAGCTTATCATAGTTATGAAAGTTATGAAAGAAAATTTCTAATAATTATGTATATCAATTTAAAGTTAATGTTTTCAAACTTGTTTATTAATTAGAAGTGATGAGCAGCAAATTTTAAAAAAAATTCCCTTTTGGGATATTTTTGGGAAATTTTTTCTAAGTCATAAAAATGTATATGAGAGAAGTTTTTAAGCATATTTTTTACTTTAACAGATGTTTTGAGGTCTCCGCTGATAATGTAGCTCATCATAGTTAGCCAGAAAAAATTTCCTATTAGGAAAATTTTGTTAAAATAGTAAAGTATATAAAACAAGCAAACAAATCAACGGCGATGAAAATCCGTTGTCTTTAAAAGAGCATTTCAGTTTAAAATGTTTCCTTTTTTTAAATAAATATGTTTCTTTTTAATATTAACAAGCCATTAAATTATAATTTTAAAATCTTATCTTGAAGTAAGTGTTTAAAATAAAAGCAAATAACAATTTATTTCTACAAACAAAAATGTATAAAACAAAATTTCTTTGCAAACAAATATGGGTCATTCTCTCTGTAAATGAGCAAAAATACCGGCCATTCATGTAAAACTTAATTACCGTGAAAATGAAAAAAAAACGAAAAGCAAAAAGCAATAAGACATTGATTAAAATTTCTAACAATAGTTTGTAAATGCTTTTAAAATTCTTTTTGGCAGCTTTAGTTTTAATAATAAAAACAAAAAATTTGAAAGAAAAAAACATTAAAAGTGGCGTGATTTTCGCAATATTGCAAAAGAAAAAACTAAAATATTTATTTATTTTGGTTTCATATCTAACAAATGATTCATTAGAAATCTAATACAAAATAATAAAAATAACATCAAAATATTGAAAATGACTCAAGAAACTTGATATAAAAAAAGTATTTAAAAGGTGGCGTGATGGGTTTTCAAATGAATACAAAAAAGAAACAACAAAACGTATAATGATTATACATGTGTACATACATTAATAATTAAGGCCTATAGCGAATACATTGGAATTTATTTTAAAATATTTATTAACAACATGACGTAATGAAAAAATGTATTACGAGTTTAGGCGTTAAGCGGAAAAATTAAAAAGTGATTTGTTTCTATATCACTCTTACAAATCCAGCAATAAACCGACGATGCTGTGAAATGGCAAAATAATAAATCATACCATCGGTAGTGGGCAGAATGAAATAGCATAAACAATTTTTTTATTGCTAACAACTTTTTTTTGTAACTTTTTTTGGCGAATTTAAAATTTAATCATTTCCCAAAACAACAGACACATACGCGCCATGCGGCATTCAAATTCTAAACAAGTTCAGCACGTCTGTAGTTATTGTTATTAAAATATTAAACATTTTTTGTTTTGATTTTAATGCACAATCAACTTAATGACTTCAATTATAAAATAATTGATAAGAAATTCTTCTTGAAGAGCTTTTGCACGTTACATTTGGAGTTATATATTTTAATTAGTTTGCATATTAATCAAGAAAATTATACTTTTTGATAAGAAAATTATGATAATAGGTAAGATATGAAAAACAAAAACGAACTTAAAAAATAAATTGCATTGCTAGAAAAAATAAAAAAATAAACAAATAATTATAAACACCTGGATAAATAAAAACACTGTTTAAAATCATTTAAGAGAAAGTTTTAATATGTGCAAACAAAAGTGAATATAAAAAAAGAAAGAGAGAGAGAGAATGAAAGGTAGGCAAACTTTAAAAAAAAAATACCCTAGAACAAAGAAAGTTTATTACATTTTTTTTAGATAATTGATAACAAAAAAAAAAAACAATATAAAATTCTCTTGAAATATTTCTTTTAAAAAAAATGTATTTATTACTATAGAAAACATTCCCATATTAGTTATTTTTTTATAGACTGTTTTATGTAGCCTAGAAACATTAAACTTTGCGCAAAGCTGCATGGCCACATATCAAACTGTTTCTTCCAACTAGACATTTTTAGAACGTGCTAGTGAGATTAAACTTACAAGTATGTTTTGATATGGGTTTGGAGAAAGTCAAAATAATTTAGATCAGGGGTGCCCAAAAGTTCTTTATGGAAGAGCAAACGGTAATACATTTAAGGAAAAACTACTTTTATTTAATATTTTTTTGTTGAAAAAAGCAAAACAAAAACAATATTTACACTGATAATCGCTATCGTCAATGTTTACCAGCAAAGCATGCGAAAGTGTTGTTGCTTTGCTCTTGTGTGTGTGTACAGTGAAGAACGACAAAAATATATCTGTGGCATTTTGTCATAAAAGCTTAAGTCGATTTTAAAAATGGTAAAAATTGCTGCTAATTTGATTATTTGTATAAATATGGTATTCTTGTTTTCGTGTTATTCACAAAATTTAGTTATAATTATGGTTTACCTTCTTTTCTTCTTAAATTTAGTTCTTCATTCAAATTTCCCTTCAAAACTTTTTTTGATCTTATCTCGACTTAAGCAGTTATGATAAAACGCCACAGATATATAAGACAAAGTTTGTTTATTTTTCATTGCTACTACTGAGTGCAGTATGTGTGTATTAAAAACAATTGGCCATTAAGCACATGGGGCTTGGGCACTTCTGATTTAGATGTTTACCATGTCGTAGCAGAAGTTTGAAGCTGGTTTGATGTGTGTGCATGTAAGTCTTCAAATTTAATTTTTGTGCATTGATTACATCAATGTTTTTGGTGACGCAAATGAAATGAAAAAAAAAAATTATGGAATATGTTGCTGTTTATGAAGACTTTCAATTTACTAATTTATTTTGATTTTCTGAATGAAATGTAGACATACAGAAGCTGAAAATATAGTTTGTTTACAAACAAAATATAATTTGGCAAATAAATAAACTTTTCCCGACAATTTTGATATGAAGTTTGACGAACAAATTTTGATGTGTTGCTGACTAGGTCAAAATAAATTTATTTCACCACGTATTTAACGTTTGGCCCCGACGCAAAATATTACAAAGTTTTATGCAAAACATTTTCTAAAGCTTTTACACAAAATCTGTTAATTTTTTTTATTGTAAATATATCCTCCTGTAGTTTTAGGCTACAAAATGAGTGGAGCGTAATATAGGCGGAAATAGCGGCTATAATGAAGGCAGCTATCAGATTGAGGTACCATAGGGTATACAGAGAGAATATCCGAATTTGCAGTGACAGCAAGGCTGTGTTGAACGCACTAGCGGGGCTAAACGCTACTTTCAGCTTGATTCGAAAATGTCCTAAATGAGTTAGAAATTGGAGTTTTACTGGGTACAGAGGCACACTGACCGGCAACGGCTGAGATGGAATAGTTGGCATTGCTTGGCATGCTTAAAAGCTGTAATAACCAGGTACAGCGTTAGCTTTTAGGGACTGCACAAGACAGATGAGCCTGTCCAATATCAAAGCTGAGATTTCCCAGGTATGATAATAAGTGATCTATTCTCCTTAACTGTTTGCCTCGACGGAGTTTGCGTTTCGCTATGGCGGCATATTTTATTCGCAAATTAATACGTATATATGCCGCCAAAAAGTCATTCTTTATTTAATTTTTTTATCCTTTTTTCATCCATACGTGATCTAGAAACTAAATCCGCTATCATATTAGTCACCAAAAAATTTTGGAAAAAAATTTAATTTATGACAAAATTTTTGTGTTGAAAATTTTACAATGTAAACATTTTTTAATATTAAAATAAAAAAAGGTGTGCAAATAATAATGAAACAGAAAAAAATTCTCGTTATTTAAGTTGTCTTAGAGAATATTTATGGGAGCTTAAATTTTTCTATAGAAAACTTTACGATGACAGAATTTGTCAATCGCAATTATAAAACATTTTGCATTTTTCAACAAAATATTTTACAATACGAGTATTTACACTTTCCTGTAAAAAGTATTACGATACTAATTAATGATTTAATAATTTCCCAGACAAAAGCTTGACGTTGCTTAAGTTTTTCTGAAAAAAATCAATTACTTCTAGTTGGTTTTATGACTAGTGGGGTGGTATTACCAATACTTATTTATAACGAATATTAATAGCTAAAGCAAAATGAGAAAGAAAAGTTATTTCTATGAAATGCTGCTGATGATATTTAAATCATGCTTGTTAAAATAATATCTGCAGTGTAAAATAATTAAGTAATATATAGTGCTGCTACATTTTCAGTGCATTGGCATTTTCCTATGAACAATTTAATGACCGCAGCACATTTCTGAAAAAAAAGATTTACGATGCAGTTTGGGTGGTTGAATGACTTAAGCGTGCCTGTAAATGAAACGTGTTTGCCACTCACTGTATAATGATTTAAGTTGAAGACCAATTGAGAAATTATTCTATGAAAAAATTTTAAGTTATAAATAAGATTTTACAAGTAGTTCGACTACACAGTAAATTAACGATATGATGATAATTTAATTTGCAATTTTTATACAAAAATTTGTGTGAAATAATTTGAGTTCAAGCCCAAAATCACACTGCGTGTACCGATTCAAATACGATAAAAAGCCGCAGTATAATTCAGTGGGTGTTTACCCCTGGAAGCAGGTTTTGTCTTGCTATACGTGTAACCAGCTTTTCTCTGCTTTTTTTGTCATAGAGGGGTAAGAGTCCCCCATTTTTTGTACCATATATAAATCTAGGAAGTCACATGACTTAGGTTGCGTCGGACTTCCGCAGTTTTCACCAAGGGTGTAATTGTAGGATACTCTGCTTACAGATCACCCCGGCGCTGATCATGGTTGAGCTCCCGGCCTTGTTTGAAACGTTCTGGCTGTAGGTTAACCCTATAATCGCAGGGAGCGAAATTAATCTTACTTGATAACTCCGCCCTGGGGAGCAGGTTTTATCTTGGCGTACACCAAACCAGAGCCCTTTACTTTCTTTGGCATCGAGCGATAGGAGTCCCTCCTTTGTTGTAGCATATATAAGTTTAGGAAGTTAGCATGACTTAGGGTGTATTAGAGTTGCGAAGCCCTGACCAGGGGTCAATTGGAAGAATGGATTTTGGCAAAGCACTCAGGAAGATTGCAGAGAATCCCGGCGCCCATCATGACTGAGGAGTCATAGCTAAGACGGTCTGGTTTAAACCTAAAATCGCAAGGAGGGGAATTAATCTTCCTTGATAACTATGGTGCATGCCGAACTTTGCTCCTTAATAACCCTCAAGGTGCTGTTATCTTTCAACAGATACCTGTAATGTAAAGAACCAGTAGAGATGGTTAGGCGAATGAGCTGGTTTGAGCACTAATGCTCTTAAATGGGCTTCGGCCTACCAACTCACTGAGATTTGTCTTTCTTTGACTGCCTGGGAAATTGAATACTGGAAGGATTAAAGTGCCGAGCTCTTCAGCAGGGAGATTGTTCATATGGCTACAAACATATCACAGAAGTTGCGACATGTGTGAGCCTTGCAAGCTTCATGGATACGCTGGTAAACCGGTAATTAATTCACAACTTTATGTAGATATTACAAGTATTACAAGGTGACCAGTTATGTTATTTGGCCTGAGTTTTTTCCTCGTATACATAAGATCTGCATTTTAAATGATATAAGGTGGATTCCAAAAAATTAACTTGTTCTAACGACTTTAATTCCATAATTAAATGTATATAGATAGTATTATCTTCAGAAAATGACTTAATTTTTAAAAACTTTTTACGAATATATCTTAGCAGAATTTCTTTCAGATATGTGTGGGATTTTCGCAGAACCGATGGTAGATGCGAGGATGGGATACACACGTTTTCTTAAAGGCTTTTGTTTTTTGCAATTCAAATCTTTCAACGTCTTTTCCAAAAATAATGTTAGTATGTTTTTAAAGAACTTTAAAAGTTTGCATATGTGTTTGAGACATGAAATTTCCAGAAAAACTATGCTAATATATACAAGGATGGGAAACGCATTGCTTTACTCGTATTTACGTTCAAAAAAATGTTGATATTTTTTTCCACAGTTTAGTAGAATTTCTTTGAGATACGTACGTATGTATTGAATTTCTATGAAAGTATGATAGATGCTGGGATGCAACTTCCGTGTTTAAAAATTTTTAGATATTGTAGTGCAAATCTCTCATATATGTATATCTCTTTAAGCTGTGTTTGGAGTTTGTGGGAAAATCGCGATAAGTGCGGGGATGGCATATTCGGTGTATTAAAAATGTTTGCGGTTTGTGGGGAATCTTTGGGAAAATTTTCATCGATGCAGGGGTGGGATATTTAGTGGTTTAAAGAATTTTTAACCCGACATTTCAATCTTACATCGCCAATTTCCAAAATATGAGGTCTTAGTAGAATATATGTTTGAAGTTTGCGTGAAAATCATGATAAATGCAGGGATGGGATGTTCAATGGTTTTTTCATCTTAGACCAGTACTCAGGAGAGAGCCCTACATGCAGTAGTAGGACCTAGGAAAATAGATTATGCGAAAGGGGAAAGAAGGAGTAATGTTTGTAGACGTTTGACTTAGCACATGGAAAGGCCAATACATACATTATCGCAACGTTTAAAGTGCTGGAATTAAATAAGTTAAAACTGATTAGTGCCCAATTTATATACCTTCGGCACAGCTCAAACTAACATAAATTAGTCCAATATTGTGCACACTGCAGGGAAATGAATTACATCGCAGGATTTGATATAGTTTTAAAAATTTTTTAGATATTCTCATGTATATTTCTCAGTAAAATAACTTCAAGATATGCGTGGAATCTTAGGGAATATATTGAGAGGTGGAATATTTAGTGGTTTACAAAATGTTTATCTCGAAATTTAAGTTTCTCATCGCTATTTCCGAAATATGATTTATCAAAGAAATTTCTTTGAGTTATAGTTGGAGTTTTTTAGTAAATCATGATAGATCCAGGGATGGGGTTTTCAGTGTTTTGAAGATGTTTGCTTCTCCAATTCAATTCTATCAATATTAATGGATTTCTGAAAATGAATTGGTTTATTTTTAAAATATTAACTTCTCATGGCTATTTCCAAAATTTGATTTCTTGGAGAAATTTCTTTAAGATATATTAAAGTTTCTTGGAAACGTATGATAAAACCAGGGATGGAATTTTCAGTTTTTTGAAGATGTTTGCTTCTCCATTTTAAATCTGTCAACATTATTGTATGTGCAGAAATTAAATTGGTTTATTTTTATACTTTTTTTTAAGGGTTTTCTATATTTCCCTAGTAGAAAAAATATCTTCGTAGTCTACCATTACTGGAAACATTTTTCTTTAGAAAATATTTTCTTAAAAAACTTACTTTTTTCAATTTCTTATTTGTTCTACAACAATTAAGTTGCCTGCAAAATTCATTGTCACTTTCGTTGTAATTTTTCATTTGACACCATATTTGCTTTTATGATTCTGATAAGATGTTTTTGCTTGTTTTGCCACCACAAATCAAATATAATCGCATCAGACATGCAGCCAGACACAATACGACATTTAAGGCCGTAAAATATTTACTCATAAAAAAAAAACAGAAAACAAAAATCATAAATTCATATTATAAGATTTTCATTGCATTTGAAGTAAATATTTATCATGATATTGACATTAAAACCAGTTCAGTTTATGGCATTTGTGAAGGGTATTTTATGTCTTGATTTTATTGGCTTGCCATGAAATACGTTTGGCAGTGTCCTTGAAAGAAAATGTTGTATCGTTTGAGTTAAAAAAAAGTGGGTACTGGTTTGAAAGGTATTTTTAAGTAAGTAATAAAGGCAAAAGGACTTGAAATCAATATAATATAATTTATTTTGCAATGCTGACTTTTCGCCATAATAAAGTTTTAGATAGAGTTTATTTACACTTACCATTTGAACGGAAATATAAGAAAGAAATTATAGTTTAATTGCCTACATACCTGCAAGAAAAAGAAAAATTATTGTGATAAAAACGTAACAACATACTTGTATAATATTCTTAGATCATTTTCAGCAAAACAAAAAAAAATAGTTGTGTTTCTATACACAGCAACACACAAGAATAAATCATAATTTATTGGTCATAAATCAAGGAATTTTTTGCTTGCATCATTCAGCCTTTAATAAACAAAAATGTAGTTATTTTGAAACAAGATTTTTAACTTATAAAACATGTATGAACGAATGCATGTTCGCCTGAATCCAAGCATGGAAGTAGTACTCATATATTCGTAAACTAAAAAGACTTTGCAAAAATTGTTACAACTTATGCATGCGTATAACTCATACGAGTATGAAGAAAATTGAAATACAACAAAGTGGAGTGAAAATTAACAGTCGCGTCAAAAAAAAAAAATTGGAAAAAAATTATTATATTATTTTGGCACAGGCATTAAAAATTATATACATATGTATTTCTATATGCAAATTCGAAATTCTACAGGAAAATTTGTTGAAAAAAATTGTTTGTCAACACAGACATGTATGTTGTCATATATGTTAGACACCACTGTATTAAACATTGCTAAACCTGAAATATGTTGGCGAATTGTAATGTCTGTTACTTTGTATGTTTGTTTATTTAAGGACAAAAATAATAAATTATAAATAAACAAATTGGATAAAAATATGTATATGAAGAAGAAACTGAAAAAAGAAATTCGATATGATAAAATGCAAATAAGAGAATTATAAAAACGGGATTGAATATATAAATCAAAATCACGTTTTAGAACGGCCTGAAAGAAAACTAGTCAACGCAACAAAGTAATATGCATATATGTATTTATGTACATATGTTTATATATTTATTTTGTAACTCGACTGACTACGTAGTGATTATATTTGGTATTTAATATACTGAAATTTAAAACCCAGTTTTTAGTGATATTTCGTTAAGAGAAATTTTAATAACAGTTTCTTATAGAAAATATCGAGTGATTTTTTTGCTATTATCTTTTTGGCAACACTAGTTTTGACAGCTCACGCACGTTTTGTATCTTGTGTCACTGTCAAACATCTTCAGTTTGGTCTATAATTTAATCATGAATCGTCTTACAAACGTACAACGCTTGCAAATTATTGAATTTTATTACCAAAATGCGTGCTCTGTTAAAAAAGTTCATCGCGCGCTTCTTCCATTTTATGGTCAGTTTAATCGACCTACTGAGGCTTCTATTCGGGCTATTGTAAAAAAATTTCGCACCAAATTTACATTGTTGGACATTAAACCACCAACACGCTTACGTAGAGTGCGAACTGAAGAAAATATCGCAGCCGTATCGGCCAGTGTTGGTGATGACCGTGAATTATCGATTCGGCGCCGTTCGCAGCAATTGGGCCTCGGTTACTCCACTACGTGGAAAATTTTGCGGAAGGATTTGGGTGTGAAGCCTTATAAGATACAGCTGGTGCAAGAATTGAAGCCAAACGACCTACCACAACGCCAAATTTTTTATGAATGGGCTCTTGAAAAGTTAGATGAAGATCCACTTTTTTTATCGAAGAATTGTGTTTAGCGACGAGGCTCATTTCTGGTTGAATGGATACGTGAACAAGCAAAACTGCCGTATTAGGAGTGAAGAGCAGCCAGAAGCATTGCTACCACATCCACAAAAAACAACCGTTTGGTGCGGATTATAGGCTGGCGGCATCATTGGGCCGTATTTCTTCAAAGATGATGCTAATCACAACGTTACTGTGAATGGTGTGCGCTACCGTGCGATGATAACAAACTTTTTTTTGTCCAAAATGGAAGAGCTTGACTTGCATGAGATGTGGTTTCAACAAGACGGTGCCACATGCCACACAGCACGCGAAACAATGGACCAATTGAGAGGCGAGTTCGGTGAACAGTTTATTTCACGCTTGGGACCAGTCAATTGGCCGCCCAGATCGTGCGATTTAACGCCTCTAGACTATTTTTTGTGGGGCTATGTTAAGGCTAATGTCTATAGCGACAAGCCCGCTTCGATTGACGCACTGGAAGCCAACATTGCCAACATTATTCGTGAGATACCGACCGAACTGTTGGAAAGAGTATGCCAAAATTGGACTAAGCAGATGGACCATTTGAGGCGCAGCCGCGGCCAACATTTGCATGAAATAATCTTCAAACATTAAATTATATCGACCCAACTATCGATCCAAATAAATATTTCATGCATTTTTCTGAATTTAATGTGTTTTTTTTTTTTAATTTCCGATAGTTCTTATAAAATCACCCATTAGTTATTTTTATATTTTATCTTCGTTTTAATTTTTTTCTGCTTCTGTTTTTGTATTTTCTCTTTTTGTTAATTTACAATAAGTTTAGGTGTGGACAGATTTTTTATTTCTTTTTTTTTAATTGTTGTTTTTAACAATCGAGTTTATTAGCTGCTAATATTGGTACCAATCAAGAGATTATAAACAGCTTGTTTTTTATGTTTCCTAGCTGTCTATATGTCGACATTTCATAGGAGCTACTCTAATCATCAGTGCACTTGGACCTTCGAAAGATATTCTTAAATATTTAACTTTATAGCCCAATATTATTTCTTTATTTCTACCGTTTTTTTCTTCCTTAATATGTGTAATTGTTCGAGCTTAAGGTCTTTTTTGGAATTTTTAGTTTTTTTGGTTTTTAATAATCTGGCAATATTTCGCTTTCCTTTGGATAGATTCTTCAGGCCAAAGGAAAGTGAAATATTGCCAGAATACTAAAAACCAAAAAAACTAAACATTCCTAAAAAGACCTTAAGCTCGAACAATTAACATATTGATAGCCCAATATAATAAACAAATTATTGTGAATTTAAAAAGAAAAATGTTTTAATAATATCTGTCAAAATATAAAAAAAAGCTTTTTCTTTTGCACAATTTGTAAAATTTCATCGAATCTACAGATTAATATGATTGTTTATTAAAGTTAGTTTACAGGAAATTTACCGCCAATTTTTAAATTTCTTAATAAAAATAAAATTAAAAAAAATATTAACATATAAATAAAAAGAAAAACCTAAAGTATATTACAAAATACAAGTAAATACTACAAATAATAATAATTCTTACTTCACAATGATATTCAGAGCCGACGACATCTGGAGATATAACTTTTACTCTTACTTTAAAAAAAAAGTAAAAAGTCTCTTCAAGTGGGTAAAAAATTTTACACCAAGAAAATAATTTGTAGAATTTGTTTACCAAAATGTAATTAATTGCCTGAGAAACTCGGCTTTTTTGTTAAAAACATTTTATTAATAATTCGCGTTTTGTATTTCCTTAAAATTGTAACTTAATTATACATATGGCATATACATTTTTGATGTCAGATGAATTTTTTTTTTAACTTTAATTTTGTTTCCTTCTGACCAAACGTAAAATATTGCCTTCTGTTTAAAGTTTTTCTGGTAAATAAACAATAAAAAATTGAAACAAAAAGTATTGTGTTGAAAATAACAGCAGCAGCAGCAGCACAAACAACATTGTTTGCCAATAAATTCATGGTGCCACCAGCAGAGGGCAAAATAAACAATATTTGCGGTTTAATATATTCATACAATAGGGTATTTTTTTTTTTCTTAAGTAGGGTTTAACAAGGATCATTGGAAATCCTTTTACTGCATTCATGTGAATAAACAAGGCCGTTTTCCCCGAACAAGGTGAAAGTGTGTTGCTTTCAGAAAAGTAAACAAAAAATAAACCTCATAAATTATTATATTTTTTAAATTCATATAATTTTCTTTCATCGCTATAAAAAAAGGGTTTTTATTTTTAATGTTACTACTTTGAGAGCAGGAAGAGGATGAAGTGTTTGAGGAAGCAATAAAATGGTTAAAATAAACTATAATCATAATAAAAAATATAAGAAGAATTATTGTTAATAAAAATTACTTTATTTCCATTTAAATCTAGCTTCTGTCTATACGTGGAAGTTGGCTTTTCTAAATGTGTGAAGAACATATATTTTTTATTGTATGATTTTTTTAATAATAAAATCTTATTAGTATTTATATATGTACATAATTTAAGGAATATCTACTTGTCATCATTGACTAGTTTTTGTGCTATTTAGAATTTATGCATGTTCGTTATCAGATTGATTTATTAAATCATTGATTGATATTAAATCAGAATAATATTTATGATATTGGTATTTTTATATAAGTGGGACTTTGGTGGGCTAACACAAGTTTTATAAAAAAAATTTTAAATAATTTCAGTTTATTTTTTTCATTATATAAAAAAAGATGTATTTTTTAATTGCAAATTTTTTTATTAAAATATATGAAAATTCTCAATTTTCTCGATCAAAATACGTTAAAAGAAGTCAAGTTATTTAGACGCTTCCAGTTCCACGGTTTTATTATAAATTTTCGTATTATGAGCTAGTTTACTTCATCATTTGCTTGCGAGTTTAAATAACTAAATTTTATGTGATTGCGACTTTCAGCACACCAATTTTGTGACTTCAAATCGTACTCACATTTTTTTTGCGAAATGTGAGTTTCAGCACATGGCTGAAACTATTATCATTTTTTATTAAATTGTTGTCATTTTTGTCAGCTATTTTGTTGGGAAAATTTATAACAAATGTTTAAAACATTTATTGGAGAAAATTTTGAAATAATTAGGAAAAGCTTTCTTGAAAAAAGAAAGAAAGTGATGGTGGGTTAAACCATCTACTTCTTTCTCACAGGAATGCCTCTGTCCTCTAAAAGATGATGTGAAAGAATACTTTTAGAAATTTAAATATCTTTAAATTATAATAGGCATAGCGTACAGCAGTGAGAAGTCGGTCAGCAGCTTTTGGAGACATAGTCGCTTGTACACACACTGTGCGCTCATATTCAGCATATATTTTGAAAAAACGTAAAAATCGGGAATAACGCAAGCAGATATAAGAAAAATCGAAAAAATTTACAGCCTTTGTTATTGCAATCAGTACAAGCAATTTTTGATGCACACACACACACTCCTCGGCCTAGGCCAACACAAATCAAAAATACATTTTTGACTACATGCTTTTATTAGTTTCGGGGAACAGACTTTGCCTTGGCGTAGATCAATCCAAGGTGCTCTCTTTTCTGGGGCAAAAAGAGGAAGGAGTCCCTCGTTTGCTTTAGCCAACGAGGGTTGTGTTGGACTTCCGAAACCCCTAACCAAGGATTAAAATTGCCAGAACGGTGATCAGCAAAGCCCCCGGGGGATTCTGCCTTGCAGATCTCTAGGTGCTGATCATAAATGAGGTGGCTACCTTGCCTAAACCGTTCTGGCTGTGATTTAAACCTATATTCGCAGAAAGGGGAATTAGTTTCTCTGAAAACTTAGGAGGTTAACAACCCACAAGATGCTGTTGTCTTGCAACAAATACTTGTATTGTAAGAACCTAGGAGTGATGGTTGTACTGTAGGAACCCAGGAGAGATGGTTCGACGGGTGAGTTAAGGGCTGATACTCTTAATGGGCTTCGGCCTACCAACTCATTGAGCCTTGTCTTCCATTGACATACAAGAGGGATTAGAAGTTTCGAAATCTTAAGCAAAGTTTTTGGTTATAGCGCACTTATAGCGATAAGTTCGGACCTGTGTGAGGCTAGCAAGCCACATGGGGATACTAGTGAATAATTCACCTCGTAGAGTTGGTCTATCACCAGATTAGGCCATCGTGGCAGGTGCTGATGTATATCAATGTCACAACTGCCCTGTTGTCTGTAATCAATTCTTGCAAGCCAAATTTGATCCACCTCCCGGTTTTTGATTGTGCTGAAATCGGATGACAGTGCAATATTATTATGACATAAAGCTGATGTGATAATAGAGCTAGAAGCTGGCCATAGGAATTCCGTAATTAAGCGTTGCCACCCTATCGAGTTTGGGCTCATTTGATTCGTGGTGACCAACACTTTGATACTTTATAGCACGAATCAAAAATAGTAAGATTACGCTTTTTGCAGGTCCGTTATATTGTTTACATCAAATGTGACATAGACAGCGTGCAAAAACGAATGAAAACACAAAAAATCGTAAGCATTTGTTTAACATAAAAAAGTAATTGTGTCCCGTGACTCCAACAAATTTGGGAAAAAAAAGTTCGTTCCGTTTGTTACGAATATCGATTATGTCTGATTGATTAGACGGATTGCTTAAAGCCAAGGTAAGCACTTGCCGAGGACTAAATGTATAAACAGTTCTTATCACATTTACATTTTATAAACAAATCATAAAAAAAAATTATTTTTATACTCCTTTTCAAATTTATTTAATATATGGAGAAAAATTTTACTTCCAAAAGTATCTGCTGAACAAATTTTTTGAAATAAAATTTTTTTTAGCTTCCAATTTCTGATGAGTAAATAAATGTCTGTGGAAATATTTTGCAGCAACAAAAGCACAATTTTTTACCCTCTTTTACATTTGAAAATTTCAATTTAAAACATTGGAACGAGACTTTTTTCCAAACTCTAATCCCCAGATCGTATTATTTTTTTCTGGTTGTATTTTGTCATTCAATTAAAACTTTACACGTTAGTAAATTAAAAATATATGTACTCGTATATTATATTTATATATTTTTGTTTGTAATTCAAGTGAAATAAATTCCCATGGAAGCTTTAAAACACGCACAAATTCAATTTTGACGAACAACAAAAACAACAACGACAAATTCATTAAAATTGTACATTGAAAAAGCAAATAATCACGTGGTTTTTGATGTTGAGTGCTGGACAAACAAAAAAAAAAAAACATACGACAAAAAAATGGAAAAAACTCTGACAAACGCAATCTTTTGGAAATAATACATATTACAATTGACATTTTGACCTGTGGTTCTGCAAAATTCTATAGAACTTTTTTCTACTTATTTATGTTGTTTTTTTTTCTCTCTTTTTGCATTTCATACAATTCGGAATCAAGCAAGAAAAACAATTTTTATACCTCTTCCCTCTTTAGACCAACCAGCCAAGCATTATTTTTTTTAAGACCATTTTATGTGTTCAATAATGATGTTGCCGAACTCTAGACCTTAAGGCTGGCACGAACGAACATCAACACGATGGCGATGATGAAGTTGCCCCCTTCATAAATTGAGGTCAATTGTCAACAATACTTTTAATTTTGGAAAGTATCGGCTTCAAGTTTGCTGGTCTGTGTGCTTAAAAGTTGAAAATATTAACATTTTATTTTACAAGTAACAAAAAAAAAGTTTGATTAAATAGTTTTTTTGTTTCTTCAAAAATAAATTTGGAGAAGAGAATAAAGCAAAATATGGCATTTTATAAATTAAAGACAAAAAATTATTGTTACAAAAAACTTGCTTAATTTTTGATTGAAGCCTAAAAGTATGTGGCGTATAATAAAGACAAATCCACCACTTCATCTCCTTCAACAAATCTCCGTCTTAAGAAAGTGTTCCTTGCACCTTAATTCTGCTTTATAATAAAACATTATCGTTGATGTTTTAATTGGCCACAAAAGTCAACAGTTCGTAGCAGAGTTTATGACCCTCGTCTAAGAACTCATTAGACTATAAATATAGTGGTTTTAAAATCGCTTCATTTCTTATAGACCTGTGGCAAGAACTTTCGCCGCACACTTAATTTTCCATGAAATTGTTTCTAAAAGTGTAATTTATTTGCCAACCAATTTCAGGTATTTAACATAAAAATGCCATAAAAATGAGAAAAAAATTTAAAAAAAAAAACATCACACGATTAAATTTAAGTGCAGAAAAGTGAAGAAAATTTATGTCGAAAACGCGTGTTCAGCAGTAAAAGAGATGGCGACATTGACAATGATGCTGACAAAAACAACAAACCCAAATCAAACTTAAAAGCAAACATGATTTTGCAGAGTCTATTTTGTTAAAAGACACTTAAAAACATTCATACTAAAAAGCGTAAAGTGATAATTCAGTGGCAAAAACATTCACTAAATAATTCAAACATGGTACTTTTGAAATAATCAAAAACACATCCATAACATTTGTTTTTAAACCAAAAAATTATTCAAAAAAAAAAAAAATAAGTCGTTTACATTGCCATCATTTTGTTTCAAAAATGTTTTTGTGTTCGTTGACAAAAGAACTCAAATTTGTGTTGTAAGAGTTCACCAGCATTTAAAAACACACTCGCATGTACGCACACGTTGTGTTCTCAAATTCAGGATATATTTTGAAAAAATTAACGTAAGCAGAACGAAAAAAGCGGAAACGACGTGAGTGGAAATAAGAACAATCGAAAAAAGTTTAGGCCTTTGTTATTGCAATCGCTACAAGCAATTTTCGCTGCACGCGCACTCACACTCGGCGGCCTGGGCCAAGAGAAGAGGACACTCTAAAAACAAAAGTTAACAACAAAGGAGGGAAAAAATGCAAATAAATTTTTAATTTCTAAAAAAAAAAACGCAACCAACTAAAATTGCTATGGAAGATTAGAGTGCTGTTGGCAGAAACCAGACGAGCGACTCGTAAAAAGCACTCAATTGTTTGAGTGATTCGAATACAAATTTCCTAGACTAGTTGCCCGCTAAAAACTATCGTGCTCATCATAGAACACAGGCGAGCAACTCGTCTAGAAAATTTGTATGAAAGTTACTCAATTTTTTAAGTGATTTCCATATACAATTTTTTGGACGAGTGCTCGTGTGTGTTCTATGAACAGCACATATGAAAAATTTTCTCTACAAAGAAGACAAATTTTCTTTAGATAATTAGAATACGAGTATATATAGAATAATTTGGTGATATCTCAAACATTGAAGATTTACTTCAATTAAAATTTTTTTTTAAGAATGATAAACATTTAGAAAATTTGCTCAAAACTTTAAGAAATTTTTCACACAAGTTTTGAGCAAAATTTTAGTAAATTTCGCAATTTATGTTCAATTTTCTTAACACGTTCGCCACTTAGCGTCACATATATGTAATGTCAGATGTTTCAAAAAATTCACGTCTCATTTATGTGTCGTAAAATTACTAAAATATATTAACGTGCTATTCATAGAACACAGACGAGCAACTCTAATAGAAAATTTGTATCAAAGTTACTCAATTTTTTGAGTGATTTCCATATACAAATTTTTTGGACGAGTGCTCGTGAGCGTTCTATGAACAGCACATATGAAAAGTTTTCTCTACAAAGAAGGCAAATTTTCTTTAGATAATTAGAATACGAGTATATATAGAATAATTTGGTGATATCTCAAACATTGAAGATTTACTTCAATTAAAAATTTTTTTAAGAATGGTAAACATTTAGAAAATTCAAAAAATTTTTCACACAAATTTCGAGCAAAATTTGAGCAAATTTCGCAATTTATGTTAAATTTTCTTAACACGTTCGCCACTTAGCGTCACATATACTTATGTAATGTCGGATGTTTAAAAAAATTCACATCTCATTTATGTGTCGTAAAATTACTAAAATATATTAAGCTGTTATTTCATTAATGTTTGTAGGAAGTAATTTTCTGGCGTCTTTTAGTCTCTGGCAAGGTGTTAGATATATACGAAAGGTGCGGTTTGTACGAGTATATCCGCTAAAACGTTATTTTAAAATTTTGTTTTCTCAAGGGGTACTTCCCGAAGGTTTGCAATGTGCTAATTTATGTCCATTTTGAAATGCGTTTTTATCAGTTCATACGAGTCACAATAGTACAACTGTGTCGGGTCATTCATTTCAAGACCGGTCAGTTTGGTTCAATTACAAAACACTGATCCGTTCGTTCATATCGTTCAATCGGTCATTTTGGAAGAACAGCACGGTTCCAACACTACAATTTTCCGTTAATTTTTCAACATAGCTCTGTAAAATAAACAAAACAAAATGGCGAAGGGAAAAGTGATAAAAGTTTATTGTTAAATATTCGTATTATTTGATCTTGTTTATATTTTTTCTTCTAAATTTACCAGCTAAAGATCTTGATTTATTTTTGTTTTTTATAAAAATGGTTTAACGGTATTTTATTTTCGATATTTCGATAACAATTTATTATCATCTTTACGAAAATTAAAATTTATAAAAAACAAAAATAAATCAAGATCTTTACATTAAAAAATTAGAAATAAAATTATTGTTTTAAAAAAAAAATGATTTCAAATAAAAACCATTTAGGTGGGATTAATTTTTATTAGTCTCATATTCTAATTTTGTTTTATTTCGGATAATATAATAATACAAAAAAAAACACTCCACTACTGTTAAGCAAAACAACATAAACAAAAGAACATGACATTAAAATAATGAAAGATATTTAAACGAAAGCTATAGAAATTGAACGGCTCACTATTGAACGAAAAGTGTTCGGTTTAATGACCGGCTGCTCACTTCGTTCAATGCGATGATCCGTTCAATTTAACCCGTTCGTTCATGCACGACACAGCTCTACACAACGGCCATAGAATAAGGATATTATAAGATAAGGATATTATATTAAGCTAAGTTTTTTCAATGCGATGATCCGTTCAATTTAACCCGTTCGTTCATGCACGACACAGCTCTACACAACGGCCATAGAATAAGGATATTATAAGATAAGGATATTATATTAAGCTAAGTTTTTTTACAATGCTTTAACTGACTTTTTCCTCTTCCTTTTTATTTTTTGAAAAAATTTAAAATAACGGTTATTATTGATCAGCCCTCGCATATGTTTTCTATATTAGTATATATAACATAAAAAAACATATACTAACATAGAAAACATATACGAGGGTTGATAAACAAATAACCGTTTTTTTTTTAATTTTTACAAAAAATAAAAAGGAGGAGGAAAAAGTCAGTGGGGGCCAAGCCCGATGAATACGGTGGTTGAGGCATAATAACGGTTTCGCAATTTATGCTCAAAATGCGTTTTTAAAAAAAAATTGAGATCTCTTTTTTATAAAAAATTCTTTAATTCTTTTACTAACATCAATATTTCCTTCTTCAGGATTTTTTTATATTTATAAAAATTTAAATAAAATCCGGAAGAATTCTTCCAAAGCATGACGAAATATTGAAATTAATAAAACATTCAAGAAAAAAGATATCTCAAAATTGGAAATTATTACATAAAATAGGATAAAAGAAATTCTTAATAGAATATTTGGTAAAATATTAGTTTAGTTGGTCACCTTCTGCCCCCAAAATGTTGCTGACGTCGGTTTAAATGTATTTGCATTTACAGACAGACAATCGTTTAAAAATTCGTTTCTAGTTGTTTTACAAAATATATAATGACTGTCAAAATAGAAAAAAATAAATAAATTGCCGTTCAGTAATTTACGCTCAAGTTGGCGAAACAAATGGTTTTTTGTGTGTTGTGACAGGAATTTCGAGTATTTGAATAATGAACCTCCACTCAACTGAATTCGAGACCGGTCTACTTTTCTATGCTGGTAGTCAATCGAGTTGCGGTTAAATTTCAGTCAACTTCATTTAGAAAAAAAGAAATACATTCCAGTGATGTTGCGATTGTTTATCTGAATGCGACATTTTATAAAACAATTTTTGTTTTTTTTTTTTTTGTTTTGCAGCGTTACATGCAAAAATTTTAAATTTTTGGGCAGAGGGAGGCGGATGTGTGGATGAACATCCTTTTCTTTCTATAAGCGGTGGTGTGTGAAATTTTGCAAAACTTTTGACATTTGGTTCAGTTTTTGTGGTATAATTGATGATAATTGTTTACTTCTTGGATGTTTTGTTTTATCTCCAGCTTCATCGCCCTCTATCAAGCAGAGAGTTAATGATAAACATATATAAATATTTTGTTATTTCGCTGATAAACGATTTGGCAATACAGAAATTTTATTTTTTTAAATTAATTTATGCCAAGTGAAATTGTATTCCTGAAAAATTAAACTGGACCCGCTCCTGCCTTCTACAAGCAAAATTCTTACCTAATTCAACTTTATATCCCAACACTCAAAATAAATTATTGAGAATTTAAAAAGAAAAAAACTAATATTTAAATCTGGAAAGCACTCAAAAAATTGAGTTGTTTTTTATAAAAATTTTCTTGACAAGTCCGCTCATCTGTGTTCTATAAACAGCACATTTTTGGTATTTAGGGGACATGAATGAGTGATACGTTTAAAAAAATTTTATGTAATACACTCAATATTTTGACGTCTATATAATTTCACACAAATTATATATGTACGTATCACTCAGTCGCGTCCCATAAACACCACATTAATTTTGGACACTTTTTAATTTTTTTTTTTTATCTTCTCAAAACTTTGCAAAAATTTCTGAAGAAAAATATTTGTAAGGATAAAATTTTTAAATTTTTACACAGAAAATTTTGCAAAACTTCAGCAAATATCCTGTAGAAATTATTCTTAATATTCACAAAATTGTTTAGACCAGTTTTTCTATAAATTGTTGACAATATTTCGCAATTTTTTATGGAAATTTTTTTGTAAATCACTATTTAAAATTTAGATAACATTTTGTCAGCCCGAGTGCATTAAACATTGCCAACACATTGACTCCTAAATAAATGATTTGCATTACAACGGTATGTGCCTTTTAAAAGAATAAAACACACATCCTGAAAGTATACTATATTTACCATTAAAAAGTGAAGCATACTTAAAGAGAGCAGTAACATAATTATATATTGCATAAACAATCTAGTTAATCCTTTAAATAATATTGAAGATTTGCAAAACTATTGGGTTGGGAACTTAGTAATTGCAGATTTTTTAGAAAATCAAGGACAACTTTTTAATGGAACTAAACAACTTTATTCTGTAATAGATTGCGCATTTTGATCAACGACCTGACCTGATCAACGATTTAACATTACCATCACTATTGAAAAGTTTGCCATTCAAAGAGTTTTGTAAATATCGAAACAAATAGTTATCAGCTGGAGCAAGTTCAGGACGATATGGTGGATGAGGCAAAACATCATAACTAAAGATGTGTGTGGTGTTGTATTGCCATGATAGAGCACAACATTTTGTCACCTCGTGCCGCTTTTCTTTAACTGCATTGTTTAATTTCGTTAGTTGTTCAATGTAGACATCAGAATTGATCATTTGGTTTAGTCATAAGAGTTCAAAGTAGACGATTCCTTTATAATCCCACCAAATTTAAAACAAAACCATCAATATCAGTTTTTGATGTTGTTTCAGTTGATTCACCTGGCCTGCTTCACGATCTTTTCCCCTTGATATTGCTGTAAAGAACCCATTTTTCATCGCCAGTTATCCTAATTTAGCAAATTGCAGCTGTTAATGATTGGCGTTAAATGCGAGTTTTTGAACATAGCCAAGTTGTTTCAAGTGATTTTCAATGCATGTAGATATATGATACGTGATGCGTATTTGCTATTCACCTGTTTTACTGTGATGATCCCAATCGATTATTGCTTTAATTAGATCGCCATCTATTTCAATTAAATGACTAGAGCGTTTTTCATCTTTGAGTGAAAAATCGCCAGCATGAAATTTGACAAACCAATTTTGACACTGCCGCTCTTGTAAAGCTTCGTTACCATAAACGGCACATAACTTTTTATGAGCTTGCAATGCGTTTTCCCTTTGTGGAAGTAAAAAAGCAAAATATGATGAAAATTTTCATTTTGGTTTTCCATTTTTCAATGAACGCCAAACGAACACTACGCAACCCATCAAAAAACTTTTTTTACTGATTGACAGCTGAACTGCCAACTATCAAATAACAAAATGTGTTTTACATTTGTGCCACGTCTGCATACCTAAAAATTCAACTGAAGCCATTTAACACTAAGTTTACGCGTGCAAGTAACTTGCTACAAGTTGCGTGTTTCATGATTAACAACCAATACATCGAAAAAAATAATAAAAACACTTGCAATTTGCACGATTGTTTACACACGCAAGTGCAAGTTCATTTTCAAAATGTCGTCGAAGACAAGCGCTGTACGCCTTTGTACTACATGCGCTTTTAATGTCTGTGCTGCCACAGTTTTAGCATAGCAATATTACAGGGGAATTATATTAAGTACATAAATTTTTCACAATATAAATAATAAATTTGTAATCCAAATAAAAAATAAGTTATAGATGTTTATTTATTTTTGTGTTTTTATATTATGTTTTCGGCATATAACTAAAAATATTAATATTTAAAAATTTTTTTTCTTGAAAAATACCTATTAAAGTTAAAATGAAATATCTATGGACAACACTGTTTGTTTCTGCTTGCATGCAAGTGAAAAAATCACTGCCAACCAAAATCAGTTGCAATTGAGACTACTACTTGCAGGTGTGTGTATGTATTAGTAAAAAAGTGGTAAAGTATTGGGTTTTTTTGCACTTGCACTTGCGTGTGTAAACACTGAGTAAGAATGAAATCCGCAATTACTTAGTTGCCAACCCAATACACCGAATGGTAAAAACCTAAATCACAAAAAATATAATATGAATCAAAAGGCCACAAAACAGCAAAAATCAAAATAAAATAAAAGAACACAAAAATTGATTAAAGTTCGGAGACGTGACACACCAGCAGGGGAGAAAAATAGCCCACAACAATCACAACATCAATAAAGGATAAATTAAATCACATATTGACACTTAAAAGGTGGAAATTTATGATCAGAAAACAAACGCAAAACAGTCTTTGAAAAAATATTACGCAACTACGAAGCGATACAAAAAAAAAACAAAAGTTAAGGGATGTGAAATGTATCTTGAATTTGTAATGGCCACATGGTTACAATAAATTATAACAAACTCTTTTATGCCCAAAAAAAAAGTGGTAATGGTAACAAGAAAAAGGCGTTTAAAGCTTTAACGAATGGTGTTTGCGGGCAGCAGCAAAGCAGAGGTGCACCCCTTGGGGCCATTCAAAGTAGTGAAGCATATAAACAGGCGTGTAAATCAATACAAAAATACCATTAAATCAAGAAAATGGTAGTGTATGAGGACTTAATGTGATACAAATAGGTTGGAGATAAATTTAGTTTTAACGCAAACAGCTGAATAGAAACTTCTGAATGAGTGGTTTCGAATCAGTTAAATAATGAATTGAAAAATATATGATTTTCAGTATTTTAAACTTTTTGGATGAAATAAAATTTCCAAAGATTTTGTAAAAGCCAAAAATGTGTTCCGGCTTCGAGCATATTTCAAAAAGAGTTATGAATTTTTTTCCATATTGTTTACTGCTAGAGTTTATTTTGATGAATAATTTGTTTTATGTTTGTACTAGTTTTATGGTTTATTTAACACCTACACCCTCACACATACTAACAAAACAAACACAAACACTTTTACAGCATCGTTCTTTTTTACTATTATTTTTTTTTTCTTTTCCTTCATTTTTTTCCTATTTTTATGAATTTATTAAGTGTTTTATGTTCTTATTTATTTCTGTCGAAGAGTGTGTTTTGGGGGCGTGTGAAAACTATACATGCGTTTTATATATGTGTGTATGTATCTGTGCTTATTAGAAAAGCTTTTCTGTAAGGGTACGAATGCTTTGGGGTAATTTTCTCTTTGTTGTATCCTTTCGGGGCTTTGCTATTGTGGTTGGGAATGTGTTTGTTGGAAGGAGAGCAAATGTTAAAATATCACTTGTTCACGTTGAACAACCTTCAATAATGAATTATTAACTTGACTAGAGGTGATTAATACAGGCAATTGCAACTGGACGTATTGTGAGAGCATTTTAGAGGAGGAAAACTCATTTTATTTTTCAAAGAATTTAAAAATTTAAAGAATATGATTTTAAACAATTGAGTTTATTAACTTTATTAGCTTCCTAGCTACCTATATGCCATCATTTCATAGAGGCTACCCTAATTATCCGTAGACTTGGAGACGTTTTGAAGTATCAAAACATTATAAACAGCTTTTCTATGTTTCCTAGCTGTCGACATATATCGACATTTCATAGGTTTCCAATGATAAGGGTGGCTCCTATGAAACGTCGTTATATAGATAGCTAGAAAATAAGCTGTTTATAATTTTTGATTGAAAATGATTTTATTTAAACAAAAAGGTAAACAAGTGCAAAGAAAAGCGTGTAAAAAATAATTATATAATTATCATTGATATCTTACAGATCAGTGATGTCTTCCAGATCGCATTTAATAGACACTGATTTGTTTCGAATTTCAAAGTTCAGAATTTTTAAAATTTCGTCACAAAAGCCGTTGTGTTTAAGAAACAGAAATACCGTGGTGCTTAAGAGGCTTAATATGTAGTTCTTTTGGCACTATATATAATAGAGCAAAATAAAATTAAAAGCAGGCTATTGCATGCTAGGATCCTTTATATTTTGACCTTTTTTAAATTTATTATTAATAGTGTTGCAGAGCTAACAGAATTGCCTTGAATTTAGAATAATATACTTAGCTTTTATGATTTTCAGGAAGCTCGACTTTTATTACAAATTTTCACCACATCGCCAGTTTTTTTGTTTGTAATCGTTATCTTACAGCAAAGATTTTAGTCCTTGCCTACGTGCTGCCTGGTTTTCGAAGAGCTTCCAAGCAAAAATGTTAAATATCTGCTATTAAAAAAAGGATCTATTTCAAAGTATTCACACTCAAGAACAATTTTTTTTATTCAAACATTTTATTTATTATTCGGTGCTGATCAATGTAAAGTGTTGCGATGATAATAAAACAACACGATAAAACAATCAACTTTATAATAACATAATTCATTTAAAACATGAGTTAAACTCGAACTTTAAATACAAAAGGATCACAGCTCAAAACACTAAAATTTCATGAGAGACAAAAAACTACTTACATACGAGTAAGAATGATTGTAATATGTAAAAAAAATATTATTCCATTATGAAAAACTTCAATACTGAAGAAGGTTTGGCTATACTTTTTTTAAATTTTATAAAGCAGTGTATTGTCAATTTAATTATAGTTTAATCCTCTAGAATTATACTATTGTTTGTATTTCTGTAATTCTTAAAAGGTATGTTTAATTAATAGGTTAGTGCGCTAAGATATAGATAACGAGTGATTTTTTTGCTATTATCTTTTTGGCAACACTAGTTTTGACAGCTCACGCACGTTTTGTATTTTGTGTCACTGTCAAACATCTTCAGCTTGGTCTATAATTTAATCATGAATCGTCTTACAAACGAACAACGCTTGCAAATTATTGAATTTTATTACCAAAATGCGTGCTCTGTTAAGAAAGTTCATCGCGCGCTTCTTCTACTGAGGCTTCTATTCGGGCTATTGTAAAAAAATTTCGCACCAAATTTACATTGTTGGACATTAAACCACCAGCACGCTTACGTAGAGTGCGAACTGAAGAAAATATCGCAGCCGTATCGGCCAGTGTTGATGATGACCGTGAATTATCGATTCGGCGCCGTTCGCGGCAATTGGGCCTCTGTTACTCCACTACGTGGAAAATTTTGCGGAAGGATTTGGGTGTGAAGCCTTATAAGATACAGCTGGGGCAAGAATTGAAGCCAAACGACCTACCACAACGCCAAATTTTTGGTGAATGGGCTCTTGAAAAGTTAGATGAAGATCCACTTTTTTATCGAAGAATTGTGTTCAGCGACGAGGCTCATTTCTGGTTGAATGGATACGTGAACAAGCAAAGCTGCCGTATTTGGAGTGAAGAGCAGCCAGAAGCATTGCAAGAGCTACCAATGCACCCACAAAAAACAACCGTTTGGTGCGGATTATGGGCTGGCGGCATCATTGGGCCGTATTTCTTCAAAGATGATGCGAATCATAACGTTACTGTGAATGGTGAGCGCTACCGAGCGATGATAACAAACTTTTTTTTGTCCAAAATGGAAGAGCTTGACTTGCATGACATGTGGTTTCAACAAGACGGTGCCACATGCCACACAGCACGCGAAACAATGGACCAATTGAGAGGCGAGTTCGGTGAACAGTTTATTTCACGCTTGGGACCAGTCAATTGGCCGCCCAGATCGTGCGATTTAACGCCTCTAGACTATTTTTTGTGGGGCTATGTTAAGGCTAATGTCTATAGCGACAAGCCCGCTTCGATTGACGCACTGGAAGCCAACATTGCCAACATTATTCATGAGATACCGGCCGAAATGTTGGAAAGAGTATGCCAAAATTGGACTAAGCGGATGGACCATTTGAGGCGCAGCCGCGGCCAACATTTGCATGAAATAATCTTCAAACATTAAATTATATCGACCCAACTATCGATCCAAATAAATATTTCATGCATTTTTCTGAATTTTATGTTTTTTTTTAAATTTCCGATAGTTCTTATAAAATCACCCATTACATTATACGAATATGTGAATACTATGGTGAAGTCAACCATATTTCCGTCCAATAATATTGTGGTTGCAGCCAACCTTACTATTGCCATCGAAAGTTCTTATGGTTGACCGTACAATATTCGCAATCAATACTACCTCTAAACATAAAAATATCGTTATTTACGCAGATTATGTATGTTATACTGCAGCTAATAGATTCTTCAACATCAAAAATACTATCATTCAATAAATATGCAGCCTGTTGATTTTGCTCGAATTATATTTTTTGATTTGATTTAAAAATTGTTTTTTATTGCTACAAAAGTATGTTTTTTTTTAAGCATAAAATTGTTTAAACATACGTCTTCTATAGCACGTTAAACCTTACAGAACTGCTGATATCCTTAAGCATCACTATTCTCAAATGTTCAAAATCAATTTACCAATATGTGATAAGTTTGTCAATATTTCTGCAAATTTTTCATTTATATTATAATTTATTTCAATAAAAATTCAATTAAGTATTAAATTAAATAGAAACTAAGGTAGGCGTTTAATGTAAAAATAAATTTTTTGTTAAAATACAGCAACAACTTAAATATTTACTGCAATTTTCTTTTATTGCCATAAATTGCAATCTGTGTGGCATGTTAGTGTGTCCGTCTGTGCAGCAACATTTTACAAACAAGTATTTTAAATCGGTTCTGATTTTTTTTTAAGGTATAAATTTCTTCGGCAAAGTGTTTGAGTGAAACAAACATTTGCTATTGGCCATGAACTAGAAAAATTATTTAAAGAAATGTGGGTTGATTGCTGTCTGTCTTTCCATTTGGGACACGCACACAGACATACAGGCTTAAGTATGTATGGAGCAAGTGGGCGATCATAAATTTCTTTTTCCTCTTTTATCTTGTGAAAACTTCTTTATTTTATTTTGCGATATAAATATTCCTAATTTTTCTTTTATTCTAATAATTTTTTTTTTTTTCATAAAAGAGTTTTACAGCAAAACTTCGATATAACGAATTTCGTTATACGGAGAAACTTAATATAACGTATATTTTACTGAGTCCCTTGAGAAAACCTCTATATTACAAAGTTTTTCATACAAAAACACACTATAGCTAAAGCGAACAAATTCTGAGAATGCTTGATATAAAACAATGCTTCAATATAAAGAAATCATAATATATCTTGAATGGCAAAGTTTCGTTATAAAAACACCGAAGTCTAAAGACATCCACAAGCGCATTTGTAAAGACTTTTTACATTGAAGTACTCGTACAAAAGCCTCTAAACAACGAAATAAGAATTTAAAAAATTGTAATTGCACAATGGTAAAGTCTCCTTATCAAAAGGGCGAATTCTTAAGGTGTTTGCAAATGTAATGCATTGGAAGTATATTAGCGTTTTCATGTTGAATAGAATTTGAATAAAGAAAACAATAGTTATAATGAATTTTTTCGTATTTCTTCAAATTTCGTTATATCAAGCCCTTGCTAATTGTATTTATAGCGAAACAATAGATATAGCGAAATGTTTTTGGATCCCTTTGGAATTCGTTATATCGAAGCTTTACTGTATTTATATTTTTTAGGATTTTGATGTGTTTTAGTAACGTATTAAAGAAAATAAATCTGTTATCAGGTAGAAGTATTTTTAGAGCAGCAAAAGAATACCCAGAATAGTCTGGTCACGTGCAGAAAAATAAACTAATATTTTTCTCTTCCAATCTCAAAATGCATTGGAAGAAAAATATACTTTGTAACTGGAATATTTCGTATGAAAAATAATAAAAAAAATATATGATTTTAATGGTTTGATAAAGTAAAAAGTATAAGAATGTGACACTGATTTAAAGCAGACTGCAGAGCAAAATGTACTTTCTTTTGATTAGAACAAGCGAAAACATTTTTGCTATGTTTTAACACTCTTATATTAGCTTCACCTATACTCTCGCAACTCTTGTTATACACAGTATGTACTTTCTCTAAAGAAAATAGTGTTGCCATTTTAGTTCGAATATTGAAGATGCGGTATTGCTTTCGGGATTGCTCCGACGAAGTGAGGGGATTTTGACGATTATTGAAGCCGCTTCTTAATTTTTTAAGGTATAAATTTTTTCCCGGTGCTTTTTTTACAATAATACTAGTATTTTTCATTCATTATTGTTTTAAGCTTATTTTATATATTATATATCGTAACACCGCCACAGCTGTCTGTTTAGAAAAATATAATACAACTTGCCAAAAATTAAAACTGACCGCACAATAACGAACTTTCCGTCACAATACGAATATTATTTTAAAAGGTATTTGCAACAGTGCCCTGTGTATAAAACTTTTAAAGCAAGTGGCAACAAATAAACTTTAGTTCCATGCAAGACAAAATTTTGTGATAACTCATAATAAAAATACTTTACGTTCTTATTTGCAAATAAGCCTTACATATAAACGAGATATACATAGTATGTACCTATATACTTACATATGTATGTAAGTAGTGTGCTGAAGGCTTTTAGACAAGAGCAAAAATTATACCAAGTCTCATTTTATTGAGGAAATCAAACTCTACTCGATGTTTAAAAATAGTTCCACACGTTAGGATACAAAACCTCAAAAATATTAATTTTAGGAGAAAGATCGAATCCCATTTTACTTGTAAAGCTTTCAAAATTAGCGTAAAATCTTCACTCTGGCAACGCCAGTTATACCAAAGCTTAACTGTACCATGATATAATATTTATTATTTGAAGATAATTAAAAACTTGTTTGGCCTAAAAACAGCAAAACTGACGACTAAGATCGACTCAAAGTTTAAAAATTAAATTCGAGTTTTCGGCACCCCAAAATAATTTCAAAGTTTATTTAAAATCTTCGAAAAAGATTTGAAATATCAAAATAAATTTTGAAAGTCAAAATAAATAACAAATTTCGGAAATAATTTTTAATATCGAAACTTACAGCTAGTTTTGCAATTTCGAAAGAAAATAAATGCGAAAGAAAGCTAGTCACTCACATTCAAATTGAAAATTCGAATTTTAGTGACTATTCACTATTATTCGTTCGCATATTCTTATGTATTTTCATTGAGTTTTGAAACATCGTTCGCATAGAAAAAAGTTAGACGAACCCAAATCAATTTTCTTTCGCTTACCCAGCATTTACACATGCAAGTACAAGTTCGAAAAAGTCACTACCAATACACACATTTTTCTTACTTACGCCTCAACTTACAATCAAATTCAGTTATAGGCGAATTTTAAATACTTACTGTAAGAAAAATTACTAATAATAAAACAGTGTTGCCGAAAATGAGTTTTAAATGAAATTGATATTAATTATTGAAATAAAAATAATGTTCATAGCTGATTTTTAGTATATTTATATGAAAAGAAAAATAAAGAAAGAACACAGCTGTATAGCAACGTATTTCAGTGGTAGTAATAAACATAAATAATTTTTAAATATTTCTTATTTTTGCAGCAAAAGATCGTTTTATGTTATATAAAAAATTTTAACAGTATTTATTTTCAATATTTCGATAACAATTTGTTATCATCGTCAGGAAAATTAATATGTTAATAATTAAATATTAAATATAAATAATTTTTTTTAATCATTTTATGCAAATATGTTTTTCTGAACTTTTCCAATAATGACAAAACGGCAATACTTGATCCATATTTTTTTCATCAAATATTATTTTAAATCAAATACTTTTCATCAAATACAAAAAAATATATATATGAACAAGAAGTTGTTAAATAAATTTCGCTTTCATTTTTGTATATTTAACATGTTTAACTACAAAATTAAGGCAATTTTTAATCGATTTTTACGCAGTGATGACATTTAAAAAATTAACGTGCACTTGTCTGTGTAAACATAAAAGTAACTTGCGAGATATTTTTTTTTTTTTTTTTTTGTGGTAAAAACGTTTTTCAAATGGTTAACAAATAAATTACCCTTTTCCGAGTCATCTCTAGCCCAGTCACCAGACGGTTCTCGCAAGGGTGGCTTACCTCTAACTGGCCTTTTTAAACCTTTAGTCGCCCGCCATAAAGAATAGTCGCACTGAGGAGTACTATCCAGACTTTCTAGATACGTTTGTAGAGAAGCCGTTTTTTGGGTTGCAAGCAAATTTCTTAACTGACTTGTGCACTCACGTAGCCTTGTTTTTAGTTGCGGAGATCTGCGAAGTTGCCACTCTCGTCGAACTCTTCTTTTTTCTAACACAAGTTGCTCGATTTCTGAAGAATATGTTCTATTTTGAAGGTTTCTGCGTGTTAAATAAACGCTAGAACCAAGTGCAGCGGCATGTTTAAGGTTTTCGCTAAAGTTGCTTAGTGACGCATTAATATCTTCAGGTGTTCTTAAAACAATATTCTCAGTGCAATGGGTACTCAAAAATTTTTTATATTTCAGCCAATTCACTCGGGTGACAGTCCTATGCAAATTGTTAATCGGGGACCAAGTCTCCTGGGGAAAACGAACTGAAATAATAGTTGGTGAATGATCCGATGACAAGTCTAACGAAGGCTCAGCTTGCATCCATTCTACAGGGATCCCCTTTACCACTCCAAAATCAATCACATCAGGAATCTTTCGCCGGTCAGTCGGCCAGTAAGTGGGATGTCCGCTTGATATTACGTCTAAGCCCATTTTAGAAATTGTATCAAAAAGCACTCGACCCTTCGGTGTGATTAAACGTGAGCCCCAAAAAGTGTGTTTTGCGTTGTAATCTCCAGCTGCTATAAAACGAGGTCCTAATGAGTTGAAAAAACTTGAATATTGTGATTCCGTCACTGAAAATCGAGGCGGCGAATAAATCGATGAAATAACCAATTTGTAATGAAAATTTTCCACACAGATATTAGTTGCTTGAAGATAGTCCTCGCATGCGTCGTTCAACAAAAAATGCTTTATCCTAGATTTTATCAAGATTGCAGAGCCCCCACAAGCTCTTCCACGGGGGTCTTTAGTATCATATAGTACGTAGCCGTTGATTTTGAAGAAGCTTGTTGACGTCAAGTGAGTTTCTGCAATCATCATTATATCGATCTGCTTATCCATCAGGAAGTATTCGAGTTCATTTTTGTGTTGGCGGATGCCGTTCGCGTTCCAGAAACATATTTTTAACCAAATCATTTTTTCGAAATAACCTGCAAAATGGTGGATTGCATTTTCACCATTTCCTGCATCATCGTCATCATAGACGACGTAAAAGTGTTTATAGTTTGAATTAGGGTCTGTATTGTTGCCTCAAGGTTACTAAAATTTTGATCGGGCGGTTGAGATCTAGATTCCTGATTCGGGTTTGCGAATGTAGACTTAACTACATTAGCATAAGAAATTTGTTTTTGATTTTGAACGGTTATGTCTGCGGTTGACTGTCGTGTCGGAGGAAAAGAGTTATTAGAAAAAGTTTGAGTCTGCTGTGGTGGCTTAGAAGCAATTATTGGTTTGTTGTTCATTGAGCGCTTGAGGTGGGTGTAGACGGAGCAACCTCTATAATTAGCTGTATGGTTTTCACCGCAATTACTGCATTTTTTAATTTTTGGGTCGAATTTCGGCTTCTTGCATTGTGCTGTACCATGGAATTCTCCACACACAACACAAACTGTAGGCAACTTGCAATAGGTCCTAGTATGGCCAAATTCTTGGCAGTTATGGCACTGTACGGGTCCTAAGCGCTTATGCGGTTCCTCTACGGTTATTTTACGATGTAAAAGGTATTTTATATTATATATAGGGTGAACTTCATTCTTCCTTAAAGTCACATCTCCTGGCTCTAATTCAACCCTAAACATGGGTTGAGGGATCTTTTCACGATTTCTGATGTTTAAAACATTTTTTACTTTGAATCCCTTGTCTGTCAAACCGGTCTTAACTTCATCAATGTCTACGCAAGGGTCAATCCCTTTTATTACGACTTGAAGACCTTTAGCGCTTTTAAGCTGATAAGTATAAAAAGCTTTTTTTTCCTTTTCAAATTCGTCAGACAGTTTTCGGTAGTCATTTTCATGGTTAACCTGAATTTTAGTTTCGTTAATATTGCCGTGCTTGATGGAGGTAACGTTAAATGTATTTTCTCCGATTGCTGAAACAATTTTTCTTACCAGTTCATTGGAGGCAGATTCTCTTAAATAAATTGGTGGTGGTTTAAACGATTTTTTTGACGATGCTGTTGGCTCATCCGTTTGAAGAATGGAAAATCTGTTTTGATCTGTTGGTCTAGCGGTGTCGGCATCTTTAGAGATTTTAGATTTGGATGCAATTTGAGCAGATTTAGGGCTTCGCTGACGTTTGGTGATGGTGATATACCTATCCATGCCTACTTGCGTTTTTTGTTTATTGGCATTAGTTAGAGTAGAAGATCTTTTATCTTCTGTTGTAACATCTATGTTAGGCGAGCCGGAACAGGAGCGGATTTTATCTCTTGTAGAAAGAAAATTGTCCAATGATTGCCTTATAGATTCTTCTTCAGAAGTCCATATATTTTTGCTGGTGGCGCTAGGCTCTTTTTCAGAATTATTTCTGATGGGATTACTCATACAGAAAACAAAACTTTAATGTATAGTTTTTTTTCCTACTGGGTAGGTAATCTTCACGCACAATTACAACAATAACAATGCACTGCCACCGCACTTGTTTTATTGAAATTGATTTTATTGTTTAGTTACTGAAATGTGATGAATTTATTTTCCCGTTGTTTTTTAAAATAATTTGTTCTTGTTTTTACAATTTAATACAATATATTATTGTTTTTGTATGTAAGTTTAAAAATATGTAAGCACAATGATTATTTGGTTTGTTTTTTGTTTGTTTTTTTTTTTTTTTTGTTCACTTTTTTAAAAACACGACCGTGCGGTTGAAGAATCACAGAGTGAATGAGATATTTGACAATTTTTCTGACATTTTCGATAATAATATGTATGCTGGACTTATTGTAAGTTACTTGTATCTGTAAATGCAGTGTTAGATTGCGAACACAAGCCATATTGGTAAACTGGCTGTAACTTCGAATTTTCGATACACACGCAAAACTTCCTGAGAAGTGGTACTCTCAATTTCAATGTAGCTACTCTCTTCTACAACTACTCTAGTTATTATCAAAACAATACTATTATGAAAAAATTGCATTGCATTAAAACCTTGACTTTAATTTAGTGTTTCTTTATTCTATTACAAAATAAAACAATTTTTGAATACTAGTTTTCTTTCGCTTCAAATAACATTTTTATAGATTTCTCATATTTCGCACGCATAATTATTTATGTGGTTAACGAAAAAATAATAAATATAAAAAAAGTAAGAATAAATTTAAGAAGAAAAACCTGTAAAAAGCTTAAAAATTTATAAATTTATAAATTTCATATGGCCAAACATGAATATGTTCTTTTGTTCTCACGTGTATAATATTTTTTCATAGTAAAACATATTCTCTCAGCTCTAAGCCACAACAGCAGCAGCACAACAACGACAACAATAACAACAAGAGGAGGATGCCTGATACAAAAACTAACAAATTTATGTTGTCTACATGCAGCTGAATAATAAATAAATATAATAAAAATAGAGGAAAATTCTACATACATATAATGCAAGCAAACACACACAACACACACACACACACATATGTATGTATATAAATATTTATTCACAAACATCAACAGCTTTCCAAGTTCCAAGTTGCTGTTGTTGTTGTTGTTATTGCAAATAAACCAGACCTTGAGTTTTGCAGTTCTCACAGAGAATGTTAAAACAATTAAGTTGTACTTTAAATATTTAAAGTACACAACGTTATTTAAGCGATAACTTGTTTAAAATTCGACCAAACTGAACTGAATTTCAATTGAACACACATTTCGACAGCTTTAAGTTTTCTTTCAAAATGTATTTTTAAATACTGTTCTATTGAAATGGAATGTTGCACTTTTTGTTATTTTTTTTCTGATTTTTTTCCAACCTCAAAACAAGTTTTATGACCATCTTTTTCTCATCTCAACCAACTACCATTTAAAACTCATCACTTGAACAAAAAAAAAAAACGAAACCAAAAAACAAAAACAAAAACAGTTTAATGGAAACCAAAAGTGTATGAATAATTTTCATAAATTTTTATTCCCTACAGATATAATTGAATGTGTTTGACGTGAAGTGGAAAGAAATATTTAAAACAATTTTGTGTTAAAGGTTTATGAACTTGATGAACAGACAGATAAAAAAAATAGAATAAAACAAAACACAATTCTTTTATAAGAAACAAGATACTATTTTTAAAATTTAAATTTTCTGAAACACATATTTTTAAAATTTCTTTTTAAGGTGAACTAATTTTTAAACTATTTTCCAAAACTATGTTGTATATGTACTAGAGAAATGCCGGTGAAAACTTTTAAGATAGTTTTTTTTAAGGTAAAAATATTTTTTGGAAAAGCACTCTTTTTTAAAACATTTTTTTAAATGTAATATTTTAACGGATTTTTTTAATGGATTTTTTTAAATGGGAACTTTTTGGAGAGTATTTTTTCAAGCTAAGTTTTTTGAAAAGCTCTTATTTTAAAAAGGTGTTTTTTTTTTATAAATTATTTGCTGTAAAAAGTATTTTTTCCAAAGGAAGCATTTAAACAGATACATTTTAAGAAATATTTTTTCTAAGAAGATCATTCTTAAAAAAGTTCCTTTTTAACAACTTTTTTTATAAAGTACTTTTAAAAACGGTATTTTTTAAAAGCTGTTTTTATAAAAATACTTCATTTTTAAAAGTTTATTTTTAAAAGCTACTTTTTTCAGAGGTACTTCTTCAAAAGTACTTTTTAAAATGGTAATTTTCAAAAGTTACTTTTATGAAAGATGATTTTTCAATAGGTACTTTTTTAAAAGCTGCTTTTATTAAATTACTTTTTTAAAAAGTTCTTTTTAAGAGTTGTTTTATTAAAGTAACTTTATTACTAACTTTATTATTATTTATTAGTAACTTTAGAAGTTATTTTTTTTTTAAATAACCTTTTTAAAAGATATCTTTTTTTAAAAGTGCCCTCCTTAAAAGATATTTATCTTAAATGGTGCCCTTTCCAAATGGTATCTTTATTAAAAGGCAATTTTTTTAAAATATGCTTTTTTAAAAGGAAGTTTTTTAAAAAATACTTTTTTAAAAGGTACTTTTCTAAAAGGCATTTTTATAAAAGATTACAAAAATATCTTTAAAGTATTTTATTTCAAAAGAACTTGTTGTAAAAATATTTTTTAGTAAAAGGAAGCTTTATAGTAAATCAAATTTTTTAAGATTTCGGGGGAAATTAGAAAAAAATTAATTGTGATAAAGTGATTTAATGGATTTTATTAAAGATATTTCATAGCTACTTTTTACATGGGGATTTGAAGATACCTTGTTCTATTCTTCTCAATAACATTTTTTAAAAGGTACTTCTTTAAAGGTACTTTTTCGAAAGGTACTTTTTTAAAGGCACTTTTTTAAAAGGTACTGTTTAAAAAAGAACTTTTTTAAAAGCTACTTTTTTAAAAGCTACTTTTTCAAAAGGTACTTTTTTAAAAGGTACCTTTTTAAAAGGTAATTTTTTAAAAGGTACTTTTTTAAAAGGCAATTTTTTAAAAGGTACTTTTTTTAAAAGGTACTATTTTAAAAGGTACTTTCTTAAACGGTAATTTTTTAGAAGGTACTTTTTTAAAAAGTATATTTTTTAAAGGTGCTTTTTTTGAAGCTTTTTTAAAGGTACTTTTTTTAAAGGTACTTTTTTAAAAGGTACTTTTTTAAAATGTACTTTTTTCAAATGTTATTTTTTAAAATATACTTTTTTAAAATTTACTTTTTTAAAAGGTACTTTTTTAAAAGGTGCTGTTTTAAAAGGTACTAATTTAAAAGCAAGTTTTTAAAATGTACTTTTCTAAACTTCTTTTTTGCACTTCTTTTAAGATGTAATTATTTATTAAAATATATTCTTAATGAAAAGTACTCTACAAAAAGTACAATTTTCAAAGTTACTATTTCTTTAACATAGTTCTTCAACATAGTTTATTCAACGTAGTTGCAAAGAACTTTTTTAAATACTTTTTTGTTAGAGGTACTTTTTGTGAAAGTTATTTTTGCTAAATACCTTAATACAAATCTTTTTTTCTTTCCTTTTTTTTTTTGTGTTATAATATTTGTCAAAGTATTTTTTCTGAAAAGTACTTTTTGTAAAAGGAGGTTTCCGAAAAGAATATCTCACTAAAGGTATTTAAAAAAACACTTTTTTAAAGTGTTTATGTTTAAGGTAAATTACGTAAATATACCTAGAATGGTACTTTTTGGATTGAGATTGTCCCCTAGAAGTTAATTTTTTGATTTGTACGAGTATTTTCCCAAGATTTCTCTTCGATTTAAAGGCCCCACCAGTAAAAATTTTTTCAAATTATAATTTGTTTAAATTTATGTATAAAAAACTTTTTGCTGCCCGTTTGCTTAAGCCAAGAACACCTTGTTTAAGTTATTTTAAATTTCGTTTCACTCTCTGAGCAATTTCATCATAAACAAGAAACGGGTAAACAAATTATTCACATGCACACTTTAAAATAATGTATGCAACAATTTTATGGAGCAAGCACTCAATTTGTGGCATAAGAAATTGTGAGAAAAAATTCTGTTTGACACAAATTTTTATTCTTTATTAAGAAATATTTCTCAACTGATGTTCTAAAGTCATTTTGGAGATAAAAGAACTAAAACATCAAAGTGAAGAAAAAAACATTTTTTTATGCATAAATTTTTGATACATAAAGTATTTTTCTTAAGTGACATTTTATTTGAAACATTATTCCAACAGTTCTAAAAGTTTGTATGGGTTCTTGTTTTCTGAACAGTTCAACCTTTGTGAAAAAGATTATTGCGACAAAAACCGCATGAGGTGGATTTATTATTCCTTTTGATATGTAAATGATTGAAAGCTTCTAACGCTCTCGATATCCCAAAACAGTATTTCAGGAATTGATTGAAAATCGCTTAAAAGGCAAAATAAGACGCTAAACAATCCCCAGGTGCTTGCTATAAATTATTCTACAAGCATCAAAATCAGCGTACAAACTTCACACTCAAAGAATCAAATAACAACAACATGAGCGAGCTCCTTTTGAGTAACTAAAGTTGTTGCGTATTATATATTATAAGTTTACACACACATTTTGCCGCATAGTGCATATGTTAGCATGTTATATGAAAGCAAAGTGAAAAAATGTCTTTATTTTTTTTATCTAAAGAAAATTATATTAATAATTAATGAAGATTATTGTTTTTTGGTTTAGTGTTGTATTTAGCACAGACTTTTTAAGCTGGCAATAGAAGTTGCTCAGTGTAAGCGGGTTTGTCGGTAGAAAAAACGGTTTCTCAAAAATACAGAACAAATATTTTGAAAACTTTAGTTGTGAATTATGAACTCAGAAAGTCATGTTGGTTTTTGTTTCTGGCAACAAAAACCAACATGGCTGCTTTTAATTCTGGACCTGTTTGGTAAACAATAGAAAACATCGATTTTGGTCAAACGGCTGGTTTTCGATTTTTATAACTCGTATCGCTCATCTTAACTTAAATAATCTCTTCAAAGAACGAACCTTTCAGTTCCGGTAAAAACTGGGAGCAAATTGATAATTGAGCAACATTTTTGTTTAGCAACAAAAGTTGCTAAGTTATTCAAGCATCGTTTTAATCAACATCATTTTTTTAACGAACAGATCTTTCAGTTCCGATAAGAATTGGAAGCAAATTGATGGTAGAGCAACATTTTTGGTTAGCAAAAAAATTGTTAAGTTATTCAAGCATCTTTAAAATCAACAGGTCTTTCTACTTCGCTGCCCATTCTTAACCAAAATCATCTTTTTAACGAACAGATCATTCAATTCCAATAAGAAGAATTGGAAAAAAATTGGCAGTTGAGCAACACTTTGGGTTAGAAACAAAATTTCTTAAGTCATTCAAACATCATTTAAATCAACGAGTCTTTCTGTTCCGATTCTCTTTCTTAACGAAAATCATATATATAAAGAACAGATCTTTCAGCTCCAACTAGAAGAAGAGGATGAAAATTGATAGCTGAGCAACACCTTGGCTTAGCAACAAAAGCTGTTAAGTTAATCAAACATTTTCTAAATCAACGAGTCTTTCTGTTCCGATGTAGATCCTTAACCGGAAAACGTTTGTCTCCGCTTGAGATAAAAGAAAAATTGAAACAGAAGCTGCTGGCGATACCAAAACGCGCGTTTCAGAAGTGTTTCGAGGATGGGAAAAAGGCTGGCATAAGAGTATTATATCTGAGAGGATTACTTTAAAGGGAACAATATAGTTCTTGATGAATAAATACTTTTTGAGAAAATTTAAAATAACGGTTATTTTTTTATCAGCCTTCGTAAAGAGGATATATCGACAGGTTTTTTAAGCTAGTCAACGATTTCTTTAAACTTTCTATAGTATCGCTCCTTTATTGCAACATAGTGATATCTAAAAAAAAGCTTGTTTCGAGAAAAACACATTTCAAATTTTTATTTTCCATACAAGTCTTAGTAAAATTTTTTAGAAAATATCTCCTAAAGGAAAAAGTGTAAAAGCGATTTGAATAAATTTTTAGCACAATATAAAATTCTGCATTGTTAATACATATATAACAGTTCTGCATTGTTAACTCGAAAAAGTAATTTTTTGAGATATGACTATGTTGCACTAAAGGAGCAATATATTAGTTCAACATTAAAGTAAAGCTTTAAATAAATTTTATAAGCTAGCATTAACATTTTCTACATTTTGTTCCTCTTTGGTTTTTATTCTTTTTATATTTTTATATTTTTTTTATATTTTTTTTTTTATTTTTTTTTTTTTTTTTTTTTTTTATTTTATTTTTTTTTTTTTTATTTTTTTTTTTTTTGTAGTACCAAAATATTCCAAGATAACGAAAGAAAGAAAGCTGCACGCGGAATTTATTTATACAAATATTTTGTAAAAACCAGTTGAGAAATTGCGGTTAATTATTGTATTTTCTACGTCATTTGTTAGAGAATATATCCATTGGATTTTCAGGTGAGTCAAAAGAATCTTCAACTTCTAAAAATGTGCCCCACACATTTTTTAAATTTTACTTTTTTCCATTTAAAAATAGAAAGCCTTTAATAAAGAGGTTTATTAGCTTTAAAAATAATTTCAAATTAAATGGATTAAAAGAAATTATTTTACTTAAGTTTTGTGTCAATATAAGCGAAAACTTAACGGCTTTGAATTGCAAACGAACTGCAGCTAAGTTGGCGGCTACTTAAAATGATAATGCAGTTAATAGAACTGATAATACAGTAACGGAATGATAATGGCAAAAGCCACTACACCTATTTAGCGTTTTCGTGACAAACAGAAATTCGATTGGCTTCCACAAAACAATTATTGCTGCTCTCGAGTATTTTTTTGTTGCGTTCAGCCAGTTTTTGGTGTCTTATGAAAAGTACTTTACACTCAGACATACACCAATTCCACAGAGACTGCTTTGTTAAAAAGTTTATTTTTGTTTTGCTAATAAAAGAAATGCGCTGAACAAGTGCTTAGAACAAATTAATTGCCAAATTAAATTCAGGCAGCTTTTGACCACTTAAGAGTATCAACAACTAGTTAAAAATAAAACAAGATATTTTTATATATTTATTCCATCATTGACCGTTCATTGAGTTGTGTTTACCTCAAACACTCTTAAGCAAAGCTAATAAGCTTTACTGGCAACGAGCAATTTTGAGTTGCTTACTTAACATACTTTTCCTTTCATTTGCAACTTGTTTGTTGTGACCATAAATAATTTTCTTGCTGACATTGTTAAGCGAGAGTTGTACTCAATTCTTTTTAACAATCAGTTTCTTTTTTGCTCCTTTTGAGTATGAAGTTCTTTTCTTCTTTTGTTAAATGAAACAAAAGTGTCCATCCCCATCAGTCAAGTTGTCGTCAGGCATTCATCTTTCCAGCAACAGCTGCAGCAACATTCAACCAGCATAGCATATAAATTGCAACAACGCTTGCTAACGTTCTTATAATTGACGAGACATAAAATGAGGGGAAAAGGGGGAGAGAGGGTGTGAAGAAACATTGTAAAGAAAATTGTGTAACTCGTTTAAATGTTGTTACCAAATGATGAATATACTTGGCTGGCTGACTGACTTACGTTATACTAGCTACACGTTTTTCTTTGTTGTTGCAACAATTGATGTTGTTGTATAATTAAACTGGTTGTTTTTACAAAGATTGTTTTAACAATGTTTTGAGTTTGTTTTTTCACTTTTCTTTTACGACAAAAAAGCAAAAAAGATTTAGTTGGTAAAATAAGTCAAGACTCAGTTTAAGTCACTTTGTAGGTATTTTTTTCTGTTTTCTGTTTTCAAAGTTGTTTTATATTGCACGAGGTACATTGTTGTGTCGTCATGTTGCCGTTCAACGTTAAAAAAAAAAAGTTCGCTGTTAACTTAATTTAAGTAACATTTAAACAACAAAAATTAAAGAAAAATCAAACAAAAAAACTTCTCTTCAGTTACAAAGTTGCCGTACAAATTTGTTCAACTCGGGTCGTTTCAGCCAGTCAGTCATCATCCACTCAGCCAACCAGGTAGAAGATGATGCGAAGGGTAACAAACGTTGATATCAGAACCAATAAGTTGCTGTGTTTGTCTCAGCAATGCCTGTTAGGTTTCTTGTCTAACAAAATATGGGACATGTACATCATTTACTTTCCTATTACTGCTTCATGCAGAACGTCTATTACGTTGGCCATAGTTGGAGGTATCAGCAGCAACATTGGAATAGAGTAGCAAAAGCCGTCGTCATCATCATCATCATCATCACTACCTGATCAAGTAGTATTTCCAGCAACAGCAGTAGCACGTAGTCGTATACCACAATGGGAGAGAACACAATCACTAGATGACTTTTTACTTTTACGAGTATTTTAGACAAAATCAAGTTTGCCAATTCAAGCGCCAGTTTCACAAGACACAGTTAAACTTTTTTGTTGCTGGTTTATAAAAACAAAAGAAATGTTGCTTTACATTTTAAGTGCACTATCTTTGAAAAATAAATTTTGTTTTAATCGATCACATGCGAAATTACAAATAGTTTGAAGAGATCCAGGAGAATATGTGCAGTTTTAGTTGATGCCAGAGCAACATTTTTGGACATAAATTCGTTAAGCACAGCCGGTTTTTTCCATTTTGGCATAGTAGTAGAAGTTATCCAATTTAATTTTTCAATGAAATGCAAACATTGTTACGATGGTTAGAATAAATTTTCGAAATAAAAAAAAACTGAAAAAAATATTTTTTAGCCCTTTCGCTGTAACACCGGCCTCTTTTTTAAATTTATTTTAGAAGTTACTATTCAAAACATTCTTATTTTGAGAGGCATTTTTTCGAATAATAATTGTTTAAGAAGTATTTTTTAGAGGTAATTTAGCCTAAGTAAAACTCCTTTTTCAAAAGGCAGTTTTTTCATAGATGTATTTTTAAATGTACTTCTTTGAAATGTATTTTTTGCAAGGTATACATATATTTTAAAGGTTCCCTTTAAAACATATGTATACCTTGTACTTTTCTAAAAGACACTTGTTTTTTAAAAATTTCCAAAGTTTTTGAAAAACTTTTGTTGCTACTAACTATTATTTAATCTATATAAATTCCCCTGGTCAACTTAAATAAGCAGCAAATATAAAATTAACAAAATATGCTTAAGTGAAGTTAACTTACTTAGTCCCATTTTACATTATTTAACTTTTGTCGTCGAAGTTTTTGTAATTTCTTCTCCAAAATTGAATTGGCGTTCACATCGCATTAAGTTTTCATTGTACTCGTATGTCTATAAAAAAACAAATGTCACAAAAGAGCTGCAGCTAACTTCACATTTATAGAAAGAATTGCACCAATATATGTATATGTCTACCCTTTCCGATTCCTCCCCTCCTTCTGACCAATAAAAGTAGAATTGCAGCGTGTAAATATGCAACATGCAAATGACGACTGAAGTGAAGTGCCCTCCAGAGATACATGTAATTTTAGTATGTTATATATCTTTAATAGCCAGGAGAACGTCAGAGACAGTGTTGGTAGACAATCGTTAGACCAACTTTAGTTGCCATATTTTTGTTAAGCAATAAAAGTTTTCTCATTAACAGAGCAGTAGCGTGAACATTAACAGAATGGTACGGTTGTGAAAATGATTTCTGTGGCCTTGCCCCACTGTGATCTTATCACCGAATGAAATACAATCCGTTCAACAAAGTCACCGCACACGACAAACTGTCATACATGAGTACCAATTCCATCACAGTTTGTTTGGACATGATCTCGCACTTGGTTTGGAGTGGACCCTTTCTATATTAACTACCAATCTTTGGCTCCCCGCAACCGGTTACAATGCAACTCCACACCGCGTACAAATGAACTCTCCCCGCTATTTGCAACTAGGCTACAATCACCTTGATACATCCCGAAGGTACCAGATGTAAATATCCGGTCAAACTTTTCCAAGGAATTGCTACCAGCAGAGCCCTAAACGGTTCGAGGGCTGGTGACCCCCAACAACAATTACGCTCACACAACAGCAAGACTAACAACAACAGGAAACAGGAACGTCAGCAACTACAGCAAACAGCAGCCATGGCAACAAATGAAGCATTACATATTCTCGCAACATAAAACACACACAGGCACGGAAAACAATAAACAACATAAACACTTAATTTCCTTCCTCACGGATGAATTCCACGGCCACCCCTCTATGGTCCAGCCGCAGACAGTACGAACCAAAACAAAAACAATTTTGTTTGTTAATTTTTTAAATTAAATTTTTGGTTTGTACATTTGTACATCGGGTTCTAGTTCAAGTTTTTTCCTTTTTTAAGTTTTTTCTTTTTTTTTTCGCAGTCGCTACACCACTCATCAGCACCCACTAGGATTTGAACTAGGATTAACTTTGTTAAAATTTTTCCCTTTTTTAATAAACTGCGCTTAGACAAGCTTTCCGTTCTGCAGACATTTTGTTTTCTATGTGGACAACGGATGGATGTCTTCAGTTTTCATTAAAATTTTCATTTTGAATATAAAAGTAGTTTAGCAAATGCCGGCAATAATTTAATATATGCAAGAGGTCTGTATTATTTTGAGTTAAAATTTTGCGAATGGAAAGTGCTATTCCTTAAGCTACAACTTTTTTCAAAAAACTTTCACTTAAGTTTAATGGCAAACTTTGAAACTCGTTCTTCAAAGAAAAAAAAAAGGGGGAAAACTACAACACAAGATATATGAACATGAATTCATGTGTTTGAATAAAATATTTGAACAAAGTTTGTTATACCAGCGCATATCAGAAGTTGTACAAAGTTAGTTGATGTGTAGAGTTATAATGCCAGCAGAGCAATTCAATGTAATGTCTAGGTGTGTGTGTGTGTGTGAGTGTGTATGCGTGTGCATCTGTGTTTTGCTTGAATTTCCGTTTCCGCTTTCAACTTCAGGCATTACTTTGAAGCACTTAACTGGTGTATGAATTTGCTTTTTTCTCTTTGAAAACCTTTTTCCCAAACTTCAAATGCTTCTGCTTTGGCACCCAACAGCTACGAAACAGAGAAACAAGTTCATTTTCTTGTGCCACTGTTGACATTTAACAGCTTTACTGTGTCAAGATGTTGTTACACTTAAAAAGGTATTGTTTCTGGGTCTTTTTTTCTTCGTTCTTTTTTTGTCTTTATAAGAGTTTCACATTTCAATCTTTAAGAGACGTTTATTTTTTATTTTCTTTTATTGCTGGTGAACTGTTTGTATTGTATAGTGGAGTGTTTTATTTAAAACAATTTTTATGTTCAACCACATTTTAATGTTGTTTATATACTGCTAAAGAAATGGTTTTTTTTTTTCTTTTATAAATAATTCTACTTGGTTTGAGCCAGTTCACCTCGCTCTTATAAGAAACTATTACAAGTCTTTTAAAAGTTTTTTAAAGCAATTAATTCGACCTTTTGTGTCAATTTTGTAAAAGAAACATTAGTCAATATAAAGACCTTTTAACGAATGACTTTTTGAATTTTTTTTTTTAGTTTGTGTTGAAAGTTGTGAGTTGTTATTTAAGAGGATTAATTTTTTGCCATTTAAAAAATGTTTATTTACTACAAACAGGATTTTCCCAGCAGGAAGTGGCAAAGGAGGTGTAGAATGACCAGAAGGTATACACGAAAGGCGCAATCTAGAGAACGAAATTTTAGCTTGTTTATGAAAGATGTGACCAAAGAACTGATATACCTAATGAAAAGGTATTTCAAACAATTAAGTTTTTTATTTGCTATTTAATCATCAGTAGACTTTGGAAATTTTTGAAAGATATTCTCAAACATTCAACTTTATATCCCAACAATCCAAATAAATTGCTGAGAATTTAAAAAGAAAAATGCTCTAATAATATCCGTCAAAACACAAAAAACAAGCTTTTCTATTTATAAACGTCTCTAACATTTCTTTACACCTTTCAAACAAATGAACACCCGTTGGTTGCTACGATTTGTTTTTTGAAAGTATCGAAAAGCAGAGAACAAAAATTCAAACAATTAAGTTTTTTATTTGCTATTTAAGCTTCTAACATTTATACCAGTAAAAAATTTCCAAAGTCTACTGATGATTAGGGTAGTTCCTATGAAATGTCGACATATAGATAGCTGGGAAACATAGAAAACAAGCTGTTTATAATTTTTTACTGAAAAGGTATTTCATTAAGTGCTTACCTTAAATTAAAAGATTGTATGAGATGTTGTTGAAGCTGTTTTGTTTTAAACCCTATTGAGTCATATTTATACATATCGCTGGTGTCATGCAAAAAATCCGTAACTAACATACATGCGTCGATTTTCTGTAAAACACATATCGTTTAAAATTGTCGTTTTCAAATCGAAGAGATGTTCTGGAAAACTGAAACGCCAGAAATTTGTGTCTTTTCAGAACGCTAGTATACAACGAACCAATCTGGACGATTTTATATAAACCGCACTTCAAAAGCTAAATTAGATTATGCACGGAAAAAATGTAATATGTTTAACACCTTTATATTAGTTTCACTTATGTATATTGCAAGACTCGAAACCCATGCCACATGAGTGATTATTCACTGCCTGCGTATTTTTTCATAACAAAAACAAACCTCTTTTTAAAGGCTATCAGCAATTTTTAAAGAGTGGTATCCCTTGATGGGTTTGCAGTTTGCATAAACGCCTTATAATTTTTTTCTTTGACAATTGAGGAAACGACTTGCTTGTCTGCACAAATACTTTAAGTATTTGACTGGAGACTATTGACCAAGCACTCTACCATCGGGTCCATCGTTGTTCCCTTTCTCTTTGCAGAAAATCCGTAAAAACAATTTTGAAAATCCTCAACTTTATGCTAGGAACACAACTGCGACGAACGACGAACTTCGCCCATAGCGACGAATTCGCCGGCAAATATTCGTTGCATAAATTCGTCGTGTGAAGCACAATATCAACGAACATTGTTTACATTCCGTGCAAAGAAAAAAAAAATGAATATAAATACTAAGGTGGCCATATTAAAAGTAAACCTATATAAATCCCATCCAAAAGAGGGATTTCTGAACAAATTATCTCAGTTACTTTATATTTTGAGAACATCTTCATAAATTTTTGACTACATGGATTAATATAAATATAAAAAGTATGATTTTGTGAAAAATATTTTTTTTATATAAAACACCTGGCCACCTGAAGCTGTTTTGGTCGTCGTTCGCTGACGAAACAATTAGAAATAAATCTATTTCAATTTTCGCTGAGTATGACGAATTTCGACCAACGCCACGATTGTGTGCATTTTCATATACACCAATGTGTTTTATTTTTGGCGACGAATATTCGCGACCAAATATTCGTCGTTCGTCGCAGTTGTGTGCCTAGCATTACTTTTCAAGCAACAATGAGAGACCGATTTGTTTTCTTCTTTTTTTCTCTCTCTCTCTTTTTTGCATCAAAAAGTCTATTTCTGTAACTGCAGATCAATTCATATTTTTTTGATCTTTTATTTTTCTGGCAACAAACAAGTCGTTAATGAGTAAAATGAAGCTCAGGAAATTTTAATATTCTATAAATCTTCAAGAATGCAAAAAGATGACTTTTATTTGTCTAAAGTTAACCAAGTAAAGGGTTAGTGACAATCAGAAAAATACACAAAAAATCTAATGAAATTTTTACTGGACTGTTGTCAATAAAAGTAGCAATATTTGCCCACTCCCCTCCTTTTTTTATGATGAAACAACAACGCACATGCTAGCAAGAAAATGGAACGAAAAATCGATATGCATCTTTTAAGTTTTTAGTTTTATAACAATTTTTTTTAGATTTTCTATGTCCTCTTAATTTTTTTATGGCACTTCAAAACGAAATTCGCTGGTGTTGCCTTTTTGCAACATTTGTTTATTTTATTATTAACGCAAGTATAGGAATTTGAGTGCGTGTGTGTGTATGTGTATTTTTTCCAGTTGCAATAGTAATATTGAACTGCAGCTTAATTTGTGAATTTGATGTGCTCGAGAGAAAGAAGTTGTTGCTAAAGTTGCTGCGAGGTGTTGCTGTTGCAACAGCCACTGTTCTATTTGCTGTACAATAGTTGAGTTTTATTTTTTCTCAGCCCCTTTGAAATGCTTTTGGCAGTTGCTGCTGGTGGTTTTGTTGTTTTCATTTTACCATTTCAATGTGGCTTTATTAGTTTACTCTTATTGCATGTTGTTCGAATGCTTGTTACTGACTGCTGTTGTAAATGTTACGTGATGTGCATTTTCGATTTAATCGCATTTCATGTTTATAGAGATTCGAAAATTTATACTACTAAATTTTTACTCAATCATCAACATCACAGTTGTGCTGGGAATGAATGACATCGTCAACAACATTAAACGCCTCTTCTGCTGCTTATTCTTCTTTATCTGCATAACATTTGGCACTGCCAGCCACCTTTATCAGCGACAGTCTGCTGGCAATATTCATCGAACCATCTTCCTTTTTTTGTTTTTTAAGTAATCCATAGAGTGTTGTTCTGGCTGTTGTTGCTGCTGTTATTGTTTTTGGACATAGCAGCTTCAAATTAAGTGGGTATTGATTGAGTATGATTTGGGCGCGTCTTGAATTTAAAAATCTTAAGTACATCAATAAATGCTCAACAAGAATTTTGTTGATTTCAATATAAAAAAAGACGTTTCTAACTTCGAAAATTAAGGGCGAGTTGATAAAGTGTTCGATCAACAGTCTGAAGATCTCAAGTTTCATTTCTGCCAAAGACTATGGGTGTTTCTGCAGGCAAACAAAAACCTTTACTAATCAAATACTACTTCTTCTATTATGCATTTTTTTTCACCAGTTTTCAGGTGATGACATATGCAGTTTATTGTACTGGAACTAGGAAATTAGATTATGAGGAGGAGGAAAGAGAAAGTAGTTTTTGTGGACGTTTGACTTGCACCTATCAATAATAACACGGAAAGATCAAAACAAATGTTACTGCTCCGGCTAACAAAAATTACTCAAACACTTCTCAGACTACAAGTTAATAAATTTTTGGCACAATACAAAAGGTAGCGCTGTTAGCAATTCTGCACTGTTAACTCGAAAAACTCATTTTTTTGAGTTTTGAGTTAGGTAGGCAGGCCGCTGGATTCTCCAAAAAGTACCTGGATACTTCAGCTCACTTGCATCCTGAAGATCGTTCCCTTTGTGATTGCCTGAAAAATTAGGATAGAATAGTAGAACAAAAAAAAAGTTATAGGGATGTAAAAGGAATGTGGGAGAGGGAAAGGAAAGGTGGGAAGCTGCTTAATGTGGCATTACTTGCTTATGTACTAGCCATCCGCTACTTCTTATGAAAGAAGCTAACGCAGTCGGTTTGACCGAGGCCAGACATGACAGGCTATTGAAACTCCGCTCGCCTAAGCATCTTAGACGATGATGCTCCAATGCCGGGTATGTACCGAGAAGATAAAGGATCGTCTCCTTCTCCTCGCCTTGGCAACTTCCACAGAAGTCGTTATAGTGTAGGCCTAGTCTCCTGACATGTTTCCCAAACGGGCAATGTCCAGTGATGACTGCTACGTCTCAAAAAAGAAGCGATATAAACAGCCCAATTATAAATAAAAAATCCGTGTGAATTTTTTTATTTTTTCGCTTTCCTCCAATTATAAACAAAAATTAAGTACGAAGTTTTTCTTATTTTTTTCTTCTCGCCATTCATTGAAAACACTAAAGGCAAATCAACTATTATGCAAGCCACCGACTATACGACTAGTTGTACAACATGACGATGTTGGTTATTAAATTGTAAAGTGTGTGGAGTCGTCGTACGAAGTTGTGTCTCGGATGTCCGAAAGTTTAAAAATTGTTGATTTTTCGGGTAGTTGTATCGACTGGTTGTAAAATTTAGGAGCATGTTGTAAAACTTTATATTGATTTGCTATTATTTGATATATACAATTGTTGCATGTGCGGTCATCTTTACTTAACAAATTTTTTTAAGAACTGAAATTGTGAATTAATGTCGGACAGTTTGTGCGCAAAACACTCAACTCGGCAAGCCAACGTGTTGTAGCGACGGTCGCATAATCTATGGCATGGGTTACGGTCAAGTTAACAAGAGTTGTGCTTTTCTCTTTAAGTTGAATTGAAAAAAGTTCTTTATGTGAGAGATAAATTCAGAGAAGTAAATTCCGTGGGAATATTCATAATTGGACTGAAAGAATGCGAACGACAGTAAAAAAAATATCCTGTGCAGGATGAAAGACAAAACACTACTTCCTGAGCAACTTTGACGTATGTAGTTTTTGCACTTGCAGTCAACTTCCAGCTGGGGGATTACTCTCTATTGCGATGCGAAAGAAACATGGTTCGTAATCGAAGAATTAGTACCCTGTATTGCGCTTTCGTATATTCCTTTCGCATTTAATTCTTCCCTTTCGCACATTTTATTTTCTCATTCTTCGCTATTGTTTATTTTGTGGCACCAGTGTTGTTTAATTTTCAAACTATTTCGCGAAAAAGTTTGCATTTACCTTTTGCATCGGGCATACTTTCGCATCGGAATAGAGAGTAACCCCCCAGCTGGAAGTTGACTGCAAGTGCAAAAACTATGAGTGTATTAGTAAAAAAGTTTGAATTTTTTGAAAAACTGTTTTATTCTTCTTAATTGAAAACAAGATTTATTGCTCAAGAAAAGTTGCTCGCAACAAAACCCATTTCAGCTCTGAAGAATTACTTTTATTTTTTAGTATTATTATTTTTTTTCTTTTTTTTTTTTGTATACGGAGTGATGAATATTTCATTCCATTAAATTAAATTGTTGGAAAATTTTTATTCGCATAAGAAAAAATACCAGGAGACGGAAAACTTGAGCTTAAATTTTTAAAACGTAATAAATATTTATAAACATTTTCATGCTCTGAACTGGATAATTTTTGGTAAAATATTACAATCTTTACTCCATATATAGGCAATGGTATTTAGCGACTTTGACCAAAACACCATATGAGTAGTGAAAACTTAATTTGTTCACAAATGAAAGTTTTATTCTGGATTAAGAGTCATTGCATGCGTCCACTACTTCTGAATGCCGAAAATTGCATTTGTGAAACAATATACATAAAACATATTAAACGCTTTTTTAAATAATTTTACTTGTAAATTGATTGTTTACTAATTTGTTAAGTTTTACTAAGAAATGTAAAATAAAAATGGCACAGTCATTTTCGGGCTATAGATATTTGAAAAACGCACTGTTTTTAAAGCAATTAAGCGAGAAATCATTTATCCGATACGCTAGTAATTAATTCACTGACGCAATTAAAAGAAAGCTTCCCAAATTAAGTAGCGAGAGCAATAAAAGTACCCAACATTTATAGCAGTGATATAGGTATAATGTAACGACCATATTCATAAAAAATATTTTTCGTTATAATAATAATAGGTATGTAACCCATTTGACACATTTCTACATAAAGTTTGTCCAATAAACCTTCACTAAATATAAAATATTTTTTATAAAATAAGGCCGTACAATAGTTTGTTAAAACAATTGCATTTATTTGCTAATAAAGCTTCTAAAAACAGAAAAATCTTTTTTTTTTTGTGTTTTGACAAGTATTATTAAAACCTTTTTCTTTATAAATTCTCACTAATTTATTTAGAATATTGTGATACAAAGTTCAATTTTTGAATATGTGTTTCGAAGATATCTAAGTCTACTGAGGATTAGGGTAGCTCCTATGAAATGCCGGCATAAGACAGCTAGGAGACATTGAAAACAAGATGTTCATAATTTTTTTATTGATAATTTGTTAAACCCAACTTAAACTTATTTAAACAATAAGTGATTATTTAAACAATAAGTGATTAAATAAACAAAAATAAACCATCACTTTTGAAAATTTTCCACATAACATTTATCTGGTATTTTCGCATGTGATTATTGCATATAATTTGTACTTATGGGTTAATTACGCAGGTTCCGCAATTAAATGTAATTCATTTAAATGAGAATTATTTATTCAAATATTAAAATTTTTTGTTAATTTTTTTTTAGACTATATAAGTGCGTAAAGCAATTAAGTGAGAAAATCAATTAAGTGGAAAACAATTAAGTTGTAACTACCATATTGGCATGACTGATTCTTTTTTGCTTTTGTGGATTATATTAAAACATATACTCGTAAGTAGTGGAAAGAAAGTTAAAAATTTTGCAAATTTATCACTATGAAAGAAATGCCGAAAACATACATATATATTTTTAAACATAAGTAGGTGACGTAAATACTCATGCCAAACACAGACATTTTTGACGCAACATATTTATCTTCACAGATGCAGCAAAAGAACAACTTGTTCAAGGTAACGATTTGCGTAGATAAATGAGATATAATTGAAATAAATATACGCTCTAAAACTATAAAATTTAAATAAAAGACGGCTACATATAATTGTTTGATATAAATCAATAATTTTAAAAACATTAGAAAATTATAAGTTTTCTAAACTTGAAGTTTATATATAATATAATTATTGCTAAGTACAAATCCACACAAGTTGCCAGCCTCTGGAGTGTGGTTTGTTAGCTCTTCGTATACTTATTCCTGTTACTCAACAGTAAATATCGAAAACATACATATATATTTTCACACTTAAGTAGATGACGTAAATGCTCATGCCAAACACAGACATATTTGACACAACATATTTATCTTCACAGGCATAGCAAAAAAAACAACTGGTTCAAAGTAACGATTTGCGTAGATAAATGAGATACAGTTGAAATAAATATACGCTCTAAAACTATAAAATTTAAATAAAAGATGGCTACATATATTTGTTTTATGTAAATCAATAATTTTAAAAACATTAGAAAAGTTATAAATTTTCTAAACTTGAAGTTTATATATAAAAAAAAATTATTGCTGGGTCCAAATCCACACAAGTTGCCAGCCTCTGGAGTGTGGTTTGTCAGCTACTCGTATACTTATTCCTGTTACTCAACAGTAAATGTTTTTTCATCCCATTTATGCATATTTAATTTCCCTCATAACATGTCCTTTAATATGCTTAGCGCTCACATGAATCATGTTGTGTTGCCAGAAACCATCATTTAAAAATTCATCACTTGACATTTGTTGCAAAAGAGCAAACCCCAATTTATGGGCGGAAATTTGACAATATTTTTGTCAGCTGGCATTTGGAGATCTGGTCTAATGTGAAATGACAATTTCAATATTTTGTGTTTAAAACGCCTCATGTTTTACATGCAAAATGGTTTTGTATTGCATTTTTTTTATTTGCTGTTTGCTATTGCATCCGAAGTGTATCCTCTTAAATAAATAAAAATGTTTTGAAATGTTTGTTTATTCTTTTGGAAAATCCTTTAACAAATACTGGTTGGTTGGTTACTTGTTGGCTGATGCCACATAAATGATGGTATGAAATATTCAAAACGAAATCATGCTCATGCATGTCGACCATGTGTGTGCGTGTGTGTGTGTTTAGTATGCGCATCAACAACAACGATTGCAACAATAATGGTGATCTATATTTGTTTGTATTCACACATTAACAAATGCTGGTGTAGATAGATGGCAACGTATCCGTTACAGTTGAAACATAAATTTCAAAGGTTTAACTGGAGGGCTAAACAAATATGTTTATATGTATATACATACATACATATATGCATATCCATGTAAATGAATGAAGAATTATGCAAGTAGTAATTGCTTAAGCAGGAGTCTGGAATTGAGAGTTTGCACGATGTACTCACAACTTTTTATTTATTCAATTTTTATTTGACCCATTTTAATTATTTTTTCTTTCGAACTCTACAAGTATTAATGAAAAATAAGTATTATAACATTTCACCACTTTACTTTTTATAACGCCAGAGACTTCAAATTATTTATGTAACTTTATATGTATGCGCACACACAGCATTGATTTTGCCACTTGAATGTGCCACAAGTATCCCTGCAATATTCATTCATCCATTTATCATCCAATTCAAGCCATCATCTTTCATCATCATTCGTACAAAAATCTCTCAATACGCCATCAAATCTGTGCGATTTTCATATTATATTCTGAATAGAATGAAGAAAAATAAATCTTCAAATGTGAAATCAACCCTTATAATATTTGAATAAAGTGACTTGTAGTGTTTGAAACTAATAGAATAGAAATAGGAAATTAAATACACTGTAGAACAAAAACAAACAAGAAATTGCACTAATTTTAATAAAATGAAAACGAGCGCTTTTCGTTTTTTTATTAATGTATATTGATTTTGTAATCAGTATTTTAAACAAGTGATCTAATAACTAACCTCGTAAAATTATGTAATAGATTGAAAAAATTGTTTGTTATATGAAAAAAGCAATACATACATAAAAACAATTCCTATATAAACACGCATGTTCTGAGAAACGCAAATCGCTTAAGTTTAGCGTTTTCGATTTGAAAACGCTAAATAGGTGTTCTAACAAACGTATAACGCAGTGTTGCCCATTAGTTCTATATGGAAGAGTAAACACCCACACATTTAAAGAAAAACTATTTTTATTTAATATTTTTTGTTGTAAAAAGCAAAACATTTACAAAAACAAAGTTCACACTGACAATCGCTGTCGTCAATGTTTACCAACAAAGCATGCGAAAGAGTTGTTGCTTTGCTTTTGTGTGTGTGCGGTGAAGAACGACAAAAAAATATAAAAGACGAAGTTGTTTGTGTATTTTTCATTGCTAACGCTGAGCGCAATAGTTGTGTATTAAAGAGCACAGCCCTATAGCTAAGCGCAATTACAAAAAAACAATTGAGTATCAAGCGCATAGGGCTGGGTACACTTGGTATAACGCAAAAAGTATAGTCTTGCGATTTGAAATCGCCAAATAAGTGTTATGGTAAACGCATATCGCTTAAAATTGACGACTTCAACTCGCATGTGCCTATTGAAGTGAACTGATTAAATTTGTTAAAACTGAATTTGCAAAAGCAAATAAAATAGTTCACAATTAAAATGTAATATATTTTCTTTTTATTTCAATAAAAATATTAAAACATTTTACACATTTTCATTAAAAAAAACCTAAATAAAAACTTCTCTATTTGCTGCCAAATTTTTTTCGTTTTATATAACTACCATATACATATGTATGTACGTATGTTATATTTTTTCGTAGGCAATTCCGATTTTTAGGTGTTTCTTAAAACACCTAAAAATCAATTAAACGTTTTTGAGAACGCTTTGAGGTTTCAGATCGCGCGTTTCTCGGATTACGGTTAAAAACTTTGATTTTAAAGATATTCAGCTATTCAATATCAAAAATTTCAAACATAGCAAATTTGTGTATATATTGGCAAAAACGATTTTCCAGAAGAAAAAACTTTTTATTTTTATACTATTAATTTTTTTTTAATATTTTTATATTTTCGAACTTAAGAAAAATAGCTTCTCAAAGCCTTAATTTCCCACAAACATATATAGCTTGCTTTTTTGTACTATAAATTAACACTTTCTTTAAACATTTGAATATTCTTCACACTTTTTCCATAATCGAAATTAACTTCGAAAACTTAAACTTCACAAAAATCTTGTGTGTAACTATGTAATATTAGAAAATACTTAATTTATATAAAATAAAAGTATTTAAAGTTCAATTCCAAGAAAACCTAAAACTTTGAAATTCGTTTAGAAGTTTCGAATATGAAGCCAGATGTTAAAATTTTTTGATTTTCACAAGAAAATTTTATTTTATTTTTTTCTGTATTTATTTTCGGTTTTTATTATTAAGTTTACATTAGAAAATCTGAAACTGATACTCAACTATTCAAAATCAGTTACGAAATTTTAAACACAGAAAATGTTTCTATAAATTGGTAAAAACGATTTTTCCGAAAAAAAAATTATATTAAATTTCCTTTACTAACTTAAAATTTACGAACTTAAGAAAAATAGCTCCTCAAAGCCTAATTTCAACCATAAATATATAACTTTCTTTTCCGTACTATAAATTAACACTTTTTTTAATTTTAGTTTTCATTGCACTTTCGAAATTAATTTCGAAAATTCGAACTTCACAAAAAATTTGTGGTTAACTATGTAGTATAAAAAAATAAATGATTTATATAAAATAAAAGTATTTAAAGTTCAATTCGAAGAAAATTAAAACTTCGAAATTTCGAATATACAGCCAGATGTTAGAATATTTTGATTTCCACAAGAAAATTGTATATTTATTTTCATTTCTAATTTTTTATTATTAAGTTTTATTTAGAAAATCTGAAGCCAACATCGAATTTTCGAACAAAAACTCAGATTTCAAATTGTGGTTATCGCAAAAGGAACTGTATTTTTATTTTCATTGCTTAAGTAAATATTATAAAAAAAGACTATTTAGCTTAGATGCAAAGCCGTTTCGCAATTTCGAAAATAACGCCATTCAAAAAATGTTTTTTATTTCCAAAAAAATACTTAAATTTTTTGCCTTTATACGTTATGAATTTCGAGTTTTCGACTATATTTCGAATACTGAAGTTTTAAAAATATATGTTTTAGTTCTTATTTATATTTCAAGGACACTGCTTTCTATGTTTTTTGTAGACTTTTCACAAAAACAGATTTAATAATTATACGGCCGTATCCATAAAAATATTTTGTATGTACTAAAGGTTTATTTGGCAAATTTTGTATCAATTTATCAAATAACCTTTTAATAAACAAAAATTATTTTTTTGTGAATATATTTGATAGACCTGAATAGAAAATCTGTTCAAACTGTTAAAATAAAAAAAAAATCATATTTATTGGTAATTCTTTTTTACCTCAATTTTTAGTATTCTTTTGGAAATGGTGTCATACTTTCCATTTCATTTAAACTTAAAACTGTCACTAAATTGTAATTTTACTTTTTCATCAAGATTTTCATTTTTTCTTGTTTTTAGTTTTTATTTTACCCAATTAATACAACTGACATTGGTATTTAAATATGTTCGAATATAAGAGCATGATGAATTTCATAATATTTAATCACTTATTGGTCTAATGGACACACATACACACTCACAAGCGCATATATACTACTGCTAACATTAAGAGCATTAGAAGAAATAGAAAAAGAGGGCAAAAGGAATCATAGAATATCATTTCACACAGATACTTATCAAGTATTATAATGGAGTGTTTTTGCTGTGTTGACAGCTGACAAAGATTGCATGGCTTTCATTCGTATTTTAAATGCTGAAGAGACTGTGTATGTGTGTGTTTATACACCCAATTGTCCATGTCATGCACGCTACGGATACAAGACCTGCCGATATACACGGCGACACTATGACGACCGCCTACACCAATTACTAACGTCTTGTTCGTGATTCTACTTTGCAGAAGCTCTCGAAGCTGATCATGGTTGAGGTGCCTACCTTGGCTGAAACGTTCTGGCTGTGGTTTAAACCTAAAATCGCATGAAGCGGAATTAGTTTCCCTGATAAGTATGGTATCGGTTCCAAATCAGTTAGCGACGTGTTTCTGAATTTTTTTTTTTTTGAAAATTCCTAAAATCAGCTTCTTGAATCCCCAAAATTCCATCACTTCACCGAAAGCAATACGACAATTTTAATTTTCGCACTGAAGCAGAAACATTTTACATACCTACATACGTATGTAATAATCACTCATACTGCATGAGTTTTATCTGTTGCAAACATACAAATGAAACTAATATAAGATTGTTAAAAACAGATGTAAACAGTAATTTTTTTATAAGTTGCGCACTCCAAACACGTCCAAATAGAAGTTAATGTTTTGAATGTTGTCTGAAGCACGACAACTTGCATGCACTCGTCGTTTACTCTGTTAACGAAAAATAAGCTGAAGTGAATACAGATCAGAATATTTCGTATTCATAATTATGTCAAAATAGAAGATAACGTTTTGAATATCTGAAGCACGACAACTTGCATGCACTCGTCGTTTACTCTGTTAACAAAAAATAAGCTAAAGTGAATACAACAGATCAGAATATTTCGTATTCATAATTATGTTAAATTTTGTTTGTTTATGCGACAAATCAGGAGATGTCTTTGTTCGTCGAAAACAAAGTCGTCGACACCAACCTGGTCAACCGGGTACGAATACCTAGTTAGCCATGTATTAAGGACATCTTAGACGATGCGTTCTGGGTAACAAAATATCATAAAGGTATATTCGCCGCAGCTTAAAAAAGCCGTTGATAACATTTCCGAACAAATGGCCAAAAAAGATTGTACAAGCGACAATATCCCTCAACGTATCATCGATGATAATAGAGATGACAGTTTTCTCTACTATGTCATCAGGGGCTGTTACTAGTCAAATTTTACGGCTGGGGTGTTACTCTCTATTTCGATGCGAAAATAAGTTCGATGCGAAAGGTAAAAGCGATAAGAGTATAATTTAGTACTCTGAGCCGTTTGCGCAAACTTTTTTGCGAAATAGTTTGAAAATGAAGCAACAGTGGTACCACAAAATAAACAATAGCGAAGAATGTTAAAACAAAGTGTGTGGAAGGGATAATTTAGGCGCGAAAGGAAAATACGAAAGCGCAATACAGGGTACCAGATCTTCAATTACGAACCATTTTTCTTTTGCATCGCAATAGAGAGTCGTGTATATTTTTTATAAAGATATTTCATATAAGTGACTCGAAAACTAAATTAAACACATTTTTGTTCACCTAGCCGCGTTCTTTTTTAAAGATCAATGGTTTTGTGCACAAATGCAAAACTTTGTCGCTTTGCATCTATATTCAACCTCCCCCATAATATATTTAGCAAGCCTTTACATATATCGCCAAAGACTATGTTGTCTACAATAATTTTGCCAACTGGGTAATTATAATAGTTACAATACAAAAGGATACAGCGCTTTGTTCTAGTATTATTACTTTTTCTTTCATTTATTGGTAAAATGATACGCCATTGAGAGCATCTGGCCACTCATAAAGTACTTATAATATTAAAACCAATGCCAACTTACACATACATATGTACACATTAAATCAATATAATTTTCCTAATGCACAATAGTTTAGCTCTTAAGTATTTATTATTACAGAAATTAAAAATTCATCAAATAAAACGATGCCACAAGGATAATGGAAATCAAAATAATCCTTCAGGAAGACTTTCAAGTAAGAACGACTTACGCACATACATGCTTTGATCATATATAAAGTTCCAAATCAAGATATTGGAAATTATACAATAATATTTTAAAGATATTGCGTATGTGAAGAAATAAATTAACATATTAATTTTAATTACAAAAAAAAAACAAACTTGTCAAATTTTAATTTAAAAAAACATTGAGTAATTAAAGCAAAGCGCAATTGGCAATTGTTTTGAAAATATTCGGAATGTTCATTTTAACAATAAATTATTGATAAATAAAAACACAGTTTGTTGACCTTCCAAGTAAAAGTTGTGCTATAAAGTTGACTTTAATTAAACTTTAAAAAGACGAACAATAAAAAAAAAACCTTCAGCTGGTACTCGTAATATAAACAAACAAAACTTTTAACAACATACTAAATATTTTTTTCTAATATATAAAAATAAATATCGAACTTTATTAACATATATGTATGTATGCATATGTATGTACATACCCAACAAACACGAAATCAAACATTTGATATGAAATGACTTTATCATTTGATATCAAACATAATTGTCAAACCTTTTTCAATGGCTTGATTTTAACATTTGAATTTAAGTTCAGAATCAGCGTTGTCAACTCGGTGCGCTTTGCACCTTTTTTGGTGCTTTTTAAAATTATTTGTGCGAAAATTTCTTTAGTCGGTGCGTGGTGCGCTTTTTTTTAATTTTCGGTGTGCTTTTCAAATTTCGGTGGCACTACTTGTAAATCAAACTCAACTCATCTTTTTGTTTTAATATAAAAAAATAAGATAAAATATAAAAAAAAGTTTATTCAAGTGTCCAAAATTTTTTAAGAGCACAATCACAACCCGGGTGAAAACGCACCTTATTATATGCACAAAGTAAAACAATCTTGCTTGTACATATCCTCGAAAGTAAAAGAAACATTTTGTTTTATTAAATTTGCTGCTTTTAGAGCGTGTTATGTTTAAACGATATAGCCAAATTTAGCAAATAGTTTTATAAGAACTATCGGAAATTTAAAAAAAAAACACATAAAATTCAGAAAAATGCATGAAATATTTATTTGGATCGATAGTTGGGTCGATATAATTTAATGTTTGAAGATTATTTCATGCAAATGTTGGCCGCGGCTGCGCCTCAAATGGTCCATCCGCTTAGTCCAATTTTGGCATACTCTTTCCAACATTTCGGCCGGTATCTCACGAATAATGTTGGCTTCCAGTGCGTCAATCGAAGCGGGCTTGTCGCTATAGACATTAGCCTTAACATAGCCTCACAAAAAATAGTCTAGAGGCGTTAAATCGCACGATCTGGGCGGCCAATTGACTGGTCCCAAGCGTGAAATAAACTGTTCACCGAACTCGCCTCTCAATTGGTCCATTGTTTTGCGTGCTGTGTGGCATGTGGCACCGTCTTGTTGAAACCACATGTCATGCAAGTCAAGCTCTTCCATTTTGGGCAAAAAAAAGTTTGTTATCATAGCACGGTAGCGCTCACCATTCACAGTAACGTTGTGATTCGCATCATCTTTGAAGAAATACGGCCCAATGATGCCGCCAGCCCATAATCCGCACCAAACGATTGTTTTTTGTGGATGCATTAGTAGCTCTTACAATGCTTCTGGCTGCTCTTCACTCCAAATACGGCAGTTTTACTTGTTCACGTATCCATTCAACCAGAAATGAGCCTCGTCGCTGAACACAATTCTTCGATAAAAAAGTGGATCTTCATCTAACTTTTCAAGAGCCCATTCACCAAAAATTTGGCGTTGTGGTAGGTCGTTTGGCTTCAATTCTTACACCAGCTGTATCTTATAAGGCTTCACACCCAAATCCTTCCGCAAAATTTTCTACGTAGTGGAGTAACAGAGGCCCAATTGCTGCGAACGGCGCCGAATCGATAATTCACGGTCATCACCAACACTGGCCGATACGGCTGCGATATTTTCTTCAGTTCGCACTCTACGTAAGCGTGTTGGTGGTTTAATGTCCAACAATGTAAATTTGGTGCGAAATTTTTTTACAATAGCCCGAATAGAAGCCTCAGTAGGTCGATTAAACTGACCATAAAATGGAAGAAGCGCGCGATAAACTTTCTTAACAGAGCACGCATTTTGGTAATAAAATTCAATAATTTGTTCGTTTGTAAGACGATTCATGATTAAATTATAGACCAAACTGAAGATGTTTGACAGTGACACAAGATACAAAACGTGCGTGAGCTGTCAAAGCTAGTGTTGCCAAAAAGATAATAGCAAAAAATTCACTCGTTATTCCAATATTCGTAAATGCAGACATAGATAGTGCGTATTTATGAATGAAGCGTAAATTTTTTACTGTTTTGGTGATTAATAAATTATTAATTAAATTATAAAAACGTTTGGATTTAATATTGATCACGGTAAACTTTTTGTTTTATTTGTTATAATTCTGGCAAATTTTCGTTTATTTCAATAAATTTTTTTAAAGATGCCCACTCTAGCCAATTGATTTCCATTGTTCGCTTACGAAAACACAAATGAAATTTGTACTTTGTTTTATAGATTTGCTATTAATCGAATTGGATTCTGTGCGATTCTATAGCTTTTAATGATTCGATAATCGTAAATTTCTTCGACATATTTCAGTAACGATTGTACGCTCCTGCAATAAAATTTTAGCAACGGTAAGCAGCTGCAGTTTTGTATACCGAATTATAGCCAGTAAAAGTAAGAGCTGATTTCGCTCGACAGCGAATATAATTAAATAATATCACTTAATAATATATTTGATAAAATATCGTTATAATTATATACGATTATCTTAATAAAACTAATAAAATAGTATAAGCATGACAAGCACGAACTCTAGCTATTGAATGAATTTTGAAGGCATGCCATCAAATTCATTTGATGGTTGCTTAAATCGTGGTTTCATTATCGTTTTTTATAATAAAAATAGGGTTTTTAAAAATGAAGGGAAAAATTAAAAATTCGGTGCGTTTTTGTTGAAATAACGCGCTTTTCTCCCCATTTTGGTGCGCTTTGAAATTTCAAAGTTGACAACGCTGTTAAGAATCATTTGAATATAAATATTTGATACTCAATGTTTTATCAATTTGATTTTCGGTGCAACTATTAATCATAAAACAAATGTGTCAGCAATTACTGAAAAAATATCAACATTTTAAATTCATTAATAAAAAAATTTTAAGAATTCGGGAGAAGATTAATAACTGTGATTTGTTTGTGAGCAATATGCAATTAAATGTGAGCAAAAATTAGTGAAAGACACAAGAAAAAAACATAAAAAAATGAAATATTAAGAAATAATGAAATTGTCTGATTTGAGCGCGATTTTGAGCCATGAGGAACCAACTACTTCGTTCTTGCGAGAATATCAAGACTAACAACCTGTTCCACGATATCGAATGAAAATGTAAGCGAAAGAAAGCTAGTCACTTACATTCGAATCAATTTGGGTTTGTCTCTGTCACTATTATTCGTTCGCATGTAATTATGTATTTTAATTGAACTTTGACATATCGTTCGTATAGAATAAAGTTAGAAAACACCCAAACCAATTTTCTTTCGCCTAGAGTGCGAATGAACTTATCCTTTCGACATGAGCGAACTGGCTGTAAGAAAAACAATAATTGAAAATTAAAATTAAAAATCGCAATTAAATCAAAAGAAATATGAAATTGTAAAGCAAAAATTAATTTTTATTTGTATTCCACATCACCATTCACATTTGAAAAATATTTGAGAATTACATTTGAAACCAAGCTGAGAATAAACGAATTTCTCAATTTGAAAATAATTTCCCCTTTTTTTTGAGAATACTATGTTTTTCAATTTGAATTCCAATCAGTATCAAAGGTTTGTTGTTTGAGAAAACTTTTAATTTCAAGTCATTCTCAATTTGAAATCAAACCTTACTGTTTGTTGGGTATTTCCGAATTCTTCACTTTTTTTATATGTACTTTTTTGTGTGTCTTTTCAAACAATTGAGTTTGAGTTTATTAGCTTCTAATACTAATACCAATCAAAAAATATATTTTTTGTGTTTCATAGCTGTCTATATGTCGACATTTCATAGGAGCTACCCTACCTAATCATCAGTAGATTTACAAACCTTTGAGATGTGCAAAGAAAAGGAGAAACGTGTACAAAAGAAAATGGTTGTTTTCCTTTTCAAATTCTCAATAATTTATTTAAATTATAAGGATATACAGCTAAATGTTTGAAAATATATTTCAATGTTTACTAGTGAAGAGGGTAGCTGTTATCGAATGTCGACATTTGGATAGCTAGGAAGCATAAAAACAAGATTTTTTCTGTCCATGATTCTGTGTAAGTTGCAGCATCTTTTAACATAACTATTTATACTTTTTTCAATGTTAAAGGAAGAATATAAGAAAAACTGCATTTGAAACAGCAATTGTTTGCAAGATTAAAGAACTTATTTGTGTTTATAGTTGTTGCCGATAAAAGCTTGTTAAAAGTGTTACCAACTTAATCCGATTTCTATTTCAATCGTTGTTTCAAAGTTAATATTTGGTTTGGTTTTACGCCCGCCATTTTCGAGTTAAATTATTTAAGGGAAAACTTTTCTATTTCTTGCTAGTTTCTTTTACTTAGATGGAAAACAAGTGTTTCGTATTTTTTGGATTGCATCTAACAACAGTCCAACGTTGCAGCACAGAAACTTTGGTTTTTTCACTTTCTAGTTAAGTTTTTTTGCTGGCAAATATTTATGGAAAAAAGCTACAAAGGAGTTAAAGAAGATACTTAAGCTTTAAGTCACTTTAAAATATTATTATTTTTTTTTTTTGTTTTACTTGTTCTATGCTTCACAGCTTTTGTTTTTCAATGCTAATACTTTAAGCGCCACATTTTAACATGTTACATGTATACTCGTATATTTCATTAAGATGTTAAAAAGAAGTTAAGGAATTAGAATTAAGAAAAGTTTTGAAAAAAAAACGTTTTTTTTTCTTCTTTTAAGGAAAAAAAATTAAATAAATTACTTTTTGCTGCAGAGATAATAACAGAAACTCAAGGCCTTAAAGGCAGATAAAACTGTTCATCAGATTTTTCGGATTATTATCTCGTTGATTACGGTTAATTTAGGAAATAAAAGAAGTAAACAATTGTGATGAACGACAGGCTTGGATATCGCGATAAAAAATCAAAGCTGGTAACTCTGTTATATGTATATATTGTAGAAAATAACCAAACGAATTTAAACCGAATAAAAGTTCGTGCTTTTTTTCTTTCTGTGTTATTGTAAAGTAGCAAACATTACATTCGTTGAGGAAAACATTTCATATACATCAACAGTGATAGGGATGGCGTTTGTTCTAACTGTAGTATTTCAATAAAAATTATAAATAGCTTGTTTTCTATGTTTCCCAGCTATCTATATGTCGACATTTCATAGGAACTACCCTAATCATCAGTAGACTTTGGAAATTTTTGAAAGATATGTAGTATTTCTATAAATTTTTTATTTCACAAATTATTACTTTTTCTTTGACTAGGAAAATAGGTTATGTGGAAGAGAAAAGACTGAGTAGGGTTTGTGATGTTTAATTTGAACTTTCCAACGATATATGTGACAGGAAACATGTCTGCAGGTAACTTGTTCCACAGACGAACCGTACGCTGAAGAACGAATTCTCTCGGTAGTGCGTTATGCGATTGACTGAGCAATCGACCACAAATGGATGAGCTCTAGACGATGTACGTGTGTTACGTAGAAATATGTAAGTTTCGAAAACAATATCCCTTATCTCGTCAGAGCGAAATCCATTGTAGTATCGATAGAACAGAGTAACACACCCCACACTGGGGCGATGCTCCAGTGAGTCAATAGAGTTGGATACCCTACTGTCACCGATAAACTTCTTCGCTCTCTCCTACACTCGGTGGAGTAATCCCAAAATATACTTTGAGGCACCTCACCAAACATGAGAGCTATATTCCATTTTCGCTCGGATATAGGGGGTATAAATAGTAAGGAGATTGAACGGAGTGTAGTATATCTTGCACCGTTTCAAAAAACCATGGCACATGAATGCTTGTTTGGAGACATGAAAAATGTGTTCAGTCCATCGAACAGTGCACTGTATTTTCATTCCAAGAACATCAAGAGCTTCCTATACCTCAATACTTATACCATCCAGGAGTGCAGATGAAGCAGCATTCACGGTCATGCGCTTTCTTTGTTATAAGAATATTAATTAATAAATGATGGGAGAATAATGTATTTCTGCAAGATACTTCATAATTAAAGGCACACTTTTACTAATATTTAATAAAATAACTCTCAACATTTGTGAGCATTCATGTACTAGCTTCCAAACTCAGTTTAGCACAGTTGATAGCATTTGGTTTTGTCATGTTTTGCAAAATCATCATAAAGTGATATAGCGCTTAACGATACCTACATGCTGACATTATTTCATAATTTACAATTTACTTCCTACCTAGATAGCTATTCTCAGTGTGGTAGATAAATTTAAGTACACATTGCCAGACACACAAAGAACCAATGCCAATATGCAAAGAAAATTCTATAAAAAACATCGCGATATCCATCAGATAGTACAGGTTGGCCAAAAGTAGTCGATAGCGTGTCGCTTACAAGGTTTTGCTTCTTTGTAGACCCCCGGGAGATTTTGTCTTGCAAAACTCTTGGTGCTGATCACGGTTGAGGTGGCTGCCTTGGCTGAAATGTTTTGGCTGTGGTTTAAACCTAAAATCGCAAAGAGGGGACCCCCTAATGACTTTGTAGCATAACAGTTTTCGGGGGTTAACAACCCCCCAAAGTGCTGTTTTCTTGCATATACCTGTACTGTGTGATGATTAGACGGTGAGTTGTTTAAGGGCCGATGTTCTTAATAGACTTTGGCCTACCAACTCATTAAGTCTTGTCTTCCATTGGCTGTCTGGGAAAATGCTTGCAGGAGGGATTTGTAGACCAGAACTCTTAAGCAAAGGATTTGTCTATATGGCTACAAATTTATAGCAAAGAGTTGCGACCTATGTGAGCCTAGCAAGCCACAAGGGCTCGCCAGAGAATCACAAATCATTTACCCCATGGTGTTGGTCCATCATCAGATTAGGCCGTAAAAGCAGTTGCTGGTATAAATCAATTTCAGAACTGCCCATAAGATTGCTTTGAACAGCTGTTTCCTATGGCTATGCCTAACTGAACCTTTAATCCAGTTTTAAGTTTACTTCCGATTTCTGAACGTTTGTCATTGCTTTTTATGCAAGTGGCTTCAAGCTTGCCAATAAATTTTAAATCTTTCAAATATATTCAAAAAAGGTCAACTTTTTCTTTTATAAAATTCTTGCATTTATTTAAAAAGCAATTTCATGCTCTTAAGCATAAAGCAATTCCCCTTTTTTCAAGCGTATTGCATAAAGAAAAACCAAAACTTTTAAAAATAAAATAAACATTTTTTACAAACAGTCAATCTAATTATGCAATTCTTTTTGTTGTTTTACATTAAATGCATACAAAACAATAAAAAAGAAAACCAAAAACAAAATAAAAAAACAACAAAGAATGCATAATAAATGCACTTTATAAAAAAACTTGAAGAAAATTTTTCCCATTAGCACAATATTTTTTTTTTTGTTTTTTTTTTTTTCTTAATTTATTTTCCCTTTCGCCTTTTTGTGGCACTTCTCTTGAACAAACAATTCAAAAGGAATTTAAAAACAAATTGGCAACGCAACCACTTGTTGTTGACTGTTGATCAAGAGTTGTTTGTTGGTCTGTTTGATGCAGACACGGCAAGCACCATCGCCAAATCAAACAACCACAAAAATATTTTGTACATTATGTTAAGGTTTTATTTATCTTTCGACTTTTTCAGGTTTGTTGCTTTTTGTAAGAAAAACCGGCCGGCTAAAACGTGGCAACAGAAAACATTCCAAAACACATTCAAGAAGTAAATAAATTCGCTGGCTGCAGTCTGCCGAAGAACACAATTAAAAACTCTTAATTTTTTCTCAACTCGTTTAAGCCAACGCTGGAAGAATAATAATAAAACTTCGCCAAACAAATCGAAAAAAAAATTTAGGCAAAATAAGAAATGAAACAGACTTCCAGGGAGCAAAAAACCATCGAATGCGAAGAAAGAAGTCGAGGGCATGGAAAGATGATGAAAATCAGGCAGACGGAAAGAAGTTCGCAGCAAACTGAAAAAGTAACAACAAAAAGTTTAATAAAAAGAACAAACAGAAAAATGCAGACAGACCAGCGACATCACACAGTGGGATGATATGACGTAAACGAAGCTAATGAATTTTAAATATATAGAACGATCAAAAAATTAAATAATAGACCTATAGGAAAAAAAATTAACTGACCGGTTTTTAACTGAATTTTAATTTGTTTCATATTTTGCGTTGATTTTGTGTAAATAATAATTTGTGCAAATTTTTTTATTGAAATTTGTTTTGAGTTTTGTTTTTTTGTTACAATTTGTGTGACGTTTCCACAATACAAGGAACCGACTTGTTTGAAAGTGCATTTTGTATAAAATTTCTTTACAAGTCACTTGCTTGTGATATGGAAATATCATATTAATGTGCTGTTTCTACAATACAAGCAGGCGATTTTGTGGAAAAATTGTGTGGAAATCACTCAAATTATTGATTGATTTTCATATAAATATTCTTGGCGATTCAATTGCTTGTGATATGGAAACATCAAACTCGAAATATAGAGAGTAGTTCACACAAATTTGTCAGACTGATCACTCATTATTGTCCTGTAAACTGAACAATAGTATTGATAGAAGTTGTTTCGAAATGCGCAGATTTACCGAAACATTATTGTCAAAAGTACTCAATTCTTTGAGAGCTTTCGATACAATTTTCTAAACAAGCCGTTCGTCAGTGCACTGTGAGCAGCAATATTGTACCAAAATTAATTTGCAGACGAACTCATCGCAAAAATTTCTATACAAAGCACTTAAAATGTTAAGCAATTTTCAATGAGTTGTACGTTTGTGTTCTATAAACAGCACAAAAGTATTTCAAAGAAACCGTGTACACAAAACGAAATACACAAGGTGTGTTTTTGTTTTCAGTGTAAAAGAATGTAATTTAGTATAATTTTTGAATAGAAAGTATATCAAATCAGTTTGAAAATTCCTTTTTTATGAAGGTATAAAGCTTTGATGTGGAGTAAAATAAAGATGAATTTTTTAAATGGACACGAACCTTACTTTACTCTAAAGATAATATTGTAGCATTATAACTTAAATATGACTTCTGGCATATGAACTGGTTTGGACATGGTCTAATCTGGAGTTTCAACTTTCGATTACATATTCTAACACTTATGAACCTACGAGTACATGACAATGACATGCACTTGAAGATTGAGATCACTCTAAATATGTCAGTTTTGGTTTCTAACGTATTCATTGGAACAAAAGTTAGCTTCATCGCTAAACAAAATTTGCTTCTAAAAGTCCGGTCCAACGTAAATCTTGTGCAATATATCAGGCGCCAGTCTATTCATGTTGAAATGCCAAGCGAAACTAAACATAAGGCAGTCAATAGCTGACAAATTGGGCGCCATTTAAAAAAGTGTTGCCAACTCAAGTTGTATAACTGCTTTTGTGAATTATTTCTGGCTTACGACTGTCTTGCACAACGTTTAAAATTAAATTCTGCTTCTGCCGAATATCTCCCTGCTATTTATACTTCTTTATTACCTTCTACATTGTTTGTGAGGCTTCTAGTTAACGAGAATACCAGACTCAAATGTACAAATACTCTTATAATTGCAACGTACATACACACACTTGTTTGTGAAACAATAAGTACGCAACAACAGCAATAAAAATTGGTAGCTAATTTACCTGGAGTTTCGTGTTTTTTAGACAATCATACAGTTTGTATATTATGTTTTTAGCTTCATATTGTTCGTGTGTATGTGTATGTACATTTATGGCAATCAGACCAATTGTTCGCACATTGGGCGAGATATGATAAAAATTGGTAATAGTATTTTATTTTAACGCTTCTGTCCGCAATACAGTAAACCAATTTTGAAATAATATTAGAATAATATATTTTTTTTTTTTACATTTATTCTTAATACAAAAAACCATAACCGGACAAATTTTGTACATTCAAAATGTTCTTGAATTTTGCCAGACTCTAGACTTAAAATATTTTATTCAAAATTAACTCGCGTTGAATGAAACTGAACAACAAAAAACATTAGTATCTATTTAATTTAATGAAGGCTCTGAAGTTAAGGTACATGTAGAAATGGCTGATTCCATAAAAATTTTCTTAGAGCATTTTTTTATTTTTAAATTCTCATTAGTTTTTTTAAAATATTGGAATATATATATAGTTATATGTTTGAAAATATTTTTCAAAGCTTGTCAAGTCTACTGCGATAAGGAGTTCCAACCAAATGTCCAAATATAGACCAGCTAGGAAACATAAAAACAAGCTATGTGTATTATTGATTGGTATCAATATTAATAGCTAAAAAAGGAAATAAATACAATCGTGGAAAATGTATTCCTTTATAAACTTAGAACGTAGAAATATGATAAAATTTGGATATATTTAACCCGAAACGTCATTATTCGCTTCAATTTTCAAACAAATTATCAGCCTCGTTGGAAGCTGCATTCGATTTTCATATATAATTGTCATTCTAACCGAATTTACTTTAGGTTCTTTAACTTTCAAAAATACATAGATTTAATTTTATTGGACTTTTAATTTATTGGACTTGTGCTCTTATTTTTCAATCACTTCGTTCTGAGTTTGAATATTTGACAAAGACAGACAACTATTTATTATTCGGTCATGATTTTTTACTCCTTTATTTTAACGTTCCCACTGTGCAAAATCGTTTAAGCAAAACTAACTCAATACTAAATCATATAAATATGCAGCCTCTTTTTTTAAACTCTTTTTTTATAGTTTAACTAACCACAAATGTATAAATTGTTGTCGCTGTTACAGCCATAGAATGCAGACAACCGTCTGCAGCAACCAATTACCCAAATGTTTAAACGTGTACAGCAACGCTAACGATAATCTCAATGGCAACAACAACAATAACAACAACGACGACGACGACAACAAAAACAAGAGTCAAAACAACAGTAGTCATCATTATTACAGTGTTCATTATTAACATCATTATAATCATTGGTAAAGGCAATAATCACGTTTTCAATTTAAGCAGATACTTTTGCACTCGCACACGCACTAACACACACGCACGCACTTGCATGCACACGCACTCATACAAATACAAAACAAAACAAGCCTCCTAAAAGAAATTGCTGCAACAACAACAACAAAACCTACTCGCAAAACTTGGCACCACAACAAAAACAACTGCGAAGGAAACAAACTGGTAATAAAAAAAAAGAAGATTAAATCTCTTAAGCAGGGAGTTGCAAACTTTTTTTTTTTTTTTGTTTTTTTTTTTTGAAGTGAAAATTAGTGATGTTTGAAAAAACATTATATTTTAAAAAATAAATAAAAGAATGAGGAAAAAAATTTGTAAATTAATTACAAAATTAAATAATTAAAAATAATATTATACAAAATTAATACTTTTTTTTAATAAATAGGTAAAAAAAAATTATATAAAAATTCCAGCATACATTAGTATTCACCTTCAAAGTCTTCTTCACTATAGTACCGACAATTTATTCAAATGAAAATAAATCAAAATTGGAATAAACCCAAAAAAATAAATAAATGAATTCAAGGACAGAGTGCAAAAATTCTACTTACATATATTTTATTTAATTAAATTAAAAATAAATAAAATTACGTTTGTGCGAAAATGAAATAAAATTCATTTTATCGTTAAATTAAGAAATGATGCCACCAGAATTGATGGCAGTCAATCATCGAGCCAATAACAGATGCCGGAAAAAAGGTCGAAGGGGGAAGGAAATCTGTTGGCTCTGAAGAACTTTTAACAAAAATTTAATTACAAATTTATTTAAACCAAAATACAATTAAATAAAGAGGAAAAGCCGAGGAAAATGTTTACAAAAAGAAATGAAAGCAAGTGCATAAATTCATTTTGCAATATATAAAATTTTACGCTAAAGATAATTTGTCGCAAACAACTCCTCAAATATTAAGCAAATAATCTGTAAAAAACTGTCTATATTATTACGGAAAAATTTCCTAAACTTTGAGAAAATGTTCAATGGCAATATGCAAAAATTTTAGACATTTTTTTATAAAAAAAATGTCTCACTTGCATTAATATGTAAAAAAATAAAACTTGTGAGAAATTACAAACAACTTTTTTCTATGTTCTTTATTTGTATATATGTATGTATGTCGATATTTCATATGAGCCACCTTAATCATCAGTAGACTTGGAAACCTTTGAAAGATATTTCCAAGGCGAATTCATAAATGCAGCATAATAATAAATAAAACCAAGGCGAATTCATATCAGGTAAATGCAAGAGCAATAAATTGCAACAGCAATAAACACTGGAAAAAAATATTTTTCAAATGTCAAAGGAAAAATATAAACACAAAAAGGAATTAAAAAAAATGTATAATAAAACTTTACACGAAAAAAAATATTAATTATTTCGTGAAAATGAAGTGTCAGATCATAGAGATTGGGGAGGATTCTGGATCATACCTGCCGCTTAAGCTACAATACACAATTTAAAAAATTGTTTAAAATGTTCTTTTGTAATTTTTTTTTTTTTATTTCATTGACATCTGAAAAAGATTATAATTTAAAAAAAGTCAATTTCGCCTGTTTTGTATTCGACTTGAATAACACATTACAAAAAGAAATATTTGTATATAAAAAAATATTTACAAGAAAAACAAACTTTTAATTACTTTGTGAAACTTTTAACTATTTCATTAAAATTAAAGTCTGTATGATCTGAGCTTGGAAAGGTGAAAATTGCCAGCGGGATTTGGGAGGATTCTACATAAATAAAAAAATATTTCCTTTTTTTCAAGTTTATTTTAATTATTCAATTGACATCTGGCAAAGATAAAAACACACAAAAAAAGTTATATACGCAATCAATTTCACCTGTTATGAATTCATCTTGGATATTTTCAAACATTTAGTTATATCAATTTATTGAATTTTTGATGAACTCTTATAATTTTTTTTAAATTAAATTTTTGGTTTGTACATTTGTACAACGGGTTATAGTTCAGGGTTTTTCTTTCTTAAGTTTTTTTCTTAAGAAAGATTTTTTACAATACAAATCTGCTGTGATCAATAATTTTGATTGAAGAAGACAAGAAAAATAATAATCAAATCTTTAGCTGGGGGACAACTAGCTGTTTCGTAGTCGCTACACTACTCATCAGCACCCACTGGGATTTGAACTCGGGACATGACGTATCATGATCTACTGCTTTAACCACTAAGCCACCGAGCATTTAATTATTTTCTGTCTATATTCATCTCATATTGAATCACATATGCATTTTGTTAATTGCCCACATTGTTTGTACAGCGTTTGCTGTCTCTAAACTAGCGGTATTTATTTTTATTTATTAACATACATATTTTTGTATTTTAATATTCTCCGTACCCAGAGATATAAATATAAATTTATTGAAGTTTCTCTTAATTAATTGCGAAAATTGAGGAAAATTTTGTAGAAAATATTCCCATAAATATTGAAGAAAAAAAAATTTTTTTTAATATTCAACAAAAATGTTGCTTTAATTTTGTCAATATTTTTAATGCCAAAATTATCCAAACTTTTCGGGTTTAATTTTTTTGCTAGCTTTTTCCACAAAAAGTTTGAGCCTCTCTGTCGTATGCAACGACAGTAATAAAAAGAAATATTTTTGTATAACTATAAAAAAGAAAAGCTTTAATTTATTTCCTCCGGCTCAGAGAGTTGTTTATAAATAGAAAGAAAAATCTTAAAATAGCAACAAAGTAAACCTGAAACTATTTGGCTTAAAATAAAACTGGATAAACCAGACAAAAATGCTTAAAATCGCCTCATCAGCGCGACCATAATAACGATCAAGTTCAAAGGAAAGCTGTGGAGGTTGCAGTTTGTGGTAGAAATTAAAATATTTTTGGAAACTAAAAATGTTTAATAAAACCAATTGAAACTAGAATAGCACTTACCTATATCCAAGGGTGTATCGACTTTGCCGGAGACATTTAAAAACTTAACTTCTTTACTTTTGTCACTTTTGTTGAAAAACAAGGGAAAGTCATTTGAGGGTGAAGAAGTGGGTGGAGGCGGGGGCCGTGCAGGTACAGGCGCAGGGCCAGAAGTAGTCGGTAAAATTGGAGATGTGGTTGCGGTTACGATAGTTGCTGATGCGCCATTATTACCTGTTGTTAAACTATTTGCAGCAGCTGGTGTATTTTTATTCTTCACTGTGGCGGGAGGAGGTGGTGGCCCGCCCCACGTATTTGCCCGAAATGAATTAATTTTTTCTAACAATGCCGATCCACTTATATTGGACATAAGAAAACTGGGCATGGCCGTTGAAGCTTGAGGTGCGCCAGCTTGACTGGGATCTGTGGCAGCTGTTGTACACAATTTGCTGATACTCAAGATGAAAGTGATAAAAATGAAATTCGACGAAGTAAAACTGAAACTGATCAACTGTTGGATCTTGCTTTGATAATTGGAGCTGCTGCTAAAAAATTTGCTGAATTTCGGAGCTTCTTCGACGGCTGATTTACTGTTCAAGTTGGTACTGCTACTGCTGCTGCTACTGCAGCCGCTGCCGCTGTAATCCAGATTATCTTCGATTTCAATTGGTTTGAATTCGCTGTTTATATTGTAATTTATTGAATTGAGAATCAATGTTGCCATTTTATGTCAAATAATTTTTTTATATTAATTTTTTTATTTTGTTTATATTATATATTTTTTTTTTAATTTAAACTGAAAACTTTATAGCAGGCTTGAAAAGTAATCACTTCACTTCTTTTGTATAATACAATTGATTCACTTGTTACTGGATTTTTTTAGAGACCAATTTCACTTTAAAAACAAATTTTAAAAGAATAGACTGAAAAGAAAAAATAAAAAAACATTTTGTTAGTAAATTGATTCCTTTTTTTAATTTTTTCTAACTGAAATCTTAATTTCAAAAATTTAAAGCCTGTTCCACGGTCTCGAATGTTAACGTTCGCAAACATTTGGAAACGCAATAAAACAGAGTTTTAACACAAAAATAAATTTATTGTAATCAACTAGCATAATAATTGCTACTTATAATGTTATATTATATAATGCTTGAGCTTAAATGTGCATCGCAGATATTTTCTCTAAAATTATTACAAACGTTAACGTTCGAGATCGTGAAACAGCCCCTAATGTACTATAATAAAGATAATTCTGCTGCAGAAGTTGTAATTCGAAGAGCATGTTCTAAAATCTTAAGCAAGAATATATTAACTTAATCAGTGGGGGAGAGATATTGCATGCTCAAGAACACTAATGTAGGGGGAAGTTCCACATGCTGCAAAACCATTATTTTACATATATAATTACTTGAAATCTTCGATTTTATTCATCAGTCAACAGTTTTATATGTTAAAAACGTTGCTAACTAAATGCAAGAAGCTTTAGCGGAAGGAATGGTTTCGTAGTCATGTGGATGATAATTTTCCAAGTTTAAGAATTTCAAGAAATGAAATAAAACTGCTAAGAAAATTTAGATACTAAAAACCTTTTACTTGAAACTGGTATTTGTGATCAAAGAATCAACTCCAATTAATAGCAAGCGACTGTCTCCCTCTTTTAGATGAGAAAACTTCTTAATATGTGCAAACTACTGACAGCTTTTACCTACATATTGTAAAATACAAAAGGGCCTAATAACAGAAAAGTTTTAAATTGCATTTTTGACTGTTATTATATTACCCCAAAGCAAAACTGTTTTTTATCTCTCCTGTTATAAAAATATGAGCCAATCTATTTTGCAGTTCAGGTGACGATATGATTTTATATAAGTATATATAAATTTGCACACATATGTACACAAATATACATACATATATATACATGCGTGCAATCTTAAATATAAAAATTTTTTGTGTACAAAAATTTCCTAAATGTAAAAATACTCGTCAGCAAAATAGTCGTCTATCAAAATTGCCCAGTCTTGACAAAATATTTAAAAATCAAATACATAATTTATTTTTATTTTTTTTATTTCTAATTTTCTAATGTATTTTGAAAATTAGCAGCAGAGTTTTAAAAGAATTGATTTTTAACCGATTTCAGCTTAACAATAAAATCCATAAATCGATTACAAGGCTCCATTTGGCGCTTAAAATTGGAACGAATATACATATGTATATTTTGTTCAATTGTAAATTAAATTCTGAAAACTAATTTAGTATCATTCTGTTGCTTTGGATTTTGTGTTGATATGCATTTTAGCTACCTATATACAGCTTCAGTTCAGATGAGCGGGTCCAATTCACCTACAACGCATTCTACTATTTCTGCCAAATAGTGCAGTACTAGACTGCCTACATACAATGCCCTTTTAGAAGAAAGCCTGGCAACGACAGACGCGGAAGCACTCTCCACTTTGTCTTTATGCCTACTATTTCTACAGAAGTCTTTAGCTGGAAAATTTAACATCCTCCATGTGAATCTTGCCTGTCAGAACAGCCACTTCAATACGTTGGAGTAGAACCTTCAGGATAATTGTCCTCCTATCATCATAACTGGATCATTTTGGCCTCGGTACTCGAAAGATAACCTCACTAGTCTATTCTGTGCAATCCTAAAAAAATTGGCGCTGCATCTATGTTAAAAAATTTTAACTGAGGTATACAACTTTTAAGAGCGCCTGACTTCTTTACTTTATAATGAAACACTTGTTATACTTTTTTAATATAAACTTATGTGATTTATTTCATTAACTTATTTTAGAAAAACAGAGCGCTTTAAAAATAATTTGTATGTTCTCGTATACGTTTGAAACTTCAATGTCTTTTCTTTTTAAATAAGTGCAAATTCAAACTGTAAGTGAGTTTAAATCAAATTATTAAAGTAAGGAATTCTACCTGCTATTTACAGCTATCAATTTTTACAATTGTAATAAAAATATGAATGTGTTGTTGCTATTTACAGCTACCAATTTTTACAATTGTAATAAAAATATAAATGCATATGCATGTATGTATATATGTATGTGTTGTTAAATAAAAATAATATACAAAAGCAATTTCAAGTAATAAAGAATTTGAATACAACATATGTAAAGCTAGTGTATAATACAAAAAATTTATGTGCGAATGAGTGGAATTAATAAAATTGATACAGACTTTAAAAGATTGAATTCTATTTTGATTTTGCTGCAACAATTCCCTCCTCCGTAAACGAGATCGATGGGTCGAGTTTACTTTCGACTGTTCCGCTTACATCCAACACGGCTAACTTCGCTGCAGGTCGTTGATAAATACCGTTTATGGTTTTAACGGTTGCTCGTCTAACTTGACCATCTTTTGCAAGTATGACGTCAATTACTCTTCCCTTGGGCCAACAGTTTCTTGGTAGGTCGGGGTCCACGATAACGACCACATCTCCAATCTTGATGGGCGGTTGTTTGTTAAACCATTTACTACGTCGCGAGATAACGGGTATATAATCTTTGAGCCATCTACGCCAAAATTGATCGGCAAACTCTTGCGTCTTGTACCACCTGTGTCGGAGATCGATATCATTATTGGCAACTGGTTTGTAACCATCAGAAGAGCCGATAAGTAAGTGATTGGGTGTGATAGCTTGATCATCGCCGCACTCAATAGAAACAAAAGTCAGCGGGCGACTGTTGATCGTAAATTCCGTTTCGCATAGTGCGTTTTTTAAACTTTCATCACTAAATTTCGTCGAAGCACATATGCTATACAAAACGGTTTTGACTGACCTTACTAGCCTTTCCCATGCGCCGCCCATATGTGGCGCACATGGTGGGTTAAATTTCCATTTGATTTGCTCAAAGGCTGTTTTGATTTCGGATAAATCTATGTTTTTTAGCTGGCTGCAAAGGATTTTCTCGGCTGCCTTAAAATTGGTTCCATTATCGGAATAAATTTCCCTAGGAGTTCCGCGTCTCGAAATAAAGTTTCTTATTGACATGATACACGAGCTCGTGTCGAGGCTATGTGCAACTTCTATGTGGATTGCTCGGATGGACAAACATGTAAAAATTACGCCCCATCTCTTCTCATATCTTCTACCAACAGTTACACTTATTGGGCCAAAATAATCCAAACCAACGTAGGTGAATGGACGTTCAAACGCAGCAAGCCTTGCTGATGGTAACGCTGCCATTTGTGGGGTTTGCGGCGTGGCATAATTAATCTTGCACCATTGGCACGTTCGCCGTATTTTACGAAATAGAGTTCGTAATTTCGGGATATGGTATTGACCTTTAATTTCATTCAGTGCAGTTTCATGATTCTGATGATAAAATTTTTCATGAAATTGCTTTACCAATAAAAACGTTATGTGATGGTTAGTTGGCAAAACTACAACGTCCTCATGGTTATTTAAGTATTCTGCTCTTCCTCGGGCTCTTATGACACCATGTTGATCCAGATAAACGCTTAATGAAATTAATTTGCTGTTCTTTTGAACAGGCTTATTGAGAGTCAAATTATTTATTTCGACGCTATATTCTGAGTATTGTGCATATTTGATTAAGAACATTTGTGCCTTTTTTATCATATGGCAGTCTATTTCAACATATTTTTTTATAAATTTATGCCTTACCAATTCCATAAGACGAAAGCAATACAGCATAATAACGGCCATAGCACGGCATAAGCGTCGCCAATCGGAGAAATATTCAACATTTATTTGTAAATGAAAGACATTTTTAATCACCAGAGTGCAGTGTTTAATTTCAATATTGTCTTGTGGTCCAAGGTCAGAACAATTTGGCCATTCACTAGCGTCGGCGTTTAAAAACTGCGGGCCGTTAAACCATATTTCAGTGCTTGATTGAGATGCTACTTTAGTGGCTAGGTCGGCGGGATTTTGCTTTGATGGGACCCATTTCCATTGATTGATGTTAGTATTTTCATGAATTTCGCCAACGCGATGCATGACGAATTGATGAAACCTTTTTGGGTCAATTTTTAACCACCTCAAAACTGTTTTTGAATCGCTCCACCAGAATTGGCTGTCAGTTTTTATTTCGCGAACTTGTAGTATACTTTTCGCCAGCCTCGTACCAAGTACGGCAGCCTGTAACTCGAGCCTAGGGACTGAAAGCGGTTTAAGTGGCGCGACTTTGTTCTTTGCTGCGACCAGAGACACATTAATGACATTGTTTTTCTTGATTCGCAGGTAGCACACAGCAGCATATGCACTTTCGCTAGCATCAACGAATGTATGTAATTGAATTTCATCAGCAGTCGGCATCAATGGAGAGTAACATCGGGGAATTCTTATTAGAGTTATTTTTTCAATAGTGAGTTTCCATTTGTACCACTCTTTTTCTAACGTTCCTGTAAGTTTTTCGTCCCATGTTATTCCGGACCGCCATATTTCCTGGAGAAGTATTTTCAAACCTATAGTGTAGCAAGATGCAAAACCCAAAGGATCGTAAAGAGACATCAGTATTTGCAACGTTTCTCGTTTAGTTGGTGTTAGTGAGTCACCTAACACGTTTCGGCGTAGCCTCGAAAATCTGCAAATGTATCTAAATTCATCATTATTAGCGTCCCAATACAAACCTAATATTTTGGTGGTTGAGCACCAATTCTTCATTGTCTGCTCTGATGAAATGTTCGCGTGAAGTTGTTCAAGGACTGTTTTTGAATTGGACGCCCAGTTGTGCATTTTAAATCCGCCTGCTTCGTGAATTTTTTGTACATTTGTTGCCAATTCTATTGCTTGCTGTTCGTTTGAAGCGCTATCGATGAAGTCATCGACGTAATGATTTTCTTGTATAGCTTGGACCGCTCGAGGATATTTGTTTTTGAAAAATTCTGCATTTTTATCGCGTATGTAGTGGGCAATGCAGGGCGCACAGTTAATACCGAATGTTAATGCGCGCATTACGAAAATGCTCGGCGGCGAGTGTTTATCTCCAGTTTCGCGCCACAGAAAACGTTGCGCATGCATGTCTCCTTCTCTGACATTAATTCTGTGGAACATTTCTGATATGTCGGCACATATAGCAATTTTCCCTATTCGAAATTTCAACAGAATTTCGACAAGCGGCCTTAAAAGATCGGGGCCGACGACCAAAAAATCATTTAGAGACACGCCATTGGATTTTGCAGCAGCATCCCAAACTAGCCGAATTTTTTCGGGCTTATTTGGGTTCAAAACAGTGAATATTGGTAAATACCAAGTTTTCTGGTGATGCATTTTTATCTCTTCTGGTTTAAGCTTAATGGCGTACCCTTTTTGTAAAAGATTATCAATTTGTGATTGAATAATGGTTCTTAAAGATGGGTCTTTGCTGAATTTGTTTTCTAAACAGTTCAAACGACTTAGCGCAAGATTATAACTGTCTGGCAAACATACACTTTGGTTACGCCACAACAAGCCAACTTCGTAGCGGCCTTTTACCTTCTTACAGGTATCTTTTAAAATTGTTAGAGCTTTGCTGTCTTCAGAGGAAAATAGCTGCATCGGCCTACTAGATTCCATATTGAAGTAGTCCTTGACCATCTCATGAAGCTCGTTGTATTTTGGTTGACAGTCACACACATGAATATTAATTGGATATTCCATAGTGCCATTATTGCTGCGGCCTTGCAAGGTCCAACCCAGCCGTGTTTTGGAGGCGATAGGCTGTTGCCATGACCCTTCGCGTATCTTTAGTGGAACCGCCAAATTCCAATTATCAGCACCAATTAATATTGATGGTGTGGCATTACGATAAGACTCTATTGGCAATTTTGCCAGGTACGGGTATCTTTTTGAAATTTCTTCTGCGTCGATTGTCTGAGCGGAAAGTCCCAAGTTGGTAACTGTATGAACTGAGCTCAACTTAAACTTTTTGTTGTTGGCTACGTTTGATATAATAATATCACCTTTTTTGGATTCGCTCTCCATTCGTGTTGTGTCACCTGTCCACTTAAGGCATATGGGATCGCTCTCGCCTGTAAAGCCCAATTCATCAAAAACACTTTCTTCGATGAGACTTACTGCAGATCCTTCATCGAGGAATGCGAATACTTTCTTTGTTTTGTTTGACGAGTGTATATTTACAGGTATTATTCTAAACCATGGTTGCAATTCGCTAAATTGTTTGCTGTGCGCATTTACATTTGAATTTGGCTTTATCTCAGCAGAGTTTGAAGCAGTGCCTGACATTTTGTGAAGCAAAGAATGATGCTTAAATTTGCACTCATCTATGCCACATTCTTTATTGTAAATGCATTTGCGCCTGTGTCTACTCAAACATTGTCTACACAAATGATTCGCTTTTACGAATTCCCATTTATTGTTGAGCGACATGTTCTTAAAAATGTTGCATTGAGCAACTTTGTGACTACCCTTGTTGCATACAATACAAGTAGTACTTACTGCGTGTTTATTAACTTTCGGTTCACTTTTATCTTCTTCGCGCGTGTGCGTATTTATGGAAACAGTAGATTTACTATGTAATTGAGTTACGCTGCTAGCCGCCTCGGCTAAGCTATACAACCAATCGCTAAAGGATTTAACCACTGGAACACGGTCATCTTTATGGCACATCGCCCAGCTCAATTTATGATTATTTGGTAGCTTGTCTACCAGTTCTTTGACAAGCAGCGGGTTATTTAGATGTGAGTACATTTGGCACCCTTCCATTGTGGAGCAAATGTTTTGTACACAAACTGCAAATTCAATTAACATTTCCAATTTATCTTTAATTGGTGGGAACCCTTTGGCTCTGTTAATAGCTCGCTCTAGGATGTGTTCGGGCCTACCGAAGCACATACGTAATGTTCGTAATATTTCAGGCACCATATGAGGTAAAAGCAATTTATTTTTTACCATTTCGCGTGCCTTACCTTTAAGGGCTGATTGTAGCCTAATTAAATTTTCGGCGTCCGTGTAGCCTGCCAACTTTGTGCTGTTTTCAAAGCTGCTAATGAAAAGCGGCCATTCATCTGGGTCGCCGTTGAAGTTCGGAAGCTGTTTCGGAAAGGACTGCCTTGCTGCTAATTGCGCTGGTGTTGGTCCTACGCTTGCCATTGTTGGTAACGTTTGCCCCACATTGGAAGTAAGATTCTGAATGTTTGGAGTAGAAGATTCGTTTGATTCAGATAGAATTTTATATTTTGCTTCCAAGTACTGCTGTCTATATTGCATTTCTTCTTCGAGTCTTTTTAGCTCTAAATTTCGCTGCCTTTTAACGTTGTCAAGATTGCTGTCTACTGTTGAACGCGTAGTTCGACTCTGTACTTGTGGGTAAAACGTTGATGAATGCGAACAATTCACTGAGAAATTTGGTTGTGTAAATGCGGGTATAAATTGGTGGTGGTTGTTTGGCCGAGATACAAGCGGTTGAAACGACATGATGGGTGCTGTGTAAAGTGAAGGGAGTGGCGCCAATGTTTGAAAGGGCGAAAATGAAGTTGTTGTTGCAACGGCTTTTATGATACGTTCATTATTTACAAACGTATGTGCTGGATCAGCCAGTCCTGTGGTAGGGAGTGACAAATCAACTTTCCGATTTATTTCCGGAATATGCAGTGGTGGTCGTTGGTAGTTTCCATCTTGTGCGTTTCCGGTAGTAGGTGTAGACGCATTTGTTACAAAACTTGTGGTGGCTGTAGGTACTGCGCCTCTACAATACTCACAACTCCAGCTTACGTTAGCCACATTTTGATCGACTCCGGCACATTCGAAGTGATACCAATGATCACAAGTGTCGCATTGTACCATATCCTCCGTATCTACTTCGGAGCACTTGTGACAATTATTCTCTGCCATTTTTACCTCTTTTTATGGCCCGTTTGTTCGCGAAGTTTCAATTAAAAACTTTTAAAGAAATATAAATTATTTTTAAAGAAATGTTAAAAAATTTTAACTGAGGTATACAACTTTTAAGAGCGCCTGACTTCTTTACTTTATAATGAAACACTTGTTATACTTTTTTAATATAAACTTATGTGATTTATTTCATTAACTTATTTTAGAAAAACAGAGCGCTTTAAAAATAATTTGTATGTTCTCGTATACGTTTGAAACTTCAATGTCTTTTCTTTTTAAATAAGTGCAAATTCAAACTGTAAGTGAGTTTAAATCAAATTATTAAAGTAAGGAATTCTACCTGCTATTTACAGCTATCAATTTTTACAATTGTAATAAAAATATGAATGTGTTGTTGCTATTTACAGCTACCAATTTTTACAATTGTAATAAAAATATAAATGCATATGCATGTATGTATATATGTATGTGTTGTTAAATAAAAATAATATACAAAAGCAATTTCAAGTAATAAAGAATTTGAATACAACATATGTAAAGCTAGTGTATAATACAAAAAATTTATGTGCGAATGAGTGGAATTAATAAAATTGATACAGACTTTAAAAGATTGAATTCTATTTTGATTTTGCTGCAACAATCTAGTTTTTACAACTTTTAGGAGGGAAACCTACCATTCTTTCTATGCCGTCTTGTTGTATCCGAACCTTGGCCTTTTCCAATTTACACGCTACTATATTAAAGGCAGACTGCGCCCCCTCCCCTCACTATCCAGAAAAGTTCCAGGTTCCAAATTCTTGCTATATAGTTTAGAACTTCACCCGGTGACCAGGTTTTGTTACAGTGTACGGCTAGCCAGTGCACTCTGCTTTCTGGGGCATAGAGTTCCTCGTGTAACTTATGTTGTATGGTACTTCCAAGCCCCTTACCAAGGCTTAATCAACATAATAGCAACCGGCAAAGACCCCGGGAGATTCTTCCACCAACCACGAAATCTCAGAAAGGAGAATTAGTTTCCCTGATAATTACGGTGCATAGCCACCCAGGTGCTGTTGTCTTGCAACAGACACCTATAATGTGAGGAATGAGTATTGATGCTTCGACGAGGGAGTTGGTTAAGGATGATGTAGTGGACTTCGGTCGACCAACTCAGAAGCCTCGTCTTCCATTGAATATCTGGGAAATTGCATACAGGGGAGATTAGAGGGTCCGAGCTCTTCAGCAAGGGGCTTGTCAATTTGGCTACAAACTTATGGAAAAGTTGTAACCTGTATGAGCCGTGCAAGCTACACGAGGGCGCTGGTGAATTGGGAATAGCTCACCCCAAGAATTTGATCCATCATCAGATAAATCAATGATAGATTGCATGTCGCTTACAGATATCCGATATTCACGAACCAACCTGAACTAATCTCTGCTAATGCATTCAATGCAACCGTACTACAAATAGGGATAGTTTGCCCGTACACCCTATAGTACCTCAACCAGCTAGTTGCCTCCATTATAGCCAGAACTGCCGCCTATGTCGCGCTACACTCGCTGTGCAGCCTAGAGCTAATCGTTTCATGATACAGAATGTTAACGATATCCCCACCAACTCCCAAATCCCTATTGTATGAAGATCTCAAACACATCCTCTTAATGATCTATACCAACCAATTTCGAGACCACGTGTGCCAAAATTAAGTCAAATCTTTTGTCGGACAGTAGAGCTGGTGAACAGTAATAAACATTCACCGGAAAGTACTGCATTCTTTCGATGATTGAAGTAGAACCATCTGTCACCCTAATCCACACCACGCTTGCCTTTAGCCCAATCGCCAAAATCACAAACATTTCTTTTACCATAAAATTAGCCGACAGCCAGTGCAACAGTTTCATATCAAAGAAAGGTAAACTATATTTATGTTAAATGATTGATTGGACTTGTTGCGTACGAATGTCAGAAATATTTTTCTTCACAGAAAAAATTGTTCTTTTAAGGATATTTGTTTACAGAAAATTTTTTATGCGGACGTGCATCATTCATTTTAAATTGCCCAGCTACTACTACATTGCTCACTTTTGAGCAAATTGAAAAAAAAAATTGCCAAAATTGTTTACACATCATGAACTACAACGTTAAGCAAACAGCAACATAAAAGCCGAGTAATCAAAAATATAAAAATAATTACAAATACCACATTCAAAAGAAGAAATTACAAAAAAAAAAAAAAAACAGTAATTAAAAATTATTTTTTAGAAAAAATTAATTAACACAAAAAGAAACGTGTTTTGAACAAACGCACAGTGGCCAAATTTGAAAGCGCGTCAAAAATTAATCTGATGTGTTCCCAGAATCGCACAATGTGTGAAAAATTTTAAGAGGCATTTGCTCATTTTTAAAACTAAAATTAAAAAAAGTGATGGGCAGATAGAGAATGCTGAATAAAAGAGTAATAAGTTGCTCTACACTGAAACGAATTTAAAACAACTCCAAAAATATGCCAGTATACAGCAACAAAAATACACTCAAAACGACTGAAAATTTGTCAGATCATATACAAATACAATATAATAGTCGTAGCAAAATACCCGTATATGCATCCATTGTTATACGGTTGTATAAAAGCAGCAAAAAAACGTAGGTGTTTTTTCGAAAAGCTGTGCAGTGAACTCTTACTTCTGTAAAGCAATAACGATAATTTAATTATCTCTGCTGAAATGTAAACAAATCATCAACTGAATCTACGTATAGCTTCGTGGATTGCACGAAGCTTTTTACAGTGTACATGTGAAAGCACCGCAGCAGCAAAATTTTGTATCCTATAGTCGCGAGATTATGAAATTAAGAATTTGGTCACCTCTGATTTCTTTAGAAATATATAAGTATATGGTTTTTCATTTATAAACGTCATAAATTTTTTCTATAAGAATTAAAACGTTAATATTCATGCATACACGTAGAAAAAAAATATATGGTTGAAGTGACAATATTCTATTTTATTATAGTAGGTAACCATAGAATTTATTGAAGTTATTATATTAGTGTTGCACTCAACCATATTATACTAATAAACCTTATTTATAGTACCATATTTCTACACATTGCTTCAATTAAAGAACCATACTAAAATTGCGAAAAACCATATTTTTGTCATAATTAAGTGCATAAATATATACAAATGATAATAAATAAAAAACTAGATATAGTTCGAAAAAATTAATCGGCTTGTATCTTGATGGACTGAAAAATTTTCTGTTTAATATCGAAGTATCTATTAGCTATAATAAAACAAAAATATTTATTAAGGACTTCGTCTGAGATTGAAATATGTAATCATATTAATCATATATAATCATCATGTTTGGATGCAACATAGTATGGTAGATCACAACAATAGTATGAATGACCACAAAAGTTTTAACGCGTGTGGCAATAGTATAATTGGTTACAGTTATAACATGGTTGGATGGAGACATGGTTGACCACGCCATAGTATTTTAGATATCATACTTAATATTAATAAACTAACTTTTTGATTACCGCTATCGCTTAAAATGTTCCTTTTTTTATATAAAAAAAAATTTAATTTTTTTCTTTAAACTACTTCCAAAGAAATTAACTGAAAGAAAATTACGAGTATAATATACTTTATATAGTTTATTGTATAAACTTAGTATCGTTGTATATGCTAAAGGCAAACTTTTTGTTATTGGATGTGAGAGAAGCTAATTCGAAAAATGGTTCAAACCTGGCTTTCGCCAAGAATTAAAATTAATTTAAACCAAAATACATAAATACTATTATTGCATTCATATATATTGCATATCTTGAAATCTATAGACTGTAACGATAGAATTACAGTCGTGCGAACAATGATATATTTTTTGGAGAAACAAACTATGATTGAAATGATAATACCTACACTGTTTTTAACAATAATACACAATCAAACAATTGAGTTTTTTTATTCACTATTTTAGCTTATAACATTGATACCAATAAAAAATTATAAATAGCTTGCTTTCTATGTTTCCCAGCTATCTATATGCCGACATTTCATAAAATATGACATGAGAATATCTTTCAAATATTTTAGGATTAGGGTAGCTCGTAAGAAATGTCGACATATAGATAGCTGGGAAACATAGAAAGCAAGCTATTTATAATTTTTTAATAATACACAATGTTGTAGCATATCTACCAGTGGTGTTGTAACCAAATCTAAAACTGCCGTTTCTTTGCGTGTACATATTCATATTTGTATGTATGTACATCGGAGAGACGTTATGTACGAATTTTGCTTTAACTCACTTTAAATGTTCTTTTTTCAAAAATTTTTATGTTTTTCCTGTTTTTCTTAATACTTTCACATAATCCCACTGTAAATCTTAAAACTGTATGCAAAAACAGCAATCAGAGAAAAACAACAACATTTCATTACTCGTATAATAAGTAACATTATTTTTTGTGGCCAAGAGCAGAGAGCATATTTTTGTTTTTTTTTTATTATTATTATTATTGGTTATCTACGACACATTTTAGTGACGTATTAATGAGTTAGATCAATTTGTATTTGTTGTTGGGCTTGATGATGTGGGGAGTAACATAACGATTTTACAAAAACAAACCGGCACAATGAGTTAATGCAAAACAAAACACCTTGAAAAGGAAAAACAATAACTCCGTATATATATATTCAAACAAATCGTATTGTTTGTGGTTAAAATACAACAATGAGTAAGACTCCGGCGAGAGGTAAAAATAAAATTTATTTTTTTTTTGTGTGTACATATGTAGGTAATGTAAAAAAACGGCATAATGACACCATTTACAAATTAACTACAAAAGAAAGAGGTATGTGTGCTGTCTAATTTAGCAAGATAGTCATTTAGATATGTATATGTATGTACGTATGTACCTATGTTCATGTTTTAGTTAAAAGAATGGAGAGAAAAAAGGAATGATCGAGGTAGATAACATTTTCCCAAAGTGAAAAAGGTGGAATATACATATGTATATATAATTGCATATTTATGTATGTACGTTTACCAAACACTGCACATAAACAGGCATTAAAAATGAACACGTGGTTTTTAAAACAGCCTAAAATTGTTGTTAACAGTTACATACATATACATATGTATATATGTACATATTTATGTACATATAAATCTAGGTATTTCTTCTTATCCACAAACACAAATATGTATGCACATATACATATATACATAAATGCATCTTACGTACATGTTTATACATACATATGTGCATATTTATATATTACGTGTTTTTTTATGCTTACTTTTATTTTATTTAAAATTGCGTTTTGAAAATAAATACACACAAAAACAATAAATGACCGAAAAAGAAACACCAAAAATTTTAATTTAATTTCTTTTTTTTAACAGAAAGCATTGAACTAAACGAATTTTAGATATATTTTTCACTATTTCTCTTTTTTGCTTCTTTTGACGTAAAAGAAAAACGGTATTTGAACGCGTACCGGCGGTTTGTTTCAAGACACGAGACGCACAACAATCGACTGACTAATCGTTCATTTATTTTCTTAAAATTTGTCTAAAAAGCTAAAAACACTATAAAAGTTGGCTCTTCTTTTATGTGTATGTATGTATGTTTGTATGTACATATGCCTTTCAATTAAAATATACAAACATACATATGTACTCCGTACATACTACGAGTATATTCTCAACTATGTATCCAAATACAAAAAATTTAACATCGACTCTTTTTTTTGTAAGGTTTCTTAAAGTTATAATTTTAGTGCGCTCTTAAATTAAGTTTTATTACTAAACAAAAACAACAACTAATTAATGAACGTTAAATGATGAATAATCTTTAAGTGTTTATTGTTGACTGACGATTGTAGCTGATAACAAGTTCTCATGTCACTAGAGAACACAAATATGTACATACACACACACACACACACATACATGCACGTTATATGTACCTGCGTTTTTAACTTATTCGAAATCAGTCCGAGAATCAAAAGCTACAATACGATATTAACAGACACGTATCATAATGTGTGTACTTGATGTATGCGAGTGCATGATCGGCCCCCTACATTAACAACAAACACTCGTTATAATACTCAATAAGTGAGTGTTATTGTTTATTTTTAAGACTGTCACATTTTGTTTGGCGCTCTCTTTTAGGTACTACTGTTAATCTTACTGCATGCCAAATTGGAGTTACCAGACAATGACAACGACAAACAAAACATTCCTAGAGGCAGCGCGATAATTTATTAATAAATAAATTTTTATTTTTAAAAAACCTATATATTATTGAACACTAAAACTCAACTTTAATAAAATAACATACCTGAATGGTAAAAAAGATTTAAACAGTTGCCTTTCTTAAGTGTCAAAGAATTATTCCACAAAACAATAAAAAAAATTGTTGCAGCTTTTCATGTTCAGATTTTTATTTTTTACAATATAAGATCAAAATATATAAATAACTTAGTAAATAAATAACTTCCTCACGCAAATACCTGTTCAGAAAACCTTGTTCTGGGCCTTTTTCAAAGACTTTCTTTCGTGAGAATTGACTCCAAATTAAATTAAAAATGCACCATAAAACTTATTACATCTCTCAGAAATAAACAACTAAGTGTTACTTCTCACTAAAAGTCACAACCATTGGATGCATGTAAATAATATAAATTATAGGCTAAATTGTTAGTGTTATAGCCTAAACTGTAACTAAACGAATGCTTGCCGTAAGTTAGAAGAAATATAATACATATTTATTTTTTTATATAAGTAGATGACATCAATCTTTAAATTTTTAAAAATCTTCATAGTACCCAAGGCACATTTAATAGGTGGCAGACTTTTTTTTTTTTTATATTGGACCAGTACTCAGGGGATGATCCCTACATATGCAATGCATTGTACCAGAACTAGGAAAATAGGTTGTGAGGAGGGGGAAAGAGGGAGTAGTGTTTGTGAACATTTGACTTGAACCTTCCAACGTTATAACAGACAGAAAACACGTCTGCAGGCAACTTATTCCACACACGAAGCGTACGGCTGAAAAACGAATTCTCTCTGTAATGCGTAGTACGATTCCCCGGGGAATCGACCACAAATGGGTGAGCTCTGGACGATGAACGCGTGCTACGTAAAAATGTGCGCGTTCAGGGAACAAGATCCTTAATCTCGTCAGAGCAAAATCCATTGTAGTATCGATAGAACAGAGTAACGCATCCCACACTGCGTCGATGCTCAAGTGAGTCAATAGAGTTGGATACCCTACTGTCGAGTAACCCCAAAATAGACATTGAGGCACCGGCCCAAACATGAGAGTTGAATTACAATAAATACAACACCAAAAAAAAAAAAAATTCACAAGTATTTTGTTGGTAGAATTTAGGAAAAGTTGTCAAAATATAAAAAAAATAATAAAGCTGCTTTGATAGTACCAAACAATAATAATTCTACTTTGAAGTTCGAGTACAAGTAATTTGAAGTCAATTCAAATTCAAGTTTTTGTGTTCTACATATTAATTTATTTTACTCTATTTTATTTTTATTTTTTGTTGTTGAATTCCCAAGTTCTTGAAATTACTTTTACGCAAAAAGAAGCAGTTCAAAACTACATGTAAATTTGTATTTAATTTGAAATACAAATGTTCAATAAATAAATTTTTATAATACATGACATAGAAATTGTATATATTCAGAAGGGAAAATAGGATTATACTTATTTAATTTTATTTATTATTATTATAATTTTATTTTTTTTTCTTCATAATTAAAAACGCTTGGCGATATCATCTCTTACGAAAAATTAAATTAAATTTTTGGTTCAGGATCGTACTATTTATCTCTGAATTTGTCCATATTTTATTTTCGAATGAGGAAATGAAACGTACTTCCATTTTCACATAACTTTAAAAGTGAAAAATTTTGTTTTCAAATTGTTTCTACTTCTATCGTTCTTCCAATTTTCAGGAACACGTCTGAAATGCTTGATTTTTATTAGGAAAAGTTGCTCGAATTTCGGACGGATGTATGAAAAATTATTCTATTTGACAATAACATTAATAAATTGTGCATTAGAATAATTGCGGACTTGAATCATACTTGAGAAGCTTAAATTGTCGAACGAATTTCTGAGCTAAACTTAATTTTTCCCGCAATCATAAAAAGTATTCTAGCGAGCGATGTTTGCTTACAAAAATATCATATAATAATGCAACTACGATCTAGTGAGTAATACATTGGCAACATGCTTATAAGTTATAATGATTATAACTAAAAATTCTGTAGCGTTGTATGGTCCATTTGGCCTTCTTTTCAGTCAAAAAAAAAAAAAAAAAAAAACAAAAACTAAATCTATTAAAATCATTTAAATATGGCAACATTTTTATTATTTTGAACCAACATTGTTTTTACTTTTTAACCATTTCATTTTTTCTTTTGTAGATGTTTTATTTTGCCGGTCTCTATTATTGAACCTTAATTCAAGAGAATTCCCGTCTCCCGAAATGCACTAAAGAGTTTTCATAACGTTCTCTTAGGCTGCATGCACTTACCATCTGGTTGTGTGGCGTGATTGTTTCGGCTCAAACATGTTTGCTGATTTGGATTGAAACGACAAAAATATAAATTAACAAAACAACTGGCAGGAAACTTTATTTTGCAAAAGATCAGTCGAGTCAACAATATCAAATATAAAATTATCAGGAAATTTTTCAACAAAAAAAAAAACTCCCAACAAGAATAATTAACAAGGTCAACAAGCACGAAAAATGAACGAAAGAGAGAAAGAGAGAGGAGTTTTTAACAAGTACTATTTACTTATATACTCGTATGCATTTACATATGTATATTTTTTAATTACAATGCAAATTGTGCATAATATTTTTTGCACAGCAAATTCTTGAAAAAAAAGTACCTTTTAATTATATGTTTGAAGCAGGTTATATCGCTCCTTTATTGCAACATAGTCATATCTCAAACAGTGAGCTTTTCGAATTGACAATGCAGAATTGTTAACAGTACTATCTTTTATATTGTGCCAAAAATCAATTCAAATTACTTTTAAAATGTTTGCTTTAAGAGATATTATCTTAAAATATTTTATAAAACTTGTATGGAAACTAAAAATTTGAAAAGCGTTTTTCTCGAAACAAGCTTTTTTGCGTTATGACTATGTTGCAATAAAGGAGCGATATGATTGTGATCTGGTGGATTTGTAGTATAAATTAATTTGCAAAATAATTTATATATGAGGATCCCTCAGACTACCTTTTAGAAGTAATATTTATTCTTCCCTGCTATTAGAAGAATACCTTTATCGCAAACTATACAATTTTCTCTCCACTTCTTCTATGAAAAGCTCTGTTGAAGAGTTGATCACTCCTATCTATCTATCATTCTTGAATCTTCAAAGAAATTTGTGACCACTCCAGCGAATGAACAATATTATTATTATTCACTGCTATCAAAAATATTGACGCACAAAAGAAAAATATACCCGCAGCGCTAGCTTCTTTTGATAGTTCGTTTAACTTCAGTTCTGATATACTTATACTGGCCTCTAGAGAACTCCACCCAGTATTCTAAGCCGAGTGATTTTTCAAAACAAATGACAATTACAATTTTAAATATCAGAATAAAAAAAATTCAATTATATTATACTTTTCCGTGCTCTGCTTAAACTATGGCGGCATTTACATACGAGTATATCATAATTTGAAGTCATATCTTTTTTTACAATAGCCCGATTCACAATCTTGTGCATTTGACAATCATTCACAAATACAAAATGAATTGTTAATTGTTTTTGAAAAAGCTGTAAAATCATATTAAAGTCGTGCCTTTTTGTGGCTGTTGTTCGTTTGTAACTTTTTATTTCTGTTGTTAATATGTATGTAATAATGTTATCACTTTATACAAGTGCGAATGAGAGTAAAGGGAAATTGAAAACAAAAGTCAGAAGTTAGAAAGCATGTATTTTTCCTCATTATCACAATTTTCTAGTATATTAAAAAAAAGCACGGACCTCCTTTTACGCATGACTTTAAATCATTATATAAATTAAGGCTATGAATACATTTATATGATGATTCAAAGCCATGTCTTTTTCGCATTTTCGATTAAAGCTGCTACCAAAACAAAACATTTTTACGATGCTTTTAGGACAAGGTAAAACTTAATAAGTTAATATGAAAGGTCGACGATTTTATTCATTGAATGAATTTTTAAGACAATGTACCGCAAGTGAGTTTTGTATCTATTTACCCATAAATAGAAAACTATTTTAAATTTTGTTATTAAATTGAAATTTTGACCTAAGCTTGAGGTCAGTTTTGCTTTTTATATAAAAAATGTCTTAATTAATTTATTCTTCGATATTTCGTCTTCTTCAGGAAAATTTTTTTCGGTTTTGTGTATAAAATCAAAAATATTTGAAAACATACTGAAAACAATTTTTCCTGAAGAAGTCTTCCGAAGGAAAACGAAATATTGAAGAATAAATTAACTAAAATATTTTTTATATAAAAAAACTGACCTCAAGCTTAAATCATGTTGATTTCAGCTTGATTTAATTTATAAAAAGAAGGTCAAAAAATTAGAATCAAGATAAAATACGTATACAAAACATTGTTTTATAGAATATTATTTAAAAGGGAATATTATTTAAAAGGGATTGCCTGAATGTGGTAAATTTGTTTTAATTAATTTTTGCAGAACTATATAAATTTTTTCACAGCAGGTTTTTTATAAATATCTCAGAAAATAACATTAATTTAATACGAAGACAATATCACTTTTTAAATCACTAAAACTTACTATAAACTTTTTAAGATTGTAAGTGTATAAAAAAGCACTAGCTTAGCGTATTTTTTTAAAAAGACGCTGAGGCGAAAAAATGCGGATTTCTAGGTATTGAAAAGCGCTCAATCTAGCGCGAAAGGCGCTAAATTGGCAACCGTGGTAGTGAGATGAGTTCTTTAGAAAATTCTATGCAGCTTTTTATTATGTACGTATCTACCAACTTACACTAACTTGTGGTATTTTTGCCAGAAGTAGCGCTTAACGATGGTATCGATAGTTTTTCTTGCAACTATCGGAAATATCGATGGGGATGACTATCGATTGGTTTGCAGCTCTACCACGAACTTATGAGTTTTGGACAATGAAAGCGTATTACGTAAAAAGGCTCGAGCAAAATGCCGCAGCTTGAACAAAATTTTACAGTAGTTTATTGAAAAATAAAGTTTGATGGCATCAACATTGCATTTAAAGTTACTGCGCGGGAAATTGAAAAAGTCACGGAGTTACCACCATCTGTTATATGTGCCCAGATATTACATACGTTGACACTCCACAAATTGAGATTTAGCTTTACCAGACTTGTAATTGTATATATCTGAACGTTTTTTGCGTGGCTTAATTAACGTTTGTTTATTTGCAAAAAAAAAGCTGTTTTTTGTTTGTTTGAAACAGCTGTTAGTGCAAATAAAATTTCAATATAAAAAACTCAAAATATCGAATTTAATTAAAATATTTTTTATATAAAAAACAAAACTGACCTCAAGCTTAAAGAACATTTCAATTTAGTTTAAAAAAAACTCAAATTTTAATCAAACCTTTGTCAACCTGATCTTGATAATTTGAACTAAAATTAATTTAAACTTTTGATTATTTATTTCAGGCCCTTTGAATTTTAAATTATTGAGAGGCGACTGTATAAATTAACTTGAGCTTAAAATATTTAACTTTTCTTAAATTTCATTAGCGAATCATTCTCGACATGATGCTTTAGCAATTTACTCAAAAACTCATTTATCTTGAAATATTTAAAATAAATGATTACGGAAGTGAAGGTTTTCAAAAACACGTTTAAGGCAAAACGATTGCAGCCCAAAAAACAGCACGAGTAAATTTTACCAGCGACAGCTATAAACTGTTTAAACAAAATTGCAAACTTAACAGAGACAGCTAAATGGAAAAAACTCACGGTTGAATAACGTTGATAACGGACCTTAAGCCGTAAATCACTGCTTGCGATATCATTCTGCAAAAAAAAAAAAGAAATACTTTTCGCCATTATTATACACGTGCAGTAAAATTTACAACCTTTTTTTCTAAGTTTTTGGGCAAATAAATTTGTTGGCAAAGAACTTAATCAAAACTATTTACTATTGATTTGAAATGACTAGAAATTGTTAAGCAGCGATGCAACAGCGCTGTTGGCTGCAGTGTGTGTCGCACAAAAATCCCGCGTTATGTTTTGGCTTTTATTTCGATGGCGTATAATAATTGAATTTGAAATATTATTGCTGATAACTATGACATGATTAGACCGTAGGCAAATAAAGGAAATATCTATAAAATCGCATTCAAGTGGGCACTTTAACAGACGAATAATAAGTAAGCAATAAAGCGATAAACGATATGCGTCTGAAATAACCAGTAGCCAAAAATACCATTGATATATTTTCGCCATATTTTAGTGGCCGCCACAAATTTGAAAGATAAGTTCAGGTACTTGAAATATTTGTTTGCATAAACAAACAGCGATGCGCTTTGATAAATGAACACGAGTTGTGGTGTATGCGTCAGGTGCAGATGGCAGTTTGACATTCGAGTGTTGAAATCAAAACACTCAATTAACTAAACTTGCACATAATTTACATACAAAATGCGCACATTAAATATGAAATGAAAAGCAATAAATGTCGTATTTATTGTTGTAATAAATCAAATAATGTTCAAACAGTATTGATGAATATTTCAAAAGAAAAAATATGGCAGAAAAATATAATAGAGCCTGAAATAATAAAGACCCGCATAAGTGTTACGAGGTTAGATTTATTATTGTTTAACATATCGCACCCTAAATACATGTTTATTAAAGATTTTTCGAGTTAGTTAATAAACTAAAATTACGTGGACAAAGTACCGCCGGCCTTTTTTTTTCTCGGCATAAGAACTATGCGACGAATCGAAGCTCGGCAACACTAGTGACGCTTTTTTGGATTATGTGAAGGGTTTTTCTTACAACAGTTTTTATTTTCGAAATTGCCGGCATTCGGCTTTTCCAAAATTTGTTGCGTTGGTATAATAGACCAACTTGCCAAAGGTTACGAACATTTTCGATAATATAGCATTCAATACTAGGCGATTATTCACTTTTATTGCGGCTGGCGATTTTATAAGAAGCCTACAGAAATTTTCTAACCGCTTAAAAATAGATTATATTGCCCACTTTAATTAATTACAAAACTTTCATAGTCACAATCACGATAAGGGTATCTCCGACACTCCAAAAAATAAAATTGAAAGGGGAAATAAATTTAAAAATTTTTAAATCGCTTAAAAGATATATCAGTGAAATTTTCTATCAATCAAGCGATTTAGGTCTTTAATGAATGATAAAGCTGTCAACTGCTGTTTTTATAATAGCTCATAAATTTTCCAACATATATTTAACAAAATTTTTACATGTTTATATATGAACATTTGTTTATTTTTATTGAACTTGAATTTTAACGCGTGTATTTCTAAAAATAACATTTTCAAATATCTCAAAGGCATATTAGAATTATTTATATTTTGCTAAAATATAGCATATAAATTTTAACACACCTCACGATTTATTTTGATTATACGAGTATGCTAGCAATTCTCTTATGTTTATAAGTTCTTTGTTACACTGTCAATTAAAAAATAGTTTTATTTGCTTATTTTATGCTTAAAATAATATTTCACTTTATTCTCGATTTTTATTGCACTACTTAACGATACAAACGTTTATTTACAACTGATCTTTAATGGTTTGTTTAGTAGTTTTGTTCGTTGGTTCTTCTTAGAAATTTATTACATTGCTTCTTTGCATAAACAATTGTTATTGCAGCCACTCGTTTGCTCTTTAATGTATCGATACATATTTATAGGAAAATAAATTGTACATACATAGATCTCTTTTATTATTGTTATAACGGAGAGGGTGATAAAAGAGCATTCATCATCATCATCTTCCTCTTTAATTACAGAAGAATTAAAAAAAACCAAACACAAATTGTCGCACTTGTATTTTATTTTGTCCTTCATACTAAATTGAGTTGATTTATTTTACTCTTTCTCTTTCAATTGTTGTTTACAGTTTTGTGTTGGTTTGAGAGTATGTATGGCGCCTTTTTTCTCATCACTATTTCAAGTGGATTTTAATTAAAGGAAATTAATCATTTGTTGTTGTTTTCTTAAGATCTATTTCATTCATGGGAAATTTAATGTTTCATTTGTATGAATAAGTTCTTTCTTGTGAAAATTTCAGCAAACAAAATTAATTAATTAATGGTTAAATGGCGCGATTTGACAAAAGATTAAATTACAATTAGGGCGAGCCGCAAAAGTAATAGAGCAATAAACTTATTTAGAATAAAAAATAATAATATATACATACATGTATATGTATATGTACATGGTCTGATCAAAAAATAACCGTTATTTTCAAATTTCGTGAGTTACGTATGTTCGATTTTCCCATTTTTTTCTATTATGTTTTTGACAGATAAAAATGTTATTCATGATTTGATGTACTCCTAGATTTTTTACTAAATTTACTAAATTTTGAGCAAAAACAACATCGCATGGACATCGCTCAGGTACGGTTAAACATCGTTAACAACGATCCAGATTTCCTGAAAAAGGTCATAACTGATGACGAATCATGGGTGTATGGCTATGACATTGAAATAAAAGGTCAATCATCCCAATGGAAGCGTCCAGAAGAGCCAAGATCGAAAAAAGCATGCCAAGTTCGGTCAAATGAGAAGGTTTTGCTCACCTTTTTCTTCAACTGCAATGGCGTGGTGCATCATGAAAGCGTTTTGCTGAAGATTAGAAAAAGCACTGGCATAAATGTATTATATGCTTCAAAGGCAACAAGATTGATTATTGATGAATAAAAAAATACTTTTTAAAAAAATTTAAAATAACCATTATTTTTTGATCAGCGCTCGTATATGTATCTCTGCAGATATTGTACATAAGTATATTTTATAAATTATTTATAATATCGGTATTCATTAGTCACTGCTGTACGTAAATACAAATATTTTCTGGTTAGTTGGTTTCTTTAAAGTGACTAACGTTTGCCGTTAGTTTTATTAAGATACTTTGATACATATGTATGTGTATTTGCAGATTATTTTTTACAAGAATTTGCAAATCTTACTTGTGCTGGAAAGTCCAAAAAAGGCATGTGTCAACGCAAGGATGATTTTAATTCCATAAAGCAAAAGCATAGTTGCAAAGATTCATTCAATTTAAAATTTGAAACAATTTCATTCCACTCTGAAAACTTCATTCCAAATGGAGCAGTAAGTCTGCAGTTCACTACAGGTTAGTCCAAAATTGCGTTGAGTGGGGTTTTAAAAATTAAATAATATTTACATTTACTAATGTAACAAAAGGTATGGACAATAGTTCAATTAAATAACTCCCATTTTCAGCTTCGCAATGGTAATATTTTTTCAAAACTTTAGGCGAAAGCGCTTGAATTACTGCAACAATATTGTTTCGGGTTTGTTCACATGTGTTTGATCCATCAAGTAGGCCCAAAGAAAATAGCCAGCTGCTGACAAATCTGGCAACAGTGATGGTTAATTCATTTATGATTTTTTGGAAATTATTCGGTCTCGGCTGAAAACGGGAGTCATTGCAAAATTTTAAAGTCTAAAAAGAAGAATATATATATATATATATATATATATATATATATATATATATATATATATATATATATATATATATATATATATATATATATATATATATATATATATATATATATATATATATATATATATATATATATATATATATATATATATATATATATATATATATATATATATATATATATACATTTATTTATTTATTTATATATTTATGTTTATTTATACGAGCTTTTAATATTTGTAGGAATATCTTTCAAAAATTTTCTAAATCTAATGATGATTAGGGTAGCTCCATTGAAATGTCGACATAAAGGTAGCTACATACAAACATAAAAAAAGCTGTTTATAATTTATAGATTGGTAGAATTGGTATAATTTTTTTTCTTTTGTTAAATAAAGTTCTTAAAGAAAAATCTTTTTATATAAAAAGAATTAATAAATTAATTAAAATCTTTCAATTCATTTTAAAGTTTTTAATTTCCACTCCCCTCTATCAACTTGCCGTTTAATCATTCACGTTATTTGACAAAAATTTGCACTCCACTTTTGTTCAATTCCTGCCGTTCAATTGAATATTTCCAAACACTTTCACTTTTAAAGCAAAAAACAACAATTAGAAATGCTGACCCACCAGTGATGGCAAATTGTTTTTTTTTAATTTTCAGTCCCATAAAAAGAAAACAAAAAGTTCTTCAAATTATTCTTGCTGACTTTGGCGCGCACGTTTATTTTTTTATTTTTTTAACGAACAAACAGGACATTAACAACAACAAAAACAACGAGTGATAAATATTTGCGCGATAAAAAGGACTCGTGATAATAGAAATCCGTTCAATTGTACTGGTATTGTTTAAGTGAAATAAATGAATGAACGAACCAACGAACAAATGAATGAATGTGTGGATGGATGGATGAAGCAAACAACTGAATTGTTTCACAATTTTTAAATGAATGCGCGCTCGTTGTAGATGTAAAAATGTCAGGGAATAGAATAATAACAACAGCAGCAACAAAAATATCGAAAAAATCTTAACGGACTAATAATGGTCTAATGCACAAAAAAGATGTATAAGACAACAACACAAGACACACAGCCGTAAAATTACGCCAGTATCGGCAGCAAGCAGCATTTACTTGAATCGCACGAAACGGCAAAGTGAACATGTGGAGCAGAAAAAAAGTCACAACAACAACAGCCACAACAAAATAAACACAAAATCCTACGTCACATTAAAGAAAGAAAAGAAATAATAAAAATAAAACAAATACGTACATAGTATGTATGTACGAGTATGTTTGTGTGTATCAGGATACAAACACAAGCGACTGATTTCATGTACAAGTTAATGGCTTAAGGCTTGTGACACTCGCTCGCTCATTTACCATTGTTGTTCGTGCTCCTGTCGCGGCAACTGCGGTAACTGAGACAGAGGCTGTTATTGATAATGTTTTTCCATCGTCAGCTGAGTGACACTGCTGTAGTGTTGTTATTGTTATTAGTGTTGTTGTCATTGTTCTTTTAATTCATACATATGTTTATTTTATTTCCTTGACAAAAACTATACCACACCAACTATGAAATATTGTTCATATGTATGTGTGTACGAGTATGAATATAGAACATAATAAAAATAGACCAGTCTAGATAATGTACTGTCAAGAAGCCACCGGCCAAAGAAAATAAAATTCTTATAGAATAACAAATCGAACAGCCATAAACAATACATTCATCCTCTGCCTGACGCACCTTCTTAAGGAACTTCCCAAACAAACTCACACACACACACACACACACACACACTTATCGTGCACACAGTAATGGCAAAAACAATTTGCAAAGAAACTGTTGTGTGCAATGCACTGGCACTACACTAAGAGAAAAAGCTTCATTCCATGTATGAATTTCGTGATTAAATTAATGATTTTTATCATTAATAACGAGCTAATGAAGCAATTCATGTCATTAATGAAAAAAGATTCACTGCATTATGAATTATAAAATATTAAGCAGAATGAAAATAGTTCATTAAATTTATGAAGTTAATTCTTAATACAATGAAAATATATCATTAATAGCCTGACACATATTCATAGCAATAATGAAACATTTTCATTAGAGATATGAAAATAAATCGTTGGTTTAATGTGTTTTGTTCACTAATTCTATGGCAAAACTTCATTATTATTATGAACACTTTTCATATATCTATGAAATAAAATCACTGATTTAATGCCTCATTTCATGTATTAAATGACAATCCATCGTTGAAGCAACGAAACAATTATCATTCAGTTAATGAAATAATATCATAATCATCCCTGTCGTGAAAAAAATTTGATTATTTTATTCCCATAAAATTTTGATTTCCCAAGTAGGGGAATTCGCTATCATGAATATCATGGGAACGTTTGAATTGCTATCAATATGTAGTGAAAACATAAATACAAAGTAAAAATTATTGAAAATTTACATTAAGCTTTTACCATTTGCAAATTTAGTCATCAAACAATAAAATGAAAAAGAACTGGTAACCTACAAAACTCTCTGCTTAATAATCTCTTTCTTCTTCAACCCTATTTTATGCTTAAGCAAATTTGTATGTATGCACATGAGCTTCAATTTAAAGAGAGTGAGAAGTAGCACTCGCACAAATTATATAAGTACATGTGTAGGTGTATGGATATAACAATGCGTTTATTGCTTAAACTTAAGCTCACTGCTTTAAAATTAAAAAAAAAGAATGAAATTTGCCATGACAACGAGTAAGAAATGAATGAAGATGTTCATGTTATTCATTATTCCATGTCATAGGATTTTTCATTATTTACAAAAATTGTATAAATAATTGTTTTTTATGATTTAACTAATATTACTTAACGTGGTTATATATTTAAATGCAATATGTAATGACATCCGATATTGTTAAATCTCGTGTATCAAAATATATGCGAAAAATTAAATTTCATAAAATAAATGTATAGTTCTTCATCCATAAAATGAACACATCAAAATGAAATAAATTTTGAAGAGAGCGAATTCATTCAGGAATTGAAATTTTTCATTCCATTAATGAAAAAAATCATTAATACCATGAAAAATTATTAATGAACCAGTTTCATAGCCAGAACGAATAACTTTTCTTTTAGTGTACGTCATAACACAGTGGTTTCAAACGCTGTAAAAATGAAAATAGTAATACAATGCTCTTGAGTCATAACTTTAGTCATCAAGGATTTTAAAGCCACTTTTAATTAGAATTACTGCTTTTAACCAGCAGAGTCTACTGGGAATATCATGAAAGTGTTTTTGATCGTTGACAAGTTCATTTTTAATCGTAGAAGACCGCTTGCAAGCGACTAACTGTTACATGAGTTAATACTTTTACAAGATTCTCACTCAACACAGTAGAATATGATTATGGTAATCGTAGAGAAAATCGTTTGAGACTCGTTTGGATATTATCTTACATCTCATAAAGAACTCAGCCGTCTAATTCATTGTGTATGCAATATTACAGACAGTCAATTTAAGCCAAGACTTATCAGACATTAAGCAATTTACTCGCCTAACTATCACTACTCGTTCCTTACATTACATGTATCTGTTGCAAGACAACAGCACCTTGGGAGGCTATGCACCATAGTTAGCAGGGACGCTAATTCCCTTTCCTGCTAAGGCGGGGATGGTCTATAAGCAGAACCTCCCGGGGGCTTTGCCGATCCCTGTTCTGCCAATTAACCTTTGGTAAGGCTTTCGGAAGTCCAACACAACAGAAGTCATGTGGTTTCCTAGAGTTTTATTAGCTACAACTAAGCGAGAATCTAATTCTCTATGCCCCAGAAAGCAGAGTGCTCTGGTTAGATGTACCCCAAGGGAAAATCTGCTTTTTGCGAAAAGGTATGTTAGAACAGGTGTGAAAACGATTTCCGTGAGTACCACCACAACCCTAGGTGATCTTACCACCGGGTAAATACAATGCGTCCACCAACACCATGAGTACTAATTCAATCTCATGTTGTTTAGACATGATCTTCCTCTTGAGTTGCAATGCAACTTCTCACCGAGTTCAAATGAACTCTCCACGCAACACAACCACGCAAACACAACCACCTCTATACTCACTGAAGAACCACACCATAATTGGTTAGAAACAAGCCCACGGACTACTACCAGTAGTTCCCTAAACGGCTCGGGGACTGGTAGCCCACGTATGTTAGAATATTAGAAAGTTGATATTTGTGTCATAATTAACAATACTATGACGTAGTCAACCACATTTTCAGTTAACTATGTTATAGTTGTGTCTAACCATACTATGGTCACAGCCATAAAAATGTTAATGACCAAACATGTTGTTGCTGTGAAGACCGTTGTACTTCAAAATATTAAAATCTAAACATTATCGAAAGAACACAAGAAAATTGTTTGTACCTCCATCTTTTTTTCAAAACTATTTTTCAATTAGTACCACTGTGACTGGCGGGAAAATGTCGCCTTATTGCCAATGTGTTAATATGTGTTTGCGTGTGTGTGAATTTCAATTGCAGGGCGAATATTTGTAACAAACGATTAAATTTAATTGTAACACACACTTACAGAGAAGAGAACAAAACAGAGGAATGGAAACAATACAATAAAGTACATATACACTCAAAGCAAGTTCAAAGTCAAATAAAAATCTCACATAGAGCACAGTGGAGTGCAATGATCAAAAATGTTCCAGTGTCCAACCATCATTAAATTTTTCACTTACTACTTACAGATTGGAAGCACATGTACAGGGTGTGTTTTTAGAGTTGTGGAAAATTAAATTTTTATAAAACATATAATAAAATACATAGGTATATTTTTAATATCAATCAATACGCTTTATGGATGGGAAATTTTATGACATTAATAAGTACGTGTGCGTAGGGGGCACATTTTGAAAAGTCAATTTTCACGTTTTTTACCATTGACGTTAAATTCTGACCATCTTCGTTTTTTAAGACTTCTGACCAATAACTGCACCAGCTTATAAAGCGCACGAAGGACCTAATAATGTTTCGGCAAGCTTGTGGATTATACTCACTCCAAATTCAATTCGTTCATCTTCACTTGTCAACAAAAAAAGTGTTAATTTCACATAAAAAATCTTAAAATGTTTCGCTTTTGTCTTTTCTGACAAATTGTTCAGTCCAGGTACACATATATACATATATATATATATATTTTATATATAAAAAAAATTTAATTCAACAAAATTTCCTTTCACGGTTATAAATATCAGGTTGTTCCAGAACGAGTGCAAATAGGAACTCCGAATTTTGCCATGTTTCCCGATGGCCGATGGTAGAGTACTCGGTCAACAGTCTCGAGGTCGCAGATTCGGTTGCCGCCAAAGACTCCAGGTGTTACTACAGACACGCAAAAAGCTTCACCTCAAAAAATGTAAACAATACATTTGACGTAAATGGCTTACTATATTGCCAGTAGCAAAAAATTGTCATATGCCGTAGCGCTGCCACCTTGTAGACGTTAATGCACCTTGGTAATTAGTAATCAATCTTTAATGCCAGTTTAACGATTTTATCGCTATTATATTTATGTAACGATTTTGGTCAAAAAAGTTCATAGCACAAAAATAACTCTCTAATTTAAGTTACTCATTTCAGGATAAAATCAAGGATGTTTTATGTTGAAATATAGGTAATATCGTCTAATTGTTAACCACTGTTCTGCATTAAATATAAAAATATATTCGTGCACACATACATACACATAAAATAAAGCAAATAATACCAAAATCACATACCGATAATATTTCTAACAGAATTCACAATTTTATTGTTAATGATATTTCTTTTTTGGCTGTTTTGCGAGCACCAGGCAGGCTTTTGTAACGTATGTACTTATATTCGTTGATGGTGGTGACGACGAGGATGAATGAAGTTGATAGAAATGTTGGCATTGCAAACAACATCATCGCTATTTTGCTCGGATATCTCTGCAAAATGTTAAAACAACATAAACAGAACATCTTCAAACGATTGTAACGCTTCAACGGGGACGTTTTAAAATTGCCATTGTTGGAGACTTGAAATTATTTCTGCTTACGTCTTGGTTGGTAGCCGCCAGTGCTGCTGCTGCTGCTGACAGTTGCATGCCACCGAGCTGCGTCAAAATCATTTGCGATTTGTAGTCATTGAAGCGTTAACATACGGTTTTTGTCTGTTGCAAAATAAAACTAAATTTCTGTGAGAAAAAGAATATCATCAACAACAAAAACTAAAGTCTATGTATAATACATATGTACGTATGTATGTCCATCGACAGAGAATTATAATGAAGTTTTATTAAAATAAAACTAGATATCTGTTCACAGATTTCACAATCATCATACACGGAGTTAGACAAAGAGTCAGCCAGTCAGTCAGTCAGTCAGCCAGTCATTCATACATGACCTAAACTCACCCATGACAAAAGGCATCTTATCATGACATTTTTATGTTTAAGTGTGCTCGTATGTGTGTGAGTGAGAGTGTGAGTGTGAGTGGTTTTTGTGTGGTTTGCCCAATCCTTTCTTTGTTCGCTCATACTACTACCGTTTAGTGTCATATTCATTACGCTTCTTTTTTTTGCAGAGTTTTTACGTACGATTATGTCACAAATAAAACAAACAAATCCTTTATTTTGTCAAAATATTATGACAAGTAGCTTAGAAAATTAAAAAATGGAGATGAAAACGATGAACTATCCCACGTCTCGCATTCCAAATGAGACCAACTCAATTGAAAATTGTACTGAAAATGTTTCAATGCAGTTCTCAATGTTACTATGCGTATTTTATATTTCTTGTACAAGAACGGTGGGATTTCTTCGTGAGCTGACCACTGAGAGATCGTGCGATTGTATTACCTTAGCCAAATAAGGCTTAAGATTCCTCAAAGGCAACATAACCCAATTTTTGCAAATTTTTGAATATTAAGGCCAAAATTTTTAACTTTCTTTCTTCAATTTTGTTTTTCTTGTATTTTGTTGCAATTATGTTCATAAATTGTATTATTTTCATATTATTTCTTAAAAAATGGATCTGATCTTGCCGTCAGATCTTCAACAAATATGACTTCATCTAGTCATATTGAAGGTACATATAACCGGTACTGAATTATTTATGCGCCAGAGTCATGGAAAATTAAAAGTTACGAATGCACATTGCCCAGCAAAGCCCGTGGCAGACATTCTCCCCCCGATACGGCTTAGAACCAAATAATACACTTTTTATTCGGTGTGTGCTACCGAATAACAAATTGTGTGTTACATTTAAAGAAAAGAAATGTTTAACCCCCGTTTATCTACTATACAGGGTGTCACAGAACTCTACCTTAAACTAAAACAGGGTGACAGGATTGATTGTAACCATCATGAGAAAAATCAGAAAAAGATCTATCCCACGTAGTTTGAAAATTATTAGCATTACAGAAAATACTAGAAATTCGATCAAACTGTAACCATTTTTCGACTATTAATTTTTATTGTTTTTGTTCATTTAAACTTTGGAACCGTAACCTTAAATAACGTTTCTAGAACTACAGTTAAAAATAATGTTACAATTGCCCCAAGTTTTCTAGAACTAGGGCTGTTGACTTTCAAAGGCCCTCTTTCAAAAAAAATGTACTAAAGTATCTTGGCAAGTGCCACTAATAGTTCGAGCATTTAATGACGATTGTAAAATGGTGCTATACTTGTTAGCTTCACACTAATAAAAGAAGGAGTAAAAAAATGAAAACCTTAAGTAACCCGATTTTGCTAACCCATTTATTTTACTCAGTTCAAATGCTTTTTATGCGCCCAAGCTCTTGGTAGGTTCTTAATTTTGCGGCAAAATGATGAGAGAGGTGGATAGAGGGCATGCTTGCCATGAGCAAGCGAGACAGATAGTGACGCCATGCAATGAAACTTTATAGCATGTTCACACGAAGGCTTATATTCGAGGTTCGCTCTCTCATTAGTGTTTCGCGACCCAATCTTGATTGAACATGATGCGCCATACAAAATTTTGAGAGCGAACCAATATGGTTCATTTTGAATCTTGTTGCCAACCATACAAAAACCACTATCATCTCCAAATTTGTTAATATATTATCGCTAGTTTATCTGAACTACCTTAAAAAAAACTGCATAAAAATACAAAACAGATTATTAATAATGTGTAGAATCAAAAGAAACACATTGAACATATAAAACTTGGATTTTAACAAAAATTTAAAAAAGAAATAATGAAAGGTTTGTGCAAAATATATAAATATCACTGTGGAGCAAAAACCGACCATCTGAACACCTAGTTTCGCAATCGTAGTTCAAAGCGCGAACTAAGTGTTTCATATTTTAATATAAAAAATAACGATAACTTTTGTATAGAAGAGTTATAGATAGTCTGTAAAAAGGTTAACGATAAATTTACTATTCTAAGCATATATTGTCGATAACCCTACTTTTTTTGTGATCGATAACTTAAAACACAAAAAATGTAACCGATATTTTTACTTATATATAAATAAATAATCGGTAACTTTATTTTTCTCCACAAAATTAATGGATACCTTTGCTTTTCTACTGGAAGGCTTTACTAACTTTACTTTTCTATGTGAAAGCGATCGATAACTTTTCTACAATACGTAAAAATTGGTGATAAGGCAGCATATTTATAGAAAATTTATAGCTCACAGTATCAGATTAAGGTCATTTGCAATGCGGAGCTGGAAAAATTGTATTTTACTTAAAGCCCTGCCCCTTCCCCCTCCCCCCCGGATACGCTCCATATTTTAATGTTAAAATTATTTCTAACCGTTTATATACAATATTGTGCGGAAATAGTTTTTTCAGTTTCAAATTGTTGTAGAGTTGGTGCCATTTTTCTTTTTTCCTTCCCCACAAAACTTTCAATTGGCTGCCGACTGTCAAGCATGACTGCAAACGTCATTATGTTTGTCAACAGCATCATTTGGTTCATTACATTCGCACTCAAAGGTTCGCATGCAGCAAACACATCAAAGTCTAGTGCGCATATCATTTGTGACAGGCCTTTTTGTTTTTTCGTTTGTTGACTGTCTGAATTACCACCTGTCTGTCTGACTGACAACTGTCTCAATAAGAAACCGACGAATTGATTGCACTGTTGTACTCGATTTATTTTTATAAAAAGAGTTTTGTAGTGGTTAAAGTTGGTTTGTTATGTAATAGACTTGTACATACATATCTACGTTTATTTAAAAAAGATAATGAAAAAATTAACTACTAATATTGTTACCATTCAAAAAATACAAAACTTTTATTTTTTATGCTTCCTAGCTGTTTATATGTCGAAACTTCATAGGATCTAACCTAAGCATTAGCAACTTGAAAACTTTTGAAAAATATTTTCAGGCATTTAACAATTTTAATTCCTGATCCTATTTGCTTTGATCTTTATTTAATTCAATACTTGCAATAAATGTCTTCAGCTCAACGTCCTTTTTGTTTTTTTTTTAAAGAATTTTAATGTATTTTTCAATATTTCGTCTTTTTCGGAAGACTTCTTCAGGAAAATTTGTTTGTTTGTGTGATAAATTCAAATATTTTTACTGAAATGTTTGTGTTATATAATTTTAAGCAATTCTATATAAACATTAGTAAATGCCTTGCGAGCGAGGCCGGGGCGGTCTGCTAGTTTTTTATAAAAAATCTTTGCACACAAAGATATTTTACAGTCTATCATCAGACAAAATTTTCATGCAAATTTAAAATAAAATCGTACCATAAATTTGTTTAATTAAAGCAGATAGATAAAATATTTTATCAAAAAATTATAAACAGCTTGTTTTCTATGCTTCCCAGCTGTCTATATGTTGACATTTCATAATGAGCTACCCTAATCATCAGTATATATTGAACATTCTTTAAATATATTCTCAAACATTCAACTTTATATCCCAACAATCGAAATAACTTATTGAGAATTTAAAAAGATTACTGAGAATTTAAACAGAAAAACAAAAAAAGCTTTTCCATTTATACACGTCTCTACCTTTCTTTGCACCTTAATGTTCATAATTTTTTGATTGGTATCAATGTTAGAAGCTGATATATTGAACAAAACTCAATTATTTTAAAATATTTTATCGTACGATATTTTTAAGCCGCCTAAGGCTAATATTTTTATAGAATATTTTTCAACAGACAAAATTGTGTGGAGATATATTTCTATCAGACAAAATTTGTCATGGAAATTTGTTTTTGTCAGACAAGAGCTTGGGATATACTCGTATTTCCATCATACAATATTTTTTCATAATAGCTCTATTCACAGTCTCGTGCAAATGGTATTGCATCATTGTATTTGCAAAAAGGTTAAGCATATTTGTACTCTATACTAACAAAATACACAGCAATGCACTTGCTAGTCTTATGTGTATATGCAATACTGAAAACCTATAGTTTTTATTTGCTCTACTTATGCACAAGTTAATTGCAAATCGACAGCTGACAATCTTTGATTCAAGCCAATCACCGCTTACTTGCCGTCGCTCATCCCGCATTCAAATAACTCCAATCGATGTCTTTATCTAACTTAAAATTGCTTTTTCTATTAAAAAGTCCACCAACTGCTCCTTAAAACTTTTTTTCGACATATTTATTTTTGGCAAAAATTTTAGTAAATTATTTTCTACTCTAATTATCAATCAGCTGTGAATTTCGTGCTTTGCAAAAAGTAGTGCAAACTTAACCAACATAGGTGGTTCACAATTGATAGCATATATTTGCAACTGCGTGAATTTGCAATCACAAATGCACAACATTGTGAATAGAGCTAATATCAAAGAGCGTTATACAAAGTCTTTCGTGAGACAAAATTGTTTAAGGAAAGCCTTGCATTTGTTAATATTTTTCGTAAACTTTATGCTGCTGTTTAATTTTTGTCAAGCATTCTAGCAATTTCCATCCACCGGATATTTTTCAATTGAAGTTGATTAAATTTAACGCATTTGTTGGCCCATAACTAATTGCTGCACAACCGTTGAAACAATTAGAAAACTGTTGCCAAAATTTATCCTTAAAAAAGAAAATAGAAAAATTTTATCTCTGATTTTTGTTTTTAAAAATTTTTTTGTTTCAACTGTTTGCTTTTGTATCAGTGTCAATAAGACCCTCATGATATGTGGCATTTGGATACAAACGCCATTTTTTGCGTTTTTGTGTGAGTGTCTTTCCAAGGATAACAATAGAGAATCACTAACGAATTAAATATGGGGAACATAAAACCAACAAAATTTCACAGGAAACGTTTATAACAAACTGAAAGTTTTGTTTAAAAATAGAAAAAAGTTTAAAATTTGTTAAAGGAATTTTGTGGAATGATTTAGCAAAGGGTTTATTGTGGTTAGTGAAGGGTTTCGCAGGCTCGGAATGTTGTAGAGTGCCAGCATATTATCTGCGTGCTGTTCGTTCATTTATTCACTCATTGAATCCTCTCATTGTTTTGGGTTACTGCTGTTCCCATCCCTGTCACTATTGTGCTTGCAAATGCATGAAAACAACAACTTTTTAAACGGTGTTAGTGGTCGCTTAAATCTATTTTTGTTTGTTTTTGTTCTTGTCTCTTCATATGTCACAAGTATTTGCAACGGTATTTATTCATGTGTGGGTGAGCGAGAAAAAAGTTCTCTATTTGCCAATACAAGTATTTTCAAGCTTAAATATGGTAAAATCATGATGGTGCTACTCGGTTTATATTAAAAAATAACACTTTTTGGATTAATTTTTGGGAGAAAGAGATTGAAAGGCGACGCTTTACTTTTTCAAACAAAACACAAAAATGGACAACACACTGTTTTAGAAAAAGTACAAACAAAATGGTGAACTTCATTCATCTAACGGATATGAAAAATCAACGGCTTGTTAACATTTGCTATGAAGAGTTTTAGAAACAAAAAAACAAACTAAAACTTTTAAAAACGAAACAAGACAAATTTCATCCTCAAAAAGGATTAGAAAGTATTAAAATCGCCGATGGCATGAGTGGGAAGGAAATGCTTCAAGCGTGCTGGCCGTGTTGAGGTTGCAGGAAGTAAAAATCAAATTGTTTACCATTTTATTAAAAAGTGTACATCAAGCTGTTAATATTGTTCCCTGCCCGACGGCAAACATGTTTATAGTCATTGATTTCTCACTCAAGTCATTGGTTGGTTGCGAGCAAAAACAAATAAACATTTTTCTTGGTTGGTCTCTTGGCCATATGTTGCCAAAAACAAAAAACAAAATATTAAAGACAAGCAGATTACAGGAAAAAACAAACGGTTTCTGGGTACGAGTGTCTACATGTTCATAATTTGATGATTGTTATTTTAGTTTTGGGTTTTTTTTTCGGCTCTTATTCTCCGGATAGATGAGTTGTTGCTGCTTATATACATATATGTATATATGTAAGTATATTTCTTAAGTAAAATCCGTTACCCTTCAAATCGAGCAGTGGCGTAAAATTGTATAGTTTTTATAATATTTCTTTCTGCCTTTTTCGCTTTTGGCAATTGTTAAAGGTTATTGGCTTATTTACTCGTTATATTTATTAAGGTGTTTACGATTTTCGTTTGCCAAGAAAAATAAATCAAACATGAAAACGCCATTGAACGGTATTTTGATAATTTTGTATGACTTCCAAAAATCGAAAGAGAAAAAAAAGCGAAAAGTAAACACTTGTGTCAGTAGAATTTATGTTTGGTCGTTTAATCGCTGATAGAATTGAAGCATTTAGGAAATATACTTTTAGTAACAAAACATGAAAACATATTTTTAGCCTAACTTTTGTTTAGGAAAAAAAGAGTAAAATAGCACAAAATTAAAAAAATTTATAAACAGCTTGTTTTTTATGTTGCTTTAATGTTATATTATTATTAAGTTTTTTATTCGCTATTTAAGCTTCTAATATTAATACCAATAAAAAAAATGTTAGAGACGTTTATAAATAGAAAAGCTTGTTTTTTGTGTTTTGACGGATATTATTAGAGCATTTTTCTTTTTAAATTCTCAGCAATTTATTTGAATTGTTGGGATATAAAGTTGAATTTTTGAGAATATCTTTCAAAAATTTCCAAAGTCTACTGATGATTAGGGTAGTTCCTATGAAATGTCGACATATAGATAGCTGGGAAACATAGAAAACAAGCTGTTTATAATTTTTTTACTGGTATAAATGTTAGAAGCTTAAATAGCGAATAAAAAACTTAATTGTTTGAATTTTTGTTCTCTGCTTTTCGATACTTTCAAAAAGCAAATTGTAGCAACCAACGGTTGTTTATTTGTTTGAAAGGTGTAAAGAAATGTTAGAGACGTTTAGAAATAGAAAAGCTTGTTTTTTGTGTTTTGACGGATATTATTAGAGCATTTTTCTTTTTAAATTCTCAGCAATTTATTTGAATTGTTGGGATATAAAGTTGAATGTTTGAGAATATCTTTCAAAAATTTCCAAAGTCTACTGATGATTAGGGTAGTTCCTATGAAATGTCGACATATAGATAGCTGGGAAACATAGAAAACAAGCTATTTATAATTTTTTATTGGTGTTATATTATTATTTTAATATTTGTAAGAAAAATTTTTAGTTCCAAATAAAATTTCAATACGTTTAGTTATAACACGGGTTGCATGTTTTTGTGAATTCAAATTCTTACGTTTAGGAAATATTATCGATAAACTTTTGCGTGGGAAAATTATCGAAAAATTTACATTTCTATACAATTTAATTTTTCTGTTAAAACAAATTATCCATAACTTACACCTTTAAAAATTTTAGCGATATTTTTACTTATCTATAAATAAATAATCGATTCGTAGAAAATTAATCGATAATTTACTCATACAATTACTGAATAACTTTGATTTTCTAAAGGAAGGTAGTTAATATAGTTTCTTTTACATGTGAAAGCAATCGATAACTTCTCTACAATACATAATGCCATGTTTAGACAGTGATATGAAAAATTTGTTTCGCTCTCTGAACTACCGTTGCGACACTAGGTGTTCAGATGGTCGATTTTGCTTCACACTGATGTTTACTTCTTTTGTGCAAACATTTCACTACTACTTTTTTCTTATAGGTTAGTTAAATTTTCTCTAGATATGTATATAATCGAAAACTTCACTTTTCCATAGAAAACTTTGTGTGGAGTTATCAATAACTCCTTTGTTACACAAAATTAATAATAACTTCGCATTAATGTAGAAATATTATTATCAACAAAAATTATTTTACTTTTGGAAAAGCTACCTATAATTTTTCTTTTTTGTAGAAAAATAATCGAGAACTTTCCTCTAGAAATTAATTGATAGTTTTACTTTTTTATGGAAAGTTTTTCGATAACTATATATTTTCATACAAAAATAATCTATAATCCAGCTTGCTTATTACTAAATTGTTTTCCTTAAATATAACCGATCGTTTAACTCTTCTACTGAAAAGTATTTTTTGATAATGTTATTTCCTAGAGTAAACTTTTGCATAGAAAAGTTATCGGGAACTTTGATGGTTCATACATAATTTATCGATAATATCTGTAAAAAAATAGCGGTAACTTTAGTTTTACTTCCAAAAATGTAAACGATATCTTTTTTTATTAGTAGAAAACCAATTGATAGCTTTAATTTTCCTAGGTGAAAAACTAGTCTTTCTTTAAAAGAGTTATAGGTTGTTTTTTTTTTTTAGCTTAGTGGTAATCGATAACGTTACTTTTCCATAAAAATTTAATTTTTATATTGTAATATCTTTTCTTCTGCAGAAACCTTTAGGCTTAGCAGGCTGCCAGCCATTGGAAAGAAAGCTACCGAGAACTTTGATGGTTCATACATAATTTATCGATAATATCTGTAAAAAAGAATATCGGTAGCGTTATGTTTACTTCCGAAAATGTAAACGATAACTTTTATTATTTTTGGAAAACCAATCGATAACTTTAATTTCCCTAGGCGAAAAGCTAGCCTTTCTTTAAAAGAGTTATCGGTTGTTTTATTTTTCTTTCGTAAGGTAATCGATAACTTTACTTTTCCATACAAAATTTAATTTTTATATTGTAATATTTTGTCTTCTATAGAAACCTTTAGGATTAGCAAGCTGCCAGCCATTGAAAAGCCAGCCCACTTGGGTCCAATTTGCTCCTGTTTTATTGATAGAAACCTTTATTTTTCTATAAAAAATTCACCGATAACTTTACTTCGCTATAAAAGATTCTATAGAAACGTTAACTTGCTATAGAACATAATTTGCCCACTTTTCTTCTTTTTTTTCTAATAATAGCTAATACTTTTCCATCGAAACATGAGCTTTAATAATGATTTTTCCCATTAATTGTCTATAGAAAACTTGCGGATGAAGATATTGAAGACCTCTATGATATATCGTCTAAGTTTTAAAATATTTTTCATGTTGCCTTAATCCGCTCCTACTTAATCTACTATTCCTCCGTTTATAATAATGAACTTTTGTAAATATAAACAAAGTTTATATTGTTTTTTCCTTCTCACAAGATAACAATGTTGTTTTTTTCACAAACACAAAGCTTCAAAATAAACGTAAAACATGACATAACTTTTCTTTGATATCCGGCAAAATTTATGAAATTCAAACGACACTATTCACTCTTGAACACTTTATCATTTCCACACCAAAGTGAAACAAATGACAACGAAAATCTTTTTTTTTTCGAAAGACTACAGTAACAAAATTAAGTGTAACAAACTTACAAGAAACATTTTAATGCAAGAATGTCTCAAAAGCCAAACAGACACAGTACGACAAACAGGGGTAATCTCATCAATAAATTAGAAGCAAAAAAAAAAGTAACAGCTTTTTTGAAGGAATGGGGAAGGGAGTTTAAAATGAAAGCAAACATCTTGTGATGAAGGGAAAAATCAGGAATTTTATAGCAGTTCAAAAGACAGCTACTCTATGTTGAAAACAACTATAATAACAATAACAAAGAACATAAATAAGTACATATACATACATACTTACATATGAGAAAGAGCAATACACGAATGCAATAATAATGAAGTTAATCAGGCGCACATAATGCGATTTAGAGAAGGTGTCACAGTGCGGGTGTGTGGGTGTGTTTGCGAGAGGGTAGAAAGAGAATGTAAAATCAATGACATCGATGATGAGGTTAATGCTGGAAAAATTTGTGATGATGACATGGGAAAATTTCCTACAGTTTTACACTAGCGGCCGCAGAAAAGTACATGTAATCCAACTTTTTGTACACGCAAAGGAAAAATAGTTTGAAATATGCTTACCGTATCGTTAGTATATACTCTATAACATAACTATTATTTACTTTACTAGGTACTGAATAAGTGTACAACTTTGCTTCTGCCATCCTTTTTACGAAATTCGAGGCTTTATTGTAAAAAAAAGCGTTACCGATATAGTTCATACAAAATAAAACTTTTTGTCTAGCATTGGCTGGACTTAGGCCCAGTTTTTGACTGCATATTTGAATACAAAATTAGTTAATTTTCATTTAAATTTAAGTTGTATTTAAATGCAAGTTCAGGATATCACTATTAAATTATTGTTCTTATTTAAATGCGATGAAAGTGTGGCAGCTCTACTTTAATTTCAAATAACTATTATGGAAAGTTTTCCATAGAACAGCTGTTTGTAAGTGGAAGAATAGAAAAATTATAAAAATAAAGAAAAATATTAAATTTATTAACGGCATAGAAAAACTTAACAATTTTATTTTACGCTAAGTTATTTTTAATAAATTATTATACTGTGGTGTTGTTCAGTGCAAAATTAGCAACTAATTTTCGAATATCTTCTGCAGGCAATAGCTCGTATGTGTGCTTTATTTACCTTGTTTGCACTAATACAAATGCAAGCACACAAAAACCATATCGCTCCTTTATTGCAACATATTCATATCTCAAAAAATGTGCTTTTCGAGTTAACAATGTAGAATTGTTAACAGTACTACCATTTATATTGTGCCAAAAATTTATTCAAATTACTTTTAAACTGTTTCCTTTAGGAGATATTTCCTCAAAAAATTTGCTAAGACTTGTATGAATACTAAAAATTTTAAATGCGTTTTTCTCGAAACAAGCTTTTTTGCGATATGACTATGTTGCAATAAAGGAGCGATATGGACTATGAGAAAATAAACTTAAATGAAGAAGTTTGGGCATATAAGTTTAGTCCAAATTTTTAGTGAAAAACTGATTTTCGTATTTAAGTGGAACTTAAAGCTAAATAACATTTAAATACGAACTCAAAAACTGGGCCTTAGTTTTTTGTGTTCAGTACTAAGATTTGAATACTTATTGTTAGTTTACATTGTGAAGATTCAATAAATAAATAAAAGGTAAAATAACCCACAGCACAAAATTATATACAATCCAGTTAGCCAGACGGGCAAAACCCAGACATATCAACGCCTCTACCCAGCGTAGGACATCCCAGTTGCAGCTGTCAACTAAAGGAGTCAACCAAGATGTAGCTGTATGTATTCATAACTATTGAAGTATGTAAATTAACTATATTTAATCTTTAGCAATTTCTTTTTCATAATTCTATATTTTAAGAGAGATACATACCAAAATTTCATTTCCAATGTACATTCTATATATTTCCTTTTTGCAAATTAGTCATTTCTATAAATTAATCTAATCTCTACCTGTTAACCCAGCAAACAATCTGGAACTACATGCAGTGCATAATATGTTTAACTAAAACTAGACTTATTCTATGATTACATATGTACACTTACCCTATTTTTAAACTGCACTCACCTTATATGAGTACGAGTATATATGCTGATATTATCATACTTACTTACCTTAATGATATAATTTGAATAAAATGTTTTCTAAAACTATGAGTTTGAACTAAATTTAGTTCTTTTTTTGAAGTGTAGATCAAACAGTGAAGTAGAAACGACATAAAAGGGTTAGCCGTAAATAAGGGATGCAAACGGTTACCATTGGCATGATCTAATGGATCATTAGGAGGGAGAAGTGCATCCCAGGGTCCTTAATATCTAGTCACTTTACATTTCGAGTTTAAAAATTTCAGTTGAATCATTTTCTGAATTCTTTTCAGCCATGTCACTTAAAGTCCATGTTACACTATCATACACAATCGTGCGATCTACAAAATAAAGCATGTGTGCTGAAAAAGTACGAAAATGCAACCGTGCAACAGACTTTTTGACAAATCGTGCGATTTGAAAAATTTTATGAAACTTTTCAAAACATTATTGTTTCTGTGCGATCAGTGTGATATATATTGTTAAAAATATAAGAATATTGTTGGTGCCTCAAGAAAAAAATTTTAGTAATGTAAAATTATTATATTAATAAGAGTTTTTAATTGTTTTATGGTTTATATAAATTATTTCAATCATACTTGTGTAATAGTGTGGCCTACAACGCCATTTTGAAACAATTTTTTCAAGTCGGCCAGACTTTTGAAACAGTTTCCTCTGAATGAATCGTACGATCGTGTGGGATAGTGAATCAGGGCCTTAATTGCTGTAATTTTGAGTTGTTTGTGTGGCATCTTCTTTTTTTTTTTTGTAGTGGCTTGTCTATTTTTTATGCTAAGGCGGCGATAAATCTTTAAGTTGGGCAAAAAAAAACTTGACGCTGATCTGCGAACCAGAAAAAACATTGTGCATTATGGTTGGATTACCCTTTGTTGTAACAAAATTGCTCCAGAATACAGTATAGTTATTCATATATTAATGGCGTTCTAAATATAACAATATAAATATAACATATTAAAATGTATAATATTTAAATCTAACAATATAATATAATATTATTCTCAGCATTAATCATATAATTCAACAATAGTATGTTGCCCTTAAACTATTTATATACTTATTTATTTCATTCATTATCTTAACCATATATTTTACTCTACGTGTATGTACCTATATGCCCAAATCGAAAGTGCTAAAAGCCCTATTTAACAAAAATTGATAATCGAGACTTTGGGATTATTCTGGTCTATTACGTGCCAGAGCAGCTGCAATACGAATGCAGTTTAAGCAAAGAGCATATTGGTTAAATGTTTTGTTTGATTTAGTGCTATTAAATACATATGTATAATAGCACCAAAAGACTTTTTGAATGTTCTATGATTAAGTATTTTTGTAACTAGAGTCTGTAGTTGTTTTATATTACAAATACAAATACTCAGAATCCATAGCAAAGTTTTTTTTTTTTTCAATTGTGTCAGAACACGAGTTACGCCTTTTTGAAAATGTTTTCTCCTCCTTCAGTAGTATGTGCTAATGAATGTATGAATGTATGTAAGTATTGAGCGGATTGTTTTTACTTTTAACATAATTATTTATTTATTTAAATTTTAAAAACATTTGTATGATTAGTTTTTCACATCAAGTAACTCTCCCTCTCTCTCTCTCTCTCTTTCTCTCACCCGCTCTTTATCTATCTCTGTTTCTCTTTTAACATTGACATTTGTTTGACAATTATAGCCGTTCGTTAGTCAAGTCAAGTAATGTTTTCTTTTAAGCCATATTGACAAATTGTTACTTTTTACCTTAGAGCTAAAAAAGGCAATAACAAAAGATGTCCTACAAACCCACAACTCTGTTTGTGTGTATTTCTTGTACCAAAACTATTTTTTTACCTCTTGTGTTGTTTTATTTCAGTGTCAATTGTTTGTGTTGCCGCCAGTGATGTTGGAGTATCAGTTTTTGTTGTTTGTCTTGTCATAAAATACGACTTTTATTATTCCATCTTCTCTTGAAAATTCATGGTAGTCAACGTTGCCAGAATGAAGAATTCACCTTAATTTTAAGGATTTTACAATTTAGATAAGATTTCATGGTTAATTTCTAAAAATTAATTTACGAGTAGTATTATAATAAATGCGTGAACTATGAAGATTTTTCGACAAAAATTAATAGTATTTTAATAAACAATCTGCATGTTTATATTGGCTGGCTTTTTTAAAGTCTCGCAACTTTAAATTGGTCACACCGCTTTTTTTGACAAAACATCGAACAACAGATAGTTGTGTTTTGTATTTAGTTTGGCTTGAAATATTATTATGGGTAGATTTATATCAGGACAACGCTTGCAAATGGGCTGAATTTATATTAAATTTCCCTTGAAATTTTTGTTCTCTAAGGAAACCCAGTTTTTAATGAATCGGTACGTAAAAAAGCAGAATTGACGCATTTGAAGTAGTTGGGTTATTGACAATCATATAAATGATATTCTAATATTAATGCAAGATTTGCATTTGTTACCGTTAGTGCAGTAAAGTGGGCAACCTTAAAGAACTACAATTTGACAGCTGGCAGTTTAGCGTTAGTAAAAATGGAGCGTTACATAACAGAACAGTGTGCCTTCATTATTGAACAATGTTTCAAAAATAATGAAAGTTTGATGGCCGCAGTTCAAATTAAATCATCCTAAGCTGTGAAGCACACTTTTACCTTCATGGCTTTGTTAATCGCCAAAATTACCGTTTTTGGGGTTCTACAGAACAATATGTGATTGTCAAATAAGAAATGCATCCACAAAGTGTTACGGGTTTTTGCAGATTTTGTTTTGTTTTGTTTGAAAATGAGACTGGTCAAGTAGTGACTATTATTGGTTATCGATACATTATGGTAACACATTTTTTTCTGCCGATGTGACGAATACTCGTATGTGGTTTCAACAAGACCACATAACATAACGTGAAATAATTCAATTACTACATGGGACATGTAGTGTAGTGTAGTGTAGTGTAGTGTAGTGTAGTGTAGTGTAGTGTAGTGTAGTGTAGTGTAGTGTAGTGTAGTGTAGTGTAGTGTAGTGTAGTGTAGTCTAGTGTAGTGTAGTGTAGTGTAGTGTAGTGTAGTGTAGTGTAGTGTAGTGTAGTGTAGTGTAGTGTAGTGTAGTGTAGTGTAGTGTAGTGTAGTGTAGTGTAGTGTAGTGTAGTGTAGTGTAGTGTAGTGTAGTGTAGTGTAGTGTAGTGTAGTGTAGTGTAGTATAGTGTAGTGTAGTGTAGTGTAGTGTAGTGTAGTGTAAAACCATTTTCAGATTTTCTTTCCTAAAATTAAGATTTTTTTTTCGATAAAAATTACTGGTACCACTGATTGTAGCCAATCAAGAGAAAGAAATTTATGTGGGTGTGTGTGTGTAGGGGTTTTTTTAAACAACGGCTTTTGATTTCGTGTTTAAAGGTTTGTAACTGACACCAAATATCATTAATTATATGGTTTGTGATGAACATACGTACATGCATAAGAAACATTACTTCACGCGATAGCACTTTGTCATTTTCGTACGGAAAATGAACTGTTGTTGCTGGGCAAGTACTCGTACAGTGAAATGTCTTAACTTAAACGGAAAAAATACAATGCAATAAAAAAAACTAATTCGAAATTTTATTTTAAATCAAAATACATATTTGCATTAAGAAATATAGATAATTATCCTGAAAATTTTCCGATAAACTGAACAAAATTTTATTTTAAGCAATTTGTAAAAAATCATACACACAAACATCATCAGTCACTGAATACCAAGGTATATCTGTTGTAAAATGAATTTATGTGTGGGTATAAATTTCAGCACATTTATAAGATAATAAATGAAAGGCGTCCAAAATTGATTTACCATCAGTCAATGGTAATCACAACAGAGAGATGATCCGAACATTTCTGGTGAAAAATTGATTATATAGACGTACAGAATATGTGGTTTCAACAGAATGGTGCCACTTACCACACAGCAACAGAAACAATGGTTCTTTTGGAAGAAAAGGCCACCAAGATTGTGAGATTTGTTTTTTTGATCTGTTGATTCCCGTATTACCAGCCTAATTATGAATATTCTCACGGAATTTATTTCTCTCGGAATTTATTCCTCATGAAATTTATTTCTCATATAAAGCACTTTTTTCACTTTAAATTAAAGAGAAAAGCACAATTTTCGTAACATGACCGTACGAATTGAAGAGTTGATTTTCAGTTAGTGTTTTCAACGGATGGAGAGAAGAAAAAATTAAAAAACCTCATATTTAATTTTTGTTCATAATTGGAGGAAAGGAAAAAGTGATAAAATTCCCACAGAATTTTTATTCATATTCAGAATTTTTATTCATGATGTATTTACAAAGAAATATACTAATAATCGCAATAAATATAGATGCTAATAACCATTTGTTATCCACAAAAATATTAAGTGAAGATTTAGATAACTCTGTGCAAGTTTGGTCTGTTTCGTTATACATGTAGAATATGTTTTTTTTTATTTCTTGCAAAAGTCATGACGTGGACATACTTGGTTTTAATTTTCAAGTGTTTTAGTAAATCGAGCGCCGCACGATTGCTTTTGTTTTATTCGCGTCCTATAGTTGGCCAAATTGGCAAATATAAACGCGGCATACGACAGCAACGTGTCCAATTCACCGTAGCATAAGTCGTACAATCTGGTTTGTTCGTTCGCTGTTCATTTTTGAATTTATTATTACACTTCAAGTTTTAGAAAAACTTGAAGAGACCAGTCGGTTAAGTTTTTATTGATTCGGTACAAAAGAAATATTTTCGATCAGCATAGCAAGCACGTCCACAGAAACCACATCCCATACGGAAGTAACCCTCAGGCACTGAAGTCATTTTCAGGTTATATGTATGTGTTGTGCTTAAAGAAGGTAAAATTTATTTCAAGATCCATATTATTAAATAAGTCAATATTTATTGGATATTTGCCAATAACTCACATTATTTATTAAAATACAAAATCTCAAAAAACTTAATTTTGAGAGAAACATCTTCCAATCTTATTTTACTTGTAAAATGTTCAAAATGAAGATCTAATTTTTATTCTGGCACCAATTACAAATAGCTGTTATTTTATTCGTCGCGCTGGGCGAAGTTCGTCTTTTTTCAATTGTGTGTTTAGCATAAATAACTTGAGTATTATTTATTTTGATTTACAAAATTTTAAACATTTCGTCACCAACTCTTGAAGAAGTATTAAACTAAATTTTGTTTCTTAATAAAAATGTAACTCTCTACTCTACTACTTATTATTCTCTTTAAATTCTCTACTATTCCCAAAATCAGATTGTCTTACGACGTTAGTCAAACAAAATAGTGCTCATATTGCAAATTTCTAGCAAATCAAATTTACATAAATTTGTTTCATAGATCTAAAATAAAAGTAAAAAAAATTCCTGAACAAACTTCTAAAGTACAGAGATAATGATGTTACAAAGATAATACAGTTAACAACAACAGCATTAGCAATTAAAGGAGCAACAAAAATAACATTATCATCATTGCCAAAAAGTCATTAATATTATTTGTTAAATAATTTATCACTGATATTAAAGCAAAAAATAAAAAATAAATGAAAGAAAAGAAAGAAAACAAAATATTCACGAGAGAGAACAGCATGTAAAAGATGATGTATGAATGAATGTGAGTGATCAAAAAGTGTGAAAGAAAATTACGCACAAAGTAAAATCGTTAATTTATTTACAAATTGGTTTTTAAATGCAGTTGTTGTTTATTTGTTAAAATGTAGATACACACACACACGCAGATACATTTAATGAAAAAAAGAAAAATTGTTAAATGGTTAAGGGGGAAAATGAAAAAAGTCATCAATACAAGTAGACAGACAGACAACAACACCAGCAACGGCCGGCCAACGATTGATTGACATAATAAACCTCAATTAAATCACAATTTGTAAACAAATTCCAATGAATTTCAAATGTGAATGAAATATTTTGACATACAGACGCACACACACTGTGACAGTGATGAATACAGGAAGAGTGAATATACATAAATGGTGGACCAGTATTGCCAGAATGATGAATGATTTTACATACATATCTACGTACTAATGAAGTGAAATGAAGAGATTGTTTATCCGTCTGCTCATATTGCTGCGTTCCGTTCATGTTCACCACCTGTGAAAGGTTTCTTAATGAGCCTACCTACATCTTATTGTTGTTGATCATTACCATAAGAGTAGCATCTATGAAAATCAAGGCCTTCTCTTACGAATACATGGCCCGAAATCTGCATGGATTCAAAGACACTCCGTGTTTTAAGATTACCAAGGAAATCTATACATTATGACTAAACATTGTGACATATGCTTTAACAGCCTTCGGCCGAAGTGCGTTGACAACCAATAACCGCATTTTTAGAGACATAAACTTTCATAAACTTTTTCTGTATCTTCGATGTTGATCTAATAATAATTCCTGTTCGAGAGTTTACTTTTGAAATATTTATCGAAATTCATGCCAGGAAACCAGACCTGCTATGGAAATCTATTTATCCCTTCAAGTGATGGAGATTGGTGTCTTAACCTAGACGAATATGCGTTAAGGCTTGAATTTTATACTTGATCAGGGTATTTTTAGAAAATTGTTCAAAGACAATTTAGCAAGCATTCTTTCTAGTTTGACTTGAGGTTGGAGCCTCAATGGAGATACGATAGTCTTCACACCTTGTTTATTAACCGCATCCCATCAGGCTGATACACAATACTCTTTCCATTTTATTTTCAGTGTTTTGCTTTCACGAAAGTTTCAAGTGCGTTATCACGCCGACCTATTTGGCTTCTGACTTTGAGGTTTAAAGTCAAAGATATTACGCATATAACCTGATAAATACCTAATCAAAGGGAGAATCATATTGTAAATAAAATGTGAAAAATTGGAGTTATCATTCTGAATATCGAAATCAATATTTTTGAGCTGCCTGCAGAAGATAAAACCGCTATGGGTATGATAATCATGCCTGCTAGGAAGCTTAACTAAAGTATATATCGAAATTCATGACAGGAAACTTTTAACCAGATCTACTTCTCTGATCTGTTTGCCCTTCCATAGAGGATGGTACCAGACCTAGTACAATCTCTCGTTAAGGCTTAAGCCCGATAGCTGATCTTGTAATTTTTAAATAAATGCACGGACGCTTATCTTTTCGCTCTTCACCTTGTTTAACAATGGCATTCCACCAGGCTGACGCCTTTCGGGTATGAATTTGTCTGATGGCTTCCGTCATGTATTGCAATGTTTTCGTTCTAGTTTTTAATGCTAAAGGTCGTGTCAGATAAAACTTTTGCTTCGCTTTGTGTTGCAAATTCGCTTTGATATCTAAAATAAAATATATATACTTATATGAAACATGTTACATAGAGCACTTTTAACGCAACGTGAAGCGAAAAGTTCAACAACTCTCATCTTTTTACGCGTTGGAGTTTTTCCTAATTGCTCCAAAACTTTATGGACTAAGAAAACAATTAGAACCAATTTCAGTCTTTTGTCTAATAATATTTCTAGCTTCTATTATCGTAAGAAATTATTAAATATAAAATTTAACAACCATTTTTTTAGATAGATAAACAAATCGTGGGGGCTGCCAAAGTTTTTATAGTGACATACACCCTTCGCTTAGCGGTTTTCTGTTAAAGTTTTAAACTTCACGCAAGGCGACTCATGTATCTTTGATATCTTGACAAAGACCTGATCAAGAGGGAAATAATATTCAAAATAATATGTGAGCGAATTTTCAGTCAATTGTGGCAGTCTGTCATGTTTGGGGGTGTTGGTAATCGCATTTTTTTCATCCGGTTTTGCATGGTGGTCAACCACAGAAATCTGTATCGTATCATATCCTATTAAAGGCACGTTGAAATGGTAATACAGGATAATTAGATTTTGTGGGAGCAAAATATAACGAAACCCTCCCCGTACTTAAAAAAAACAAAAATGTATTGTAAAGCTATGTACACACGGTTATCAGATGTTACAATATTGTAAGATCTGGCAACATGCTGACAATGTAGTGACAATGAAAAATTGTGCCGCAGAAGTAAATTGTGTGCTCAGACGATCGTAAGAAAATCTTACAATTTCATTGTCAGACAAATATAGGGTGTTTTTTTAAGCCCGATAGAACTTGAAATTGTAAAAAATAACACAAAAAATTAAATTGTAATCAAAAATTTTTTTTATTCGAAAGATCAATACGTGACATTAACATTTGAAAATGATTTCGGACATATGGGCACCGCGGCTGTTCTTGACGAAGCGCATTCTGGACGTCCAATTTTGGGCCACTTTTTCGAGCACTGCTGGCCGTATGTCACGAACAACACGAACAATGCTGGCCTCCAAGGCGTCAATTGTTGCTGGTTTATCAGCATAAACCAGTGACTTCACGTAGCCCCACAGGAAATAATCGAGAGGTGTCAAATCGCACGACCTTGGAGGCCAATTGACAGGTCCATTTCTCGAAATCAACTTATCGCCAAATTTTGATTTCAGTAAGTCGACGGTTGCGTTCGCCGTATGGCACGTAGCGCAATCCTGTTGAAACCACATCTCCTCCGGATCAATGTCATCCATATTTTCAAACAAAAAATCATTGATCATGGTGCGGTAACGATCTCCATTGACCGTAACGCGAGCTCCGGCCTCATTTTTGAAGAAATAAGGTCCGATGATGCCACCAGCATGAAAACCGCACCAAACAGTGCATTTTTCTGGATGTAATGGAGTCTGTAGGGTCTCTTGTGGATTGGTCTCACTCCATATGCGGCAATTTTGCTTATTAACAAACCCGTTAAGCCAAAAATGCGCCTCATCGCTGAACACAATTTTGCGATAAAACAACGCGCGAATCGACGACTGATTTTCAAAGTAAATTTGGATAATTTCGTAGCGTTGTTCAAGCGTGAGTCTATTCATGATGATTTGTCAGAGTATACTGAAACAAATAAAAAAAATGTTTCATCAAAATTTAATTTTTTGTGTTACTTTTTACAATTTAAAGTTCTATCTAGCTTAAAAAAACACCCTATAATTCATCTGACAACAAAAATTGTCAGTTCACACGGTTGTCAGATTGTTAGATGAAAAAAGTTGCCAGACATGTTGTAAGGTATTGCCACTTATGTATATCAACAACGATCTGTTTGGCAGTGTTGCCCATCAAACTTTTTTCTAACAATAATACCATTGTCAGGTGCATTAATTTTGTACATCTGACAATTAAAACTTAGCTTACAATACCAGCCAATTATCTGACAATGCCGACGAATAGTGTTCTCACGATTGTCAGATGCCTGACAACATTGTCGTCTTACAATTGATTGACAATAATTTTTCTGACAACGTTGTAAGTTAAAAATTTGCAGTTCACACGATTGTTATACATTTTCAGACAATTTTACTGGCAATATTGTAGGATCTGACAACCGTGTGTACGTAGCTTAAGTATTTTTTACGCTTACAATTGTGGGATAAATATAATCAAATTATTATTATGAAAGTCCAATAAATTTACTGATGGTTACAATTTTACAACATTTATAAAAACAACATGCAATATTCTTGAACTGCAATTGTTTGAGGTTGTAAATGTTGTACCACCTTTTGTAAATACTTGAAGTGTTGCCAATGCAAATTTAAAAATTCACCTCCGATGTGAGAAAACACAGAGTTTTCCAAAATGGTTTAGAAAATGAAGATTTGCAGATAGCTGGTCAATTTTTGCATTTGGATTTCTCCTCTACTAAATACATTTCCTTTATTCTACAGATTTTCTTTATTCTACACATATTTTTGACAGATACAAATACTTGTATTACCATGTAAAGGTGCCTTAAAGAGTATATGATCAGTCTTCGTCGGGTTTATACACAGATCGTTATTTTCACCTCATATAAGTAGCTTTCTAATAGCTTATCATAGGAGTCATTTTACCTCTAATAGGAATGACTACATCATCTGTTGTCATTCCCCTGAGCTTTTTTCCTCTGTTTCATTGTTTCGCAAAAAGTTTAAGCAGTTTTAGATTGGCTTAAATAAATATTTATATAATTTTAATTAAAACTGTTGCAAAATAAACTACGAATATACATATATAGTAGGTATATCGTTTAACAAAAAGAATGAAACGGAAATTATTGTCCCGAAACCAAAATAACTTGAGGTTTTGCTTTAGCCAGTTTTTAATACCATGAAATTACGAGTTGAAAATCCTTTCAACAAAAGCCCTCATGCAATTTAAAAACGCGTAAAATTTGAATACTTTGTTGTAGTTGTTGTTGCAAATTTCGCATTTTACTTCTTTGCGTTCTTTTGTTGTTGTTTGAAGGGGTTTAAAATTTATGCGCTCTACTGCGTAAAGATAATTGCGGAAAATATTATGTGGCATATATTTATGTGAAAAAAGAGGGGGGCGATAAACTTCTAAAAGTTGAAAATAAACTGACTTGAATAATTTACATGTGGCGGAGCAGGGCGTGGGGACAAAAAAATAAATCTGTTTTATTTGCTGTTGCCTTTCTTCAGTTGGTTAAAAGCGAAAGTATTTTATTTCGAAACGATTACAGAGCCATTACCAACTGCAATAAAATCAGTTTGAAGTTTCTTGTTTGTGAAAGGCTTTTAAGAAGTTGTTCAAATGAATGAAAAAAACTTAATTTATAGAATTACAAAGAATATGGAGAATGTAATGAACAGAAATTTATTGAAGCTAATGCAAAGAAAAATATAAAGGATTCTTCTTATCACCGGATTTGCAGTGAAAGTACAAATAGATGTGTATCACAAGTAATGGGTGATTTTATAAGAACTATCGGAAATTAAAAAAAAAAACATAAAATTCAGAAAAATGCATGAAATATTTATTTGGATCGATAGTTGGGTCGATATAATTTAATATTTGAAGATTATTTCATGCAAATGTTGGCCGCAGCTGCGCCTCAAATGGTCCATCCGCTTAGTTCAATTTTGGCATACTCTTTCCAACATTTCGGCCGGCATCTCACGAATAATGTTGGCAATGTTGGCTTCCAGTGCGTCAATCGAAGCGGGCTTGTCGCTATAGACATTAACCTTAACATAGCCTCCCAAAAAATAGTCTAGAGGCGTTAAATCGCACGATCTGGGCGGCCAATTGACTGGTCCCAAGCGTGAAATAAACTGTTCACCGAACTCGCCTCTCAATTGGTCCATTGTTTCTCGTGCTGTGTGGCATGTGGCACCGTCTTGTTGAAACCACATGTCATGCAAGTCAAGCTCTTCCATTTTGGGCAAAAAAAAGTTTGTTATCATCGCACGGTAGCGCTCACCATTCACAGTAACGTTGTGATTCATCATCATCTTTGAAGAATGATGCCGCCAGACCATAATCCGCACCAAACGGTTGTTTTTTGTGGATACATTGGTAGCTCTTGCAATGCTTCTGGCTACTCTTCACTCCAAATACGGCAGTTTTGCTTGTTCACGTATCCATTCAACCAGAAATGAGCCTCGTCGCTGAACACAATTCTTCGATAAAAAAGTGGATCTGCATCTAACTTTTCAAGAGCCCATTCACCAAAAATTTGGCGTTGTGGTAGGGCGTTTGGCTTCAATTCTTGCACCAGCTGTATCTTATAAGGCTTCACACCCAAATCCTTCCGCAAAATTTTCCACGTAGTGGAGTAACAGAGGCCCAATTGTTGCGAACGGCGCCGAATCGATAATTCACGGTCATCACCAACACTGGCCGATACGGTTGCGATATTTTCTTCAGTTCGCACTCTACGTAAGCGTGTTGGTGGTTTAATTGGTGCGAAATTTTTTTACAATAGCCCGAATAGAAGCCTCAGTAGGTCGATTAAACTGACCATAAAATGGAAGAAGCGCGCGATGAACTTTCTTAACAGAGCACGCATTTTGGTAATAAAATTCAATAATTTGCAAGCGTTGTTCGTTTGTAAGACGATTCATGATTAAATTATAGACCAAACTGAAGATGTTTGACAGTGACACAAGATACAAAACGTGCGTGAGCTGTCAAAACTAGTGTTGCCAAAAAGATAATAGCAAAAAAATCATTCGTTATATGTACGTATGCACAAATATTCGAAAAATATTTCTAAAAGACAACAGAAAAATTTCAATGAGTATATGGTAAAGAGTGGTCCAACCACAACGCAAAATGTTAATTGTATATAGAACAAAAAGTTTTCAGAAAATTATCTAAATGTTTTTTCATGATATAAGGGATCTACGACAGTTATGTGTAAAACAAAATATCGGCCAAATTATCGCTATGGTTTCGGTTCCATATTTATAATGATTTTGAGACTATAGCTGAGGCTCAATGCCGTTATTGTGCGAATTTTCTTATCCCTTAACTGTTGAATTGTTCTTGGCTTATTGACGTCCATTTTTTTTTTATAAATATCGCCAAAAAAAGAAGTCGATGGGTATCAAATCGTATGATCGTGGCGTCCAATTAGCATAGCCATGTTGTGAGACAACATGGCCATTAAATTTTTCCGAATCTATTTGGAAGTGTGGCAAGTGGCTCCAGCTTGTTGCAGCCAAATATCGACCAGGTTCATATGCTCAGCTGTCTGTTATCACAACGTACACGGTAACTGCTTGACCCCGATCTCAAATTCAAAAAAGTGTGAACCAATGACACCGTCAGCCCAAAAATCGCACCGAAAACTCACAGACAGTGTTTTCATATTTTCTGCAGAACTGGTTTGCTAAAATTTGTGCACAATTCTACCGATTGTGGACACATTTGGTCACATATGCTGACAAAACAAATCACAAAGTGCAAGAAATGCATTTTGATTTGAACTCTTATTTTCGGAAAAGGCTTCGATGGCTGATTTGATAGAGTACCAAACCAACAGCATTTCGTTGTTAACCACGCTGCAACTTCCTATATGAACGCATAGGTGGTTATAGTTAAGTCACATAGACCCTACAATACCATTAATAATACCATCTTGGGCATGTGGTCTTCGTTACCACGCCAATGCTGTGCATCCTATACTTTGCACATTTACTTTGTTAAATAAATCAGTAAATAAATTTTTTAATTAAATGTATACAACGGTTTTTTTATTGTACTTGATGACTTTGATTGATAACCATAAAAAAAACTTGTTAAAAGCCTTAAATTTATTGTGGAAATAAAAAACCTTGCAAAAATATGTTTTCTGATGATTCGCCAAATTTCTTAAGCCTCAAATTAAATTTGCCAAAAATTTTGGCAAATACAAAATACCATTGACTATTAAAGCAAAACATTGGTCTCTTTGAGACAAAAACATCGATATATCACACTTTGAGATCCGACGAAGATATAACGAAAAATGTATTTTGGCGACCCCTACTTTCGGCAAAAAAAATTAAAAAAAATTTTTTTGAAAATGTCTTACAACATTACTTCGTATTCGGTGGTGTACGGCGAACTTTTTCTTTCTTGCCTATATGGCGAGACGCTCTACTGTGCATCCTATACTTTGCACATTTACTTTGCAACTGTATAGTTAAATAAATAAGTAAATAAATTTTTTAATTAAATGTATACAACGGTTTCTTTATTGTACTTGATGGCTTTGATTGATAAAAAACCTTGCAAAAATATGTTTTCTGATGATTCGCCAAATTTGTTAAGCCTCAAATTAAATTTGCCAAAAGTTTTGGCTTTCAAATGAGGCCATTTCCAAATGTAAGAACAAAATAATTGAGGGTGGCTAAAAAGCTGTCATCATCGTCAGTATAAAACTGTATTAAGGGATTCAGTGAATAAAAGAGAGTTTATTTGGAAAATATGTCTATTTGATTATTATTCTTCCTAAAATGCTAAACGGTCACAGGGGCAAAACACAGGCTACCCGAAAGCAAAATAAAAGTGGAAACAATGATAATGTTGGCTTTGAATTTTTATAATTCAACAAAGTTAATGCTTTACGAATGCATTCATGTGTATTTAATTTGCAAGGATTTATGCTATTATTTTTCCTCCCACCCCTCCACGTTTTGCTTGTTTTATCATTTGTAAGAATCTTTTATTTTTTATTTTTGTTTTAAGGCCTTTTGTAACAAAAACTTATTGTTTAGTTTAGTGTTTTTAGATAATATTTATTTAGTTTTAAGTTGCAATTATGTGCCAAAAATGTTTATTAGAAAACTATTTGTTTTATTTCTATATTCGTACATACTTACATAAGTATATATATGTATGTGTGTATGTATAAAACATCATGATTGTGTAACTTTCTTTCGATTAAATTCATTTTTATTCATATTTCCTGGTCGAAGGAAAAACATTGTGAATAATAATTTAACGCTTTAGTTATAAACCATTGAGCAGCATTCTACATTAGTTATCATGAGCTGTTTTATTTCTAAAAACTAAAATGGCAAAATAATTAAGTAAATACAGATTTCTGGGGCAAAGAAAATCGTTCAATTTATTCGGTAAGTCAATCAATTTCACATTAAAACGTTATGTTCTTATTTCCTTTTTTTATATTAATTATTTTTATCTAAATCTGTAATTAGTTGCAATTTATTCTTCCATCTAGTCCGGCAGTTTTATTTAAATTTCAGTTTGTTCTTATTTCTAGGCAATAGGAGAAAGAAAAAAGTGAACGTTAAAAGTTATTTATGAATTGGTGGCAAATAATATGCTCAATATTATTAAAGCGCACTTTACCCAACTGATTTAAGCAAAATTGAGCAGTTGTAAAATTAAAAGCTGTTTTAAAACATATTTTAAGATACACCGAAAAAAAAATCAATCTATTCCCAAGCGGTATCAAAAGTACGGTAAGTAGCGATTTACTTAAATCAAGTATGGTTTACTTTACACTGCATTTACCCCCCGTCTAGATTAGCAATAAATATGTTAAAATTTATGCAGCAAACGTCAAAATTGTGTGTTTTGCCAGTGAAGACAGATAATTGCTTGTGGTTGCAATTGATGCTGCAATAACTGTCAATGAATGACAGACACAAAACATCAAAATTGATTGTCATTTGAGTTTGACATTAAAGAATTTTTTGAAACAATCTGCATGCGAATAGTTTTAGTAAATTTTCTTTTCCAAAAGTTATTAAAGTTAATGAATAAAAGTGTACTCACGTTACATTCACACTGCGTAAGCAAACATGTTCGGCTCTCCAAATTAACAATTCACCTATTCCCCCGCAAAATGAAGTCAAGTACCTTGGTATTCATCTCGACCGTAGGTTAACGTGGAAGTCTCACATAGATGCGAAAGTTACTCAGTTGAAGTTAAAAGCAGCGCAACTGAATTGGCTTATAGGCAGAAATTCGACATTGAAGCTGGATTGCAAACTTTTATTATACAACGCTGTTGCATATGTAAGTCTGCCGTTTACATATGTCTATTTCGATAAATAAAAGAACTCCGTTCTATTTAACTACCCAAGATTTACCGCGTATACACCTGTTGCGTTTAAAAGACAATTAACAAATGGCGGAATGTTACATTAACAAAACATGAAATAGGTACAAATATGCAAGTAAATAACTAACACAACAGGTAGATACATTTGTATTTGTGTATATAGAAAACCGCTATACATTTACGATAAAAAACCATGGTTGCTTATTTTGGGTTCCCAACATCTCTCTTTCTTTTAAAAAGATGATAATCTGGAGTCCATGCCGGAGGACGTTTCCTGCGACTAGACCTTCTAAGACCAACAACGGATGGTTCATCTATTTGAGCGACTGGAGTTGTTGTAATGACTTTGTCAGATGAGTTACCCTTTTGACTATCAGTTGTACCGCTGTGCGTTTGTGGTGGTGTTGAACTACGTCCTAGCGAGCCTTCTTGATTGTGTTGTGATACATTGCTAGCGGCGTTGTTGTTCTGATTGCCAGTTGAAATCGGTTGTGGTGTTAAATTAAAATAGTCCAATAAAACTTCGTGTTCTGCTGATGTAACGAAATTATTATAACGAGGCCTAAGCTGATTTGCATGTGATCTGATTGTCCGATGCTCTGGATTACTTAGAATTTCTACTTCATACATCACATTCCCTAAGTTCCTTTTAATAACACCTGGTGCCCATTCAAATTTGTTATGCTTATATATTTTTGCAAAAACATTTTCGCCAATATCAAAATAGCGTTTTTTAGCACCATTTCGCCTGTTAAACTACTCTTCCATTTTAGCATTGCGCAACAGCTGAGAATCTTCAGGTTTCCTAAGGAGATCGAGATTAATCCTCAATTTCCTCCCCACGAAGAGTTCCGAAGGCGATTTACCATTTGTAGTAGGATTTGGTGATGAACGGTAGCACTGTAAAAACGTTTGCAAATTTTCATTTGACGTGCCCGATCCTTGAAGTTTTTTCAACGCTCTTTTCAACGTATCCACGAATCTTTCTGCCTGCCCGTTGGATTGAGGGTGATACGGAGCTGTGAATTTATGTTGAATTCCATTTTCTTGACAAAACTTGGCAAACTGCCTACTTGAAAACTGTGTTCCATTATCGCTAACTATTTGCTCAGGATTCCCGAATAATGATGTAAAATCACGTAAACAGTTTAAAATAATGTTTGAAGAGATTGATTTAATCTGATAAATCTGTGGCCATTTTGAAAATGAGTCTATGATTACCAAATAATAAAAACTTTCTACAGGACCCGCAATATCGATGTGAACTCTTTCCATTGGGCATTTTGTTAAAGGCCAAGACGATAGCGTTGTTTTTGGTAACGATTTAGACACCGATGCACAATTAGAACAATTTTGTACATACCTTTTTATATCATCGTCTATACAGGGCCAATAAACGTAACTTCGTCCCAGAGCTTTAGTTCTTTCTATACCATGATGTCCTTTGTGTAGTTCTTTTAGAACTCGTTTACGAAAACAGGCAGGAATTACGATGCGATCACCATACATTATGCATTCATCAACAATGCTTAAGTCTTGCTTTCTAGAAAAATAACATCTCATTTCTGATGATAGTTGTTTCGGCCAATTCCCAGTTCGAATGTGTTCCATGACATCTTGAAGTAATGCGTCTTTTCGCGTTGCAGTACAAATCATTTTATATGTCAATGGTAAAGCAGTTGTGATGTCATTGATAACCTGTTTGATGCCGTCTTCGATTTGAATTGTTGCAATGACCGTGTCTTCTTTTGTTTTCGGTGGGTTACAAATTAACCGTGATAAAATATCAGCTGCTCCAAATTCGTGCGTTGATACATACTGAAGTTCAAAATCGTAAGACATGAGAGTGAGGGCCCAACGTTGAAGGCGGTTTGCAGAATGTGCTGGAATACCTTTTTTATTTCCGAAAATTGCGAGCAATGGCTTATGATCCGTTTGCAGAATAAATTTACGCCCAAATAAATATTTATGGAATTTAACCACTGCGAAAATTAAAGACAGGCCTTCCTTCTCAATCTGGGAGTAATTTTTCTCAGCAGGCGTAAGAGCTCTTGATGCGTGGTAAATGGCCTTTTCGGTACCATCTGGGAAGACGTGACATATGTATGCACCTAGCCCAACGTTGGAGGCATCAGCAGCTACTTTAATAGGAAGCATGGGGTTGAAATGTGTCAGCAACAAATCGGATGACAATAACTGCTTAAACCGTTTAAAGCTGCGCTGACATGCCGTTGACCATTTCCATGTTGTTGTTTCCTTAAGTAGATTGTCTAAAGGATCTCTTAACCTGCGCATTTCATGGATAAATTTTCCATAATAATTAATTGCTCCCAAAAACGATCTCAGCTCTGCAACATTTTTAGGTACTGGAAATTCTAAAATTTTTTTAATTTTATTTTTGTCAGGATAGCTACCTTTGCTATCAAAATAGTATCCCAAATATGTGCATGACGTTTTAAAAAATTGGCATTTTTCAAAATTTACGGTGATGTTGTATTCTTTAAAACGCTTTAAAACTTCCTGTACGGCCTTTGCATTTGTTTCGTAAGTTTGAGTGGCAACAATTAAATCGTCGAGGTACGGAAAAACACCGTTTATTCCAGAAATTATTTTTTCGATGCACTGCTGAAAAGCTCCAGGGGCTGATCTCACACCTGGTGCTAGGCGATTAAATGTATACAAGCCACGATGAGTATTTATTACGAGCAACTTTTTTGTTTCGTCGTCGACTTCAATTTGCATATAGGCGCTATTTAGATCTATTATTGAAAAATACGAACAATTGTTGAAATTGACAAAAATTTTATCGGGGATCGGTAATGGAAAAGTATGGGGCTCTAACTGTTCATTTAAATCAGTGGAATAATCTCCACAAATGCGAATATCCCCAGATGCCTTCCTTACGACCACGATGGGTGCAGCCCACTCCGAAAAATTTATAGGTGAAATGATACCTTCGTTCTGAAGCCTATCAATTTCTCTGTCGAGGGGTTCTTTAATAGCATAAGCATCTTGCCTTTTTGGACGGAAAACAGGTACAGCTTGCGGTTTACATTGCAAATGAACTTTAAAATGGGTGCAGTGCCCAATCTCATCCCTAAAAACTTCGGGATATGCCGATCACAAATCGGCTTCAGTAAAAATTTTTTTTATTCCCACTGTACTGCAAGACGTGTAAGAGTCAATTGGTTTGCTCCATAAATTAAATTGCTCCATTAAATCGGAACCGAAAAGATTTAAGTTTGGCAAATCTGACACTAAAATTTTTGAAAGCTGCGTTTGCTCATTGATGACCACTGTGCACTGAAATTCCCCAACTATATTGATTTCGTTTGTAGATGCATCTCTTGGCTTGTGGTGAGATCTTTCTAAAGTTGGTTTGCCGATCTTCAGCCAGTTTTTCTTTGAAATTATGGTGACATCTGAGCCGGTATCATGTTGCAAACTAATAATTACATTGTTAATTTTTAGTGAAATAAATCGTCTATTTTTGCATGTTTCCGATGTGGTGTATACGCCTTTTGCTGCTTCACGCCTTTTAAAATTGCTTTTGCGTTTTTCGTTTTGGTTTGGCCACTTATTTTTGACAGGTTTTGGTTTTAATTTTTCGAAACAAGAACAAAATTCCTCTTTGTGTCCCACTTTACCACACTGTGAACATTTGTGAGATGAGTAAGCACATTCTCGAACAAAATGCATGTTCCCACATTGCCAACACGGTCGCCTTGGCTTCTGCATTTTATTTGCATTAAAGGGCATGTTTTGTTGCTTAGAACTACCGACAGCATTAACGTTGGGTGTTTTACTCACTTTTAATGTAGTATCGTGCTTGAGACTGTTTATGCGTTCTACCTCGGCGATTAATTTATCTAGGTTCAAAGGGTTCTGCTCTGATTCACAATCAAGAAGCGTTAAAATTCTTGCTTTATATTCTTGATCTTTTTGCGCTACCAAACCATTTACAAAAATCAAGCATTTAAAATTATCGGCATTACATTTATTTAATAAAAAATTTTCGCAACAACGATTAACTTTGGCGGCATAACTAATTATATCTTCATCTTCTTCCTTTACATTGGAAATACATTTAACACGTGTGCTGAATAAACTCTCTTTTCTTCCAAAAAGCTTTTTTAAATGTTCCACTGTCTCTTGGAAGTTGACATCGCGCGGTTGCTTTGGAAGCAAAAAGTCTTTGTATTTGTTAAATACCGTATTACTTACTTTGCGTAGCAATAACCTCACTTTTGCTGTATCGTCGAGTTTTTCTGCTTCTACCGTGAAAACATCTTCATAACGCTCGTACCATGTCGCAAAAAATTGGTTATCTTCTGGCTCGTAGACAAATTCCCTTATGTTTTTCGATAGCACGTCCATTAAAGTTTCCGGAGCTGTAGTACTTACATATGGTGTTAGCGTACCACTGGTACTAGAAGCTGCCGAAGATTGTGTTGCATTAATCAACCTTTCCATGAGTGCATGTTGTTTCTCCATGGATTCTTGCTGCCGTGCTAGAATTTGTGCCACTACCTGTTCCAAAGAAGTCATCTTTATTGCAATCTTAATTAAGCCAACCAAACACAATTTTTATCCTCGTCGCCAACTGTTGCATATGTAAAAGTCTGCCGTTTACATATGTCTATTTCGATAAATAAAAGAACTCCGTTCTATTTAACTACCCAAGATTTACCGCGTATACACCTGTTGCGTTTAAAAGACAATTAACAAATGGCGGAATGTTACATTAACAAAACATGAAATAGGTACAAATATGCAAGTAAATAACTAACACAACAGGTAGATACATTTGTATTTGTGTATATAGAAAACCGCTATACATTTACGATAAAAAACCATGGTTGCTTATTTTGGGTTCCCAACAAACGCAATTCTACAGCCTATATGGTGCTATGGAATTCAACTATGGGGCACCGCCTCCACTTCAAACATTGAAAAAATTCAAAGGCGGCATAACAAAATTCTTCGAACAATTACTGCAGCTCCATGGTACGTAAAAAACTCACGAATTCATAATATCTCATCATATCATATCTCTGTGTTCCTCTTGTAAAAGACGAATTTTCAAAATACGCGACAAGGTATATCAGTAAATTGGAACTTCATCCAAATCGTCTTGCACGCAATATACTTAATTTCGGTTGAGATGGAGGGACACTCTTGCCACCATCAGAACGTTAAATAGGTGATTTTACCGATATTGACCGTGCAAAATAAAACATTTTTGTCTAGCATTGGCTGGACTTAATTAATTTTATGTATTTAGTATTAAGATTTGAATACTTATTGTTAGTTCACTTTGTGAAGATTCAATAAATAATTGAATGAGAAAAAAAAAAGTTATTAATTTAATTATTATTATTTAAAATAAAGTGTTTTTGAGGGATTGGTGCATTGAGGATGTATACAAAGTAATCACGCTGTACAGGTAGTTTTATTGTCTTTAGGACTTTAAAAGTCCAGAGTACAAGAGAATGCATGAGCTGAAGTATTAAAAAATATGATAATTTTTAAAAGTACATAAAATAAAATTTTAGTTTATTTTGCTCCTACTTTTGCACTTCTCTTTGTCACTTTTCTTTGCAATAAAATTTTGCTTTTTGCGGTTTTTTTTTAATTATGATTTGTCATAAAAACGTGTTCTCATAACTTTGACATAAGCAAAGCAATAAGCAATTTTGTACCGTTGTTCTGCCGGCGTTATTGCTTTATTGCGAACGACGAGGGGTTAGACATGCGAGTAATTCCATGCGAGTCCTGTTTACGAATTATCAACGAATTTTTTTTCGAAAAACTCGAATCTTTTGCAATTTTTCTTTTTTGTTTACACATGTGAGTGCGAGTTCATTTTAAATATGTCTTCAGCGCGTGAACTTCAGACAATTCGTTTCCTTCCCATATTTGTTCTCTAACTAGGAGCTGTCATGTTCTTCACATTCAAATATTTTTAGGGAATAGCTGGAACTAATTTTTATAATCATTATTTTATTAATATTAACGCTTTGTAATTTAAACACTACCATTTCTAGTATTAATTTTGATAAATTGACATACAATTCAACAAAAAAAACTAGCTAAAACTTAAGTTTTAATTCTGTAATGATCCAGTTGAGTTACTTGAATTTATTTACACGGTAACACTGTTTGTTTGTTTGACATTTAATTGCATGGAAGTGCCAAAAAATCACTCGCAAGCAAATTTAACTGCGAGTGCGGAAAATGTAATGTGGTAGTAAAATAATGTGAGTGTAGTGAGTTTTCGAACTCTTATTCGCATGTCTAAACGCTAGGTTACGGATTATACAAGCACATAGAATCCGTCATACGTTATACGTCTCCTTTTACAACTGACGTTAACGTATACAAAGTATGAAGATGGCACAATCAGTACTTTGTTAACGGATATAAAATCAACTGCATTTTGCTCTAATTTGATTAAAATCTTTTGATTTATTTTTCAGACACAGTACAAAAAATCTTACACAATTTGTTTTTAATTTATTTTATTTTTGAACGAAAAAATAAATCAAAATATACAAAAAATATAAACTGATAGTTGTCAAAGTTCTCAACGTACGTTAAAAGTTGCTCAACTTTATTAGACGATCAAACTGGGCATGATGACACGAATTGATGGCATGCCATCAAATTCGTTCAATAGCTAGAATCTCCTACGATTCGGTATCTTTACAATAATTACACTGGTTTACAGCCAAAAAAAATACCAAGAACGCCACATGTCTAGATAATTTAATTGGGACCTCCTGAACACGAAACACCGTATTTTAGATAACGGTACTTTTGTGTTTTTCGGTGCATGGTCCCACTCAAACCCTTTTGGAGCACAACCAAAAAGTCTGATCGACATAAATGATGTCATTTGATGATGATGTCATCGTTGGAAAAGAATGGATATGATATGATGCAAACTTTTATCTGACAAGAAATGGCTAAGTTATGGCACCTGAAAGTTCTAACTTTGTTTATTTTTACGTTTGTTTCAAAATTTTTAATTTTCCTTTCGTTTTTTTTTTCTACGTCATAGTAAAGATCTGGAATGTTTTATTTTTTTAGGTTCAAAGGCATTCACTAAAAGCAGCAAATTTTATAAACCAAAAAAAAAAACATTAGTTTCGAGAATATGTTTCTATACAATTGCAAGATTGCCTTATTTTGTGCATATGATATGGTACGTTTTCTTCATTATTACGCCGTGTTCTGATTGTTCTTTGCAAAATAAAATGTAAAAATGTTGGACCCTTAAATAAAATTGTTTCTTACATTAAAACAAAAAGTTGTATTGAATGTCATTTGGTGCCACCGAAATTTAAAAAGCGCACCGATATCCTTTCACATGTATAACAATCCAAATTAAATAAAAACTGCCTTATTTATAAAAAAATTTCAAGTTTATTAAGCTGTTATTGCACTGAGTTCTATACAAAATTTGTACAATAAGAGCTTAATAAACATGAAAAAATTTTTAAAAATAATGCCGAAAGTATATAGGGTGATAGAAAATTGAAAAATAATATGAAACAAATATTAAATGGCGAAATTGGGAGAAAGGCATCATAATTTTCGAGATAAACTTTAAACAATTTTTCTTTTGTTTACTATCACAACTGTTACCAGTAATTCAAATATTTTGTTTTTATGACGTTATGCAATTTAAGCGTTAGTAAGCACTAATAAACATATCTGATGAGGCAAATTTTATAACAATTTAAAGCTCTTAACATTTAGACGACAGCAGACTTCACAACTTCACGGCTACAAATGAAGTTAGCTTCAAATGCTGCCGTCTCGTCAGCAACATAATTATTTTCAAGCCAACAGCAGCAAGTACTATGTGTATTTAAACAATACAAATTTTACAGGTGCCACATATATTTATATTTATAGTGGCAGCACTGCATTTACTTTTTGCTGCTTACGAAAATAGAAATTAATATAAGTTGGCAGCAGCAGCAAATGCTGTTGTGAAGTCGTGCTGCTGTGATGTCGCTAAAATAATCGTGTGCATTTAAACACATGTATTTATTTTTGACAGATTGCTGCTTGCTGTCTGCTGTCGTCTATGTGTTTAAAGCTTTATGTTGAAAATCCTCAACTGCTACAATTCTACATGCACACATCACAAAACGGTATCATCGTTTCCGTCGGATAATAATTTCCACGAGTTAAAATTTATTTTATCAGTGTAATTTTATCATAGCCATTCCCTGTATCTGATAGCACAGAAATGTAATTTCTAACTATTGTGAATGCTAACCAAAATAAATTAACAAACAGCTGTTCATCAACAAAATTAATAAAAAAAAAATCTAGTGTGGTTTGCATTTGTTTGTGAAATTAAGAAACAAAATTCGTAGTTAAATTTAATAAATTAATAAGAAATAATAGTTATTTAAAGAAAATATAAAACAATGTCGGGATTTTCGTTTGGTGCGCCAGCAACAAGTACACCATTGCAGGGAGCAACAAGCGGTTTTGCTTTTGGGGCCCCTAAACCAGCTGGTTCAGTTGCTGCGCCAGCAGCTGGCTTTGGAGCACAAGCGCCATCATTTGGAACTGCTGCAACGCCCGCATTTGGCACCACACAGACTGCGACACCCGCTTTTGGTGCAACAGCAACGTCCGCAGCACCAACATTTGCGTCTTCTTTCAATTTTGGCGCCACTACAACGGCTGCTCCTGCTACAACTGGAACGACAAATTTTGGGTTTGGTACACAACCAACTGCAAGCAGTGCAGCGGCACCGACATTAAATTTTGCAGCTCCCACTGCATCTTTGGCTGCATCATCCACTACTGCTACTTTAGGAGGTGGTTTAGGCGGAGGCTTGGGTGGCAATTTTTCATTTATGAAACCTGCAGCTACAACTTCTGCAAGTATTAATTTTGGAACAACTACGACAACAACTTTGGGCGGACAGCAAGCTGCTGGAGGCTTATTTGGAAAGCCTTTGACCACGACAAGTGCAGCACCAGCCACAGCACCCACCCCCTTTGTTGGACTTGGAGGTGTGGATGTAAGTGCTAATAAGCCCAAACCTGGCGACAGCAAGCAAGATATAAAAGTAAAAGAAACACAAGTGCCCGAAGAAATCGCCAAAACTGTTGACGCTCTTAAAACCTATATTAAAAGCCAAAAGACACTTTCCTCTGATATAGGACGTACATCAACTTCCAAACTCACCAATGTATCAGGTGAAATTATGAACCTACAGTGGTCGTTGCAGGAGATTTCAAATTCAGTAGAAGCGAACTACAAACACATCAAATTACTACGTAAAGAAACCTCAAAAACCATACAATCTGTTGAAATGGCTCAGCGCACCCAAGACACACCAGCCGGTTTGCAATTTGAAAACAATGCACCATTTCAATTCTTTCAGTATTTGATAGCCAAATACGAAGAGGACCTTATTAATTTTCGGCAACAAATCGCACTTACTGAACGCCATATGCATTCTTTAACCAACCCCCAAAATGTTTCGCCGGAAGATCTTAAACGCGGTTTTCGCCAAATTAATGAAAGTTTTATTTCTTTGGCTGGTCGTTTGCATGAAATACATCAGAAGGTAGAAGCACAAAAGGATCAATACCTAAATCTCCGTAAATATCGTTTAAGAGACAGTTCAAATGTTTTTGCTGAACTAGATAATCCACAAGCAAAGGTGGATACAACACGTATAACAGCGGGACCAACACCATTTTCAAACATTACTGCTATAAGTAATTTTGGCAAGTCTTTCGCTAATTCGTCGACTTCTAAAGGCCAGTCAACACAAACGGGGAAATGATGTTTTTTCAATTGAAATTGTTTGGCTTGTAAATTTTTTCACGTTTTTTAATAATTGAAAAAAAAATAAATTGTTTCGAAACAAGAAAAAAAGATGCTTTAGCCGAAAATATTTTAATATTAATTTAGGTTTGTACTAAAATTCTAAAAAGTATAAAAACTCACCACAAACATTGATTATGATGTCACATTATCGATATAAACACGTTTAGCCTAGAGCACCAAAAACAAACTAAATCTAAATGATAGTTAAAAGTTTTTTAAGTTGTATGGAAACTAAAATTTTGAAATGTGTTTTTCTCGAAACAAGCTTTTTTGCATTATGACTACGTTGCAATAAAGGAGCGATATGCGCATACATATATAAGCTTCTCGTAAACTAGTGATAAATAATTTAGTATTGAACTCAATTTGAATTGATATTTCAGGTCATTATTATCGAAAAGAGCAATTTTTATAAAAACAAATATATTGGCAGCTTTAATTTCTGCAGGAAAAATTGCCATAACAGATAACAAGGATGTTTGTACACATATATAGAAAAATTATTATAGGAAACTCAAATGGTATGTTTTCTGAGAAAGAGGTAATTAACCAAATGCTATTGAATTTAAACCAAGGGGTTACTTACATATATGTGGCCAAAGTGAATTAGTTCCACTATCAGAGAAAATTGAATATTAGACCATCAAGATGGAATTATAAAAATTATTCTGACACATTTCCTAATCGAAAATTGTAACTATTTTCAATCCTTTATTTTATTAAAGATGACCGATCTTTGACCAAAATTTATGTATCATGTAACGAGCCAAAAAAATGTTTCTTTTTATAAGGAAAATTTAAAAAATACGAATTACGAAGTTTAATTACCTTTATAATTAAAATTTAAAATAATATACACATTATAAATAACTTGTTTATATATTTCCAGCTGTCTATAAGTTTTTGATTCGTATCAATACTAAAAGCCAATATAGTGAATAAAACCCAATTGTCCGAATAATATATATATTTATTTAGCCAAATATCATTTATTATTCCTTGAGTTCTAATATTTTAATATAGGATGAGGACAAACGAAATAAAAAGTATGCTGCTAAATTTGTTAACATTTTTTAAAATTAAACCGGCATATAAAAAACTGTAGGTTTTTTTCATTTTCTCCGTAAGCCATTTATATAGTTTTAACAAAAACAATGAATAGCTTCTAAAAAGGGAAATCGAAAAAGTCTTAAACGAACAAAAATTGTGAAAAAATGCAAAAATTTCATTAATCATTTTTTAACAACTTGTATAACATCTTCATCGGCCATTATATGACTAATGCCAACGCGTTGGGGCGAGTATTTGGTGGAAGTACCCCAGACTAAAGCGTATTTGAATTGAGCGGCTAATGTACGGTGAATTGCATGACAAACATGTTCCACAGAAACGCCCTATATAATATTAAAAAAGAAAACATTAGAAATAAAATAAATTTTTTTGTTAATATGTACATACCTTCCTTAAAATTAAACCATCTTCAAAATCTGGTGGTGCACCTGGTTTTTTGGTATATACTCTGATCAACTGCAAAGCATCCCACAGAGCTTCCAGTAAATAATCCAAATTTAATTTCATATTACAACTAACAACTATAGAGTTGGGCTGTCGGGCTAAACGATCAACTTCCTCTATAGAAATCTGATCAATTTTATTGTAGACATAAAGGCAAGGCAAATAAACTCGGTTCGCTGTAACTACATCAATAAACTCGTCAACAGTACAGTCTTCACGGAACAGCACTTCAGCATTGAAGATCTTAAACGAGTGCAAAACGGTTTGTACCATTTTTTCATTACAGCTAGTAAGAGCACAGGTAGCATTGAAGCTAAGACCACCACCTTTTTTCTGTTTAAAGTATATATTCGGTTTACGTTTGTTCAGGCGTATGCCCACCGATTCCAGTTCCCGTTCCAATAAGTCACGATGAACATTTGGTTTGGTAGCATCCAACATCATAACCACCAAATCGGCTGTGCGAGCCACAGCAATAACCTGGCGACCACGACCTTTTCCCTGGGAAATTAGAAAGTGAAAAAAAGTTATAAAATAACAGCTTTATATTAATTGTAATAAGAAATCGCTTATTTCTTCCACTTCAAAAATGTGTCTTAAGTTTAATATACAGAGTGCTTCTTATTTTGGGAATATGTAAATTTGTTTCTTCCATATTCAACTTTGTGGGATTAAATTGGACTATAAACAAAATATTGCCTATGAAGATAAGCGTATATAATGGCAAAACTCCAGGTTTTTGTTTGTGCAGAAAAAGTAAATAGTTTAACATAAATTTTTTTAAGTTGGAATATATATTCCTACATAAACAGCAACATATTTTATAGCATTATAAATATTTGTTGGTGTTAATAAAAAAGAACTGTGGCTAGCTATTAATTACTAGCTATTGTACGACAATTTCAATGCAATAAAATTTTTGAAATTTCACATGAACATATACAACTCTATAACTAACATTGACATACAAATGTCACATTTTCTGCATATTACCTGAGCAGCTCCTTCAATAATACCCGGCAAATCCAATAACTGTATATTCGCTCCTTTATACTCAATAACACCCGGGATACAAGTCAATGTTGTGAACTCATAATTGGCAGCCTCAGACTCAGTTTTTGTCAGTGTTGACAGCAGAGTTGATTTACCCACCGAAGGGAAACCAATTAATGCCACTCTAGCATCACCACTTTTTAACACATCAAAACCTTCACCTTTCTCGCCCTTCTTAGCAGGTTCCAATAATTGTGAACGATACTTGGCTAATTTAGCCTTTAGTAAGCCCAAATGATATTCAGTGGCTGGAAAAATTTTATTGAACAGATAAAGATGACAATTATAACCTTGTTTCAAAAGTGGCCACCTCATTTAGTTTTCGTCACTTACCTTTATTTTTCTGTGTTCTGGCGATTTCTCTTTCAATTTCAGCAATTTTCTCTAATATACCCATATTGTTAGTTTAATTATGCTTAGATTTTTAAAACTTAAAACATATTAAAGTAAAGTAGGCTTTAAATAAAAAAAAACTTCTGCCCGAAAAACTCCTCTTTAGCGTAAAAAATCCGGCACGGACTCGCATAGGGTAGTATAAAATGCTGTTCTGACAAGTTGTCAATCTGCTGCTTTTTCGTAAACATGGACATCCACTAGAGAACGATATCTTACTTTAATCATTCACAATAATTTTTGAGCAAAAATCTTAACGGTTTACAAACATTTTTAAACAGTAATTTAAATTGTTTGAGAAGGAGGAATTTTTTAAAGACCCTTAAGTTTTGGTTTTCTTGATTCACCGCTTTTCTTTTATTATACCCTTCACAAAAATGTAATGGATATATTTAAGTTTGTGATTCCGTTTGTAATTTCTACAATTTTCATTTGCGACCATATAAAGTATATTTTTCTATTCAGAACGATTTTCTTTTATAAATCGTACTAAAAAGTTGACTAACTAATTTTTGTTGTGAAGTGGATTTCTTAGCAAAATGGCAAAAACTTTTACTCCGTTTGTGAAATTCTTTGCTAGAAAATATCTACAATGTTTTGATGCTGTAACGAATATTGGCATTTAATTTTAAGAAGAAATAGTTTGAGTTGTCGCAATGATGCGTTTTTAAGATCTTTTGCAGATAATTTTAATTCAATATTAATATAAAAACATTGAAATGATCTGATTCTTATAAATCTTTTCGTTGTTATTGCTTTTGTTCTGTCTTCGATAAGTACGACAGAGTACAATAAGTACTCACATGACAACCCTTACATATGCAGGTCATTGTACTGAAACTAGGAAATTAGGTTATGAAGAGGAATTCTCCTAAAGGAGAATAACAATTATTTGAACCGCTTTCAATATAATTTGTCTCGGAATGGTGGACCATCCATCAACTCTTATAGGTGCAGTGAAATTAAATACTTACGTATTAATTATGAAGTATGGTTATAGAGATTTCATGTTTTCAAAAAAGTATTAACTAAAATATTTTTTGTGTTTAGTAAAATCATTTATACCTATATTTAAATTCAGGTTGTTTATAATTTTTAAACTAAATAATTATGAAGCAGAGCGCTACATTAGAAAAAAATGGAAAGTAATTTTAATTGGAGTTATTTATGTACGTAATGTAAAAAAAAATTATAAAACCATTACCTAAAAAAGGATCTTAATAATGTAAAATGTGAAATACGTACACATATATATGTATATAATTTATATGGTATAAAAAATATTGTGCTTCTTAAAACTGAAATAATTAAAGAAATGAAAATAAAATTGTACTTTTTTACAATTAGTAAACACTGGCAAATATTTTCTGTCAATAATTAACAATTCTCAACCTTTTGTCTTGTATAATTATGTTCACCTGCTTAACTTCAATACTACAAATCACATACATACATACATAACCATGTAGATACATGATTTCAGTGCTTTAAATTAAAAGTATGTATTAATATTTAATTTCTATAAAAACCATCTCCATCATTTCCCATAAATTCAGTCCATTTTTGCTGTTGAATATCATCCAACTCGGAGCATACTTCACCAGGCTGCAGAGAACGACAACTGCAGGTAATGCCTAAGCGGGTAATCACCAATTGGGATTCATATTTAGGCAAATCAGGATTTATATTAACCAAACGTTCGTTAAGACATTGTTTGAGGAATTGTTTGCGCAAAGCTCTTTGGTTGTCCATGGTATAGCCTGAATGATATAAATAAACTTTATTACATATATTTTATTAAAACTTAACGCTAAATTGTTGCTCACTTTTATAAGCGCTAATTTTTTCCTCCACACAATTTAAATCTTGTGGCTTAAATAAAGGTGGGTACGCCTCTGATTCACGTATATTTAGTATAAAAGCAAAATCTATGCTTGATTTGGTGTTGTTCAAAGATTTCATTAAAACGCCAGTGGAGGAAATCGAAGCCAGGAACCAATCATCATTATCGTTTGGCACAGTGTCATCTCTTTTCTTACGTTTTTCTGGCGGTACTCCCTCAATCATTTCCTCTTCTTTAAGTGAATTTGAAATTTCTTGTTGTGGCTGCTCTGATATTTCATTGTTTTGTTCCTGCCGCTGTTGCTTCTGCATGGCATCTCTTTCTTCTTTTTCTCTTTCTAAGTCCCATAAGCTTAGCGGTTGATCCTTTTCAAGACTATTTTGCAAGAAACCCCCTGTAGGTAATTTTACAGTGGAATTGGTGTCATTATCAAGGGCAGGCAAGTCGCTGCGTATGTCGCGATTGCCAGGATACTTAGTACGCAAATGTATGGGATGCTCATTTGCGGGTACAATTTGTGGCACCTCGCTATCGGTATAGGTATTTTCATAGTCCTCTGGTACTTTCTGTAGCTCAATGACATCGTAATCTTTTTGCTAACAATAATAATAGTGAATTATTATGCAAAATATTTAAACCAAGCTAAGTAGTTTGAAATTTTGTAAACCAAATCTATACACTTAAGCGCATACATACATATGTATATATTGTAGTTTAATTCAGTCAGCGTAAATAGAATAGCTTGTATACCGTTATTCTCCACAAATGTCAAAACAGCCACGAAAAACAAATATGTATATTTTAAATAAATATAACACATGTAGGTAAAAGGCATGTTCCACGTGAATAATGACACAGTCCGAACTAGTCCAAAGTTGTCCAAAGGCGTTCCATCTAATTTTTTTTTGCAATTTTGAAAGAAAATGAGAGCAATTTTTTCATATCCTGTACAAATTTGCTCGAAAATTTTCTTTGGTTAACTCCCCGTCTAGATTAGCAATAAATATCTTCGCAATAAAGCAATAACGCAGGCAGAACAACAGTTATTGCTTTGCTTATATCAAAGGTATGGGAACACGTATTTATGACAAATCATAATTACAAAAAACCGAATAGGAAAGTTCAACACTAAAAGCAAAATTTTATTGCAAAGAAATGTACTAAAGTAGAAGCAAAATAACTTAAAATTTTATTTTATCTACTTTTAAAAATGATCATATTTTTTGATATATCAGCCGATGCATTTTTATCCTATCCAACCTCACTTTTGAAGTCCTAAAGACAAGAAAACTGTTTGTACAGCGTGATTACTTTAAAAAACACCCCCAATGCACCAATCTATTAAAAGAAAACACTTTATTTTGAGTAATAAGAATTAAATTAATAATCTTTGTAAAAGAAAAATTTACTAAAATTATGCGCAAGCAGAATGTTTAAAAAATTCTTTAATGAATATTTCTTATTTTTGCAGCAAAAAATCGTTTTATGTTATATAAAAAATTTAACAGTATTTATTTTCAATATTAATATTAATTTTCCTGACGATGATAAATTGTTATCGAAATATTGAAAATAAATACTGTTAAATTTTTTATATAACATAAAACGATCTTTTGCTGCAAAGATAAGAAATATTTACCAAAACAAGATCAAATAATTAAATATTAAAGAAAATTCTTTAATGTTAAACTCAAATGACAATACATTTTGACGTTTTCTGTCTGCAATAATTGTTAACGAAAATTCATTGACAATTATTGCAGCAATAATTGCAACCACTAGCAATAAGTTGTCTTCACTGGCAATAACACAAATTTGACATTTGCTGCAATAAATTTTACCACATTTATTGCTAATCTAGACAGGGGGTAAGCTCGGACTAGAATTGAATAATCAGCTGTTTTTTGTTTACATACATATGACCGAAAAAGTAGTCATTAAAATTGCAAAATGGAAAAAGTTTTTGTATAAAAATTTGTTAAAAGCCAGTCTGCTTTGTCTAGTATATTATGAGTTCCTTTCAGGGTCATTTTGATTTTATTTTCAAAATTTTTTAATACTTACAAATTCCCTTGGCGCATTTCCCCCATAACCACCACCATAGTAGGGAGAATTTAATTGTTTCAGAGCCTCGTAAGTATCGACCACAGGTGGTGGTTCATTCTTGTCCAACGCTTCTTGCATTAGTTCAGGGGACAGCAAACGATTTCTGACTGTTTCTTCTTTAAATTGATTTTTCGACTTTTCCAGATTCTCCAATTTTTCTGCGGCCACAACTTTTTCCAAAAGTTCTTTGTTTGCCAAAAGTTTTTTCAATAGTTTAGGATGCTTCAAAGGAGACTTGGGAGCCTTGTGAGCAGTTATTAAGTTCACGTGTTGGGTACGATTTAAATGAACCTCCAGATCGTCTACGAAAATACATTTTTGTCATAAAAGGTAACTTTAAAACTACCATCCAAAATACCTGTGCTGAATAACACAGCTCCGGGCGGTTCAATATGGCGGGCTATAGCATATAACTTAACCACACTAGAGGTATTGTATCTCAAGCGACAGGTATCTGCTCGTGCCTGTAGTATTATATCACTATCTGCAAAATTTAAATTTATCAAATAAAATCATTTACCAATAAGAAAGTGATATTTAAGCACACCTGGCACAAATTCATATGCATCTTTAGCGTCGTATTTATCCCTGCACTGCATTTGCCAGTGTAAAAAAAAGTCACCGCCAAATGTCTGTGATATAGAAACACCGCCCAGTAAACTATTTGATCCACCCGAATCTGTCATCATGGCATCCAATAAAGGTTTTCCTGTGCTGCCATCCAAAATGGTAGTTTGGGAATAATAGTACACGGGAAAGCCGGGACCGGTATTATACTTGACCATAAAATCTGTTATATTGTCATGGTTAAAGTGGCCAGGTACTATAGCACTGACACTTTCACTAGAAGGAAATGTAAAATTCCACAACATGGAAAAGTTACGCCCGTCAAAAGCCATAATGGTGGAATTAAAAGACGAAACTATGATGTCGGGCACATGATCACCTGTGATATCGGTCAGTATTGAGGGCACCATTAAACCAGAATGTTTGTGTTGATATAGGGGAGTAAATTCTTTTTCGCTGGTAAATTTCATTAGCGACAATAAGCGTATAGAATAAACGCCCCCCGCTGTATTCTGCCCACCTGTTATGATTAGCAGCAGTTCAGTGCCGTCTTCATCTGTGACAATTTGTAGTGGGACAAAAACTTCCTCTTTGAAAGGTGTCGGTATGGAGCGTATAACTTTTCCCGTCTTGCCAGATATTACTTTAATATGACCAGCTTTAGACTCTTCACGTTCCTCCAAATGTACTGCTAATATTTCAGATATTTCATCACCATCTAAATCACGTACCATGTTTATCGTATACAAATCCATGACAATGGGTGAATTCGTTTCCACTTCCACTTCACGAAACTCCCAAATATTATTACCATTGCGTCCATTTATAGCAAATATCATCTGAAAAATTTGCAAAAATTGCGATAACAAAAATTTAATTGTTATCAGCCATGTCCCAGAGTTCAACTCCGTTTGGAAACGGAATTGAATCGGTTTTTGGTTCCTTAAAAACGAAAACCCAAAAATGGAACAAAACAGGAAAAACTAAAATATTTGTTGGAATGAAATCATTTCTGATATCAACAATGTAATTAATACTTCTTCTTTAAAATGATTTCATTCCGAATGACGTCTTAGTTTGTTATTTTTTGAAGAACTAAAAACCACATTCTATTTCGCTTCCGAACGTAATTGAACTCTATGATATGGCTGCATATAAAAAAAATTAAGCACAATAATCAGTTTTGAAAATCTGTTTGTTACTTGACCATTTTTTAATATTAATAATAGATTTTTCAACCTTAACAATTGCAAAATAAAAATGCCAGAAATTTTTCGAGCTTGAGGTGCAATTTTTAATATTTATTTTAAAATTTCCAATATTTCGCTACACCACTGGGAAGCATCATCAGCATTATGATCATAATAAATAAATAAAAATTGCAAGTAGACACAAGAAACATAAATATATACGAGTGCACATAATATATAATAACACTAAAAAAGCAAACTTACATTTAGTGCCTGTTCACGGATAAGCTGTTCTTTCGTCAGCATAATTACATAACGAAATTATGAACGTTGTTTTTGTTTTAAATGTATTTGTGCGAACCAACGAACCAGTTTCGATATACGTGAATTGGCACTTAGATATTGTCCTTTTCGAAAGAACTCTACAAACACAAAATAGCGATCCTTTTAACTTGCATATTATTACTGTATATTATACTGTACTGCAGACCTGCCCAGACCTAGGCGCTTGATGCTCAATTGTTTTTGTAAAAGCGCTTAGCTCTGCTCTTTAATACAAACATACTGCGCTCAGCACTAGGGATGAAAAATACACAAACAACTTCGTCTTATATATTTTTTTGTCGTTCTTCAACACTTTCTCATGTTTTGCTAGTAAACATTGAGGATAGCGGTTATCTTTTTTTGCCACTCCTGTACTGTATGATCATAAAAAAATGTTGTACTTACTTATGATTGTTTTTTTATTTGATATTAGCCCTGATGGTGCCACCCAGTGCACCATCAGGGCTAATTTTGGAAATCTAAATAATTTTATATAAAACAGGATGTGTGTACGTATGTAACATATAGACTTCAAAACGGCTGGGCCGATTTTGACGAAATTTTCAAGAAATCTTCAGAACATTCAAGCGGTTGACACTGTGAAGTCTGATTTTTGATTTTCGGTCTGCGGGCGGAGGGCCGAGGTAAAATCCGATTTTCATATTGCACCACCACTGACATGTACCGGATTTTGTTTAAAGGCCGTAAATTTCGTTAAAAGCTCAATTTAAATTATGCTGCTTTTAAGCAAAAAAAAAATTTATGGAAAAATCAGTTTAGGATATATCTCGGGTATATATAAACCGATATTGAAATTTTTCATTTTTTTGTATTTTATTAACTTCTTTTATTAGCAGAACTGATTTTAGACAAAAACAAGTAAGAGTGTGGTTGGCCGAATCTAAAATATCCTTCACGATAGTCACGTATATGTATAATATATAATACAAATTTGAACTAAATATGCTTGAACTAAATATGGACCGATATCGGGGAAAAAATATTTTTGGTTTCTAATCACTATTCCGAAAAAGAAATCTATCATGGACATTTTCATGGAAAAGTTTGTTTAAGCTATGTTTATGAAAATTTCTAACTTACCCCCAATCGACCAGCAGCTACACAATCCGGATAGCCATCCTGGTTTATGTCCACCGTACACAACAAGGAAAATACGTTTGCCACACTCCATGTTTGCCACAATAAATCACCATTCACACCACTAACTGCTATGACACCGCCCTCACAGGGCACCTCGTCCCCCTGAATGGGGCTCTTGCATTTTGGCAATGCGTAGCCCTCATATTGAATATTATCATCGACACCAAAACCAAAAACAATATCCAATACATCGTCACCATTAAGATCAGCCTTACGGACGGGACTCTCGCTGTTCATGCGAGGAAAGGTGCGTGACCAAAGTTTTTGTACACTGATTTGGGTGCAAGGCACAAACTCACTGCCCATACTGTCGCCATACGATTTCTGGCCATCATTCAAAGCCAACAGACGTGAATTGGTATTTGTTTGATGATGAAGCCAAAATTTAAGCTTTTGTATAGACACAGGAACCATGGTGAGTATCAAAGCTATTAGGCTGATCAAAGCTATGATAATCGTCAAAGCCGCCAGGCCATAGCAAAAGGTTTCGCAGCAACGCACCCAACAGCAGTGCCGATGTTTCTTCATTATGGGCACAGAATTAAATGATTTTCCATTCTTTCGTCTGGGTGCCATTAAGGGACGCTTTAAACCCTTCTCTTCACTCATCTTCCATGCGAATAGAAAAATACAAACCACAAAATAAAATAATTTCTTAAAGTCTCTTAGCACTTGAAATACCTTTGATGTTTTTGCATCTCGAATGAATACGTCATCATCGACATCGTCACTTATGTCCTCATCAATGGAATCCCGTATTGCGATGTGATTTGAGGGCACATATGGTCGCATATTTATCATCGTTTGAAAATATATCGCTTTTGTATTCTGCTGTCTGTATGTATTACGTTTTATTTCCTTCCTTCCTTTTGTGTTCGCAGCAAAGCAGCCTTTTTATTTTTTACATCTAGGCCAAATACTTGTAAAACTCCTTAGCATAGGCTTTATTTTATGTTTAATATAAATATTCCCGTAAGTAGGCAATCTGTTTTTATATGTTTTTCTTTGTTTTTATTCGCTAAGCAACAAGAAGAACAACTTAATTTTGTCTTGTTTTTCTGTGCGTTTAAAGAAAAATCAATATTTTTTGTGCTATTATCTGTCATCTGTCACTTCTGACAGAAAGTGGCTGTCGTTAAATGATTTCTTCTACTTTTTAACGCTTGCGCCCTAAAATATATTTTTATCTGTTATCGTAAGCACGTGTTGATGTGCTTTGTTGTTTTCGTTGTGATTTGTTTATCAACAATAATTGAGTTAAAATGTGTGTGAGTGTTTTTGGGTGATGACAACAGCCAACTGTTGATTCGTATACCATTTCATATGATGTGGTACCTACCTGTTATTAATTTGCGTCGCTTTGATATGAGTAAGAACCGCAGTGAAAAATTTATGAATGGTTTTTTAATATGAGTAATAGGTAGATAGATGTTCACCTTGATTTCCCAGCAAACACATCAACATGTCAAATATAGAAATAAGAAAGTGCTCGTCTGCTACGATTCCAGATCATAATTTTAATAGTATTTGAGGACGCATTTTTATGTAAAGGATGTTTTTTACGGATGTATAGAACAAAGTTGAATTTGTTGAATTTACTCTAATCGAAAGATAGGCCTCTGACATTATAATTTAAATATGGCTTCTGACATATGAGCACCACGTCCACGGTTCGGACGTTGTCTAATCTGAAGGTCCCATTGCAATAATTTTGTCCAACGTTTGTGTTCATATATTGGCATTAACGCGGCGAATATCCTCAAAGTGATCAATGATTTCGGTCTTATAGGTGCAGACTATCGAGTTCACACTTAAATGCATTAAATCGCTCTTAAAGGTCAAATCACGGGTGTGAAACGTGAAACTATGCAACTATCAAACTTTTTATTCAATAAATTAATTTTGGCACGAACTGTGTGACATGTGCGACATCTGGTTGATAACACAGTCATGGTTTTATAACTGCATAGTTTTTAAAGAACTACGGACCAAAGATTCCACCAGCCCATAAACTAAACCACACATTCAGTTTTTCTGTATGTAACTAATGATGTCTGAATACACACTTGAGGTTTATTATCATTTCAAATATGCTAGTTTTGTTTATTGACGTATCCATTCAAACAAAAGTTAATTTTATCGCTAAAATGAAAATCGGTAGCAATGGCAACCTTGTTTCAAAATAAATTGGCACACGTTGGAAGCATTGTTCAGGTGTCAGAATGTGTCATTGATGTACATCAGCACTTAAATTGATGACCTTATCTTGAGATGGGCGAACTCCACGAGGTGAATTATTCTTACTTCACCATCGTTGCCGTGTAGCTTATAAGCTCACACAGCTTGCAACTTGCAATAAGTTTGTAGCTAAATGTACAAACCCCTTGCTTAAGAGCTCGGGCCTTGTAATACCTTCTGTATCCAATTTCCCAGACAGTCAATGGAAGAGAAGGCCGAAATTCATTAAGAGCATCGGCCCTTAACCAACCGTCAAACCATCACTACTGGTTCCTTGCACTACAGGTATCTGTTGTAGGTCGGAGGTTATTGACCCCCGAAAACCGGCTTGCACCATAGCTTTCAAGGAAACTAATTGCCATTCCTTCAACTTAGGTTTAACCACAGATGGAACGTTTCAGCCATGGTAGGCGTTTCAGCGCCGGGATGGTCTGCAAACAGAACCTCCCTGTGTTTTTGCCGACTCCCGTTCTGCGAATTAACACTTGATGAGGGCTTAGGAAGTCCAACACAGCATAACAGCATAAGTAATGCGACTTTGTGGAGTATTTACTACAACAACTGAGGAACTCCCATTCCTCTATGCCCCGTAAAGCAGAGTGGCTTGGGTAGATGTACCCAAGGCAAAACCTGCTCCCTCCCCAAGGGTGTCTATTTATGTAGTAATGCTAAATCAAACAAATGAAATGCCCGCCAGTGCTGCCAAATTAAGGCTTTGTATATCTATATAGACGAACTTTATATGTGTATTGGTTAATATCAAAACACCATTTATCACTGAGTGATATTTTCCCTAAAAACTAAAAAACACGTTTCGATATCAAACTAAAAATTAAGATTCGGTTAGCGAAGCGGTTCCCAGTTTTTTGTGAATTCCCAAAGTCGATTTCAAGAAACGTCAAAATGCCCCCACTCCTCAGAAGCAATATGACAACTTCAATTTTTGCACTAAAGCGGTGCTTGTTCAATGGCAAAAACACGCTCCGAATATGAAAACTCGGTTCTACGCCGGTCAGCGAAGTCGCTCTGAATTTTTGTGGGAATTCTAAAAATTGGATTCGTGAATTCCCAAAATCCCTCTCTACTTCCCCGGGTGCAATACGGCAGCTCCAATTTTTACACCAAAGCCACAACACTGTATATACAGTTTTATGTACATACCAGAGATCTGCAACCGGTGCCTTTTTAGTGATCTAAGTACACCCGTCTTAAATCAAGTTTCGGTGTGATAGGCCACCGCATATTGTTTGCACAAGTATGTTATATGCACGTTAGAGCTTGTGTCTGTTAACTAGATTATATAACATACGCACTCAAGTTTGCATGCGGTGGTTTCTCAAAATTTTCCACATTCGGCAATCGTATTCGTACATCTTTTTAACAACGAAAATAATCTTTCTATGTAAGAATTTGCAGTCACACGTTTACCTTACCCAGAGTGTGTGTGTTCAGTTTTATGTATTTACTCACTCACACTCGGTAAACGTATTCGTACTGAGCTCGGCGTTGCCAGGAGGTTTTTAAAATATCATGTTTTGGCGATCGTGCTTTTTATAAAATTTTTTTATTTTATGTTCCTTTATTTATAATAATTTTTATTTCTTGGCTTTAAACCATAACCACAATACATATCTATATAACCAATTGTAGAAAAAAATTAGTTTGAATTGAATTTTCGTTTCAAATTTTTCAGCAAAACCAATCTTACCTTCATCATTCAGTATGCTAATTTCAAAATCGTCAACATGATTGTAAATTATTAAATCTGACAGCCGCGATTTCAGCTAATGTTAAATAGAAGGTGACGCTTATACACAACAAAAGAATTTGTTGAGAATTTTGGTTTTACTAGTTAATTTTGTGATGACGTCATGTATGTATTATTAAGAAAGCGATTAGAAACGAGAATAGAAAATATCAAAATGTTTCTCTTACTAAGTTCTAGTAACAACAACACTCTTTTTTTGTGGTCGTTTTTTTACTCTTAAAAAATACTTAAGATACGAAAGTGATCTTGCTGTATCAAGATTTCGCAAACGAATGACAGGTATAAATACCACCGCAACTATTTTTAAGAGTGTTTAAAATATTCGAATGTAAACATGATTGTGAAAACAACCATGGTTGCGCAGAACCGGTGCAGATCTCTGGTATATACCATATGGGTTTCGAGTGTTGCAAACATACAAACAAAAATACAAGTGAAACTAATATAAGCGTGTTAAAAACACTAAGAAGATACTCAAATCTTACCACAGTTTTCGTGCAAAAAATTCAAACTTAGTTTTAATTTTTCCTTATTTATTTTGATTTGTTTACTGCTTTCATTTTTGTGTTTTTATAATTTAATTTATTATTTTCTAAAACAATTAAATAATTAACCAGATTTCATTTGTTCATTGTTAACACTTACATAATTAACACATTACAGACATACATTATATAAGTTTTTATTTAATACTAATTTAAAATCTTAAAGTTACTTATTTAAAAATACAAATATATGTTTTTTTATTACAATATTATCAAATCTAGTGCTTAATGGGGCGTAAAGGCTGGGTCACATAAAATCCGCCGTACATTGCCCGTTGCATTTTTCAACTGACAATAAAATTGAAATATATAATTATAATCAAGGCGCATTTAACTAGGTGGCATCGCTAGCGCAGGTGATAATACGTATTGTAAACCGACTCGACGTCAAGAAGTTGTTTATATTTGTATAAAGAGAAAAGAAAAATTCCTACAAAATTTTAACATTTAAAAAAAGTGAAAAAGGAGCCTATACGAAAATAGTATTTAGCATGATATAAAAAATACAAGGTAGTTTCATTCTCTTTTTATTATTTTTAATAAGGATTTTTGAAGTTTATTTTTAGAGAGATATATAAAAAGGCGTTGCCACACAGTTGAATAAGGGAATTTACTCCTAGAATGGATTTTTTCTGAAATGTGTAGTGCATTGTTCATATTAGAAAAAGCTGGAAATAATAAGCATTCAAACGAATGCCCATTTGAAAGAAAATATTATTACATTTAAAAGAAAATACTCTTTAGATATTAAAAACAAAGGGAAAAGTTTGATGCTTGTGGTTTAAAAATATATAAATAATTATTTCTACTAGAATATAAATAATTATTTCTACTAATGCACGTAACCTTGAATATTCTTCATTACATACAATAAGAAAAACCTACGTCCAAAAGATGTCATTATTTGTTTAAATATCAAAGTAAGCATATACTCGTGTAGCGAAAATTTGCATATAGTTTTCCGTCGTTTCCGTGCCTTCAAATTTGTTCTGGACGTAACTCGTAACTTCTCTAACAAATGGCGCGATATAATTATTCAGTGCATTTAAAAAAAAATATTAGCTGATTTTAATAACGGCCAATCACTGACCACAATTGCAAATAAAAAAAATTGACATTCACCACAGCGTTATATTAAGAATTATAAGCCGTTTTCGTTGTTCGTTCCCGAAAAATTAGTAAACGAGATGGCCAGGCAATAATACGTTTGATAAAAAAGACCGATTCGTGCCGTCAAGAACCATCGCCACACAATTGTTATTAAATGTTACCCCCAGAAGGATTCAAAAGCAGGCTGCAGAAGGCGGACTAGGAGCATACCATACAAAAGTGTAAAAAAGATCTTTATATCACGGAAAAATAGACTGACCAGGTTGGAATTTGCAAGGGAACACATTAATTTAACCACCACACAAAGGAATTCCATACGATTCTCCGATGAGTCCAAATTTAATTTAAAAGATTCTGATAGATTAAGACTGGTTAGATGACCGAAAAGCCAACGTCTTAATCCACGTTATACTAAAAGCACATTGAAACATAGTGTCGGTAGCATTTTAGTCTGGAGATGTTTTTCAGGACATTTTTATATATTTTAGATTTATGTATGTATTTTATTTTAAATTTTTTTTTTCGTTAGAAGCCACAATTTTATTATTATTTTTAGACACAACTTCAAACAAAACTGAAAACAAGGGAATATATAAACTAACACGGTAGCACAATTTTATGGAAAATGTCACAATCCTTATACTTGTCAGATGGTGATTGTTAAGGAAAATTGAGAGAATAAAACTACCTTGTATTTTTTATATCATGGTTTTTAGTACGTATATAAGGATTTAATAATATATGTGTTTAAAAATATATATACACAGGTGGACATGTAATTAAAACATAAATGTGATCTTTCATTCTTGCGGTATTTTATGTAATCTATTGTTATTTCAACTGAACTTTTCCACTAGAAAGACAAGTTTCATCTCTTTTTCACATGGGTCTTTCTTTACATCAATTTTTTGTTAAGTTTTCTTACGGCCATTTACACCATGTCTGATTATATTTTAATTGAGACTTTAACCGCTGGTTAGAGAAAAATGTATTTCACAATGTATAATTAAGTCTTAACCGGCACTATTTAACAGAAAAGTTGCTGTTAAATTTACCGATCCAAATTCGCCGGTTAAGAAGTTAATCAGAACTCAAATAAAGAAAAAACATACAAATAATAATAAAATGGATGTAAATAGAAATCAACATTTATATTTTTGCAATATTTTTAATTATAAACATGCTTGTGGTAGAAAAAGAAATATTCACAAGCACCGAAATGATTTTTCTTTATGTGATGAAGAATTTAGATTGTCAAAGCCTTCAACAATATACATTACCAAGCTCGTACATGCTGATATATAGACTGCAACAACTAGATGAGATACATCATATAAACTTCCACATATTTACGTATCATGTTTATAATTATTGATTTTTAGAAATCACTCTTTATCTCCTAGGCAAATGGTATTATTGACCTTGAGATTTTATGCCACAGGCAGCTTCCTGATGGTTGTAGGTGATTATTGTGGAGTTTCAATTGCAGCAGCTAGCCGCGTTGTAAAAAAGGTTTCAAAATCAATTGCAAAGCTGTCAAGAAAATGTATAAAAATGCCAAGTTCGCAAGAGGACTTGCTGATTTTCCGAGCAAACTTATCCTTTCATCATTTTTTTAATAAAATTTTATGAAAAATATTTTTGAAATTTGAAGGACGCAGAAATAAAAAAAGCTTTTTTCAAAAAATTGTGTTCGTCATTACACTATTTTTCGTAAACAACTACAAGTAACATTGCCATACTTTTAAAAATTTTTCTCTGTTAAGTAACCGAAAAATGGTGCAATCCAAATTACTAACTGTTAGTTAAATAGTGCCTGTTAAGCAAACCCGCAATTAGTTAATAATTTTTTAATGGCAACTTAATTTTAGATTGTGATTTTAGATTTAGATTTTAAAAAATAAGGAATTACTTAGTAAATGGGGTGTTTTTCAAGTGGCCACATAATTAAAACATATTCATTTCTGCTATTTAAATAAAGTAATTTTTTTAATATCTAATTTCGTTATGTTGCGAAAATTTGTTGATAGGTATGTATGTTTTAAATGGTTTCAGTAAAATTGTGTACCAATATTAGCCACTAGGTATGGGAAAAACACCAAGTTGCTGCGAAGAAGAAAGGAAGGTAACTATTGATTACAGATGCTCCGAGAAGACGTTGAATGCATTTTCTCAATTACGAATTTGATCTAGAGGAAAAATTTAGAATGCAATGAACAAGTTTAATAAATTTCGAAGCTCAAATAATATACACACAGCCCCCAAATCCTGTAAAGCTACAGCCAGAGACGATTGATTAATCGTAAGTGCCTCTAATGCTGAGCAATTTAAAACCACTAAATAGCTAAAAGTTTAGGTCATCAAATCATATGGTATCCATATATCATCTAGAACTAGTCGATGGCAGCTTAATGAAATGTATAACGTGGATGCATCGCACAGAGAAACTTTCGTCTCCAAAAAAAAAATGTTAAATCCGGATTGGATTTTGTCCACTGGATTTAAAATATAATGCTTTTATCCTATTTAACTTTTTCAAAATATATTTTTAAAATAATTTAAATTTTTTCTTTGAAAATATATAAATCAAGCAGTCTTTGCCGTTTTGAGTTGGAAAACGTTAAAAATAATTCCAATTCATTCGGTTATTTTATTAATGCTTTTCATTTCCCCGAAAAATAAAATTATGGTTTTCTATGGTAATGCTGTTTTTGCAGCTGTTTTCACTCCCCTGACATTTTTAAATTGAACTTGCATGCTTATGGGTGAGAGTAGGGTATCCAATTCTATTGACTCACTTGAGCATCGACGCAATGTGGGGTGCGTTACTCTGTTCTATCGTTACTACAATAGATTTTGCTCTGACAAGATTAGGGATCTTGTTCCTGAAACTCGCACATTTTTACGTAGCATGCACTCATCGTCTAGATTGCCCGGGGAATCGCACTACGCATTACAGAGAGAATTCGTTTTTCAGTCGCACGTTTCGTCTGTGGAATAAGTTGCCTGCAGACGTGTTTCCTGCCTGTAACGTTGGAAAGTTCAAGTCAAATGTTCACAAACACTACTCCCTCTTTCCCCCTCCTCAAAACTTATTTTCCTAGTTCTGGTACAATGCACTGCATATGTAGGGCTCATCCCCTGAGTACTGGTCCAAGCTAAAAAAAAAAAAAAAAAAAAAAAAAAAAAAAAAAAAAAAAAAAAAAACTGGCAAGAAAGTCTAGTATTTTTTCGACATTTTCGTTGATAATACGTACACACGACTTCTATGTGTAAACGCAGTGTTAAATAGTGTTAAATAGGACAAAAGCATTATATTAAAATTTAGTTACTAAATTAAATTTTTGGTTTGTACATTTGTACAACGGGTTATAAATAAAATTTAGTTACAAAATTTCTTTTTGTTTTAGATGTATTTATGCGAATGAAAATATTTATTCGAAATAGAGAAAGTGGCCTCCGCCGAACTTGTTGTAAGGCAACACTGTTGCTTCGATTGTCATTTGACTTGCAGTAAGTGACAAAAAATCACTGCCTTTTGAAACTTTTTGTCAGTTCAGTTGAAAGTTGGTTGCAAGTGCAGAGATTGTGCGTGTGTTAGTAAAAAAAGTTTGAATGTATTGAGTTTGTCGAACTTGCACCTGCACGTGCGAGGTGTATTAACTAGGTGGCATCACTAGCGCAGGTGACAATTTTTTATTTAAAACGGCCGGCAGTGTCAAAAGTTGTTTATGTTTACACACAGTGAAGTGAAAAAATAATAATATTTTAATCGTGCAAAAAAAGAAATAAAAAGTGAAAAAAAAAACAATAAAGAAGTTTTCAAAAATATTTTGGTTGCATAAAAGCTGTTTATGTTTATACAAAGTGAAGTGAAAAAATAATATTTTAATCAGTTTGAAAATATGCAAAAGAAACAATAAAAAAAATATTTTAATTCCTTAATATACGTTGCTGTCTGTTATGTAAAAAGAAAATTTCTACTGCTTATCGACTTCCCTCGCTTCAAAAATAATTGAATTGCTTAAAATGCGTTAAAAACAAATTATGAAAATCTTTATATACACTTTTTTTCTTCACTTTCTGCTGTTTTGTAAACATGGTTTTGACATTAGGTGGAATTTTTACACAATCAAAATATTATGTATCTAGTACAGCAACTCTAATGCTGCCACCTAATAATTGCACCATGTGCACGTGTAAACACTACATTAAAGTTGAATAACTGTTAACGTATGTTGAGGACTTTGCCAATAGTTACGAGTAGTTAATTTTCTTTTTGTATATTTTATTTAGTTTTTCATTCAAAAATAATATAAAGTAAAAAAAATTGTGTACGCTTTTTTGTGCTGTGTCTGAAGAATTAATCAGAAGATTTTAATCAAATAAAAAAAAAACAGTTGTATCCGTTAACAAAATACTGATTGCGCCACCATGATGCATCGCTTGCATTAATATCAGTTCAATAAGGGTAAGGATAACGTTGAGGGATTCCATGAGTCCCGGCCTTGAGAGTTTAATATTTTTATAGTTTTTAAAAGAACATAAAAAATTTCAAGAATTTTTGTGAATAAATCGCAGTTGGTTTCATTCACTATATTACCTTCTACATAGATACCAATCAAAAAATTATAAACAGCTTGTTTTCAATGTTTCCCAGCTGCCTATATATTGACATTTCATAGGAGCTAACCTAATCATCAGACAAATATTTCATTAATACCTGTAAAAAAAAAGGTAAAGAAAAGTAAGAGGCGTGTGTAAACAAAAAAGCTTTTTTTGTGTTTCGACAGGTATTAATAAAACATTTTTATTTTTAAATTCTCAATAATTTATTTACATTGTTGGGATATAAAGTTGAATGTATGAGAATAGCTTTCAAAAAATGTCCAAAGTCTACTGATGATTAGGCTACCTCCTATGAAATGTCGACATATAGACAGCTGGAAAACATTGAAAACAAGCTGTTTATAATATAAAATTTTAGAAATCAGCTTCAGCTAAAAATATTATACAACAAAATAAACTTTAAATAAAAACTTTCAGTAGTTGTTAAGCTTTTATATACAAGATTTTTCCTTAATCTTTAATAACAAGTTCAACAATTAGATAAATATTATCTTGCCGTTAAGTGAGCCTACTTAAGTCTACAGAATTCCTATAACTAGTACGGTTTTCTAATAGTATTTCTAATTTAAAACACAAAATGGCGTCTTTCTGGCAAGAGTATCATTGTAATTTTATATTAAAATTAATATTATAATAAATAAATTATTTATTTGTTTGCTTTGCTTTGTTAAATTAAATGAAAGTATTAAAATATTGCTTTATGTAAAAAAAACGTATCACGAAAAATTTGTTATTAAATAAAAAATAATTTAATCAAATTAAGCTTCTAGAAATAAATATACATATGTCTTTCTTAAATTAAATCAATAATTATTTGTTTGTTTTTTTAGTATTTACAACAAAACTTTTAAATTAAAATTATTATAATATTTTGTATTTTAATCGATCATTTAAGCTGTGTATTATTATTATTATTAATAATAACCTATTAAAATTACTTAATATACGAGTTTCTTTGAACATTTTTTTTAAAATAAAAGATAGAAAAACACAATGCGCTGAAAAAAATTGTTATATTAATAAAATTTTTAGTAAATGAAAAAGTATATTTCCATGTTCACAAATTCATTTGGCTTTCTTATGGATTTTACATTTTGTTTTAGAGCAGATTTACGCCCTCGTCTAAAGGCATGACTTTTATTATGCCGAAAAGGGGCATGTTTTCGGTTTTTCATGTTTTGTTTTTACAAATTTTCTTTTGACTCGTTTATTATTTTGTTATAATGTTTCGTTTTCATTAGCTTGGCAAACCTATTACATCGATACTGACAAAAAAGATAGAAAGAGATAAATGATTTTTTTACTACAGATTTAAAAAAAAAAACAAAAGAATGTACAATGTTTTTGGCAGCAAGTTTAAAATGAAGAACTGAAAAAATACATGACTTTAAGTCATCGTATAAATGTGCTCTTAGTTTAGAAAATTCCATAATTAAGCGGCTCATACACGTTTCAATTCAATTGTGAATTGAGTCTTTCAACTGAAATGATTATAGCCCACACACTTCATAAACTGAATTGAAAGATTTTCATTCAACTATTAAATTCAGTGAAATTATAGACAATTTTAAAAATATATAACGTTCTCTTTGTAAAAACACTACAAATATAAATTTTGAGACCTGATCAAGAGACTCGAACACACTCAACATAATCGAATTGAAAGACTTGCTAGTCAACTTGAAAAAATGAAAACATTTTAATTTTTCTTTAACCAACTCGACAACTGCCAAACAATCATACACGCTTTGATTTGGACAACAACCGACTCAGTTACCAACTGAGTTGAAACGTGTATGGGGTGCTTTAGAACCAAAGCGAATTCATAGCAGGGAAATGCAATAAATACAACAATAAATACAACAGCGGTACAGGCTGGAATTTTCCATTCTTGATCCTATTAGCTTTGACCTTTATTTAATTCAATATTTGCAATAAATTTCTTCAGCTCAAAGTCCTTTTTGTTTTTCTTTTTTAGTTTTTAATGCATTTTTCAATATTTTGTCTTCCTTCGTAAAACTTCTTCAGGAAAATTTGTTTGTTTGTGTGATAAATTCAATCAAATATTTGAATTGAATGACATTTTTTTTTCATATTGATTGTATTTTTGAAGGTTAAAAAAATTTTTCATTTAATTCAAATATTTTATTGAACTTATCACACAAACAAACAAATTTTCCTGAAGGAAGACGAAATATTGAAAAATACATAAAATTTTTCTTAAAAACACAAAAATGACCTTGAGCTGAAGAAATTTATTGCAAATATATTTTTTTTTAATTTTTATTTCTATACCAATTTTTACTTAATTTTCACAGAATTAATTTCTCTTTCTTTACATTTTATCATTTGATGGCGAACAGCTTATATTTAAAAACAGTTTTGTCTCTGTTTAATTTTAGAACCAGCTTTTGAAAGTAAAGTAAGCTTTTTTTATAGTAGACGAAAAGTATACTTTTTGTTAAACACTATTTTATATTTTTAACGTATACTTTTTTAATGACTATAGTTATAACCCATAGTTTTTACAAAATATACTTAGAAAAGGAAATTCCCTTTTAGCGTTGAATTCAACCAAGTTCTTTAATGTGAATTCCACGCTATTGTGAATTATGATGTTTTTAAAACATAACGTTTCATGAATAAGTATGACAATTTTGCTCTCTATACTTATCAGTAAGCTCAATATGTTAAACAGCGAAGTGAAAAGAAAACGTTATAGTACTCATGTTCAGTTTTCAGGCGCAATGGAAAAACGCTCGGCTTTTATTTTATATTGTGTAACATTAAAAAAGTGTGAAATGTTTTAAACTTAAACTACAACATTGTGTTTTTCTGCACAGTTTTGAGCTGGATTCTTTCAGTTTGTAAATATCTAACAGCTAAATCGGATTTTTAAGACATTTGAGACACCTTAAAGGTATTCATAAAATACTATCCAATAGATGGCGTTAAGAGAGGCAAACAAAGCTGGAAATGCTACGCGAGAAGTGCGATCTATATATATGGCACGTTTTAAACGTTCCTGTTGAGGCGTTAGCTTTGGCTTTGGCTGTTCAGGCTCAGGAGGCTTGGGTGCAGGCGGTGCAGGGGCTATTGTGGGTGTTAGAATTATGCGTGATTCTTGGCGGGGAATCCAAGGACCGTCAGCATCAAGAGGTGGTCGCATAACGCGACGTGAATGACTGTGCCCATGACATGTATGAGACTGAAAAGTAACAGCGTGAAAACTCCCGCATGAACAAGAACTTTAACAATCCTTCCAAACTTTCACTTACCCTTTTGTTTTTTGTCATTTCATCGAAAATTTTCTCAATTTTTTCATCGGTTAGTGGTGGATGAGCTGGCGGTGGTGGCGGTTCTGGCTTTGGTTCTTCTTTCTTAACCTCTTCCGGCTTAGGCTTGGGAGGATAAGCTATGGGTTTTGGTATCGGTGTATCACTCAAAACAATATTGATTAAGCAATATTCCATTAAAGCCATAAACACGAACACCGTACACACTGACATAAATGCATCAACTGCTTTCAAATAAGAAACGGGCGGCAGGGATGATTGTGATTTCGCATGCTGTGTTGAAAGTGTTAGCAGGGAAGTGACACCGAGAGTGACTCGTGCTGGCGCAGCTTCCGGTTTAATCCAAAATGATACCCAAGACATGATAACAATCATACAAGTAGGTATATAAGTATTAAAAACATAGTAGACGAGTCGCCGTTTTAGAGTGAACACCACCTCTAAGCAGGTGAAGTTACCGGTTGAGTAAACTTGGGTGCAGTCAGCTGTTTCATTGTGTATCAGCGCTACCTGAGGCAATTCTATGTTTTCATCTACAACTAATGGCGTGGTGGGGTCCCATTGGAAAATCATGTCATCCGTGGTATGAGACACTTAAAGTAAAAAGAAAGAAAAAAAAATTTTGAAAAGGTTTTTTAAATGTTTAACTCTCGTAAGTTCAGTCACTTACAGCTTTCCATCTGTAATTTGCATTCCTGTGTATCATGTGGATAAATAGCAAAATTCATAATACACGATAACTTTAGAGTCAGTTTCACCATATACAATATGGTTTTATCCTTGTACAGCCACATATAGTGATTTGGTATCGTCATTGTTTGAAATGTTACTGATTTGGCATTTTTGAAAAACGAATCTGGACGCCATAGGCGCTTAAGCCAATCCACCTCCAGCAGACGATATTCCTGTGTCATGTTCTCAGGCAGCCTTAAGCGATGATCTTTCCATGTTTGAGCAAAAAATATATCGGCCACATAGGTCATTGAGTTTTCATCAATAGAATCTAAACCCATGACGGTTACGTGAAAGTATACTATAGTGGGCTGTCCTTCCTTTTTAGGTGGCCTCATTTTATCATAACGTTTAATATCTTCTGGTAAAATATCAGTTATTTCTAAGCTATGCCTAATATAAAAGAGACGTTAAATACCGTTAGTCTGATTTTGAAGACTTTTGTAAAAGCTAAGATCATCTTACTGAAATTCTGCTTGTGCTAATTGTTCCAGAGTTACCGAGAGCAATATAAATAGGAATATTTGGGCATTCATCGCTAGGGGAAAAAATTAAAAGTTAAATTTATGATGGAATAAAAACAAGTTTTAATTGGTGTGTTTGAATAAAAAAAGATTGATTACATGTAAGTCTGGCAAACAGACTTACATGTAATTCGAATCATTAATTAGACGTTGCAAGTTTTGACGAGAATATTATTTCCCTCTTTTGATATACATATACGGTCATGGGGGAATAAATGGGGACACAAAGCAATGAGGGCAATTAAAATTCAAAACGAAAGCGAGTATTACAAAAAAAAAATAAAAAGTGATTTGAGGATAATTTTTCTTGCTTTTACTTTCAGACCATATTATATAAGTCATGTATTTGCTAGGAGGTTCCAACTGGAAAATCAAATTATTTTGAAATAGAATTTGGGTTCTGTTTCTACAATATTTATCTCTCGATTTTTTTAAGTTCATAATTTTATATTTTTAGCTATAAGTTAGTCAATAATTTTCAGTTATCATACAATTTTTTCAAAGGCTAACAAAAAAGTTACAGAGCAGGCTAATGTTCCTAGAGAATTTCGTTTTTCAGCCCTTTTAAATTTTGAGCTTCAACTTTTGTATTAAATAAATAAATAGTTTATTATATATTTATTTATTTATATATTTGCGTAGAGTAATAAAGAAATAAGAAAAGATATATTTCCTCAATTACCAGAAAAGTTGAATTCTATAGAAAAATTTTCAAACTTCAAACCAGGCCGATTCATCTCATAACAACAAAAAATTAGATGGTTAGAGCCGAAAGAAATTAATGTTCTATTGAGCCTTAACAATCTGTCAATTTATCCAGAGGTGCCTCAATTAGATGCTGACATAATATATCTTGTTAAGCCAGTAGGCTTCTTACTTAAAAAAAAAAAAAAAAAAAAAAAAAAAAAAAAAAAAAAAAAAAAACTTCATGCGAGCAATGCTTAAAGATTTCCTCCTACCTTAACTTAAGTAATTTAAACTACGGAACGAGTAGTAAGTAATGGCAATAAAAATGACACCCTCAGAATATCGGATGAAAATCAAGCAGTCATTTTTTTTTCATTCACATACTGCATGATTCACATCCGATATTCTGAGGGTGTCAACTTTAGTGATATTGTGTAAGCACATATCAATTTGATAACTCATCGTGAAGCTTATTTTTTAATAGGTTTTTTGACAGATTACACATGACTCATATCAAACTCATTTGTCAGCATCACTATGGTTTGGAAAAACAGCATGGAAATACACTACAACAACGTCTTCAAACTATTTTGCTATATTATTGTATGCATAATCGACGTACTGAAACTCCTATTGGCAATATCAATCGTAAATGAGGGTCCTAGCAGATAATACTTAAGCGGTTAGATCCCATCCTTCTGAAGACTTTTTTAGGAAAGATTTAAAAAAAAATTACAAAATTTTTCTTTAAGTAGAAGGAAGGCGAAGTTTTATTTATAATTTTTTGATTGGTATCAATATTAACTACATGTTAATATAGTAAATAAAACTCAGTTGTTAGAATAATAAATAATTTTACAAATTTTTGTACAAAAACAACGTTACAGACTTCAAGCTTAAACAGCATTTCAGCTGAATTTTAAAAAAAGGTAAAAAATTAGGATAAAGATAGTTCTAATTTAAAATGAAAATTGAGTTTTTCGCCTAATCCACGATCACAATTTAGTAGTAAAAGTTCATTAGTCAAACGCTGTTCTCATTGTTTATTACTTTTTCGGCTCTTGAACAGTGTTTATAGTGCGACACTATGGATTAGGATTTTGAAATATATTAATAATAATTTGAAATGCCAATAAAAATTAAAATGTTTAATTAAACAAAGTTTGCATAAACGGAGCACTTGTTGAAATGATTGCTTAGCAAAACAATTAACGAGCCGACCAACTGCTTATTTTCAATCAAGTAAACCAAAAAACATCATAGTGACAACATACCAGCCAGTGTATGTACATACTAATCTATGTATGTGCAATTTCTCAAATACTTGCTCTATTCACAATCTTGTGCAAATGGCCTTGCATCATTGCATTTGCAAAATAATGGAGTATATTCTTGCTTTACACTAACAAAAAACACCCAAAAATGTCACTTTTGCAATTGCAGAAATATGCAATCTCAAATGCACAAGATTGTGAATCGGGCTACTATGTTTAAACGTATGTTTATAATAAATAAATTACTTATTGCTTCAATTTTTCTATAAATAAATTCACTACGCATATACAAGTTTAATGTGTTCTCTTTGATATCTTAGTTCTATCAACAAACGAAATTTCTATTTAAACAATTTTCTATAAATTTTACCTTAAGAAATAAAATTACCTTGCCTTTAACATTGAATTTCCTAAAATATTTATAAACAAATCCTTTTTTTTTTGCTGTTGTTGTTCCATTAGAGGAAAACAGGAAAACACTTAAATTACAACAATTCACACAAAAAACTCAGCAATGAAAAGAAATCATTGTCATTCGTAATTACCTTGACGGCTTGTGCCGCCGATACGTAACATATGTGCTTCACTATGAACATACATATGTATATGCATATGTACATACATATGTATTTGCATAAAAATATTTTCAAATATTTTGTCATTAGAAATGTTCATGTTAGGTAAAAAAAAACTAAGAGAAAATCTTGAAATAGTAACCTAGAATTGTAACACACATAATATTTTTACTTGTTTTTATTTCTACAAAATTTAATGTGCAGTCAGTCATCATCTTTTAATGTTGTTTTTATTTTTAAGCTATACCCTTTTTTTTTTTGGTTTTATCATTATTTGTCTCTCATCACAATAGCGACTTAATTCACAATTAAAACCTCTTAAAAATCCACAAAAACAGCAACAACAATAACCGTTAAGTAGCCTGTACATTTGTGTGCGTTTGTGTGTGTGTGTGTGTGTGTGTGAATGAATGTGCTCTTTTGTTAAAATACCACAGAATCTCTAAGCAACAAAAATTATACGTACATACGCGTATATGTATGTATGTGTGTCTCATTGAGTAGAAAGACGTTATTTTTAAATGAATAAAATTGCTAGCTAATATATGAACACGTGGTTGAGGGAACACAGAGGACGAGGTTAAGAGGGCAATGGAAATATATCTTCAAAATATTTTTTATATTTTTTACTTAATGACGTCAGACAAGGTTAACAATAATTTTCCCTTTGATCAGAAAATTGAATTTTTTTCTAATACCTTCAAATAGAATGAAATACATTAATAAAGTTAATGTGTATTTTGTTCGAGGGGGAAAAACATTTTTTTAAGGTTACAAAATTGTAGTTTAAATTCTGGCGAGAGATTTTTGGAATTGTATTTTTCATGGCTTTAAATTAAATTTATATAAAATTTTTTTTTAATTTAAATCTGATTGTGTTACAAAATAGCAATTGTATAAGAAGTAGATTTTACAAAACATATTTTTTTAAATTTTATAAAGGAAATTAAATTTGTTAACAATTTTGGTTTAATATGCAGAGCAATATAATTAATAGCCTATAAGTCAGGATAAACCATTTATTATTACTGCAAGTTCGCCGATATCGAATGAAAATGTATGCGAATAAAAGCTAGTCACTCACATTTGGATCAATTTGGGCTTGTCTATGTCACTATTATTCGTTCGTATGTACTTACATATGTATTTTAATTGAATTTTGACACATCGTTCGCTTAGAATAAAGTTAGATGAACCCAAATCAATTTTCTTTCGCCTTGAATGCTAATGAACTTATTCTTTCGATACTGGCAAACTGGCTGCTATTATATTTTTTTCTCTTATATTTTTTTAGCTTTTTTAAAACTTGAAAGTAATATTATCTGACGATGCTAACAAACTGTTAGCGAAATATCGAAACAAATAAAAAAAACGTTACTTTTTTATAAAAAAAAAAACAACAAAAGATCTTAAGCTGCAAAATTTTAATAATTTTACTATTTATTGAAGTAACTTTTAGATTGCTAACATTACGTTTCAATACTTGTATTATCGTTATAATTTTATTACTTTTCTTAAATACAAATGTAAGGTATAATCTTAAATTCTTATAGCATTTTTTTCATCCGTTAAAATTTAAGTGATTTCAAATTATAATAATTTACCAAATAACTTGTCATGTTACATTTAAAATCAAAAGATAACAATTATTGATTTGGTTTTCATTGCTAGTTTGCTTCCCATAATTTTATAATAATTTGAAATGAAATTTTACAATAAAAGCTATTTTCTGTATTTAGCCTTATTGACTATATTAACCTTATATATTTGCATAACACTAATAATAATAAACTGAAGCGTATTACTTCTGAGGTCTTCCACAAAGTCCAATGTGAAGCAAACAGCAAAAAAACCTGAAACCGAAAAGTCAGTAATGTCGAATAACATTATTTCAATTCTGAAAACCCGTAGATGCAGTAAGCTATAAATAATTTCGATTTCCAAAAAAAAGAAAGTTATGGGATCCAACTGCGAGCAAACTGATTCAAACATAAATAAAAAACAATTTTTTTTTTGTTATTCATTCTTCAATAACCAAAAAGCCTCTCATCGGCCGAAACGATTACATGGATAACGTGAGAGTAAGAGCTCATCTAATGTATATTATCACATATAAACTATTATATAAATTAAAAGGAAAATAACGATGCAAACGAATTCGTAACCTTGTTCTCTTTTAAATTGGCTAAAAAAATATTAAAACATTTTGTTTTCGAAAACTTAATTACTGTTTAGAGTCCAAATATAAATACTGCTACAATCTCTTAACAGCTAATAACTCTCATCTTTTTTAAATACGCCTTTGGCAACTACAAACCCCAGGAATGGAGTGTTGTTGCCTTCACTTATCAAAAAAAAAAAATTGTAATTTTAGAAAAAAAATCTTTAAATATTTTTAAAGTTATAAATTTAGTAGAACTATGACTTTTTTGAAATAACAATTATACCAATGATTTTTTTTTTTCAAATATAGAAATTGTAGTAATAACCATTCGCTTTATTTTTCCAATATGTAATTGTTCAACAAAAAGGGAATGGAAATATAATATTACCCTCTTACACTGTTTTATCATTGCTTTTGCTCAAGAAGATATAGAAAAAAAGAACTGTTATTGATTATTTTAAACGAACCGAGATAATATTGTACTTAAACAAAAAAATTGGATTTGAGATTTTATCAATAATAAAATTTATTAACCAATTAATATACTATCAATTTAAAATTTTTAAAAGTAAAACACAGAGATATTACCCATGAAAAATCAAATATATAAAATTTATTAATTACAATCAATTTAAAATTTTTAAAAGTAGAACACACAGATGTTGCCCATGAAAAATCAAATATATAATATATATACATATTCATATATGTATGTATAAAAGCTATGGTATATAGTCACTCATTTATGTACTAATGCATACGGAAATGTTTCCCACAAAATTATAGAAAAGTTAAAAAAAATTATATATAAGAATTAGCTTTTGCATATCGCCTTTCACGTCAATCATGGTTAACATTTGTAAGCTAGACATCTGCAGAAAACAATCACACAAACATTGGAGAAGTATACTTTACAAGAGCGTGGAATAATTGTAATTTTCTGGTTGCACAACCTTCCGTCCCCAAGATCACCCGATTAAATTGTCCCTGGCTTCTTTTTTGGTGCTACTTGAATTCATGTTTTTTTTTTTTTTTTTTTTTTTTTTCCAACAAGCCTGAGATAATCGCATCCCTTAAGAAGAATATTCGATAGGAATGCAAACATTTATCACCATATATATATTATGGAAACATTATACAGGTCCAAATAAAGATTTCCTATACCCAAAATAATTTTTTATTTAGCAAAAAAAAGTTATTTATAAACGAAATTGGATGATTAATTTTGTGCCACCTTGTGCATTTTGTATTTTTAACTGACATTTGATGCGGTTTTGTCAACGTTTTCTATGGTGTTTAATCTACGATGTTTTATATAATATTATATACTTCTTTAATTTTAGTCAAATTTTGGATATTTCAAAAATAAAAATTTGTTTTGTGTAGTATTTCCAATTTTTTGCAATTTTATTAGTTTTTGTTTCCGGCAACACTGCCTTCTATCCGATAATGTTCTCCTTGGCGTATGCGTAATTATTGAAGCTATGGAAATTAAGCACACGTAAGAACATACCGAAAAATATCTTCAATATATTTGTTAATTCCTGTTTTTGTTCAGCCAAATAGGAAATTTTAAATTTTCTTAGTATATAACAGTCAATAATACAAGTGTAAAAACTGATCGTGTTAAATATTGACATAGTTAAAACTACGCATAGGTATAATAAATAAGGTGAACATTCTCCAGTATTTGTTGAAAGTTGCAGATGCTGTTTAATTCGAGGTTTTCAAGCGATTTTGCTTTTTTATAGGTTTGTGCTCTTTAACGCTGTTTGTGTTATTATTTAAATTTTAATACTACCTTTAATTTTTACAAATTTTTTTAAATACGATTTTTTATGTCGTTATAATTTTTTATTAAAACGTGATGTTAAGATTTGCTGTGTTCTTATCTTATGATGTGAAGCAATGTGACAGCTTTATTTTTGAAAATTGCCTTTGATCTTGTAACTATGTTTTTTATGCCTGAAACCATTTCACTCGCATAAATTTGTACTCCTAAACTAGTTTGGTGGTGGAAGTTTGCTAATAGTTCCAAAAGAAAAATTAAGCGAGTTTCTCGCAATATTCAATGGAATATATATTATTTGTAAAGACGGAAGTACCTTATTTTGGGTCTATTGTAACACGAAAATAAATAGCACTAGGCTTTCCAATGTAAAACAATATAGACAAGAAAACAGGCAAAAATAAAAAATTGTCGCAAAAAAGGCAATAATTTGTTTCATATCAATATTTGTAAAACTTAGAAAGATATTTTCAAACACTTAAAAATAGGGTGACTTCAACGTGACTTTATTAACATAAACACACGATGCTGATGCTGCTTCATCTGTACTCATGGATAGAATAAATATTGAGGAATCGCATGCTCTTGATGTCCTTAGAATGAAAATACAGTGTGATGCTCGCTGGAATGAGCACATTTTTCATGCCTCTAAAGAAGCATTCAAGTGCCTCGGTTTTTTGAAACGGTGTAAGATGTACTTCACTCCATCCGATCTACTTACTATTTATACTACCTATATGCGGCCACGCATGGAATAAAGCTCTCATATTTCGGTTTTCGCTTCAAAGTTCAAAATTGTTTACTAACACACAAACACTTGACGCTGAATGCTGTTTCATCTCTACTTATAGATGGTATAGATATTGAGGAATCGGATGCTCTCGATGTTCTTTGAATGAAAATTCAGTGTGATGTTCACTGGACTACAAACTCTCTAAAGAAGCATTCACCTCACTCCATCGGATCTCCTTACTATTTATACTACCTATATCCGACCGAAAATGAAATGGTTTGGGCCGATGCGTCAAAGTCTCTTTTGGTATTACTCGACTGTGTGCTAGACTGGACGAAGAAGGTTATCGGTGACAGTTAACTCTATTGACTCAACTCTGTTTTATCGATTTTAATCTGATAAGTTTATTGATCTTGTTCCCAAAAATCACATATTTTTGCATAGTACACGTACCTCGTGTCGATTGCCCAGTGAATCGCACAACACATAATACGAAGAATTCGTTTTTCAGTCATGCGGTTCGTATGCTGTATAAGATGACTGCCGTATTCTTTGCTGTCACATATAACTTTATATACTTTTTGCTTCTTCTCATAGCCTATTTTTCTAATACCGGCAGTGTAAAGATCCAATACAAAAAAAAAACGAAAGTTTATAACTTATCGCTTAAATTCGTAAAGATTTGATTACCAAAAAAGGCGGTACTGTTTTTCATCTAGATAATAGCAATTTAATACCTAAAAAAGAATAGAATTAAGCTCGATTTGATGACACTATATAGATTCATTTAGTAAATAATATCCACGTCAAGCGTTTTTCACTTGAACAGTTTCCCTGTTACGATAATCAATGTATGCATATGATAAGTTCTAATGCTTTGTTGTCACCTTTTTTACAAAAAAATTTCAGATTTTTAAATCGAGCTCTTATAAGCCTGAAGCTGCTTGTAAAAAAACGTGAACAATGTTTACTACACAGAAAAAAAATGTTTCATGCTCAATAACGGTATTTGCTGAACAAGGTAATGTACAAAAAAAAAAGAGATATAAATAAGAAAGAGTGTAATATATTCGACTGGGACGAACCTAAAATAGATTTTTTTTTTACCTTGGACCAGTATTCAGGGGATAACCCCTACATATGCAGTGCATTGTACTGGAACTAGGAAAATAAATAATTTGAACTAAATGTAATGCACAGCATATGTAGAGATTATCATGGAAAAACTGGTTCAAGATAAACAAGTAATAGTGTATTACGAGGGCGGATTGATATGAAGCTACAAAAAGACAAAAAAAAAGCTCGATAAACTTTACGGTCCGTCTGCTGCATCAGATTACATGGTAAACTATTGGATCACTAAATCCATCAACAGGAAGGCCAAAAGAGGTGGGTACTGAAGAAATCAAGAAAATCCTTGACATCGTTATGAATGATCGCCTAGTCAAGCTATGTGAGATTGTTTAAATGGTAAATATATTATATGAACGTGTATCCAACATTTTACATGAACATTTGCATATGAGAAAGCTATCGGCAAGATGAGCGCCGCTTTTGCACAGTGTAGAACAACAACGAGGTCGACAGACCACTTCACAGCGGTGTTTGGACATGATAAAGCGTAATCCTGTTGGTTTTTGGCGTTGATGAAACGTGGATCCACTACTACATAGCTGAAACCAAAACTCAATTGAAACAATGGGTGGAAGCTGGAGGAAGTGCTCCGAAGAAGACGAAGACATTGAAATCGGCTGGCAAGGCTATGACCACTGTATTTTGGGATGCATACGGAATATTGCTCATTGATTATCTTGAAAAAGTATGCATAATCACAGCAAAGTATTATCGTGCATTATTGGATCAATTAATTGATGCAATCAAGAAAAAACAACCACATTTATAGAAGAAAAAAGTGCTCTTTCTTCAAGACAAAGCACCTTTTCAGACAGTATTAGATACGATGCTAAAATTAGGTGAAAACACTTCGAATTGGTTAATCATCCACTTTATAGTCCAGATTTAGCTTTGTGACATTTTCAGTTTTCAAACTCGAAAAAATGGCTCGCAGGAAAAAGATTCATCTCAAAGGGAAAAGTGATTACTGAAACTAGTGCGTACTTAGAGGGGTTCCCAAAATCGTATTATTTAGATAGTATAAAAAAGTTGGTATATCGTCTTAGTAAAGGCCGTGTCAGATAAAACTTTTGCTTCGCTTTGCGTTGCAAATTCTCTTTGACATCTAAGATAAAATGTATATACTTATATGAAACATGTCACATAGAGCACTTTTAATGCAACGCGAAGCGAAAAGTTCGGCAACTCTCATCTTTTTACGCGTTGAAGTTTTTTCTAATAGCTTTATACACTAAGAAAACAATTAAAACCAATTTCAATAGTTCGTCTAATAATATTTCTGATTGCTATTATCATAAGAAATTATTAAATGTAAAAATTAACAAAATTTTTTTTAGATAAATAAACATCGTGAGCGTTACCAAAGTTTTCGTTGTGACACACACCTTTAGCTTTACGCTTTCTGGTAAAGTTTTAAGCTTCACGCAAAGCGACAAAGTTTTATCTGACACGGCCTTAAGTATACTGAGCTAAAAGAAGACTATGTTGAGAAATAAATGGTTTAAAAAAAATGTTTTTTTTTACTTATAGTAGGTAGCTTTAATATCAATACGCCGTCATATATTTGGCTGGGTCGAATCTAAAATAGTCTCGTAAATATATAGTATATATTACAAATTTGTTATTTTAATTTATAATAATGATTATTCATAAAATTCTTAGATATAAACTAATAATTTCCCTATTATGGCAATAAGAAACATTAACGTAATGGAAATATTTATTTCAAGGGTATAAAAATATATACATATGTGTATCCTTTATATTTTTGTAAGAGGCATAAAAATGTATCAATTTTACTGGTAAATTTATTTTCGATGTCGTGCAGGATTTTTTTTTTAAGCGCAACATTTTCATTTGAGCTACCGATGATTTGAGGACCGATGTCGGAAACTTTCACTTTTTGCATTTTAATAACTCTCTTCTATTACCATGGGTCTAATCACCACATACGATATCGAATTAATTATCATATCGAATAACATTAACATACATCTCAATTATGGCAAACGATGCATATCGAATCGTTATTTAAAAGTACGAATATAAAAACGAAATTGTGTAACTTTTTGCTATTATTGCAATACAGTTCATTCGATATCGTATGCCATAATACCAAAATGAAAAATTTCGATAATATTGCTCGATATCATATGCGGTGATTTGACCCCAGAACCGATTTGAAAAAAATCAGTTCTGGTAAAGAGAAAAAGATTCATCTCAAACGAAGAAGTGTTTACCGAAAGTAACGCGTATTTTGAGAGGTTCCCAAAATCGTATTATTCAGGTGGTATAAAAAAGTTGGAATATCGTCTTACTAAGTGTATTGAGCTAAAAGAAGACTATGTTGAGAAATAAATAATTCGATATCCATGCGACATCGTGTTCACAGCTTGTTTTTCATGTTTCCTAGCTATCTACGTCGACTTGTTTCATAGGAGCGACTCCAAAACATCAGTAGACTAGTTTATAATGTAATAATTTTCGAAAACTTGGAACAGAGTTTGTCTATTTTATTTTTGAACCGTTTTAGCATACGAGTATATACGTGTAGATTATTTTTACTACAATTAAGTAGTATTTCGTTGAGTTTAAGGTCCTTTTTGCTTATTTATTTTAATATTTCTGCCAATATTTCGCTTTCCTTCGGATAGCTTCTTCAGGGCAATAATTTTATTAAAAAAAAAACAATAACAAATATTATTGCCCTGAAGAAGCTATCCGAAGGAAAGCGAAATATTGGCAGAAATATTAAAATAAATAAGCAAAAAGGACCTTAAACTCAACGAAATAGAGGTCGATTAAAAACCAAATACTATATTTTTACTACATGTAATGTAGAGAATTTGTTAAGTATTGTTATGTAATAACGGCTAATTTTTTATCAATATTTAAAATGGAAAATAAAACTCACCAATGACAATTTCTTTTAATTATTTTAAAATAAAAATCTTTAATACTTTTACTTAACATAAACTTTCACAATTGGCCAATAACTATTAAATTAAAATATATATTTTTTATTTAATATTACATCATTATATAAACGTTGCTTAAGCCGTTTAAATATTTTCATTTTTATTTATATTTTTAACTAGCAAATCTAAAAAGTCTTTTTTACTTTATTATGCATATATATATTTTTTATTTTAAAATTTTTATTATGCATCAATTATTTTCATGTACTAATTTTTATTTATTTAAAACAATTTATGTTTTTGCTTAGAGCTTGATTAAATAACATTTTTCCGTTAGTTTTCAAATTTTACAACTAACAACGTTGAATTTCCGATACAAACTGACAGTTGCTTAAAAACATTTTGAATTTGAAACCTTTTGGCTAAATTTTACATACATACATATTTAATATACAATACTCGTGCTTTTTTTTTTTTTCTTTTTTTAATGAGAAACTAGTAAAGAATTTGTGTGCAGCGCAGTGCAATGATAAAAAAGCACATAAAACAAGAAACCATAAAGGATTTTATGTGCTTAAGCCTGACTCCTTTCCCCCTAGTGACGATGATGGCAGCATGACTGAAAGATGTTGCAGGAGGTGGTTGTTGGTGATAGTGACAAAAATACAAAAATAAATCTACTTTAATGCATGACAAAAAGACAGAAAATTCATTCGAAATGACTAGACATAAAAAAGAGCAAAAATGTTTTTTGTTGTTTATTATTTAAAGGGTTAAATAAATTGTCAACTCAAAAGAACAAAAATTTATTTTAAATTTAACCACTTCAAGTGTCTTTCGAATAATTTTTTTTTTCTTTTTTCATCCTTTGAGTCTTTTGCAATTTATTTAATTTTTTTTCACTGCAGCCTCTTAACACATTTAATTTAATTTTCGTACTTTACTTTGCTATTGTAATGTAAATGTTTGTAGACATGTTTGTGCATGCAAGTGCTTGCCTGACATTGCCCAATAAAACTTATACCTTGTGTTAAGCACATCCTAACATTAGAGGCGGCTGATGTATTAGTGTCACTTGACAAGTGATGTTATTTGGTGACTCTATTATTAGTTTTATTGGCATTCGTTAATTTTTCGCCTTCGATTTTCTCCCGTTTTCTTTTTAATATTCTTTCTTATTTTATTTATTTCTTTTGCTATATATAAATATATACATATGTATATATATATATATATATATATATATATATATATATATATATATATATATATATATATATATATATATATATATATATATATATATATATATATATATATATATATATATATATATATATATATATATATTTTTTTTTTTTATTTTTTATTTTTTTTTGTTCATTGGTTGGGCTGCAGCTGCAGCAGTTTTCTTAAGGATCCTCTTTTTCCTTGTTCTCGGTCTTGTTTGTACAAGTTCTTAAGAATTTATTGTTAAATTCAATGTTAACTTGTCGTTGTTGTAAATTTGTTCTCATAATTTTCTATTAATTATCGATTATAGTGACAATTGATGCTGTCGCTGCTGTAGCCTGAAATCTTTTCATACTCTTGTTGATTTTGATGCGTTTTAAGGTCTTTTTAAAACATTTCAAGATTAATTTTTTCGCAAATTTCAATTTCTTTGTAAATATTGTTTTAAGAAAACTATCTTTAATTAGCTGCTGCTTAAATGATGTGTACTAGGAAAAGAATCTATTTCCAGGAAAAATAAAAAAGTATGAATTGAAATGTCATTCTACAGGGTGGCTGATTAATTTTGCTACAAACTCAAATAAATTTTTGGTAAAGTTTATGTAATTAATTTTTAGTAATTCATTTGAAAAATAATAATAAATTTGTATTAAAGTAATTCACAAAGTTTTGAAAATAATTGAATTTCAATGGCCTCCACCCTCGCTGACACATGTGCGACCTCTTATCAAAAAGTTATACATTTCGGCCTGGAGTGTCACTGCGGGAATTGTCTCAATTACCGTTCGAATGGATTGCTTTAAATCATCCAAATTTGTTGGCTTTGTTTTATAAACTTTTTGTTTGCAGTATCACCACAAAAAAATCAGGTGCAGTGAGGTCAGGTGTCCTGGGAGGCCAACGGAATGTGGAGTTTCTTGAAATCAGTTTATTGGGAAATGTTTGCCGCAATTCTCTCACAACAGGCTTGTCTATGTGACAAGTTGCCCCAACTTGTTGAAATCAAGCAGAGCTGAAAGGGATTCTCTCTCGACGTAATTCTGGAAAGAAACACTTTTTCAACATCTCCAACTGTTTTTGTCTCCATTGACCGTAACAGTAAGACCGTTTTCTTCAAAAAAGTAAGGCCCAACAATGAACATTGCAGAAACTGCACACCACGCTGTGTTGTGATGTGGATGTAATTGCATCTGTAGTGCAATTCACTAACTTTTAACGATTTTAAAATAACATAACTTAACGCGAACTGTTGTGATTTGCACTAACGCTTATATGATTCACTAACTTATGTATAACACCTCTGGTTGTATGTTTAAAAAAAAATTGAAAGAATGTGGCAGCTTTGTTAAAAATAAAGAGAGCCAGAAAGGTGAACAGAGAATAAACAAACAAATATGCAAATAATTTCATGTTTAAAGTAAGTAAAACTATTAAGTTTTTTATTCGCTATTTAAGCTTCTAATATTTATACCAGTAAAAAATTATAAATAGCTTGTTTTTTATGTTTCCCAGCTATCTATATGTCGACATTTCATAGGAACTACCCTAATCATCAATAGACTTTGGAAATTTTTGAAAGATATTCTCAAACATTCAACTTTATATCCCAACAAAGCAAACAAATTGCTGAGAATTTAAAAAGAAAACTGCTCTAATAATATCCGTCAAAACACAAAAAACAAGCTTTTCTATTTATAAACGTCTCTAACATTTCTTTACACCTTTATAAATAGAAAAGCTTGTTTTTCGTATTTTGACGGATATTATTAGAGCATTTTTCTTTTTAAATTCTCAGCAATTTGTTTGCTTTGTTGGGATATAAAGTTGAATGTGTGAGAATATCTTTCAAAAATTTCCAAAGTCTACTGATGATTAGGGTAGTTCCTATGAAATGTCGACATATAGATAGCTGGGAAACATAAAAAATAAGCTATTTATAATTTTTTACTGGTGTAAGTAAAACTAATTATAAATTTATTATTTAAAAAAAATTGTTTTGTAAAGTAAGATAAGTTTTCCTCACGGAGAACATGCCGACCGACTGTTGGAGCGCTAATAGTAGGCTGATCTTCCGATAACCCGTATGCTAAATACTGTTATTCTAACAGAAATTTTAACGAAACTGTTGTTAAAATAAATACCGCAAAAATAATTGGTCTTTAGTTAACGCTAATCAGTCAGGCTATAAAAACAGCTGATTTAAATGAAGACGAATTTTATTAGCGTTAAAACAGGTTAGTGAATTGCATTCTAGATAGATTAGAGAGTATCTGTAGGTTAGAATTACTCCATATTTAACAATTTTGCTTGTTAACATTGTCGTTTAAATCAAAATGCCCCTCATCAGACATAAAAATTCAGTTCAAGACGTTTTCATCCTCTGACACCATTTGAATGATCTGCTCACCAAATTCCAAGCCAATCGGGAAGTCTCTAGGGTTAAGTTTGTTTGTTAATTGAATCTTATATGGAATTAAGTTTAAATCTTGGTGCTAAATTTTCTGCAGGGACTGTCTGCTGACTCCCATTTGAGCAGATAAGCTCCTTGTCGTTACTTTAGGATTGGATTCTATGACAGCAGCTACAGCAGCAATAGTTTGCTGCTGCCTTCTTGGATTGAGGATGATAAGGCCTTCTTGCGATTGTGCCACGCTTGGCAAAATTTTTCACGAGCCTCATTATACTCCATCTACCAGGAGGAGTGCCACCAAACGTGCGTCTATATTATCTTTGGACGTGAAAGCGTTTCACTATCCAAACTCTTGTTTCATTGTCCCAATTCTCCATTTTAGTTGAACTTAAAGATCAATCTATAACACAATAAAAATGGAACAGGTTAATTACACGGAAAATAAATTATTACGTTTTTTTTTTTTGCTGGTAGCAGCTTGTATTAGTCACCCTGTATAATGCAGCGAAAGCCAGACGAATAATACCATCATATAATATTCGAAACAATTTATTAATTTCAGAATATGATTTTTATTCTAGGCAGTAGCTTAACCCGGTGTGCTTTGCTACCGATATGACGATATTCAGGCCTGTTCTAAAAATCACGTGATTTAAAAGCACATGCCGTTTCAAAAGCGCAAATGTGATTCGTGCCTGTTCTGCAAATCACAATTTTTTGTGATTTTCGATGTGGTTTATACTCTTCTGAAGCTCAAAAACAACCGTTTTTTGCTTCAATTTACTGATATTTTTATTTTCAGGTTAAATTTTTTTTAATCGCGGTATTTTTTTTCTTTTTTTTTTGCAAAATAAGGTTAATTTCTTCTAATGAATATGAAAAATAAAATAAACCAATGAACCAAATCACAAAATAATACAACAAATCTTGCTATAAAATAAGCGTATCTAGTTTTTTCTTAATTTAATGAATTGTTTCATATAATCTAAATGATTTCCTTAAATAATCAATAGCAAACACATTAAGTTATTTATTAATGTAATAAACTATGAAATTTATAATAAAATACGTGCAAAAATTAGGATTTGATTTCAAATTGGTTACAGGTTTACTAACCGATTTAAAATCACAAAAATCGAAAATATTTTGTGTGCAGAATACCTTTTATGTGATTTCAAATCACTTTCACAAAAAGTGATTTGCAGAACAGCACTGATTTTCAAAAATTTTCGGGATATTGACGACGTCTTCTATATTTTTTCTGGCAGCCCTGCGCTCCATAATGTGTAAGGACAGCCGTAAAGCAGCTCTGGGCTGAAGAACAGCTCTCTCATCGTCGTAATTATTTCATAAGTGCGGTCAAGCCTGTTGTTTTGTTTGTTGTTGCCTTCGAGAATTTTGTTGAGAGTTGTTTAACTATTTACCTCAACTAACTGTATTAGTTTACAATTTTTTTATGTATTTCTTTGTTAACCACACGGCAACTTCTTATTTGAAGGTATAAGTGATTATAATCAGTCACAGCGCAGCTGCAAATTACCGTTAATATCATCGTGGACATAAGGTCTTCGTTATTCTGCCTATGCTGTGCATCCTATACTTTGCAAATTTATTTGTAACTGTATAGTTTAATAAATAAATAAATATGGAAAGAGCATATAAGTTTCATACGAATTACGCTCAAAAATGCACTCATGCGCTTAATGTTTATAATGATGTTTTCTCTACTGCGTTGGACACACTACCCAGTAGTCCACACAATTTGCAAAGCATCCGATTGTAAGCGATTAGTCTTTTTCTACTCATATTGTTAAATTAAATGTACATAAGAAGCAAAGAAGAAAATAAATGCTAATAATATAGTTTTGAACTTATCCAATCTTCGCTTACAATGTATACAGTGTTGGAAGCCATCGCTGTGTAAATGTAAGTAGGAATTGTATACAGACTTCGGATGGGTCGCACTCACATTGTTAACGGCCTTAGATCGAAGATGTATGTGACAAAACTTCACTGGGTATAAAGAATAGTAAATTCTAATTAAGGAATTTCTTTCAATCATGGCTAAATCAGCCTTTTAATTATATGAGTTTCAAGATCTGATTTTAAAAAAATATATTAATTAAACTTTAGAAGGTTTTGACCTTCACAAGTAATTATGTATTTTGTTTCTTTTATTAATGTAACCTTAAATGTGTTCTTAAAAATTATATACATATGTAAAATTGTATGTGCTAAAATAGCTAAACATTTTTCACCATTTGTTCTTAATATGTCCTTGTTTTAGAGGCATCTTGTTTTAGATTCAAAAGTTCATAAACATTTACTTGATCCTATTAGATTTTTAATTCCATTTTAATGAATACATTAATAGTTTTCTCCCTTTAGGTATTTTTTTTTATCGCATTAAAATTGTTTAACTTAAATCAAGGTTAAAATGTGATTAAATATTTTTTCTTTTGGTTGAGATAAATTTTGTGGGAAAAAAATTTTACAGAGATATTTTAAAAATAGTCTCTTAAGTGCTTTATGACGTCAAAAAATCATACATATTTCGGTTTTTTTTTTTACATTTCTTTTTTTTTTTAATTTTATATGACAGACTTGTTTTAACACTTAACATCAGAAATCAGCAATTTTATCAAACAAAAAATAACAAATCAACGACTATGAAGCACTTTCTTTTGTATAAATAAAAAAAGGGAGGCCAACCACATTTTTACTTGTTTATAAGTTAACTATTTCAAACCGCTTTTATACACCGCTTTTATATACATACGTGCATATTCGGCGTGATAAAGTGTACTTTGTAAAGAACAAAAATAAAGAAATGAAGACGGCAAGACCTGTTGTATAACAGTCCTTCTACATTAACCATGAAATTTTTCTCAGACTAGCTGTTAAAACACACCTTTGAAAGTCCGATTTTTAAATGGTGGAGTGCTTACTAGAGTGGTTCGCCTTCCATACAAAAAACATGATGTCAGCCACCCCTTAGGATTAAAGATAATGCAAAACCAATTCCGCAAATAAGTTTTTTTATTTTTGCCACGCCATTTTTAGTCTGATTATAATATTTTTTTTATCAATATTCATGGCTCTGTAAGAGCTACATTTCTGCCTTTTAAAGTTGTTCACTACCACGTCAAACCTTAGTCATGACTTTTAAAAACTCGATTCGTACTCTGTATTATTTTCATAAAATTTTTGACTGAAAACTATTTAAAAGAATGCTTAAAGTATTTTGAGTTATGGTAACACTTTTTGCAAAAATTCCGTTTTCTCATATTTGACATTTTGAATTAAGTAAATCTTTAGACATTAGGTGTGTTTCTTTACTTTCCGGTCAAGTTTTGTGCAAAAGAGAGCACTAATAAGTGCCACTCAAATACAGAAAAAATTTACCTAAAGTACGGAAACGCAAAAAGCCAAATTTCTAGCCCAAAAAGAAACATATGCTGTGTTTTGATGTGGCAACAAAAATTGACATTTGGTTTTACGAGAAAATACTGCGATATTTTACACTTTTGGGCTTTTAAAGTCTTTTGTACAGTCCTTTTTATTTAATATTTATGTAAAAATACTGAAATGATTTGTATACGAGTTGATTCAAATGCAGTTTGTTTCTTTGTTATTGTTTATTATTCGAACAGCTGATTGCTTAACTACTTGCCCAAACTAGCCCGAAGAAAAAGTACCGGATGTTTCGAGGAGGAATCACACTATTCTCTTAAAAGCGCTCTCATTTGCCCAATTTTGAAGTACGGGAACGCTTTTCGTACAAATTGGGATCCCGCGGGATCCCAAAGTAGAGTAAAGACACACAAACGAACAAAAGCCACAAATCAAACAAACAGGAATTTATAACTGTAAAAATGTCAGTTACTTTTGTTACTATGCAAAATTTCTAGCTTCCGTAGTCAGAGTATTAGTAAAATGTTTTAAATGTAAAATGCTTTAAATATAATACTCTTGTAAATTTCTAAGTGTGAGCGACGTTTTCTTTGGTATTGTAAAAACCCAAAAAAGCTGAACTTTTTGCGACACAAATACATAAAATAATTTTTTAGTTGGGAGTTTCGCGGAATGATATGAAACTTAAATAAACACCTAAGCCCATTTTTTATTTGAACATTTTTCACATTTTCTTTTATTTTTTTTTTTTTATTTTTTTTTTATTGTTTTTCATTTTAAACAGCCTTTATGTACATTTATTTTATTAAGAGCAAAAAAATAAATATGGCGTCAAGTCTGCTTGCTATTTCATACTTGTAAATAAATTAAATTATTAAATTAAATTGTAAATAAATTAAATTATTAAATCTACTATGGTTTTTGGTATTGTAAAGGTTGTCAATATAATAAATTAAAAATCTATGAATTTTGTTGTTGTCAAGTTTTAAATTTACCAAGATTTACTAAATCTATAATATGTACAAGCTCTACAACAGAACTTTACTACGAAGCGTGAGAACCGCTATTATAAAAGTGGTTGGATGGTTACAATTCATCCACATTTACAAAAACAACATGTGATATTTTCGAACAGCAATTGTTTGGGTTTCTAACTTTTGTACCATCCTCACTAGCACTAGAAGTGCTGCCAATGCAAATTTAAAAATACACCTCTGATGTGATGAGAATACAGAGTTTTCCAAAATGGTTTAGAAAATGAAAATTTACCGACCTGCTGAATACATTTTGTTTTTACACGGTAAGATTTCCCTTATCCTACACAAATTTTGACAGATCTAAATATTTTTATTACCATGTAAACGTGCCTTAAACTATTGTTAATTTTTTTTCCTTCTACAGTGCAAAAAACAAGCTTTCTTATTAAAACGACATTTTATGTTAAGATGGAGCTCTTAAAACAGACGTCTAGATCCATTTTTACCCATCTGTAAATGCTTATTGTTACGTTTATATTTTTAAAAACACCTTTGCTTTAGTTACTTTAGATGCAATTGCAAATGAAATAATGACACATACACTTGTTCGTTGCACACTAGACTTTCTTACTTTTCTGACAATGTTTAACATTAAACTCGACCTCTGCCGAACATCTGCTTGTTGGTTATACTTATTTATTACCTTCTATGTCGTTCGTGAGGCTTCAAGCTAACGATAATTGCAGGCTCAAATGTGCAATTATACGCACACACACACTCATGCTTGCGAAACAATAAGTAAACAACAACAACAATAAAATCATTGGCGGTTAATTTACTTGGAAGTTTGCGTTCTTTAGATCATGCAAGTTTTGGTTGTTTGTGTATGATGTTTTCAGTTTTATGATTAATGTGTGGATGTGCATGTACATTTATAACAAACAGATCAATGGCTGACAGTTTATAACTTTTGCTTTCACATTTGCGTCTTTTATGGCGCCTGCTTTTGTGCCGATATTTTTTGTTTTTGTGCAAATGTCCTCAAAAAACATCCGGTGGCACTAGCTGAATTCGTCAAAAATCTGCATTTATTCAAAATTATAAACAAAATTTTTTTAATAAAATAAAATTTTTTATGTAGATTCAATAAATAAAATAATAAAGTTAAAAAAAAAATAAATAAATAAATAGAAAGATAAAGATTGTTGGGTTTGGTTTGTATCTGGATCTTTTCTTACTGTATTTGCTTGTTGAAGGTACTTCACTCACTGCTGAATTTAATTAAATTTTTTTTTTTTTTTCTTAAAGAGTTTATTAAATTTCAACGTTATTTAAAAGACTGCTACAATTTTCAATTTATACGCTTTCTTAACAAATAATATGGCGCTAATTTTTTCTTCTTCTTCTTTTTACTCATGGTGTGTTTAGTACAAATAAAGAGAAATGAAGCAAACTGGAAATACATACATCTTGTTGTCTTGTAATTTTGCTCACACGTTCGCACAGCTTGGATTACCCACCGTGAAAACCCTAAACAAAAAACTTTACTTGCAAAACATCTGATATCAGGTGCTTCTACAGTTCAACATAGAACATGCTGTAATTTAAAATTTTAGCACTACAAATGCACCCTGACACAAGTCAGCTTTACCAGGTAGTGGTATAAGCGCAGCTGTCATTGGTTTCGTTCCGTAAGATTGTCAAAATTTCGTTTACAAGCTACATAATTCTAAAAAAAACACATTGAATAAAGCAGTATTGGCCTGAAACCTACAAAAGCAATTTTTGTTTTGCGGTTACACACCATGTATGCACTTTGCACTGCCAAATTTGAAATACATAGTGTGTAAAAGTGACTTTAACAGCCGCAGTTAATGATAACATTTGCAGTCTATACCGGACAGTATCAGTATTTTGTTGTTTCTGTTAGTGTTTTCATGCCAGCTGTGGGCCGCTCTTAAACGTTTGAGAAATCTGATTTACAATTTAACAACGCTGGCCACCTTTGAGATAAAGTGCATCATTAGCAATTTACCGTTATCTACTTATAATCGTGTTCATACGTATGTGTTATTGTTGTTATACTGGTACTCTTGAGAATAACATCTCTGCATTATTTTTGCCAACTTTTAGACAATACTTATGCTAACTTTGTCACTTCAGTACTTGATTGGAAAGATTGAAAAGTAAATTGATTGGAAAATTTTTTGAAACAAAGCTTGTTAAATTCATAATATGTAAGTACATATGTATGTGTATGCTATTTGATTTTATTTGCGAAAGCCCTTAACAGGAACTTTGTCTTTTTATGGCAGCATATGCTATGTATGTATACGGCATAGTGTTGCTAAATAACTGTTACTATGCGAATACTTTTAGAAGAGACAACCTTAACCTTACATTGTTGTATTTGACATCCAGCCAACTATCTCAATGTCTGTTTTTGTCAAAAATTTCTTTAAATTTTGTAAAATCATTTGAGTTTTGCTATCTTTTAAAGCTAATATTTTTTCACAATATGAAATATGAAAATTCAAAACTTCATAACAAACAAATATGTTGAATTCACAAACTCAGTTGTATCGTGTATGGATGTATTTGAAGAGAAAATTTTAATACATTCACACACCTGCAAGTAGTAGCCTCACTTGCAACTGATTTTGGTTGGCAGTGATTTTTTCACTTGCATGCATGCAGAAACAAACAGTGTTGCCAATAGATATTTCATTTTAACCTTAATGGGTATTTTTCAAGGAAATTTTTTTAAAATATTAATGGCCTTATTCATAAAAAATATTTTATGTTTATTAAACTGTTATTTGACAAATTTCTATGGGAAATTTGTCAAATAACTGTTTAATAAACATACAATATTTTTTATGAATACGGCCGTAAAATTTTTAATTGTATGCCGAAAACATAATATAAAAACACGAAAATAAATAAACATCTATAACTTATTTTTTATTTGGAATACAAATTTATTATTTAAATTGTGAAAAAATTGTGTGCATAATATAATTCCCCTGTAATATTGCTATGCTAAAGCTTTGGCAGCACAGACATTAAAAGCGCATGTAGTACAAAGACGTACAACGTTTGTCTTCGACGACATTTTGAAAATGAACTTGCACTTGAGTTTGTAAACAATCGTGCAAATTGCAAGTGTTTTTATTATATTTTCGATGTATTGGTTGTTAATATGTACACACAACTTGTAACAAGTTACTTGTATGTCTAAACGCAGTGTAAAGCTGCCTTGATCAATATCATTTTCTAAATCATCAGAGCTTACTGTGAACTTTTTAAGATAGCAAAAAAGTACGTGTTTAAAAAACCGCTAGTTCAGCGTATTTTTTTAGCGCTGTGGCGAAAAAATGCAGATTTTTAGGTATTGAAAGGCGCTAAAACTAGCGTGACGCTAAATAGGCAAGTGCTTACAAAGCATGTGCTCAGCAACTCTTAGATTAAATATTTATTTATATATTTCTACTATGCCTATGGAATAAAAAAACCTTACAGGCTAACAAAATCTTAACTAAATAGTAAATCACATAAATCCTTATAATCTAGTAACAATTTATTTCATATTTAGCTGTTTCAATATGAAATTTCACGTTTAGATTTTTTAATATTTTAAATATTTTTATTTCTATGTAACTATACAGTTGCAAAGTAAATTTTTCAAAGTATAGGATGCACAGCATGGGCGGGGTTACAAAGATCATAATGCCCACGATGGTATTAACAGTACTTTTGTGGCGTCGCTGTGCCTAACTATAACGACCTATGCCTCCACATAGGAAATTTCCACGTGGTTAACAATGACTAACCTCTAAAAAAACTGTAAGCCAATACTGTTAGTTGAGGCAAACCGTTAACCAGTGAGACGCAAAACTCTCGAAGACCGAACAAGAAACACAAGCCTGACCGCATTTAAGCAATAATTATGATACCGCGAGAGCGTCATCATCTTCAGCCTAGAGCTGCTTTACGACTGATGTTTTAATTATATATCTTTCATAAATACTTGCCAGTGATGTCACCTTGTGAAAACCATCTTGCGTTTAAATTATTGTTCTTATGAAAAACTTGAACTTTCACCAAAATTTAGAAATACTAAGAGTTAGATACCAAAGAGAAGTCTTTATTCTAAAATTTAGTACGATTTCCTTTTATAGAATATATGTATGTATATGTATATATGGTCGAAAATACAGCTAATAAATGCTTATTACCTGAATAGTGGAAATGAATTGTTCTTTAAACAAAATATTGTAAGTATTAAGGAATTTAGCAGCCGATTAAATAATTAATAAAACAAAAATTCATAGAGATTATTAATAGTAAATTGTTAACACATTAACAAAGAGCCAGCTTAGATAATAATTGTTTAGTTTTTACAACTACCAAGGTTAAAATAATTAAGAGCCAGTGCCGCAGATATCATCTTTTTACATCTTTTATATTAATATGGGTTATTCTATAGAAGAACAGATATGCTAGAATTTTTGGGAAATTTAAATTTTGTTAACCAAAAACTGTTGTTACCTGTTTAACTCTTATCAATAACACGGTGTAATATATAAAGAAGTAGTTCATTTTGACCGAATTTGTTTACTAACAAATTTGGTAAACGATTTGATCAAAATTTAGTTGCAAAGCAAATTTCAGATTTTCGTGGATGTACCAGATTTCGCTTTGGTGCAAATATACTAATAATAAATTTAAAATATGCTAAAAATGTTAGGTACTATCCCATACTTCACTATATAAACAACTTTAATGAAAATTTTTTCTAGCTTTTATTATTTTTCTATACAATTAATGCTGAATTCACTCTCGCTTTCTCACCCTGAGTATAAAAAAAAATATTTCACACGTTTTCATTGGAAAATCTTGAATATGCGACTGATTTCCCTTAAACGTTTCTTTACTCTTTCACCCGCTATTTTGTAAGACTGTAGTAGTCCTTTGAAACAAACATTTTGTTCTTTAAAACAGTAGTATTTTTCTCTCCTTCGTCTCATCATACATACATCCATACATACATTTACAGAATAGAACTAAGGTTGTTATTAAATTATCTCTGATGCGATAATAACACACTTGAGATATTGCACTTTAAAAATCATCTTCATCAAGTTAAAAAAAAAAATATTTCTTTTATTTTCACAAATGTTTTTTTTTTTTTTTTTTTTTTTTTTTTTTTTTGATTTGTTTTATTTTGGTTTAGATTAAAAGGGAGGAAAACAAGGTTTAAGAAAGTTTGTTTTGTTTATTAAAATAGTAAGCGGAGGTAGGATATTTCAACCAAAACAGAATTTGGTGTTTGTGTGTATGTGTTGCAAATAGGGGTTTCAAAACGATAATCAAAATATATGCTCATTAACTTTGATTCTGGATTCCTGGGATTGCTCTGCTACATAAAGAAAATGTTCTAAGATTTGGCAACTGTTGTATACTGTCAAAAGAATTACATATTGTTACGAATTTGCATTCCTTCTAAACCACTGTGAGAGCTGATGATGTGCTTGTTACAAATATACACCACAGATACATACAACATAAAGCTGTATGTATGATCTAAAGAAAGCAAAATCCAAGTAAATCAACTATCAATGATTTTATTGTTGTTGTTGCGTTCTTATTATTTCGCAATCATATATGTGTGTGCATGTGTGCGTAGTTCTTATATTTGTACAGGGTGTCAGCGGGGAAGGCATACTACTTGCAGCACCGTGGCATACTACATGTGGCACCGTCTTATTGATACCACATATTAAAATGTTCTCAATCATATCACGATACAGCTACCGTTACGCCGTTTTCATTTTTAAAGAACTATGGTCCAATAATTCCTCCTGAACAAATTGCACACCAGACTGTCACTTTTCATGGATGCAAAGGTTACTGATCAATAATTTGAGGGGTTTCCATTGCCCAGGCTATTCTGTTTATTCACATATTCGTTCAAATCAAAATGTGCCTCGTCACTCAATAGGGTTTTTTCATGAAAATCGGGGTTGTCGTAGGCGAGCTGTAACATCCTATTGGCAACAGTACGGCGTCGTAAATGGTCTTGCGGGAGAAACCCTTGTGTCAACTGAATCTTAAATAGTGCGCTTTGTTGGCACGTGGTTTCTCCCAAACTTTCATGTAACTTTCTCATCGTCACAGTAATTGATGATTGATTTTGATAAAAGGCTTTAACGATTAAAACGGGTTGGTTTTTTCCATAATAAATTTGCACCTGCCTACTACACGACTGCCTACGACTACGACTAATGCTTACCAAAATGGCGGCAAAGCAAAGTGAGTGTTCTGTTTATGGAGACCATTAACTAGAAGCATAACGAACATTGTAGAAAGTAATAAAGATGTATAAATAGTAGCCAGATGTTCGGCAGAGGCAGAGTTTAATTTTATACGTTGTGCAGCCGCAGGGCCGGGCAAAATAATCACCTAATGTATTTCAAATACAAGATACAAAATACTTCCCTGCTGTGTATTTCAAATACAAAATACTTTCAAGTTGTGTATTTCAAATACACAATACTTTCAAGCTGCGTATTTCAAATACAAAATACAACAAGGTATATTAATGAGTCATCCGTCAAACAACCTCTTGTTGGGGAGTGAATAAAACCTACAGGTCCCTCATAACCCCCTCATCATCTTTACTGCACTACTACTTCTTCTATTGCATTCACTTTTGGTTTCACGTTTTTTGTCATTTTTCTCCAAGGTATCTATTGCAAGGATTTGAATTCGTTGCCTCTCTTTTAATGAGATGCTTACTGGCAACCAGCGCATTCTGACACTTGGGTGGAAGCATGACGCCAACATGGCTCTATTTGCTTCAGGTGTCAGCATGAGAAACTCATTAAATCTCCTTTCCACGCCCTCCATTAATTTTGTTAAATAACAACTGAAATGCCTCAAATTATTATATTCGCTGTCGATCTAATCTAGTTCTCACAGACATTAAGGTAGGCAAAAGTTTTCTATAAAAACAATCCTTTCCTTGTATAAAATCCGAAGCGTTGAGAAAAAGCTGGTGACGAGTATGTGGATATTCTTATTGATATCACCTGATTACTGTAAAAAGTGTATTTGCTCTGGACAAAACAATTAAAAGCTGAACTGCAATATTGTAAAATGATAAATATTTAAATGTTCGTAGTTTCTAGCAATTTTAGCTTTTGTGTGAAACAGCTTTTTTGAGTTTATTATAATAAATTAATGTATTTTGTAAAAATGTATTTTTGAGCCACATGTATTTGAAATACAAGATACTTTTAAGTTATGTGTTTGAAATACAAAATACTAAATACTTTCAGGTCGTGTATTTGAAATACAGATACAAAATACGTATTTGTATAGCTACGTACACACGGTTGTCAGATCTTACAATATTGCCAGTAAAATAGTTTGAAAATGTATTACAATCGTGTGAACTGCCAATTTTTAACTTACAACGCTGTCAGAAAACCTATTGTCAATCAATTGTAAGACGACAAATGTTGTCAGGCATCTGACAATCGTGAGAACACTCTTAGTCGGCATCAAGGCGAATTTATACAGGTGAATGCAAGCGGAAAGGCGAATCCAGTACTATGTATTTTGTTATTGTAAAACATATCGTGAATGTCAAAATCTAAATTCGCCTAAGATTATTCAGCTGAGAAAAATATTTATATTTATTTATTTATTTATTTACAAATTTATTATAATTTAAATTACAATAAACTATAGAGAGTAAAGCACTAGCAACTGGGGCTATCGGCTTGCCCCAGCAATTAAAATCACACATTATATTAGTTTTTCACTCTTAAATACCCACAAACTTCTTGAAATTGCACTAAATCATATAAAAAAATCTTCAGATTAAATTGGCGCGAAAAAGTTTGTAAACAAAAGAAAAAAAATTTGACAGTCTCATTGGAAAAAACGCGAGAAGCAAAAAATAATCACCTGTGCTGTTAAGTTCACCTAGTAATGAATTCGCCTTGGTCGGCATTGCCAGATAATTGGCTGGTATTGTAAGCTCAGTTTTAATTGTCAGATGTATAAAATTAATGCACCTGTCAATGGCATCATTGTCAGAAAAAAGTTTGATGGGCAACACTGCCAAACAGATGGTTGTTAATGCATAGAAGTGGCAATGCTTTACAACATGTCTGGCAGTTTTTTTCATCTAACAATCTGACAACCGTGTGAACTGACAATTTTCGTTGTAAAATGAATTATTTGTCAGACCATAGTCTGACAGTGAAATTGTAAAAGTTTCTTACGATCGTCTGGACACACAATTTACTACTGCGGGATAATTTTTCATTGTCACTACTTCATTTATTTATTTATTTTATTTATTAATTTATGCCTATGGAGAATAACTCCTTACAGGCAGATACTATATATATACACGCATATGAGTTAAAAAATAATTACAAAAATTAATATAAAAAAAAGTAGAAAAACTAGCTAATTACTGGAAAAAAAATTATAAGCAATAAAAAAATTTGTTAATTACTGGAATTTAATACTAAAATTATACTACGCTTAACAAAATTTAAGTTCATCGAAAAGTCAATAACGTGGTACAGTTCATTAAAACAACAACATAATCTACGGAAGGGATCTGCATTCGCATAATTCTGATGCATTGTCAGCATGTTGTCAGATCTGACAATATTGCAACATCTGACAACCGTGTGTACATAGCTTATTTCCAATACGTATTTAAAATACAAGTATTTCAAATATGTGGGTAGACCGAAAAAAAGTAGAGCTCCTGCTTTTTCAGTTGCAACTAGTAAAAATGAATTCGCCTTGACTGATATATTTTTTATATTTAATCTTGAATTGAATTAAGTAAAACTAAAATTCATTGAGAAGCTGTTGAACTAGGTTAGGTTAGGTTTAACAGGCTGCCAGCTATTATAAAGCCAGCCCACTTGGGTCCAGTCAGGTCCCGTTGTGTTGCCTGGATATTTTTTTTTTTTTTTTTTTGTAGCATTTTTTATTTATTGAATCTTCCAAATGAACTAACAATAAGTATTCAAATCTTAACACTAAATTTAAAAAATGGGATTCTTAAGTCCGGCCAATGCTAGACAAAAAGTTTTATTATGCGGGAGCTATTTCGGTAAAATCACCTATTGAGCAATCTGATGGTGGCAGCGGTATCCCTTCTTTTAAGCCGAGTGTGGCCGCCAAAATTAAGTATATTGCGCGCAAGAGGGTTTGGATGAAGTTCCAGTTTACTGACATACCTTGTCGCGTACTTGGAAAATTCCTCTTTTACCAGCGGAACACTCAGATCGTTATGAATTCGTGAATTTTTTACGTACCATGGAGCTGCAGTAATCGTTCGAAGAATTTGGTTTTGTCGCCTTTGAATTTTTTCAATATTTGACACTGAGGCGGTGCCCCATAATTGAATTCCGTAGCACCATATAGGTTTTAGAATTGCATTGTATAACAGAAGTTTGCAATCCAACTTCAATGTCGAGTTTCTGCCCATAAGCCAATTTAGTTGCGCTGCTTTTAGTTTCATCTGAGTGACTTTTGCTTCAATGTGAGACTTCCACGTTAGCCTACGGTCGAGGTGTATACCAAGGTACTTGACTTCACTGTGTTGCGGAATAGGTGAGTTGTTTATTTGGATAGGCCCACATGTTTGCTTACACAGAGTGAATGTGACATGAGTACATTTTTGTTCATTAACTTTGATTTTCCAAAGTTTTAGCCATTTCTCTAATATTGAAATGTATTCCTGTAAATTTCGTGAAGCTAATTGGTGGTTTTCATGAACACTCAAAAACGCTGTGTCATCTGCAAAGGTTGAAGTATGGATTCCGGATGTCGTTGGCATGTCAGAGGCGTAAATCAAGTATAAAGTAGGCCCCAGTATGCTGCCTTGGGGAACACCTGCTTCGATTGGCTGAGTTGGGCTTATAAAATCGCCTTCTCTGATAATAAACTTCCGCCCATATAAGTAGCTTTCCAGAAGCTTGTGAGTATTTACAGGCAAGTTTAACTTTATTTTGTGCATCAACCCGTCGTGCCACACTTTATCGAAAGCTTGAGAAATGTCGATGAATAGAGCTGAGCAATACTGGGAATTGCCTGGATATGATATGTATCTCAGTAGATCTACATATCACATGCTGTTGAACTAAATTTTATTCCAATATATCATTTAGTCATTACTTAGAGATAATTTTGTTTAATAATATATGTATCTCAAACACCCGCCAAATTAACAAAACTTTTCAATTCTCGGGAACAGAAAAAGTCAGATAACGAAAACCTCTGGTTTTATACGAATTTATTTATTTCAATTTATGTTGCATACTCGTATATATATTTTTTTCTATTTATGTATCCATACAAATTCTAGTTTTTTTTTCATTTTTTTTATTTTTATTTAAAATTATTTAAGCATAGTGTTTTGTTAGTGTTAGTAAGTGGTTGTAGTAACATTTTTTAGTGGCTGTAATAGTTGTTGCTGTTTGAAGTGGTAACCCCGTATTTTCTCTTCCCCTTTATTTTCAAAAGAAATTTAACTACTCACACTACACATTTACATGCAATTATAATCATAAAATCATACAAACAAATATAAATAGCTACGTACATACATATATATGTACGAGTATTTTGTATTCTGGCAAAAATACTTATTTTATTTAATATCTTATTTTAATAAAAAAAAAAAGTCTATATCCTTCTATAGATTAACATACTGATGAGATGAGGTTAAGTGCAAGTACTTAACGTATTTTTTATCTTATACCTACATATTGATGTGAAAATGAATAATGAAATAGACTTATAAATTTAGTTGTAAAGGGAGAAGAAGGACTTAATGATGACGTCAATTAATTTGTGGAGACTTCGAGATTTTTTTAAGAGTAAACACAAGTTTTATTAATAAATATATTTTAAAATGCAATTATTCATGTATGTGATATATACATATAAGAACTAAATATATACACACATATGTATGTATGCATATAACTTATGAAATTGTTTGTTATTGGCTCAAATTGAAGAAACTGAAATTGAGTTTCGCAACACACTATATAAAAGTGAAAGCATTTCTACTTGCAACAAAAACATTTCAAATTTGTTTAATTTCTTTTTGCATAATGAGCAAAATTGAAGCAAATACTTTTAAAAACATAAAAAAAGCAAATGAAATTTTGCTCCTTTGCTTGCTTTATTTCTAGTACGCCTGCGAGACCAAGCCGAATTAACAAGAAGTAAACTTACCAAACAACAATAGAACTCGGCGAAAATCCAAGTATGTATTTTACTTTTTTTATATCAAGATCCATCTCGCGCCACGCCCCAAAATCGCGATTTACTCATTCGGGCCAAAATATATATTTTTTTTATAACACTCTGTTTATGTCCATTTATTGTATATTTGAAAACATAAAGTGAAAATTTTCACTTTTTCATGATTTTTCATCAATTTTCCTCGTGTGCACCGGTGATCACACGGCCCCAGTAAGTAAATTTACTTCCTGGGGCCGCGTGATTACCGGTGCACATTTAACCTTTTTTCGTTTTTATAGTTTCAGGTAAAAAGTAAATAATAATAGTAAAAGATGTCAAAGAAAAAACTTAGTGATAAAGAGATAAATGATGCTTTGAATGCTGATCTCTCCGATCTGTCAGATTTTTATGACTCAGAAGACGATGATGATGTTGACAGAGACAAAGATTACATTCCTTCTAGTAGTTGTGATGAGGAGTCAGATGTAGAAGCTGTTCCGTCCACTTCAACGAGTGTGGACCAAATAATATGCATTACAGTACCACCTCCGCCTACCTGTGACGATTCTCAAGAAATGCTAGACAATCTGGTAACAGACAGACAATCATCACATTCTGATAAACCGTCAACGTATCGTTTACCCAGCATTCCAGATTTCAGCTCAAGACCATCAACTTCTCGTTTATTCAACATCTCTCTACCTGATCTTAGTTCAACGCCATCAACATCTCGTGTCTTTGAGGAGTATGTAGATGACCCAGGCAATATTTTTGAGGAAAATAATATAAATACGGGTGTATCAGAAACAGCTTCTGAGTCGATATGGCAGCCAGTAGAAGGGGAGAGAACGACATTTCCAGATGTAGTACTTGGAAATACCGGAGTACCTCCTGATATCTACACAAAATTACATCAGCAGGGGCCCATTATTTCAATACAGAAAGAAAAAAATACTGTTACAAAGAACTATCCACCTGTTCTCATTGAACCAAATAGCCCCATTTTTTGTCCGCCCCTTATGCATTATGGGCATGAAAACTGCTCAGGCCAAGCACAATTTCAGGTTCTCCTGGGGCCGCAGATTAATTTGAGGTATATAAACCCAATGTAAACCGTATGCACTATGCCACATTCACGTTCAAGGACATTAAGGTTGCGTGTGCATATGTGAACACGCGGCCCAAACGAATACTCAGGTCGTGTGCACCAGTGCCGCACATGGCGCTAAATGTGTTAAGTCATTTTTTTCAATTATAATCAACTTTTGAGCGTTCAAGGCGAAGTCATTACTAGGTGAACTTGACGGAGCAGGTGTTAAATTTTTGCTTCCCCCTTTTTTTCTCCTGAGACTGTCAAAATTGGTTTCTTTTGTTTAGAAACATTTTCGCGCCATTTTAATTGGAAGATTTTTTTTTTTTTTTTGTATAATTTAGTGCAATTTCAAGAAATGTTTGTGATTTTAAAAGTGAAAAACCAATATCTGTGATTTTAATTACAAACAATTATAAAAATTTGTTATAACGTTTATATAACATTTTTCTTCAAGAATTATAAATCCTTAGTTAAAAGATTTTCGAATAATTATATATATGAAATGGCAAAATTACGTCCATTATCTTTTTACGCTCTTGATTTAAAGCGAGGGTTTGTGAAAAAGTTATCATATTTTGAAGGCAGTGTAATTCAGGATATTTTGTCTTGTGAACGAATGTTTAGCTGGTCAAACACTCAATATATTTCGAGTATTGGAATTTTGCAAGAGGCATCAAATGATTTTTTCAATTACTACTCCCCGTGTTCATAAGGGGTAGGTTAATTCTTCTTCTTATTTTTTATTTAATTTTTTTTGTGTTGTTTTTCTATTTTTTTTTTGTGTTTGTTTTTTGTATATATAGTATTAGTTGTTTAATTTTATGTTGTTTTAGTGTTAAGTTTATTTAATGTAGATACGACTCTACTAATGAGGGTAAAAGCCGGGAGCAAGCTTTGTTTTTTTTTTTAACTAATATTAATTAATTTTTAATAAATATTCTTTCTTAGAACCGATAAGCAAGATGCATGTTCTTAAAAAATGAATGTTATTGTAATTAAAATAATACTTTATAGTTTTAAGTATTCTAAAAATTATGGTGGTATTTCCTTTTATATGAAAAGGATATAAAGTCTCAATAAAAACTAACTAACTAACTAACTAACATTTTTCTCCAGCTGGACAATCTAAGACGAATTTAGATTTTGACATTCTCTGGAAGTTTTACAACAACAAACATTGTGACCAGATCCAAAAAAGAATTAGAGCTATATTGGCACCACCAATAGTGCAAAAAAATGTTTTCAAGTGTTAAAGCATATTGCTAAAATTTTTCACCCGTATTCATAAAAAAACACTAATCAGCATTTTAACAACTTTTTAGTTAAAACAGAATTTTCCGCAAAAAAAAACACATTTTATAAAAACGCATTCATAAACAGCATTTTAGCTAAAATCTCGGACGTGTCCAACTATTGGGAGTTAAAAGCAAATTACTCTCTAAAATTGCAAATTTTACCCAAAACTGCTGAAACGCAGAAAACCACAATTGTACATCTTGCTCACAATTGTACATGTTGCTCACTTTTTAGATTAAAGTATACTTTAGTTATTTTAGACGCTTAAAACGCATAGCATCATATAAACAAAACATTTACATTATTGGCAACAGCTGTAAAATTAAAAGCGATGTAAAATTTCCAATAGATTTTTATAATACATACTTATAAAATGGCAAGCCAAACAACAATTACATGTTCTGTTTACAACTTCACAACGTTATTTTTAGTTTGAGCAACCTTTCATTTTGCTTTTAACTAATTTTTAAACAAAAACTTTTTTCCATTTTGAAAATTTGCAAATTGGAAAAAAGTTTTTGTTTAAAAATTAGTTAAAAGCAAAATGAAAGGTTGCTCAAACTAAAAATAACGTTGCGAAGTTGTAAACAGACGTGTTTCCTGTCTATTATAACGTTGGAAGGTTCAAGTCAAATGTTCACAAACACTACTCCCTCTTTCCCCCTCCTCACAACCTATTTTCCTAGTTCTGGTACAATGCACTGCATTCGTAGGGGTCATCCCCTGAGTACTGGTCCAAGTTAAAAAAAAAAAAAAAAAAAAAAAAAAAGAGCATGCAATTGTTATTTGGCTTTTCATTTTATAAATACATATGTACTTAAAAATCTATTGAAAATTTCTCATTGCTGGTACCAATAATGCAAATCTTTTGTTTATATGACGTTATGCATTTTAAACGTTTAAAATCACTGAAATATACTTTAATCTAAAAAGTAAGCAGCACTAGTATTGCAAGATGTGCACTTGCGGTTTATTGCGTTCCAGCAGTTTTGGATAAAATTTGCATATTTAGAGAGTAATTTGCTTTTTACGCTCATTAGTCCGAAGCTATTATTAAGCTGCCTTGCTTTTTACTACAAAAATTTGATTTTTTTTTTATTCAGATATTCAGCCATGTCACAGAGCTTGATTCCGTTCGGAAACGGAATTGAATTCTTTTTTTTCTTCTTCAAAAAATTAAAAACTTAAAAACTTTTCTGAATGAAATCATTTCTAATTGCAAGAATGAAACTAGTATTATCTTATAGAATTGATTTCATTCTGAAAAAGTTTTAAATTGTCGTTTTTTGAAGAGTTGAAAAACCGATTCAATTCCATTTCCGAACGGAAGTGAATTCTGTGACATGGCCGATTAAGTAGTATTATGAAATACTTTATTATTTACAATACGAAAAATTTTCAGCTAATACCAAATTATTATGTGTTCTGAACCAAATTATTTTTAATAAAATTAACAACTTTCATTCTGAATAATTTTACATATTGTTCATTTTTAATTTCATTTGGCATGGTGTTATATAGTTTCAATCCTTTGTAAAACAATGTTCTCTGCATCGCATTGGTGTGCGCTTGTTGAAGCCTAAAATCATTAGCATTTCTGAGATTATATGAAAACACTGCCTAGCTTATAGAAAAACATTGCCTAGTTTAAGGGATTTTTTGAAAAGCTGACTCCGAAAGTAAAATGTCTACCATATGGCGCATTGTTTTGACAGCTGCTGTCAATTTTGACATTTATTTGTGTCTGGCAATACCGTCTTACCTAACCTTCCTTTTTACCATAATTTCTGTACGGTGTACACGTGTTTTCCGAAATGGCACCCGTCGAAAAAGCTAAGAAAGCCGTTAAATCGGGCAAAAAAGTTAAGAAACATCCATTAAATACTTATCTCCATGGTGGCGTCTTGCGTTACTCCAAGAGCCAGGTAAAAATTCATAAAATTTCCAACTGAAAAAGTGTTTTTAAAAAGAATCAAGAAGGCGTGTGTGTATTCACACAACGAATGTGCTAAAAAAAAACATGGCGAAGAAAAGCGAAATGTGTTAAAAATTCTCCTAAATTTGTTTTGTTAAAGCTTCTAAATAAGAATATGAACGTGCAGTGTTTATATCTCTAAATAAAAACTTCAGTATAAAATATATGTATGATGATTTTCTCTCATCGAAATATTAAGCTGTTATATTGCTTTCTGTTTTGTTTACTTGTGTCTTGTGTAAATGTTCCCCAAAACAATTTATAATTAAATAAATTATTTCTCGCTTTCAGATGTACAAACGCCGTGCTCAATGGCGTTTAAAGGGTACAAAGCGTCCAGTCGTCAAAAAAGTAAAAACGGAAATAAAAAAGGTTAAGAAGATTGGTGGCCCCAAGAACGGTTTAGAACGTACTGTCTACTTGAAGAAACCAAAAGCCAACTACCCCACCAAAAAATTTGTAGGCAAACGTCCTGCCAAAGCAACTTTTAGTCAACACAAACGCAACGTTCGGCACAACCTTAAACCCGGTACCGTACTAATCTTATTGGCTGGCCGTCATCAAGGTAAACGAGTTGTTCTCTTGAAATCATTGTCATCTGGCCTTTTGTTGGTCACCGGTCCATTCTGTTTGAACTCCTGCCCATTGCGTCGGGTTTCCCAACGTTTCGTGATTGGCACTTCTACCCGTATCAACTTGGGTGACTTCAAGGCGCCCGAGCATTTGAATGATGCTTACTTCCGCCGCTTGAAGATCAAGAAGGAAAAGAAGTCGGGTGAGGGTGATATCTTTGCGGCTAAGAAGGAACGTTTTGTTCCCAACGAAGCCCGCAAAAAGGATCAAAAAGAGGTCGATGCTGCTGTCGTCAAAGCCATCAAGGCTAACGATGATAGTAAATTCCTCGCTAAATACTTGAAGAGCATGTTTGCTTTACACTCCTCCCAATACCCTCATCGCATGAAGTTCTAAATTAGAATTTTAAGTTATTTGGAGAAATGAAACTGCTTCTTTTTTATTATAGTTTACTGAGTAAAAATCTAATACTGGACAAGAATTATGTTTTGTAGAATAAAAATACAAAATTAATTTAGAAATTTCTAAAGCTTTATTATTTTAAGTGGAGAAGGGTTTAAAAATTTTAGTTACTACAAGCGAAGTTTTAAAAATTTTCGAATAAAGGCGTAAAATAAAGTTTCAGCCTCTGATCTGAATGAAAGCCTACAATTTGAAGCGTGATTGTATTGAAAAAAAAAATGTTTTCTGGAATTTAAACAAAATAAGAAATCTTTTATTTTTTACAGTATGCCTTGTGTCGGGGAAATTGTAGTTTTTTTAATAAAAAATCTAGGCCAGTAGAAATATTACATAGTTTTTGTTATTGGCATACCACTCCAGACTTAAAATAGTGTTCATACTTATTTGGCTCTGCAGCCAATGGGCTGAAATAACGAGATGATAGCAAAATATACTAATGCAGACTAGAAAGGGCACCTCATCAGCTTGAGACGAAAAACAGTGTTCGTATGAGTGAATATTCACAACAGCAGGTAATTCTACATTCGAACGATTTTCAGCGTAATAGTAAATCCTAGCTATCAATATTTTTTTGTTCATTCCTCGTAGAGATTATTACAAGCTTTCTTAAATTCGCAATAATTTATTTAGATTGTTGGCGTATAAGTTGAATATTTGAGAAAATCAAAAAATTCCCAAATCTGATGATTAGGGTAGCTCCTATGAGATGTCGAGATATAGACAGCTGGGAATCATAAAAATCAAGCTGTACCTATATAATTTTTTTTTTTCTTATCAATAAAATTGTTCTATTCAATCCTGCACAAAAAGTTACAGAAAGGGCAGGTATTTAAAAAAGCGCAGTCGTGATGACCGTTATATGTAATAAAACAATCTGGGCACATACGGAGAATTATTAAAATACAAAAATATGTATGTTAATAACTAAAAAATAAGTATCGCTTGTTCAGAGACGGCAAACAATGTGCGCAATTAACAAAATGGATACGTGATTCAATATGAGATGAATATAGACAGAATTCAATCGTTCGATGGCTGTGTGGTTAAGACAGCAACTTCATGATACGTCATGATCCTAGTTTAAATCCGAAAATGGGTGCTGATGATGACTGCGAAACACCTAATTGTCCCCCAGCTTAAACGTTTGATTATTATTTTTCTTGCCTTCATTCAAAAATTATTGATCACAGCAGATTTGTATTGTAAAAATCCATCTTAAGAAAAACTTGAACTAAAACCCGATTTAAAAGCGAAAAAATTTAATATTCGATTTTATTAAGCCAATCGTTTAAAAATATAATAATAGTACATACATATGTACATATATCGCCAATAACAAAAAATTAACAAATAGTTCTTAAATTATAATAATTTAACTATATCAGTTTAATATGTTGAAATTAAACTTGAGTTTTAATATACTTTCGGAAATTTAACTTAAATAAATACCCTATAACTTTTATTCCAATCCTAAAGCATATTTAAACTTGCGGCGACCCTGCAAGTACCACATTGTCTCATGATATGATCTGGGTAAAACTTCTGGTACCAAATCTGGTGAAGAGAACGTATAATAGAAAACATTTGAAGTCAATTGATTACCACTGGCAGGATCAAGTACATCGGCCACTGTCATCATTTGCAAATAATTAACATCCGTGTAAACTACATAGGCGGTCATTTTAATAAACGAATTAACACTGACAGGCTGTTCGAAGCTTATATCGCAAATGTGTTCTAATTTAGGACGATTCTTGCAATAGAGATTTGCTCCTACCCAGCTGATCTCCATAGCATTGCGCATAAGGAAGCCGCCAAATACTTTATTATGGGCGTTACGATTTTCGGGAAATGAAGCCATGGTGTTGGTTACAAATGAATCGGACATCCAACGACATTTGGCAGGCAAAACGCGTTTATTCAATTCCATAGTTGTTTGAGGCGTTGTCCTCTTGAACAATTCGTACATCAGTGATTGTTCGTAGTCGTTGGGTTCCACTTTAAAAATCGACGAAGCTTGCAAAATTTGGCGACGTTTTTTACGTTCAAGACCGCCATTCAATATCTTTGCTTCTTCTTCATTTGCCGCTTGAATTGGATTTACGGGAGCAGAAGCTGTATTCGTGGCATTACGGGCAGCCATTAAAAACAAAGCTTTGGTGATTTTTTTCCAGACGTTATTTTCATTCTTTTCTAACCACACAACAACTTCCATGGAACTTTTACCAACCCAGGAGACATGACCTGATAGTCGAATATCTTCCGTGCCCTTAGCTTTAATTTCCGTAAATGTTATTTTGTCTACCAAAATAGTGACAAAAGTATATGGCAAGGGAATATTTTCGGGTAAATTATTCAGTTTGACATGTTGATGGCATACCCAAACAGCAAACATGTCCATGTCTTCCATTAAACGGCCAACTCGAACATTACCCAAAAATGTGATATATTTGTCCTGCAAAGCCTTATCTACACTTAAGGGTAAAATCGCCGAAGTGAAAGAGTCCTGCATCGAGCGTGCAGGCAAATCAGATAATTTAGGCTCGTATTTTAGCAAATGTTCTCGGGTTTTTGGCACCGGAGAATAACCTGCTTCTAGACCCAGCCGATTCATGATTTCATCTTTGACTGAAGAACGAAAATTAAAAAGAAATAAATTATTTTAAGTTTGAATGTGCTTATGTATGCACATATTTATATACATGCATATAAGTATGTATGTAAAATTTTTGTTAATAAAATTTCTTATTCAATCTGTACTAATAATTCACCTTCAGCCATAGTGCCAGCATAATAGGGGTCATTTTGGCCATGTTGCAAGCCAATAAAACGTCTGGAACCGCTACAAAAGTTTCAAGGAATACGCATTAAATTAATAAAACAATTTGTAGCAAGAGTAGTGTTTTAACAAGAATTTCTTACACAGCAGTCGGCGTTAAAATTTCAGTTTTAAATGTTATTGGCTTGTTAGTCCTTGATAACAAGTTAAATACATTTCTTAACATCTTTAAAACAAATGCAATATTTTTTACTAATTTTGTAAAGTAGCTACTTATCTAATATTAATAAAATATAAATACGAAATCTATATGCAAACACCTTTTCACCTAAACTATTTTTTGTTTGTTTCATTTAGAAATGTAAAAACCGTGACGTAATTTTTTTTTTCTTTGCTTTATAAGAAACAACAACAAAGTATTAGTTCTTTTCTAAACAAAACAAATGTTTACAAACATTCAAACGAAAAACGTTTTCCAGCACTATAGTTATTTAACGTGTTTTGAGTGAATTACCATTTTAAAAAAAATGTAACATATATAACACCTTGGCTTGATTTTACTTATTCTGAATATAGTACACATTGATACGCTTTTTTAAAATAAAAACACTGCCAAGTTTTCATATATCTATACATATAAGTATGTAAAAATTTTCTGAAATTTACGGACGCAGCTCTAAATTAAATACAAAAAACAAAATATAAATATGCAAAAAACATATTTTTTAATTGAAAAGCTCTGTATCAAAAATCGATGTAAGTCCGCCGGCCTTTTAAAAATGATCAAATACATAAGGTATAGTTAAAATGTGAAGTGAAGTGGCTACAAATTGAAGTGAGTGTTATTTACTTTCAGTTCTTCGACATGTATAGGATTACAAGGCGTTGAACCTGTAAACTCTGGAACTATGAACGAAGGTTTGCATAGAATTTTCTGAGACTAATTAGCTTTATAACCATTTATTATTTTGCCTCAGTTGGTCTCAAAATTAGAAAAAGAATGGGCTTAAAATCTGGTTACAACAAAGAACCACAAAACCGCGATCATCTTTTGAAATATACCCCTAAAATAGAAGACTTGCCACCACGTATTATGTCAGATTCTTACGTAAAAGCCATTATACCTTTAAGTATTTGCAAAGAAATGCATTTAAAGTATGTTACACCAGTTTTAACAGTACGCTTAGGTCGTCTTATGGAACAGTTAGACTTATTTGCTGTATGGGTTTGCCATCAGCATTTGTGTTTGCCGAAACTACCACCAGATGAACACATACCGTACACGTTTGTGACAATCTTAGTAGACAAAATGACTTTTTCCAAATCGTTGCCAGCTTTCAATCAGGACTTACAATTACGTGGTTTTGTATCGTGGGTAGGCAATACTTCGTTAGAAGTAAGTGTTTGGCTCGAGCAAAAGCATGAAAACGGATTCCAACTTATAACGCAAGCAGTTTTTCTTATGGGTGCTCGCAATGCCACAAATACTAAATCTGCACCTATTAATTCTTTGCAAGTCTGCAACGACAAAGAAAACTATATATATAATTTGGGTGAACAAAGACGGGAAAAAAGGAAACTTTTACATGAAACTTCAATTTTTAAAACTAAACCCACAGAAAAGGAGCATGCTGTGATGTATGATGTATTTCAAAACACTTCTGATATATCCAGTTTGCGTCTAAATAATCGCATGTTGCCTCCTAATTGTCAATGGATGAAACATTCATTTATTGTAAACACTTTCTTATCATTTCCTGAATACAGCAATGCCATCAATACGGTATTTGGAGGGTTTTTAATGCGTCAATCTTTCGAAATAAGTTGGTTGTGTGCTTATCTACACTGTGGACATCGTCCATCGTGTATACATTCTTGCGATATAACTTTTGATAAACCTGTTAAAATAAGTTCATTAATCAAAATGACTGCATACATCGTTTATACAGAAGACAACTTAATGCAAATTATGACAGTGGCAGAGATTTTAGATCCCATAACTAGCAGCGCTGTTACATCGAACACATTTTATTATACATTTGCATGTGTAAATAAAGTTAAGTCCGTGCTACCGAAATCCTATCATGAAAGTATATGGTACATACATGGCAAGAGGAAATTTGAAGATGCCATGCTAAATATAAAATAAGTGAGACTCTAAACACAACATTTTATTGTGCATTTTACAATCTATCGTCCGTTAATTGATATGTTATACTTTATTACCAATAAAATAACTGCTTTCCAGATCTTTGGATCTATACCAATTCGTATACATTAATCCGTTTCAATGCACACTAAAAGAAATATTTGAATGAAATTTATGTATATGACAATTTTTATTCCATTGATTGTAAAAATTTTATTTATTTTTTTCGTGTTGTACGCATATTCCTGATAATAATAAATACTTCCCAAGTCTATTTGAGTATTAATATATATCTTATTTAAAGAACAGCCGAATGTGTATTTTTTTTTATTGAACAGTGTTATCTATCATAAATAAACTTTGTCAAACGTATTTATCACAGATATCAGTGGTATTTATTTCCTTTGCTTTAAGAAGTGCTACCAACCTTAGAAAAAAATAACGTTGAATAATTTAACAGTGTTGGTAAATTATTTTGATGAGTTTTAAAGCTGACAGTAAACAAAACAAAATCCATACTAAACATTCCATTCTAGTGCAGAGAAATGTTTAAGTATTTCTAATAAAGCTTTTTTATTTATCGCAGAAATGTCTTCATCGTTAGAACGTTGTCCTGGTCAATATTGTGGTCGCATACAGCTTGAAAATGATACGTGGAGTGAATGCGGTCCTTGCCCTAGAGGTTTTCGTGTAAATGAAAGTTATGCTTGCTCCCAGTGTGAAGAAGATTTGGATTCCTATTCTTGGTTCTATTTGGGTTTTATGGCTGCTTTACCATTAATGATGCACTGTTTCTTTATCGATTTGGATGCTAAAAATCGAAAGTAAATTTAAACTAAAAGAAACTTAATATTTTTACCACACATTTCCGTTTACTCAGATTTTCACGTAAGCAGCTAGTTTTAACAACTTGCGCTTGCTTGGAAGTGGTAATATCCGCTATAGCAGCTATACTGTTAATGGAGCCAATGGGCAAATTTCGTTTATTTGCTTGTCCAGTTAGGAAATTTTCGGATTGGTATACATTGTTCTATAATCCTGCACCAAATTACGAAAAGTCATTACATTGCACTCAAGAGGCAGTGTACCCTTTGTATGTTCTTCGAACATAATTAAGATTGTTCACCATTTGACAATTCGATTTATTTTTTTTTTTTGCAGGCAAACCATTACCTTAGTTTTCTACTTTATGTGCTTAATAACAATGTTTATTGTACGTCCCTTTGTGAGTACCATAGTTGAAGTGAAGGGTAAGGCTCCGATATATGCTGCTTTGTATTTCCTACCATTGATAACATTCATACACGCTCTAGCATGTGGATTAATATGTAAGTATTCCCAGATATTTTGAAAACTTTTAAAAAATAACTGTAAGAGCGGCATATCGATTATATAACAAAAATAAAACAATTGCTCATTTATTGCAATAACTTCATAACTCAGGAAAATGCATATTAAATTATTACTTTTCATACAATTCTTAAAAAAAAAAAGATATGAAAATACATCCTGAGCTCTCTAAAAGCTATGGAAATAAATCTAAGACAATATAAAGAATAGTACTTTTAAAAATGCTGCATTGTTAAGTATAGAAATTATTCAATAGGTTAAGACGTTAAATAAGCAAATTTTTTGCTAAAAAAAACTATTTTTATATATTAAATTGAATACCCTGAATTTTACTTCTTTTACAGATTACTCTTTTCCCTACATTAGTATTGCTATATCGATGATTGCAAATGCTATACACTATTCGATGAAGTTAGATCAGTCTTTCAAGGCTCTCATTAAATCCTCATGTTTGGAAATTAAAAACTTTGTAATTATATGTAAGTTAGTAAAATACTGTTAGAAATTTTTTTTTTATGTAACTTATTTTAAGGTATACAATGGTTGATGTTAGCTTATGGCATTATATCTTTGGGTCATCATTATGTGTTATTGTGTTTAGTGCCCTTTCCTTCAATATTTTATATTTTAACAGTACGTTTTACAGATCCGGCTGAATTTCGAGAAGTTGAATCGCGTAATAGCTAAGGTGATTTTATTATATATGTATATAACATACAATTTTTTTCAGTCTATTAATTTATGTACATCTATAAAAAATTCATTACAGATCCTATAATAATCCTGTTAAATAACTTGCTTCGCTTCGTAAATAGCACAATTAATTTTTGTGATCAATAAAAATTTCTTAAATCTGATACTTGAAAGTTGGTAAAAAAAAACCCCAAATTGACAATACAACCTTTGTTTGCTTATAACAAAACGGCCGAGTATAATGCTAATCACCAATTTGCTCGCGTTGTGTACCTTGTTGTTTACCAGCTGAGACTGAATTGATAACCTTTGATATAACTTTTCAAAAAAATTTGTTTCGTAATAAATTTTTGTAGCCTTTTCAAACTTTTTTTTAATATATGTATGTAAATCCAATAATTAATGTACTTTGTTGAATCGTTTTAAACCAATCCAAAAAAAAAAAAAAAAACAAAAATAAAATAAAAATTGGAACAAATCTGGGGCCAAATCACCGCACACGACATCGGGCAATATTATAGAAATTTTTCATTTTGGTATCATGGCATACGATATCAAATGAATTGTTTTACAATAATATAAAAAAGGTAAACAATTTTTTTTTTTGAATACGTACTTTTAGGAACCATATGGTCTTAATCTATTATATTGTGTTTAAATTACGATCCGATATGCATCGTTTGCTATAATCTAGTTGTATCGTAATGTTATTCGATACGATAGTTAAATCGATATCCTATGGGGTGATTAGACCCCAGGTTTACGCGCCAAAGTTAATTTCTTGATTTAATGTGGATCAAACAGGATTTCAAACTGACAATATCGATATTCAAATTAATTGAGTAAAAACGACATATTACTCGTAATTCAAAATAATACATTATGAAATCGATTTTATAAAAATAGTTTCAGCACGGGTTTTATGTTTTATAAATCGATTTTGGCATCAACACGATTTCCCTCACGTATCTGAATATCGACTTTTGTAAACTATTAAGAGAAACACATTTACTCTTAAATAAGTATTTCTGTACGTTTTATTTTAAATCTAAACGAAATTATAAATTATTTAAATACATATACAATAGTAATAATTTTTATTCCCATTTTTTATATATATTGAATAGATTATATATATATATATATATATATATATATATATATATATATATATATATATATATATATATATATATATATATATATATATATATATATATATATATATATATATATATATATATATATATATATATATATATATATATATATATATATATATATATTTTTTTTTTTTTTTCTTTTTTTTTTTTTTTTCAATTAAATTTCTTATTTATACACAATATATGTTATAACTATATATTGTTATTTTAAAGTATGTAGCTCATTTTTCTGTTTACTCAAATTCTCTTCCGCTTATTTTGCTAATAAAAGATTGTTATTAATGCTCACGTTAAAAAACGAAACGTATGTATTTTCGAAAAAGACAAAGATGTTAAGAAAAATTGTAATATTTTATAATAAAAATAATAATAATTTTTAAACATAAACAAATAAAAAATTTTCAACTTCATTCAATGTAGAATATGATTATAATATTAATCGTAATAAATTTCTTCAACAAACATAAAAGGAAAAACGTAAAAACACATAAAATTTCATTATACATATATTTTATGAAAGAAAAAACGTTTTCAGTCCACTTTCAGTGTAGTATTAAAAGTTGTTAAGTAGTAATTTTTTGTAAAATTGAGCCTTAACATTTTGTTTATTCTTTAGCCGTTTTATTACGTTCTTCAAGGAATTTTAAGCGTCGTTTACGTAATTCGTTTATATGATCTGTTGTGTCGCCTATTGACGATGTTATAGCAACAGTGGACGTTGATGTGGATGTTGTAGATGTTTGAGTATCTATGTGATCTTCACCACCCAAATCTTCTATAGTTACTTGGTTATGTTTGGCAACAGGTGCTTCTGCACTATTTTTTTCTTTCGCAGTATCAGGTGCTTCGGGTTTAGGCGTGTTTAATAAAGCTGCTGCCGCTGCTGATGTTGAAGGTAAATCATCTGTTTTAGCATTAGATATTAAAGAAATATTAGCTGTTTCAGAAACTGATGTTGAAGGTTCGGTAGTTGAAACGGGATCTGTTGGCGCTGGTCTTGTTGTCGACGGAGTTGGATTTAAAGCCTGCGTACGAGAAGCTACCAATTGATAGTTATTCATTAAAACATTCGCTGCGTCAAGCATCAATTGTATGTTGCGCAAGAGCTAAAATAAAAGAAATTATTGTTTCTGCCAAAGTAATTGAATGTTTGTGCACAAACCTTGAGGCGTTCTTCTATATTCTTTCTTTCATTTCCTTCTAAGGCTCTTAACTCTTCATCAGTAAAATTTGTTAAATCTGGTGGCATGGGCGGAGGTGGCACAGCATATGGTGCAATAAATGGAAAAGGTGGTGGCATCATGAAAGGCGTCGGCATCATAGGTAGTCCAGACAAGTTTGGCATTCCACTGCCTCCAGAGCCGGCAATATTCGGTAGTGCATTGGGCAATCCTATTTAAAATAAATGAAGCAACGTAAACTTGTTTTAAAAACGAACCCCAATTATTTTTGTTTATTGTAATTACGGGTTGGTCTGATATTGAAGGCGACGAAGAAAAAATAATATATAATGAAACAAAGTTTTTAATTTTTATTCATCTACATATCACACTATCAGCAAGAGGATATTAATCCGAAATTCTAAAATTTTCAGTAGGTGGCCAAAAACTGTTTTCCGTTACAATTTAAATCCAGTATATAAAATTAGATTCAGCAGGCTACTAGATTGCAATTTTTTAATTTGCTTAATAACGTATTTCTGTTCGTCGACAAAATATAGATTGTGTTGAAATCAAGCTGCCGTATGCAAGCATTGTTTGGCCTTAATTTAATTCAATATTTGCAAATAATTCGTTCAGCTCAAGGTCCTTTTTTTTTTTGTTTTTAATGTTTAATGTATTTTTCAATATTTTGTCCTTCTTTTCAAAAAAATTTGTTTTTTTGTGTGATAAATTCAATACAAATTCTAATTTCGTATTGAACTTATCACAAAAAAAAAATCCTGAAGAAGTCTTCCAAAGGAAGACGAAATATTGAAAAATACATTAAACATTTTTTAAAAAAACAAAAACACTGAACGAATTATTTGCAAATATTTTTTTCTTAAATTAAAAATGGTAAATCGATTAAAAAACATCTTAAATGGACTTTAAACTTACCAAGTTGCTCAAAAATATTTGCAGCGTTTCGACCATTTCGTGCATCAACTGGATTTGCAATCGGTGGTGGAACATTTCCCCCTGCCACCCCTGTATTAACAGCTGCAGCCGCTGCTCCTCCCGCAGCCGCATTTACATTCGCATTATTATCATCCGGCCGAGGCAATGCAGTTGAATTCGTAGTTGGAGCACGTAAAATATTTAAACGACAAGTAGGACAAGTCTGTTGTCTCTGAAACCACGACCTCAAGCATATTGTGTGAAATATATGACCGCATGGCAGCTTTTTCGAATGATTTATCATATCCTCGCGACATATAATGCAAATATTATCGGATAATCTTAATTCTTCTGGTGTAGCATCCGGGTATAGAGTGTTCATGTTGCGTATTGCACGTCTTGACATTATTACATCACTGAGAGCTTTTTTAAAGTTTCTGATCGTAAAGAACATTGGCCGGAATACAAACATTGGCAAAGCATAGAATTTTGCCATTATAACCACAAAGAGTACATACAAAATTACTTTGATAAAGCCAATGAATAGTTCAGTGTATAATAGAAATACAGCTTTGTTTTCCCAGGGCGTATCGGTACGCATCTCGGCGGCATGCAAAACATACTTAATTGCTGTACTGGCAACAACAGTCAAAAGTATGGCATACTCAAAACCAAATACAAGCTGTACAGTGGGACCACGGGCCAATGTTGAGCTATAGGCATGCATTAGTAGAATATAATCGAGAGTACCCAAAACTGCCAAAAGACTAGTAACTCGTATGTGGAAAAGCCAACCTAGAACGGGAGAACGTTCCATCTGGAAAAGAGGAAATATGGGAAAAATTTATTTACCTCTTATGTAAATGATCGATGTTACATAAAGCCTCTTAAACACTGATATAAAGATGTAACTTATGGGACATTGAATACCGATTTTTGCAGATGGAATTATATTTTATGATGTTGTTTTTCTACAGCTGAAGTTTGCTATAATTTGCACAAACTTCTGCTTTAGGTTTTTAAGATGAAAAAATAAAAAAATTAAAAAGCTTGTTTTTTGTGTTTTGACAGGTATTATTAGAGTACTTTTCTTTTTGAATTCTTAGAAATTTATTTAGATTGTTGGGATATAAAGTTGAATGTTTGAGAATATCTTTCAAAAATTTCAAAAGTCTACTGATGATTAAGATAGCTCCTGATTATAATCATATTCTACATGAAATGTCGACATATAGATAGCCGGGAAACATAGAAAATAAACTATTTATAATTTTTTATTGGTAATTTTCTTTGTTAAAAAAGTCATCTTATAACTTTTACTTTTAACATTTAGATCAATTTAATTTTTATATTGACTTAAAATTGTTCTGGCTTTCTATTAAAAGCAGATAAGTATAAAACTTTTTAACTTGAAGATCATGGTCAAATTGTAGGCATTTTCCTCTTATTATATTTTACGAGAATTATAAATGAGCAAATGAGCATTATATTATAGCTCTCCTAATTAACATAATAGTAACCTACTACGAAAAACATAATAGAAACTATATTTATCAACAAGTAATTTTTCTTGCAATCTTCGAGACGATTAGGAAAAATGGGAGTTAGGGTCGCTATACATGAGACCATGAGAATTATAAATGAGCATTATATTATAGCTCTCCTAATTAACATAATAGTAACCTACTACGAAAAACATAATAGAAACTATATTTATCAATAAGTAATTTTTCTTGCAATCTTCGAGACGAGGTGTATTTGTATGATAAAATTCAAAATTAGGAAAAATGCGAGTTAGGGTCGCTCTACATGAAACCAACGATATAAAAACATCAACAAATAAATAAGTACCTACATATGAAATTTAAAATTCTGCAATCGGCTAAAAATTGAAAAGATACAGGCTTTCTGAATATGGACTTTTTAGTGCTTTTAAATAAGTGCACCGGTGTGTACGTATGTAGGTATATGATGAATTCATACCAAATTGAATTAATTTAATCTTGCTATACATGTGTACACGTTAATACCTATTTAAAATTGAGTTATTTTATATAGGAATGGAAGGAGAAATAATTATAGCTCGTAGCTCAAGATTTTGTTTTGACTTTAATTTCACTAAACTATTTTAGTTTATAGATATCCAAACTTACACTGTACATAAGAACATTCCAAATTTCGTTTTTGTTTTCTATATTAGCTTCGATATCCGTGAAGTGGCACATTGTTAAACATTTTTCTAATTGCGACAAAACAGTGCCTCAGTTTGATTGCGTGGTATGCAACTACCATTAGTTCACATTCTTATTGCCACTCTTTATTCGATCTCTAGGTATTACAATAAAGATGTCATATGGAGAGCAGTTAAGCAGAATAATACTCAAACTGCATTAAGAAGTGTGAGTTCTTAATCTACTTGTAAATTCGTGTTTCTCACTTTCAAACGAGAATTTGGATAAAGAATGCATTGCACACTTATACATATGTAAGTTGTGTAGATATTTATACATATATACATATGTATAGAATATACATACCTTGAATGCGGTAGAAAATACATACCTACATGTTTATTCAATCATTATGTACTAATAAAAAAATAAAAGTGAAATAACAAATAAAAAAATAAAAATTATAAAAAATGGAGTAATTTTCATACAAATTCTTAAAACGAGTTGCTCGTCTGTGTTCTATGAACATCAAATTAATGTATGGATTTATGTATTATATATTGGGTAGGTGGGCTTCTTAAACAAATGAAACACTATTTTTCATTTATATCATACTTACAAAATCCACACGTTCTTCAGCCAACCAATGGAATGATTTAAGAAACAATAAAACCGTAAACAACGCTACAAATCTCGGATTAAAATCATCACGAAAAACGGTAAAAGCCAAACAGGTCTCCGTTATTGCGTACCAAAATCGTTCCAATAAATGTTCAAACTCAGCTGCTCTCAAAGTACCCAAAAATATCTTTATTAAAAAAAAAAAAGAATTGTTCTTACTCGAAAATTTAATTACATGTGGTTATGTACGTACTTTGCGCAGTAATTTGCCAAACATAAAAACAATTGCAAAGAATTGTATGTAAATCACCTAAAACGATTGTAATAAAATCGCATTATGAGGTCATTCATTTCTTTCATATTGAAGACTAAGTACAAAATAATTAATACTTACCGCCATCGAAGCATTCGATTTGGTGATGTACACAACAGCTGGATAGAATTGTTTCTTTTGATACCAGGCATTTCCAATAACTGCGCTGGTTAAACCTAAACATATTGTAGACAGCAAAAGCTGCATTATGTTGCTGCTGTTGACACGTACAGCCCACTGGCTGATTGTCACCCAGAAAATATTAATTTTGCCTTAAAAATGGTTCTATTCTTTTCGGTAAGAATTACAACTTTTGGAATTCAGTAAATTGTCCTACTTATAGCTCTACCCTTCACACATTACACGATATGATTTATGGAGAAAACAAATATGTATTAAAAAGAAAAACTACATACAAACATATATTAAAAACAAAAATAATTAAAATTTTTGCGATATTTTGATATTTGCTAAGCACGAAAACCAGCAATTTAACACCGCAATAATGTTTATATTTTGATTATTGTAGTATTTCTTTATTTTGTAAAATAAAGAAATTTACTATCTCCGATAATTTATTAAATTAAATGCCGAAAAATTCTTAATAAACTAAGAAAATTTTTATAGTACACGTACGTCGTTTTCTTGTCTTCTTCTTATGTGACTTTTCTTATTTGTCTTTTGCCATCCTTTTACATTCTTCTAAATGTCAAAATAAAGTTTTAATAAAAACGAAAAGGGCTGCCAAAGTAAATTTCATAATACACTCAAAAAATCACATTTGTAAAAAACGACAGCACCACCGTATACGAAAAACTACCGTGAACTTTTGATAAACACAAACTTTTATGCACTTTGTTATTACTTATTCCAAGTATGCAAAAAAGTACACATTTCAAAGACATCAATATCCAGTTCCATGCAATTATATTTAATTTATTTATATATTTAACTATGCAGTTTCAAATAAATGTGCAAAGTATAGGATGCATAGTATGGGCGGAGTAACGAAGACCTTGTGCTCACAATGGTATTAACAACAATTTGCATCGGTGCTGTGACTAACTACAAGGACTTCACATAAAAAGTTGCCACTTGGTTAACAAAGAAATACCTCAAAAAATGTGACTTAATTCAGTTAGTTGAAGCAAACAGTTAACCAGGAGTGCGGGACGCAAAACTCGGAAGGTCAAACAACACCAACAAGCTTGACCGCATTTAATAATTACGCTGATGCAAGAGATATCCTCCAGCCCAGAGCTGCTTAACGACTGTATATTTTATATAACTGTAATAATTGCAGTACAAATAATATCGTATTTTCATGCTAAAGTTTTATTACAACAAAAAGTTTCATTCAATCTTCACGATGATTTCTTCAAACCTCTTTTAACTTATGTATATTTTGTTTATTGATACTTTATAAAAAAGATCAGTCTGCAAAGAATGCTTTCACATTGGTAAGCATTAGATTTCCAAGTCTATTTTTGATTTTATTGATATTGAATGCCCCGAAAAATTAACTGAAGAAAATATAAAAATAATCAAAAACAAGAATGTGCGAACCAAACCCAATTAGTTCAATATCGGTAATTCTTTTCCCTTCAAGCTACTCATACTTTTCTCAACAACAAGCACACGAGCTGCCAAATGTGAAAGTGGATACGAGTTCCGCGTTTCTCTATTTCTCAGTTTTTTGTCTTTTGATTTTTTTTTTTTTTTTTTTTTTTTGCCTAGAAACTGGCAGGTTTTTTGTATAAGCACTATACTCCTTATACTTATGGGTTTCTACATGTACTCTTCCATTATCCTACACAATTACGACAACTTTTTTGCTGGTGTAACACTTTTGAAAATAGCTCCGAAAGATCCACTTTTATACACCTCTACTACAATAGTATTAAAAATCGTACAAGTTTTTGCAACTGCTTGAAAATTATTTCGGCAAGAGAAGAATTTTTGCAATTTCCGAAAATTGTCGATGTAAAATTTCTAAGCACGGAAAAACGACTTTTTTTTGGATAATAAATACAATAAATATAAAAATATATATATGAAAAAGTAAGATTAAAAATTGAAACCAAAATTTTACAAAAAGAATCCATACATAGTATCGTATTATTCGAAAACCAAAAGCTGCGCTAAGACAAAGAAATGTAAGGTGAATGAAGTAAGCAGTGTTAATAAAAAAGGAAAATAGGCAGGAAAGAAATATTTTTTTTAAAACGAAATAAGACGAGTAAAGGGTCGCCATTTTGTCAATGCCTGGATAAATTTTCTTATAAAACAAACCATAATGATTAATTAAAAAATAATATATATATATATAAAACTATTTCACGATTAACAAAACGCCAACAATAAGTTATACATATTTTTTGATTCTAAAAAAATATATAGAGTCGCTAGAAAAACTGTGGAAAAAAAAGTCCGAAAAACAATATCAAACTACAAAAAGAGCAAGTATATAAAAGAGAAAAATCAAATGTTAATTGGGCGGATGCAAAAATGTATTTTGTATTAAAATAAAAAAAAAATTCGGTAAGGTTTTCGGAAGCAAAAAAGTGCAAGAGTATAGAAAATAAGCAAATAAAAATGAGCGATGAAAAGAAATGCATTAAACGAGCGAATAAAATGAATAATGTGTAAAAGAAAAAGTGAACAAATTGCAATCCGTTTTGTGGCAGACGGTGTTGAAGATTTTTTATTTGAAAAAGTCTATAAACGAAAAAATTTAAATAAGAAATTATTTTGTATCATGCATTTTAAACCAGTGCGTAAATAAAGTGTATTTGTAATTTGTGCAAAAAAAACTTCGAAAATTTCTATTTCTCCATTTGCTATTAATATATGGCTCAGTTTTTCCTATTGTGTTGTATGAAAATCGATAATAAATCGTTTTCTTCGTTCTATTAAATTTTGTTGCTGTTGGCTGCTTTTTGCAGCTTTGAGTTAGTAATTTCGTTTTAATTGCTATGTGCTTCTCGCAGACTTAAAAATTGTAGTCATAACATAGATATAGATATGTTGTAAAATATCTAAAAATCTTTATAAAAACGCGTAATACTAAAATAAATCAAACCAATAAAACTAATTTTAACTTTATATTAATTAAAAGATAGTGATTTATAGTTTTTCTATTGGAATGATACCTACATATGTGTATGTAGGTACATGTAATGTACATATACATACATATGTATATGCATAAACAAAATTTCGAATTCAATACCGTAAGAGAACAAAATTATCTTATTATTAATTATTTAATCAGCTGATTACTGTTTATTTGGCAAATCATTAACTCTCAATAAAATGAACAGGTTGTCTGACAAATCTTTGCAGATTTGTTAGTAGCCATAATTTGTGTGATTTAATATTTGTTTATTTATAACATTTACTTATATACCTTTAGAATGCTACATTGTACCTACTACATACTCGTATTAAGGATTTTTAATGAAATTTTTTATGAAAATTTTAATTAAATTAATATGATTTCCAATTGATTATTCGGAAAACGGAATCTGAATACGGGTGCCCTAAGTAGTTTTTCTCATAAACATTTTTTTCACAATGAATTGAATTTATGTTAAATTATCTTCAGCTGTTTAGAAAAGTTATTTTAGGTATTTAAATTAACCTGATGACAGTTTAACTATTACATTATTTTGCAGCAAATTTAAGCAGCTTACGCTTGAAATATGCCCAGTTAAAAATCCGATCAACCGCTTTTTCATGTCTTTCTTAAGCAAACGTATTGAATAAAAAAGCAAAAATTTACATATGTATGCATATGCATACATATCATTTCAGATGATTTTTTTTTTAATAAATGTGAAGCAAGGCAGCTTTATATACTTAGGTAGTGGCAGAATTACAATAAATACATCAACATGTATTTTGTTGGTAGAATTTACGAATAGTTGTCAAAATTTTGTTTGAAAAAGCAAGGAAGTCTATATGCTTTTGACAAATTTACGCAAAGGAAACGAAAGACAGCTGGGCTTATACCACTACCGTATTAAAGCTGCCTTGATGTGAAGTTATCATTAACAGGACATAAATTTCCAAACAGAAAAATGTTATACCTGGGTAAATTAATAAAAGAAAATTGAATCAGATTTTGTTAAAAATTTAAAAGTATTCAATAAATACTACTTATCTGCCTTGCTACTTACTAAACACAAAAAAAAAAAAAAAAAAAAAAAACAAGTGACTTAAAAGCAAAAAAACATATTTATTCATTTCATTTCATTTTTGTTCAATTAAATGTAATAAAGTAGCTAACATGGCCAAGTTAATAACAATTCACTGTTTATCTGCCTTTTTCAAACAAAAATAAAATTTTCTATGATATTGATTTTTACTTATAGAGTCGTCGTTTGCTGGAAAAGTTATGTTTGATAAATACCCTGCCGGCAACTCAGCTTAAAATGCTTGTTAAGCAAATTTATTTACAACTGATGGTGGTTGACTTAGATTATTTTTAGGAGGTTGTCAATTGCTCGATTTGGTATTAACTTTTAACTAACTTAAAGTTAGTTAATTTAAATTTTTATAAAACTAAAATTACTATTGTACACGTAAAATTTTGGCAAAAGAATTAAAAAGATAATAAAGGGTGTTTTTTTAAGCTAGATAGAACTTTAAATTGTAAAAAGTAACACAAAAAATTAAATTTTGATGAAACATTTTTTTTATTTGTTTCAGTATACTCTGACAAATCATCATGAATAGACTCACGCTTGAACAACGCTACGAAATTATCCAAATTTACTTTGAAAATCAGACCCGTTGTTTTATCGCAAAATTGTGTTCAGCGATGAGGCGCATTTTTGGCTTAACGGGTTTGTTAATAAGCAAAATTGCCGCATATGGAGTGAGACCAATCCACAAGAGACCCTACAGACTCCATTACATCCAGAAAAATGCACTGTTTGGTGCGGTTTTCATGCTGGTGGCATCATCGGACCTTATTTCTTCAAAAATGAGGCCGGAGCTCGCGTTACGGTCAATGGAGATCGTTACCGCACCATGATCAATGATTTTTTGTTTGAAAATATGGATGACATTGATCCGGAGGAGATGTGGTTTCAACAGGATGGCGCTACGTGCCACACGGCGAACGCAACCATCGACTTACTGAAATCAAAATTTGGCGATAAGTTGATTTCGAGAAATCGACCTGTCAATTGGCCTCCAAGGTCGTGCGATTTGACACCTCTCGATTATTTGCTGTGGGGCTACGTGAAGTCACTGGTTTATGCTGATAAACCAGCAACAATTGACGCCTTGGAGGCCAGCATTGTTCGTGTTGTTCGTGACATACGGCCAGCAGTGCTCGAAAAAGTGGCCCAAAATTGGACGTCCAGAATGCACTTCGTCAAGAACAGCCGCGGTGCCCATATGCCCGAAATCATTTTCAAATGTTAATGTCACGTATTGATCTTTAGAATAAAAAAAATTTTGATTACAATTTCATTTTTTGTGTTATTTTTTACAATTTCAAGTTCTATCGGGCTTAAAAAAACACCCTATACCTACCTACTTATAAAAAATAATTTTAATGAACGAATACGAACTGCGAAACTTTTCGCTTATTTTTAGTAGGGATCGAATATTCAACCTTGAGGTTATTTGTCGAGCACACTACCAACTGGGCCATCGAGGCGCTCATGAATGAAGCTTCTTACAGAGAAACAAAAGGAGAACAACGCATTAAAATAAACCGAAAGCAATAAAGTAACTGCGTAGAATAAATGCACTTTGATTTGTGTGAAAAAATTGTAATATACTGCAGCTAGCTTCTAGCTAGGCCAAAAAAATGATTTTATGTGTAGTCGCCTACCAAATTGCTGGCAGGGTATCTACTACATACATATGTAACATAATAAATACAAATATGGACATACATATGTATATGTATATACGAGTATATGCAGACTAATGTAAAATTTTTGGTTTTTTCGATTTGTTTATTTGAAAAATAAAAAATAAAAACTTATTTTTACTTGCAACCTTCGCTTAGTATATGGATGCTTTGAAAATGTTTCGTTTTTATTTTTATCGTGTCATAATTTTACTTTTATTACTATCGCAATATGGGTTATTCCATTAATTTGTTCAACAAAGTTTTACGTTTCTTATTACAAAAGCCCATAAGATAACTACAAACTGTACTTTCCCATATGGAAAGACTACGCACTAAAAATTGCTATGGATTAATTAATACCAAAACAACTCAACGGGACCAAAAGGACCCAAGTGGGCTGGTCTCATGAAACTGGCGGCCTGTACAACCTAACCTAATTAATTAATACCTACATAAGATATTTATAATAGTTGAATTTATGGTGGGCAAAAACGTACCTATCAGTTTTATCTCTCGATCATTGCACATTGCCACTGGAAGCAAGTTTTTACATAAAATATGCAGTTTCAAGGTTTCATATACATATGTACGTATAGTGTATGAGATGAGCATTTTGTGTATCATAGGTTTAATGGAGAAAGGTCGTAATTAACAGAAATTCAGCTTTCCAGGAGAAAGGAAAATGTAATAAACAGTGTAATTATAGCGTGTGTGACCATGTTTCTGTATTTTTAGCTATAACCCGATAACACAAAAATCGAAAATGCCTCATAGACAATAACAGATAATGGTTTGATTATACGTACGTATGTTCTGTTGACTGTATTACAGTACATTTTTAATTGATATACATATGTGACCAGATGTTACCGATTCTAAAGATAATATTCTATCTATTCCTTAGACTTAGGAAATATTGAATACACATCAAGAATACATTGTTGCTGTTGAATACAAGCGTACAACCACAAGGTTGAATTGATGCGATAACAAAGACGACTCTTTGCTCATCCGGTTGCTTTGATATACCATCATAATCATACAACTAGGTATTAAACAATACAAATTCAAATAGTTCAATGGTTTTCACCTTTTTTTATGTGCGAAATAAAACAATTTCATATTAAAGATTATTTGATTTAAATTTTATTTGTTGGCGTTTTTATTTATTCATTTATTTTATTTATTTATTAAACTGCAATACAAAAACAGCCTTCATGGCCTATTATACATGTACTGTCTATGGTATCCAAAGTATAAAACAACAAAAAAGAAAAAAAAACTAACATTAGTTATATAATTTATAAAGTTATAAAGAGGCCCCCAGCCAAAAATACAAATAGTACAAGAAATAAAGTATATTTTTTTAAAAACTACGGGGTTCTTTTATAAAGTTGATTTTTCACAAATACTTTTCTACATATGTATATGTACCTATATGCGTCATATTTAAAAGTAATTTACCTTGAAGATCTCTTTGTTTTAGAAGGTTTTTTTAAATATATTTTAGTGGCATAATAAGTACCTTTTTAATTGCTGCTATTAATAAGTTTATTTCGAGACTTAGAAAGTTGCAGCTTAAAAAGAATGATTTTAATTGATGAATGGAAACCCCCATATACATTTTACATGTGCAAAACAATAGTAAATTGCAATTTTCTTTTTATGTATGTATGTATATTTTTCATTCACTCATCCATTCATCTGTCTTTTTTTTTTTTTTTTTAATTTTAATTTTTTAAATTCTTTTTGCAGTTTATGGATTTTTGCATTTGCCTTTAGACAGTGTGGAATATGTAAAAACGTATGATTAGGAACCTTTTGTTGTTCCTCCTTCTGCAAAAGAGCAAAAGAGAAACAAAATTGTTTCTTTTTCTGTTAAAATAAAATTCAATATAAGAATAAATAATACACACATATACTACAGATAAAATAAAAAATAAACAACAACTAATAAATTTTAATAATTTTAAATAATAAAAAAAAAGTAAATAAGATAAAGAACAAGAATATTGCAGACGGATTTTAAAACAACGATACCGAAAATTACAAACTTTGCATCCCGAAATACATTTCTTGTGTCGTCTATCTTCCATATTTTGTTCACAAGCAGCACAAAAGAAATAAGAAAAGAAAAACTGTTGTTATTTAAGGAATTTAAGCATTGGTTACTTTTTTGCGTTTCAAACGACCATCTGCCACTTTGCAACCACACACAATGACTGATACGCGTGGTCGTGGCCAGTCGTCGTCATCTGTCAGTGGCAGTAGTGGTGGTGGAGGAAGCAGTGGCGGCGGCAGTAGCGGTAGTAGCGGCAATGACAACTCATCAACTACAAGTACATCATCTAATACAACTTCATCGTCGTCTACTCTGGTGGGGGTGGGTGGAGTGCCATCTCTTGAATCCTCATCATCTTTAACTAACCTAACTACGCATAATCATCCAGACTCTAACAATGTTCCAGCAACCCATAATAACCCCTTAACAGAGTTGTCTGGCGCCTCTGTAGAAGATAACATGTAAGTACATAGTTTAAACAAATTTATATATTAAAATCATCGTTTATTCTCAACTTCTCAAAACTGTAAATCACATTTAAGTAACTTGTTTTAAATTGTTTGTGGGGCAGCAATATTACATACATATGTACGTATGTACATCATATCGCATGCTATTTTCAATTAAAGATGTTTTATAGCATAGTATGTATGTATGTATGTATATTTTCCTAATTTAAGTGGACTACTATACTACTTAATGCTTGAAATTCTATACAGATTTTCAAGTTGAAAGTTTTCAAGAAACAAAGTAATTTGCCGTAGCGAATTTTCTTTATACAAGTCGTTTGTATGTTATTTATTTATTTTTTTGAACGTACAAGTAAGTTTAAACCTTTCAAATTGTTAAGACCTGTGTTGTAGGTTGTCGGTTTTTCTTTTACTTTGGGAGTGCCTTACCTCGTTTCATTGAAATTAAAATTATTTCATTTTACTTTGCAGGGAAGTTCATTTTCTTTTAAACATACATATATGTATGTATGTTTTGTAGCAATTCGCTTACACCTACATATGTGCTAATGTATGTATGTATGTATATATGAGTGTATGTACATATTCTTGGCTGAATATAAAGTTATTTTTGTTTAATTTTTTTACACCTTTTCCGAGAAAAAAAATATGAAAACTTTCTAATGGTTTGCTAGACATATTTTTTTTCTTATATTATTAAAAGACAATTTTCTTTCTCGCAAAAGTATCATCTCTTGAAAGTACTTGCTATTAATAATTGTAAACATAAGGTTTATTCGTTTACTTTACAGTAAAATGCAGTATATGGGTAATTTTTCAAAATTTCAAAAATTGTCTGAAAACTCTATTGTCCACCAAAGTACTCGAACAGAAAAATTGTAAAAAATCGTAAACTTTAGTAAACAGCTGATAAAATTGCACCCATATGTAACAGCGCACACAGGGGTAATTGCAGATCAGACTAGCCTAAAGTTAAGTTTGTTAACTACATTTCAGTCACCTCCCCATAATCAGCTATGCTTATAGTAACCGGTCAAAACTGTGCATACGTCGGTTATTGTAATTGTGGTCGTTAAGTTTGTGATCAAATAAAATTTTTCAAAAAACTCTCTTGTATGAAAAAAAAAAATAATAATAATTACTTAATTTGTGTTGAAATTAATGTGATATTTCGACAATACAAACTAGTCTTCGACAATACAGACTGGTCTTTAATATTTGTATAGAATTCACTCAAAATTTGAGTGCTTTTCATATCAAATTTCTTAACAAGTCAGTTGCTTGCAATGTGGAAACACCACATTAAACTTTATTTATAAATAAACAAAATATTTTGCTTTTAATTATTGCGATTAGCAATAAATTGCTTATCTTAAGAAAAGTCAAAACATAATTCAAATAACACAAACTTAAATAAATTTTGGGCAGCCGGATTTGCGAAAAACCCCTATGTGCTGCGTAACAATCTTTAACTAATTTTTTTAAGTGATTACTAGGTTCTGGCTGATTACCAGCGATGTGAACTGGGTGCATTTGGCACCGCTTTTCCAAGTTTTTTGTGCGAAGAAGTCCTTAGCCGGTGCGCATTGCGCTATTTCTACTTTTCGGTGCGTTTTTTGATTTTAGGTGGCACCACATCAATTTCAATACAACTTTTTATTCTAGTATAAGAAACAGCTTTTTGTACTATACGAGTATATCTGTAATATATTAAATAAAATTTATGCAAGTGTGCAAAATTTGCATGCACCCAGTAAAAGAGTGGTCACTTTACTCTCTTTATTGTGATCTCATTTACCGCAAGTTGGGTAAAAGAACAGCATTCAGTAAAATGCAAAAAAAAAACAGTAAACATTTTTGGGTAAACAAACAGACATATAGTATTTTGTATTGTATTTATACACAAAAAAAAAAACAAATTTTCCTGAAGAAGTCTTCCAAAGGAAGACAAAATATTGAAGAATACATTAAACATATTTTAACAAAAAGGACCATGTCCTGAACGAAATTTTTTGCAATTATTATAGTAGAGAAAATTTTAAATCGATTTTTTTTTTTTTTTTGTAAAAATCCTTAACATTTGTGAAAGAAAAATTTTGATTTTGCGCATATTTCCTAGATGCCATATAACCCATCAGTTGACAACTAGAAACACACAACAAGCGTCATATTTTGATTTTTCACTGTATTCACAATCCTAGTTGTATCTTGCGAAGATCTATCTAGAGACAATTTGAAACATAAGTCTACTGATGATTAGGGTAGCTCCTATGAAATGTCGACATATACACAGCTAGGAAACATAGAAAACAAGCTATTTATAATTTTTTATTGGTATCAATGTTAGAAGCTAAAATATCGAATAAAAACTCAATTGTTTCTATATTTATTTATATTCTGGGCATTGTAAGCTGTTTTAAAATTTTAAAACTCAAATGTCTACCTGTGTATATAAAAAAAACACATGAACGACAGTAAAAATCACGTGTGCGCAGGATGGGAGACAAAACACTACTCCCTTATATTTGTATACCTCTATAAAAACACCCTTTATAAATATGTACATATTCATATGCACACATATGTATATGCAAACGTATAGGAATAAACATATTTGCATTTCTTCAATTTCCTTCGGTTCTTCTTTTGTTCCATAAATAGTTTAATTTAAATATTTACACATTATTATATTCAAATTTATTATTTATGTATTTTAAGTCTTATAATTTTCGTGTCCGTTTGATATACCATATACAAAAAATTTCTAATGCATTTCATTGCAGTATTCTAATTTTGTATATTTTTTTTCATTTTGTTTATTTTCTTATTCTTTAATTGTGATTTTATGTACTTTCTTCAGCAAATTATAAAAAAAGTCCATTGTTTTTGCAAATAAAATAAAAACTGTTGTTGTTATAATTGGTTTTTTGTGGCGGAGTATTCTTTTTTTTATATTTATTCCGAATGTATTTTTTTGGTCTTTGTTTATTAAATATTTATAAAATTTCTGCAGCTTAAGATTTTGTTTTTTTTTTTTTTTTTTTTTTTTTTTTATATAAAAAATTTAACAATTTTCTAACATGTATTTTATAAAACAGAACTTTTCAAAAAGTATTTCCAATAACTATTTTTTCAAAAGGTAATTTCTTAAAGGAATTTGCTAATCGAATACACTATTTGTGTTGAAAAGTAAACTTTTTAAAAATGACTTCATTTAACAGAGAAACCCCTATTTAATTTACATTTTTCAAAAGGTAATAAGTAAAATAAGTAATATGATACTATTGTTTCAAGGTAGTACCGGGTGTTCGCCTCCATTTTGGTACATACATATTGATCTTAACAGTTTATATTTGGCAGTTATGCAGTAGACATGTGGCAAATTTATTATAGAAAAGTATTCGTGTTTTAATCGTTAAAACATTTGATCAAAATCAATCATAGATTTTCATTAAAAAAATGTAAATGAGTGAATAAATGGAATACTCGGTTCTGGGCAATGGAAAACCCTCAAATTATTCATCAGTCAACTTTACATCTATTCAAAGTGACAGTGTGGTGTACAATGTGGTTAGGAGGAGTCATTACTGGGGAATGGGGAGCGATATCATGGTATGATTGAAAAATGCCTAACGCCACAACTGCATGCTTTGGACTTGATTAACATGCATACAGCTAGGATTGCAAACTAATTACTGCGAGTAGTATACCTTCCAGGCGGACACCGGTTACATGCTTTAAAAAGTTACGTTTGTTAGAATATATTCTTGAAAGTCTTTACTTAAAGGCTATTGTGTAAAATGTATATTTAATCAAATTATATCCGCTATTAACATGCTTCAAGTATTTTTTACTAGACTTTTATTGTTGAAACGCCGTGTCAAATTCTTTTAAATCTATCGCTATTTCATACCTTGTTTACTCTTCTACTTTGTTCATTTTTAATTATTTTTTATTCAAAGAAAAGTAAAAATACTCCTTATTTTCGTTAAAATAAATAATAAATATGTATAGGTACATAAAATTAAGTGTAGTGCTTTAAAATCGCTGATTTTTTGTTGCAAAATTAAAATTTAATAAATTCAAGGTAATAAAGAATTTTTGCCCTATTCATAACTTTTTAACTTTCAATCGTGTTATATAAAATTTTAAAAAAATTGGTGTTCATACTCTAGATTCTGAGAAAATTGATCTTAAAATTAAAAAATTTCGATTTTTCCATTGGAAAAATTGCTCAGGCTGTAAACTGTTTACGAGTGTAAGGTATATAAAAACTCCCAGAAACTCGTGGAAGAAAGCATAAAACTTCGGCACTCTTCGACCAATTTTTAGTGCAGTTCTCTAAAAGACACCCTTCTCAATCGCCAAGTTCAATTAAAAGTGAATTGTGTGCACCTGTGGCGAGTCGCACACAAGTGGCAGGAAATTAGGCTTATAGATCGTACGCCAAGAAATATAACTCTCTTAAGCAAAAAAAATTAGACAAACAACATCTGAACCGCCAAACGTGGAATAATGTATTGTGGTCAGGTGAAACGAAAATAAATTTGTTTGGATCGGACGCAAAACATATGTTTGACATGCTTCAAACAAGGAATATGTCTTTTCTGCGTCTGGTGTTGACCCATAACGGCCATTTTCAATCCTTTTCGTCTGTTGTAAGGTAACTTACAGAATAATATCTTTCCTATGTTGATTCTCTGACTTTAAAATACCTGCATACAGAATTTAATCTAAATTGGTTCAAAGGCTTAGACCAGGGGTGCCCAAAAGTTCTATGTGGAAGAGCAAACACCAATTCATTTAAGAAAAAAGTACTATTTAATAATTTTTGTTGTAAAGAGCAAAACATTTGCAAAAACCAAATTTACACGGATAATCGCTGTCGCCAATGTTTACAAGCGGAGCTTGCGAAAGTTTTGTTGCTTTGCTCTTGCGTGTGTGCGTGCAGTGAAGAACGACATAAAAATATATAAGACAAACTTGTTTGTTTATTTTTCATTGCTAGTGCTGAGTGCAGTATGTGTGTATTAAAGAGCATAGCCCTATGGGCAGTTCTGGCTTAGACTTAAGCTAGTTAGTTACATGTTAGAGGTTATTTATTTTATAAACAAAATTTGTTAGGCAAGCAAAAAAAAATGAAATATAACATCGTTAAACGAAAAATAGGTTCGATATCTATGAACAGTGCAGAATCTAGTTAATAGATTTAATTAATTTGCATCATTAAGTTTATAATAATAAACAACCTTTATATTTTGCAATTTGTTTACTAATTTTGTATTTCTTTAAAATTTTTATATTAGATCGCCTGAGAAGCTGATAGCATCATTTCCTTCGAATAAACTAAGATCGTTAACACAAAAAATTTCAAATCCAAGATGGGTTGTTCCTGTACTTCCCGAACAAGAACTGGAAATATTACTAAATGCTGCCATTCAGCTTACTGCAGCTGGTAAGTAATATACTTTAGTTAAAAGTTTGTAAATTTTTAAGAAAAGGTTTAGAACCTGGATTTGTTGCAAAATGTTTGTTAAGATTTTTCTAGTAAACTTTGGTTTGTTTTAATATAATAAATGGTTCGAGTACTTTACCTATTATTGCCACGTAGATAATTAGCATAATAAAATTAGTGTAATAGATTATTCGAAATTACAGAAAAACTAATCCAAAAAGTAAAGCAATGCTTTTTGAATTCTGGAATCATATGCAATGATTACTTTTGATTCGTTTTCTATATAGTCAGGATAGAATATTTATAAACGCGTGTATATTTATAATAAGTGATGCAAAAGGTGTTTTCCGATGCTTTCTGAGCCCCAGCACTTGAATGTCGGTCCTGTAATATGCGCAGTCTGAATGTGTACAGGTGAGGTAGAAGAAAATTATAGACCGTTGTGGCACTGCAGTGTACTTGATTTTTCGAAAAACTACATTACAATCACGTCTCCAGCTTAAATATCACAAACTACAATAACTTTATACGGATGTTATGCGCCAATTTTCACAGAGAAAGATGTTCGATGAAAAGTTGACGCAAAAAAATCTTAACAATTATTCCGCGTTCTAGATTTGTATATCGATTCACGTCTTATTAACCTGTATTTTGTATTTGTTTACTTCACAAATCTTACATATAACACAGTTTTGCATTTGCTCCACCGTCAGATTAGGCCATCATAGTATATGCTGACGATAAATTATAATAGCAAATTGTAAGAAAAAATTTTAGTTTTGCTCAAGAGAGTGTAACAATGTCCATATCTATAGTATTATATCGTGTTGCTGAGGAGCATAGCGATTCATATTTGACATGTGCAACAAGAGTGTAACCGAAAGTATTGCGAAAACAGTTAAAGCATATTAATAATCATCATTTGCTCAAATAAGAACATATTGTACAAGGGCGGATTGATATTGATGCGACCCAAGTAGGAAAAAAACATTTTTTTTTTTTTTTCAAAAACCATTTGTTTCTCAACATAGTCTTTTCTTAACTCAATAACTTAATAAGACTATATTCCAACTTTATTGTTCATAATACGATTTTGAGAACCCCTCATAATACGGGTTAGTTTCGGTCTTTGTATGAAATAAATCTTTTTCCTACGAGCCATTTTTTCAAGTTTGGAAACAGAAAAAATGCACTAAGACCTGGAAACCTGGATTATAAGGTGGATGGTCAACCAATTCGAAGTGTATTTCACGTCATTTTAGCATCGCATCTAATGCTGTGTTAAGCGGTGCGTTGTCTTGAAGAAAGAGCACTTTTCTTCTTTAAATGTGGTATTTTTTTCTTGATTCCATCAATCAATTGATCCAATAATGCACGATAATACTTCCCTGTGATTATGGATCCTTTCTCAAGCTAATCGATGAGCAATATCCCGTGTGCATCCCAAAGTACAGTGGCCATAACCTTGCCAGCAGATTTCACTGTCTTCACCTTCTTCGGAGCACTTCCGCCAGCTTCCACCCATTGTTTCGATTGATTTTTGGTTTCAGGTATATAGTGGGGGACCCACATTTCATCAACCGTTATTAATCGACGGCAAAAAGCATCATGATTACACTTCGAAGTCTGTCGAACTCATTTTTGTTCGACACTGAGCAAACGCGGGACACACCTTGCCGATAGCTTTTCCATATGCACTTGTTCATCAAAATGTTGAACACACGTTCATATGATATCTTTACCATTTCAACAATCTCAAGTAACTTGACTCGGCGATCATTCATAACGAAATCTAGGATTTTCTTAATTTTTAAGAGGCTCGTTATCATCCACTATAAATATCTTTATAAATACCAATTTTCTTTTTACAGGTGTGGATCATGAGTGTGAACACTGTGTAGAGTTTTATCATAGTGCTTTAACAACATCCTTCACAAAAATTCTTACTGATGAGGCTGTCAACTCGTGGAAATATAATATCCACCACTGTATTTTGATCTCTTGTGGCAAATTGTTGCATTTGATTGCCATTCATATGACACGTGATAACCCGTATTTATTGGATTTGCTTGCTATTGTTTTCGATCCGGAAAATAAATTCAACACATTCAATGCAGCCCGCCAGCCTGAATGTTTTTCACCACCCGATCATCTGTGGGGTGTTTTGGATGGCAACAAAATGTTTGCTAAGCCGCCACCTGAACCAAAAAATCCCCGAGGCTGGTTAGTCGATTTAATAAATCGTTTTGGCTATCTGGGTGGTTTCGATAATTTACAAGAACGTTTTAATCGAGGCTTGCAACTGTTGCGAAAGCAACAAGAACAGGCTGCTGCTGCTGTGGCCTCAGGTTGTGCAAAACCATCTGGTTCAAGAGCCATGTTGCAACCCGATCCTGAACAAAAAAATAAACTAACACTAGCCTTAATCTATAGCTTGCTAAGACCCTTTGGACTGTGCTACGAACTCCTAACGCCGGTGACAATTTCTAAATACTTTATGCCAATTTGGAATGTGGTTTTGGATTTGTTGGATAGTTTTTCAGACGAAGAATTAAAGCGTGAAGCAAAACCGGAAGGACGTAATGATTATATTAACGGTATTGTGAAGTCTGCCCGTTGCTTAGCTAGTCGTTTGTCAGATCAAGAGGAACTTATACGTAACTTGGAAATGTTTCGATTGAAAATGATTTTACGTCTGCTTCAAGTATCCAGTTTTAATGGCAAAATGAATGCCCTCAACGAAATCAACAAAGTCTTAACTTCAGTGTCATATTATGCTCATAGAACTCCACAATTGCCGCATTGCATGTCAGATGACGATTTGGAATGGTTGACAGCTGAAAGAATGGCAGTAAGTATTGGATTTGTTTTTTGTAAAAAAAAATCGCAACTAAATTAATAATTATTTAACAAAAAATCTATTTATCTATCTTAGGCATGGATCAAAGAATCGGATGTTTTGGGCATAGTTCTGAAAGATTCACTACATCAGCCCCAATATGTAGAAAAGTTGGAAAAAATCATAAGATTTTTAATTAAAGAACATGCTTTAACCCTTGAAGATCTGGATGCAGTATGGAGGGCCCAAGCTGGCAAACACGAAGCAATCGTTAAGAATGTTCATGATTTATTAGCCAAATTAGCCTGGGACTTTACGCCCGAACAGTTGGATCATTTATTTGAATCATTCCAGGTAAATTGAACAAATATTAAATTTAAAATCAAATTAACCTTTTTGAAAAAAATGTATCGGCTTGCAATATTGATTTATGCAACATAAACCCATCTATATATGTACAATATGGGACTTTTAAATAGTAATTCACACTATACAATAGCATCGAACTGAACAGCATCTATAGATTATTAAGCTCCCTTTTCTCCGATAATAGTGAATTTAAACCTATTTGACTGCAAATTGTGGTAACACGTTTTGAACTCTATAAAATAATCGTATCTTACTGACAATTTTTTACTTACGATACAGGAATTTTTTATTCCAACATCGGAGCCTTCCGCTGTGTTTTTGATGCCGGCGAATTTTTTTTTTTTTTTTTTTTTTTTTGGATTCCAGAGTTTGAAGCGACTTTCTATTTTTTATGGGATATGTTATGTTTTTGTGTGGTGCTTAATTTCTCTATATATGGTCCTGTTTCACGATTTCAAACGTTAACGTTCGCAAACATTTGAATCGTTCGAGAAACAAATTTATAGCTCAAAAATAAATTTTTTTCTTATGAGATGACACATTCCTTGCTCCGTTTTCTTTCAGCTCAAAAGTGAATCGGAAATAGGAGTTTTTGTCATTCACAATACTTCAGAACATTAAGGTTCGTAATCGTGAAACAAGTCCTAAATGTGTGTATATTAAGGATAGTCAATTTAGCAACGGCTAAGCCAGATTATCGTTTCAATTTTTGTTTTGTTTTTTTTTTTTTTACAGGCAAGCATGACAACAGCAAATAAACGCCAAAGAGAACGACTTTTGGAATTGATACGACGCTTGGCAGAAGACGACAAAAATGGCGTGATGGCCCAAAAAGTGTTAAAACTATTTTGGACTTTGGCTCATAGTTCGGAGATACCACCTGAAGTACTCGATCAAGCGTTGGCAGCTCATGTAAAGATCCTAGATTACAGTTGTTCCCAGGAACGTGATGCTCAAAAGATTGTTTGGCTGGATAAATGTGTGGTCGAATTGAAAAATGGTGAAGCTTGGGTGTTGCCAGCTCTGCGCTTGATTCGAGAAATTTGTTGCCTTTACGAATCCTCACCCAGTCATGCTCCCCGTTCCCAGCAATCTCTTAGCCGCCAACAGGTTATCGAAAGGCTACAAAATGAGCACTCTTTGGTAATTTTGGTAACTAATAGTCTGACATCGTATATGGATAAAATACGCACCATGATAACGGATATGCCTCATGTGGATCATGCCTCACTATGCATAGACGGTCGTTATCCTCACAATATACAAATATCGGAACGTTTAGATTTTCTTAAATTTTTGCTTAAAGATGGCCAGTTGTGGCTTTGTGCCGATCAGGCTAAGCAAATTTGGCACTGCTTAGCTGTTAATGCTGTTTTTCCTTCGGATCGTGAGGAATGTTTCCGCTGGTTCGGTAAACTGATGGGCGAAGAGCCAGATCTTGATCCTGGCATCAATAAAGATTTTTTCGAAAACAATATTCTGCAATTGGATCCACATCTTCTTACTGAAAGTGGCATAAAATGTTTTGAACGTTTCTTTAAGGCTGTTAATTCCAAAGAAGACAAACTCAAGGCAATACACCGTGGTTACATATTGGACAATGAAGATCTTATAGGTAAAGACTACTTGTGGCGTGTCATTACCACTGGTGGGGAGGAAATAGCCAACAAGGCGATTGACTTGCTTAAAGAAGTTTCTACAGCTCTGGGCCCTCGTTTGCAAGAGAATATCAGCGATTTTCATGAAATGTTTATTGGTGAATGCTGTGAACGTTTGAGAACCCATTATACAAATATCATGATATTGGGTAAGTCTTTGAGCAGCAACAATTCACCGCCCGTGGTGACAAATGATGCCAATCAAGCGGATCAAAATGAATCAAAAGATTCGAAAATGCGTTTTATAGAAGCCGAAAAAATGTGTAGGATTCTCAAGGTTCTGCAGGAGTACATTAAGGAATGTGATCGTTCCTTTAATGGAGATCGTTATTTGTTGCCTTTAGTACGTGCCACACGTGGCAAATATACTAGTCTTTATATACGTTTTCAAAATCCTGGACGACCAATCGATGATTTAGAATTAATTACTCACAACAATGAAATGGTTTCCTCCTTCAAGCGCAACTTACTTAAACGTATAAAAGGCACTTCGACGACAAACATAAAGGTCGATCTATATTACAACAATGGCGAACTAATTGACGTAGGAGATGAGATAAACCCCTTGTCGCAATGCTCCATAAGAGACAAAATGGTTTTAACCGCCAAACTGACACCAATTGGTGTGGGTCTGGCTAGTAGTCCAGATACTTCTAGTGACTCCAGCACTGGTTCTCCACCGAGACCTTGCCCCGATATGCAACGCGTTGAATCGGAAAGTACTTTGCCGGGTGTCATCATTTCCCAAAACTTTCATTATGTAGAATTTTTTCTAAAACTTTACCAACTGGGTAGCGATTTAGAACATGGTAGGCTCAGAGAAAGCGCTAAAATGTTATTACATTTATTGCCCTGTGATCGTCAAACGGTAAAAATGCTCCAAATCATGTGTGGCATGTCGGCAGCTCAACAATTGCAACAACAACTTCATCCAGTGGGAAATATATCCAATATAACCAAAGAAACGGAAGATGAAAAAGTGTCAGGTCCACTACAAAACCAACAACAAGGCAGTTCCACTAATGATACGGCAAGTTCTGCTTCTTATACGTAAACATACTTATTGGTTTATTCTAAACAAGAGTTTTTTTGTTTGTTTTCTTATATAGATAAATCCTAATGATTGCACTCCGGAAATGCTGTTTCTACACCCCACCCCGGCTCAAGTACATTATAACTTGTGTGTTCTCAACAGCCTGCTTATACCTGCTCTCGATCCGTATGGCGAAAATGCTTTACAAATTCAATCTTCGTGGTTGCATTCTGGTTGTGCTCATTTCGTTATTGAACTGCTGACTAAAAATAATTTCTTACCCAACGCTGACATGCACACCAAACGTGCATCATTCCAATGTGTTTTGAGACTGGCTAAACTTTTTCTCTATATAGTAGGCTGTGTATTGTCACGCGTAGGCGACGAACCAATGCTGTGTGACTACGATATGGATTCGCGATCACAAGTGGATATACTGAAATCTATTTTAACTTCTATTCCAAATACCTCAGACATAACTTTAAGAGCTATATCGCAAAAGTTGGCTGAGAATTTGGCCAGAGAAATGTTGTCCGAAAGTCCTAAAGGCGAGGTTTGTCGTTTGCTCTTTGCTTCAACACTGGAATGGTCATGCCCTGATATTTCTACTATTAAAGCGGTCGTGCAGTTGGCCTGGGCATCGTCAGGCGGCAATTTGCAGGCGTTGGGCACAAAAAACGATTTTGCAGATGATACTTCAATACCAGACAGTCAAGATTTTATGGTTTGCAAAGAGGCTTTAGAGGTGCTTACAATTTCATTGGTCCTAAATCCCAGTGCTAATGAAGCTTTAAGTGCTGATCCTTTATGGAATAAATTTATAACATCTTTGATACTTAAGAACCAGTCACGTCACGTAAGACAAGTCGCAGCCGAACAATTGTTTCTTTCCTGTACTTATTGTGCCGGCGATAGACGGCCATTTGCCTACATGATTAATTTACTCGTTAGCTCTCTAAAGACTTTGGTGCCTCAACACGAAGCCACTTGTGGTGATTTCTTTCAGCTGCTCTGTCGCACCCTCTCTTACGGTTGTGCTGTTAAATGGCCCCTAACTGTAGGCGAAGGACTGTTGGCCGAAGAAATCAAATGGTTGCAAAAAATACGGGAAAATGTCGCAAATAACGGCGATATACAGGTTCATGAGGATTTGTTAGAAGGACATTTGTGTTTGGCTAAGGAATTGATGTTTTTCTTATCGCCTGATACCAAAGCTCAATTGAATGATTTGATTCATGAGCTAATTGATGCGTTTCTGTTCACCGCCTCCAAGGAATATTTGCATTTACGTAAAAATGGTAAATTAAAAACTGAAACTGCCCCTCCACCGGTGTGTCGTAGTCCACATACAATTGCAGCTGCCTGTGACCTACTAATAGCATTATGTCAGAATTGCGTTCCTAATATGAAGGTGCTGACGAATACTATAATTGATTTCGTTTGCACAGGTAAATTAACATTTAATTGTTGCATATATGTTATAGAGAGAATGATGTGTAGCTAAACAAAACGATAAAAAATTAATAGCGTAAACTAATTGTAGATTTTACAAGAAAAAAGAAAACATGTTAACAACATAACTGATATGTTTTAACAATAAACTCAAGTTCTTTATAAAAGGTTTAACGGCAAATTTAAGTTATTTTCAAATTTTTTTTTAATATATACTTCTTTTTTGAAATTAGGGTGAATGAAATAATTTCGTTTATTTAATTCACTCTTGAATCTCGTTTACCGTGATTGGCGGATTTAAAAGAAAAGGAATTTTGTAACAGATTTTCGTTCATTTATTATTTTAAATCTATAATTTTTCCAACTCTAAAATATTATGGTTGACAAATCTAGAAAACACCTGGCAATTTTGTAACAGATTAGAAACAACAATTTTACTTATCATTGTAGTTTACTATTATTTTTTTTTTGTTATAAACAATAGCCAACAATAGCAATACGATAATAGAAAATATAATTTAAGTTATATTTTTTCGATTCATAGATACCGAACCCTTGAGGGACTGGGACTATTTGCCGCCAGTCGGGGCAAGACCGATCAAGGGTTTCTGCGGCTTAAAAAATGCCGGCGCAACATGTTACATGAACTCTGTGCTACAACAACTTTATATGGTGCCCGCAATACGCGTGGGAATACTAAAAGCTGATGGAGCAGCAACAAATGAAAACGAAGACTTCAGTGGTGAACCCGAAACTAATGCCATGGGCTCAACTCTGTTCAATTCAAATGACGATAATAATGATTTGCGGAAAAACTATCATGTAGTCATACTAAAGCATGTGCAGGCCATATTTGCCCATTTAGGTCATAGCGCGTTACAGTTTTATGTGCCACGTGGTTTGTGGACACATTTTAAGTAAGATTTGGGATAAAAAAAAATGTTAACAATTAAAATTAATATACAATTTTCCCCTTTTTTTACTTAATTACTAGACTCCAAGGTGAACCGGTAAATTTGCGTGAACAACAAGATGCTGTTGAGTTTTTTATGTCACTGTTCGAAAGTTTAGATGAAGGTCTTAAAGCTTTAGGTCATACACAGTTAATGAACAACACCTTAGGTGGTTCATTTAGTGATCAGAAAATATGCCAAGAATGTCCTCATCGTTACTCAAAAGAGGAACCATTTAGTGTTTTTAGTGTTGATATACGAAATCATAGTTCGTTAACTGAATCTCTAGAACAGTACGTTAAAGGTGAACTCTTGGAGGGCGCTGATGCATACCATTGTGATAAATGTGATAAAAAAGTAAAATGTTAAATTCTTCTCTTTTGTTTTTTTTTTTTTTTTTTTATTTAATAATTAACTTAAAAAACAATCATATTTTTAGGTAGTTACAATAAAGCGATTATGTGTGAAAAAACTACCACCCGTACTAGCCATACAATTAAAACGTTTTGAATACGACTACGAACGTGTCTGTGCTATCAAATTCAATGATTATTTTGAGTTTCCACGACTATTAGATATGGAGCCTTATACTGGTAAGTAAAAAATAATAATATTTTTATTTTGCACATGAAGGCTTTATAATACGGTTTAAATAAAATAAATTAATTGTTATTTGCCCTAATTTTTTTACCTTTTTTTTTAAATCAGATGTAAAAATTAAAAAAAAACATCCTGAAGAAGTCTTCCGAAGGAAGACGAAATATTGAAATAAATAAACAATTTAAGAAATTTTTACAAAAAAAAAAACTCAAGTTTGAAGATTTATTACATCTGAAAATAAATTAATAAAAAAATTATCTGAGGAATATTAAGTTATACAAATCTGAATCTATATGTCGAAAAGTATAGAGAAAATATTGGGTGAAAAACATAGTCACAGTTTTTGACCTATTGGTTTTGTAGTGATCAAATATGCATGCGCGTAGATTGGCGATACAGTAGAGTGCTCGACCAACAGTCTCTATTCCTGCCAAACACTCTGGGTATTTCTGGAAACAAGCAAATTGTAAAAACGAACTCAATATATATGTATATATATTTTTTTTTTTTGCAAAAAAAAAGAAAGTTATTATCAGCCATGTCACAGAATTCACTTCCGTACGAAAATGGAATCGAATCGGTTTTTTTTAATTCTTCAAAAAAGGAATATTTAAAACTTTTTCGCAATAAAATCAATTCTATAAAATAATACTAGTTTCATTCTTGCAATTAGAAATGATTGCATTCCGAAAAGTTTTTTAGTTTTTCGTTTTTTGAAGAAGTAAAAAAAGAATTCAATTCCGTTGTTATATGTCCCTTTTTGTGTCTTTGATGGATAACAATATAAAAATTTATGTTGATATTTTAATCAATCAATCTTTAAAATTTTAGTTTTTCTTTTAGTAAATAATTGATCGGCGAAATTTGAAATAAATACAAAGTTTTATATATTTTACAGAAAATGGCAGTTATTTTTCTATACATTTTAAAACTTAAATTATGTGTTGTATTATAGGTTATGGTTTCTTGTTTTACGATTATTTCTCTGTTATTTTTTTACGTTTTCTGCGTTACGCATAAAAAGAAATGTATTCTCATATCGAATACCTTAACTTTGCCATTACCAAATACAAGACTTTAGAAGAAAAAACAAACAAATACTTTTTATTGTAAAGGCCTTAAGGTTTCCAACATTGTGCAATCTTATCATGACGTTTTGTCACTTCATCTCAAGATTTTGGCAATCTATCAGAGAATCCAAAGCATAAATTAATTTGGAATAAAACTTACTGAAATGAAATCAATTCGAATGTAATCAATTATATAACAGGGGTGTGATGAAATTTTTACCGTTTTTTTTTATTTCTGCTAAATTATATCAACAGTCTCTGGTTTGGCCAAACTCGAAGGAGAGGTTATCGAAGTGGGTGATAATTGTCAAATGAATGACGAATGTACCAAATACGAATTGACTGGCATAGTTGTACATAGTGGTCAAGCTTCTGGTGGCCACTATTTTAGTTACATTCGTTCGAAGTAAGTAAAAATCGATATATGTATAAAGCAGAAAATTTGCTTAACCACCTCAAAATTTGTTTAACCTTTAGTAATCCCTCCACTGGCAAGGAACAATGGTATAAATTTGATGATGGCGATGTTACTGAATGTAAGATGAACGAAGACGAAGAAATGAAAGCACAGTGTTTCGGTGGTGACTATATGGGTGAGATTTATGATACTAATTTGAAGCGTATGCAATATAGGCGCCAGAAACGTTGGTGGAACGCCTATATGTTGTTTTATACACGTTGTGATCAAAAGCCCATACAATTTGAGGCGAGTGTCGAGCAGCTTTCATTAGCTGAAAGTCGTAATTTTGTTTTACCATTGCCAAAACCTATTGAAAGAAGTGTTCGGTGAGTGAAAATTAATGGTTAACAATAATTTCCAAAGGTGAATAATATTGATTATATTTGTTTCAATTTTAGAAATCAAAATATACGTTTCCTTCATTCGAAAAGCATCTTTACTGTAGAATTTTTCAATTTTATAAAAAAATTAGTTAGTTGCAGTATTCCATCAACGAGGGCTGATAAAATGGTAAGTTAACAAAATATGCAATTCAAAGATTTAAAAAAAAAATACTATGGCAACACTGTATACTTTTATAATCAAATCGAGTTCCATAATAAAGAAACCCATCGTAAAAAACCTTACAGTGATTTAAAGAAGATTTAATCTGTAAGATAATTTATTTATTTATGATTTATGATTATGTTTAAAGCCTAACACAACAAGATGAATAAATCAGAAATTATTCAAATACAGGTTTATTAAAACTTAATTTAAAATTAAAGCTAGATAAAGTGAACTGTAAATTTATGCAACAAATTTGTATAACTCTTTTTTTTTAAACACGTCTACATTGTCGAGGGTTTGAATATTGTCCGGTAAAGAATTATAAAAAATAAAAGAATTTTAAAGACTTAATTATAATGAGCATAAACTGAATTAAGCCCGCTTAAACAACTGTGCGAATACATATAATCAAATGTGTACAACTATAATTTACTTAATGAAACCTTTCGTTAAGTTTCGTCTAATGTCAGTTGCTTAAGCAAAGTACGTGACTGAACGCATTTTCTGTACGGATTCATTTGTTTGCTTTCAGAAGTTTTGTGTGTATGTTTACAAAAATTGTTAGTAAAATAAATATAAAAAAATTTAAGGCGCGGAAGCAAACACATTTGTTTTTAATTTAATGAGAATGTGCCTTAGCTTTCCTTCCATTTTTAATTAAACAAATTACCACAAAACTCTTTTTAGTTTTTGTTTGGAAATGATTGCATACAAATACTTTATTATTTTTAGTACATTTTTATACACAACAATTACGCAGTTGTGCAACAATGAATTCATAATCCTTAAGTTGATATAAGCAGATGTTGGCCATCTAAATATCGTTTTTGTTTCACTTTGTATTTGACAGACTTTTCGTTCAATTTTGACATAAGCTTAAGTCAGTCTATGCACATTATGGTTAGGCCTTAAGAGACATAGAGTTATTTCTGTCTGTTTATAATTAATGTGCGATATGTTACTATACTTTGTTTCGGTTTTTGACCACAGTACGAACTCTAATTATAATTATTGTTGAGATTAAATTTAAATTTCTTTAACATATAAACGTTAACTTTAGGTTTAAAAGTTTTCAGAATTAAAAAATGTTTTTCAAAACAAAAAATTCTTTGGAACATTTTTTTTTATGAATTAATTGAATCTCTCCTCTACACTATTTCTTTTTAGACACCTGCCACTGAAGAGCTCTCTCTGTTAGGTATTCAATTGGCTTCACAATTTCTATTTCATACTGGTTTTCGTACAAAAAAAACGCTGCGTGGACCAGTTATTGAATGGTCTGTATCAATTATTTTATACAAATTTGATTATTAATTTAATTTATTTATTTCCCACGTAAAAGGTATGATACACTATCGCATCATATACGTTGGTCGTCATCGGTAAGAAAATGGTTTGCTAGTAACGCATTATTAAGTCCACCCACACGTTTGGGCGAATATATTTTAATGGCACCATCACCAGAAGTTCGTACTGTTTTTATTAAATTAGTTGTATTCTTTTGTCATTTTGCCATCAATGATGAGCCGCTGGCTGGCCATGATGGCAGTAATTTATGTGAACAAATTTTGATAAGTGTTCTTAAGTTATTAAAATGTGAAGTAGCCGACCATGGTAAACATTTGCAACACTATTTTACTTTATTTAGCATGTATGTGGGGTTGGGCATACAGGAAAAACAGCAACTTTTAAAGGTATGAAAATAATTTGTCTTGTCTTAAGAAATCATATGAACAAAGATATTTTTACGTATATCTCTGTTACAGTTAAATGTTCCCGTTATATTTATGCAAGTAGCTTTGGATGAGGGACCGGGTCCATCGATTAAATATCAGTATCCAGAATTAAGTAAATTACACCAAGTTGTATCACAGCTAATACGTTGCAGTGATATATCGGAGAAATGTCAATCATCTAATCAAAATGGTAGACCTATACCAAATCCCTATAAAGATCCTAGTATAAGATATGAAGATTTAATGCCTTTATCACCGGAATGTTTTGAAATTTTATTTAATAGAACAGGGTTAGTTAGCATGTTTATTTGGGACAGCTAAATATTATGATTTTTTCTTCTTCTTGATTTGTCGTTTAATTTTAGGTACATTAAAAAACTCATTGAAGATACAAGTGTGGGCGAAGAAGGCTTAAAACTTCTTCAGTATTGTAGTTGGGAAAATCCGCATTTTTCACGTGCAGTTTTAACCGAACTATTGTGGCAATGCGGTTATGCTTATTGTCACGATATGCGTCATCACACCGAAATTTTATTGCATATTTTGCTTATCGAGGATTCGTGGCAACACCATCGCATACACAATGCCTTAAATGGTGTGGCCGAAGAACGTGAAGGTTTACTGGACACAATACAGAGATCGAAAACACACTATCAGAAACGGGCGTATCAAATCATCAAATGTCTGACGCAATTATTCCATAAATCACCAGTCGCATTACAGATATTGAACTCAACACCAGGCATTGGTAGACATTGGATAATAGCAGTGGAGTGGCTGCAAGATGAGCTGGAACGTCAACGTGGCATCGGATGTCAGTATAATTCATACTCATGGTCACCACCGGCACAAAGTAATGACAACACAAATGGCTATATGTTGGAGAGATCTCATTCCGCTAAAAATACGTGGTCGATGGCATACGAGCTATGTCCTGAAGAGGTAACATTTGTTATAATAAAATAGTATGAGCGCTAACGATTGCCATTTTAAAATCAAGTAGATTTTTATAAACTGTAGTTTCAAGACAATTATTTGTAAAGTAAAAATTGCAAGGTGTTCGGTATTACATTAAGAAGCCGGAATAACTTTTTTGTAACGCATAGAATTTACTTGATCTTTTTTTCATTTGAAAGCCTATTAAATTGTACTGGAAATAGTTTAATTTGTCCGAAAGAAAATTGAATTTAAATGTACACCCTGAACGTTGATGCAGACCCGGCATCTTAGCGAATAGTTGTTCATTACTGCCCCCAAAGTTAAGTCAAGCGACATGAGAGATGTTGGGAAAATTTCCCTAATTTGGCCATAACTGACCGGCTGACCTGTGTGTGAATGACATGAAAAGATAATTCAGCAAGTTCTCCTCTTATTATTTATACCTTTTTATCTTCTCGCAAAATTGCAAATGAATCGGCAAATCTGCTGCAGTAATTTTATGTGCCATTTGAATTTTTTAGGGTAATAAGTTCAAATCCTTATGCATTATTGTCTGCAAAGTTATCGTACTGGCACTCAATTGAGCATGTAATCGTCTTGCTAGGCGATTCCAGGGTTTCCTCTATTAGAACGGAAAGGTTTCGATAATAAAGTCCATGCGCTGCAAACTTAATCACTTGGCTCTAAATAGTCCGACTACTCGGAGGATCGCCAACAAACGTGTGCCTATATTCTCTTTGAAGCAAAAGTACTGACTCCAAAAAAGAGTTATAGCAGCGGACAATCCATATTCTTTCCTCACTGTCCCAGCTTTCCATTTTTATTAAATCTAAGAATCAATCTATATAAGCAAAACTCCAGATTACTTGAGCAGACAGAAAGTTATAAAGATTTCTATTTTACTTTTGATAACGGCTTTCATCAGCCAACCTGTATTTACAATTATTTTTCTTTTATAGGAACAGGAAGAAACAAATGAATCAGATATTGAGCCAAGCGATGAAACCCAAAGACAGCAGCAACAGCAAGTGAACACCAGTGCAACAACAACTAAAGATGATCCGCAGAAGGACCAGCAAGGACTTAATCGTATTGCCGACTTAATACGAAATAATATGACTGCCGATGAATCGACACAGCAGCAGCAGCAACAACAACAACAACAACAACTGCAGCAGTTACAAACAGGTGAAATTTTAATATAAAATGTTAGTTCAAATAAGTCAACAATTTTTGTTGGTTTAGCTCCTGGTATGTCAATAGACTGGAGAGGCAATAAATTTGTAAGCGAATCTTCAACGACAAAAACACCGTTTACCTCGACTGCAAATACCTCCTCACCGAACACAGTAGGTTCATCATCCACGCCATCATCTTCAATAGTTGCCATGACTGAATCGCAAAATGAAGCCAATATAAATGGTTTAACAAATAATCTGAAACAGATGTCTTTATTACCAAAAACGGTAAGTTTCGAATTTGGCAAAACATTTTGTTTTTATTTTCTTAAACACAACATAATTTGGTTTTATAATTTTGTATTTGTTGTTACTGCGATAAAAAACAAACAAATCTTAAATATTTTTCTTTGGCTCTTTTTCCCCTAAAACCTCTTAATTTTTTTTTTTTTGTTTTTCTTCTAAAAATCCAACCGTTTTTATTTAAAATTGTGTTGTTTTTATTAAAAAAATATTTGTTGAACAAAATAAAATATATGTTAACAAAAAACAAACAAAAAAGCGTTTAATGGGCAACAGTAAACAGCAACAACTTCAACAACATCTTCATCAACAACAATTACAGCAACATCAACAACAGCTACTCCAACAGCAACAAAAACAACAAAGGGGTAACACTTCAAGCCGTTTAGTATGATTTGCTGCCAAGTTAGTTTTTTTAGTGTCTATTGGTGACTAAATTTTTTCTTGTTTTTTTTTTTTAATCATTTGAAACACAATTGGTTTAACTTTAAATTGCCGTTTAACAAAGTTTTCTTTTCTCTTTAACTTGATGATGAATTTTCTTTAAAATGTGATGTTTTTAAAATAAGGATTAGTTTTCATTTCATTTAATGTTTTATTTTCAATTTAGAAATGCGTTCATGAAAGCTAAGCTTGTGATTAATAAATAATAATAGTGTATATTTATCAAATAACCAACCAGCAACAGCAAAATTGTGCACAAATTCGTCTATGTTAAATCATTTGTGTTGTAGATATCAATCATCATATTTTGCAATGCAATAATTATTTTGTTTTTAAATATTAAAATTTTTAACATTTATTTTTTCTTTAAGCAAAACTATTACATAATTGCTTCAATTTCGAATTGTTAATTTATTGCAATTAATTATAAGAAAAATGTGTATCCTTTTAATTTAAAGCCAGCCTCTTTCAGATAAGATTTTAATATTTGGTTTTTCCTGTCATATGTTTCATGTATGGTGACCGACCGGCTGTAGTCGGCCACCTGCATCTAGCTTGCAGAGCAGACTCATTAAGCACAAATTAGGTTGAACAAGCTATTGAAAACAATTCAGCACATTTGCGACCATTTTGGCTACGATGAGTTGCCTGAGATTAGTATGGATCTTACCAAATCTATATATCATAAAATAACCTTCGAATCAGATGAACAAGTCCAAACCGCCTATAACGCATTCTATTATTTTCTATTGAAAACAATTCAGCACATTTGTCACCAATTTGGTTACGATGAGTTGCCTGAGAATGGTGTGGATCTTACCAAATCTATATATCATAAAACAACCTTCGAATCAGATGAACAAGTTCAATCCGCCTATAACGCATTCTATTATTTTCTATTGAAAACAATTCAGCACATTTGCGACCAATTTGGTTACGATGATTTGCCTGAGAATAGTATGGATCTTACCAAATCTACATATCATAAAACAATCTTCGAATCAGATGAACAAGTCCAATCCGCCTGTAACGCATTCTATTATTTTTTATTGAAAACAATTCAGCACATTTGCCACCAATTTGGTTACGATCAGTTGCCTGAGATTGGTATGGATCTTACCAAATCTACATATCATAAAACAATCTTCGAATCAGATGAACAAGTCCAATCCGCCTATAACGCATTCTATTATTTTCTATTGAAAACAATTTAGCACATTTGCGACCAATTTGGTTACGATGAGTTGCCTGAGAATGGTATGGATCTTACCAAATCTATATATCATAAAACAACCTTCGAATCAGATGAACAAGTCCAATCCGCTTATAACGCATTCTATTATTTTCTATTGAAAACAATTCAGCACATTTGCGACCAATTTGGTTACGATGAGTTGCCTGAGATTGGAATGGATCTTACCTAATCTATATATCATAAAACAACCTTCGAATCAGATGAATAAGTCCAATCCGCCTATAACGCATTCTATTATTTCTGACAAAGGAATTATTCAACACTCTTTTTCTTCTTCTCACCCCTACAACTCCTACAGAAGTCATTATACCGAAGATTTCACCTTGTTGCATATATCGCATGTGCCAGTCTAGGTAGACCCTCAAAATAATAGCCCGTCTGTTATTATAACTGGGCGATGTTAGTCTTCATATTTGACAGTTTATGGTTTTTAGTTGACTCCCTATAATAACTGTCTCCTTGCTATTACCACACCGTGGCCTTAGCCACTTCGTCCTCTACAATTTTGCAGGACACCGCGCTGTATGCCTGCACTCTAGGAAGCTCCAGCTAGACTTAGGTTGTGTACACCCCAGCATATTCTCTTTACAGACCTTCCTGGCGCTGATCGTGAACAACCTGTTTGAATATCGCTTAGACCTAAAAGCGCCGGGTGGGGTAATTAATATTCCCTAGTAATTGTGGACATAAGAGCATCTTATAAAAGTTTGGTGTAGCTTGTGTTGTTTTGTTCTAATAAAAATATAATATCGTAACATTCCTTTCACCGAAATTACGATTCTTCATTTGAACATCATTCGATCTCAAATCCTGCCAATACCACGAATACGAATCTGGGACCCATAAATTTCATATTATTTATTATCCACTTCATGTGCTTACGTGCAAATTTCAAACGATTTTTTTCCACCGTATTGTCTTAGCATTTGCTTACTCGTATGTTTGAGTTTCTTCCATCTTATTTTACCATCTGTTCGCAAAATGTATTGAACGTGTGTAGAAGTAATGGGTTAAGTTTAGTTTTTATTTGCGTGGCATTTAATTTTTTGCGGGTAGTTCCATTTATGATTAACATATTAATTTCTCGTTTTGTTAAGTTTTTGTTCCCTTCGTGGGTTTCCGCGCCCCTAATTTTTGTCCCTTAGAAAATTCCGAATTATGCATTCCGATCGTTAATTTCTTTGTTAGAGCATCCTCGATCGCAAAACAATTCAATTTGAACTTTTTCTTCATCATTTAGGTACTCGTTTTATTTGATTAGATACTATTAAATACGATAGTTTGTAAGTAAATATAATCGAAACGTTAGTGTATGTACATACGAAAAAAGGGCGCGCATACGAAGAATTACGGCTCTAGAGTATTATATATTTTTAAACCAGAATACATACTGTACAAAAACAAAATTTTTTATTTCAATTATTTACCAAAAATAGTGCGTTAAGGATTCAAAATTATTTTTTTCTGAGTGTATTTATGTTAAAACGTATTTGAGTATTACCGTATAGAAGATTTTTGCTTGTTAAAATTATCACTTTACTTTAACCAACAACCAAATTTTGCAACGGCTTGAAAATGTACTAGATTAAATATTTTTTAATTATACTTTCATACAAATAACACTGCAAAAAGTTACACAACACCTGTACACCTTAAAAAATCATTCTAAACGCTTTACCAATTTCACCAAAATCAGTTCTTTTCTAAGAAAACTGCTTTTTACTTCACTGTTGCGCTTGGCATTTTTAATATAAGAAAATAGAAACATTTTGTTTTATTATTTTTTTAATTTTAATAAAGGTTGAAAAATTAATAGCTTTAACACTTTCTTTCTCTTTTTCTTGCTCTAGTCCGTCAGCGGCGTCATTAGCTCGGAGACGTCAACATCACCAGCATCTACAGTGATCATCACAAAAAAGGACAATGATTTAAATATTTCTAATGTGTTAAATAATACAACAACGATGACAACAAATACAATACTTGGCAACAATACTGCTGAAACACAACAACAAACTGTAAATACTACAACTATAAATGTTGCCAATACAACCATAAATGACCAAAACATTTTACTCGGCAATACGACTTCTACTTCGGAAACAAATCATCAACAACAACAGCAACAACTGCAGCAACTTAATACAACAAAAACGTAGATGAAGTTTAAAAATATTGAAATATTATTTAAATTATATAAAAAGAGAAAGAAAAAACGAAAAAAATTAAAGAAAATAAAACAAAATACTTTTTAAATAACAATAATACAAAAAAAACCCAAGATAAAATTTAAAAATAATGTTCTTTTTTCACACTAAAAAGTAATTAATAGTAAAAAACAAAACGAAAAATAAATAAAAGATAATATGATTGAATAATTATAATTATTAATTTATAAAATTACATGAAAAACAACAATAAAAAGGAAATATACATAATAAAAAACAAAACAAAAATTTGTAATAATTATAAATTATTTTAAATTTTTATTTGTCATTTTGGAATTTTCATACACAAACATATGTATATGCACATGCCCAGCTGCCATTTTCAATCGTCGAAGACTGTACTGGGAGTCTCATGAAGAGTGTTTTTGATCGTCGACGAGCTCATTTTTTAATCACAAACGATCCGTCATACGGAAGCAAGTGTTGCAAATGCTGATTCTTCTATGAGACTTTAACAACTCAGCTTAAGACTCTTATGTTAGTCGTACAGGTTATCGTTTGAGACTCTTGTAGATAATATTTTACAACTTCTCAATTAATCAGCCGTATAATCCTTGTGTGATTCATGCAGGAAACACAGCACAAAGCTCATTCGATATTTTCATACTGCATATAATTCGCACTGATTTACCACCATAATCACCACCCACACTTTTAATATTCAAAAGGTTGTTAAACAATAAAGTATAAACAATAGTATTGTGGCATGGTGGTAAGATAAGGCAGGAGAAGTCGGTACGGTTTTGGGGTTGCAAAACAAAAATTGAGTGCAGGACAAAATATTTGCAACCAGGTTGGGTGGGCAATGGGGAAACAAAAACACCAGTTTCTCCCCTATAAGAGATCAGGGAAGTGGCAAGCAAAGCGGCTTGAGTAAATGTTTGGTTTTTTTCAGTATAAATAAATATTTTTTATGTCGGCGTACCCAGGGAGAGGGTTGGAACCCACTGAGTGGTCTGTGCTCAGAGAAAAGTAGCTAGCTGGAAACCTCCCTGGTCTCTGCGGCCGTAACATAAAATGGCTATTTTCGAATATCTAATGAAGTTTAACTTCTTCCGTAAAATAAAACTTGAAATAAGTTCTTACTTCTTGATCTCAAATCTTTTGCACACTTCATACGTCCATAGTAACACATAATATTAATTTTGCAAAGAAATTTAATTGAATTGACAATTTGTTTTAAATTTTTGTTTCATCTTCTTATTATGTTAGAATAATTATCCATTTTAAGATTTTTTTTTTCTAAAATTATGATTTTTTGTTTTTCTTTTAAATTTTTCAGCTAAAGATCTAGATTTGTTTTTTTATTAAAAATGTTTAACCGTATTTTATTTCCGATATTTCGATATACTCGTTCCTTCCGTGATTCCGTTTTTAATTTCTACAATTTTCATTTCAGACCCTATAAGTATACATAGTCTGAATCAGTATTAATAGAAGTCGATTAAACGATGTTCGTCTGTCCGCCGTTGATATACCGTTTCTGAGAAAACCATTAGACTTGGAAACTATTCTTTCACCATTCTATTATTAAATCGATTCATGAGTTTGCTATTGAAATTCAATAAAATCGGTTCACATGTAGCTGAGATATATCCAAAATTCCGAAAAAAAAAACAGTATTTTTTGCAATTTTATATGAAAATTTTTGAAAAAATAAATTGTTTGCTTTGCTTCCAACTTGACACAATTATTTGGTATGGTGATTAAAAGGAAAAAAAGTTCCCCGATATGGGTCCATATACATACATCCGAGATATAGCCAAAACCGATTTTTCCACGAAAACAACAACTGGTAATAAAAGGAGGTTACTTAAATAGAGAAAATGAAAATTTCCGATATCGGTCCATACGTACATGAGATATAGCCTAAACCAATTTTTTAATGAAAAGTTTTTTGAAAAAAATATAATTTTTCCGTGTTTTTCGTCGCAACAACATCGCGGGTAAAAAATAAAAAAAATAAAAAATATAAAAGTGAAACAATTATATTTCAATTGTGCTGTGCTTTTTAAAAATTTTCAATTTGTGCTTAAAAAAATTTTCAATTTTGATTTGGTTTTTCCAATTTTTTTAATGTGTGCACTACGGCGGCAAAATACAAATTGTGATTGAAGCTATTATTTGTACACCTCTTTCAAATACTACAATCAGACGACACACACATATATGCACTCCTTGATGACTTTTTTTGATCGTATCCAGGGCACTTAAGTGCTTTCCAGTTATATTGAATGGGATAACTTTTAAACTCTTTACTGGCAACACCATGTTGCAAAAAATTTACTTTCAGTTATTTGTTAACGGGTACTGGTTTTTACATTGTGGCATCACTGCAAACATACGTTTTTATTTTGTAAAGAAAAGTACGCGCGCGTATAATAATAAACATTTTCAAATGTTTAAAGGATTTTATTACTTTAGTGAATTTTTTCACGCGAATAGCTTGGTAAGCCACATCTCAAGTCCGTTTTGCTAAATTTTTTTTTTAATTTTATACCTATTCATAATTGAATTAATCCTAATGACGTTTCTGTAAAGAGAATAAATGTGAGTGAGCTACTGCTCACAATTACAACGGAAAACTTGGGAAAATATTTTTATTATAATATAAATCTAAAAAGCTGGACAAAAATTAGTTTAACATACTTACACCCATGCATGGCTAAATATTTTCACTACTCAATCATAAACCCACATACATATGTAAGTATCACCCAATTTACCCCATTGACGTGGGGAAGGACAAAATTAGAATATTCTCCCGTCTGCGGCTAGGCCACGCTTTATTTTCCTACGAATGACTTTTAAATAAACCAACTCAAATACCAACATGTACCCGTTGCAACAACAACAGTAGACTTACCATCACGTACATTCTGGTATAGTGTCCCGTGCTATCCGAACAAAGACACAAACTAATTGAGAAGTCCCCTGCTCTGGAACTTCTTAAATATCCATCCCAGGTAAATATTAACAAAATCTATGAATTTATAAAAATTACCAGACTAAGAATTTGATCTCATATTTATTTATTTGTAAATTTTAACTAACTTGTACATACTCTGTATACCTACATATATCGTTACTTTATATATTTTTAATCAGAGCTGATGGCCAATGTAGCTAGTGCTCTCATATCTAATTTAATCTTAGAATTTATTTCTTTTAGATCAAATCAAATAATAATATACATGCGTACATATATTATATTTTCACGGGTTTAACTGAATCATACATACATACGTTTCGCTTAATTATGAATAAACTGTATAGGTATAACAAAATTTATTTACAGTAACTTTTGCCTTAATTGTAATAAATGCAGCGTTTTCAATAAAAAAATAAAAATAAATGCAATTTCCACCCTGGTACCGAATACGTATGAATGTATGTGCATATGCAATGGTCGCACAGCGTTGGAACTTATTTAGTTGGCTGGTTTTCCGTGTCTTCTTCGAAAGTTATAATAGCAGTTCCCTTTGCCACATTCGAACCTACCGCACCGCCTATAGATTTAATAACAGCATCCTTTGGGGCTTTTAAAATATGTTCCATCTTCATGGCTATCAAAACAGCCAAATTATCACCCTTTTTAACTCGATTTCCTGGTTTAACTAAAACCTTTTCCAAAACTCCAGGCATGGGAGCAACTACTGTAGAAGCGGAATTGTCTATATGATCTGAAGTAATATTTAGGAATTTTGGTTGGACCACTTCAAATGTCTGTTTGCCATTTTCTAAGAAAATTGTTATTTCTGAACCATCAATATGAGCATTGTATGTTGAGATATTGTTGGCTATATTTGCACGTATTTTTAAACGTTCACCGTCTGCAACGCGATCAGCAATAACTTTTAGCCAAGAACCATTATCGATTTTGATTTGCATACTGGCATTGTCGACATATTTCAATGAAACTTGGTATATTTTATCGTTGGCTTTTAATTGAAATTGTCTCATTAGATCGTAGTTTAGACGTAAATTTGGAAAGGTTGTAAAAGGATCAGTTTTATTAGCATTGTTGCATTGTGAAACCTGCTGTTCATTCAAAGCCAAGCTTAAAGCGGCTTTGCATAAATCGTCATCATGAATTTCTATGGCAGGGAATAAAGTATCGAAATGCTGATCTATGAAACCTGTGTGAACATTTGCTGCTTGGAATTCAGGATGGCGAGCCAAGTCAATAAGAAAGTTGATGTTAGTTTCTAAACCGGTTATCTAAACAGGAAAAAAAATATAGCGGTGGTTGTTAATAAGAATTATGCCTTAAGGAATGTCCGATGACTTGTGTGGTTGTAAATGCTAGTCAGATATATACTTACGTGATATTCCCCCAAGCGTGCTATCAAACTGTTCAAAGCCTGCGAACGGGTTTCTCCCCATACTACCAATTTAGCTATCATAGGATCATAATGTACCGATACCTCATCGCCTTCTCTAACACCAGTTTCTACGCGCACCAAACCTTCAATTGGCTGTGGTGTGGCTAAATAGCGCAGGGGGCCGGCACCAGGTAAGAATCCACCACGTGGATTTTCAGCATAAATACGAGCCTCAAATGCATGGCCCTTGCGCTTGATTTGATCTTGAGTTACAGGCAAGGGTTCTCCAGCAGCAATACGTATTTGCCATTCAACCAAATCGGTGCCAGTTATCATTTCAGATATGGGATGTTCTACCTGTAAGCGTGTGTTCATTTCCATAAAGTGGAAACTTAGATCCTCTTTGTCCATAATAAATTCTACGGTACCGGCTCCCACATAACCAACAGCTTTAGCAGCACGTACTGCTGCTTCGCCAAGTTTACGTCTTAACTCTTCAGACAATCCGGGCTAAACGTTTAAAAATATTTAGTGTGTATAGACGCATTCTGTTATAAGAGCGATATTTTCACTTACTGCTGGTGCCTCTTCAATAATTTTTTGATGACGCCTCTGCACTGAGCAATCTCTTTCCCATAGGTAGACCGCATTACCATATTGATCGGCAAACACTTGCACTTCCACATGACGGGGTGATCTTACATAACGTTCCAATAAAACTGAACTATCTCCAAAAGATTTTAGCGATTCATTGCGTGCTGAGTTCAAAGCTGACATAAAATCTTCTGCTTTATTAGCGATGCGCATGCCTTTGCCACCTCCGCCTCTTACAGCTTTAATCATCAAAGGGAAACCAATCTTTTTCGCTTCAGCTTGTAGACGTTCATCTGATTGGTCTGCATCATGATAACCATTTATGATGGGCACACCAGCCTCATCCATTATATGTTTACTGGTACTTTTTATACCCATATCACGAATAGCAGTACTAGGTGGACCCATAAATACTACACCTTCTTTTTGGCATAACTCTGCAAATTCCACAGACTCGGAAAGAAAACCATAACCAGGATGTATGGCTTGACAGCCAGAAGTTTTTGCTATTTCAATTATGCGCTCAGCTCGTAAATAGGAAGATGCAGAAGCGGCTTCACCCACGCGATAAGCCTCATCGGCATATTGGGTATGCAGAGATTTCTCATCGGGATCAGAGTAAACAGCTACAGTACGTACACCTAGTTTACGAGCTGTTTTGATAACGCGGCAGGCGATTTCTCCACGATTCGCTATTAAAATCTTGTTGATTGGTTGCACCAAAGGCGTTGCTTTAGTTGCTTGTGTGGCATAAGATCTGAAATAATTTGTTTTTTTTTATATATTTTGATTGTTTACTATATTATGTAATAATAAAATAAAAAAACATCACTTTTTGATCGAACGCAAAACAGGGATATGTATTGTTTTGTTGAGAAAAATTTATATTAAAATTCTCTACCTTATGTTTCCAAAAAACCGTGTAATCATTTTTTTTTTAATTCTAATTAATATCTACAAAATATACTAGTGTTAAAAAAAACACCTGCAACAACTTAACACAAAAACTTCAAATTTATTACTTATGTATGGGTGTTCCTTATCAGCGCAATACGAAGTTGTTTTGATTATTAGTATTTTTGTTATAATTATGATGGAAATACAACACTATTGATCAAGCTATGAAAGATTGCAACGGTTAAGTGAATTTGAATTCAAAATACATAAAAATGCAAACCCTTTTTTTTATTAATTAATTAAATTTAACATTTCATTCGTAAAAACGGGTATATAAATATTTTTCAGCAAATAAAGTAATTAACATACCGGTGAAATAAAACTTTTGTTATTTTTAAACTACCTTGACTATAATTTATTTTACTTTTTTAATCTGTGAAATGGTTTCCAAAAAATTTTCGTTATTATTTTTATCGAAAATAATCAAAATGAAACAAAAGAATTTGAAAAATATTAAGAAATATGTATTTACTGGATATCAATATCCATAAATTATTTTACATAAGTGTATACACAAGTACACAACATGTAATTCTTTATTTGTCCTTTTCATAAGAACCATCCCTAAATATATTAAAAAAAATTGGACTATTTTAATATATCAAAGAAAGCCAGCGACAGTTGCCACAGCCGCCAACAGAGAGTTTTTGATACTCGAGTATTATCATCGCTTCGATTGAACTATACTCGTCGATGCTTATGCCCAAATTTTTCGATCCTTATATAATTATGAATTAAATAAAATTATATGATAAATTTTCTCAATTGAAAACTATAATTTCTCAATTTTATTTGAGTTTCTTCAGTTTAAAATTCTCCATTCCAATAGTTAAGTTTTATTCACTAATAAAGCTTGTATGTAATATTGATAGCAATCAAAATATTATTATTTTACATGTAGACAACTCGGCAACATAGAAAACAAGCTGTTTATAATTTTTTTATTAGTATCAATATTATTAGAGGCTAATAAGTGAATAAACTCAATTGTTTGAATTTTTGTTCTCTGCTTTTTGATTCGTAGCAACCAACGGTTGTTCATTTGCTTGAATGGTGTAAAGAAAAGTAGAGACGTGTGTGTGCGCGCGTATTATTAAAACATTTCTTTTTTTGAATTCTCAATCATTTATTTAGATTGTTGGGGTATAAAGTTGATGTTTTAGAATACCTTTCCAAAATTTCCACGTCTTCTGATGATTAGGGTAGCTCCTATGAAATGTCGCCATATAGGCAGCTAAAAAACAGAAAACAAGCTGTTTATAAATTTTTTTTAATGATATCAATTCTTCATTGCATTTGGAGTTTTCATATTTTTATGTAAAATTTGATTTGTAATTTTCCCAATTTGACATTGAAACTCTCAATTTTATTTTGAATGTTCTCAGTTACAATGTAAATTTACCCAAGTTTTATTTTCGAAGGTCATTTCGAGTGAAAAAATTAAACACTCTCAAACTATTACATTTGCCGAACATTAAAGATGAAAAGTGAACTTTTCAAATCATTCACCAACTTTTTTTTACCAAACCTGAATATCATGCATTTTTTTATCACCAAACTGATCTTTACTAATAATTAACTGATTCAAGTTGATAACAATTCACTGCTTCAACGTAAAAAATATTGAGTTCTGACCAAGCATTTTTAAAAATTAATTTATTACTTATACAAAAATAACCCAAAGCATCATGTACATGAAAAACTAAAAATATCATTCTTTTTATGACTTAAAAATATTCCTATTTTATACGAGTATGTTTAAAGGCAAATCAGTTCAACTTCTTTTTTCTTCTCTAAATTTTTTTATGTTATTTATAAACCCACAGCCGATACTTCAATTTGTGATTCATGAGCTTTTGTTGGCCCATAACAAAATCTATGCTTTTCATCTCTATAACGATTCTCATGCTCCACGGAATGTGAGTTGGTCCGGCACTTAAACAAACATAATTCGTATTGATCCTTTACTTGGGCATATAACATTGCCTGGCGTCCCTTAATGACTTCCAGTGCCAGCTCTAATATGGGTCTCTTTTTAGGATGCAAACAACATGATACACAGTATTCATAGATGCCACAACAATGTGTGTTGTTATCACAGCTTTCACATGTGTAGTATTTTGTGGCTGGATTTTGTATATTGCAACAGCCGTTAGGAAGTAAATGTTCTACATTGCAAACAAATCCTCGGTCATCGGTTAAAAGAAATTTTCCCTGCACAGTGTTACGACAAATTATATCTGGAGAATTTGTTCGATATTGCGAATCATCGGGCATAATATATTCGTTTACAGTGCGCCATAGTAAAGGTTTTGTACGTTCTATGGTAAAATCATCCGCTTCGAAAAAATGGTGGCTTGGGGGCTGCTCAAATATAAGATTTAAATCTTATTAGGAAAAATTTATAAAATTTTATTGATACACATATGCAGCATGTACGAGTACCTACCCTTTGAAAGACTTTGGTCACTGTGTACACCAGCAATATTATTGTTATAACAATGTAAATAAGGCGTCTTTTGAGCAAGCGTGTTAACGCCGCTGGCCACATTATATGCCTTCTGATATTCTTAATAAGAGACTTCCAATTACAGCCATTTAATTGGATGGACTTTTAATTTAAAATAACAAAATTATATATATTTTGGATGGGGAAGAAAAAAATGTGCCAAACTGTAGGGAAAACAAAACTCAGCTGGCACAGCTGTTGTTTACCAAAATATTACAAAGTCAAACATGGTTGCATGCCGTAGTATGTAACAGACATACATATGTATGTAAGAGCATATTTTAACCCAGAGAACACACCGGATATAAAAAAATTCAAATGACGTTATACAGTAAAAACTTTACTTCATCAATTCACTTTCCTAATACACTTCTGTAATACCACAAGCACGGAGGGAAATTGTCCAAAAAGATTAATTATTTTGAATGTGGCTTCATAATTTGCAATCATTTTGCTAATTGTAAAAATCTTATTTAGTTGGAATAATAAAAGTAGTCATGAGTATATCTTACCTGAATTTGTTGTTGGCTTCACTTACACTTAATGTGTGTATATATCGGGTGATTCATGGTGAGTTTTGATTTAAGTAATAAACACATAGACCACGGCAGACTTCATAACTGCACGACAGCAAATGCTGCAACCGACAATTATAGTTGTGTAGTCGACTACTGAAATATTTTGAACACGGCAGCAGCATAAATAACTTTTATTTACATAAAAGTATACTTCTGCGTGGCCACCTTAAGAGTTTTTATACATATAAAAAGAACAACTTAAGTTAATTCAGGCTTGGTTGACCTTCAAAGTTGGAAACATAATGGGATATATACATATACTTATATGTATATAATAAAAACAGTATTAAAAAATTTATTTATTAAAGGTTTATTTGACAAACTTTGTAAAGAAATTTTTCAAATAAAGCCGTAATAAACACAAAATATTTTTTATGAATATGGACGTTAAACTTTACGACAATATATCGAATTTTTGAAAATTTGGACCAAAAATAATTCAACTCGAGAAACAAAAATGTATACCCGTCTCTTTTAACATTTTTCGTTAAAAATATGCAATTAAAACCACTCGTAAGTCAAGTAAAATCAACTGGTATTTTATAAAATTAAGATTTCTTGTTGTGAGTATACGTATGTGTACACATATTTAATAATAGAACAAGTAAATTTATTAATTTATTTAAAACAGCGTTTAAATGTTGTTGTGTCGTATTATAATAGAAAATAAAATATTTCGAAGAGCTTAATTGTTTAACAATTTTTTTTACACACTTGTAGTCAGCAAAAATAGAAATTAGTTTACGTAGCATCTCCACGTAGCAATTTTCACTGCTAAGCTCATGCAAAAACGTCGGCAGAATAACAGTACAGCGATTGCTAACTGCTCTAGGTGGCGTAAACGTATTACTGCTTCAGCATACATACTAACAAAATCATTGCGCAATAGATGGCTACCTATAGCAATTCTTGGTCTACACATCGGAAGTTTTATGGACGCAATGAAATTTGACAATTGCCGCAATAAATATTGCTATGTGGAGACGCTAGTTTAATTCGTCTGCAGCAACTTGCAGTCGTGTCGTTTTGCTGTTGTCATTTTGAACCAAGGCTGCTTTAAAGCAGCCTTGACAAGGCAAATTCATACCAGGTATATGTAAGAGCAATAAATACAACACTATAAAAAATAAACTTTTTTCAAATGTCAAGGAAAACTATAAACACAAAAAGGAATTAAAAAATATAATTAAAAAAATGTACAAGAGAAGACACCCTTTTAATTATTTCGTGAAACACTTCATTATTTCGTGAAAATGAAAGTCTCAGGTCAGGAGAAAATGACTCGGAAAGGTGAAAATGACCAGCCAGATTGGAGAGGATTCTGGATGATAGCTGGCGGTCAATACCATAATTTAAAAAAAAAATTTTAAATGTTTTTTTTTCAAATTTCTCTTCAAAAAAATTTACAATAAAAGAAAAACTTAATTATTTTGTGAAACTGTTAGTTATTTTGTGAAAATTAAAGTCTCAGATGACAGAGCTTGAAAAGGTGAAAATGGCCAGCCAGATAGGGGAGGATTCTGGATGATACCTAGCGCTCAAGATACAATACATAGTAGTGAAAGGCCAATATAAGCGCCATGCGCAACAATGTGACCCATTTATAAAAAATTATATTTTTTATAAAAATATTCGTACATAGATTTCAACATATTGAATTTAATTTAATTTGGCAATGCCGTTAAAGACGGCCGAGCGGCAATGTTGAATTCAGTTTAACTTTTTGTTTTGCCGCTTCAATTTGTCAAACCAAAAAGTAAAGGAAAAAATTTAAAAAAAATAGAAGACAGAAATTAATTTTCGGTTTTGAAATTTTTAACAATTGAATTTACGGGCAGTTTACCAATTTCGAATGAAAATGAATGCGAAAGAAAGCTAGTCACTCACATTCGAATCAATTTGGGTTTGTCTATCTCACTATTATTCGTTCGCATATTCTTATGTATTTTCATTGAGTTTTGACGTATCGTTCGTATAAAAAAAGTTAGACGAACCGAAATCAATTTTCTTTCGCTTAGATTGCGAATGCAAGCACGCTGTCGAGATTGGTAAACTGGCTATTATTTATTTATTTTGGCTTTAAAAAAAATCAAAATGTTTTTTTGTTTAATCTTCGAAGCACAAATATTTCTTCAATTAGCCGCGTTCATTTGCTTACAAAAAATAAACTCAGGCGGCAAATAGAACTTGTTGCACATTGGCCTTTTACTATAATTTAAAAAATTTTTTTATTTTTTTTTCAAATTTGTTTTAATTATGCCACTGACATCTGAAACAGATTAAAATTAAACAAATTATTAATTATGAATTCGCCTTGAGCCCGCTATTTGTAGTTGTTTTTCGCCATTTTTATTTTTTATTTTTTTTTTACTATGAGAAGTTAGAACTTTAACATCACTACGTGTACGCCGCCTTTAACAGACAGCTATTTAAACAGCAAGTTTAAACTTCATGTTTTAACTGCGTTTCAAGTAGACTGCATGAAAAAACGCAAAAATTATAAACCGTCTATAAATGATCATTTTTGACTCAAACGCATAATTACAGAAGATGAATTGTACACTGGAAAAGCCTCTATGAAATATATAGTGTGTAAAAGTGGCTTTAGGTGTATTATTTCTGTATTTGGAAAAAGATCGAAAATTAAATAATTTATTGTCTCTTTTAAACGTTATCATTAATTCAATCCTTTTCTTTGAGACAAAGCACATGGTGTTTTGAGCTTTCATTTTACTCAAAATACTCTTTAAGAAAATAATAAACATTTTAAAAACGATGTTAAAGTTAAAAGCTTTTATTTAGTTAACTAACAAAACCATTTGTAGTTAAATGAGGGCGCCTTGAAAACGAAAACGTTTTTTTAAACAAATCTTGTGCATACGACAACCACTACTTTTAAACCGAACACCTTTCCAAATATCGGAATTATAATTCATTTAAAAAGAGTTCGAAATCGGAGAGCTTAATTAAACTATTTGAGTAAATTAAAAACGAACTTCAAGAAGTTCGAACGAACTCAAGAAGTTGTGCAGATAGAGTATGCATATACAATACATATACATATGTATAATACGTACGTGTGTATGTATATTGAATGGCAATATTTTAAGTGGTGGCGCAAGCGTAAAAAGACACGCAATTTATACGAGTATGTATGTTGTATGGCTGGTTGATTGGTTAGTACGAGTATTATGACGGCTACTAAGCTTATCAAAAAGTTTTCAGTTTTAAAACAAACGTTCAAGAATCTAGTTGGTTTATGTTTAAGGCAAATATCGGTTAAATATTTTTTTTTTAATAATTGTACGTAAATTCGGTTTCAAAAACTCGTTGAAAACAGAAGTGAGAGAAGTTTAGAGATAAAAAATAATATTATATGGCTTACAAAGCATACATATGTACACAAGCATGCATGTCCATAAGCGATTGGTTTTAAATAAGTTAAAACAAACAAAAACAAAATAAATCCAAATTAATAAAATTCAAGAAACAAAAAATCTGAATTAAAACCAACTGTATTTAGAGTAACCTTCGAAATTAATTTACATGCCATGCAAACATTTACAATACATATTATGAAAATATCAATATATAATTTAGCCAGAAATTAACATACATAAATAAATAAAAAAACAAAAGAAATTATGTATGAAGAAAAAGAAAAAGTTGTCATGAAAAGTGAAACTGAAACACATGTGTGATCAAAAATGTAGTACTATGATGCTAATTAAATAAAAAAGGAGCTATAAGCCACAGAGGCTTCTTAACTAAATGAAATTGATAATAATCGTTATGTACATACGTATGCATGTTTGTATGTCGTATTATAAAATACGTAAAATAATAATGAATATTTATAAAACTAAATATTAATTTAATATATAATGGATAATAATAACAATCTTCTGATAAAAAGTATTTTATTAAAGTTTAAAAAACTCACATGCATGCTTGTCTTAACAATTATCGCGCTTTAATGCCGTTAGTTAACAAGATATCGTCTGCTTCAAAGTGTACGTGTTAATGCTAAGGCTGCCAGATATATATTTTTTGTTTGGTTATGCATATATAAACTTATTTTTTTTTCGATTGCTAATGGCATTTTCTGTTCTAATAAAAATGTTGCTATTATTCTATCCTTTACCCGTTTTTATGTTCTTTTCTGAAAAGGCAACAGTATAAATGAAAAAAGGCAATATGTGCAGCATATTTTGCCTCCAACTTCAAGTACCGTTTTTGACTACTCTGTACGCTGACTTAAGGCCTTGATTCACTATCCTAAGTCTAAGGTCAGACACAGCGATTTTAATTGCCGAACTTTTTAGCAATTTTCTTTTGGAATTGCTTTCTTGTCCACACACAAAAACTTTTTTCGGCAATTCTTGAGCAATTCTCTACCTTTTGTTTTATGCAATCTACATTGTATATGCACATACACATACATACATGAGAGAAAAGTAAGGAATTGCTGAGAATTGCCGAGTACCGGCAATTCTTTTTCCCTTCTTATTCCTCTCACCGAAAGCTTCTATAAAGTCAAGAATTGGCCAACTAAAGTTGCTGTGTGTGACCAGGCACTAAACGATCATGCGATCTACCAAATATAACATGTGTGCTGAAAAAGTACTAAAGATGCCACTGTGTGGCAGAGTTTTTGACAAATCGTCCGATTTGAAAAATTTTATAACATGATGATTGCGATCAGTGTGGTATATATTGTTGGAACCTCGAGAAATAAATTAAGTTAATGTAAAATTACTATTGTAATAATAGTTTTTAATTATTTTACTATGTTTATAAGTTATTGCAATCATACTTGTATAATAGTGTGGTCTACGACGCCATTTTGAAGCGATTTTGTAAAGTCGGCCAGACTTTTAAAACAGTTTGCTGTGAATGAATCGTACGATCATGTAGGCTAGTGTATCGGGGCCTTTATACTGACCTATATTTATGTTTTATGTGAAAATTTTATTCTAGTTTGATAATATATTGATAATTATTTCAAAAACAAACATAAAAGAGAAGTCGTAAAATGTGTAAGCATTCACGACTTATTCATACCTGGGGCCAAATTTTTGAGCCCGCAATGGTGGGAATGAATAATTTTGACATTTAAAGTGTACACTTAACAATAATTTGTTCACTCAATAATCTTCGGTGAATTTTAGTTTTTGTAAAATATTTTGAACTTGAAAAAAATAAACAAAAGGATTATGTATGTAAATTAAAATTATCTATTCAACAACTTGTGTGACACAGTTAATTTGACAAATCAGTATATCATTCAGCCTGAAGAAACACATTCAGCGCAATAAAATTCATTGTTTTTTACGGCATCGCTCTTTAATGAAAAGTGAACACTGTGTCTGTAACTGAATTTTATTTTGAGTGTTCACTGGTAAAAAAAATTCATAGTTGCGGAATCTGGCCCCTGTAACGACTGTACGACTTATTAATACCTGTAAAAAACATGTTTCTTTTTAAATTCTCAATAATTTATTTACATTGTTGGAATATAAAGTGGAATGTTTGAAAATATCTTTCAAAAATTTCCAAAGTCTACTGATGATTAGGGTAGCTCCTATGAAATGTCGACATATAAACAACTGGAAAACATTGAAAACAAGCTGTTTCTAAAAGTATAGTTTTTTTATTGCAGCTTAGTATTTTAAAGCATTATTTTGGACAAAATCACAGGTGTGTAATAGAGTACTTACAAAAATCTACCAGATTTCGTCAAAATGTAGTCATAATCTAGATTTTATTTTGTATATGAAATCTCGTCAAAATATCGAAGAGTTGATTCGAAATTCCGAAAGTAGTAGATTTGGCTTAGATGTAAATGGCCTATTACGGTTTATAACCCAACTGTACTTCATTTGAAATATTTCAGTCTGGTATAATCGTGTACAACTTAACCTGTCAAAAATATTAATGTTGCATTTATGGTGTATTACAACTTTTTTGTAGTAGTACTGTTTACAACACCATGTTAATGTGGTTGACAGAAATATTGAAAAATTACAATTAATCACTCGCAGTTGTTTAAAAAACGACTGAGTTGAGTTGTAACTTTTAATACCACAAATGAGTTGTAAACCATAATAGAGCCATAATATTCGGGAAAAATGCGAGCTACGCCTTTCTATCTGCGACAGTCAATAATATTTTTGTGAATAGAATAATAGAGTGTTTACAGCTAAGACAAATCTAGAACATACAGGATTTAAAGTCAAATCTAGTTGAATTTGATGAGATATCCCACACAAAATGAAATATTCTTTGCGTCTAGATTTTGAACAAATCTAGCAGATTTTTGTAAGTACTCTTTAATGCAACTGTGATTTTGTTCACTACAGTATTTGAAAATACTGCACTGCAATTAAAAAACCCTATACTTTTATAAATCTTTACAAAAATAAATTGTATGAAAACGAAATGCACGATGTAAAAAAACGCTAAAGATTTTGTTGGAAGATATATGTCCAAATCTACCGGATTTTGCTATATTCCAAATGCCCTTTAATAATTTGGGACAAAGTAAAACAACAACCGATCTGGCATCCTTGCATTAATATCTCAATAATACAAATTAAACAAAAAATACCGTAAAAACGATTTTGGTTATGCTGTTGTTGCTTCCACTTTTACTTTAACGGAAAAAACTGCAACAATAAATAAACTAAGTATGTTTTCATGTATGTACGAATGTTTTGTACTAAAATGAAAACAAAAAAAAATTAAACAAAATGGTAAAGAGAGAGTGATATTTGCTTTTCGTTTTATTAGCTTAACACCGGTTCTGGTTGGACTTTTTTCTTTGTTGTTGTTTCAAAATATTCAGCAATAAATCCACCTGTGTGTGTAATAATTTCATATATTGACGATTTTGTAAAAAAAAAGCTTTAGCGCGAATTTGCTCATGCGCATTGGCATGAGCCTGGTTAATATGCAAACTAGAAATATTAAATAATATTCAGATTTGTGTCTGCCTATTACTACTTTTTGTTGCTGCATTGTACATTCATACCTGCTTTTTTCTCGTTTAGAAAATAAATTTCAAAATTATTTATGTGATTCATGTGGCTGTGGCTGATGTGCTATAAAAAATTGGCACATATTCATATTACATCTGTAGCTTAAAAAAGTGTATCGAAATAACAAAAAAAAAGTCAAAAATATAAACAGAATTAAAAAATTAACAACAAATCTACCTATAAAATAAAACAACATGAACTTCATTGTGATTGGCATGTTAATAATGCAGGCTGCAAGTGAGTACATAATCTTTTTATTATTGTATACCTACATATATATATTTTATTTTTATTATAAATTAATTTAAAGTTTTAAACTTAAGCTGTAATACATACATATGTTATGATTTTTATTATTATTACATAAGTATTAATTTTACACACTTTGTAAATATGTAATGTAAATACATATGTGCCTACATATAATACTGTTTATATCTCTAATAACACTTGTTCCGTTTATACGTACGACTTACTTGCAAATAAGAACGTAAAATATTACCGAATAGTTTTTTATTGTGAGTTTGTCTAGATCAGGGGTGCCCAAAAGTTCTTTATGAAAGAGCAAACATCAATACATTTAAGGAAAAACTTCTTTTATTTAATATTTTTGTTGTAAAAAGTAAAAAAACAAAATTTACACTAATAATCGTTGTCGTCAATGTTTACCGGCAAAGCATGCGAAAGTGTTGTTGCTTTGCTCTTATTTTAGACAAAGTTGTTTGTGTATTTTTCATTGCAGCAGAGCACTATAGCTAAACGCTTTGACAAAAACAATTGAGCATCAAGCGCATAGGGCTTGTGGCTCCTGGTATTTTTTTGCAAATAAAGTATGACATGTTGCCACCTTTTTTATTTTAACATAATAAAAAATAAAATTCTGAAAGAAAAATAAACAGCAATGTGCTAAAATTCACATTTCGCAAAAAACTTGTGAGTACGATTTTAAGTCACGAAAATGGTGTGCTGAAAGTCGCAATCACAAAAAAATCACAGAAAAATGCGATTTTGACCTAGTAAAAGATTTAACGATTTTGAGTTTCTCAGCACACAGCTGAAAATGTCAGGAATTTTTCGAGTTTGAGGTTCAAAAAATTCCTGACATTTTTAATTTACAATTGTAAAGGTTAAGAAATCTATCATTAATGTTATTGTGAAGGAAAGTTCATTATATTGTGCGCAAAAAATAATTGGAATAATTGTTCTTATTTCAGAATTCGCGCTTTCTTCAAATTTTAACAAGTTAACTTAGATTTTTATAATTCTATGACCGTACGATGTTACGGTATATACATGTTTTACTATATCTCTTTGAACCTTTTTCGGCTGTATAAACTGTGAGTTTAATATTTGCAAATAGTTTTTATTTGTAAATAACTTTTACGTATACCGGAGACAACTCATTACAATAAAAAACGTTATTTATATATTTTTACGTAACCCCACAAACAATTATTATTTTCTAAAACCAACATAAAAAAGTTTTATTTATACATATGTATCTACACAAATTAAGTAATTTCTCCTTAAAAACAGTTTAATAGGCATAGACAAATCTCGTATTTTATGATATATAAATATTTATAAAATTTTATGTTTTCATTATATATGAGAAATAAGTGAAAGTCGCTTGAATTTATTTTATTATTCAAATTAACTACTAATGAAAATGCATATTTACTATAGATATTCCCATTAAAATTATATGTTATTTTGAATGGGACTGATTATAATAATAATAGTTTTCAGTCGGGCTAATATGTTTGTAAAAACAAAGAAAAAGAAAATTAAAAAAATTTTCATTTAAAGACTAGTGATGAAAACACAAAGATTTCTAAAATGGTTTAGAAAATGAAGATTTTCTGACCGCATGCCGAATTCTGTATTAGGATTTCTCTTCTAGAAACTATATTCAGTTTGCTTCTACACGGTACGATTTTCATCATATTATAAAATAAAAATTTAAGATATATATCTAGTCAAAAGTAGATATATCGGTAGATATCGGTCAAAATGCTTGCTGTCAACTTTTTGTAAGTGTGCTTGATGCCTTGAAGATTTCTTGAAGGCTCATCAAGCCTGTTCTTGCCAGGTCTAATTTTCGAAAAATCTTGACATTGTGGAAAAAAATCTTGATTTAAAAAAAAAATCTCTTGAGACAATCAAAAATAAAAATCGAATAATATTTTAAAAACAGAAATATTTTTATGTAAATTATTAATTAGTGAACTTTTTTAGTTATATATGTACATATGTACGATATTAACTAATTAGTTGTTAGTTCGAGTCCAACTTCAGTCAAGAAAAATGAATATTTTTAATTATAATAACAATAAGACCAAAGAACAGTTGTGAAAATGATTTACATCAGCACCTGCCTTGCGGCCTAATCTGATGGTGGACCAATTCCACGGAGTGAATTATTCACGATTCACCAGCTCCCCCGTGTGGCTCACCAGGCTCACACAGGTAGCAATTCTTGCCATATGATTGCAGTCATATGAGCAACTTCTTGTTGAGGAGTTCGGGCCTTCTAATCCCTCCGGTATGCAATTTCCCAGCAATCAATGGAGGACAAGGCTTAATGAGTTGGTAGGCCGAAGCCCACTAAGAGCATCAGCCCTTAAACCAACTTACCCGTCAACCATCACCACTGGTTCCTTACAATACAGGTATCTGTTATATAGGCAACAGGTCCTCGGGTTAGCCCTCGAAAAAAGCCACACACCAAACAATTATCAAGGATACTAACACCCCCTTCCTGCGTTCTAGGTTTCAACCACAGCCAGAACGTATCAGCCAAGGTAGGCACTTCAACCATGATCAGCCCGGGTCGAACCGCAAGCAGAACTTCCCGGGGGCCATGCTGATCCCCGTTCTGCCAATTTATACCCTTGGTAAGGGTTTCGGAAGCCAACACAACAAAAGTCATGTGGCTTCCTAGAGTTTTGTTTGCCACACCAAAAGAGGGACCCCTTCCCCTCTTTCCCCGAAAAACAGAGCGCCCAAGTTAGGAATACACCAAGGCAAAACCTGTTCCCCGGGGGGGAAGACCAAAGAACAGAAAAATAATTTAATATCATTAGCTGGGGGACAACTAGCTGTTTCGTAGTCGCTACACTACTCATCATGATCTATTTTTAGTACGGCCGCTTAACCATCTCAGCCACCGAGCTCTTTAATTATTCTTACGTTAATGTTTGCCATATATTGATCACGTGTATACAATTGTTATAACCCCAGTTGTTTGTACGGGATTTTTTGTCACTGCTGATGAGTAGTGTAGCGACTACGAAACAGCTAGTTGTCCCCCAGCTAATGGTATTCAATTATTTTTCTATTTTTTAGTCTTATTGTTTCACAGCAATTATTGCTGTAATTAAAAATAATCCTTCTTCTTGACTAAAGTTGGACTCGAACTCACAACTGATTAGTTAATATCGTACATATGTATATAACTAAAAAAAAGTTCACTGATTAATAATTTAAATACAAGTTTTTTTTCTTGTAAATTTTTTTTATGATATTTTTTTAATTCCCTTTTGTGTTTATATTTTTCCCTTGACATTTGAAAAAGATCTATTTTTTTTAGTGTTGTATTTATTGCTTTTGCATATACTCTGGTATGAATTCACCTTGATATACATCATGCATTAATAAATTTTTAGAAAACACTTCATTTCGAATAAAAACAGTTCCCATATGATGCCTTTAATAGGAAATCATGTTAAATTAATATGAGCAAAATTGTGGTAATAATTTTGTTCTGAGTAGTTTATATCCCAGTGGGTGCTGATGAGTAGTGTAGCGACTACGAAACAGCTAGTTGTCCCCCCAACTGATGGTATTCAATTATTTTTTTGTTCTTCTTTGGTCTTATTGTTTCACAGCATTTATTGTTATAATTAAAAATAATCCTTCTTCTTGACTGAAGTTGGACTCGAACTCAAAACTGATTAGTTAATATTACATATGTATATAACTAAAAAAGGTCACTGATTAATCATTTAAATACAAATACCTCTCACAGTTAGGAAAATTATTAGTAAATAATAAATTAAAAACTGGTTGTTCAGTGACAGAAAATCCTGTACAAACAACTGGGGCTATAACAATTGCATATACGAGTATGTGATCAATATATGGCAAACATTAACGTAAGAATAATTAAAGAGCTCGGTGGCTGAGTTGGTTAAGCGGCCGTATTAAAAATACATCATGTTCACATGATCCCGAGTTCGAATCCCAGTGGGTGCTGATGAGTAGTGTAGCGTCTACCCCTGAAACAGATTAAAATTAAAAAAAAGTTATCAGCTGCGCTGTCAATTTCATCTGTTATGAACTCGCGTTGATGTATATTTTGAAAAATATTTTTTGTTATAAGTTCAGTTTGTAAATAGTTCACAAAAGTTTGAGAAATTTGTATGTCACAGCTATGTATATAACAAACACATGTAATCAAGGTTGATCATATTTAATTTTTGCTTTGAAGTTTACACATTCTAATAACAAGCAAGCATTTATTCAATTAATGTGTACTCGTATTATAATCCTTAGAAAACAAGTTCTTTTATTATTTCTTCTTCTGTCATCGTTTGCATAAAATTTGTATTTTTTCTGGCTTTGAATGTAAGCTTTACTAGCTATTATATAATTCTAAATAGATTTTAATTTTCAAAACCAGTCTCTTCTTTTAAAGCATGTTGACTTCAGTTTGTTGTATGTTGTAATAATAGTCAGTCATTCTAAAAACAGTCATAAGATACATGTTTCATTAGTGTTAAATTTAATGCTTGTTTGACATAAATGATTGAGCTAGAATGTTTTTTTTTATCACATGTGAACACACTCAAGTAAATAGCAACAAGTGGCACAAGTTTAATTTTACGCATCTGTAAACAGTAATTTCTTCAAAATCTAGGAATAAGTAATTTAAACAAAATTTTAATGAGAATAAACAAACGTTTATTTGAGCTGAGGTGGCGAGAAGGAGGGAGGGCGGTGTACAAGTAAACGCATATTGAATATTTCCTGAGACACAGATGTACATACATATCTACGTATATATGCACGAATATATACATAATTGAAGTACAAATTATGTTATTGTTGCGTGTTGTTGCTCTCTTTAAACGTTATTATTGTTTAAAAGATTATTTGCTTGTTTTGATGTTTTTTTTTTTTTTTTGTATGAGCCAAATAAGTTTGAATCAATTTGGTAATTTTTTATTGCTTATTTTTAATTTGTAAGCGTTGTTTGTTCAAGTATTTTATTGAAGAAATAAGAAATCTCCAAAACAGTTTGAAATGTTGCCAAACAATTGGATTGCCAGATTTGTAAGCTTAACGCATTTGATTTGATTTGTAAAGGAAGTAAAATATTTTAGTATATACTCGTACTTTGTTGTAGGAAATACTCGCATGTAGATTTATTTCAAACACGTTCAATGGAATTTCTGTATTGCTAAGTAAGAAAGGGGGAAAATATGATTTCGTACATCACGAAATATTTACGAGTATTTTGAAGTATTCAAGAAATTTTTTAGAGGCACTGTTAAGTGGCCGGTCAGCTACAATGAAGAGCTGTCTAAGGCCTGGATTTAATTACCATAAAGGCCCTGATTCACTATCCTACAAAAGTCTGGCCGACGTGAAAAAATCGCTTCAAAATGGCATTGTAGGCCGCACTATTATACAAGTAATAATAATAATTTTACATTACTTACATTCTTTCTCGAATCACCAACATTATTCTCATATTTTTTACAATATACACCACACTGATCGCACAGGAACCATAATGTTTTGATAAGTTTCATAAAAATTTTCAAATCGCACGATTTGTCAAAAACTCTGTCGCACGGTTGCATTTTTAGTATTTTTTCAGCACACATGCTTTATTTAGTGGAACGCCTTAAGAGGACACACAGACGAAATGGAAATGCACAAGACAGATGGTCTAGTGAGGTTATCTAGGCTAATATGGCCTAGGTGTGGTAATAGACGTTGCATTATCCTGAGGGTTCTACTACCACGGAGATTGCATACCATGACAACGGTTATGACTGAACATTGTCATATGGGGACGTTTGCAAGGGGATTAAATCATCAATTTCTGTAGAAGTTGTTGGAATGAAGGGAGTGTTGAACATTTCCTCTGTCATTGCCCAGGTCTTTTTTATATTTGGGGGCATTGTATCTAGGCTGGCCGATACTGCTCCAGCGGCATACATAGCCTGCCACATTACATATCTTCAATGATGTGTGCAATACTTTGTGTTCAATAAAAGCTAATTTACAAAGAATACGATTGTAGTATATACAGTTCCCAAAAATTAATTTCCTAAATCAAACGATAACCGTTTGTTGACTTTGTCAAATTACTTTGCAAAATTTTAAAGGTAAGAATGCCTAGAAAACATTATAAAAAAAAGACTTTGTATAAGAAATATAAAATATTTAGTGAAAAAACAAAAGAACGCAGTAAACAGAACACAAAACAAACTAATTTAATAGAATATTCCCTAAAAACTATAGGTGAGATGCGCAAAACGTTTACGACCTACTTACAGAGTAAGCGACATTGTATATGAGCTGCCTACTGCTAATTTACAAAGTATGCTAGTAGGTAATCGAGCTGCCTGCTGCCGACTTATAAAGTATGTGAGATTGTATTCGAGATTCCTACTGCTAACTTACAATGTATGCTAGTAAGTAATGAGCTTTTCTTTAATGAACACTACACTATCTGGCTTACTTTGTGTGCAGTTGGTAGGCGTTCACTCTACAAATGCGGCAAAGTCTTTGCAAATGTATACTAACGACCGCTCCATAAACGAACGTGGACGTTCGCATAATTGTATCTTAACGCTTGTTTTGAAGCGAACTTTACCGAGAGGCAGTAAAGCTTTCCCTCTTACGCTTTGTGAAAATTGGATTTTCCAATTGCAAAGCGTTGACGCTGCGCTATTTGGGTTGGTCTCATATATTTTGTATGTGCATCAGGATTTTTGACAAATAAATTACGCTTGACGCGCTAATTTAGGTTGCACAGTTACATATCTGCCTCTGAACAATCAGTTATTTTTATTTATGCTTAACTTACAATAAAATTAATTTGAATAGTAATGGTGTGTAAACTTTAATTAATTTATTTTTTATATTTTTATTTATTTATATTAATGGCAAATAAGTTTATGCAATTAATATTACAAAAAGAAAATTAAGGAACTGGCTGCAGAGGCCTTCGCCCTGTCTTAATAATAATAATTAAGAGTTAAAATACGTTTTTTGATTTATTACATAAAATTTGAAGGAACTTTTACACATGTTTGCTCACCACTGTATGTTTGCATGAGCATTAAATTATAAATTATATACCAAAAATTAAAATTAATTTTTCTATTAGCTGTATGTATTACGTTTTTTTTTAACAATTAAAGAAAATACTAATATGATAATTTGTATGCAAACTACAAAATTTCTCCGTAAAACCTTCACTTGCAAAAAAAAAATAAAAACAAAAAATAACTTTAAACTTTCTTGAAAAACTATTAAACGAAAGTCAATTAAAATGTCAATAACTTGAATCAGTTGTGGAACTCATTTTACACACATTTGAAAAATCACTCGTTTCTTCTGTAAAACCAAAGTGAAAATATGATTTCTATTTGATAAACAAATTTTTTCTAAAGAAAAAAAAATAAATATTAATTATTTACCTAAATGCAAAAGTTGGTTTTAAATGTTTTTCTTGAAAAAATATTTATTGCCACATGTCATTAACATGAAATGCATTTAAGAGAAGAATAAAAACAGAAAAAATTGCTGGACATTTGTCATAAAAAATATTACAAGGCAAAAAATAATTATTATTAAGTAAAATAACACACATTTGTTGTTGTTCGTTGAGATTAGCAGCAGCTACAACAGCAAGTTTTAAGTGCTATACAATTTTCAATAAAGTAAAAAAAGTTTAAATAAAAATTCGCAAGTTATCAACTGAAAAATATTGAGATGTATATGATTATATTATAGAAAAAATAAAATCGAAGATTAAATGTTAAAAGAAATGCAGCCATATGCTGAGCAACGGAAAAGTTTAAAATCACTTGTGGCGTTTTATGTGCTGAAAATCGCGCGTTTTGCATAAGCATCAATACGTGTAAAGTCTGGTAGCACTTGTTTTTTTATGGGTGTAAACACAGCTGTGCACTGTGAAGTTGCTGTTTTTAAAGTATATAAACATAATCAGTGTTATCAGATGATTAGGGAATTCATCCTCAAATTAGGAGTTTTTTTTTGTTTTGAAATAGGGATACCAAATTTGGTTTGCAGATTTTGAAATTTAATGTGGATCATATTTCTGAGTATTTGTAATTTTTTTTTTTGGAAATTTTCATTGTACATTATTCGTTAAGAGATGAAAAAGACATAACGAACGCAATTGATGCAATGGTGCCGGCTTCAGTAGCCCACTATCCAGAACTACGAAAATTGCATGTTAATGTTTTTAAAAAACGACTAAAATTTACTAACAATTTCAAAGTACAATCGATTAAACATAAAATAGATTAAATTTGTAAACTAAAATTTCTTGATTTTAACAAAAAATTGTGGATTTCTTAATAAAACTAAGATCTGGCAAAATAACATTTATAAAAACCAATGTATCAGAGTTGGAAATAGTGCACTATAATAATGCACAGTAGGTTATCGTTACGATCAAAGTTGCTTCATTCTAACATAATGTTCAGTCGGATATCATTATGGTCAAAGTTGCTTTACTCATATGCTTGCTAAAGATCTCTTAATTTCCTTGTTGCTGGCTGACGAAAATAAAACGTTTAATCTCACTTTAATATCTTTTTATAAACGATTCGTCATGTATCATAAATCATTATTTTAAAAGAAAACTCTTTTATCCGTAAAATCGTACAAAAAAAAATATCAAAATTTAGATAATTAAGGAAATCTTAAATCTTCAAATGTTGTCTCAACATAAAAATAAAAAATCAAAATATTATTGTTATTTTTATGTCTTTAATTGCCATTGTGTTTATTTTGAGAAGAGTGGCCATTTCCAAGTGAATTGAAAAAAGGAGAAAGGAACAAAATTGCAGCATATTTTTGGTACTTGTGAATCGAGTTTAAAAATTATTTTTGTGTTGCCAAGGAGTTGATCATCACAGTGTGCATTTATGGATCTACGTAATTACCTCTGGCATAAATTTGTATTGAATGAAGAAAATTGAATCGTGTAAAAGTAAAATGTATTGGTTAGGATCTAAATGCGAGTGCAATTTACCATTAGTTTTATGATCATTTTAGAAAGAGTCGTATTTGTAAGCTCACATTTTAGTATAAACTACACGATATCTCTACTTATCAGACAGTGTAAGTGTGAGATGTCAGGGCTGGGCCGCCTATCTAACCTCACTTTAGCTTTTTTTCTTGCTAATAGTTACCTGTACGGCAATGAATGGGCAGACAAGCTAGCCTAAACGGGTTCATTCAAAGTGATATCCTTAAGCGGTCTATACACGTTTCAATTCACTTGTGAAATGAGTCTTTCAACTGAATTGAGTATTGCCCACACACTTCATAAACTGAATTGACAGATTTTCATTCAACTGTTAAATTGAATGAAATTATGGACAATTTTAAAAATATACAACGTTCTCTTTGCAAAACCTCTAAAAATATAAATTTTGAGACCTGATCAAAAGACTCGAACACACACAACACATTCGAATTGAAAGACTTGCTAGTCAATTTGAAAAAAATCAAAACAATCGACAACTGCCAAACTAATTAACTGACAAAGCCATACACGCTTTGATTGGGACAACAACCGACTCAGTTGTCAATTGAGTTCAAACGTGTATGGGGTGCTTTACTCTATTCAGAAGACCACAAGTAGAATAGAAAACTGTGCACATGCAAATTGGTTAGGTTAATATAGCCAAGCTTTTGCGGAAAACGAACTAGGCAGCTTATAACATATGACGGGAGCGATATATTGTTCTGCCAGCTATAACGGGCCAGAATGCTAGGGAGAAATGAAAGTCGAGTTCAACTACCCTACAATGAATTTTGTCGTTGTTGAAATGATAGGCAATGAACCAGACTTCCCCCTCCTCTGTAAAAGCCCTACTTTGCATGTCAAGAACGATACTATTCTGGGAAACTATATTATCTTAGCAAGCTATTGGGGTGCAGACTAGATGACCTAATGCGATTTTTTACGGCTGCAAGTTGGATCTAATACTATAATGATTGCACTATGGTGTGAGCGATGATACATTTAACGAATGGTATGATTCTATGATAAATGAGCACTTTCGACTTCCCCCTTCCTCTGTAAAAGCCCTACTTTGCATGTCAAGAACGATACTATTCTGGGAAACTATATTATACCCAATCTTAGCAAGCTATTGGGGTGCAGACTAGATGACCTAATGCGATTTTTTACGGCTGCAAGTTGGATCTAATACTATAATGATTGCACTATGGTGTGAGCGATGATACATTTAACGAATGGTATGATGCTATGATAAATGAGCACTTTCGATTCTACAATACTACAAGGAAGAAAAAAATAAAATGCATCATACTTTATTTTTGTTCATAATTGGAGGAAGAGGAAAAGTCAAAAAACTCCCACGGAATTTTTATTTGTAACAGGGCTGATTATAATATAATCAATAAATAATAATAATGTGATGATATAATCAGCCCGATTACAAATCAAAATTCCGTGGAGGAGTCAAAAACCTCTAATTATGAACAAAAATATATACTTATACTCGTAGATACATATGCTAAAAGAGTTCGTCTAATGGTGACAAAGTCACTGTAACAGTTTTGGCTACAATTCTATCTAATTCCGACTCACGACGCTAGCATTTCCTTCCAAAAGTTGATACTAATTCCCAACTCGAACAATAAACATCTTATTGATATTTCAAGTTAATTTTTTTCTTTGAACTTTCTATGGAATTCACACACCAGACACTTTATTCTTTAAATTGCTCTTATTTTTGTTTAAAATTTATAAATTATACACACACCTACATATGAATACGAGAGCAAAACGAATTGCAAGATGAACAGCTGGATCTAAACCAAAGACTTTGCCTAAACCGATCAACCAATATATTCACTTACAATCGAAAGCAAATGTTTGCAAATTCAAATGCACAATACGAGTATTGTGAATAGGACTATGGTAATGTGTTATAGATTGTTGCTGTAAAACAGCAACTTAACACAAATTTGCAAAATTAGAACTTCATACTATTTTACATATGTAAATATGCATTTTAAAATATGTATATAAATATATATGTATTTTTTAAATACCTTGAATTTAATACGTTTATATTATGTTCGATTTCTTTAATATTCTATTAAAAAAATTTTCACTACACAAAATATGTATAAAAAAGTACAATTGGCCACTCCTGCTTAAACAATGGCTTTTAAATACTACTCGTGATTTTGGTGGTTGCTTAAAGACCTGTTTGGGTTTAATAAATGCTTTGTTTTTCGCTGTAAATGGATAAAGCCATTGTTTAAACAACAACATAAAATACACATTTTATTTTTTTCTATTTAATATTTTTATTAAATAAACAGAATTGTATACCACCGCAAATTGAAAATTGTACCATTTGAATTTATTTATGATTTGATTGCATTCATGTTGCACTTTATTGGAATTGTAGCACGAATTGGTGCATTTTTTCAGACATACATAAAGTATTTATTTTATATAAGAAAAGCTTATTTTTTGTTTAACCTAAAACAATTTTCAATTCTTAGAAGTGGTTTTGAAAATGCTTATTTTTTTTTTGGTACGAGTATGTATGCAATGTGTTTTTATATTTGCATGGGAGCTCCAATAAGGAGAAGACTAATAGTAACCCACTACGAGTATATGCTCAGAAAAAATTTTCGCAAGAAAAAGTTAGTCGGGTTCCGTAGTAGTTTATGCTTCGAAGAATGAGTCAGGAGTAGTTGTGAAGCTTTGACCTCTACGCGAGTGCTCTTGCCCTACAGCCGTATTTTTAACTCATGTATTTTGCACCTTATGAAAATGATGGGGTCTATCGTGTCGTAACCAATTGACATAGACATTTTTCTCAACATAATCCTTTGAGTTATTTATTCTTTACGGTTTAGTTAAATTTTAGTTTTATTAACACATCTTTGAAAACATTCACCAGAAATTCTGCTACTTGTTAATAATATCGGTCAAGTTCATTTAATTATACATACATACATACATATTTAGGTATTGTGTGTATGTATTTACATGTGTATATATGTTTAATTAAATAAAGTGCCAAAATAGTTTCTGCTTCTAAAACAAATTTGCAAATAAAAACAAAACATATCTGAAAAACCAGCCAGCAATCTATTTTTTTTTTAATTTTGCTAAATGATTAAAATATTTAAAATAAATACACACCATAGTAGTATTAATTAGCATAAAATCCAATTAATCTGGTATGTTTTATTCTCAGATCTCTTTGGTGTATTTTACAGGGGTGACAAAATTACTATACTTGCATTTGCACAAATTACGAAATAACACGATTGAGGTTCCCCATATATATATATATATATATATATATATATATATATATATATATATATATATATATATATATATATATATATATATATATATATATATATATATATATATATATATATATATATATATATATATATATATATATATATATATATATATATATATATGCTATATATATATATATATATATATATATATATATATATATATATATATATATATATATATATATATATATATATATATATATATATAGATATATTTCTGCTTTGAGTTTTTGTTTAATCTAAAACTCAGCAGCATTTTTGTAGTTCGACATTGAAATTGTCTTTTAAAATAAATATGCATTTAAAATACGTAAATGTAAATGTGTGGACCATTTTGATGAGCCTAATTCAAATCTATTTTCAGTTTTTCTCTATCATGTAAAGATTTTTTACGGGCCTGGTTAATTTTGCCCATAAATCTGTCGATTGCTCTAATATATTTCGCATTATCTCGAGAACGGAGTCACATTTACGTTATAAAATGTTGTAAAAGTTAAAATGCCATTTATAGCACAGCTTAAAGAATCTTTTAAACGACCTTTTCTAAATATGTATAGTATTTCGAATTTTGCCCAAAAAATCTCTTTTATCTCAAGAAATTTGTTCAAAACTTTTTTTTTGCAAAATTATTTTAGAAATACCACTTATGTCCCAGCTTAAAGTACCATTTAGGCCATTTTTTGTATGTAGTGGAACATGTGAAGTATTCCGTATATATTTGCTATGACCACTTTGCTTTCCAAGAAATTCAGATCAGATATTTTAAATAGCTTTATTTATTAGTATTCTTATTCAGAAATTAGTGGCGAAAATAACTTTTTTCGTTTATTTTTTATTTTTTTATTTTTTTTATTTTAAAAATGCAATAAAAAAAAATCAAAAATTAAACATTTTACATACTTGTATAAAATGTTAGTCACTCACATTCGAATAAATTTGGGTTTGTCTATGTCACTATTGTTCGTTTGCATGAACTTATATATTTGAATTGAATTTTGACAACTCGTTTGCATAGAATAAAGTTAGAAAAAACCCAAATCAATTTTCTTTCGCCCTGAATGCGAGTGAACTTATCCTTTCGACATCGGCGAACTGGCTGTAAGCTTTAATGTGGTGTTTCCTTAACACAAGCAAGCACCTTGTCTGAAATATTTGTGTAGAAAAAACTCAAAGAACAGAGTGCTTTTCATATCAAATTTCTTGACAAGTCGCATGCGTGTGATGTGGAAACATTACATAAATCAAGAGAATTCATTAACAAGTCTTAATTTTATTCATAATTTAAAGCAGTGACCTGGTACACTTTTGCTGCAAAGACGACACTTCTTTCTGCATTACACCTCGACAATTGTAACACTGCTTACTAGATAATGCTAATTTGAAATTTTTAGGAACATGTGTGTTCATTTAGCCAAAGGGTAGCAACAAGAATGTTTTTTGCAGAACAGCATAATCCGCTAATTTGTATGTAATTCTAAATCAGCCATAGATGGAATTGCTTCTGCATATAGCAAATACAGTTCCCACAGGCAACTTCCGTTGTTCACTATTTTCGTATGATTACCTAATCGAAAACTTTGTTCGCAGTTTTTAACAAAATTTCGATTGAATATAAAGCTAACGGCTTATAAAAATTGCTGTAGATACAGTACGAGTTCTATAGAATTCCGTTAAATATGAAGGAGCAACGTTAAATTCCGTTTTATAGCAATATTAGATTCAGCGATATCTACAATATAATGTACTAAATTTTACTAAACGTTTCATGTATACGACGAAATGGGTCATAAATATTTTGACATCATCAGCATATATAATGTTACGTTTTTGCCTTTAAAAACGTTTTACGGATTCTTCAATTGCAAATGAAATAATGGCACTAACACTTTTCCGTACTTAAATAATTCACAACTTTATTTGTACTTAATACCACTGTGTATTAAAACTCTAGATTAGCTTACTGACTTATGACTGTCTTACACAAAGGTTAAAATTAAACTGTGTAAAGACACAGCCGCATATCTGCATGCTATTTATACTTCTTTATCATCTTCTACAATTATCAAGATGGGTGCCGCATTTGCTCAGGGTCGAACAAAAGCGATTAATAATTTGATAGCCGTATTGCTAATAAAGCACTGAACCGAAATTGAAGATTGTGATTGAAATTGAAGATTGTGCTATCAGTCTAAAAAAAGTTTTTTAACCATATATATCGACGATGTAGTACGGCCAAAAAAGGGATATTAGATATGTATCACCGCCTTCACGCTCGGAAAGTTTATTTTGCAAAGTTTTGAGTTTGGGCGTGACAAGAGAAAAAAGAGTGGCTCTCTTACACTCTTTATTTTCCATTATCACCTCCAAACTCAAGACTTTGCAAAGTAAACTTTCTGTGTGTGAAAGCAGTGTTTGAATAAACCACAAATTTAATCAGTATTTTTGACTTTTACGATTTTAAAAGTAGTAAAAAACTGTCACATACCGTAGCGAGCACACCGTGTAGACGTTAATACAACTTGACCCTATTCTTTTAATTCGTAACGATTCTAGTTGCAAGATAATAACAAATTTGAAATTATTGGCTATGAATTTCTCATATAGCGCTTTAACATGCAAATTTATTCCCTTCAGGCTTATTACATTAAAAAGCTGCGCTTATCATCCCTGTTATTTATTGAATCAAGAGACGAGACAAGCGTAGCACACAATTTTGATTTATAAATGTTGGGTTTTTAATGAGGGTAATCCAGTGTTAACTATTTCCTTGCCAACATTTTCTAAAAATTTTCGAAGAAATATATACGTATATGCATAGTTATTTACATATGTATGTACATATGTGTTTATATTGTATATAGAAACTAAATGTTAAAGAAACAATGCAAAAATTTGAACGATACGTGAATCATTTTTATGTCAGACATTTTTAACGCTTTCAAGAAACTCAATGAAAGTGAGTGGCTTCTTTTTCAAAAATTGTAAATAAAAAATTGTCATATATAATAAATAAACTTGTCTGTTGAATTTTTAGTCATCTTTGAAATTTACTGTTACGTAAGAAGACATTTCTTAATTACAATGTCTGATGAGCGCTGCCATAAATACTTCATTTACTTTAACGAAAGACGTGACATGATTTAAGTATCCGGCCTGAGTTTTGTTTAATCATAAAGTATTATGGAAATATAGAACTTCGACGTTTGTGCGATTTTGATAAAATTTATAGCCTGTTTCACTATCACGCATGTTAACATGCGCATGCACTCTGGCAAAGAATAAAAAATGATTTGTGGTTCGATATCATTCTTTTTAATATTTATATTATTTGATATTGTTTATGTTAATTAATTCTTATTTTGGCAGCTAAAGATCTTTAACAATATGTTAGCGAAATATTGAAAATAAATACTGTTGAAGTTTCTTATAAAATCGTGATTGTCAATATGGTTTTCGTAAAGGTCGCTCTATTGGCGATCTTTAGGCATATCTCTCGAAGCAATAGTGTCATTGAATTCATCACTACGGCGAAAGTAAGGTGGTGCCTCTGGATATTTCCAAAGCGTTTGACAGAGTGTGGCATGTTGCACTACTGGCAGAACTTACCGCTTTTGGTGTCAGTGATGAGTTTTATCGGTTTAAATCGAGAAAGCTCTATACGAATTGTTGTAGATGGGGTCTTATCAAATAAGTTCAAGATAAATTCGCAAGAACGCAAGGCTCCGTTCTTTCTCTTACCCTATTTCTTATTTTCCTCAACGACCTTCTATATCAAACTTCCCAACCCCATCCACTCTTTCGAGGATGACAGCAGCATTTGTCATTCGTAATCTTTCAGTTATAGTCCCAGCCCATCCGAGATTGTTGCCAAGAGGCAAAATATGAATGACTTACTGAATATTGATCTTCTATTAATCTCCGAATGGGGCCGTAAAACAGGGTCACCTTTAACGCCTGTAAGACCCAGTGTTGTTTATTAACACACAAACTAACGACCGCAAATGCTGTTTCATTTGTACTAATGGATGGTAAAGGGTGTTTTTTTAAGCTAGATAGAACTTTAAATTGTAAAAAGTAACACAAAAAATTAAATTTTGATGAAACATTTTTTTTATTTGTTTTAGTATACTCTGACAAATCATTGAATTGAAGCCACGAGACCATTGTATGCGTCGTTCTTTCGCCGATTGGGCTCTAGAGCAGTTGGCAACTGACCCGTTGTTTTATCGCAAAATTGTGTTCAGCGATGAGGCGCATTTTTGGCTTAACGGGTTTGTTAATAAGCAAAATTGCCGCATATGGAGTGAGACCAATCCACAAGAGACCCTACAGACTCCATTACATCCAGAAAAATGCACTGTTTGGTGCGGTTTTCATGCTGGTGGCATCATCGGACCTTATTTCTTCAAAAATGAGGCCGGAGCTCGCGTTACGGTCAATGGAGAGCGTTACCGCACCATGATCAATGATTTTTTGTTTGAAAATATGGATGACATTGATCCGGAGGAGATGTGGTTTCAACAGGATGGCGCTACGTGCCATACGGCGAACGCAACCATCGACTTACTGAAATCAAAATTTGGCGATAAGTTGATTTCGAGAAATGGACCTGTCAATTGGCCTCCAAGGTCGTGCGATTTGACACCTCTCGATTATTTCCTGTGGGGCTACGTGAAGTCACTGGTTTATGCTGATAAACCAGCAACAATTGACGCCTTGGAGGCCAGCATTGTTCGTGTTGTTCGTGACATACGGCCAGCAGTGCTCGAAAAAGTGGCCCAAAATTGGACGTCCAGAATGCGCTTCGTCAAGAACAGCCGCGGTGCCCATATGCCCGAAATCATTTTCAAATGTTAATGTCACGTATTGATCTTTCGAATAAAAAAAAATTTTGATTACAATTTAATTTTTTGTGTTATTTTTTACAATTTCAAGTTCTATCGGGCTTAAAAAAACACCCTATATAAATATTGAGGAATCGGGGGCTCTTGATGTTCTTGGAATGAAAATATAGTGTGACGTTCGCTGGAATGATCATATTTTTCATGTCTATAAAGAAGCATTCAAGTGCCAACTGGTTCATTCGCACTCTAGGCGAAAGAAAATTGATTTGGGGTTTTTCTAGCTTTCTTTCGCATGCTTTTCGATTCGATAACTCAGTACTTCATTCAGACTGAGCTAACACATTTAACGCAATAAAATTCATTGATTCTTATGGAATCGTTTTTTAACGAATAGTGAACACTATGGCTTTCTTACTTGTGAGTGTTCAATGGTAAAAAATTCATCGTTGCGGAATTTGCGGACAAATAGAATGGGTTTGTTTTTTTCACCAAATAGTAAAATTTCTCTAAAAATACACTTTCGTATTTACAATGATCGTTTTTCGTTTCATAATACATTGCGTTATACTGCTAAGGGGTTTAACGTCTATCTGACAATGTTGTTAGAAAATTTCTAGCTATCGTGTAGTTTTTTTAATACACTTTTTGTCTTCGTTTGTGAAAACTATGTCAGACAAAAATTAATTAATTAGAAATAATATTGTCAGACACGTGACAATCGCACTCGCCTTAATTAAAGTGTGGTAGTGCATCTTGGTGCATGTCGTTCTATTTCTGTTTTCCATAACCACATGAATTCAAAATTTTTTTATATTTTTGTTACATAGCAAATCAGAATACCGTGTAAACTAGGAATTTATTCCCTGCTAAGATTGTCAGATAATGTCTTACAATGGAATTGCCAATTTTTCTGACAATTGTCTAAAAACTGTCGAATGTGTATTGTTATGACTGTCACTGTCATGCAACTGCCAGCACATTGTTAAATCAAACAATATTGTCAGATCTGAAGTAAATTCGTCGGCTTAGTTTGCATAAAGTAATTTTTATAGTAATAGTTTAAAATCTATTAGCTGCTCTCAAGAAACTGAAAAGCAGGAGATAATCAATAAAACTACAATTCCCACAATAATTAATCAGAAGCTAACCTTAAGACTATTTATTTAAACTTAACAACAAAATTAATTAATTTTAATAATAAAAATCCAAAAAACATTGAAATTATTCATCAAAATAAATTAAATTGCCGTCAATACTCGTAATGATCATCGATCAGAAAACTCCAGGAGTTTAGTAAATACACTTTTTGAAAATCTTGAAAAATGATCGATGATATGACTTTGTAATATTGTATAATTCAGTTTGAATAAAACAAATAAAGGTTTTTGTTTTCGTAACGTTATTGAGATGAATCTACAACATTTTTTATGTTTTTCCTTAAAATCTCCACTCATACATATCCATAGTGCAAGTATAATAAATTGCCGATTTTAGTGTCTAAGGTCGGCCAATTATATCAAATCCGCGTTAAAAGTCTGTGAATAATTGATAAGCATCATCAAATTTAAAATAAAATTGTGTTGAATAAGAAAAAATATCATAAAATCATACAAACACAAAATTTTATTGACCCACCAAATCCGCTTGAATTTTCAAGATTTATCGCAATTGGCAGCAATTCGCCAAGAAAAAAAAAATATCATAAACTCAAAATTAGTTTCTTTCTTAAACATATTGTACATAAATAAATAGACATCCATCCTCTTTATGTTAAATAAAATTAATTGTTATGTCTAAAATTTCAAATATTTTAATTACTAAATGTATTCGTTGATTTATGACTTTAAGATGCGTATCTGTATTTTATTTATGACTTCTGTCTTAAAACCTGTGCAGTATTTGAATAGAAATTTTATGGGCTAATCGCCATTAAAACGGCTAAAATGTTTTAATTTCGAACTGATGAAAGAAGTTCTATTAAATTTTATTGATTAGGATTGGTTAACCTTCCTTTGACTTAATAAAAAAAATAATGTATATATTTTAATTACGTAATACAAGAGCTCTTTTATAACTCTGCGAATATTTGGACCTTATTTTATTTTTCAACATAATCTACTTTTATATCAATACATTTAGTTCAGAGGCCAAATTCCGCAACGGTGAATTTTGAATGCTGAACAATTTCAAAATTCACTTTTGAAATTATGAATTCATTTGACAGTTACAGCGTAATAAAATTCGTTGACTCTTGCGAAATGAAATTGATAAGTTTTATTTTGAGTGTTCACTGGTAAAAAATTCATCATTGCGGAATCTTGCTCCAGGAAAGAGGAATTTTTTACCGATGAACAATCAAAGTAAAATTCACAGACAGACTAGTGTTCACTTTTAAAAAACGATTTCGCAAAGAATTTACACACATAATTCACTCATAGAAAACCTGTCATAACTGTGATGTATTTATACATCGATGCAATGCTAAATGTCATCATTTTTGACCCCATGACAATTTTTATTGCTGTGATGTCTACCATTACATCAGTTGTTCTAATTATCAGCAGTGGCAATTATGATAATTATTTCATCAATGAAATGTCATACTGACACCATGGGGATGCTTTATCGGAAAACCTTTGATGTAAGTATGTAATCAATGCAAGGAAACTCCAATACCGAAAAAATTATTAAATGAAGTCAATGTAATGACAAAATATCATCAATAGAATGCTGCACTAACATCAGATCAACTATAACTCGGATTCAATCTCATTGATATGCTAGCTCATTAACATTAGAAAAATGGCACGTGAAGTAAATTTGATGACGACATATCATCAATACTATGGTACGCTATCGTTAACATTAAACTCCGGTTCAATTTAACGCTTTCAAAAATATGTTCAAACACGTAACTTTATATTCTACCATCTTCAAGAAATCAATGAGAATTAAAAATGTTCTAATAATACTTTTCATGACTTCCTGCCACCAATACAAGGTCTGTGTGGCGCATTATCATATTTTAATTGTGTGTATGGTTTGTATAAGGAAATATTCTCTTTCTTTGCGTGGTAGTTCTTCTTTTCTTCGCTGTCATTATATTTATGTAACTAATGTCGCATATGATGACTAAATGTCATTAATATGATGCATTTTTTCTACTTTTTCAAAAATTAATTTTAGTAAATTTAAAAATAATAATTTTAACAGCCTAATTCCTATTCAACAATAAATAGAAAATATTATAACACTATTTAGGCTTTTTTATAATCAATTTTGACTAATTAGATGTATTATAACTATTAAAATATGTATCATTGAAATGATGTCACCATAGTTGTAGCATTGATGATACTTAATATATGACAAAATTGTCTGATGACTTCTGTTGTTGAGATTGATGTCAGTTTTCATTATACTGATGACTATTTACATACTATTGATGTCACAATTCTGATGACCCGCCGTCATCAATATGAAGATGCTTTTTTCTGTGAGTGTAGACATACGAGTAATCTCGTGTGAGTCCTGAATATGTATTATCAACGAAAATTTCTTCGAAAAACTCGAATCTCTTGTAATTATCTTTTTTGTTTACACATGCGAGTGACAGTTAATTTTAAATTTGTCGTCAGCACGTGAACTTCAAAAATATTTTCTTTCTATTTTAATTTATCTTCTCTTTAAATATTCGTATTATTTGATCTTGTTTACTGACATTGTTTTCTGCTAAATTTTCCAGCTAAAGATCGTATTATTTGATCTTGTTTACTGACATTGTTTTCTGCTAAATTTTCCAGCTAAAGATCTTGATCGATTTTTGTTTTTTATAAAAAAGGTTTAACGATATTTTATTTTCGATATTTCGATAACAATTTGTTATCATCATCAGGAAAATTAAAATGTTGTAAAATATTATTTGCTTTTTAAAATAACGTCTTTAATGCTTATAGGAACATAATTAGTTCATTTTTGTACCTCAATTAGCTGCCAAATATCTTAATGACATTTGGTTCCAACATGCCACACGCAGTACAATTAATTTACTTAATTAATACTTTTGATGAAAAAATAATTTCACGTAATAATTCCAATTAGTTGACCACCAAGATTGTGTGTTATTTATTGGCTGTTGCGTAATGCAAGATAATTGTGATTGGAAACTGCAAATATGAGAAACATAATCTATTTAAAGCAAAGTAATGTCAATTCGTCTTCTGAAAACAGGCCGCTATCAACTGTCACAGTGCCGTTTCTCTATTGGACCGGTATACACCTAAAAATAATCAGGCTTAATAAGTTCCTTTAATTGCATTTAAGAAGTATTCTTAGATTTGAGTGTATACTCGTACCACTGGCAAACTTTGTCCCCAAATTGACATCATTTTATTTTAAATATACTTAAATATCAGCAAAGTTTTCCTTTTCTAACTTTAAGAAATAATAACGCCGCTGTAATGATTAATGTTTTAAAAATTGCACCTAATTAACCCGCCATAGTGGTCATGTCAATCTCAAAACAAATAACAAATATTCATCTCCTTTCATGTTTCATGCTAGATGAGCTGCTTGCTAACAAATGTTTTATCTTTTTGTTGCCTTTTTTAACTTTAGACTCTGAACAAATAAGACATCAACTTTAAACTGCAAACAAAACATGTGTTATTTTGCTTTTTTTCTTTTCTTGATTTTGAAATTTAAAAAGAACATAAATTTCATTAATTTTTTTTAACATTTGAGAAAACATTGAGAAAAATATAAACATACATAATTGGTTTTTAATTACCTTTAACAAATGGCAAACAATTTATTTGAAAAGAAAACAAAGTACAAATATTCATTGTTGTACGAGTATAAACGAGGGCAGCATGAAATGTATTCATTAATATCAACTATGACCAAAGTATTCACGCGCAGAACAATTCAATACATTTTTAATTTATGTAAAAATTATTGATCGCGTTATCGAGAGTGATAAAACTATTCTATATTTTGATAAATAATTTCATTTTCATTTCAACGTTTTGAAGAGTGATATTGAAAACCTGATTTTTTTTTTTTTGTAAGTAAACATTTATACGGCGATTTAAAACTATGCCTTTTTTGCATTATCTTTTAAAGTTGTTACATGTCACATTTCTACGATGATTTTTAAGACATGCCTTTTTAACACATTTATATTAGATTCACTTGCACGTTTGTTTGCATGTTTGCAACATCCATGCCATATGAGTGAGTAATACATATGTAGGTATATAAAACTATATACAGTGTTGCTGCTTTAGAGCGAGAATCAGAGTTGTCGTATAGCTTCCGGAGAAGTGGAGGGATTCTGGGGATTCATGAAGCCGATTTTGGGAATGCCCAAAAAATATTCGGAGCCACATCGCTAATCGGTTTGAACTATAAACGAAGTTGCGAAAACTGAAATTATCGTGTTGCTTCTGCGGAAGTGAAGGAGTTTTAACGTTTCCTGAAGCTGACTTTGGGAATTGCCAAAAAAAAAAAAAAACTCGGAACCGCTTCGCTAACCGAATTGGAACTGGTTTTTCATATTCGGTGCGTAACATCGGTGTCTTCAGTTTTTGGAAGAGGAAGACGTCAGCGGGGGCCAATTCCGGTGAATACGGCGGTTGAGGCATGATAACAGTTTGTGTTTTGCCAAAAAACCACGCACAAGCATCGATGTGTGAACCATGGAACGTGTATCTGAACTATTAACGGCCATTTGGTTTAAAGCGAAAATTAAAGTTGCCATATTGTTTCCGATAGTGAAAAAGATTTACATCATCATGTGCCTTTACGGCCTTATCTAATGATGGACCAATTCCATTCATTCACGATTCACCAGCACTCCCGTGAGGCTTACTAGGTTCACATAGGCAGCAATGTTAGCCATATGTTTGTAGCCATATGAGCAAGTTATTGTTGAAGAGTTTGAGCCTTCTAATCCCTGCTGTATGCAATTTCCTAGCAATCAATGGAAGACAAGGCTTAATGAGTTGGTAGGCCGAAATCCATTAGCAGCATCAGCCCTTAAACCAACTCACCCGTCAACCATCACCACTGGTTCCTTACAAAAGAATTATTTTTATTTTTAATTATCACAATAATTGCCGCGATCAATAACTCTTGATCAAAGAAGACAGGAAAAAATAATTGAATGCACTAAGCCGGAGGACAGCCAACTGTTTCGCAGTCGCTACACTGTTCATCAGCACCCACTTGGATTCGAACTCTGTATCGTGTTAATATGAACACACTGTTCAAAACGAAGTTTTGTGTTCTGAGAATTTTCGAAAAAAAATAGTCCAATTACCACATGCGTGAATAAGGCACACTAAACAATCTCCGGCAATGCAATGGATAGTTTAATCAAGGGTTCTTGGAAACCAGTATCGGCAGTTTGGCTTTGTTGACGTGACCGTTTAAGTGAAAATTAGTCTCGTCGCACCAAAAAAAAAAAGGAATTTGCAGTGCGAAATCGCTCCAACAAAAATATATTTGCAGCAAACGCGCGATGCTCACCCAAACAGTGCAGCATCGTGACTGACTAATCCTCACAGTCGATAATTCCAAGGGCGCCACCGCTCGACCGCACCGCTTATTACTTTTTGAAATAATCGTATTTACAATTTTAAATTTGCCACCAGACACCCTGTATAAACCTGTTTATGTACGTATCTACATTTGTGTGAAAATTATTATTTTATATAAAATATAATGCAATGTAGGAGTGTAAACACCTGCCTTCTGTTTTAAGTAATTCTTCGAAGGCCTTCGTACATATTTTTTAAATGATCTAATTTAACATATAACAAAATGAAATGTTAAAAGCAAAACGTTTAACAATATTGATTGAATTTTTATTGTTATGTTTTTACAGTTCAAAGTCGTTATTTATTGTTAAGATTTCTTTTATTCTACTTTCAAGTCTTCATTCATTCGCCTCATATTCAAGTTCAACTTCTTTGTATAAAAACTTTATTAATAATTATGAACATAAATATGTATCTAAATTTAGTTATTAACATTTTTTCTGTTAACTCTAGAATTTGCAATTTAATAGGATTTTAAACTAATTTTCTATTTAGTTGTTCTTAAAAAAAAAAACTTGTAGCATTTTTCAATCAAAGAATCTGTGCCTAGTTCAAGGTATATTTTAATTATTCATTTTTAATTAAGTGCTATGAAAGATCAAATTCAGTTGTTGTATACAATTAGCTTTTAAGGCAACAGAAGTCAAAGATGTTTGCTTACATAACGAAGCGTGTTTTAGTTTCATGTCATATTTATTTAAGTTAAGACTTATAAGTTTTGACATGGCTAGAGGTATTTTAGTTTCAGTTTAAAGACTCTTCTTGCATAAATTTCATTAAAAAAAGTTGCTAGCAGCATTGTGTTGTTTTTATATTCATGAGAGGTGATTTTATAGAGGTTCACAACACGGGATTTTTGCGACCTCCGAAAAAATTAACGTGTGTATGATATCAACTTTACAACCCGTCTACATTATACATGAGAGGCTGTTAAGACATCCTGTTAAAACATACTTTTGAAAGTCAGATTTTTACATGGTGCAGTATAAGTGTCATGATTTTTTATTATTTTAAGTCCTTCAACAAAAGCACATCACTTTTTATGCCCTTATTCACAGTTTGTGAAAAAAAAAAACAAAAACTATTTTTATTGCAAAATTTACAAGCTAAAATAAGGATTTGAACATTGTATTTGACATCAAATTTGCTTCCACTGTTAAGTCGTTAACAGAGCTCTGTTAATTGAAAAATGTGCCTTTGCTGAGAACGAGTGGTTTTAGCCTGAGAACTTAAATATGCATTTATCTTCTACAAAATTGCAACAATTGTTACTAGAAAGCGTTGGCTTACCTTATAACGACTTCTGCAGAAGTTGCCAAGACGAAGACGAGGAGGAGAAGTTGTTCATATGACCGCAATCATATGACAAGAATTGCTACCTGTGTGAGCCTAGCAAGCCACACGGGGGCGGTGGTGAATCGTGAAAAATTCACTCCGTGGAATTGGTCCACCATCAGGTTTGGCCGTCAAGGCAGGTACTGATGTAAATCATTTTCACAGTTCTCTTTCGTTTTCAATAAAAGGGCGGGTTTAAAAGTGGCATTATAAATGTTGAAAGGGTTTATGCATTAATTTTTTTGAATAAAGGCATAAATGTTTTAACCTCCTCGGAATATGTCTAGCATTGGAGCACCACTGCCTAAGATATCTAGGGGAACGTAGCTTTAACAGCCTATTATGTCTGGCCTCGATCAATCTGACCGCGCTAGCTTCATTCAGAAGGGGCAGCAAATGGCTAGTATACCTATATCCATCTAGGTTCTATTTCACTTCTACTTTTCACCTTTTTTTATTTTTTCCCGCAAACACAAAAGAATCTCCGCTGGATTTCAGGGAATACAGCGGCCTGCCTACCTAAACTAACCTGTGGCTGTGTTCTGTAACTTTGGCGAGAAGTTCTCGCGTCGAAAACTTGTGAAACAAATTATTCCATCGTTTCTCGAAAAGTAAGGAAAAACTGCGTCTGTAACTCATGTCGAAATCTATTCAAAGCGATTACTTCGTTACGTTAGAAATGTCTGAAAATATAAAACGATGCCGACATGCAATTTTAAAAATGAAAGCGCCAGCCACAATTAGTACCGCCGCCGACCAAAAATTACTAAAGTTAAGAAATTTTGTTCGACGGCGTCATATTATAAATGCCGGCTGTTCTAGAAAATGTATGGTATGGGTCTAACGTTTACATTTTATTCACAAATACATATATACATACTTATGTACAAAATTTTGTAAAATTAAAAAGCCATTGCAATTTGTGAATTCTAAAAAAAAAAAAACAAAAAAAAAAAAAACAAAAAAAAAAAAAAAAAAAAAAAAAAAAAAAACATTATAAAAGTATTACAATATACTTTGTTGGGTCGGAAATTTAAATCGTAGAAATTACAAACTTATATAAGTATTCCCTTAAAACTTGTTGTGTGAAGGATATAAAAATTAATTAAAAAGTTAAAATAAAAAAAAACAATCATTTATACCAGTAAAAAATTATAAATAACTTGTTTTCTATGTTTCCCAGCTATCTATATGTCGACATTTCATAGGAACTACCCTAATCATCAGTAGACTTTGGATATTTTTGAAAGATATTCTCAAACATTCAACTTTATATCCCAACAATTTAAATAAATTGCTGAGAATTTAAAAAGAAAAATGATCTAATAATATCCGTCAAAACACAAAAAACAAGCTTTTTCTATTTATAAACGTCTCTAACATTTCTTTATAATTTATAACAAGCTATTTATAATTTTTAGAAGCTTAAATAGCGAATAAAAAACTTAATTGTATGAAAAAACAATCATTCTAATCTCTGTAAACAAATATATTAATCAATATTATTATTTATTTAATGATGATTATTGTTATTTGAAATACTATCTCACAGCCGTTTTATTTGCGAGAAATAATAACAGTTGAAAGCGGGAAATTTTTCGCAAAAGTTTTACAGACACAGTTTTTCTGTAAAATGGCGAGTAATTTCCTTACGTGACAGCTATTACTCACCAAAAAAAAAAGAGTTATAGAACACAGCCACTGTGTAGCTGGCTGCAGGGCTACATTTGTAGTCGTGTGTTCTTGTAGCCTGCTGTAATGAATGTGTTTAAAGCATAGGTTGAATAAAATTGCACTGTACTATTGTTTTTCGTTTTCAATAAAAGGGCGGTGTTAACGGCAGTAGTTCGTGATGGCTTCCGCGGATTAATAACATACGTTAGGTTTATTGAAATACAATTATCTCTTTATTGTCAGCTTTTGACGCAACGATATGTTTTAATTCCTTAAATTTTAGAAGATAATTTTAGATTTTAATAATAAATTCAGTTTACAAATTCACTTACTTTTTGGTTAAAACCATCAAATAATTAATATAAATTTTTACACGTTATGTGTGCAACTACTACACGCTATTCTAAATTAGTTTCTTCTTTTAACTTTGCAATGGAAAGATACAGTAAAATACGGTAAATTTAAGTACATAGAATGATATCAATGTATTTCGTATGTATATAAGACCCTTAGAAAACTGGCAGAGCTGCATTTTTTCGTATGAAAGTACAGTGGCGGTTACACCCCCCGGCAGTATGACAAGAAGCTTTCGAAGTCATACTCTTACTTCGACGTAACGTCGAGTACCGCCAATTTAGCCGCTGGTCGTATAACTAGTCCACTTGATGTAAGCACCTTTGCCTTCCGCACTTGCCCGTCATTTGCCACAGTTGTTTCTATGATTTTACCTCTCGGCCACACGTTTCTAGGACTTGACGGATCAACCACCACAACTAAATCGCCAACTTCCAACGGCTTGGTCTTTTCGTACCATTTTGATCTTAATGTGAGACATGGTAGGTACTCTTTGACCCATTTATGCCAAAAGCGATCAGCATATTGTTGAGACCTCCGCCAGCTATATTTAAGTGCCATACCACTGTCATCGTATGTTGCCAAGGGTTTCATACCATTAGATGAGTACACCAGTAAATGGTTTGGCGTTAACGCCTCACAGCTTTCATGTTCAATTGGCACATATACTAAAGGACGTGAGTTAATAATATTTTCCACTTCGGCTAACATACCACGCAGCAGCTCTTCAGTTGGTGTTCGAGTAGGTGTAATATTGTACAAAACGGTTTTGATAGATCTCACAAGTCTTTCCCAGGCACCACCCATATGGGGGCATGAAGGAGGAATGAAATTCCACTTGGTGTACGTAGTCGTAAAAGCGCGAATTAGTTCGTTTTTGTTAACCTCTTTTACGGACTCTCGAATTTCTCTTTCAGTACTGGTAAAATTTGTGCCGTTGTCGCTAAAAAACTCTCTAGGCGTCCCGCGGCGACATATAAAATTTCTGATTGCTATTATACACGAGGAAGTATTTAGAGTATTTACAATTTCTATGTGGACTGCTCTAACTGTAAGGCATGTAAAGAGAGCGCCATACCTCTTTTCTATTCGTCTCCCAACCGTCACCATCATAGGTCCAAAATAGTCTACACCTGTGTACGTAAATGGTGGGCTAAATGCTGCTAGCCGAGCTTGCGGTAGCTTTGCCATTTGAGGGTGTTTTGGAGTGGCTTTTTTAACCTTACACATTTGACACTGTTTTATAACGCTTCTTAGTACGGTTCTTAGTCGGGGTACATAAAATAGTTGCCTTATTTCATTAACAACGGTTTCGTGATTGAGGTGTTTATACCTGTTGTGAAAATCCATAATTATAAGATGAGTTATGCGGCTGTTTTTAGGTAGAATTATTGGAAATTTCGTTTCTTCAGGAACATTAGCCTTATCTATTCGCCCTTCTACACGAAGAATTTGATTTTCATCTAGCTTTGGCGTTACTCTGTACAATGGGCTTGTTTTATTCAAAGATTTATTTGCCTTCAAAGCTATAACTTCTTCGGAGTAAAACTCTATTTGCGCGAGGCGAAACAATAAATGTTCTGCCCTGATTAAATCCATAGACGTTAGTTCTTTGTTCACTTTAGAAGCTTTTTTGATGATGTCGCCAAAATGAAACACATATGCGGTAGCCCTTAAAAGCCTATTCCAGTTAGAAAACCGATTTGGGTCGATTATTATTTTGTTAACAGCGTGGACGTGTACATACTCAATTATTTCAGTTGTATTACATTCAGGTACGGTTTCATAACTTGGCCATTCGCTTACAGGCGTTAAAAGAAATGCTGGTCCTTTAAACCAGCGGCTAGTTGTTGAGATATCTGGTTTTTTAGCCCATTTTGTCGCCTCGTCGGCAACGTTTTGCTTCCCAGGTATCCAGTGCCATTCGTGTAAATCGGTTGTGTCTAGAATTTCGCTAATGCGTAACGATACGAATTGGTGATACTTTTTGTTATTATGTATCAGCCAACTAATCACTGTTTTCGAATCGGACCAAAAATACCTTTTATTTATTGAAATTGAATGATTTTTGACTATGCAATTTGCAAATCGAGAACCAATAAGTGCGGCCATGAGCTCTAAACGGGGTATAGAAGTAATTCTTAATGGCGCTACGCGGGTTTTAGAACCAACCAGAGAACAGACGATGTCTTCATTTCGAACTATGCGGAGATATGCTACTGCTGCATATCCATTTTCACTTGCGTCCACGAATGTGTGTAGCTCAACACTAGCATTGTTATAGTCGGCAATAAATTTCAAGTAGCAACGCTCGATGCTAACATTTTCTAATTCGGGGAGATATCTCAACCATTTGTTCCATTTATCTAATTGCTCGGCCATAATGGGCTCGTCCCAGCTGACTCCGCTTCTCCATATTTCTTGTAGTGTAATTTTAAGAAACATAATGAAATTACCAACTAATCCCAGAGGATCATATACTGTCATTAGAATTTTGAGAATTTGACGTTTGGTTGGATGTTTATTAAGTCGAATAATGTCGTTATTTAGTATGTGGGGTGAAATTTTAAATCGGATTGTGTCATCCGTTGGATTCCAGAAAACCCCTAAAACCTTTTCTGTTTCTTTGTCAGAGCCCATACCTATTTGTTTTTCATATGCCTTTTGAGGCTTTTCTAAATGTTGTACCACCTCAATTTTATTTGAGAGCCAGTTTCTAAGGTTGAACCCAGCTTGGCTTTGTATATACTTAACCTTTGTTGCAATATTTATGGCCTGTTCAACAGTATCTGTAGAGTACAAAAAATCGTCTACGTAATGATTATTTTTGACTGCAGCTGCTGCTTGTGGAAACTGGGTATCATACAAAGAAGCATTTTTATTTTTTATATACTGGGATATAGAGGGCGCACACGAAGCGCCAAATATCATGACATTCATAATATAAATATCCGGCTCTTTACTAGCATCACAATCACGCCACAAGAAACGTTGAACGTGTCGATCTTCTTCGCGCATATACACTTGATGAAACATTTCTTCAATATCAGCGGATAAAGCTACCACCCTTTCCCTAAATTGAAAAAGTATCGCTTGTAAGGAGGCTAAAAGATCGGGCCCTTTATGAAGCATGGCGTTTAATGATACCCCATTAAATTTTGCAGCAGCGTCCCACACAATTCTGCATTTACCTGGCTTATTTTTATTATAAACCGGAAATGTCGGAAGATACCATATTCTTTTAGCTTCCGCCCTTCCATCAATTTTTAGGATGTAACCCTTTTTTAAATAATTTTGAATAGTATTAGCATAAACTTTAAAAAGGTCTCTGTTTTTAAGTAATTGCTTTTCAAGGCAAGCAAGTCTATTTCTTGCCATTTCGTAATTATTAGGGAGTTTAAATTCTTCGTTTAACCATAACAAACACGTCTCATAATGACCATCTTCCCTATGTATTGTATACTTGTTCAACAGCTGTAAAGATTTTTCATCGTCTTTATTTACTTTTAGATTTTCATAATTAATACCTAAACTTTCAATATTAAAGAAATGTTTTATAACTTGATGAATTTTGTTATCCGTTTGGGTACATTCACATATATGCATATTGTATTGAGCAGATTGATTACTAATACACGGCCCGAAAATTGTCCAGCCTATAGCTGTTTTAAGGGCAATTGGTTCATTTCTGCCTCCTTCTTTTATTTTATTTGAAACTGCAATGCTGACATTATTAAGCCCAATAAGAATCTTTGGTGTTGCATCAGAATAACTTTGGATTGGCAAACCTCTCAAATGATTAAATTTTGTGCAAAGAAATTTGTAATCTAGTGCTTGTTTGGGCAGCAAAAGCTCTTTAACTGTGCGAACATCTACAGCAAACTGTTTGCTATTACTACCAGATACCATTAATGTTAAACGCTGAGAATTATTTTCAATTCGCTCTACATTTGCAGTCCATTTTAAGCAGAGTTGTTCTCTTTCTCCCTGTATGTCTAATTGGTTTGCAATTTCTTCGTCAATTAAACTTAATGATGATCCGTCATCTAAGAACGCGTATGTTGAGATATCTTTGTTGTTTTTCCCATGAATTGTTATTGGGATAATCTTAAAGAGAACATTTTGCTTCTCAATATTATGCGTATTTAAACTTGACATGTTATTGCCGCTCTTGATTTCCTCGCTGAAATGTGAAATTGTCTCTTTAAAAGAGTTGGCTGGTTTGTTAATGTTATCTTCGTATTTATGTAGGAGATAGTGATGTTTAAATTGACAGCCTTCTACATTACAGTTTTTTTCTTTGCTGTAACAAACACCAGAATGCTTTCTTAAGCAGTGCTTGCACAACCCAAATTTATTTACTATATTCCATTTTTCTTTGCGATCAACAGACAAAAATTTTTTACAGTCGACAATAGTCTTACAGCCACTGCTACACACAAAACAATTTTTCTTATTTGATTCTGCATGGGTATTGCAGAAAACATTTTTTTGTTTTCGGTTATTAACAGAGTCAGCTGTAAAGGTGTTTTCAACATTTACAGTACTTGCTGACAATCCGATATCGAATATCCAGTTGGAGAATTCAACCAAAGTGGCTTTTTTATTGTTTTGTTGCAAGTGAAGTTTATTAGACCCCCATATTATTTGATAATACGGTGGCAATTTGGAAAGAAGCTCTTGAAGCAGTGAAGAATTGTGTAATTCATCTGTGAGGCCACATGCTTCGATCGTAGACTGCAGCCCTTTCACCTGAACAGCAAAGTTTGTTATTGTTTCCATTCTCTTTGGATTTATTTGCGGTAACGCTTTTATTTTGTTTTTTAGAGAAATCAGAATTTTTTCTGGCTGACCATATAAAATTTTCAAGGTGGAAATTGCATGGGGTACACAAGAGGGATGTACTAAAATTCTTTTCACAGCCTCTAGAGCTTCTCCGCGCAGAGCCCGTTGAAGCCGTATTAAGTTTTCAGCATTCGTCAGACCGCAGACAGATGTAGACCACTCATATGTTGAGTTAAAAAGTGGCCATTCCTCTGGAGAGCCAGAGAAGTTGGGCAAATCTTTGGGAACGGTCTGACGAGCATGCAGTTGATCATCTCTAAGTCTATGTCTTGAAGCTAATTGCTGATCTGGTGGAGGCTGAGCTGTTTGTGTCTGTCTTGCATTGACGAATGATTGGGACGGCGCCGCTGTACTGATGTTTTGTGCATAACCAACATGTGTTTGCTCGTTGTTTTGATTAACTGTAGAGTGAAGTGAAACGTTGGGATAAATATAATGAAATGGTTGAAACGTTGTGTTGTTTGACTCGAGATTGTGATTTAAAGATGTGGTAAGCGCGGATGTTGTCATAACAGGCACATTATTTGTTGTCGATGGTACATATGATGTTATTGAATTGATTGGTGCTATATTTGGCAGTGTGTTAATAATGTGTGATGCTTCAGTTGTTTGATTAACATCAACAGAAGGTTCCACATCTTCTACCTCCTCTTCAATCTCTTGCAAAATCTGATATTTTTTATGCAAATACTCTTGATCCCTTTTCTTGGATAGTTCGCGCTCTTCTTCTAATCTTTTTAGTTCTAGGGCCTTTCTTCTACTTAACGAGTCTTGCGATGATGTTGTAGAATGTGTGCTCGCGTTTGAACGTACACGACTAAAACAAATAGGGTCACATGACTGACACAGCCATGGTTCTTGGGGACATGAAACCTTGGCACAATTTAGATGGTACGGTTTTTGGCATGTGTTGCAGTTTATTATAGTGCCGATAAGTGGTTCATGGCAAAGTTGGCATATAATTGACGCATTTTGTATTGAAGGGGCAGATATAGTGTGTGGTTGATCGTTCAGTGTAGAAGTGTCCATATTAGTACTTACTTGTGAGGTTATGTTGACTACGGCAATTTAATACACGCTCAGATAGGGCAAGGAAATTCCAGTATTATTTTAGGTCACTAGTTAACGTTGATCCGCAGATGTGGGGTTATGTTGTCTAAGGCAATTTAATATCGGCTCAGATACAGCAAGGAAATTCCATTATCAGTTTAGGTCACTAAGCAACGTTGATTGATCCGCAAGTGTATGACGTCAGACCACAAAAAGAATTAAAAATTTGTTAACGGCAGTAGTTCGTGATGGCTTCCGCGGATTAATAACATACGTTAGGTTTATTGAAATACAATTATCTCTTTATTGTCAGCTTTTGACGCAACGATATGTTTTAATTCCTTAAATTTTAGAAGATAATTTTAGATTTTAATAATAAATTCAGTTTACAAATTCACTTACTTTTTGGTTAAAACCATCAAATAATTAATATAAATTTTTACACGTTATGTGTGCAACTACTACACGCTATTCTAAATTAGTTTCTTCTTTTAACTTTGCAATGGAAAGATACAGTAAAATACGGTAAATTTAAGTACATAGAATGATATCAATGTATTTCGTATGTATATAAGACCCTTAGAAAACTGGCAGAGCTGCATTTTTTCGTATGAAAGTACAGTGGCGGTTACAGGCGGGTTTAAAAGTGGAGTCATAAATGTTGAAAGGGTTTATGCATTAATTTTTTTGAATAAAGTCATAAATGTTTAAGTAAGCAAAACTAAGCGTAGATTTTGACATTCATTACTCTGTTACTATTTACCAACCAAATACGTGTGAATTTTTTTTTTTGTGTTATATTTATTATAGTAGTACCACTAGCTGGTAAAGCTGCCCTGACAAGTACTACTGCTTTCATAAACTTGAAAACCACTTTATATAATAATAATTCCTTTTTTTCTTCTTTTATTACGTTTCCCTTAATTGTCAACTAAAGAAGATGTTCGTAAGTGGGTCAATAGAGGAATTTGAAAAGCTGAAATTCATATGTACGTCATTTTGAATGAATGAAAACCTATTATCTGTATAATATTATTCAACAGACGTGTTGGGAGCTGAAATTAAAGTATTAAGTTTTGTTTCTTAAGCAAGTTTATTTTGCCGACATCATTTGTTGTAGTTTCTTTTTAAGTTTGTAAGTTATGCGTGCTTTTACTTCTGGTTTTTTAAAATATTTTTCTGTTGAAACTACCGCCTCTAATAAGATGCTCACGTCTGTATGTGATCACTTAAAAACACCAACAACAAAATTAAAGTCAACATTTGCGTGACTTTTCGTGTTATACACGTCAAACATGTGGGAAACCTTAACCTTTTATCATTTATCAGATAATTTTTTAAACAGATTTTTTCACTTCTTAATTTGTAGGCTATTACGAAAAAATATATTTATGTATATTTATCTATACATTTTTATTTTGACATGTTAAATATAAGTTTCATATTATATGTATATTGCCGATAGACAAAATTTAACCTTTTAATTTAAATTTATTTGAAATTTCTTATCCAACAAACACTAAGATTTGATTTCAAAGTAACAGTGATTTGAAATCAAACGTTTGCGGATGGATTGCAATCGGATTGAAAAACACAGCGTTATCAACAAAAAAAGAAAATTGTCTTCAAATTGCAAAATTTATTTATTATCAACTTGCTTTCTAACGTTATTCACAATGATTTTTTTTTAAATGTAGAACGCGAGTTAAAGTAAATTTTCGCTTTACTAGTTCTCTTGTTATTTTATCCCTTCACAAAAATGTAAATATGACCGTATAAAGTGTAATTATTCTGAGTCAGAATTAATAGAAAAGTCGATTAAGCGATATCCGTCTGTCTGTCGTTGAAATACCGTTTGGTTTGAAAACCATTAGACTTAGAAACTTTTTTCTTTTATCATTCTATTACCCCAACGATTCATAGGTTTGCTTTGAAATTCACTAAAATCGGTTCACAGAAAAAAGTAAAGTGTTTTGGAAACTTCCATCTCTGCTATGAACACATGTTAAATTTTTATTCGATCTAATAACTCCTTCATATAGAAATAGGTGTTCACAAAAGGCGATTTTTTTTACAATGGAAAAATTAGAAATGCGTGGTGTCATTAAATAGGTTTATCGGGACAAGAAATTCACAATGATATGGTGAATGTGTTAGATGAAAGTGCTCCTTCATATGCAACAGTAAAAAATTGAGTTGCTGAATTTAAACGTGGCCGTACAAGTATTAAAGATGAACCACGTAGTGGACGACCAAAAACCGCCACAACAACAGAAATTGTAGCCAAAGTGCATGATATGGTATTAAATGATCGACGAATAAAAGTGCGTGAAATAGTTAATATCATGGGCATCTCAAATGATCGAGTCCATTTAAATTTGCATGAAGAACTACAGATGAAAAAGCTCTCTGCAAGATGGGTGCCGCATTTGTTAACAGTCGACCAAAAACGCATAATAATGAACATTTCTCAAGCTTGTTTGGATCGTTTTAAGCGAAATAAAATGGATTTTAAGCGTTGTTTCATAACTGTTGATGAGACATGGATCCACCACTGTATTCCAGAGACAAAAGAACAATCCAAACAATGGACTGAAGCTGGATGAATTGCCCCAAAGAAGGCAAAAAACAATTCAATCGGCTGGTAAGGTTATGGCAACGGTTTTGCGGGACTTCAAAGGTATTTTATTGATTGACTATCTGCAAAAGGGTTAAACAATAAATTCAGAGTACTATTGCAACCTTTTGGAGCAATTAAATGTACCAAACTCTTTTACATGGGTATACCCTTGCCACCCGTTAAATAGGTGATTTTACATATATAGTTCACGTAATAGGCTTTTTCCACTGAACAACATCTAACATCTACCAGCAGTTTTTGAAGATGATAACATCTTCCCATAAGAAATGCATTGTACTAAAAGTCAACATTTTTCAACATCTTTATAAAATGTTCCTATCTCGTTTTATTCCATTCAACATCTTTCGATTATTTCAGTGTCACCACTAGAAAAGTGGCAATCATGTCGATTATTCTTGTGGCATCACTGAAAAAATGTCATTTGTTTTGAAAAAAAAAATTTTAAATCATAATTTATTTATCATGTCAATTGTGGGCGGGTGTGTTTTCTTGCTTAATTTTTACCCGTTTTTGCACATTTTTTTATGTGTCCCACATTTTGTTCATAGACATACGTATATTTATAATTAATCCTCTTTTGTCTTTAAAATTAATTTTTTTCGGACCAATTTTGCGTGCTTTTGGTAAATTGTTTGAAAATTGAAATAATAATATTTTTGATTGATAGTAGATGTTAGATGTGAGCAATGTAAACAGTGTTTCACATTTTCAACATCTTCCACGCGTTCTATGAAGATGTTGATCAGTGTAAAAAGCCTATAAAACAACAATTTATTTTTTCACTTTATTCAATTTTCAACTCGTGTTAAAAAGTGACTATAACTTAGTTTCACTCACATTTATTTCTATATTTTTCACAAACAAATCGAGAGATCCATCTTTTCTTTAATTTTGGAAACGTTCGTTTAATTGACTTTCATCGTCACTTTCGCTTGAGATAAAACATCGAGTATCAAATATTTATGTTGAAATAATTTTGAATTTGAATACAAATGTTAAAATCAAGCTATTAAAGAAGGCTGGAAAATTATATTTCATATCAAATGACAAAATCATTTTTTGTCAAAGGCTTGACAACTTGTTTGCTGGGTAGTTGTATGTTTGAGTAATAACTCTTGATTGATTTGTTTATAATGAAAGTGTTTTTATAATGGCTTGTTTTTAGAGACATAATCCAAACCTAATGAACAGATTTCAATTTCACATTTAAATTTGAAAGAGATAATTTTCGATGAAAAAAAGCGGTGAAATAAATCAGCCCTTTTTTATATTTACTATACATGTACACTTTTTCACAAATCTGCAGTAAAATTTTATTTTATTAAAATATCTTTGAGCCGCTATAACAGTGGCAGCTGGATCAAATTAAGTTTTTTCTAAATTGCTAATTTAGAGAAATGGTCAGCGTTAAATGTTTTTAAATTAATGAATATGTTCTCTTCCACCATATCCGCAATGTCTCTTGAGTTCACGTCGTTACATGCGTTGACGCTATTGATGTGTTTCAAAATTATTATTTCAACATTTTTTCCGAAATCAGTTTTTCGTTGTGATTCAGGTTTTTTTTATTTTTAATACGAAAAATATAGGAAAAAGCAATAAAATATGGATTGTCGTCAATGGCTATCAATAACGACTAACATTTTCTGGTGGAAATATTCTTTCTGTCTCGTTTTTATGCTGCGCTTTGTTTCTAATCTGCCCCCTCCCTAAGGAGCAGGTTTTGTACTGACGCATGCTTAATTAAGGCATTCTGCTTAATAGGGGTAGAGGTACCTCATTTGTTGTATTAATAAAACTACAGAAAGTCCTAGCATTCTGCTTGCTAGGGGTAGAGGTACCTCATTTGTTGTAATAATAAAACTACAAAAAGTCCTAGCATGACTCAGGTTATGTAGCGACTTCGAACCCCATTTGATTTTTCTGTTATAATTTCAGTAATCAAAATGCTTTTTAAACTAACATTGCCACCAACTATTTATATTTATGAACTATGCCATACTGAAAAAATAAAGCTTTTCCATATACAAATTGGCGCATAAACAGTGAGTTAGTTATTTGCAAATAGTTTTTATTTGTGAATAGGCTGCGTGTAAACGTAGTAACAGAAACACCATACAAATTGATATAGTTTGTTAAGAAAATCTTGCACTGGGGTAATTCGAAAAACACAAATTGTATATAAGCTAGTTTTTCTGATGACCTTCTGCAGACGGTGTTAGGTGGTGGTTAAAGGGTTAAGACTCTTCAAAAACTCAAATAATACGAACAACTGGGATAGTGGGAGCACACAGTTATATGAAAACGAAAATAATACGAAGAAATTTTACATCCAATTTTTTACCAGATTTTTAATTTTATTTGCCGTGCGATGAGTGTGAAAGCGAAATACGAGTAATAGTAGTACGTTAGGTTTGTAACAGTCGCATTAAATCTCATTTTTTCTCACAAATTCCAATGAAAATCATAAAAAATACTTTTATTATACTGTAGCATGTCCTTATCAAGTCAACCACGTGCGGTTGCCAAATATTTTATTAATCATACATTCCCATGAATTTTTCTCTATGTGTATCAGCAATTAATATTTGTATAGCAATTAAAAACAAACAGAAAAATCATATCACTTATTAAAAATTACTCAAGTTGGGACATTGCATGTTGAAGCTGTACACGCAATTGTATTTCAGCAAGACATTAGCGTAAAAGATGACAAAACCTAACTTATTGTCTATTCATATTACTTTTTAATCGTGTCACAACCTCAAGGGTCGTTAAATTAAATTAACAAAAATGTGTATTAATGTATAATTAAAAACCACATACAGACAGGATGATTCACATGTGATTTTATAGTTACGTGTAATTAGAGCATTTTAGCACGTAAAGAGAAGAAAAGAAGTCCAAACACGTCTGGTTAAAGAGAAGTCCAAACACGGTTGCCACATATGACGATTTAGGTAGTGTTTTTGACGATTTTTGTAGGTCTCATTTATACTTTGATATCTTTCATGGAATTTCGGTTCTGCAATTACATACAGTGGTGGCCATATAATTAAAACATTCTTGATAGTAAACTAATGTACTGTTTTGATGGTTTATCTAAGATTGTGTTGTTGGATAACTAGACGCCGTACATAGCGTTTTACATCTGAACCCCATCGGTCACTCCATTCAACTGACGATTTTCTATCTATATATCAAAGCAGTTAGAATATTGTAATAAAAATTATTCTTATAATGCAAACATACTATTAAATAGGTATTGTATATATGCAATAAAAATTTTTCATGTAAATAATTATATACTCATATTATTATAACTACTTTCGGAAAAAAAGAAACAAAACACAGAAAACAATCATTCACAATCTCCATCAATCACATCATACTCTCCTCTCTTTCATCACTTCCTTATTGCACCCATTACATACAAAAGTTTAAAGACTTAAAAAATCCTCTTGAATTTTCTGTACATGTATATAAAACAAAAATATCTTCAATTTCCTATAATTTTTCTGTGCTTTTTGTTCTTTGATTCTATTTTTAGGATTGGCTTGCGGGACATGTGTTTTAGAATCGGATTTTGGTTTTATACTGAATTGTAACTTCAAAAAATCTGGACTATTTCGTGTAAGAAATTTGGGAGGCCTTAAAGCGCACTTTGGTTTAGGTAAATCTATTCATTTCAGAGCAAACACTTAATTTCTTTTTTATTTATTTAATAATATTTCTTTTTAAGTAATAACTACTAATCTGTAAATTATACTAATGGTGTTGGTATCTACTTTACAGCTATTGAATAATTTATTGCTATATAAATTTAGATGCTTTTAGAGTAACTTAAATGTGCCGCATTGGCTATACATACATATGTATATGGAAGTTGCTGCATAGCCGTCATAACGAACAAAAACTTGTACAAAAATTGTATCATATATATTTTTTTTTAATTAGTTAAAAATCAAAATGGAAGGAGTTTCAAAAAAAATATTCCAGCTTTCCATTTTATAAATAGATGTGTTTCATGTGGAAACAGTCTGAGCCTGTTCAAAGTTATTTAAAAGCTCTCCACGTTACAATTTTTGTATAATTTTGAGAGAGAGTATTTTGTTTCAAACGTTGCACGAACTTTTGCGTTAGTTCGGTATAGATATAAATAATCAGCTGTTCTTTGTTTACGTAATATGTACATTTGCAATTGAAAAAGTAGTGGGAAAAACTTCAAATAGAAAACAAATGTTTGTTGAAAATTCATTTAATTAACAAAATGGAACACTTTTCAAAAAAAAATTAAGTTGTGAGTTGCAGAAGAACATAGACAATAGTTAAGGCCGTGATTCAATATCTGCCAAATATGACACGTCGTGCGAATTGAAAATTGTATGAACATTTTCATGCGATCAAAATGAAACATATTGTTATGTTTTGCATATGAAATAATGACACTCACACTTGCTCGTTATACAGTATTTAAATAATTCACAACTTTATTTACACTTGAATATCATTGTGTTCCGAAACACTAGACTTGCTTACTTTCTGACTTTCCGACTATCTTGCGCAAAGTTTAAAAATAAAGTAACTCGTTGCCGCAAACCTGCCTGCTGTTTACATTCTTTACCACCTTCCACAATCATCATAAAGTTTCAAATTATTCATAATTCTAGACTTAAATGTACAATATATTTTTAACATATACTCATACACACTCACATACATGCTTGCGCACAATAAGCAAGTAACAACAACAAACAATAAGAAACGAAATACCAAGAATGCAAGAACAACAACAACATGATTTGTAGTTGATTTACTTGGAATTTTGAGTACTTAAAATCATGTATGTTTGTTTGTTTGTGTATTATGTTTTTAGTTTTATTTTGTTTGTGTGAATGTCCTGTACATGTATAACAAGCAGATCAACGGCTGCACACTGGGTTGGATGTAATACAAATTTGCAACAATATGATAATATTGTTGGCGCATTCAGAAATAAATTTGAAAAAATCTAAAATTTGTATTATTACTACAATCACTTTTTTATAATAGTGTGGCAGTACAACGCCATTTTGAAGTGACTTTGTAAAGCTGGTTAGGCTTTTATAACATTTCCCTGTGAATAAATGATACGATCATGTAGGATAGTGAATCAGGGCAGTTATTTTCCTTCTATTTTTAGAAATTTGTATTGTACAGGTTGGCCCAAAATTACCAAAGAGGTTTGAAGTTGTTATAACTTTTTTATTATAATATTTTTTTTTAACTTCATTACTCAAATCCGCGATTCCTTGCTTTGATTCAGCGTGCATATCGCTCGGTCGTTAGTGGGCAAAGTTGCAGGATGCGGGCTACGGAAGATTCAAAACTTGTTCAACAATTGCAAATACACCCATCTAATTGAACTGTTTCATCGGAAAGGATAATTTCTTTTTGAAATTTAACATGATGTCGTCGTGGTTTATTTTAGTATGTTTTCAACAGGATGAAGCCACAGCTTGATCTGCGAGGGACACAATGGCTCTTTTACGCGACATCTACAAACGATTTTGATTGACCTCCACGTTCACCGGTCTTGACTGCTCCAGGCTGTTTCCTTTTGGGTATTTGGAATGAAAAGTCTATTTTAATAAGTCTAAAACTATTCAGCAGTTAAAAAATAATAATATACACGACACATAAAGTTTTCCAAAAGGTTATGGACAATGGTTTAAAAAAAAAAGCACGAGTATGCGAAGCCAAAAATTACCACTGCGAGACATAATTTTTCATATAATACATTACTGTGTTAAAATAAAAAAATATTATAAAAATACGGTCCTACCAAAAAGTCAACAAAAATTTTAATAAAATTTATCAATGCATCTTTCTGGCAAGAATTCTTGTGACGTTCCATGATAAAAGCGGTATATGGAATATATTTCAAATTAATTTAGTTACTATAAAAGTTAATCTTACTTACATTTTCTCGTTGGTATTTTAATTAAGGGCTCAAAAGAAAAAAAAAATAGTTAAGGTATGATTATTTTAAATTCAATTTCAAACAGATGTTATCATTTTACATCAGATTCATATAAACACGAAATCCCACTTATTATCGTTTTGGTATCTAAATCGCCTTTCATTACATACCTGAATGACCTCAAACCCCCTGGGTAATTTTGGGCCACCTAGCAAATATATTAAAAAATCACTAAAATATATTTTGATTTACGGAGCAAGAACGATTAGTATTTCAAGGTACTCTGTTAGCGATTGCTAATTTGCGATAAAAGTGTCAAATTTAGTCATTTTCTTCATACTCTCATTGGGCCGAACTTGCCCGAGATCTTATAGAGCACATCTGTCATTGGCCAGTATAGTTATTGTTCTGTTGCAAAAGACATTTATATAAATCATTGTTAATTGCTGTTAATTTTGTATTTGCAGGTTTTAGTCTGGGTGATGAATTAGGTTTTGCCGAGTCACTGGGAAATGTTGAAGGTGGTCGGCGGCGTTCGATTGGTTACAAAAATGGACCCCCACCAAATGCCTATGGGGTGTTACCGGGAAACCAACAGGTGAGTATTAAATTGCAAACATAAAAGATATCTGCGAATCACTTAAATTTTGCTTCGATAATAATTCATTGCTTATGAAAATCTTTTTATTATTATTATTTAGTTTAGTAAAGTATTTCTTATGGTGATTTCACAACTGCGAAATAGGTTGTTGTAATTTAAGTTGCCTTATTTTCATTTCATAGGCCACACAGCAGTCTCCTAACGACAAACGCATCGTTTCGCGTTCACCCATGGTTATAAGCCCAGAGCTGCGTGAATCTCTTACAAAACAAGCGAAAGCTGCAGCGGCTGCTGAAATGCTCGCGAAACAAACGGCTGCTGCACAAATGGCAGCTAAACAAGCTGCTATGGCTGAATTGGCTGCTCGTCAGGCGGCTGTGGCAGAATTACAAGCACAAAAAGCAAGACAAGGTCCCCTCATGACAGAAGCACGTCCATTGCCACTGGGCGTGCCTGCATTTAAACCGATACCCAAAAAACCGGCACCAACACAAACGGCCCAAAGAAGATCAAATATTGCTGTCGATACTCCCAACTCCAAAATGAGCATTAACAATCAACTGGTAGATTTATATGCGCAACAAATCAATGCAAATCGCACATTTCATGCTCACAATCCGATTGTTGTTTCTCAACCTATAGCAGTGCCAGCTTTTCAAGCGATGCCCGATTCGGTTAACAAAATAACGGCGGTACTTAAACCGCAGATAGCAGCTATGGCACCTGCGCGACCTTTTAGCTTACCCTCCAACAACCATCCAAATTATCTGCAATTCGAGGAACCAAAATTTGATTTGAAAGATATTTCGGTGGAGGAATTGGCCAAAGCGGCAAATGTCAGTGTAGACACAATAAAACACGCTATTTATGTCAGAGAACAGCAAATGCGGGCAGAACATCGTGCCATGTTGGCAGCAAAATTAAGGGAAGAATTTATGAGGACCTCAACTTCGACCAGCGCAACGACTACAACAACTACAACCACCTCAACGACAACTACTCCCAGGGCAATTTTGCAATATTTGGAAAATACAAATACCGTCACGGACAGAAAACCTTCTAAGGTAAGCTAAACAGAAAATCAAGTATTTTAAGATAATGCAAAAAGTTCATTATGAATGCCTTAATCCTCCCTATTCCAATAAACTTCTAGTAGTCATATGAAGTCGATGTAACAATTTGTAGATTGTTTACTCGTTTTCAAACAGAATCGAATGTTATCGACAGTTTGTCTATTCTTTAGGTCTAGGAAATATCGAAGGCCTATACACTCATAGAAAAAAGCATCCTCATATTCAGGACGCCGTGTCATCAGAATTCTGATATCAATGATATCAATTATGTACTCTTAAATAGTCATCACTAATGTGAAAACTAACATCAATCTCCATGACGAAAGTCATCAGAGATTTTTGTCATATATTGAGTATCAACTGTGTGACATCAATTCAATGATGTTTTATTAATAATTGTAATATATCTAATTTGTCAAAACTGATTTAAAAAATTATAAATAGTCTTATCACAATACATAGTCTATCCTTTGCGTAAATTTGTCAAAAACATGCAGACTTCCTTGCTTTTTCAAACAAAAGTAAAACAAAATTTTGCCTAATTTTTGTAGTTTCTACTAACAAAATACATGTGATGTTTTTGGTATTGTATTTATTGTAATTCTGTCACTACCTATTAAAGCTGCCTTGAGTCATAATATTTGCCATGATATAAAAAATACAAGGTAGTTTTATTCTCTCAATTTTCCTTAAAAACCACCATCTGACAAGTATAAGTCCCAATTTACAACATCAGGTTTTCTTGATCAATTCTGCTTCAATTTTCTTTTAAACTTGCATTTACGTTCACACACAAACCTTTTGTGTCGTCAAGTTTAAGTTTTTTTGCCTTAAAGTTTTCATATTTTCTGGCATTACATTTTAAACTTGACAGTACCGTCAAGTCTGCACCCTTTTCCACTCTCTTCTCCCCGTTCTCCCAAAAACTGAAAACTTGACGAGTCAAACTTGATGTGTGTAAACCGGCACTAAGAACTGTGACTTATTTCATAAAACTGTGCTACCGTATTAGTTTATATATTTCCTGGATTTCAGTTTTGTTTGAAATTCTATTTGAAAATAATTTTGAAATTGTGACTTTACCTAAAAAACTAAAAAATAAAACAAATAAGTCTAAAATATTGTACACAAGACTTATCATATTTTAACATTTACGGGAATCACAATTTTAATTAATTTTGTTTGTTCCTGTCCAGACTCAAATAATGTATATTTAAAATAAAATTATGTATATTTTAAAATTGCAAAAGCACAAAATACTTGTACAAAAATACAAATATCACCTTTTTGAAGACGCTAATCTTACCTGGTATTCGGCAGCATTTGTTAAGAGCTTGCAATCAGACTTTTCACAGAATTCAATGTCTTTCGGAAACGGATTTCAATCCATTTTTTGGTTCATTAGAAAACGAACAATAAAAGGTTTTTTGAAATGAAATCATTTTTAACAGAAAAAATTGTATTCATTATTGAAGCCAAAATAATAAAATTTTATTCTGAAATATTTTTTTAATTTTTCGTATTCCGAATAAACAAAAGCCACAAATCGGATTCAAATTCTGTGACGATAATATCGAAAATTGAGTTACCAAAAGAGACGGAAATATAAATTAATAACAAAAGAACAAGGCTACATAGAAATGTAATACCAGTAAGCACAAGCTATAATATGACTACAATAGTAGTCAGACGAATGGTAGCGTTAGTGCAGTACTTATATTTATTTGTATTCATTTCTATTGATGAACAATTTGAAAACAAATTGTATAATATACAATTCAAACATAAACATGGTGTTAACGATCTTTATAAAGTAATTTCAGTAGGATAAATGAAAATTTACAAGTGAAAAATCCACTAATGAATATGTTGAAAAACGTAAAATATGTGTACTTGAAAGGGTGGTTATAAGTTTTGGCAAATGAAATGTAAAAATTAACATTTCAATTTAGTTATTTATTTCATTTTATTACCAATTTCAAAACTTTTCGAAAAATTGTTAATGGGGAAGTTGACTCCAATATTGAATGATGTAGGATGCATCCCGGATCATCAATTTGGTTTTCGGGCTAAACACAGCACCATAGAACAAACGCATAGACTAGTTAATGTTATAAGAAAGAGTTTTGAGGACAAAAAGTATTGCTCAGCTCTATTCATTGATGTTTCCCAAGCTTTTGATAAAGTGTGGCACGTGGGATTAATGCACAAAATAAAGATGAACTTGCCTGCAAACACTCACAAGCTTCTGGAAAGCTATTTATGCGGCCGGAAGTTTGTTATCAGAGAAGGCGACTTCATAAGCCCAACTCAGCCAATAGAGGCAGGAGTTCCCCAAGGTAGCATTCTGGGACCCACTTTATATTTAATTTACACTTCTGACATGCCAACCAGATGTGGTATTCACACTTCAACTTTTGCAGATGACACAGCATTCTGCAGCGTACATGAAAACCATCAAGTAGCTTCGCGAAATTTGCAGGAGTATATTTCAATATTAGAGATGTGGTTAAAACTTTGGAAAATTAAAGTTAATGAACAAAAGTGTACTCACGTTACATTCACACTGCGTAGACAAACATGTTCAGCTATCAAAATTAACAATTCACCTATTACGCAGCAAAATGAAGTCAAGTACCTTGGTATTCATCTCGACCGTAGGTTAACGTGGAAGCCTCACATTGGCGCGAAAGTCACTCAGCTAAAATTAAAAGCAGCGCAATTAAATTGGCTTATGGGCAGAAATTCTACATTGAAATTAGATTGCAAACTTCTGTTATACAACGCAATACTAAAGCCTATATGGCGCTACGGAATTCAGTTATGGGGCACCGCCTCAGCGTCAAACATTGAAAAAATTCAAAGGCGACAAAACAAAATTCTTCGAACAATTACTGCAGCTCCATGGTACGTAAAAAACTCCCGAATTCACAAGGATCTGTGTGTTCCACTGGTAAAAGATGAGTTTTCAAAGCATGCGACAAGGTATATCAGCAAATTGGAACTGCACCCAAACCCTCTTGCACGAAACATACTTAATTTTAGTGGTCACACTCGGTTGAGAAGAAGGGATACCGTTGCCACCATCAGAGCGTTAAGTAGGTGATTTTACCGATATAATATGCGCATAATAAAACTTTTTGTCTAGCATTGGCTGGACTTAGTTAATATATTGTATTTAGTAATAAGATTTGAATACTTATTGTTAGTTCACATTGTGAAGATTCAGTAAATAAAAAAAAAGCTTAAAAAAAAAAAAAAAAAAAAAAAATTTTATTACCAAAAAGCTTTTTTCAATACTTTAACAGTATATATGCTTAATATTTTAATATAGCTAACAAAACAACAACAAATACCTACTTATATCAGTTTATTGTTTTTTCTAATATGATCAATGCAATTAAAAATTTCGGAAAAAATCAATTCTAGGAGTACATTTTCTTATTTCATAGAGTGGCAACGCCTTTTCATATTTCTCTCTAATAATAAACTTCAAAAATCCTTATTAAAAGAAAATAATAAAAAGAGAATGCATCTACCTTGTATTTTTTATATCGTGATATTTACTATTTATTGTTGAAAAGGAATTTTGTTGTTAGTTTTAAATTTAAATTATTTTTTAAGAAATAGAAAGACATTCGGCGTTAGTTAAATAACAAATATAATGAGATCGTAGAGAGTAAGATAAAAAAAGGAACTACGAGCAGAGCTTACACACAATTGAAATATAATAATGTAACACACATACATTATATTGATGACAGTAAAGCATCAAAAGTATTTTTAGAACATTTCTTAATTCTCATTGATTTCTTAAAACTCAGAGAATATAAAGTTACATGTTTGAACACATTTCTGAAATCATTGAATTAAATTAATAGGAGTTTAAGTTTAGCTACGCTCATAGAAAACCTGTCATAACTGTGATGTATTTTAACATCAATGCCATGCCACCTGTGGTCATTTTTGATGTCAACCATTACATTAGTTGCTTAATTATCATTAGCGGCAATTAACATATGACAATTATTTCATCAATGACGTCATGGGCATGCTTTACCGGAATACGTTTGATGCGAGCATGTGATCAATGCAATAATACTATAATATCGAAGAAATTACTAAATGAAGTCAATGTAATTTGAAAATATCATCAATACAATTGCACACTAATATCAGACTAACTATAATTCGGATTTAATTTGATGCACAAATCTCATTGATGTGATGGCTCCTTAACATCAGAATCAGAGTCTTATGCGTTTGGAAGCTTCGAATTTTTCATTGAAAATTACATATTTGACACAATCTTGCATTCTAATTTTGTTGTTAGTTTTGAAGGCTTTAAATATATGGGGTATATTTTAGCGAATTCAGTTCCATACATCTTAAAACAATGCGTAAGGATTGCTGAAACAATTCAAAACGTTTAGCTTTCCTCTGAGCCAATCAATTTCTATTTATAAATTTTATTTAATTGTACATTTGAGTTTCGTTCGAACATTAATAATTCCGAGTGTTGTCTTTTCACGGAATACTAAACAAGACACAAAAATATTTGATAGATTTTGATAAGGGCATGTACTTTTTTTTTCCTTTCAGGTTATGAATGCACCGAAAGAGTATTATCCTGTTGGCTATGATAAAAATTTTGATGACAACTTTAAATCGAAAGTGGATTTGCCACCAACAACTTTTGCTTGTGCCAAACAGAAACACTTCCCAGGTCTCTATGCTGATACGGATTTGGGTTGTATGGTGAGTAAAAGCTCTTAAAAATTGTAATTCAATAAGGGATGCATCTGAATACGCCAGCTGTTTGATAACTTCGCAACTATTTCGGCAAAGAAGCGTTTTATATCTCCCCATAATTTCATTTTAGATCAAAACATTAGTCCAGCGGTTTCCAATTTTTTTTTTACTCGTTCTAAATACTAGCTTCCAAAGACCTCCAGAATATGTTTCGGTAATGACTTTTTCATTCGACCAGAACATTTTCTCACCCAGCCATTTCTTTAGATGTCAAGTGGTTGAAGTCTGGTAAATATGTTGGATGGGGGTAACAGTTCGTAGCCATATATATGGATTTTTGCCATACAGACTACACACAAATGCATTTGTGTCTTAATTAAACATCACTTTTTTCGTTAAGTGAGTCGTTTTACTTTAATTCAATGTCGAAGCTCTGAATAGTATTAGTCAGAGATCCTTCTAATGTTCTCTGGGTAATTTATGAGAATGATGCCATGCATTCCAAAATTCATAAACTTTTTGTCTGACAGACCTTGACTTTCTCTGCTACACCTTTACCCAGTGAAATCCTCTGTTTTGATTGTTCCTTAGTCTCGGCTGTATTGTGATGGATCCATATATCTTCTACGATTATATAACGGCGGAAAAACTTACCGGTTTACAGTTAAACATTACCAAACAGTTCTTTGAAGTGGTCACATTGTTGCGCTTATGGTCGAGTATGAACAATCGCAACACCCATTTCGCGGATATTTTTTTCTTATTTCCATTTTTGTTAAAATTGACGAGGTTGTCTAGTGTTAGCAGCTGCCAAAGCACAACTTAAATGATGCGAATTTGTCAATAGTTTATTAAAAGTTGGTGTTTCACTGCAGCAGTGTTGCATTTAAAGCTGCTTCGCTGGAAATTGAAAGAGTCAGGGAGCTAACCAAAAGTCCTCGTAACTTTGAAAGATTCACTTCCCACTCACGTATTTTGTAGGAATAATCAGTCGAGATTGAAGAAGTTTTAATTTAACTTTGAATGGTATCGAAACTCATGGGATGGATATGAAACTTAATAAATATACAGCCATGTCATAGAGTTCAATTCCGTTCGGAAACGGAATAGAATTCATTTTTTGGTTCTTCAAAAACCGAAAAATTAACAAACTTTTCGGTATGAAATTATTTCTAATATCAATATTAAAACTAGTATTGTCGGCCATGTCACAGAATTCACTTCCGTTCGGAAATGGAACTGAATCGGTTTTTTAATTCTTCAAAAAACGAAAATTTAAAACTTCAATTCTATAAGATAATACTAGTTTCATTCTTGCAATTAGAAATGATTGCATTCCGAAAAGTTTTTTTCGTTTCTCGGTTTTTGAAGAAGTAAAAATAGAATTCAATTCCGTTTCCGAACGGAATTAAGTTCTGTGACATGGCTATGTATATCGTAGAACTGATTTTATTCCGAAACAATTTTTATATTTTCGTTTTTTGAATAACCAAAAAAAAAAGCATTTAATTCCGTTTCCGAACGGAATCGAATTCTGTGACTTGGCTGATAATTTCAAAAACTAAAACAAAAAAAAAACACATAATAATTATTCGTATAACACGTTCCGACTTTTTTTTGGAATTCCCGAATTCGGCTTCATGTATTCGCCAAAATCCTCCACTTCCCCGAAAACAATATGGAAACTTCAATTTTTGCACTTAATCGAATGACCACTAATAGCTCAGATACACTTTCCATGGTCAGAACACGCAACGAATATAAAGAACCGGTACCAACTCGGTTAGCGAAGCGGTTCAGAGGTTTTTGGGAATTCCCAAAGTCGGCTTCAGGAAACGTCAAAATCTCCCACTTCCTCAGAAGCAATACGGCGATATAAATTTTCGCACTAAAGCGAATGACCGTTTATAGTTCAGATGCATGTTTCAGTAACACGGTATATACAGTGTTATATACATATATAAATATGTATACATATGTAATAATCACTCATATGGCATGGGTTTCGAGTGTTGCAAACATACAAGTAAAACTGAGGTGTATAAGTGTTGTTTAAAGTATTTCGAGCTAATTATTATGTTTTTTTCTATTACCGGAACAAGTGAGTTCTTTATTGTTACTTTTTCAAATTGTTAAAATCGAATTTTCTAAACTTGTATGATTTATTCATATTAAGAAACAAATTTAAGTTAATCTATTTTTAATTTATCTAATAATCCCAAATCAGAATTGAATAACTATTGTGATTTTTTTTTTTTTTTTTTGGCTAGTTAACGATTTTGTGACACAGCTTAACGATTTTTTGACGAAAGAGCGATCATTTTCTGAACTTAAAACTGAAGATTTTATACTTTTCCGGTTCATATTCATAACGACAAATTCCCAAGAAGCTCGCAAAAGAAGGTCGTCAAAAAGCCGATAACCATTTAACGTATATTTTGAAAACAAAGTAATATGTAAATACCCAAAATTAAAAATATAAGTATATTGATTTGATGTTGAGTGAAGCTCTCTAGTGTTCACTCTGTTGGTATCTAAATCCCGTTAGGTTATTCCTAGCTTTTAGTCCCTCGCCCCATTTATCTTCAAACCGATAATTTTTTAATTTAACCTATCGTTTCATCAGGTAATTAAACAAGCGTGCTAAAAAGAAACATTTTTCCTTTCAGGTCTTTCATGTCTGCGCTTTAACCGACGATGGCATGGTGCGCAAATCGTTTCTTTGTCCCGAAAATACTCTCTTTGACCAGACAATCTTAAAATGTAATTGGTGGTTTTATGTTGATTGCTCGTCATCCAAAAGCGTTTACGATTCGAACATACCCATATCAAAAAGTTATCAACTGATGAAATCTTTAACATATTTTTCCAAGTTCACCAAAAGCAAGGAAGGTGAAGATTCTAATTATGATGGTTTGGATATACAAACTCTTAAGGATACCATGGACAATGTGGACCACAGATCGCTAGATCGCATAGCGGTTACAGAAGAAACAACCAAAACGAGTGTCGAATACGAGCATCAGCAGTTGAATGAGTCATAGGTTTTTAGTTTAAATTAATTTAGCTTTAGCTTAATTTAGGTAATTTCTTTCTCTTTCTCTCTCTCTCTCTCTCTCTTTCTCTGTCTCTTGAGTCAAAAGTAAAGGAAAACATTTAATATTGTATGTGTATATCTTTCCCAGGCTCAAATTTGCAGCCTTAAGTTAACATATTGATTTTAATGAACTATTGGTTAACTAAGGATTGTGTTTAAGATGAGCCTTAGTCATTTGTTTTTAGTATAATCTTGCTAAGACGAATAAACTCCGACTTTAATTTTAGTGTTAAAAGCATTAAATTACTTAATGTTTCTGCCAAGATTCCTAAGTTTTATAATTAAGATCCTTTAAACATTTTGTAATTAAGATGTTTGTACAATTTGTTCAACTTATTATAATTTTATATATACAACTAAGTAATTTTGTTTATGTTTTTTGTGGATATATTTTTTATTTATTTATTTTAAAATTTTATTTTAATAAAAAGATTAACAACAAACCGAGATGGAAGTTTTGTCGATACCAAGAAGACTCTATTACAGGTGAAATTGTGAGCGCAGCTAACATCTAAAGTAAAACTTTTTCTAAAGTAAAACTTTTATACCAGTAAAAAATTATAAATAGCTTGTTTTCTATGTTTCCCAGCTATCTATTGGTATAAATGTTAGAAGCAAAAAATAGCGAATAAAAAACTCAATTGTAAAACTTTTATGTTAGACAATGATTGAACAATAATAATATACAGAGCTTTGGACTTTGCCGAGAGTTGTTCTACTGGCAAGCTTACCAGCTTTATCGCACTGCATCATAGAAAGATTGGCTTTAGCCTACGCAATAAGGAAATCTCGGCTATAATTAGAGCAGCTAACTGGTTAAAAGAGATGATGTTGCGGATGAACTGTCGAAGGCCGGAGATCTTTAGCAATAAGGGCATCCTGCTTAAAATCTGTAAACATTACATACAGTGCCAGCTGTTCGGAACTGCTGACATGGCTCAGGTATGATAATAGGGGCATTATTGTATTGAGAAGTGTTCTTCGACGAAGGGTGCATAATATTTGTTAGCGGTCCAGCCGTGCCATTGTCACATAGGGATACATGCGAGCAGATGAGCGATGTAATTGATTTACGTATGCAGTTGCCATAACGACCTAATCTGACGGTGCACTAATTACATAACTTACCAGCGCCCCCTTGTGGCTTGCAAGGCTCACACAGGTCGAAACTTCTTGTCATATGTCTGTAGCCATGTGTAAACCCCCTTTATGATGAGCTCGGGCCTTCTAATCCCCTCCTATATGCAATTCCTCAGACAGGGGAATGCTTTGCGAGTTGCTGGTCCGAAGTTCATAATAAACATTAGTCCTTAATAAAAGCACCCATCCTTCATTCACTTCCGGTTCCTTACATTGACAGGTAATTGAGAGATAATGAATAGAAAGAGAGTGTTGAACACTTTCTCCGTCACTTCCCGGTTATTTGTTATATAAGAGCCTAGTTTTTCGCTGAAGACAAGGCTTCCACGAGTTGGTGGCTCGAAAAGTATAAAAAGCTGTGAATCAACTACCTCGTCTTCCCATCACTTCTGGTTCCTTATGTTACAGGCATCTTTTGCAAGGCAACAGCACCTCAGGGACTGCGATTACCAAAAATTATTAGAGAATATTAATAACTCCTCCGATTTTAGACCTAAACCACAAACAAAATGTTTCAGCCAAGATGCATGCAACTCCACCTCGATCAGCAACTTGCTGATCCATTTTGTCAATTAACCCTGACAACCAAAGTCATGCTGGGGCTTATGCAGAGTTTAATTTACAACAACAAATGAGGGACGCTACCCCTCAGCAGAGTGAGTAAGCTAGGAATACGCTAATGCAAGAGTCTGCTTTCCGGGGATCGTTCTCCAATTACAGTAAATTACATTTTCTTCGTTTTTGAACTTTTATAAATGTCTTCGCCAGCCCATAAAACGCGCCAAATAGTGCGGATGGAATGGTGTTTCTACAAATACTTGTGAACTATCCTTACTCCAAAATGGGAGAACAAAATTTTAGATGGCAATTCAATAAATTTGTGCTACAACTTTTTTTAACTTTTATTTTCAGGGAGGTTACTCTGTATTACGATGCGAAAGAAAACTCGAAGAATTGGTACCCTGTATTGCATTTTGGTATTTTGTTTTCGCATATAATTTTCGCTTTCGCACATTTTATTTTATCATTCTTCGCTATTGTTTAGTATGTGATACAAGTGTTACTTCATTTTTAAACTATTTCGCGAATAGGTTTACGCAGACAGCACAGAATACCATATTATACTCTTATCGCATTTACCTTTCGCATCGAACTTGCTTTCACATCGCAATAGAAAGTAGCCCCCCAGAAAAAACCAATATTTTTTAGAGCAAAAAAACTGTTTTGCATGTCTTTCTGATTTCATTTTATATTAAAAAATTAAGCTGCACAAATTTCCAAAAAAAAAAAAAAAACAACTTTTTTCATAACAAATCTTTTCGTTATCCTCAAAAAAAAAACCGGCAAAAAAAATATAAATTTTATTATCTAACAAAACTGGCTACATCCCATTTGTATGAGTTGGTCTGGTGTAATTCTATCCATAATAGGATAGAACCAACTCTCAGCTGTTAAATGGGTTGCCATATAAATCAGTGTTGCCAACTCATAACTGTGAACTTCTGCAAAAAAACGTTCAATAGTTTCAACAATATGGCCAGTATGCAACGTTAAATGTTGGGAAATCTCCCGATTGGTAAACCGCGTGAACCTGTACATAAAATCCAACGTATCAGAATCCAAACGTAGGGCAATGTAAGAAAGTAAGTAGATGTATACTCTCATAAATTTTAAAATCGCAAAAAAATTACTGCAAAAATGTTAATTTTGCAAATTCGCAAATCACGAAAAAACCATAAATTAAAACTTAACACTTTTCTCTTATAGACAATGGAAAAGAAAAAAAAAATACACTCCAAGACATAACAGTGGGAAAACCACGATTCACTCCAAAGATTGATCTGAAAAGCTGTAAATTTTACAACCAAAAGGCGCAATTAAAGTAGTTTTCAATTCATAGTTACTAATTGCAACGTTTTGTTGTTTAATTTTTCTGTGAATTAAAGAAAATTCATTAAATAAACTCTCAAGTGGAGCTGAAAACTTTTTCTTTGAAGTGTTTGTGTTTGTTTTTCTAACATCCGGTTTGACGGCTGCATCTCTTTCGACTGCTGTTGCTGCCGTTATTGACTGAGTTTTTGTTTGGCAACTGAAAGCGGTTTTTCCGGTAACATTTATTTAGTTTTTTATTTTTCATTATTACGTGAAAATTGCACTTTTATGAAAAGTAAAAGCGTTTTGTCAGCTTTTGTTTTTGTGCTTAAAATGTTTGCAATTTTTCTAACACTCAACATCGAATCTTGTTCACTGACATTGAATTTTAATTTATGATTTTCTTTAACTTTTTTTTTGTTTTTTTGTTTTTTCTTTCCATTTTCAATGACAACCTGTTGGCTGGTTGGTTGGTTGACTGGCTGGCTGGTTTCGAGTCCAAATCGAGTTAAATTTTTGAAGCAGACTGCAACATTTTATGCACGCAGAAGTCGTTGGAGTGTTAAACGGAAAGGACGTTTTTCAGTGAAGTGCTTTTGGAAGTGGAAGTGGAAGAAAGGTGTTTTTTAAAAGAGTTTCTAAAAAGGATCTGCCTAGTGGTAATTTCTTCTTAAAATATAAAAAAAGGATAAATTTTTATAAAAGTTTAGAATTCAAATAAAATTTAATAGCATTTTTTGCGTTTTAATACAATAATTTTGAGTGAAGTTCCGGAAGCAATTATCGTTTCGTAGCTGTATTTTTAACCTACTTGCCTCAGTTTCATATTTTTTTTATATTAAACTTAAATGATATCGTGTCGAATTGCAAATTGCCATTGAACCAATTAAGTTTAAACTTGTTAGATGGCGTTGCACTCTAGAGGAACAATATCTTTTGTATCAACAATTTTGTTGGACTATCAAAAATAAGTGACAATATAACCTCGTTACAATTATTAAGAACACAAGTTAAAAGAACAAAGTCTCTTGTAACACTGTTATACACTGAAAAAAATGGCTTAGTGGAAGTAATTTTGAATAGAAATTTCATCACGTTATAGGACATTTTCACCAAAGCAAAATCTAATAGATTTGAGTAAAACAGATACGTGTAACGTCAGGGCCCAGAAGTGATGGCCAAACTGATTAGTTGGTTAAGGGCTAATGCCCTTAATGGGTTTCAGCTCGTAGCTTGTAAAGCCTTGGCTTTCATTGACTGTCTGGGAAATTGCATACAGAAGGGATTAGAAGGCCAAAATTCCATATGGCTAGAAAGTTATGACAAAAATTGGCATCTATGTCACACGGGGCATCAGTCACACAGGGCGCTGGTAAATCATGAATAATTTACCCTGTGGAGTTGGTCCATCATCAGATAGTATTGTCAGAACAGGTGTTGATGTAAACCTATGATACATTCTGTGAATAAGATAACTCCCCGGGGAGCATGTTTTGCCTTGGCATAAGCCTAACCAGAGAACACTGCTTTCTGGGGCATAGATGGGTAGGAGTTTCTCGTTTGTTGTATCAAATAAATGCCTTATTCATAAAAAATATTATCAGTGTAATTTATAAAAATTTTAATAGCACTATTCAGCTGTTATTAACGATTAATAATTTCCAAAAATTTATTGTAGCCTCTACCCTTCTCTAAACTTTTAATAAGTTGAAATTTATAACTATAAAAACATTTTGTTCGCAAATTTAGAGAATTCTTGAGATGAAAATAAAATAAAACGAACTTTATAAATTCAATTGATACTATCGGTATATATATATATATATATATATATATATATATATATATATATATATATATATATATATATATATATATATATATATATATATATATATATATATATATATATATATATATATATATATATATATATATATATATATATATATATATATATATATATATATTTGCATTTGCAGCAAAAATTGTGTAGATATATCATTACTCAAAAGGCGCCGCAAAATTTATAGCGCGTGAATCGATCTATTCGCTCTTTCAGGCAATGTATATCAAGTGAGCTATCGGTTTTATATATCGCGCTGTCAAAGAAATGGTGCTACTTCTTTCGAGTAGTTAAATTTTAAGGGCCAATGTTGAATATGAACCTCAGCTAAACGCCAAGTCTCTTTCAGGATTTCAATTTGTGTGTTACTCAACTTTATTGCCTTATTGCCTTGTTGTTTGTAAAAATTCTTTAAGGATTCAAATATTATGTCTGAAACAGTAAATACACGGTTTTTTCTATGAAAATCTATAAGAAATAGTACCTCGGGTATGACAGCGCCTTGTAGTGTTAGTTTTAGATAAAATAAAACTCAAAAATTACTTCTTCGATTCAAAAAATAGCAGGTACTACAACTTTCTAGGATAATAAAAATAAATAAGCCATATTTGACCAATTTTAGATTGATTCTTCCTTGTTAGACAGCGTTCTAAAATCGCCAATTTCAAATGTGTATAAAAAATCGCTTACTTGAAGATTTTGTAATGCCAACATTTATTTGCAATTGGTCTCATCCCATTCCCATTTTGTTTCAAGCTACATATATTTTATTTTTAAGCAAATTTTTAAATTATCTTTCAGAGTTGTTAACAACTGCAGAAATTTTAAACTTTTACGAATTCTATTTTTACATAAAAAGTTCTTTTGGATAAATAAAGTATTTCAAAATTCATATTTTCTGCATATCCTGAATTTTTTATGTGTTCAGCCTTTTCACAAACCCTTTCAAAAATAAAAAAATTATTTTCGACAATTTTTTACATTCTATTTTCAAAGAAAAAAACACAATATTATATTTTTCCAAAACAAATTGCGTCAAAAAAGTATAAACTTCGAACTATATAACAAGGTATTGCCAGCATATAGCCACAAGAGTATTTAATAGTTAATGTGATATTATCAAGCATTTATAAATAAGCCTTTTTATTACTGGTTAATAAGGTGAAAACCGTTGAATAACTAATGTAAGGATTATCCTTAAATTAGGATATTTTTATAAATTAGACTGTATATGTTTATTTGAAAAATTTCTATAGGAAATTTCTATAAGAAATTTGTCAAATAAGTGTTTAATAAACATATGTACAATATTTTTTATAAATACGGCCGTAAAACTCTGCGAAGCCGCATGTCTGCTGGACTTTCGAAGCCCTCGCCAAACAGTAATGGTTAGGCAGTTGAGTTGGTTTAAAGGCTGATGCTTTTAAATGGGCTGCGGCCTACTAACTCATTGAGCTTTGTCTTCCACTAACTGTCTTGTAAATTTCATACAGGAGAGATTAGAAAGCCCGAGCTCGGCAGCAAGAGATTTATTTGTAATGGCTACAAACTTATAGCAGAAGTTGCGTAGTATGTGATTTAAAACAATTCATTCAAGATCAACTAAAAAACAATTATTTCCTCATCTTTTCATAGAAATTCTTTTCTATCTTTCAGATGATGTCGTTTAAAAATTTAGCTCTTCTTATTTTGCTAATATGTAAGTATGTATGTAAGTTTAAATACACAAATATTAAGTTTTTATTAAGCTAAACAAGCGATTAGCTTATGGAAAATGAAAAAGAGTTTGTGAAACTAACGGGTTATCCATTTAGTGGTTTCAAAACCGCCGGTCTGGCAAGTCGGTCAGATGTTAAATATATGCCATTAAGTGTTACTTTTTCTAGCGAGAGATTTGCCATTTAAGAAATCGGATCATTTAATGACAGAAGAGGACGTATAAATAATTAGAACCTAATGCAAATGTGGTGATTCGAATGAGTCCACCGTTATTTTAAAGAAATTTGGAGAGACTGGAAGCGTTAAGCTATGCACACACGGTTGTCAGATGTTAAAATATTGTAAGATCTGGCAACATGTTGACAATGTAGTGACAATGAAAAATTGTCCCGCAGAAGTAAATTGTGTGTTCAGACGATCGTAAGAAAATCTTACAATTTCATTGTCAGACTATGGTCTGACAAATAATTCATCTGACAACAAAAATCGTCAGTTCACACCGTTGTCAGATTGTTAGATGAAAAAAATTGCCAGACATGTTGTAAGGCATTGCCACTTATGTATATCAACAACGATCTGTTTGGCAGTGTTGCCCATCAAACTTTTTTCTGATAAAAATGCCATTGTCAGGTGCATTAATTTTATACAGCTTACAATACCAGCCAATTATCTGGCAATGCCGACGAAGGGTGTTCTCACGATTGTCAGATGCCTGACAACATTGTCTTCTTACAATTGATTGACAATGGTTTTTCTGACAACGTTGTAGGTTAAAAATTGGTAGTTCACACGACTGAAATACATTTTCAGACAATTTTACTGACAATACTGTAAGATCTGACAAACGTGTGTACGTAGCTTTACAGTTGTGATTGTCCCGCCACATTATCACAATGCGCGCACTGGCGAAAATATCACTTCTCTTAGTGAAAGTGTAACGGAAAATCCTAACTTATCGATTTCATGGCGTTCTTAGCACTACGGCATATTATGAACTGGACGATATGTAGTTTCCAATAGACGTTTAAACAAGTCACACAACATGATCGATTTTGGTTTCAATGCAGAGAATTTTTCAGAACACGTAACTTCACTAGACCACCAAGATCATGTGAGTATATGATGTTAGACGTTTTAGTGTGAATACGCGGATAGCATACAACGTTGAAAACCGTTGTCTAGCTGTAAAAGGGTTACCGCCCGAAAAAAATGTTTGTAAATTACCGCAAAAGAATCGAGTGATGCAAACAATCTAGATCCGATAAATGGAATTTTAAATTTTATTGAAATCGCAGTTTTATGATTTTTTTTAAGCTTTACTTTTGAAGTATTTTTTAAGCTTTACTTTTGAAACCGAAAAATGAATAACCCGTTATGACTGCTTAAAGAGCTAAATAAACTATGTACCCCGTTTGGCAAACACGCGCTTATCGTTTGAACACAAACGGTACAAACATAGTTCATACAAACACAAATTAAACACTTTTTTGTTTTCAATGAGAATAGTCGGCGATTGTGTTGCGGCACTTTCATCGCCATATGAAGTTCACAAGATATAAATCTTTTTTTTCGACTAAGAAGGGAAGCTCTTATGCAATTTTGAGAACTCTAACAAGAACCTATTTTGTCGATTCATTTTATGTGCTTCTTCCTCCACCTCTTCACTTTGCAAAATCTTCAATGAAATGACAAAATTTAGCGCTAGATAATACAAGCATGCTTCAAATATTTGTGCAAACAACCCCCCTCCCCATAAACAGCGTGAAATGTTTATACAAACATAAAATTTTGACATGTTTGCCAACCAGTTTGTGTAGTTTATTTGGCCCTTAAAGGAACCAATAACTAAATAAAAAGCAATTTTCAAATGTCTCATTTTTTTACTAGCTTCATTTGCGACTGCTCGCAAAGTCAAGCGGAAGGGTCATTTTATTCATCCACCACATGCGCCCGTACATTTGCCTTTACCATCCAGTACTAGCCCTCCGGAGCCACCACCTTACCACTTCGAGGAAGTTCATTTGGATGACTTTACTGCGGAACCACAAAAAATCGCCCACGAACGTTACGGTCATCAAGACAGTTTCACGCCCCACGATCACTACGGCCAGCAGACGATATTGAGCGGCACTTACCTAATCGATAACGGTCTGCGCAGCATAGCTAAAGGTTCGGCCGATCAAGCCAATTCGGCTGTAGCTTCACAAAATGCAGCTGCCAAACAAGCCGCTTATGTGGCTAAAAATTCTTTAGCTCAAGCAGCCACACAAGCGGCCGGCACAGCTGTGGCCGTACTCAAGGGCAAAGAAGTTTTACTGCAACGTTTGGATGAACAAAATGCTGAAGCACACAAGGTCATGCAAGGTGAATTGCAACAACTACAACAAGCGAAACGCTCTGCCAAAGCAGCTCAATATGCAGCACAACAAGCTCTCAATCATGTTTCCATTTTGACAGCGGCTCTGAATAATGCGCAATCAGCTTCAGAGTTAGCACAAAAGTCCGCATCTGAAGCGGCTGCTGAGCTGGCGTCACAAATCGATATGGTTGCACAGGCCAAAAACAAATTGGAGCAAGTAGAGACACAATTGTATACGGCACGTTTGGACTATGAGGAAACAAAAGATGCAGCTGAAAAAGCCACTCTGTCCGCACAAGAAGCACAACTCAATGCGAATGATGCTGCATTGCATGCGAATGTTGAATTGCACAGTGAAACGCACAGCGCATCTGCAGCAACCACTCATGTTCATATACCCGACCCAAATGACGATCATGAGGAGCATGCGATCGTCAAAAGACGCTTTAAAAATAATGAGAAGGCAAGAAAGCCGTAAATTTGTCTGTGTGTGTGTGCGCACGCAAAATGTGGTTTTTGCTTTAATCTTCGCTTACAAGTACATAATTTTTGGGAGATTTTCTTTTTATAAATTTTATTTCTGCATGAAAAAATAATTTTAGACATTATTTTCATAAGTGCATAAATGCAAATGTATGTATGTATGTACATATGTATATATGTATGTATAAACTATTAATGATTTTTTAACACGATTTAAATGTTTATTAATTTATTGAATAAAAAAATTTTTTAAGTCACGTTTATTGATGTTATTTTTGTTTGTTTTTTATTTAAACTTCACTACAAAGAAAAAGTTACATTGACTTCCTTAACTTTTAACGAAGTTCATTAACTAGATGGCAGCGTTTTAGTGTACATTAGGTATGCTTCTTTACTCTATTTTGAGGGTCGAATTTCCAGGCAAAATTTAGCAAATGAGATATGACAATAAATGTCATAAATGTCAAATTAAAATAATTATCCATATAACGCATTTTGAGTTTTTTTTTTAACTCTCAAAATCGGTTTCAGGAATCGGCAAAACCGCCTCTACCCCGGAAAAATATGGCAACTTCGATTTTCGCACCAAATCGAAAGGTCGTTAATAGTTCAGATACACGTTCCACGCTTCATTAAACGTCAAAACCCCTTTCCTCCCTCCCCTTCCTCAGAAACAATACGGCAACTTCAATTTTCGCATTAAAGCGAATGATAGTTTATAGTCCAGATGCACGTTTCACTGCAAAAACGCGCACCGAATATGAAAAACCCGCTTTTCATGTGGTTCCGAATTTTTTTTTTTTTTGGAATTCTTAAAATCTGCTTCGAGAGTTCCTAAAATCCCCCACACTTCCCCGGAAGCAATATGGCAACTCCAATTTTTGCCGTAAAGCAGCAATACTGGATATACAGCTTTATATATCTGCATGTATAATAATCACTCATATCCTCTTGCAGCTAATATTCTTAATTTTGGTGGTCATACCTGTCTGAGAAGGAGAGATACTTTGGCTACCATTAGAGCTCTAAACAGATGTCTGAATTCTGAAATAATATTCGCATAAAAATAAATTTTTGTCCAGCACTGCCAGGACTTTAATCACAATTTTTTTTTTTTTAGTATTAAGAATTGAATACTTATTGTCATTACATTTCTTATGTAGATTCAATAAATAATATAATAAAGTTAAAAAAAAAAAAAAAAAATTTGCACTTTAATATTCTACTTTGTGCTCTGATATTTTATTTTCCTAAATAACAAACAGCTGATTATATGATTTAAGAATTTTACCATTTTGCACGGAAAAAATGTACGGGTAAAGTCTGGTAAAACGAGAAACACAAATTATTCTCTCAGAAGCTTTCTCATTTACCCAATTTGCATAATTTTTAACACAAGAAACACTTTTCGTGCAAATTGGAAGCCCGCGGGTTCCCGCGGTAACGATGACGAACACAACTATTTTAAATGGAGTCGTAAAGCAGCTCTGGGCTGAGGAACAGCTGTCGCGTCATCGTAATTATTTCTTAAGTGCTGTCAGGCTTCACGTTGTTGTTTGGCCTTCGAGAGTTTTGCGTCTCACTCTCATAGTTTAACTGTCTGCCTCAACTAACTGTATTGGTTTACAGTTCTTTTTTCGAGGCATTTTGTTGTTAAACACGCGGCAACTTCCTATGCAAAGTCACAGCGCCGCTAAAAAATACTGTCAATACCATCGTGGGCATAAGGTCTATGTTACTCCGCCCATGCTGTGCATCCTATACTTTGCACATTTATTTGCAACTATATGATTACAATACCATATTTTAAATGCCCGGTTACCGTATTAAAACACCCGGTTTATTCGTTTTTCGGAAAACAGGCAGACTAAACCCGGTTTTAGCAAAACTAAAAACCCGGTAAAAAGCGAGCGAACAATAACTGTTCAATCACCCTAGTTTATAATCTTTAGGGGTCTACTCCGTCGATGCTTGCGTATTGTAGCGGCTGTTCTGAGAAAACGCTAACACATGGCGAAGGATGAGAAGGTCAAACCGCCCGTATAATGACTTCTGTAGAAATGATTCCACCAGCCCATAAACCTCATCATACCCTTGTTTTTAATAGATACAATGTTAGCTCTTGGTACTTTTGGGGTTGGCCATCAGTCCAAATACGGCAATTTTGTTTATTAAAGTACCCAAGGAGCCAGAAATGTGCTTCATCACTGAATAAAATTTCCCAAAAAAGTTTTCTCACAAAATGCTGTTTTTCGCAACATAGGTGAACAATTTGTGAACGCTGTTGTGGTAGAAATTCGACATTGAAATTAGATTACAAACTTTTGTTATACAACGCAATACTAAAGCCTATATGGTGCTACGGAATTCAGTTATGGGGCACCCCCTCAGCGTCAAACATTGAAAAAATCCAAAGGCGACAAAACAAAATTCTTCGAACAATTACTGCGGCTCCATGGTACGTAAAAAATTCACGAATTCATAAAGATCTGAGTGTTCCGCTGGTAAAAGAGGAATTTTCTAAGTACGCGACAAGGTATGTCATTAAACTGGAACTGCATCCAAACCCTCTTGCGCGTAATATACTTAATTTTGGCGGCCACAGTAGGTTGAGAAGAAGGGATACCGTTGCCACCATCAGATTGCTCAATAGGTGATTTTACCGAAATAGCTCCCGCATAATAAAACTTTTTGTCTAGCATTGGCTGGACTTGAGTAACAATCAAATTTTTTAATTTTAATTCACATTTTTTAACTTTAAATTTAGTATTAAGATTTGAATACTTATTGTTAGTTCATTTTGAAGATTCAATAAATAAAAAAATGCTTAAAAAAAAATCACTGAATAAAATTTCCCAAAAAAGTTTTCTCACAATACACTGTTTTTCGCAACATAGGTGAACAATTTGTGAACGCTGTTGTAAATGTGAGCCTTTCCGTGATGACCTGCCAAACGCTACTGATATAATTTAGATAAAAAGAAGAAATCCTTTGCCAAACAATAGCCGTATTAAGATATATTAAGTAAAAATTAGAAAAATGATATATGAAATAAATAAAAATCATTCTTTTGCATTATTTATGTAAAATCCCATTTCGATTAGTAATACGGTTGACGAGACAACCGTTCGCGTTGCTTTTGTTCCTGTAGCCTGCGCCTAAGCTGGGGTGTTAAATATCGTTCAACCATTTGGCGTCTGGCGCGCTGAGCATTCACTTTGGCTTCGTTGGCTGCACAAGCGGCCTTATAGGCCGCCTGTTTAGTATTGGAAAAATCTGTTTTGGCAGCATTCAATTGACGTAACAACTCTTCAACACGACACTTGGCCGCATCCAACAACTGATTTTTCTCTAACAATTCTTGTTGAGCACCAGCAGCCGCCTGCTCCGAATTGCCGACATTCGATTGCGCCATTTGTACGGCTGATGTTAAAGTCTTAAGCTGAGCTTGAGCCTGCTGTGCTGCCTGTGCAGCTGCTTGAACATATTGTTGGGCATTTTGCAAGGAGGCGCTTTGTTCTTGTACCACTCCTTCGGCCTCGTGAACTTCCTGTTGTAGCTGCTCAACGATTTGCTGTTTTCCCGCTAAAGCGGCTTCGGCAGCTTTGGCTGCTTGTATGGCCTTTTCGGCTAACTGCATTTTTACTTGATGAGCAGCAGCCTGGCCGGCTTCTTGTTGCGCTTCTGAGGCAGCTTTGGCTTCTTGTGCAGCTTTTTGGGCTATATTTGTGGCCTTTTGTTTTGAATTGCCTGTGGAAAGATCAGCATTACAGGATTTGTGCGAGTTACAACCAGGGCCGCCCTCATTTCTGTCATTGCCGTTATCAGCTGCTTCTGTATCATCGGCTGTAGCAAAATCTGAATATACAGAGGGCAGCAGCATGCGTTTTACATGTTTCTTTTTAAAGAAAATAAAATTATGTAATTGCTTTTTGTAATGATATTATTATTCGACTTTACCAAATTTGCTGCATATCCTTGTGAACCCAAAGCAACTACGCTTACCAGATAAAATATAGCGAATACAGTTAGTTTCATTTTGCTTTTAAACGTATTTGGAACTTTTTTCAATGTCTAAATGTCATAAATATCATGAAATTGTATTTGAAACTTAAAAAAATATAAATGCCAATTCTTAAGTCAGGTTCGGGAATAATTCTTATTAAAGAAATAATAATACAAAATGCGAAATAATCGATTGGTCGAAATTTTCGAATAAAGCTTCCCAAAGTTAGTACTTTTATTAAATAGTTTACAGAGTTTGTTAGAAAGGTTCTTGGCTGAATTCACAAACTAAGTCGTAGCGTATATCGATGTATTTGGATAGACAATTTCAAACACAAAACACAATTTCAAAGCAAAAACAATTTTTAAATATATTTTTTGTGAGTTTAATTTATTTATTTAGTAACTATACAGTTGCAAAGTAAATTTGCAAATTATAGGATGCACATCATAAGCGGGGTGACAAATACCATAATGCCCAAGTACTTTTGTAGCGTCACTGTGACTAACTATAACAACCACGTGGTTAAGAATGAATAACCTCTAAAAAAAAACTGTAAACAATACAATTAGTTGAGGCAAACCGTTAACCAGTGCGACTGAGACGCAAAACTCTCGAGTACCGAACAACAAACGCAAGCCTGACCGCACTTAAGAAATAATTACGATGATTTATTACAATAACTACGAGAGCTGTTCTTCAGCCGCCCAGCAGCCGTATTCTTTAGCTCGCTAAAGCTAAATCTCCATCACTAAAAATCTATATACAAAGATGATTTAGCGATTTTTGGCCACACATGCAATTCTGTAACGTGGCAATGACATGAAAATTGAATTCGCCGCATTTTTAGCGATTATTGACATCGCTAAAATGTTTAAATTCTGTATCAAGGCGAATTTATACAAGTGAATGCAAGCGGAAAGGCGAATTCAGTATTATGTATTTTGTTATTGTAAAACATATCGTGAATGTTAAAATCTAAATTCGCCAAAGATTGTTCAGCTGGGTAAACATTTTATATAAACGTTAAATATAAACTTTTATAATTGTTTGTAATTAAAATCACAGATTATATTAGTTTTTCACTTTTAAATTCACACAAATTTCTTGAAATTGCACTAAATCACACAAAAAAATCTTTACATTAAAATGGCGCAAAAAAGTTTGTAAACAAGAGAAAAAAAATTTGACAGTTTCATTGGAAAAAACGCAAGAAGCAAAAAATAATCACCTGTGCTGTTAAGTTCACCTAGTAATGAATTCGCCTTGTTTTGTATTCTCTAACACCAAATAAGTAGTTGTTGTTGTCTAAAACGCTAAAATTTTAGCAACGGAAAATTTTAAGTGCTAAAATGTAAGTAAATTACAAAAATGTAAGTAAATTACAAAAATTCTTTTTTTTTAAGATTTGTGAATTCCACAAAAGTTTCCTGTTCACAATTAGCTTATTGCGTTCACTAATTGCACTTAATGAATTCATTATATTACGACGCCGATAAAAACGGCTTATTTTCATTTTTTTTATATTTATTGTTATAAATTGCAAAACATTTTTTCTAAACCTTATGAACGTTTTTTTTTTATTTATTTAAAATGTAAATAAACAAATACTTTTTTGTGATGCCATATTTTGAAAATTTTGCCATAAATTCCACATTTGGTTGTATCATGAAAAAAAAAATACAGCTCATAATTTATCGGCTTAAGTGCTGTTTAAGTAATATTTGTCAAAAACAAAATAAATTTTGAATAGATCTTTCACAATAACTATTTAAAATCGAGATTTTAAAACATATTTCAAAAAGTTAGTGAAGAGAATTTTTAAGAATATTTACGGGAAGCACAATATAAAGTAAGGTAACACTACAATGAATTGCCAAAAAATATTACATTATGTTTATCTCTTTTTAACAGAAGATCAATAAAGTAGAAAGAAAGAAATAGTATACAGTTAGTAAATTAGCTGCGGCGAAAATATAAAAATTTAGCTAAGCATTTTAGCTTACAGAATACAGATTTAACGACATCGCTAAAATATTTGCCCTAATTTTTTTTTAGCATTTTAGCGATCGAGTTTTAGATTTAGCTTAGCGAGTTACAGAATACGGCTGCAGAGCTGTTTTACGACTGATTGTGAGTTTAATGTTTGTTTGAAATTGTCTCTCCAGGGTTAAATACATCGATATACGATACGACTGAGCAAGGCAGCTTTATATAGGTAGTGGCAGAATTACAATAAATACAACACCGAAAAACATCAACATGTATTTTGTTGCTAGAATTTACGAACAGTTGTCAAAATTTTGTTTGAAAAAGCAAGAAAGTCTTTGTATTTTTGCCAATTTTACGCAAAGAAAACGAAAGACAACTGTGCTTATACCAATACCGTATTGGAGCTGCCTTGCGACTGAGTTTGTGAATTCAGCAATTGAGACGTACGAGTGTAATCGCTGTAGTATAGGGTGATCGATTATTCGACTTTTTCTAACCCTGGTTTTCGAATAGTGGCAAAAAACTAAAAAAAAACAAACTGGTTTCCGGTTGATAATTGACGAAAACCCCGGTTAACCAGGATTTTTATGTGCGTATTCATAAAAAATTAAAATGTATTTGAAATGAATTTTAGTAAAATTTTGTATGGAATTTTTGAATTAAAACACATTTCAAATTCATTTAAATTTTTATGAATATGCCCATTACAATACAATAATTAAATATTACGAATACACAGAAATATGTAAAATATTTGTGACTTGAGCTTTTTTGCTTCAAGGTTTAATTTCTAAAAACAGAAATTTAAAACATGTTATTACGAGTACTTTTAGTACCTATTCTTTAGTTGAAATGCTTACATCTGGAAAATAACAGCAGTAGATGCGCTGGATTGGACTATCGGAGCGAAAATTGCTTATACGAACTGCATTACTCATACGTATGTATATACATCATGAAGAAAAAATATATATAAGGTCTGATAAAAAATAACCGTTATTTTACACTTTTTTCAAAAGTATTTATTCATCAATAACTATCTTTTCCCCTTCAAAGTAATCCCCCTCACATATAATAATACACTTATGCCAGAGTTTTTTCCAATCTTCGAAACACTTCTAAAACGCACTTTTTGGTATCGCCAATCACCAAATGCTGCTCCATCTGTACTCATGGATGGTATAAATATTGAGGAATCGGATGCTCTTGATGTTCTTGGAATGAAGATAAAGTGTGATGTTCGCTGGACTGAACACATTTTTCAGATCTCTAAAGAAGCTTTCAAGTGCCTCGGTTTTTTGAAACGGTGTAAAATGTACTTCACTCCATCCTCCTTACTATTTATACCACCTACATCTGACCAAAAATGGAATACAACTCATGGTGAAAATGGTATCCAACTCTACTGATTCACTGGAGCATCGACGCAGAATGGGGTGCGTTACTCTGTTCTATCGTTACTATAATGGATTTTGCTCTGACGAGATTAGGGATCTTTTTCCCGAAACGCGCACATTTTTACGTAGCACGCATTCATCGTCCAAAACTCATCCATTTGTGGTTGATTGCCCGGGGAATCGTACTACGTATTACAGAGTGAATACGTTTTTCAGCCGTACGCTTCGTCTGTGGAATAAGTTGCCTGCAGACGTGTTTCCTGTCTGTTATAACGTTGGAAAGTTCAAGTCAAATGTTCACAAACACTACTCCCTCTTTCCCCCTCCTCAAAACTTATTTTCCTAGTTCTGATACAATGCACTGCATATGTAGGGCTCATCACCTGAGTACTGGTCCAATATAAAAAAAAAAAATCGCCAGCAGCTCATATTTCGATTTTTCTTTTATCTCCTCAAACGTTGCAAAACGCTTTTCGACTTGACTTAAAGCTCGTAACAAGGCGAATTCATAACAGGTGAAATTGACAGCGCAGCTGATAACTTTTTTTAAATTTTAATCTTTTTCAGATGTCAATGGCATAATTAAAACAAAATTGGGGAAAAAAATGTAAAACAATTTTTAAATTATGTATTCTATCTTGAGCGCCAGATATCACCCAGAATCCTCTGCAATCTGGCTGGCCATTTTCACCTTTTCAAGCTCTTTACTCTGAGATTTTAAGTTTCACGAGAAAATTTTAAGTTTCACAATATAATTAGGTTTTTCTTTTATTGTAAATTTTTTTTTATGGAAATTTGAAAAAAAAAAATTCAAACCAATTTTTAAATTTATGTATTGCATCTTGAGCGCCAGCTATTATTCTGAATTCTTCCCAATCTTGCTGGCCCTTTTCACCTTTCCAAGCTCTATGATCTGTGACTTTAATTTTTACCAAATAATTAAATGTTTGTCTTTTATTGTAAATTTTTTAATATATATATTTTTTTTAATTCCTTTTTGTGTTGCAAATAAATTTGCAAAGTATAGGATGCACAGCATGGGCGGAGTAACGTAGACCTTATGCCCACGATGGTATTAACAGTATTTCTTTTGCGGCGCTGTGATTAACTGTACCGACCTATGCCTTCGCATAGGAAGTTGCCGCGTGGTTAACAACGAAATACCTCACAAAAACTGTAAACTAGTACAGTTAGTTGAGGCAGACAGCTAACCAATGAGAGTGAGACGCAAAACTCTGAAAGGCCAAACAACAACAACAAGCCTGACCGCACTTAAGAAATAATTACGATGACGCGAGAGCTGTTCCCCAGCCCAGAGCTGCTTTACGACTGTTTTTTTGTGTTTATATTTTTCCCTTGACATTTGAAAAAGATTTATTTTTTGTAGTGTTGTATTTATTGCTCTTGCATTTACCTGGTATGAATTCGCCTTGCTCACACATATGGACTGATTGACGTGTTTTTTGATCGTCTCCAGGGCACTTTAAGATAATTCTCTGAAAACTTTTTATTTTATTTGCTATTAACGTCGTGCATTTTAGTTGGCCCACCCTGTATTCAAATATTTATGACTTAAAGTTTGTAAAGTTTTAAGCAACATGGCGTCATGTTCAGCCTTCAAAAAAAAAATTGAGATCCGTTAAAAAAAAAAAAATTATATTTAAACTAAAACAAATGTCTAGTAATTTTATTTTTAATTTTCTTTTTATTCTCTTGTTGTTTTCTTTTTATTACATTTATATAAGTTAAAGTTTAAAATTTTCTTTAATGTAATTTTGTTTTATTTTTATTTTTTTAATTTTATTGGTGTAATAATAATTTTTATTGTTTTAAATTTTAGTTTACGAATATCTCAAAAACTTTATACAATTTTGATAAATGAAATAATTTATTTATATAAAAAAGTTTATCTCGAGGATATTTAAAAAAGAATAAAAATTACTTACAATTAAAACATACCAGAATTTTTTGTGTTCTTTATAAATCAAAAACAAAATCATGTTTAAACGCCCTGTTCCACATTCTGAGTGAAAATGCATATTTCCTATTTGAAATTAACAGAATGCAATACATATGTATGTACGTACTTTATTTTTTGATCTAAATATTTGCTAAAGTTATGTCGGTATGCAGAGCTGAAGTCTCAGCGCTTTAATGACGATTTAGAAAAATACTCGTTACTTTAGTTAAAACTTTAAATAAAAATAAAGTGTTTTAAGTATGTGATGTATCTATTTCTTTTTTGTAAACTGTTCACAAGCCTCTCAAGCAAAAATTCGCAGTTTTAAAGTAATGTAAAGTAGATTAAGAGCAAATTTTCACGATGATTTAAATCCATGTCTAAAAGGCATGTTCTTTCTTTTGTACTGAAAATTTTTTAAAATTAAAAAAAAAACACGTTTTCTGTTTTTCAAGTTTTTTTTCTCTAATTTCTTTTTGTGTTTTGTTTGTTATTTTTTAAATTGTTTTATTTTCATTCGACTGGCAAGGTAACCACATCGATACTACCAAAAGGGTAAGAAGAGACAAACGATTATTTTTAACGATAGCAATTAGAAAAACGATATGACTTAAAAATCATCCTAAAGATGTAATTTTGGTAGGAGGTTTAAAAGAGTATTATGAAAAAAGGGCCTGGCTTTAAATCTCCGTATAAATCAGCGCTAACTCACAGTGGTCTGCCCGGCCTATGCCGAATATATAGTAATCGCACAAATATAGAAAAATTAACGTATATCTGGGGGGTTACTCTCTATTGCGATGCGAAAGGAAATTGGTTCGTAGTCGTAGAATTGGTACCCTGTATTGCGTTTTCGTATTTTCCTTTCGCATTTAATTTTTCCCTTTCGCACATTTTATCATTATTCGCTATTGTTTTGTTTCGTGGTACCAGTGTTGCTTCATTTTTAAACTATTTCGCGAAAAACTTTGCGCGAACGGAATAAAGTATCAAATTATACTCTTATCGCATTTACTTTTCGCATCGAACTTACTTTCGCATTGCAATAGAGAGTAACAGGGGGTACACTGTAGTACTAAAGGCACCTTTACATGGTAATACAAATTTTTACATCTATCAAAAATTAGTGTAGAACAAAGGAAATCTTACCGTGTAAAATCAACTCGTATTACGTAGAAGAGAAATCCAAATGCAAAACTAAACGTTTTCTAATAGGACATTTTCACCTAAGCCAAATCTAGTACATTCGGGATTTCAAGTCAAATCTAGTTGATTCCACGTTGCGACTAGATTTCGATGAAATCTGACAGATTTTTGTTAGTACTCTATTACACAAACGTCATTTTGTTCACAACAGTACTTGAAACTACTCCCCTGATAATATGATAAATTCATTGTGAGGTAGTGGGTTATTGCTGTCAAAATCTTTGCAAAAAATAAAATTTATGAAAATTAAATCTTGCAAGATGTCAAAAACGGAAGTGTAAACGTTTAAGATTTTCATTTAAATCTGCTAGATTTTGGGTAGATGTAAATGCCCTATAATATAAAATTTGATATCAGCGTGTTGGAAAAGAATAAAACTCCACACACGTGCCCAAGAAAAGTGGCTCACGGAGCCCACATGCCTTATATCAAGGAACCTGTGTCCGCACATTAACTCTTAAGATAACATGGGTGCTATTAAAACTTCCCAGATCTCTCCTAAGAGTGACTGTAGTAGTCATCACTGGACATTGCCGGTTTGGGAACTACGCCAAGAGACTAGGCCTACCCTATAATGACTTCTGTAGAAGTTGTCAAGACGAGGAGGAGGAGAAGACGATCTTTCATCTTCTCGGTAATTGCCCGGCATTGGAGCATCATCGTCTAAGATACTTAGGCGAGCGGAGCTTCAACAGCTTATCATGTCTGGCCTCGGTCAAACCGACTGCGTTAGCTTCTTTTATAAGGAGTAGCGGATGGCTAGTGCATCAGCAAGTAATGTCATATTAAGCAGTTTCCCACCTTTCCTTTCCCTCTTCCTCACTCCTTCTATATCCCTCTAACTCTTATTCTTTCAATTCTTCTATCCCACTTTTCAGATAATCATAAAGGAAACGATTTTCAGGACCCAAGTTAGCTGGGGGGTTACTCTCTATTGCGATAGGTAAATGCGATAAGAGTATAATTTGGTACTCTGTGCCGTTTGCGCAAACTTTTTCGCGAAATACTTTAAAAATGAAGCAACACTGGTACCACAAGGTTAACAATAGCGAGAAATTGTAAAATAATATGGGAAAATTAAATGCGAACAGAAAATTCGAAAACGCAATGCAGAGTACCGATTCTTCGATTTTTCTTTCACATCGCAATAGAGAGTAGCCCCCCTGGAGTATCCAGGTACTTTTTGGAGAATTCAGCGGCCTGCCTACCTAACCTAAATGCCCTATAAGCCATTTCAGAGCTCTCTGTTTTCTGATCATATCAGAGTTGTATTTTTAAATTTTCATTGGCAGCACTTTTCCCCGGAAACAATATGGCAACTTCAATTTTCACACTGAAACGAATGGTCGTTAATAGTTCAGATACACGTTCAACGGCTAAAAGGCACACCGGTTAGTAAAGCGATTCCGAGTTTTTTGGGAGTTCACAAAGTCGGCTTAAGAATACGTCAAAATCACCACCCCCCCCCTCCGCATCGCATTCACCATAAGCAATTCTTTTCTTCAATTCTCTCACTAAAGCTTATGACCGTTTATAGTGCAGATGCATGTTCAACGGCAAAAACGCACACTGAATATGAAAAACCGCTTAGCAAGTGGTATCGAATTTTTTTTGGGAATTCCCAAAATTGGCTTCGTGAATATCTAAACTACCCCAGAAGCTATACGGCAACTCCAACTTACGTACCAAAGCGGCAACACTATATATAGTTTTATATATTACACAACACAACACTATATATAGTTTTATATATTATTATAGGTTACACACATACATATATATTTATATAATATTTTTTGTTTATTACATGTTTATTTGAAAAATTTCTATATAAAGTTTGTCAAATAAACCTTTAATAAATATAAAATATTTTTAATGAATACGGCCGTTATTCGATAAATTTCCTATAGATTTTTTTTTTTAATTATATTATGTTTTCTCAAGGTGTTTACAAAATTATCTAAGTTAGCAGAGTTCTGTAGGTAGCATTGTCTGTGGCAGGTGCCAGCCATTCACCGTAAGGAGACAATTATTCGTAAACGACAACCATCATATAAGTACAGAGTTGAAGCTTTTTCAAAAAATTAAATGAATAATTTTTACCTTCGATAGTTCCAAAAACTAAATAAACTCCTTTTTAAAAAAGTAAATTGGTAATTTGAACAAAAACAATCGCCTCAAGACATTGTACCTGATTTTACAACAACATTTTTGCAATAAAATATTTATATGTAGACAAAATAACGAATTTTCTTGTTTTTCTTTTCTTTTATTTTTTTTTTTTTTTTTTTTTTTTTTTTTTTTTTTTTTTTTTGTTGTCAAAAATTCTGCTCAGAGCCATTTAGCTGCTGCCGCCGAAAATAGTTGCCCTTTAGCCGCCGCCGAAATGTTTTCTTCGGCTTGCTTCTCTGCTGGCCATTTTCACCTTACCAAGCTCAGATCATATAGACTTTAATTTTCGCGAAGTAATTTAAAGTTTTACGAAATAATTAAAAATTTTTTTTTCCTGTAAATATTTTTTTAAACTACTTTTTTGCTTATATTTTTCTTTTGACACATGAAAGATTTTTTTTTTTTTTTGTAATATATTTATTGTTCTGCTGTTTTTACCTGTTATGAATTCGACTTACGTCTACGAGTATGTTTTTTTCAGAATAATACTTACAGCCCGTTTACCAATTTCGAAAGAAAATGAATGCGAAAGAAAGCCAGTCACTCACATTCGAATCAATTTGGGTTTGTCTATCTCATTACTATTCGTTCGCATATTCTTATGTATTTTGATTGAGTTTTGACACATCGTTCGTATAGAAAAAAGTTAGACGAACCCAAATCAATTTTCTTTCGCTTAGATTGCGAACGCAAGCAGGCTGTCGAGATTGGTAAACTGGCTGTTATAAGCAAAATTTTGACATATTTACGGAACGGAACTAGTAACTGGTAAAGCTGCCTTGCTCACAACATAATGGGAAACACCTCGGAATGATTACCTCAAAACACTTTAATTTGCTTATAATGGAAACGTACTAACCAAACGTACAAACTACAAAAAAAAAAACGTGTATTTGCATGGAAATCCTAGCCAAGTTAATTGTAGACGGAAACATTGGGAACCTCTGTTTACGAAATTCAACACAATTTAGTTCGCCCTTTGAAAAAAGCTCAGCCGCTTTAAAATTCACAGTGTATTTGAATCCTTTATAGTTACAATCGAACATTTGCCAGCACATATTTTAAACACTCTTTGCACTTCAGGACCTAATTCTAACAAAAATTAAGTTAACGACTTAACTTGAAAGGCAACCTTATATATAAAAAAAAATAATAATAATATGTTTAGTTTTATAAAAATAATAGATTTTTATGTACAAGCAAATATTTAGTTTTTTATTTTTAAATATTTTTAAACCCCTGTAAAACTTGTTTTCACTTAAAATAAAAATTAATTTGATTTTTTTTAAATAAACTTTATAACATTTAAATAGGTATAGTATATAAATGTTTCTTTCTGTTTTTGTGTAATATAATTAATTATATGTATTAGTTGTATTTATAAACTAAAAAATAAAAGTGAAAGCATTTTAAAATTTGCACTTTTTTGATTTTTTCATACTTTTTTATTTTTGTCGATAAAATAATTACAATAATATTGAAAACATTTTACAAGTTTTATTATTATTGTTAAGAGTTGAGTTAAACTTAATCTAAACTTTTAGGGAATTTTATTATAGTTTTATTTTATCGAAATAGATTATGCATAATAATTATAAATTTCTTTTAACTTAGACTAAACATAAAATATTTAAACTTAATAACAATTATTCTTTAGTATTATTACTTTTTTTTTTTTTTTTACTTTTCAATCAATTAATAAATATCTTGTATATATATAAGTTTGCTTTATTGTTAGTTTTTGTTTTTTTTTTTATTTTTTTATACGCTACAATTTATTTTCATGTTTAATTAATAAAAAAATACAACTTTTTTTATATTCTCATAATATTTATAATCAATACTGTTTTTAAAATAAAAGTAATGTGATAAAACTTTTTCATTTAATAATATCATCAAATTTAATTAGAGTTTGTTTATTTTAGAGTTTTAAATTATAAAACGCAATTTAAAGCCATAATAACAATACATTTTACAATACATACATATACTGTCTTGTAAACATTAAAAAACAAAATAGAAGACTGGTGTAGCCTTTAGTAAAATTGTTATAACTAGGCTTTGATTTAATATACTCTTGCAAGATGATTTGCACAAAGCTCTTTGATAAACAAAATTAATAAAAAAAAAAGTCTTGTAAAAATGCAAAAAATGGTGTAGCATTTTGTAAAATTATTATGACAAGGCTTTGATTTAATATATTTATACTTTTGCAAGACCATTTGCATAAAGCTTTTTATTTTTGATAAAATTTAACACAAAAAAATGCAGTCTTGCAAAACTGCCAAAAATGGTGTAGCATTTTGTAAAATTATTATGACAAGGCTTTGATTTAATATATTTATACTTTTGCAAGATCATTTGCATAAAGCTTTTTACTTTTGATAAAATTTAATAAAAAATAATACACACAAAAGCATCAAGTTTTGACTTTTGTCTATAATAGTTGCACATATCTTTATCCCTCTGTATGAGAGGAGGATGAGTTTCAGGCTGCAAAATGAGTGTAGCGTAGCGCAGCCCGAAATCACGGCCATTGTGAGGGCAGCTAACTGGTTAAGATACTACAGCATATACGGTGAGGATATCCGTATTTGTACTGATAGTAAGGCACGAGCTGGGATTTATAACGACGTCTAGCTTGGCTCGTGAATACCGGATATCTCTAAACGAGATAGCGAGACATTCGAACCTGGAGCTTTTTTGGGGTACGCGGGAGCAGTGGAGTGCCCGGTAATGTTGTAGCGGACGAACTGGCAAAGGCCAGTGTCCAGCTACAACAAAGGGATATTGATGGGAACGTTGTAATCCCGCTTAGGAGCTGTACAAAACAAGTACAGCGTCAACTTTTTGAGACCACCCAAGAGAGATGATCTAGTGAGGTCACCTGTCGAATGAATAACCAGGCTGACATGACCCAGATATGACAACAGGAGGACTATTATCCTTAGGGGTCTGAGGTATCGGAATGTGATGTAAATGGTTTGGACTCCGTTATCCGATTCTCCGGTTGGTTCTAAACCGGTGATATGTACATCTGCTGAGGTACATTGATTATTTTAAAGCTACTGATGGAAACAGTAGTGGTTTTAATTTCTAGAGACTCTTGAGCTATCTCCTTGACAGCAATGCCGACTATAGCTTCGCTAACATAACAGCTCCAGAAAGCCCTAAACAAGGCAACGTTATTGACGCTAAAGGTGTAACCTTACATTTCAATATCAGCAAGTTTGAATAAACTACGGATGAAGAGGTCTGCACTCTAACGTATACTGCTGCGCAATAAGCTGATTTCGAGGCATCACAGAAGCCATGAATTTGAACAGTATCAACGGGAGTGAACTGTAGCCAACGAGGAATTTAAATTTCTTCTACCTTCGACCAATCTTGCATTACTTCACTTCATCCGACCTCCTTACTATTTATACCACCTACATCCGACCGAAAATGGAATACAACTCTCATTTTTGGGCCGGTGCCTCAAAGTCTATTTTGGGGTTACTCGACCGTGTGCAGGAGAGGGCGAAGAAGCTTATCGGTGACAGTAGGGTATCCAACTCTATTGAGTGGGGTGCGTTACTCTGTTCTATCGTTACTACAATGGATTTTGCTCTGACGAGATTAGGGATCTTGTTCCCGAAACTCGCACATTTTTACGTAGCACGCGCTCATCGTTTAGAGCTCATCCATTTGTGGTCGATTGCCCGGGAATCGCACTACGCATTACAGAGAGAATTCGTTTTTCAGCCGTACGCTTCGACTGTGGAATAAGTTGCCTGCAGACGTGTTTCCTGTCTGTTATAACGTTGGAAAGTTCAAGTCAAATGTTCACAAACACTACTCCCTCTTTTCCCCTCCTCACAACCTATTTTCCTAGTTCTGGTACAATGCACTGCATATGTAGGGGTCATCACCTGAGTACTGGTTCAATATAAAAAAAAAAAAAAATTATTCTGTACCATGATCGGAGAGAATCTGCACTAACACTCTCGTCTCAATCGACTCGTTAAAGGCAAAGTTGTTGAATCAAGATTTTGCTTTTAATTATTATGGGCGATATCCAAACAGCCCATTTGCAAAGTTTTTATGCATTTTCTGCTTTTGCAACACCGTATGTGGAAAGGAGTATAGCTCAAAAGATACATATATGAAAGCTTTTTGTAGATTTTAGCAGTTGCACTAACTGTTATCTTTTTTTAAGCAAATGGCATTGCAAAATAGCTTCTTAAACTTGTGTAATGCATAAATGAATTACTTCAACTAAATCAGCACAATTACAAATGAAATTTCTTTGAGAGTTTGTTTACTTTTCTCTTTTCTCCAATTATGAGCAAAACGTGAGTATGATGTTTTGTATTATTTCCTTCTCTCCATTTACTGAAAATACTAAAAGGTGATCAACTCTTCAATTCCTAGTGTCAAGTTAACGAAAATTGAGCTTTTCGTTTTAGTTTGAATTCAGAAAAGTACTTTACTTGAGAATAAAATTCCGCGAAAAATAAATTGCGTGAAAAATAAATTCCATGAGAATATTCATAATTGGGCTGAATAATTCTTTCAAGTGCAGAGACAACTTTTTGCATTCGTTTTTCTGCTTAAGCTGCATATGGGCATCCTGTAAATTTGCTGCATTTAAATAATAATAAGGATCGTTCGAAAATAGATACTAGAGCTAGCAAAAACAAGTGCACACAATCTTATACTTTTTTTTACATATGGCTCGATTTGGGCATCAAGAAATCAATCAAAAAAATGCTTTTGCTCTTGTACAAAAACATTGTTTATTTGCGCGCAAGTATAACTGCAATAAAGTTTTAAGGGAATTTGTTACCAGAAAGCTGTCATATGTTACACTTGCACTTTTGCAAGGGCTTGAAAAGGTATAAAAAAAAGTTTATGAAGTGCATAATTCCTTGATTATTGTGGTTACTTATACAAATGCCTTTCTTTAAGTTAAAACGGATTTTTGTACGTATACAAACAAAAAAAAAACACATCGAACTTCTTTTTCGGTTTACAAGTGGTCTTGCAAAAAATGAAAATCATAAGTTTTTTGCAAGACTTAACTTTGAAGATATATCAGGCTATGCGCAATCTTTTGCAATTGAGAATATTGGCTCTCAATTGGTTGATCGACTTCTCTTTCCAAATACCAGCAGTTCGTTTGCAATTAAGAGTTGTTTAGACATATTTAAAATAAAAACTACTAGTTTAAGTCTTGTACTTGAACAAAGTTGTAGCAATTTTATACATATTTGTATATTTTGTTAGTGTAAAGTAAATATATACTAACCCATTTTGCAATTGCTACGATACAAGACTATTTGAACACTATTGCACTTGTAAAACGGCAAATGCAAAAATAAATCATACTTTTTTGTTAATGTTTTGTGGGCTAAAAGTTTTAGGTATTTTTTTTTTTTTTTTTTTTTTTTGCAACACCATTTACACCAAACACTGTTCAATAAAGAAGCTTCTAATATTTTTATAACTAATTTTTCGTTTATGAGAATCTGTTTGTTATTTTATGAATTTCTGGATTAACTGGATTAACAGAAATTCATTCGGGCTTTCCATTGTATTTTATAACATAAGATTTTTGATTAAGATAAGTTAAAATCGAGAATTTTTGGAAGTTTTATGGAGTTGTCTCATTGCAATACATATTGTTATAAAAATTGTAAATTTTATTTTCATTAAAATTTTTATAAATAACTAATAAGTTTTTGTTTTCAAAAATGCCAAAAGTTGATTGCACAAAATCATCTTTTTAAAACAAAGCTAAAAAAAATTCAATTTTGGAATGTAAATCTAAAGATTAATTGAAGAAAAATATTTTGTAATACATAGCTTAATCGTATATAATTTGTTTAAAAGGCGATAATTAAATTGAAATTTTTATTTTCCAATCAAAATTTTACTTGAAGAATGACGTTCTTCTTAAAATTAAACATCATATATAGAATGATAGAAAACTATTCAAAGTATTTCCCACATGCTTGAAATGATAATAGAACCTTGCTGGTTTCATGAAACTTTTCTTTTCCGTCATTATGAATATGAGACATTTTTACAACTTTTCACTTTTTTTAAAGTTCCAAAAATTCTTTCAACTTTTCATTTTGTTCAAAGAAACCCAAAAGTATATATATTTATTTTTATATTCGTTGATATATTTCTTGTAATTTGTTTTTTTTTTTTAGCTTCTTTAAGTTATGTTGTTTTATTTTTTTAATTTTTTTTTTTTAGTTTATTATCTCAACTTGTTTAAATCAATAATGTTCGTGTTGCTATATATAGTTATTATGCATGTATAATATGTAGTAGCCATTATTATTAATAGTAATAATATTTAAACTATGAGTATATATAAATTACACACTTAAAAAAGATTTCGCTCCAAAATAATTATAATCACTTTTTTTCGTTTAAAATCACTTTATGCTTTTCTAACTTTTTCTTTTTTATTTTTTATGTTTATTTTTTCTTTTTTTTTTTTTTAATTTAAGTACTTTCGACATCGTTTAGAACCACACGAACAGGGTATTTTTTCATCTTCAAATGGAAATTTGTAATCATACGTTAATTCCTCACCCTGGACTATGCGTCGCAGCGCAAAAATTATTATATGCTTATGCCCCAATATATCGACAACTTTGGAATAGCAATTGGGCTGCAAAGCAGAAAATATAACAAAAGTAATTATATATTAAAAAAAAAAAAAATAGTTTTTGCAATGACAACTTACCTCACAAGAATGATTTATAAATCTTGCTGCATTACCACGCATTGTAGCATCCACCACCAGATGCTCATCGATTTTAAACATATAGCAACCAATGCCCCGGCTATTGTAGTAACGTTCACGTTGATCGGTTAAGGTGGAACGTATCAATTCTCCAGCATACTCAATAACCATTTCACCTGAAAAAAATTTATATTTTAATATAAGAATTTTCCAAATAATATATAAAAAATTTCTTTAAAGAGTATTCTTAGCGAACGACAATAAACAGAACGTTTCACAAACGTTTTTTTTATTTACTTATTTATTAATTTATGCCTATGGAGAATAACTCCATACAGGCAGATATTATAATGGGTGATTTTATAAGAACTATCGGAAATTAAAAAAAAAAACACATAAAATTCAGAAAAATGCATGAAATATTTATTTGGATCGATAGTTGGGTCGATATAATTTAATGTTTGAAGATTATTTCATGCAAATGTTGGCCGCGCCTCAAATGGTCCATTCGCTTAGTCCAATTTTGGCATACTCTTTCCAACATTTCGGCCGGTATCTCACGAATAATGTTGGCAATGTTGGCTTCCAGTGCGTCAATCGAAGCGGGCTTGTCGCTACAGACATTAGCCTTAACATAGCCCCACAAAAAATAGTCTAGAGGCGTTAAATCGCACGATCTGGGCGGCCAATTGACTGGTCCCAAGCGTGAAATAAACTGTTCACCGAACTCGCCTCTAAATTGGTCCATTGTTTCGCGTGCTGTGTGGCATGTGGCACCATCTTGTTGAAACCACATGTCATGCAAGTCAATCTCTTCCATTTTGTGCAAAAAAAAGTTTGTTATCATCGAACGGTAGCGCTCACCATTCACAGTAACGTTGTGATTTGCATCATCTTTAAAGAAATACGGCCCAATGATGCCGCCAGCCCATAATCCGCACCAAACGGTTGTTTTTTGTGGATGCATTGGTAGCTCTTCCAATGCTTCTGGCTGCTCTTCACTCCAAATACGGCAGTTTTGCTTGTTCACGTATCCATTCAACCAGAAATGAGCCTCGCTGAACACAATTCTTCGATAAAAAAGTGGATCTTCATCTAACTTTTCAAGAGCCCATTCACCAAAAATTTGGCGTTGTGGTAGGTCGTTTGGCTTCAATTCTTGCACCAGCTGTATCTTATAAGGCTTCACACCCAAATCCTTCCGCAAAATTTTCCACGTAGTGGAGTAACAGAGGCCCAATTGCTGCGAACGGCGCAGAATCGATAATTCACGGTCATCACCAATACTGGCCGATATTTTCTTCAGTTCGCACTCTACGTAAGCGTGTTGGTGGTTTAATGTCCAACAATGTAAATTTGGTGCGAAATTTTTTTACAATAGCCCGAATAGAAGCCTCAGTAGGTCGATTAAACTGACCATAAAATGGAAGAAGCGCGCGATGAACTTTCTTAACAGAGCACGCATTTTGGTAATAAAATTCTATAATTTGCAAGCGTTGTTCGTTTGTAAGACGATTCATGATTAAATTATAGACCAAACTGAAGATGTTTGACAGTGACACAAGATACAAAACGTGCGTGAGCTGTCAAAACTAGTGTTGCCAAAAAGATAATAGCAAAAAAATCACTCGTTATATGTACACGCATATGAGTTAAAAAAAAATTACAAAAATTAATTTTTAAAAAATCGCTTTTTACGAGGACGGATTGATATTGAAGCTACCTAGCGCTAGATGGCAGCACAATCACAATTTTTAACTAGCGATCTGTCAAACGTCAGTTGTTAAAATTTCACCCAAATTTATCGATTAGTTTATTTGTTGTAGTAATTAAGCACTATTATTTGAAAGGGAAAACGGAGAAAGAGACAAAAGAAAAGCTCGATAAACATTACGGTGAGTCTGCTCCGTCAAATTACATGGTAAAATATTAGTTTGCTGAACTTAAATGCGGCCGAACAAGCACTGCAACAATATCATCAACAGGAAAGTCAAAAGAAAGAAAATATCAAATATAAAGAAAATATCAAGAAAATCTTCGATATCGTTATGAACGATCGCCGATTCAAGTTACGTCAGATTGTTGAAATGGTAAACATATCATATGAACGTGTGTTCAACATTTTGCATGAACATTTGCATATGAAAAAGCTATCAGCAAGATGGGTGCCGGGTTTGCTCAGTGTCGAACAAAAACGAGCTCGTCAAACCACTTCACAGCGGTGTTTGGACATGATAAAGCGTAATCCTGTTAATTTTTGTCGTCGATTAATAACTGTTGATGAGTGTAGCGTAATGCAGGCGGAAATTACAGCTATTTTGAGAGCAGCCAACTGGTTGAGGTACTATAGGGTATGCGGGGTGAATATCCGAATCTGTACTGATAGTAAGGCTGCGTTAAATGCGCTTGTGGGTGTCTATACGACGTCCAGGTTAGTTCAGGAATGCCGGATATCTCTTAATGAGATAGCGAGACATTCAAGCCTGGAGCTTTTCTGGCTACCGGGGCACAGTGGAGTGCCCGGAAATATTGTGGCGGATGAGATGGCGAAAGCCGGAGCTCGTCTACAGAGAGGGGACATTGATACGATGGTTGGAGTCCCGCTTAGCAGCTGTAAAAACCAAGTACAGCGTCAACTTGTAGGGACTGCGCAGGACAGATGGTCTGGTGAGTTCACCTGCCGAGTAGCAAGGCTGACATGGCCTGCGTATGATCGTAGTAGAACTGCGGTCCTAAAGGGTTTTCCCCGTCAAAGGTTGCGTACCTTGGTGGCAGTTCTGACAGTACATTGTCTCATAGGGACGCATGCTAGGAGGTTAAATCTTCCATTTAATGATTTCTGCAGAGGTTGCGGGGATGAGGACGAGGAGGAGAGTGTTGAGGATCCAAGTGGGCTGGTTTCATGAAACTGGCAGCCTGTACAACCTAACCCAACCTAATAACTGTTGATGAAACGTGGGTCCACTACTATACACCAGAAACCAAAAATAAATCGAAATAACGGGAGGAAGTGCTCCGAAGAAGTCGTAGACAGCGAATATTGCTCATCGATTATCCTAAAACGGGAGCCACAATCACAGGAAAGTATTATCGTGCATTATTTGATCAATTGATTGATGCAATCAAGAAAAAATGACCACATTTAAAGAAGAAAATTTAAATGCATATGTAAAATAAAACATGTATCTAAAACCGGAGATGTATATTTTTATGAGACTGAAAGTATTTGTATTTTGTATTTGAAATACGCAGCTTGAAAGTATTTTGTATTTGAAATACACAACTTGAAAGTATTTATTGACTTTTTTTAATTAGATTTTTGGTTTGTACACTTGTACAACGGGTTATAGTTCAAGTTTTTTCGTTTCTTAAGTTTTTTCTTAATAAGGATTTTTTTTCTGAAAGTATTTTGTATACACAGCTGGAAAGTATCTTGTATTTGAAATGCATGTGTATTTTGTTCAGCTCTGAGCTGGGAACGGGAGCGAAACAAAAAGGAAAACGTATTACGTTAAGGCGTTGGTATAGTGCGTAACTGATTTCTGGTCTTTCTGATAACACTGTGACTATTTGAACAACTTTTTTTTGCGTCATCTTTAAAACGTGGCCGAAAGATGACTATTGGCGGTATTCATAGTTCGTATTAGATTTAAAAAAGGAAATAAAAGAATAAAAAATGGAGAAAATTTTGTTGCGAATTACACTCACCAGCTTCAATGTCCTTTGTACAATACAAACCACGACCATGTATATGGGAGCGAAATACACCCACATAATCTTTGTAAGTTTCTTTTAACGTGCGGTATTTCATAGCCATGGGTAAATTGCTGCCAGTGCCACGCCTATAAAAAAAAAATATCAAATGATCACATTTATAATTCCGCAAGTAGTCACTGGAAAAAGAAATCAAATTGCTTACCTGGGCACCAATTCTGTGTCTGACGGTTGTACAAACACTTGTACGGGTTGTTTACGATGCCGCGACGCCAACCAGCTAAACATATCATATTCTGAACGTTTCGCAAAAGGTTCACAACGTGCACATTCGTATATGTTTTCCGCTAAATCTTCTTGATCTGAAGCGTAGTCTATGCTGCTGCTGTCGTTGTCAATAGAAGCTGTCACGGAAGCATTGCCGTTCATTGAGGACGTCGAGGAAGCAGAACTGGATGGCGTGCGCGACGAAGTAATAGAGCCGTTGCGTCTATGGTATTTCGGGGTATATTTATTACATTTCTCAACTCCAGGCAACTGTTCTATAAGATATTTTAAGGCATTCGTTTTAAGTCCAATCATTTGCACACCACTCATATCGGCTAAGGGACCTTCCGGTAGGGGTGCTAAGCCATTGGCTCTGCGCGCAACTTGTACAGCTTCGAAAACTTTTTCCCATACCTCAGTAATAGAGGATGATTTGTAAGTAAAGCCGTCTTCACTTTGTATTTCGTAAAGTAAATGTGGTCCTGTTATACGTTTGGGGTTTCTTGAGGGAGGGTGTGGGGGCGGACGAACAGCAGCCATAGTTAATGGGGCTGCTAGATTACCTGCTTGTGTCTGTTCCTGTTGCAGGGTATTTAAATTCGAGGCGGGTTGTAGAGATGGCGCACAGTTTTGGATATAGTTTGCATTTAGAGGATCCACTACTGCTGTTGTTAATTTGTTGGGGCTTTCGGTCTTTATTAGCGCGTTATAGTTTTCGGTAGCTTGTTGGTCTTTCATGCTTTCAGCTGCCAATTGAGCTGCTATAAATGCAGACGTTTCTTCTTCGGTTGTGGCCGTATAGTAGACATTAGCTTCTTGAGGCGTTAGCGGAGCTGGATCATTGGTAACTTTTAAGTTCTCTGTGGTGAGAGCAGTATTGAGATATTGATTATTGCAGGCCATTTCAACTTGAGCTTCGAGAGTTGTGTTGGTATTCAGAGATTCGGTGCAATCTTCATTGGTTAAGTTGTCTAAGATTTTGCTTATTTTCTCTTTAACAGCTGGTTCATCACTGTCCATTGACATGTTGTCAGAACCATCAGCTGAAGGCATTTTCAAACTGAAACCATCGTCTTCTTCCTCCTCCTCATCCTCCTGCTGTTGATGATTGCCATCAGCTTCTACCTCCTCGGCATTTAGAGAACCTAGGTGTTCTTCTTCATTTTCACAGCAATCGGTACCCAGTATAACTTCACCTTCTGGCGGAAATTTAGGATCCGTTATAAGGCATTGTTCGGGCGTGGTTGCATTTACAAATTCAGTCATCCCATTGTGCACGTAACTCAAGTCGTGCAAACACATTTTCTGACTCGTGTCTTCCCGCTTTTCTCCTATGTCGTAGCTTAAAGGCGGGGAAGATGATTTTGCCAAATTGTGTTGCATACTTTCGTGCTGTAAGTGCATAACTTGTTGTTGCTGCTGCACTTGCTGACTATCCTGTTGAGGTTGTGGCGAGTGCAGCAACATCTGTTTCACTTCGGCTTCATAAGCAATTTTGTTGATGTTTTCTTTAATGGCAGATTGTTGAATGTTGGCGTTCTGCTGTGCGGCTGTGGTGTGTTGCTGCGTGATCTGTGAGCTTGTGTTAGTTGTGTTGGTAAATTGCGTTATACTTGCCACCACATCTGTAGAAGTTGAGGATGTTGTTGTGCAGCTTGTTTGAGAGTGTTGTTCGTACTGCCTTTGTTGCATTGGCAGAACCCGATTGGTCGGTCGAGTTATTGTAGTACTGCTGCTGGTAGTGGAGGTGGATGTTGTCAAACTATTTGTGTTCGAGTACTGTTGTAAAGGATTTACTATATTTATATTCGTATATTGTGGCATCCTTTGTATTGTGGGCAAAATGTTATTAACGTTTTCCGAGTTGTTGTGAGTTCCTGTTACTGTTTGTTGTACTGCCTCATAGTTGTTCGTTGTATTTGAAAAGCTGCAGTGGGAGAGGGGTTGTTGATTTAACTGAGAACCGTCGTCCAGTAACAGAGCATCAGCTACATTGTAATGTTGCTGGTGAGTGCTGGCAACATGTTGCAGATTCATAAATTCTGAATTTTCATTTGATTCTGTGAGATTTGTTAACGGTATAATGGCTGTAGTTTCTTCCGGTATTGCCAGACTTGTTGTTTGGTTGGTTGTTATTATTGGTGGCTGTTGTGGTTGTTGTTGTTGTGGAATTGTTAGAGGCGGTTGTTGTTGCTGTGGCTTTAGGACAATCATTTTACTAGGAGTTGTAGGTGTTGTTACTGTTGATTGAGTTTGATTTAAAGGCGGGTTCATGGCGTTCTCATTGCTGTTGTTATTTATCTGCTTAGTCACCACGGTGGCTGTGGCGGTTTTCATAACTTTTGGCTTTACCTCCAGTTTGTGTAAGGGCTTAATCAAATTGGTCTTCTTGTTTGTGGAGTTGGCGCTAGTGTTTATAGCGGCTGCGACTGGCTGTGCTGGCGTTGCAGTTGCTATTATTTGGGCCTTGTTTATTTCTGTTGGTTGGCCGAGTTGAGCCTGTCCCGTGGTGGGCTGCATCAAAGCTGAGTTATTTTGTGTATTCATCGTCTTTAAATTTGCTCCCAATGCAGTTTGCGGCAACTGTGTGTTTTGCATTTTGATTTTCTGGGGCTGGGGATGTGTTACCTGGACCACATTCGGCATTACTTTGTTGACTACTTGCGGCTGTACTTTTGTGACTGCTGCCACTGGAGTTGCCGCTTTAGTTCTCTTAACTTGAGCTACTGGCGCCACTTTTGCACTAACCAAATGGTTATTGGGATGTGTTTGTGTAGTCTCAACAAATTGCGTTGTTGTTGTTGCTGCTGCTGAAGGTGTGGGCGGGGCTGGGGGCTGTGCTTGCTGGGTTACAACAATTTGTGGTTGTGTTTGCAATTGAAAACCTTGAGCCGTTGTAACGGGTGGGGTTTGCAAGCGGAAAACATTATTTTGAACTTGCTGTTGCTGATGTTGTTGTTGTTGCTGTTCGGCCAAAGCCTGAGCTTGTTGTTGGAGAGCGGCTTGTATAAAATTATTTTGTGTCGCCTGCTGTTGCGCTGTACTGTTCGCTGTTGCTGTCTGCTGTGTTTGCATGAGAGCGTTATTGGTATCGACATTGTTCAGCAATACATATCCGGCGGGTATATCTACTAAAGGTTCTATTTTGCTGGCTTGGAAAACTTGTGTAGTGGTTGCCGAGAAACTGGCATTTTGACTCAAAACCCCCGGCATAGCGGTAGACACAAATTGTTGCGAAGACATTACCGTATTTTGCACTATGGTCTCCAGGCCGTAATACATGGGTTGGGTAGTGGTGGCTAAAATCACTTGTGGTGTTGTAGCTGCTGTTAACATTTCTAAGCCGTTGGCGGCCGCGCCTGGATTACCACTTATAATGACTTGTTGTTGTTGAGCTTGACCTGTGCCTTGTTGGGGTATGCCACCTTCTGAAGTAGCCGTTGTGGTGGTGGTTATAACATTACCTCCCTGTAGTTGTATTGTAGGAGGTTGTATCAGAGTGCCAATAACCTGCGGACCCTGGGGTGTTGTGAGCAGTTGTAAAGGTCCTGGAGCCTGAGGCGGCGCATTTGTTAGCACGAGATTACCACTAGCATCCGTTTGCAAATAAGCTGACTGCAATAAAGGTTGCGTATTGGCCGTGGTGAAAAGTGAAGCTTGTGTCTGGGGCTTGAATTCGGCTGGTTGTTGAGCTGCCGGCAATGTCACGTATTGTAGTTGCGGCTGGGGCGTTCCTTCGTTTGTGGTTGTTACAAAAGATATGATATTCTGAGGCTGTTGCATAATTAGTTGGGGCTGCTGTTGTTGGGGTTGAGCTGCCTGAAATAAGAGCTGCGGCTGTGTTGTACTTTGTTGAGCTTGTTGCTGCAGTTGCTGGAGAATCTGTTGATTTATTAGTTGAGTAGCATTAACTGCTTGTGGCTGCGTTAGATGATTACTAGTAGTTGCTGTTGTGTTATTAACTTTAGACTGTATAGGTTTTACCACTGTTGTGGCTTTAAGTTTATTTTTGGCTGCTGCTTGTTGGGCAGCTTTTGTGGCCATTGTTTTGAGGGGCTTGCCTTGACTTAAAGGCAGTACTATTTTCTTATCGGTGTTGGTGGCCTGTAGGGTTTGATATGTAGCTGGTGTGGTTGGTTGGGGCTGTGCGTTTGCCGTCGGTAACTGTATAATCTGTTGGCTACCGTCCGGATTGGTGTGCACTGCTATAAGTTGGGGCTGATTAGGCTGCAATTGGTTAGCGTTTGCGTATTGTGTAGTGGCCGGTTGTAGAGTAAAGGTGCCATTCAAATTAGCCGTTAGGCCTTGTAACGTGTTAGCATACAATTGCAGTTCTGGGGAGGCTTGATTTATTTCCGGCTGAGCAGCGGAAATAAAAAAGTTCCCTCCCAAAGTCTGAGGCTGAGTCAACTGCTGTATGTTGTGTAGATTTTGTAAATTTTGAACTCCTTGCAATTGCACACCCTGCAATATATTCGCCGTTTGCAAACCCTGGAATTGAGACAAGGTTTGGGTGGGTATGCTTTGTATAAAAGGCATTTGATTGGTTCTTTGTTGTTGTTGCAATTTGTTGTTTAATTCCTGCAGTTGTTCCAAGGTAAGAGCTTGTGTTGCCTGGTGTGCGTTATCCGGTGTTTGCGAGCTATGTTCTGATTCTGATTCGCTAGTCGACGAAGACATGGGTTCGCAGCTGGTTAAATGCCTTTGAAAGGATTCTATGTTGCGATAAGTGCATTGACACCTTTCACATTTGACGGCAGTTTGTGTGGCTTCTTGGGTTATAAACCGATATTCGGTGATGCTGTCATCTACGCCATCTACCTGCATTAGTTTAATTTTCTGATCGGCCTGATTGACATCCAAATTGTAACGTTTCTCAGCACTCCAGGTAAAAGTTCTTTTGTTGCCTTGTTCCAAGTCCATTCTTCTAGTAACGTTGCCACTTTCTTTTTTCTGGGAACGTTGATGATTGTTTAGGGTAAGCAACATATTTTCGGAAATTTTCCTTCTTTTAATAGCGTTTTTTGTGGTAGCATCACAATTTATGACCGGAGAAGATGATTTTTTAAGTTTCTGTAGTTTTACTGCTTGAGCAGCAGATACTGTGGTAGTACTTAATAACGCATCTTCTACATGATTGTGATTCGCTGCTCCGGACCAATTTCCATTTAGTTCAGCCGTCAACTGCTTTGTAAAAGCACCAATCGAAGTCATGGTATCCTCATCCGACAGTTGATGGTTGGTAACGCCATCTTTAGACTGTTCATTCTGGGCCATATCTTCATAGTTCATGCATTTGGTAAAAATATCTAACATAGAAATACCTTCTAAAAGATCGCCCGGTAAGTCCTCGAAAATGGCATCTTTGATTTCAGGTGGTAGCAAATCGGCATTAGTTTGAGGTTCTTCATCATTGGTGACATTTGTTTCTTGAGTATTATTATTTGCCGTACATGCAGAGTGTTGGGAAAAATTATTTAAATAATCATACTCCTCTGCGGTTTCATAGTCACCTTTCGACAAACTCAAATGCCATTGTTGTATCTGTGAGAGGCCCAATTGTATAAGATTTAGATTGCTTTGTGTATGGTCCACGGTGAAATTTTTACCCAAGTCAATAGCACCATTAGGAAGAGAAGAAGAAGAGTTATTGTAAATATAAGTTCTAACTGTATACTCCACAATTTTCCAAGGTTCTTTCGACGACCAGTACAAACGTGAACAGAGAAAATTAATGGGAACTAATGCTTCATAGGTATCAGAAAAACGGGGTAAAATATGACCCAGCTGTTTGACTTCTAAGGACCCAATGTGAAACTGAACTTTTGAAGGTTCTACTAGTTTTTTGCGCTTACGTTCTAATTCTACATAAACAGGACGTGTAACTTCGAATTGAGTTTCGAAGCTGGGATTTGTATGGCTCAAACTACTGCCATGTTGAGGACAATACGTGGATTTATCGGCTAGAAAGGCACAATTTTTAGCACGAGCACAGGGATAATGGTAATGTTCTCCGCAAGATTTAATATTGCAACCCACAGTGGCGCCGCGATTGCCGCACACTGAACATTTTATCATGCGGCCGCGGGCAACAGCCGAATGAACATTTTGCAAAGAGCCATCAATTTCTTCGAAAACTTCAGCAGACCATAGAGCACAATTTGTGTGAACCCAAAGGTCATGGCCACAGTATAACAAACGCGACTCCTCGCCTGGTAAACCCTCACCCGTACGACGACAAAATAAACATATACGAGCATCTGTACGGGACTTTATACTATACAATTGATCTTCTATATCATGCGGCAATTCAGCTAACAAAGCGGATCTGTCGTGGTCATCTTGCTGTTCTTGGCTTGAGGGTAAGCAATCCATATTGTAGTCTGACTCGCTATCTATCGAAGTATTAAGGCCGTAAGCTCCTCCCGCTGACTCATACATATCCTCTTCTAAAGCATCTGTACAGGCTTGTGTCTCATTTTGAAACCAAGGAAATTGCTCACTTAGAATTTCCTTATACACTATTACCAAATCATCACAGTTGGCCTGTTGTATAACCAAATTCATGTCATAGTTAAACTCTGCCAAGGATACATAAGAACCACTTGATATCTTATGTTTTATTTCTACCAAACTTAAATGGCTTTGTACCGAGTTGGCATGTGTTTGGCAAATACATTTCTTGCTTTGCATTTCCAAAGGCGTATGATTTAAAGTCACCTGATCTCTTTCGCCCTCGTCAAACTCATAGATGTCTATACTTGCTGCAGGATTTGTAGGTTGTTGGTCATTATTTGTTAAATGTTGATCTTGCGCTGAGCAAAATTGTAAGGATTTGGGCTGAAATTTATTGTTATCTGTTGTAGGATTCGCAACGTTGCAGGAGCATTTCATTTGTTTACGAGGACTTAATTTCAATAAAGCACAGGCTTGACGTGATTTGCTTAGTAACTTTAAAACACTCATTAAACTAGACTTAAATTCTTCTTTTACGGCATCCCGCCATTCACAAGCTCTTTGTTTAGCATCTTGCGATTTGCGGGAACACCGCTTGCATATGAATTCTATGGATTCGGGTAGTGTACTTAGTAAATTGTATTGCTCATCAGTTAGAGTTTCACATTTAGCATGAACCCATTGATTACAATCACCACATTCCATCATCTTTAAATCGAAATCTTGATCATCGTAACATTTCTGGCAAACAGGACAATAATTACCTTTTTTGCGCAATTTAAAGCAGTTGGTACACATGGGTAGATTGCCAACAAATTTCGTTACCTTGGTGGTGGAACAGGAACGACATTTCAAACAGTTCACACAGATTAAGGGACGATCAGCACCCAGTAAACGTTTACTGGTACCCAAACACGTTGAATGGTAATTCTTTTGACATTTTTGACATTTCACTTTAGCACCGGAAGACATATTACAGGTGTAGCATACTGTACACCTGGGACAAAGCCAATTTAGTTTGGCTATGGCGGTATTCGCATTGGAACTTAAGCCCGTGACACTGACACAACTTTCATTGAGCAGCATGGTGTCATCCAAAGAGCCGTGCTTGAGATTGAACTCATCTTGCACGCAATACTGATGATACGGTTCACAGCAACATGAGCAAAATATTAATGGTTCTTGCCCAGCAGAGCCACATAAAAAACATAGGGCCCGTTGTGCCACCGTTTCCGTTATTATAAGACCAAAACCAGTTTGACAGACTTCAGCCGGATCGTAATTTTCCCAAAAATCAATAGAAATCAATAACTTACATTTCAATTGAGGTTCCTTGCGTGCACGTGGTGGCAATAGAGCTGGATTGATTTGGGTGTTTATTTGTTTCTTATAGGCTGTCAATTGGGTATTGTAGTGGTGGGGACGCTGTGATAATTTGGTGACTGGTACTAAAGCCCTTGAGTTGGTTTCCGTTTTTTCAATTTTAGCTGTTTTCACAGGAGGTTCTGTGGTGAGAGAATTGTCTTCGTTGGCCAACTGTTGAGGCTTACATGAAGCACAATTGTCGTTCTCATCAGTGAGTGGTATCTTTGCTTCTGTTAGTTGTAAAGATTGCTGTTGCTGCAATTGTTCCTCGGTCAAAACGGCTTCTTCGCCCTCTTCACCAAAAATTGCTAAAGGTTGTCCCAAAACTATTGAAGCACTACGGCAAACATGTTTAACGCGGGGCCCTTTCAAATCTATACGTTGACGCTTATCATTTCCAGATGTTATTGCAACTACATTAGATGTTGCAGTAGCATTCGTATTCGTAGGCAAGCTTAAAGCAGTCACCATATTTGCCGCAGTGGTGTGATTAGTATATCCGTCTTCTGGCTTAGTTTCCTTTAAATCGTGTAACTCTTGTTTTTCTTTAACTTCTTTCATTCTATCCATTTCTCTTTTGGGTGATAACATTTCTTTCATTCTCACTTCTTTACGTTCTTTTTCCACAGATTTATCTTTCCTTTTGTTGCTGGGCTTTATAACTTGTGTTGAAGTTTCCACAGCTATCGGCTCGGTTTTAACAGTTTTAAAATCTTTCAAAACATCCAAAGGTTTTTTATCGACTTTTTCCAGTTTAGTATCTACCGAACTTTTCGAGAAAAGAGGATTATCTAATATGGCCGGTCTTAGCAATGGCATACTACCAAAAGTCACATTATTTTCCGATAAAGGATTTGTTTTCAAATTAAGTTTAGCAGCCGTCTCCGTAAGAGTTGAAGCAGTAGTCGCAGAAGTTGTCATTAAGGGTTCCACTAGAGGTTTCCACTTAATAGGTGCAGGTAATTTAACAGTTTCTTCGATTAATTCTTTTTTTGTTTTGGTGTCTTGCAGGGATGATTTGCTGGTGCTGCTGGTCGAAGAGCTGACGGCATTACTTAACATTGGCAGCACAGCATTTAGCCTCACTTTTGGCAATTGCAGTGTTTGTAGACACTTTTTAAGCCAACAGTAACCACAACGTTCTTTATAAACTTTCTTAAAGTTTTTCAAATGCCCAGCTTTATTGTTGAGCGGTGAAATCATACAATTTCCTGTAAGTAGAGGAATTAAAGAATTTACTTTTAGCGAAAAGTAAAAATTATATGTTATGTTATGTCAATTTAAAAGCTATTGAAAACCCCCAGCTCACTTGGAACCTATTTGGTCTCATGTTGTCTGATATTGATATGCATCCTAGCTGCCTACAAATCCCTCTCAGTCCAGATCGGATGCAAATTTAGGATCCGATGAACGGGTTCCATCCGCCTATATCACATTCTAATATTTCTGCCTAGTCATGCAATATCATCCTGCCTAGACACAACGTCCTGATGTAAGAAAGAGCCAGACTATAATTCAGAAAGTGCTCAAATTTCTTCTTCTCCTTTTCATCCCTACAGCTTTTACAGAACTAATTATATGGGAATATATTTTCTCCTCGCAGATATCCACAGTAATTGTGGCCACTACAATATGCAAACTAAGTTGGCGGGACCCCTCAGGATAACATTGCTTTTATCATCATAGCTGAGTATGTTAGCCGCGAAACTCTACAGGTAATCTCACTAGTCGCCCTGTCTTGTGCAGCCTCTGAAACTTGACGGTATATCTAGTTTTTACAACTTTTAAGTACGATCCCTATTATGCCCCCCTTTGTATCAACCGGATCCCAACCTATGTCAGTGCATCTGCAATTATATTATCGACCATCTCCTTGCTCCCCTGTACCTAGAACAGCTCCAAGCTTTCCCGACATTTAAGAATCAACTTGGATGTCGTTTAAACTCTCGACTGCGCATGCGACGCAGACTTATTATCGGTACAAGTTCAGAAATTACCCTCGCAAACCCTATAGTACCTCAACCAGTTAGCCCACATTATTGCCGTGATTTCCGCCTCCCGACATCGTGCCTTACAAAATTACATTAAATTTCTTATACAGGGTGTTCGCGGGAACGTATACTACTGCTGGCAATTCCATTGTAATCCTGGCTGAATGCGATGTGATACCGTTTGGTTGATACCACATGTTAGTCAAGCCCAAAGCATACAGTTATGGCGTTAAAAAGTTTTTAATCATATCACAATATTGCTTCTCATTCACAGTTACCGTTACGCTGTTTCCGGTACCATGTACTGCATATGTAGAGGTCATACCCTGAGTACTGGTCCAAGATAATGAAAAAAAGGAAGCAAGATGATTCATCCTTACCAAATCGCACACCAGACTGTCACTTTTAATGGATGCAAAGGTGACTGATGAAAAATTTGAGGCCTTTCCATTGAACAGAGCCGACTTCTCTTTATATACATATATCTTTTCAAATGAAAATGTGCCTCGTCACTCATTTTAATTTTTTCATGATAAACGATGATTGATTTTGATAAAATGCTTTAACAATTAAAACACGTTGGTTTAATGAATATTTTTCTGTAATAAATTTGCCACATGTCTACCTCACGACTGCCAAATATGACCTGTTAAGCCAAATGGCGGCCAAACCTTCCCGAATGAAAACCTCTATGTTATAAATCAATTCTGATTTTCATAACGAAACGAAATATTTTGAAGGTAATTTTTTTCTTTGGTAAACTATAAACCAAAAGCACAATTTAACTTATGTATTTAGAAAGCGAATAAAACTTACCATCTGCTTTGCATTGGAGTTGTACATTTTTTAGTGTGGTTGAATTTTTCATGGCAAGAGATTTCTTGGCAATTTTCGATATGAATTTACGGCAATGTTCACAGCTTGGTTCTACATATTTATTGGCTTGTGGTAGATTTTTTGAATGTATTATGGAAGAACAAACAGTACATTGATTGGATGGCGGGGAGTTAGGAGTACTAGAAACTTTAGTAGAAAAAAATGAATGAAATTAGAATTTAATTTTTTAAAACAGAAATAAAGATATTCAAACTTTGGCTTTACTTACTTGCATTATTATTAGTTTTTAAAGCTGTAGAAACATTAAGAGAAAAAGTGGGAGAGAGCATAGAGGCTGACGCTGCTGACGATGATGATATGGCCTGTTGCAAGGACTTGGGTAAAGAAGCGGATAAGGCTAAAGCGGCCGCAGCCGCGGCTACAGCCTTATTAGTGTTATTATTAATACGTTCACTTGTTACAGTTGTAGAAGTATTGGCTGATTCGAATTGTAAACGGGGTTGTCTTAAAACAAAACTACTGGGCTTTGCCGAACTACTAAGAGCATTGCTACTGCTACTGCTGCTGCTGTTAGTGTTTGTGGTACTGCTAACAAAATTCGTGAAAACTTTAGAAACTGAGGAAAACGTTGAAGAAAGTTTAGCACCATCTGCCATCAAGTCCTTAGAGGGTTTTAAAGCTAAAAGCAATAGTGAAATTAAATAAAATACTATATTCTATTTTTTGTAAAACTTACTTTTAATGCCATTACACTCCTTATCGTTATAATCACCTAAACCAAAATAATTTGGTTGTTGTGGGGCAGGAGCGGCGCTTTTATCATCATTCGTGTTAAACGAGGAACTTTTGGCTAGTGATGTGGCACTCTTTAAAATACTTTTCTTGCATATAATACCATCTTCGATCAAGCGTTTATTGGGTTTGATAACTCTTAAAGAACGGGAACGTTTGGGTAATACAAAGTGCTTATCAACAATCATTTGTTGTTCTTCTTCATCATTTTCGCCAAGTTCTTTCAATTTAACTTTGTTGTCTGACTCCGGTTCTGACTTCAGGTGGCCATTTCTAAGCTTGGCATCTTCCTCCTGATCTACCTTTCCTTCGTCTTCCGACTCAATAGCGTCTTTTTTATCATTGGCTATTTCTTTTTCATTTTCCACTCTGCACTCCTCATTTTCATCTTCATCTTCACTGTGTTCATCATCGTCCTCGTCCTCATCGCTTAAACCTGTCCTTAAACGAAAATTAATTATGTTATGTTTTTGGTCGCTGTCCTCCTCTTCACTGGGTGCACCGAACACACGTGACAAAGGACCCGCCAAAACTGAACTACTTTCTGTTGACGCTGCAGAGCCGGCTGGCGTGGTCAAAGAAGGATTCGAACGAAACTTAAGTGAATTTAATTTATCAATATTTGAATTATTTTTGAGTATTTCAGTAAGCCTCGACGGTCGCACTATACATTCACTATTTCTTGTATACAAAAGCGGCCGATTCAGACATTCCTTCTTGATAATCGAAACCAATGGTTTGCGATTATCAGGATTGTAAAATTTTTTAACTGCACTTTTGTCATCACTGGTCTCGAGCACATTTTTAAATGTAACAGTTTTCTTTTGTTTTTTATCGCCGCCCGATGATGAAGACGAATTCGAATTTGAGTTTAAATTCAGTGTCGCAGCACTTTTTTCCGTTTCGCCATTTGCGTTGTGGGTGGTGTTGGTTGGTGATGAACTCGAAGATCCACTTGCTGGTGCTATTGTTTGGTCCATAGTTCGGCTGAGGGAATTAAGGGGAGTTAAACTGGAGTTTTGTTCAATTATATTTTTATTATCATCTTTTTTAGTAGCATCTCTAGAGTCATCATTTTGCATATCACTGGTTCCATTTAAGAGAGTTGTGTTGATGTTGTCCAAATTAGATTTTTGAATGTTGATTTTTTTCTGAAAAGAAAAATATGTTAAAAACATCAATGATTCGAAACAGTTGTATTCGGTTTGGTGCTCTCAGAAAGAACATTAAGTTTGATATGCTTTCTATTAACATGTGTTTTATATTATATAAGATGTAAGGTAGTTTAAGCGTATCTCTTTAGAAATTTTGTATGCTTTTATTTAAAAAAAAAAGATTTTCGAAAATAAAAACTTTCGTATTAAGCGTTCAGGTGCTTTGGGTTTTCGAAATCCTTACTATTTATACCACCTATATTCGAACTCCTTGCTATTTATACCACCTATATCCCACAGAAAATGGAGTACAACTCTCATTTTTGGGCCGGTGCCCCAAAGTCTATTTTGGGGTTGCTCGACCGTTTGCAGGAGAGTGCGAAGAAGCTTATCGGTGACAGTAGGGTATTCAACTCTATTGACTCACTGGAGCATTGACGCAGTGTAGTGTGCGTTACTCTGTTTTATCGTTACTACTATGGATTTTGCTCTAACGAGATTAGGGATCTTGTTCCGGAAACTCGCACATTTCTACGTAAAGCGCGTTCATCATCATACGCTTCGCGTATGGAATAAGTTGCGCACAAACGTGTTTCCTGTCTGTTATGACGTCGGGAAGTTCAAGTCAAATGTTCCAAACACTATTCCCTCTGTCCCTCTCCTCATAACTTATTTTCTTAATTCTGGTACAATGCACTGCAGATGTAGGGATCATCCCCTGAGTACTGGTCCAACGTATAAAAAAAAATATTATATAAGAGGAAAAATTCAAACAATTAAGTTTTTTATTCGCTATTTTCAGCTTCTACCATTTATACCAATAAAAATTATAAATAGCTTGTTTTCTATGTTTCCCAGCTATCTATATGTCGACATTTTCTACTGATGATTAGGGTAGTTCCTATGAAATGTCGACATATAGATAGCTGGGAAACATAGAAAACAAGCTATTTATAATTTTTATTGGTATAAGAGGAAAAATTTAAGAGTAACAGGCAAGGAAAAAATATGTTTCAGAAATTTTCACTCACATCACATTTTTTCATATTTTCATATATAAATATAACACTTCTGATTTTATTTTGGCAGTTAATTAACACAAAAAATTACACAAAAGTAGTGGTTACGCTTGTTTAAGAAAATATTTGCCCAATGTGAAAATAGTTTGAGGTTTAAGGGCTTTAGTGGAAGGAGAATTAATCCAAGCTTAAAATCACCTTAAAGGTTTTTGAACTGCAGACGCAAATAAATTAAACTTAATAGACAATACACCTTGTCTGGCAATAAATTCATATGCTTACATATTTATCCATTTAAAAAATAATTAAAATTCCCCCCTTTTTTATTTATAATTTATGTTTTTTAAGTATATTTAATTAACAGCTGACCTTGATCTTAAACAGAAAAAAGGGAAGGCCAAACAACGTTTTATTTATTCATTATACAATAAAAAAAATATGTTAACATTTACAGTCTCAGGCTCAGAGACGAGCAACGAAATACAAATAAAACGCCTTATACTATTTAATTTTAAAATTAATTCATAAATATTCCTGTTGAAGAAAACCCAGACATGAGAACTTTAACAATGCAGACAAAAAGTCCCCCTCTTCTTTTAAAATGAAAATTGAATCGAAAAAAACTGCTTAAAATTACTTAAAAGATTTAAACAATTAATACATCCATCCACAATAGTCAACAAACAGCACAAAATACAAAAACCCCGAGAAGAAGTCAACAAAGCTGAGCCACAGTCATGTAAACCTTTTTTTTTTCTTTGCAAGGAAAAGCAAAAAAAAAAAAAAAATAATAATAATAACAACAGACAGACCAGCAGTAATTTCATATTTAAGACCATAACTGGGGAGGGAACTCGGGGAAATCGTTGTATGATTTTCCTTTAACAACAACTGCAAGTAACAAATCAATTGTGAAAATTACAAAAGGGAACACAAGAACTCACATTTTAAAAACAGGCAGTCAAATAAATAAAAAACAAAAAGTAGTTAAATCAAAACATAAAAATATCAAAAGTTTTAAAGAAAACGAAAAAATCAAATAGTTGAGGAAAGGGTAATACTTTAAGTAGATGACTAAATACACCCGATAGTTGGATAAATTTTTCAAACTCAATTGTTAAGAAAAACGAGCCTGTCAGTCAAAGAATTGTAACTACAAGAAATAAGCAAACAAGCAGTCAACCAGCCAGCCAACAAGCCAGCCAGCCAGCCAGCCAGCCAACCAACCAACCCAGCTAAGCAACCATCCAAGACAAAACATAAAGTGGTCAACAAGCCAGAAACAATTGCCAGCAAAGTACAAGAACACCAAAAACAAAACATATTAAGCATAATAAAATAAAGGGAGAAATGCAAATATACGAGCATATCGTAAACTTTGTACTCCCGGCACTCTAAACGTCATCATCATCATAAGCAACAACAGCGTCATCGTCAATAATGTTTACATTGAACAGTGGTAAAGTCCCTCAAAAAAAAAAGATTAGTTGACTATTTTGGTTGTCATTTCTATAAAAATATTAAAAATCGTATACAGTGAAACCTTTTCTAACTAACACCTCTCACAGCCGGACAAACTTCGTAGTAAAGAGATTTTACTGAGTTTTTCTCCATAGCTGGTCACTGTGTAGTAATCGGACGCGGGCACTAAATTAAATAAAATGGTCACAAAATATTAATTGATTTTAGAAATTAACTCACCTTGGATATACAAGTTTCATACGTAGTCATGAATCAAAAATCTGACTCAAACAGAAAAGGTAAGAACGCAAAATACAGGGTGGCTGATAAAAGCTGCTACCACACAAAATCGTAATAACTTATTTTCTGTGTTTAGTTACACACCTGTTCCATTTTTATTTTATTTTATAGACTGATCTTTAAATTTAACTAAAATGGAGAATTGGGACAATGAAACATGAATTTGGATAGTGCAACGCTTTCACGCTTTAGAGTCCGTTGTTTCCATCCAAAGAAAATATAAGCGCACGTTTGGCGCCACTCCTCCTAGCAGATGGACTATAATGAGGTTCGTGAAGAATTTTGTCGAACTTGGCACAATCGCAAGAAAGCCTTAGCCTCGAGATTCCTCACTTCGGACGCAGGAAACTGACGCTGCCATACAATCTAATCCTAGAATTCCGACAAGGAGCTTATCTGTTCAAATGGGTGTCAGCAGGCAATTTTACACCAAGATTTAAACTTAATTCCATATAAGATTTCATTAGCAAACAAACTGAAACCTAGAGACTTCCCGATTCGCTTGGAATTTTGTGAGAAGATTATTCAAATGGTGTCAGAGGATGAACACGTCTTGAACTGCATTTTTATGTCTGACGAGGCACATTTTGATTTAAACGGCAGTGTTAACAAACAAAATTGTCGAATATGGAGTAATTCTAACCCACAAATACTCCAACAGATGCAATTACATCCACTTCGCATCACAGTGAGGTGTGCAGTTTCTTCAAAGTCCATTATCGGGCCTTATTTTTTCGAAGAAAACGGTTGTACAGTTACGGTCAATGGAGACCGTTACTTTAAGATGGTGAAAGAGTTTTGCTTTTAAGAATTATTCTGAAAGAGAATCCCTTTCAACTCTGTTTGGTTTTAACACAATGGAGCAACTTCTTACATAGCCACGCACGCCTGTTATTACAGAATTGAAGCAAAACTTCCCCAATAAACTGATTTAAAGAAACCCAACATTCCGTTGGCCTCCCACGTTTCCTGATCTCACTGCAGCTGATTTTTTTTTTTTTTTTTTTTTTTTTTGTGGGGTTATTGCATACAAGAAGTTTACAAAAAAAAAAAAAAAACCCAACAAATTCGGATGATTTAGAGCAATCCATTCGAACGGTAATTGAGACAATTCCCGCTGCAACACTGCAGGCAGTAATGAATAACTTTTTGATAAAATGTCGCAAATATGTCACCGATGGTGGAGACCATTTGAATTCAATTATTTTCAAAACTTCACGAATTACTTTAATCAATTTTTCAAATGAGTTACTAAAAAATAAATTACATATGGCCTTATTCATAAAAAATATTATATGTTTATTAAACTGTTATTTGACAAATTTCTATACAAAATTTGTCAAATAAGTGTTTAAGAAACATACAATATTTTTATGAATACGGTCGATAAACTTTACAAAAAGTTATTTGAGAATATTGAAAAATTTTTACTTTTTCAGTTTTTTTTTCTATTGTATTTCTAACAACTTCATCACCACTGTGCCATTGCTGCCATTGTTATATTTATTTAAATGTTGTTGTCATTATGTTGTACTTAAAAAAGCAAGTTTAGAGCATGTTGTTGTCGTTTTAGTCTTTTTTTTTTCTTACTTTACGAAAAATTTCTCGCTCCCATAAGACAGACATTACCAGTGCATATGACGACGAGTGAGTATTGTTAAGGTGGAAAAAAGCAGGCTTAAATAAAAAAGGTATTAAGGCTTTTTGTTGCCAGTAATAATCGTCAAAAGGTGCAACGTAAAAAATGGCATTAAAAAATTACAACAGCAACAACAGAACTTCAAACAAACAACAATAACATTGAGAAGGCTTTAAAATAATAAACAATTATCTACCACACAAACATAAACACACACACACACACACTACACAAATGCTTAAGGAGATTGTACTCGTACAATGAGCGCAAGGAATGTGGAAGAAACAACAGCAACAACTCAAAAGCACGAAACAACAAAAACGGAGAAATAAAAAGTCAAGTACGTGTAATGGAGACACTACAAACATCCAACGAATTCATCGTCAACTTGCGTTTTTTTTTTAATATAAATGAAAAGAAAAGCAAAAACAGAAACAAAAAAAAATTAAACGACTTTAAGGAAAAAATCAACAAGGAGTTGCACACAACAATAAAAATGTTGAAAATAAGAAGTACTGGATAAGAAAAATAAAAAAGTTTAATGAAAACCATACAACAATTCAATCATTTCACAGTATTTATACGACAGCACGAATCTTTGGTTGCTATTTGAAGGGGGGGGTATTGGATGGGTGACATTAGAGCAATTTTTAATGTGAAAAACTGAGGGCGATTTAAACTAAAAAGTGGACACTAGCGATGTCTCCAGTTTAGAGAAAACAAAAATGTTATTTTGAGGCAATAATAACAAGAACAATATTGCCGTTTCCTTATCGAACAAAAATGTTACATTTATTTTACCCTTTACTCATTTTATGTTCTTTTCAAAAGTTAGTTATATATAAATTCTTTTAGAAAACAAAACGCTGTATAATGCTTCGGGATACAAAGCTTGAATTTCGATATGAACATAATAATGACAAATGAAATATACATACATACATAAGCATGTACCAATATATGTCATACCAATTTTTTTAAGAGTATCGATACATAAATTTTCAATACCACAATATTTCGTTATATCATTCGAAACCTATTCATCTAAAAATGTTAAAATGTTTATAAATAATGTCGACAATAAGAAAACAAAATAAGACCATATAGTATGGCACAGTAAAAAGTATCGTAAACAGTTGAAAACTGTTAAAATGCATAGATCTCTTAGAAATATTGAAAACGACACTGGTAAATACATATCGATGTAACCATATATCGGTGATATACGAGTACATATCGCTTCTTTATTGCTATATAGTCATATCTCAAAAAATTCGCTTTTCAAGTTAACAATGCAGAATTGTTAACCTTTCTCATCCCATCTCAACCCATTTATCAAATTTTAATTGTTTAATCCTCAAATATAATTGAACTGTCCCACTTAAATCAGCATTTAGTGCAGAGCCTTATTTTCCATAAGGTCCAAACAAATGACAATCGAAAATGTGTCCATATATGACCAAAATCTCAGAAACTATTACATATTTATAGTTTTTCTTTTTAAGCTATAGTGTATTTTGGAAGGTTACTTCAAACATATTTATTTTCACAGTTAAAAATGTCGCTACGTCACTTCATTATGTCAGACAATGTGTCTCTACGGTTCGACACACATTGTTTGTGATAAATGCGAGTCCACTTTATTCTCTGCTTGCGAGTTGACACACCAACATTTTTTTATTATTTAATTAATCATAATTGTATTAATTTTTGCGAAATAGAGTTCCACCACATAGCTGAATAACGCAAGAAATCATTATGATTTTTATTAAGTCATGCTGTGGTTTAAGTGCACATATAATATTTTGATCCTTGTGTTTAATAAAAAAATATATTGAGCGTACATATTATTTCTGTTATGTAATGACAATCTGATTCAAGACGAATAATTTCTTTAAAATTAAAATCCGTTCACATTGTTATAAAGTTATAATAAAATTTCGATTTTACATCAGAATTAAAATGACATTTATAATAACATTTATGGAAAAACAAAACAAAAAAATGCGTTTTTATAAGAAATTTTGTCATTTAAAACATTGGATTTATCGGAACAGACTTGATAAACTCTTAGTTTCCACCAACTATATAATTACAAAGGCATGTTTTTAAATTAACGTTTTCCTAGCCCTGACTTACAATCCATATAAACGAAAGAAAAAATAACCGCAACTTTTTCAACATCATCACTCTCCCAGCACTCACAATTAATTTGTATTTTTTTTTCCATTATTTTTTCTCACAAAATATTTTTTAAAAATAAAACAACTTACCGTCTCAAGTTGAGAGCTGGTTGTTGGAAATGTCAAACTGGAATTTTCACCGTCAACAACATTATCATTATGATTTTTAACATCATTATCACGTTGATTGTCATCATCATTATTATGTTGTTGATCATTTATTTTATGATCTATGGTATTACTATGATTAACAGATTTATGATTTTCATGAGAATTACAGGAGGACGACGAAGACGTTGTACATTGAGCTGTTGTTGTAAGTGATGTAGTAGTAGATGAAGACGGGGCGGATTTTGATAACAATTCATTATTTATTGGTTGATAGGGTTTTTGTTCAGGAATTGATGCTGATGCTGGCAATGTGGGAAAATTAGCAAGAGGGTCGGGGGATGCTGCTTCTGCTGACAATGAAGAAGATGTGTTGATTTCTTTCAGTTGTTGTTCTTGTTGTTGTAGTTTTAATTTACCAGAAGATGGTAACATAACTTCAGGTTTATTTATATTTAAATTTTTAAATTTTTTACATGGACGTTTGGTGAAGTTATGTTGCACAGAACTTGAACTTGTTATTGTGGCAGAATTGTGAAATTTTTTTAGCTCTTTTGTTAGGGTAGAGGGAGATAATATTGTTTTTGTGGTTGTTTTGGGAGAATTTTCAAAGGAGTCAGTTGAAATATTTAAGCATTTTTTATGATTAGCTGTTATATTATCCGTTTTAGCAGTTTGATGTTGAGAGTGTGTTGTATTGTTTTGTTGTTGTTTTTGTTGTTGGTTTGCCGGTGTCGTATTAGATGCTCTGCCATTCATTTTACTGACACTAACACCACCCACACCCCCACCCCCACCAGCCGTTGTTGATGGCCCACCGTTATCATCCTCATCATCGTCCTCTTCTTTTTTACCATTTTTACGTTTTTCCACTTCAGCAGAGTCGTAATTTAAATTTTCCTCCGCTTTCTTTTGCTCCTCATCATCCTCTGCATTGGCAGCTGCCGAGGCTGTATTAGCATTTGTTGTTGAAGAGTCTGTTGCTCCCGCAGTATTATTTAAATTCGCTGTGGAAGCGGTTGAAGCTGTTGCTGCTGCTGTCGCAGTGGCCGCTGCCGCTGTCAATGTATTATTGGGGTCCAATTGCAGTACACTTATCCTTTTACGATTAATCGATTTAGATGGTTTCCCGGGAAACTTAGAACGACCCATAATAAATTTATTGTTTGCATTTGGCGCGTAATTTTTTATTTCGTTTTTGATATGATTTTTATTAATCCACTTTTTGTCTCGGTTTGATGCTATATTATCAACAAAACGAATTACTTTTGTAATCCAAGAAATAAAAGTGGTAGAAACAAAAATTTTAATAAACACACACGCTCACGCTCAAAATCGTACTCCTTGATGTATGCCCATATTGCTTGTTGTTCTTTGGCAAACTAAACTCTATTCTCTAGAGGGCAATTAGCATTTTTTCTTTTCAGGTTTAAAGAACTTCTTCTCTGGGTTAAAAAATTTTTTAAATTCTCTTTTTGGGACTCTTTAAAAATACACTCTGTATTTAACAAGGTTTATCGTTTGTGCCGTTCTCTTATTTATTTCTTTTGTTTCCCACTTTAAGGAATGTGCAACAATGTAATTGATTGTTGCCCTGTTGTTATTGTTGATAGTTGCTGTGTGCGTGCGGTGTGTATTTCGGTGTAAAATTGTTGTTGTTTTCTTTTCTTTTCTAAAAAAAAAAGCAGCTGCTATTTGATATGAAATATCTTTCAGTAATTGCGTTAGGGTTCGTTCGTTTAATGTTGCGTGTCCACCACCACCAACATTTAGTTTGTAAGATGTTTCGTGCTAATATCGGGCCTTTAAAAATAAAACACCTTTAAGCTAATTTGTTGGAAAAGGGTAATAATTTTATTACATTTGACACAAACAGAAAAATAAACAAGAGAGTGACCAAAGAGAATGAGTTGTAGAGATGTCAATTAAATAACAAGTGCTTAGAACGAAGCGGTTTTCACAATAAATAATAATAATTTTTAACAGTAAAATGATGGATATATATATATATATATATATATATATATATATATATATATATATATATATATATATATATATATATATATATATATATATATATATATATATATATATATATATATATATATATATATACTTTCTATCTTCTTTATTATTATTTTTTTTTTTTCATTTGCTGATATTGTTGATATGTAAAAACATTATCGTGTACCTTATGGTAAAGACAAAATTTGACATGATGTAGAGTGCCACATTTTTTTTTTCGAACAATTATTTCATTCCATTAGGTGTTGAAATAATACAACCGTTTTAAGCCAACAATTTCCTTTTTAAGCAAAAACTGTTTTTAACCGAAAACGGGGGCATTCGAAACTTAAATTGATTTGTTATAGAACTATATTCATATAACCGACTTGTATTTAAATTCAATTTTCGAATGGCTCCAAAAACGAGTCAGAGCTTAACATGGTTTTGGACAATTATTAATTTACTTTTAACTTTTTTTTATATAATTTATGAGCTAAGTATATTATTTTTCTGTCAACGATTTAGAATTTGAGGGCTATTTTCAAGCAACACTTTGAATTGGGTAGATGAAGGCAAATTTCTATCACTATTTCAAGAGATATAATTTATATGTAATATGCGAATACAAATTTTAATTATAGCAAGAAAAAAGGAACGAACTAACGATATTTGTACAAATAAAAACAAACAAACAAAAAATAAAAAAACAGGAAATCTAATCTAAATTCAAGTGGTACGAAAGTCTCGTTTTCAATCATTAAGAGTTTATACGACGTTTAGGTTGAGTTAGTTAGCAGCTTTTCATTTTTGTTTAACTTTGTTTGCCCTTTTATATCATATATATACCACCATCAAATCCAGCTTCACTTAGTGAGCATATTACAACGGCTTCTTTCCACGCGCATACATCGGAAATCGCGTTCAAATAAAAATCACCGAGAGTTACGTTCAAATTAAACCAAATATTTGTATAAAAAAAAAAAATAAATAAATAAATTGGTAACAGATAAAAATAGGTATACCCTATACTATATTTTAGATTTTTTTTTTTTTGTGATTATATTTTTCCCTTGACGTTTGAAAAAGATTTATTTTTTGTAGTGTTGTATTTTTTGCTCTTGCATATACCTGGTATGAATTCGCCTTGGGTATACCTATGTATATGCAAATTATAACTATTATATATGAAATGCTTTTGCCTTAGTTGACATCACTAAAATTCATTTGTAAACACTCAAATGCATTTAGCTTTTTTGCACGTGCTTTTTGTTGTTATTGTTAATACATTTTCCTTTTCGTAAACTTTCTCCTTTTTTTGCACTCTTTCTATGGAATCTCATTTCATTTCTCTTTTTTCCTGCTCTTTTATGATTTTTCCTTTGGGGCTTTTATTCTCTGTGAATTTTTCTACTTACTGCACTTTGTATTTGTTGTTTATTTTTTTTTTATTTATTGCTGCAGATGCTGATGATTTTCCTCTCTGAACTTTTTACTATTGTTATTTTAAAATCTAGCTCTTTAACGTTGTCTTAATTTTTCTCAAGTGGTTTTTCAGCTTTATTAACCCATCGGTAGAGTTGTCAAGAGTTCTTCTTCTACTTTGAAAAATACCAACAAAGAAGAAGAGACAGAAGTTAGGAAAAGAAAACTAAATTTTCCTTTGTGTTGAAAATTTAAAAGCGCTGCAGCAGAATTACAGTATATTACTGCTTAAGGTATTTTCTTGTTGTTGTGGTTTGTTGTAGCATAGCTCTGTTTTTTAACGTTTAGTTTATGATGGGTTTTCTTTTTAACCTTTTTAAAAGTGGTTGTTTTTTTACTTGCTTGCCTTATTTGCTTTGCGTACTTTAATGATTTTATGGCGCTTTTTTTTGTGTTATTACTGTTGTAATTTTATATTTTGCGCATTTTCTTTTCTATTGTTTTGCGTATTAAATAAATTTTCCTGTAAAAGTACAGACGTTTGATTTTCTTTTAGCTTTTTCTTTTCGCAAGAAGTTTAGATGTGTTTTATTACAATTTTCATCAAAATGTTGACGATGTGTTGATGGGAAACAAGAAGAAAAGATAAAAAAATAATTTATTAGTTTTCAGTTTTTAATTTCTTTTTTATACATGTATGGATACGTATGTACTTATACAACTGTATGTCGATATGCATGATTGTATGAAGTTTTAAGTGTACTCTTTTTTTTTTTTTTTTAATTGGCAGCATGTTGGAAGTGCTTTGGTAGAGGATAAAAGTGTGAATGTGATGAAGTGATGTATAGATGTTTAGATGTGTACGTGATATCGTGTTTTTTTTAAGTGAAGTGATGGGATAGAGATAAAGCTAGTAAGTTTTGCTGGATGAATGATTAGTTGGGGAGGCATGATGATGTTGTTGTGCTGTATTTGCTGTTCATTTTAAAGCGCAATAGAAAGATAAAACAGTAGAAAATAGGGGGAAAAAATAAAAAGGAAAAAGTCTAAGAAACAATAATAAACAAGATGATGATAATAACAATAAAAATAAGATATTGATGACCATTTGCATTTGATGACAATTACCATGATGTTGTGTGTATTAAAAAAAAACTGATGATAAACAAGGAGTTTTTTATATATGAGTATATATTGTGTAAGCATGTGTATGTTTCTCATGACTAAGCAGTAGTAATTTTTGTTTTGTTTATTTATGTTTCTGCTTTCAAGTGTTTTTTTTGTGTTTTATTTTGGGGAAAAATGGGGTGGTTGTGTTAGATTTAAAGCCAAAACAGAAGCATACATATAAGAAAATATAGCAGAAAATTTGTATCCCAAAGTTTTAATGGTTTGAGAGTGCAAAGTAAAAGAAGAAAAAAACTTGTTTTAGTTTTCTGGAGAGAATGAGCAGTAAAAAGAGCAAATGTAGTTTTATGAATGTAGAAGCCATGTACATACGTAATACGAGCATATGGTAAAATCTTATACAAATGTCATTTTAGTAGTGTAAAATAATTGGGGAAAGAAAAGAATTGTTTGGCTTAAGATACCTTACCTTTTGTGCCTATATATGTATGAACGTAGTACATACATAAATACCCGGCAGGAAATGTAAATAGTATTGACGATATCACCAATACTACTGACAAATTGTACCCTTACTAACTACTACTATTGACATTTAGCACAGGCTTGTCTTACGAAGTCTACCGGTAGACTGCGTCAATACTGACCAGATAGTTGTTGTGGGATCATATGGAGAAAATGTCAATAAGAAGATTGTACTGACTTACTATTGACGATATTACCGCACTGTGGGAAAAGTCGCTGTAAACGCTGTCACCAACTGCAGTAAATGGCAATAGTAAAACTATAGTAACCGCCTATAATTATGAAATATTGAACTAGTTTTGCACTTTTTAACTACCTTTTTATGCCACTTTTTATTATTATTTCTTTTATTTGAATCAGCTGTTCATCTTGCGGATACAGATAAATTTAAAAAACAAATTAACACAAAATATTTTCTATCTATCAAAAACAAAAGGCAGGAAAAAAAAAATTATTGACAGTGTCACCAAAAAGACACTTAACCTCATACTTCCTTCATGGTACATATCGCTCCGTTATTGCAACATAGTCATATTCCAAAAAAATGAGCTTTTCGAGTTAACAATGCAGAATTGTTAACAAACTACCTTTTATATTGTGCGAAAAATTTATTCAAATTACTTTTAAACTATTTCCTATTTTCTGAAAAAAAATTCTAAGACTAAAAATTTGAAATGTGTTTTTCTGGAAACAAGCTTTTTTGAGTTGACTATGTTACAATAAATGAGCGATATCTACATACATACATTTTTATAAAATTGAGTCTCAAATGATTTTACAGGTAGATACTGTTTGGTAAAGCTAACTGGAAAGCTGTAGTTTTTTGGCTCTACAAATTTTTTCCTATAAAGCCCATTTTTTGTTTAATAAAGGCCAGGAAAATAAAGTACATTTCGTACTTATGTAAGTTTTTATAAAAATTTTAATCTGCGAGATAAGTAAAATACGAAATTGAGTGTCTAGAAATTTTGTATTCATAACATTAAAATCGGTAAATCTGGCAACTGTGACTGAACAGCAATACAAACTTTACTAAAGTAAAACAGAAAGAGATTTAAGTTTTTAAAATGAAAGGGGACAAAACAAGGAAATTAACGAGTAAGAGAAAAAAAACAGCAATCAGAAAGAGGTAATCAAAAGGAGTATCAATATTAAAAATAAAAGAGGTGGGGTACATTAGTTAATGTGTATGTATGTATATATTTAATAAAAATAAACATGCTAAAAATCAAGCATGGAAGAAATTAGTTATGGTACCTACATATGCACTAGTGTGTTCGTATTTATAAATTTGAGTGTGTTTGTATTTGTTATTGCATGAATAAAGTGAAGTTAACATAAGCATGCATGTGTAAAGTATGGAGAGGCTAAACAAGAAATGCAAAAGAAAAAGTACATGTGCATATATAAAAAAACGTAAGTATGCATTAATGTAATGTTAATATCATGGTGAGTGACATGGTAATAATGACGATGGTGGTAAAGCTTGTTAATCTTGTCAACTGTACGCGATTTGTTAAATTTTTTACACTGTTGGTTGGAGTTGTATTTTTTTTTTTTTCAATAAAAACATAACTTTGTTGTTGTGTTTAACCATGTTTGGCATGGTTAAGTTTAACATAAATTTGTTGCAATTGAAAATTTAGTGTGAGAGCAAATAAATATCTGACTGCAAAAAATACACAAGAAGTTGGAAATATGAGTGTAGCGTAAGATTATGTATGTACATACTTGTATGTACACACATTCCTATGTATGCATTAATTTTTTTTACTCTCGTGACGAATCAGTGTTAAAAATTTTAAATTAATTTATATCAGAGTTATAAAAGAGTAATTTTATAAACCTGGATATACATATCTATATATTCTAATGTAAGTATGCACCTACATATATGTAGGTATAAAAATAAAATTACTTCACGCATTCCAATCTTAGATGAAGTTATGATAGCAATTTACACGGATGACACTGCTATTGCTGCATCAAGCAAAAGCATCATCACATACATAGGCATGTAAAATATCCAATGGCTTGCAGGGTGGAACATTAAAGTAAGTCCAGAAAAATGAAAACATGTCACCTCTGCTACAATACGTGGTCGGCAAATACCTACCTACCGTACCAAAAGAAAATTTCGTCAGATATCAGTAAAGCTGAAACTATGTACATGAACTACCTATGTATATACATACATATGTAGGTTAGAATGGACAAAGTCGAAGTTAAATGTTTATAACAAACCAAGGACAATATAAAGCTATACTATTGACGTTCCAGATAGCTACATACCAGGCAAAAACTCTGAGATTAATAACGCGGGTCCCGTGGTTTGTATCAAACAAAACTATAAGGGATTTACCTACATATATTCGGTAAGAGAGGAAATTAAGCAATAAATTGAAACCTATAAAGGTTGGACACTCACGGAAGTCCTCTAGCCAACGCACTATTAGACGACAGCGGTAAAACATTTTAGTTGTTGTTTTATAGCTCAAATACATATTTTTATAATATATACATAGAAATATAGATCATTACACCTGTACGCCATCTGTGAGTTAATGTCTGTAAGCAGACAGGTTGTACATTAATACATAGTAGGTATAAAAAGTATTGCAAAATATCTATAGAGATGGAATAATCGACATCAGCAGGAAACATCCACTTTTTATTTAGGTATCAAAAAATTGTCTGAAAGTTTTTCTTGAGCCCCAGAGCAACAATAAAAAAATATTTTTAATATTTGATGTTGTCAACAACAATAAAATACATATGTATGTGAAAAAATCTACTGAAAATAAAATTAATAATAAACATGCACATTAAATACACTCATATAAAATTGATAGGCATACATAGATATTACTAAATTTATTGTACCTACTAAATAAAACATTTTTTTATTAGAAAACTTAAAAAATACTATGAAGCGGAATTTTAATAATTTATATATTATATATATGTATATATGTACATGTATGTATGTATGTACATATGTATGCCAAAATAATAAAACACAAAGGAAACAAACAAGAAAATGAGTTGCCGATTTGCTAAAAAAAGGTAACAATTTTATTATAAAGGAAAAATCTGTGATCAGTTTTAATTAATTTAGTTCCAACACTTTAAGTGCTGCGGTAACATTTGTTTTGGTACTTCTGCATTGTTATTTATAAGTGCAAGTCAAACTCCCCCATTCCTCTTCCTCATAATCTATTTTCCTAATTCCTGTACACTGCACTGCATAAGTAGGAGTCATCTCTTGAGTACTGGTCCAAGAAAAATAAAATTACCAAACAATAAGATTCTAAGGCATTTTTTTCAAATTTATTTAATTTTTTTTTTTAATTTCGGCAAATTTTTTACATTGCCTTCATGTGTCTACGATGGTGTCTCTTAGAAGAATGGTGAATATCGAATCTCTCTATGATCTTTCTACCCTTCTCTATGGTACCTATATGAATGACACCGCGTCCATGCCAAACAGTTGTAGCCATGTTGACCGATAAAATCCATCCTGACCTTCTTTGGAGCACGTTTACCCGGTGAAACCTATTATTTTAATTATCCCTTGTTCCTGCGGTATTCATGTTTCGTCTACGATTATTTAATGAAGTAAAATCTGGTCGATGCAGTCGCACGGTTAGGCTTATGATCGAGTGTGAGCAAAAACGACATCACTCCCTCGGATACCTTTATCATGCCCAAATATTTATCTAAACTGTGATGTACTTGCTCACTTGAGATGCTTACAGCCACATCACTTACCTTCATTTTGCGATAGTCTAATATTATCAGCCTGTTCGCCGATATCGAATAAAAATATATGCAAAAGAAAGCTAGTCGCTCCCATTCGAATCAATTTGGGTTTGTCTATGTCACTATTATTCGTTCGCATGCACTTATGTATTTTAATTGAATTTTGACACATCGTTCGCATAGAAAATTTAAAAAAACCCCAAATCAATTTTCTTTCGCCTAGAATGCGAATGAACTTATCCTTTCGACATCGGCGAACTGGCTGTATGCAGTGGATTTTGTCCATGATTTCTGGCGTGATGAGTTCATTTGGGCGGCGTGAACGTACGGTGTCACTTGTGATGGTGCGGTTATCAGTTAACTTAGAAAACCACTTATAAAAAAAATTGACTGCAATCTATTAAAGGCTGCTGTCTAACGAGAGCAGTGTTGCATTTACAGTTATTGCGCGGGAAATTCAAAATCACGGACTTATGAAATACCCCGAGTACTGAATTACACACATATTGAATAATTTCAAGATTTAAATTGACTTATTCTTGATTGAAAAATGGAAAAAACTAACTTGCCCTGAATGAAATATAAATTAAAATAAATATTTTATTATTTTCAAAACGTAAAACAATTCAGTATTTTTACTGAAAGAGCAAACTCACACATTTTCTTATGTAAGCCATTATTCATCTGTATATGACATTAATTTAAATTTAAAAAACAAAATTCAATCTGTCAGCTCAATTATATCGGCACTTTTAAATAGTGTACATACATACTTAGATGTATATGTATGTACATATGTATGTATTTGTTTGTGTGTGGTTTAAGGGATTGTCTCCATTTGAACTAATGTACTCGTATGACAAATTTTCATTTAATTTTATCAATGACTCAATTTGTTTCAGCTTCTGCTAAACAATTGCTAAAAATCGCCAAACAAAACGGAATAATGAAAAACCCCAGCAAAATAAATAACAACAATCACAACACACACACACACACACAAAAGTGTTTTTCAGTGTATTTAATAACGAAAAGCGTGAAAACATTTTACATAAACGACTTAAAATACTAAAAATTAAATTGAGTATGAATGAGATGATTGATTAAAAATGTGGCTTAAGCAAAACTAAACAACAGAATATAATAACCCTGCAAACATTTTTTATCAAACATGAGACTAAAAGATATCAACAAGACGTGCCAAAATTATCACATTTAATAATCGCTTTCTCATCGTGAAAGTGAAACTGATGGGAAAGGTACAATACAATACATACCAGATATAATTGTGCTCCCTTTTAAAAATATATATATTTTTTTAATTTATGTATAATCAAAAAATTATAAACCACTTGTTTTCTACGTTTGCTAACTGTCTGTTTATACCTATGTCGACATTTCATAGGAGCTACCCTAATGATCTGTAGACTTGGAAACCTTTAAAAGATATTCATAATATCCTAAATAAATTATTGAAAATTTAAAAAGAAAAATGTTTTCATAATAGCTGTCAAAACACAAAATACAAGCTACTTTTCTTTACACCTAAGTCAATAGTTGTCATTTTCTTCATTTGCTTTTGCAACCAACATTCGCACTACCACTAATGCTAGGAACACAACTGCGACGATGGACGAATTTCGCCCATGGCGACGAATTCACCGACAAATATTCGTTGTATAATTTCGTCGTGTGAAGCACAATATCAACGTAAGATAACATTGTTTATATTCTGTGCAAAGAAAAAATTTAAACAAATTATTAGAGGTACTTTATATTTTGAATATAAAGTACCTCATAAATTTTTTACTACATGGATTAATATAAATATAAAAAACATTTTTTCGGAAAAGTACTTTTTTTATATAAGAATCCTAGTCACCTGATACTGTTTTGTTCGTCGTCTACTGACGAAACAACTTTTGCTGAATATGACGAATTTCGACCAACACCACGATTGTGTGCGTTTTCATATACACCGAAAATAACATATTGTAATATAATAAATATTTAATACGTTCGACTATTTATCATTAATACATACATATATTGACAAATAAATAAAAATAATAATAAGTGGTTGCTCAGTGACGACAGAACACAGCACAACTGTAAAAAAGATTTAAAGCAGCACCTGCCCTTACGGCCTAATCTGATGGTGGTCCAATTCCACGAGTGAATTATTCACGATTTACCAGCGTCCCCGTGTGGCTGAATAGGCTCACACAGGTAGTAATTCTTGTCATATGTTTACAGTTATATGAACAACTTCTCGTTAAGGAGTTCGGGCCTTCTAATCCCTCCTGTATGCTATTTCCCAGCAATCAATGGAATACAAGGCTTAATGAATTGGTAGGCTGAAGCCCACTAAGAGCATCAGTCCTTAAACCAACTCACCCGTCAACCATCACCACTGGTTCCTTACAGTACAGGTATATATGTATAGGCAACAGATCCTCCAGAGGTTGTTAGTCCCCTAAAAAAGACACACGCCAAACAATTGGAAGAATGCAGTACAAATAACTCAGCAAAATAGCATAACTCAGCAAAATAGCATCATGTTATATTATAAAAAATTAAAATTTAAAAAAAATATACATATATAAACTTTTTTCTGTAAGCCAAATACTAGAAACAGGATTCGTACATGTATTCTAGCATATATATTTATATGTATAAGAAAATGTTTGATTTAACTCTTATAATATATTGTGATTTTCTTTGAAACAAAATCTTAACAAAAAATAAATTTTCACTTGATTTTACACAGCTATGTATATGCAGATATAGGTACCACCATATGTATTTATATTTTATATTGAAAAAAAAAAACAATTGTTAGTTTGATTCAAGTTAATTTATTAAATCATTGATAAGTTCCAAATTCTAATAGTTTGATTCAATTATTTCCTTGGATATTGCAAAATAATCACTGATAATTTTTTATATACATTCTCGAGCAAAAACCAATGAAGGAATCGTATTTTATTTCCATTTCAATTAATTTAAATTTACTAAAAATATTCTCCACTGAACAGTTAAAAATGTAGGAAAATTAAAACTAACGGCCTTATTTATAAAAAAAATATTTTTATTTTCATCCTTGATGTTTTCTGTAATATTATCTTTTTTTTCAAATTTATATTTAAAAAAAATAAAAAATGTAGTTTTATGTTTTTGGTTTCATTGAGTAAAATTAATTTAAACTTCTCGCAAAAGTGGAAACTTGCCACATATTCTGTAATAAGAAATTACTATAATTATAAGTTTCTATTTTATTTTTGTAGTACAAATATTTTAACATTTTTACTGATCTCTTTTTAGTCTTGTAAGTACAAAAATTGTTTTTTCTTTTTATGTTTAACAGTTTTGTCTAACGTTTCACTTTTTTCTTATATTGGTTTAAAAGTAGTTCAAAAGCAATAATGATAGAATTATAGATTACGCCATCCCTAACACAAAATTTTGAATTTTCTGCGCTTGTTAGTCAAATAACATCACGAAACATTACAAACACAGATGATTTCGAATAATATAGACTATGCAACTCTAGCATGGATTATAGTTAATCTGTAGTTCTATTGCTCTTGGTGAAAAAATGCATACTATGGTATTTTATTATGTGAAAAATTAGTGAGAGCACATAAATGAGTGTTAAAGAAGTCACTTTTTAGACAAGTCACTTTCATATGTTTGCAGGGATATGAAAAGAAAAACTTGAAAAGAACGAATAACGTTTGCATGTACATATGTATATAAGTAATGACTGACAAACGGACAGACGACACGCAGACACATCAAAGTCGGAGAATTAAAATTTTGAGTTGTATTGACTGGTACTGACTGACTGGCATTTAAAAGTATATTAAATTAAAAGCTAATTAAGATAAAATAAATATTAGAAAAATTAGACGAATATAAAAAATAAGATAAACAAATCACAAACTGAAGAATGTGAAACGAAAAGACAATAATGGCGAAGGTGATGGAGACGGTGATGGTGACGATGACGGTGACGGTAAAGAACGAAATAATTGTTTAAAACTTTGAATGACTGACTGACTGTTTCACTGTGCAATTGTTTATGGTGGCTGACAATTAACCCAAATTTAAACGTGTTTGAAAACAGCGTAATTTTCGCATTTAGTATTTTTTCTTGATATTTATTTTATTTGAAGCAATCTTAGAATAGAAAGAGGCTTGGGAAGGCAATTTAATTTGCTTAATATATCTACGTAGGTATGTATTTGTTCTTTCTTAGTTAATTGAACTTTAAACCTGTTTTTAGATTTTTTTTTTTCATTTTTTTTTTTATTAACTTTTAATTGCCTATTATGGAGACAGTTAATAGTGTCGTTTTGTTTGTACTTTAAATTTTGAGTTGATGTGAAACCTGACCCCAAAGTCTACAAAAATTATTTATTTTACAAAAATTATTTAAGGTACATTAACTTTTATAAGGTGGCAGCTCTATTAAACCAATACAACAACAACATGTAGTAAGTGCTTGTCAAAAATATCTGTAACTTTTTTCATAATTATAAATTATGAAATTATTTTTACACAATTATAAATTATTTTTATTTTCACAAAATTATTTTTAAATGTTTAATTCAGAATAAACTAAAAATTCACCTTCAAAAAAGTAAACAATCCATTTGACGTTGAGTGCTCACGATATTACCAGTAGCAAAAAATTGCCCCATTGCCGTAGAGTTGCCACATGTAAACGTAACTCAGGGTATCCACGCGCAATAAGCTTGGAAATAATTATGTTCGCAGCTGTTAAATTCTGTTGCCAACATCATATGTTCACGTGTGCACCGCAAAAACATTTATTTGCAAATACATTGCGAAATAGTTGTTAACACTTTTTTTTTTTTTTTTTTTTGAAGAAATAATGTTCAACATAAAACTGTCAAATGTAGATGTATTTTCTTCAACATTAGTTGCATGCGTCTAAAAAAATTTTATGGTCGCAAAAAATTACAAATGTGTTTAAATTAAAAATAAAAGAAAAAATACAATGTTTGTTAAAAAATATTCATGTGAATTTTTATTTTATTACAATTATAATAATATATAACATTATAAAAATTATATTATATATATTTTTAATATTGTAAGCATAGACACTTCAGTAAATTTAATGTGTTTAAAACAAAAATGTTCTTTGTTTCTATTTTCCAACTTCACACAATCTTATTTCATAGATTGGGCACGCAAGTACATCTATACTAACAGAACCAATCACGGCGAATTTTTTATATTCTAATATAAATATGTAGTCGTAAAGCAGCTCCGGGCTGGGAAACAGCTCACGCGTCATCGTAGTTATTTCTTAAGTGCGGTTAGGCTTGTCGTTGTCGTTTGGCCTTCGAAAGTTTTGCGTCTCACTCTCATTGGTTAACTTTCTATCTCAACTAACTGTATTAGTTTACAGTTTTTTGAAGGTATTTCGTTATTAACCACACGGCAACTTCCTATGCGAAGGCATAGGTCAGTACAGTTAGACACAGCGTCGCAAAAAAATACTGTTAATATCATCGTGAGCATAAGGTCTACATTAGTCCGCCCATGCTGTGCATCCTATATTTTGCAAGTTTGTTTGCAACTGTATAGTTACAAATACAATACAATAAGTAATCCACACCTAAGAACATAAGCTTGAACATGAATATATTTTTGCTGTTATTCTGCCCACGTTATTGCTTATGTTCAGAAATAAATATTGCGAGTGGCGACGTGCAGTTATCTAATACACCTTGCTAAGGCGAATTGATTTCTAATAGGTAAAACTGGAATTACACTAAGTACAACAATGCAAAAACTATGTGCTATATAATTGTTGCTTAACATTTTCATAGTAATACAAAATATTTAGATTTTGTGGGAGCGAAATATTACATAATTCTCTCCGTACTTAAAAAAAAAACATTAACAAAAATATGTTGTAAGTATTTTGCATGTTTACATTTGTAGCATAAGTAAAACCAAAGTATTATTATGAAAGTCTAATAAAATTAATTGTGGTTACAATTCTACAACATTTACAAAAACAACATGCAATATTCTTGGACTGCAATTGTTTGGATTTCTAAATGTTCTACCACCTTCAATAAATGCTCGAAGTGCTGCCAATGTAAATTTATAAATACGAGTATACCTATGATGTGATGAGAATACAGAGTTATCTGAAATGGTTTAGAAAATTAAGATTTACCGACCCCTTGTAAATTTTTGCATTTGGACTTCTTTCCTACCGAATACATTTTGTTTTTACACGGGCAGATTTCCTCGCGTTTAAGTGATTCATGTGTGAAACAATTATATGGAATGTATGTACATGCATACACTTATATACTTTACTTACATGTACGTATGTAAGTAAAGCGGAAACAACTTTTGAGACTTGATGGTCAAAAATAGTGGAGCATCTGCTTTTTTAGCTGCACCTAATAAAATGAATTCGGCGTGGTGGTTACAGTACTCAACTGTTTTTTTTTTTTCTTTCCAAGAGAAAGTAAACCAAAGCTGTTGTCAACACAATTCTCTGTGAATTATTAATGTTACAATAAGCTAAAAAATGTTTTGTTAGTACGCTTGCAAGGATAAATACATGTATACACACATGCACATACGAGTATAATACGCCAATGGACGCAGCACTTTTTCCCAAAGTCCACGGTTCAACAATACATTAGGTTGTATCGAAGCGCCAGCTGTCTTTTTTTCAAAAGTTGTTTATATTTTGCTAACATTCACGCACACTTTTGTATTATAATGAGAGTATACACACACTTTTAAATTATTGTTTACATAAAAGAGAACTTAGGCACACATCTTTATATTATTGATTGCAAAAGAGAGAAAAAATGTTTAAAAAAGTAAAATATACGTTTTTGTTTTTTTTTCTCTTCTTGCTTGACAGTTCACAACAAAAGTAGCAATGAAAAGCTCTGTTGTTTTCTTTTTATTGTTGGTTTGTTGTAGTTTCGCTTTTACCTAGTATGCTATTGTACCATGTCAAAGTAACGACTGTCCGCCGGGAAAGTATTTTACTCGCAATAATTCCATTATAATCCTGGGGCTGTATGCGATGTGGCACCGTCTAGTTGATACCACATATTAACCAAGCCCAAAGCATATAGTTGAGGCGTTAAAAAGTTTTCAATCATATCCCGATATCGCTCACCATTCAGTTACCATTACACCGTTTTTATTTTCAAAGAAGTAATCATTGCTCCTGACAATATTCCACACCAGCCTCTCACTTTTAATGGATGCAAAGGTGACTGATGAATAATTTGAGGGTTTCCACTGCCCAAAATCGACTATTCGTGTCTATTCAAGTGGAAATGTGCCTCGTTAAGTGGCGATTATTGATTTTGACAAAATATTTTAACGACCTTATCGAATATTTTTCCATAATAAATTTGTCATGTGTTTACTTCATGACTGCCAAGAGTACCTAAGACAATTTGTTCAAAAATCCCTCTTTCGGATGGGATTTATATAGGTTTACATTTAATAGGGCCTCCTTAGCACTTATATTCATTTTTTTAATTTTTTCTTTGCACGGAATATAAACAGTGTTAACTACACAAAAGTCGTTGATATTGTGCTTCACACGACAAATTTATACAATGAATAATTGCCTGTGAATTCGTCGCGATGGGCGAAATTCGTCGATCGTCGCAGTTGTGTTCTTAGCATTATACTGCTATTAATTAATTAATACTAACAAACAAAATACGTGTATGTGTAAAGCAAGTAAAGCAAAAATAGTGTGGCCAAATATGTGTATATTTGTGGGTTTTTACAGTTTCATTGGTTGGTTTAAACATTGGATTTTGTATGAGAGTGCATTATTTAAGAGCCTTAATAAAAAGGATACGGTCGATTGTGTCGACCGGTGATTTTCACTAGGTAGCATAAATGAATGACTATTTTAAAACACAGAAGTTAAAAACTAATTGATTTAGAACCAAGTGGTAAAAATTTACTTTCCGTCTCATTTGGTAAAAGAAGCGAATCTTCGTTCGATATTGAAAATGGTTCAAAAAACTTAATTTTGAAAAAAGCTTCCAATCTTATTTTGCTTCTAAAATCTTCAAAATTAAGGTAAAATCTTCATTCCGGCAACGCTGCATATGAGATAAATTTAATAGCTCATAAATAAGCACAATTAGCTCAGATTTAAGAAATTTATGTGAATTGAGTCTCACTTAGTAACTATTTATAACATATCTGTTTCAATTACGCCATTGTCACGCATCTGATAATATGAAATAAGATGACAAGAGCCAAGGCGAATTCATTATTAGGTGGATGCATCGGCGAATTCGGTTAATATGGCGGCACCTTCGCAGTCAAGTTTTGTTTACCTTTTTCGGCGCCATTTAAATTTTTGTACATGTCTTTATCAACTATTTTTGACAGCTTAAGTGTGAATTCGCCTTTTTACACAAACAAAATACCTGTTGTTTTTCTTATTGTTGTATTGTTGTAGCGAAGCGGCTACCTTGTTTTTTGTATCATGACAAGAGCAAACACGATTAACTGGTGTCTGACAATATTATTGCCAGATCGGCAATGGAAGAAAAAGCATGGCAATGATCTGCCAATGCTTTTTCTTTTACCATTATTGTCTGACAAAAATTCTAAGTTTACGCGATTGTTAGATAATTTTGCACATTTATCTAACAATATTGACAGATCTGACAATCAAATATCTATGTTGTATACAGGTATATGTATGTACGTTAAAACCAAGAATTTTTTAAGTTACAAACTTTAATTTTAAATAATTTTTATAAAATATACCCAGTCATATTTTTAACACAAAATATTTTTTATTTACCTATACAATAATAAATAAGTATTTTTTCCATAAAATGTATAAGTATAAGAATTAGTATTAATTTAAATTATTTCCTTTTTATAAGAAACAACAGTAAAGCTAGTTTGAATTTTAAAATACAATTTTGGTATAATGCAATTAGAAAAATCACATTTTTCAATTGCCTTCATGTTATATTAGAAGCGCTTACTTGGCAACATTTCAAAAATACATCTCTCCATTTTAATATCAGACGCTTGTCAGCCACTTTATTATTTTAATTTAAGCATTGGCTTTTTTATTATTGTTTATGCATAAAATTAATATTTATTTTTATAATGAATTATAGTTTGCATGTGTTTACTTTCATTGTTGTTGTTGTGTTAACTAAAACAATAGATACATATACATACATAAATATATGTACATACATACATTATAAATTTGTAAATAACGCACACATGCGTTTAAATACTCAAGAGACACATAAAAATATGTCACCTTGAAAAAATTATGATATATTTTTTGTACTTACACACACATACACATGTATGTACATAATAAAATACATTTTAATGAATGTGTGTGAACGACCTACAGTGTTGATGTTGAGAACATATCAAATAAAAAAAAAAATAAAAAAAATCCTAAAACAACATAAATATAAATGATGTTCATTTAAATATAAAAATTTGAATGAAAGCAAAAAATAATTAATCGTTAACGATGAGAAATTGTTTTTTTTTCTCTTTTTTTAAGTAAGTTATCTTACATACATATTTACCTTCAAGGTTTGCGATTATTATACTAAAAGGGTAATTGTTAAAAAATAAATAAATTACATATCTACCTCTATATCCATCCAATCACGTTGACATTTAAATACCGCTCGCTTTGAAACAATTTATTATTGATGGTTTTATTTAAAAATCCATTAAAATTGTGAGGGAAAACACTTAACAATTTTAAACAAATTAAATATTCTGTTATGGCCGTGATTTATTTTATTTGCCTGCGAATAAAAATTGCATTACACTAAAACAGTGGGCTTCTTTGTACAAAATGTGAATGAAACACCGCAAATTTAAATTACTGAAACATATTGTTATATGAATCAGATTAGGAAAATATATACACAACTGATTCTATGCGCCTTTTGGAGATTATTTTTTGTAATTAAAAAATTATTTCACAGTTTTTTATTAAAATAAACTATAATAATAATTATGACAATTTTAATTTTTTTTAAACAAATTGTTGGCGAAATATTGAAAAACAAAAAATAAAAAACAAGATCTCAAGCTGCAAAAATTTAATATAAATATCGTTGGTCTCACGTAGAAAGGCCCTAACTCACATTTCCCCTAAATTGAACTCTTTTAGGGATTCTACTACGTTTCACACAAGTACACAATGTCACAAAGATTTAATTATATAATTTCATACATATCACTCTTACAAGCAATTGAGCAGAAAAAAGTTTCTTTTAGATGTACCTATTTATACAGTTTCCATTACGAATTTTCCTTCTCCTGTAAAATTGCAATTATGTTTGTTAGTGCCTTTCTACATGAGAACAACGATATAACAAACGACGATCAAAGAATATTAAGAAAAAATTTAATAAAAATAAGAAATGCAAATATATGTACATAAAAATGTATGTACATCCACCTAAGCTTTTCTTATTTATTTTCATAAAAATATATCTTTTCTGTTAACTTTTAATCAGTAAAAATCGTTTAATAAGCATTTAACAAATTCAAAATTGGTTTAGAGAAGAGGCCAAAAACATATATCGTAATAATTTTATTTCTTTTACCACACTGTGCTTGATATAAACAAATATTGTTTTTAGCCGCTTTTTTTAATAAACAAAATTGCTTTATTATGCAAATCAGACAACTTTATAAAATTAATTTAAAAACTCAAACAAAAGCACATTAAAAATTTATATTGAATAAAATTAAAATAAATACTGACCACGAACCGCCAAACATCAGTCATAATATAAAAAATGCCCATCAAATATATTTCACTTCGAGTTCATACAATATTTAAAAAAAAAAATTTTTTTTTTTGATAATTTCATTTAAAGTTGTTTTTTTATTTTAATTTCAAAACGAATAAAAAAGCCTTAAAGCCGCGATTACGCTGCACGAGACTAATAAAATACAAACTAATGAATTTGGAAAATACAAAATTATAAAACTTAATGGTCTATTTCTTTTTTCGCCGGTGCGATTTGTTTGTATTTATTTATAAAACGTATTTATTTATCGATTTTGTTGTTATCGTTTTTATTTTTATTAAGCAGAACTTGGCATTAGAATTGTACACAATCTCATATTAAAATCAAAGCTAAACGTACACACACAGTAACAGTGAACCAACAACTGAATATACAGTAGGTTAGGAGAGAAAAAAAAGTTATGAAGAAACATGTTTTAATTACACTACAAAAATTTTTTAATCAAATTTTTTTTTATAAAGTTTTTTTTTTATTTATATAACGATCATTTATAACGAAAAAAAATATATTTTTTATTTCAATTGATTAAAATAACCGAAACAATATACATACATACAGCTATGGACATATAAATGGCACATCTTACAGAGAGTTCATTCGTATGCTACTATTGGGTAAAAACAATTAACAAGCAACAAGTTTTTAGTTTTTTTCTAAGAGTTATTAAGTATATTTATTATTGATAAGAACTAAAATAAAAATTCATTAGTTAAAAAAAATTTTATTATTAAAAGAAAAAAACACCAGTGAAAAAAACTGGACACATAAATGGCACAATATCTAAATATAAGTAAAAAATGATTTTAGTATTGAATTATTTGGGTTTTTGGTATGTAAAAGTATTTTACCATTAATATGTGGTACTGTAACCTTTATTTCCGATGACCGCTTCGCACCTACGACCCATACTTTCCACAAGTTTTTGGCACTTTGCTTTAGGTGTGGCATACCAAGCTTCTTGCGCGGCTGGCCACAAATCGTCCATATTTTTATAATTTTTTTTTCGCGATTTCAACCTTGACTTCGTTCCAAAGGTTTTCTATTGGATTTAAGTCAGGACTCTGGGCTGCCCAATCCAAAATGTCGATCTGCTCTGCACTAAACCAATTTTTTATTAGTTTGGAGGAGTGTTTGGGGTCATTGTCTTGCATGATTTTCCACTTAATTGGCATCGAATCGAAAGCGTATGGTTCCATATGGTTTTTTAAAATGTCTAGGTACTGAAACTTGTCCATTTTCCCATTAATTTTTACAAGAGGACCTACGCCATGCCAAGAAAATGCACCCCATACCATAATGCTACCTCCGCCGTATTTTACCGTCCTCTGAGTGAACCGATGATTGTATTCTTGTCCTTTAGGACGATTTACAAAGGTTCTGCCATCTGGTCCTATTCTATTTATTTTAGTTTCATCACTCCATAATACGTTTTTCCAAAAACTAATAGGTTTTTCTTTGTGCGTTCTGGCGAAGACTAATCGTTTGGAAATATTCTTTTTTGAGAGGAGTGGCTTTTTTCTGGAAATTCGCCCAAAGAGATTTGCCTCATTTAATCTTCTTCTAACAAGTCTGCTAGATATTTCCGCGCCCAAATATTCGTTAATTTCAGATGCTATCTGTCGTGAGGACTTAAATGGATCAATTTTCGCCATTCTGACAATAGCTCCATCCGTACGCACATTTGTTTTTCGAGGCATTGGCTTTCGAGTTTTACCCTTAATCATAATCTCAACACATGATTTGATTGCGTTATACACTTTTTTTCTAGAAACTTTCATTACTTCAGCAATTTCTGACACTTTTTTTCCGTCTTCATGCAGTTTCCATATTATTCGCCTTTCCTCAGTTGTTGTATGTTTGCCGGAACCCATTTTTAAAAAATTTTCACATTTTACAATTATTTTTTAACTAGGAAAAATAAGAAGTGGTTTGAAATAAATTTTCGCGAGAACTGCCTTCTTTAAGTAAATTGTGCCATTTATATGTCCACTTAAAATTAGCACTTTTTATAAAAAAAATATAACGGTGAATTATTAACGAAATAACGAGTGATTTTTTTGCTATTATCTTTTTGGCAACACTAGTTTTGACAGCTCACGCACGTTTTGTATCTTGTGTCACTGTCAAACATCTTCAGTTTGGTCTATAATTTAATCATGAATCGTCTTACAAACGAACAACGCTTGCAAATTATTGAATTTTATTACCAAAATGCGTGCTCTGTTAAGAAAGTTCATCGCGCGCTTCTTCCATTTTATGGTCAGTTTAATCGACCTACTGAGGCTTCTATTCGGGCTATTGTAAAAAAATTTCGCACCAAATTTACATTGTTGAACATTAAAACTTACGTACAGTGCGAACTGAAGAAAATATCGCGGCCGTATCGGCCAGTGTTGGTGATGACCGTGAATTATCGATTCGGCGCCGTTCGCAGCAATTGGACCTCTGTTACTCCACTACGTGCAAGAATTGAAGCCAAACGACCTACCACAACGCCAAATTTTTGGTGAATGGGCTCTTGAAAAGTTAGATGAAGATCCACTTTTTTATCGAAGGATTGTGTTCAGCGACGAGGCTTATTTCTGGTTGAATGGATACGTGAACAAGCAAAACTGCCGTATTTGGAGTGAAGAGCAGCCAGAAGCATTGCAAGAGCTACCAATGCATCCACAAAAAACAACCGTTTGGTGCGGATTATGGGCTGGCGGCGTCATTGGGCCGTATTTCTTCAAAGATGATGCGAATCACAACATTACTGTGAATGGTGAGCGCTACCGTGCGATAATAACAAACTTTTTTTTGCCCAAAATGGAAGAGCTTGACTTGCATGACATGTGGTTTCAACAAGACGGTGCCACATGCCACACAGCACGCGAAACAATGGACCAATTGAGAGGCGAGTTCGGTAAACAGTTTATTTCACGCTTGGGACGAGTCAATTGGCCGCCCAGATCGTGCGATTTAACGCCTCTAGACTATTTTTTGTGGGGCTATGTTAAGGCTAATGTCTATAGCGACAAGACCGCTTCGATTGACGCACTGGAAGCCAACATTGCCAACATTATTCGTGAGATACCGGCCGAAATGTGGGAAAGAGTATGTCAAAATTGGACTAAGCGGATGGACCCATTGAGGCGCAGCCGCGGCCAACATTTGCATGAGATAATCTTCAAACATTAAATTATATCGACCCAACTATCGATCCAAATAAATATTTCATGCATTTTTCGGAATTTTATGTGTTTTTTTTTTTTTAATTTCCGATAGTTCTTATAAAATCACCCATTATAATGGAACATTTGAGTGTTGTTGAGATAACTAATCTTACAACGAATAATAAGAAAACAAAAAAACTTGTATTTTTGAAACTTTTTTGTTGTAAAGCGCGTGAATTTATGCTCAATTGGAATTTGTGCCATTTATATGTCCATAGCTGTATATTACTTGTTAAGCTTTGTTCAGACGGTTGCCAGATCTGATAATATTGTCTTGGCCTCTAGTACGACTCTGTTAGTTTTATTAAGATAATGTTACCTTTTTATTAGTTACATATAACGATATTTCATCAAATTTATTATTTATATTTGCTGTCTACCGAAATCAGCTCTTACTATACTGCCACAAAAAAATACAGTTCTTAACGTCACCAAAATTTATTGCAGGAGCATACAACCATTAACATACTTTCGCAAAAAGTTACGATTATCAGATCACTAAAAGTTACAGAATCACTCTACAAGCTTTCAAATTCGATTAATAGTCTTCAATTCGATTAATTCGGTGTCCTTAAAGGAATTTATTGAAATATACGAAAATTTTCCAGAACTATAACAAGTAGTAGTAGTGTTTTGTCTTTCGTTCTGTACACACATGTTTTTCATTGTTGTCCGTGTTTTCCATACTTATACTTATGTTTATTAATAATTTGTAAAAAACGAAAGTTTTTTTTGCATCATGTATGCACGTTTTTTTTTATTTTATTTTTTTCTTTCTGCCTTTTATTTTTATTATTATTAATTTTTTTTTTCCTGCTATGATTTTATTACCTTACGGTGCGCGCGGTGTTGAACTAATTTTTATTATTCTGAGCAGTGTCGAAGGTATATCCACTGGGCACTGATCAGTTTTAACTAATTTAATTTTAGCACGTCAAATGCTGTGATAACGTTTATTTTAGTCGTTCCGTGCGTTAATTTCACAAACATTACTCCCTCTTTCCTCCTCATAATCTACGTATTTTCTTAGTTCCAGTACAGTGCACTGCATATGAGGCTATCCATCCCCTGAGTACTGGTCCAAGGTAAAAAAAAATAAAAATTAAAAATAAAGTTTACCATAATCAATATTTAATGCAAGCTTTATAATTTATTTAATAATTTGGTAATTTCAAAATTAACAAAATCGTAACGAATTCAACTGTTCTGAGACTGCATTTATTGCAATATTTAACAAACATGGCTTGATCGTTTAATAGCAAAACACTATCTAAAAGCAGCAAATTTTATAAAACGAAATGTTTCTTTTTCTTTTGATATTAGCTCTTGATTAAACATTAAAACAACAAGTTGAGGTGAATTTAATTTTTCGGCCCTAAGATTTAAGAAACGCACCGAAAATGTAAAAAAGCGCACCCCGCACCAACTAAAGAACGTTTCGCACAAATAATTTTGAAAAGCACCAAAAACTTGACAACGCTGCTTCATCACTCACTATAGAAGAAAATGCATTAAAACCACTGTTCAAAACTCAAAGACAGCTTGCAAGCATTTTTGTATTTATTATTTGAAAATGCACCATTAGCGGCTATTAGATAATCAAACTGGGTCTAATTGCATCAGTTAATGGTATGCTACCAATTTCGTTCAAATAACTAGAATTCACGTTTGTTAAATTTGGTCTCTAGTGCGAAAATAATTTTAACGATATTTTGTCAAATTTGTTATTCAGAAACATTATTTAATTATATTTGCTGTCGATTATCTGTTCGTTTTTCCGCATACTACCAAGTACAGAAAAATATAGGTAGGTAGCTACCTAGCATCGTTAAAATTATATTGCAGATACTGCACGGGATGAAATATGTCGAAAACGTTACAGAATCGCACAGATTCAAACTCGATTAATAGCAATTTTATCAAACACAGTGTAAATTTCATTTGTGTTTTCGCAAACGACGTGTTTCTTTTTCTTTATTATTGCTTTAAGAACATTCTAATAGTTATTGGCTTTATAGGTATTGCACCAAACTTCAATCCCCAGCGGCCAAAGTTTCGCTTACATAAGCGATGATCCGATGCACACTTGTAAGTCAGTAATGCACACCATCTCATATACGAACCTAGTATACTTTTTCATATACATTGCCGCATTTGTAGAGTGAACGCCTACCACCTGCACACAAAGTAAGCGAGGTAGTGAGGTGTTCATCCAGCAAACGCGCATTACTTCCTAACTTACATTGTAAGTTATGAGTAGGCAGCTCGAATACAATCTCGCATACTTTGTAAGTCGGAGGTAGGCAGCTCGGATACAATCTCGCATACATTGTAAGCCGGCAGTAGGCAGCTCGTACGTACTGCGCATTTCAGTTTTTTGGGAATATTTCATTAAATAAATTTGTTGTGTTTTTTGTTCTCTGCATTCTTTTCTTTTTCACTAAATTTTTTATCTTTCTTGTACCTTTTTAATAAGGTTTTCTTACCTTTAGCACTGATTTTGTTAATTAAATTTTTGCAACGTGCTCTGACAAAGATGCCGAACGTTTGAATTACATCGAATAAATAAAATACGTTCATATAAATGTGAATAAAAGATGAACGTAATTCATTTTTGGGAATTCCATATACTACTGCCATACACTTTGTAAGTTACCATTCATTGATTACAAAGTGCGGCACACATCATCGAAGAGAAGTAATGTGGTAGACAATGTTCGCCGCTGGGTCCATGGCTTTTTCTTAACAATTTTTTTAATTCAAAAGTTGTTTCTTTAAGATATGCATAAAAACTAAAAATATAAGTTTTCTTCATATTTTTGAGTTATGGCATTGTCGCAATTAAGGAGCGCTATGTTTTTTTCACTCCACTGTATAAAATTACATATATTAAACAACATATATGTACTTAGGTATAAATACACACGTATATATGTATGTAAACAATTGATATTTACAGGTAAAAAATATTATTAAAACTAAAATAGCAACACAAAAATTACTAGAAATATTTACATATCTATGTATGAATGTATGTGTTCTACCTACATACCCATACACAATTTTTAGTTATTTATTTTTGCTTCTTCTTCATTAAGTTCACCTTTTCCAATATTTATTATTCTTGGCAGTTATTATTATTTTTTATATCTATACACACTCATTAATTATACGAAAGCAATAATAATAACGGAATGAATGAATAACAAAAAACAAAAATTGTTAACACCAGTATGTTAATATTTATCTAATTTGATATTGTTGTTGTTTTTACTAAACACAATACAAGCAAAAACTCATGAACGACACAGCCTCATACAAACGACCATAAACTATAAAATTATTGAAAAAATCATATGGTAAAAACACACACGTCCGCAATACAACTAGTACGTACTCGTACATACATATACATATCTATTATGTACATATTTAAATGCAAAATGTTAAACAACTATCTAAACTAATCAATAATATTTCGCAAAACGATAAACAAAAAACAAAAAATATATATGTATATATTAGCGGCAACAACAATTAAATACTGTTTATAAAGTTGATTACAAAAAGAGCAAAAGACAATGTAAGAGAAAAAAACAGTGTTGCCAATGGGTTTGGTTTAGCGAGAATAGTTATCGCAGAACAAAATATTTTCAAATTAATGAATTTTTTGATTTACATCTTACAACAACTACTTTTACGCCTTTGCTTGTTTTACAAACTTTATTGCCACTACCCAGCTAACACACGCTCATCTTTTAAACCTGGCGTGTGTAATAAACGATGTTCAAAAGTTTTAACGATTTTATTTATATTTCTTGCTGCTAATTTCTTTAACTTTTTTTTTTAAGAAAATAAACAACGATAATTTTTACAAGTGAACATTAGCTCAAGCAACAAACAATGATTTTATTTATAGGTATTTAATTTATTGTTAGGGGTAAAATAGAAACAAACAGCGTGTTATTGTTAGTTCTTTGTAATTAAACAGCCTTTTAGGTTTTGTATCTAAGACACGCATATCCATCCTTCATTATAAATACATTATCCCTATTTTGGCTTACTACTGCTTGTACCACAAATGTTTCAGAGGAAAATCTTTAGTTGACATCTAGACATTTAATAAGAAAATCTTTTTTTTTTTTTAAGCAAAGAAAAAGGAAACAAACATTGTAAAAACTTCCTCGCTTGCCCTCCCTCGTTTATAATTAATCCGCTACTAATAAGTAAATCTCCTTTTTCCAAAACACCCTAATAAAACTTTCCCGTATAATTAACACAACAAATTAAATTGTTTTATTGTATTTTGCCATCAAGATAGAAAAACGTGCAAATAAATGAGGCTATAAAAACGTACAACAAATATAAACAGCCATAATAAATGAAATGTCTATTTGTGTATAAAAGGTAGGTGTATTAATAACGTTTTAATTTGATTTTTCTTATATGTACAATAAGTGCAACAACAATAAAGAAATACCACTACGGAATAAATGAAACACTAATATCGAAAAGATGTATCTCTGTATGTATGCATACAAGCATACATAAACTAATAAATAAAAATGGAGTGGAAAAATGTTAACGAGTACAAATTATATTTAAGTTGTCGAATTGTTTTCGTGTTTTTATGGTTTTTTTTTTGTTTTTTTTTTTTTTTTTGCTTTGCAGGTGAAAAATAGAGAGCCAGCAACATAAAATGAGCGAGCGAATAGTGCAATAGAAAACAACAAAAAATGCAATTTGGTTTGTTTACATCATTCAGTCACGGTTGCCAATTTAGCGCCTTCGCGCCAAATTTAACGCTTTTCTGTAAACTTACTTTCTTACAATCTTAAGAAGTTTATAGTAAATTCTGGAGATTTAGAAAGCGATATTGTCTCCCTGCTAAATTAATGTTATTTTATGAGTTATGTATAAAAACCCTGCTGTAAAAAACTTTTAAAGTTCTGAAAAAGAACTAATTAATACAATTTACCTATATTCAGAGAGACACTTTAAAACAGTATTCTATGAAACAATGCTAAAATAACTATTTGTTAAAAAGTTGTATGATTTTGAAAACGAAATTGACGAAATTTAAAATCATTTTCTATTTATGGGAAAACAGACACAAAAATCATTTGTGGTGCATAGCTTTAAAAATTTTTTCAAAGACATTAACTTATAAATTTGGCATTAACTTATAAATTTTTCCGTTTTTAAATATAGAGAAGTAAATAGATTATTTATTGCAATTCCTTAAACCCAAAAATATTGAGTCCATTATAGTTTTTTAATTTTAATAGTTATACCTACTAATCAAAAACGCATTTCGTTTTCCTGTTTCCTAGCTATCTTTATGTCGGCGTTTCATAATGCTCAGTAGATAATATTTTCGTACATTCTGTTATAACTAAAGCTTCAAATTTTGGCTGCTTGATACTTGCTTATAAATTTACTTGTTTACACCAGCATTCAAGTTAGTTAAATTAAAATCTTTAAACTTATCGGTGTAACCTTTCGTGAAGATAAGAAGATCAGCAGCAACTCGAGAGCCATCTAGCTAGATATAAGTGTGTTGAGTTTTTAAAAAGCTGTTGTAATAATTTTTCTAAAAACAACATACTTTTATTTATATATAAAGTAAAATTATTCTTTATACATAAATATTTTTCATCTTCTTAGATAAGGTCACGGCGCTTTTACGCAACATATAGTTGAAAACACAGCATTCAGTAATGGAAACGGTGATGCCAAACAGTTTTTTATTAAAACGCTAGTAATTAAACGTTGAAAAAATTGCACAGAGATAAAAATATTCCAGCAAATTTCGTTTAAATTCTAAAATAAAAATGTATAGTTAGCTGGCTTAGCATTTCGACTTATTTGCAAATAAGAACGTAGGATATTGTCGTATAACTTTTTTATTGTGAGTTACTAAGTACAATGTAAACAGGCACTAATTCACGAAAGTTTGTCTTGTATTACGTTTATACGCAGCTTATTCACAAATAAAAACTATTTGCAAGTAATCTGTTTATATGTCAATTTCAATGTAAATTATTGGCAACACTGTTAGTGTAAACATCATTTTGATTACAAAAACAATAAAAGAAAAATTTTAAAATTAATTGTTTTTTGTAATTCAATTACAGCAAATAATACTGAAAATTAAAAATTTGGAGCTATTGTTTCTACAGGAAATTTTTACACTATGTCATGTTTTCTTAAATGTACCACATCGAAAAAAAATCTGTGTAAAGTGGCAACATTTTATACCATTTGCAAATAGTTTTTTTAATCAGTAATGGTTTTTGTGAGTTAGCTATTGGCCAATAAAAACATTATTTACGGTTTATGCCGCAATTGTTTTATTTACAATATTTTTATTCGCAAATAACCTGCAGTAGTATTGAAAAACGCTCTTGTTTGTAAATAAAATTTGAATGTTGCCACCTTCTTTAAAAGTTCCAGTTTTGTTTTAAAAATCAAGCACTGTGAGGGAAAATTTTTTATTTTGCTGAAAAAAATAATTATAATAATTTTGTATTATAGAATTCTTTATTTTTTTCCAATTTTTCTCATAAGTTTATTTGAATTATTATAAATAAATTACCATATAGACACATTTTACTATTTCTCTTTGAAACTGTATAAACTGTAAATTATATTTGCAAATAGTTTTTGTTCACAAATAACTTTTACGTATAATTGAGATATGTATATCTGTGGGGTTACATCATAACAGCTTTAGTAGAGATAATACCAAAACTAATTTTAAAAGTAATTTCCAATAAAGAAGTACATATGTTTATTTAAGAAGAAATAAAAATAAACCAAAATTACATAAATAGTTTTGACAATTAAAATTATTTGTTTATTGAAATAATCGAATAGAAGGATATACTTTTTGCAATTTTTAAAATTCGTCTTAAGCTATATACGCTAAATGCAAACATGTAAATTTTTAGAATACCTTTCGAGTTCCCGCTGCCGGTCTTTGTTAAGACCTCAAATTTTTGTGGAAATTACATGTTTTGACTAGCGCCTAATAAAATTTCAATCAATTTCTATTCCTCGAACAATAAAAACTAACAATTTTAAAATCTAAAATTTGTGATACTGTATTATAAGAAACCATTTTTTATTATTTATCTTTTTCGTGATGCCAATAACGTCTTTATTGCCAACAAAAATAATGAAAATAAAAAAATTATGGGAATATCGCAAGAAATCAACTCGAACTTAATTAAAAAGTGATAAAAAGAAGATACGTATGTAGTAAAAATCATAAATGAGTTTTAAGACAGTTGTATAATGGCAAAGCAAACTACTCGTACGAGTAATAAAATAGTAACCAATTCTAATGCCACCGAACCCTTTTAAGCCAGAACAATAGGTATATTTAAAAAATATTTATTCAAAAACATTTATTATTAGAACCTAGACATAAAAAAAGCAGAATATAATTAAACATCATTTAGGCATTGTGCTGTGAAATTTTGAATAAATAAATGTAAAATATCAACATAAATTTTATAATGAAGATACAAGCGCAATACTGAAAGCTAAAAAGCTCTCAAATTTGTTTATAATTTTATGTTTATACATAAACGCTCAATAAATCTACGATTTATTAAGCTTTTTCATTTCTGTTTTGTTATTAACACTTAAAATCCCTTTCTTCACTTCTGCTCCTTCGTCATTAAATTCAACTAATTTACGTATTGTTTTTGTATTTCTAACAACGAAACACCCACTTGACCCTTGACCATTATAATAATCGTTATAAATTTACTTGTTTTTGTTTATTCGTTTTTTTTTTCGTTCGTGTTGTCATTAAAGGCTGCTTTAGACAACATGTTTTTGGGTGTTATTATTATTGAATTACACGTCATGAAAATAAAGCGAAATACTCGAAAAATTCACAACAAAATTCGATATAGATATTTTATATAAAAAAAAACTCTCCATTCGTTTACAAAATAAATATGTATGTAATAATCTTAAAATTATTATTTCTTTTTTGCTAATAATACCTACATAATTAATTATTAAAATACCGTTCAGAAAGAGATTTTTGTTCGTTGACATAAACTAAACTGTGAGTTTTTTAAAAAATAAAACATAATATTAATGAGTCTGTAGACCACCCCGCTTCTTATAACTTTAATTCCTATCAACAACATCACAATAAAAGCCCAAGTCGTCTAAAGTAAATATGTATTGAGTTTCTTAAGATCATAAATCACACATTTAACTAAATTCTATTCATAGTCAGATACCAACTAAATAAAGTAACAACTCCACAAACAACACGAACGAAATAAAGAAAATACGGCCGTTGCTATAATGCTAGGAATACAATTGGTTTGTTATGTGTGTTTTGCTAGCTCCTGATATACAAACCCTTCGTTTGTCGTTCGATGTTGTTGTTAATTATATTCTTTTAGTTTTATAATAGCTTTAATTGTTATGTTATTGTTGTTGTTATTGCAATTGATTAAAAAATTGTTATTGTGGTAAATGGTGAGCTGGTTAGCTGGTTAGCGCACTCCGTTATCCACCACGTTTAAATTGATTAAAGAGTGGAGTGATGCCAGATAAAGTGATTATTGTCAAAATGTGGTTTCTTTTTAAGTACATGTATGTCTTATGTAATTAAATAAAGTGTTGATATACACAAGTACGCATTAAAATAATAAATATGTCTACGTATGTTTATTCATACGTACCTATTATTAACAGTTTGCACTTCTATAATATGTGGCACATCATATGTGGTTAGTTTCTATGCTTGGGCATAAAAAATGTATGGATTGAAGAGCATATATTATATATTTTATAAACATATCAATATTTCGATACAAAAAAACAAAATGTTCTAGCAAAATGTAATAAGAACTAAAGCAATGTAAGACTTCTATATTCTATAAAAAAATAAGTTACCTATGTATATCAATTACTTTTTCATATTATGGTTATTTGTGCAATGAATTTTTTAAAGTAGTATAAGAAATAGAATGTCAAGTTATTTAAATTTTTGCAGCTTAAGATCTTTTGTTGTTTTTTTTTATAAAAAAGTAACGTATTTTTTATTTCTATTTCGATATTTCCCTAACAGTTTGTTAGCATCGCAAAATAAGCTGCAAAAATTCAAATAATTTAACATAAAAGAAGATCAAATAATATTAGGATAAAATTGAAATAGAATGTCTATACACACAAATTCATTAATGCATATGTATCATGAATGGATTAAAATCGGCAAATTCATGTATTAATATTAATTCTTTAGAAATGTTTAATAAAACAAAAGTTTATATAAAATCAGTGCTATACCCTGAAGTTCATCTTGGTGACTGATGAATTTTTATTTGAAGGTAAAATTATTCAATTATGTACATATGTATATTTCATATTTCATTATGTTATATTTGTAATAAAATATTATTTAATTATATCAATATTGTAGTGTTGACAAAATGGGACGTATGTAAAAGAAATGAAAAAAATATGTAGTACATACGTAGGTATATATTTAAATAAATAATTTTTTGTTTGTTTGTTTAAACCATTGAAGTGTATTTTATTAACATTTATCTCTTTTTAGCGTTTATATAATTTAGCGCTTTTTGAATTTTTATAACAAAGCGCTTTTTCGCTTCGAAATGCGCTTTTTTTTTATGTTGGCATCGCCGACAGTAGGTTTTTTTTTTTTTTCACCTTTTTTATTACGAATCCTTAAAAACGATAACAAAATATGCTATGCAATTTAAACGATTTTATTTTGGGCGATTTGCACGGGACGCTTTACACATTAAATATAAAACATTTTGCACATGAGAAAAATACCACACATGTTCGTCTCTTTAGAATTTGTTATGCTTTTGTTTAATTTAGTTCTTTCGTATTTGCCATTATTATTATTGTTGCTACCACCGCTTTATATTGTTTGCTGTGTGCAATTTGCGTTGAAATACAAACGCATATGTATGCACGTGTGTTGGTGTAAAATTTTTAAACGAAAAAAAAAAAATACGTACTGCAAACACTGTAAGGGAGTAGAGCAAATCATGAACATACGAGTATTGTTAAATTGAGCGGTGTAATAATTATGTATAGGAATAAAATAAAATAACAAAAATCGTTTATTCTTATACAAAGTTTTGTTACTTTCATAGTTACAGTTACTTGTTCTCGTTGACATGCATATGTATTTTAAAATCTATTTTTCTCTTTTATTGGTTCTTTGGTTGGCTACCCGACAGAGCAAACAGTTTTTGCTTGATTGTTGCAAGAATTTAGTTCTCTGCGTTTTAGAATGTTTGAATAGAGTTCGTATGACCGTATATGCGTGATTTCTTTTTTTTTTTTTTTTTTGCCACTCTGTTGTATTGACAGCAGCTGCTTTAAAATGTCATAAACATTGAAAATTATTATGAATTGGTGTGAGTGTTTTTTTCTTTTTTAAATAATGTAAGCAGCCAGACCTCCATTCTTTTATGTGAGAGTTGTTTGTATATTGCATTTTTATATTTCGCATTGTTTTTTAATTTTGATATATATTATTGTTGTTAGAAATCCCTCTTTCTTTTGTTGTTTAAAGTGGTGTCATGGCTATGATAGGCACACATACATATATACGTTCTTTATTATATATACGAAGGTGTACACTGTGTAATTATCCTTAGTCATCTAGCAAGTGTTACCAAGTATTATATTTACGAGTGCGTATTATAGTAAAATCGAAATTCATCATTAATATCAGTTTTTTTTTATTATCGAAATAAGATATACATACCTACATAATTAAATCATACTATTTTGATAAAAATACCTACCTAAATTTTACAAATAGTTAAAAATTTTGTCTTGATTGGTTTGAGAAACTTGCATCGTTTGCACAAATTACAATACATAGGTATAAAGATTATTATATAAAATATGTTAGATTTTTACTTAAAGTACAGAGTTTTCAGTTTGAATTTTAATAGAATTTCAACGTAAATCTTAGAACTAAATTTTATACCTATGTAGAATTTTTTAATATTATAAATATGTATGTATGTTGGTCTAGGAAGAACTGATCGTAATCCTGTAATTTGTCTATGAATTTATATCGTAAAAGATCGCATTTCGATATATTCATATACGAGGCGTAATTGATAACCCCATGATTTTTTCAATTTCCCGAGCATTAACTTTAAAAGCAATACTGCTGCCGTTAATCACAATTTGTTAATAGGCTGTTATCAAATTTTTAGAAGCATGTGGCGCGTACTGTTTGTTTGACAGTCATTAAAAGCAGACAACCTCATGAATATTAACATAAATGGAAAAAAGTGAACTTCATGTGTTGATTAAATATTATTTTTTGCGTAAAAAATCATCACTGAAACCAAGGAAAATTTGGTGAAACACTACGGCAACCATAAATTTGAATAGCTTAGAAAGTTTACTGAGTTTCGTGATAGACATACCAGCGAAAGTGATGTCGTATGGTCAGGTTGCCCAACCTAAATCATAGTAATGTGGTAGGTACTTAAGGTAGCTGTAGATGTAGACAGCTCAACTGATCGAGTACATGAAATTTTACATGACGTCACGATTGGTCACATTCGAACATAAGCGCAACCGCGTGACCACTTCAAAGGAGAATTTGGTGATGTGCAACTATATAAATATTCAACGTTGGCATGCTGCTTTTAAGAGCATTGTCGCGTTAAACATGTATTTTTTTACGTGTATGAAAGAGTTTATTTGAAAAATGTGTCTTTTATTATCTTTCAATTTATTGTTAAGTAAATTCAATTTTTACAGGATAAACAATTGCATCTTCACATTTGGCACGTATTTGTTGAGAAAACAATTTTTAGCACTTAACTCCAAATGTTGCATTTTGTCTATCTAAAAACAATTGTAATACAAACATACAGTGTGTACAGTCTTTACTTCCTTTTAAGTATTATATTTTGCATTATTTTCAGCATTCTAAATCATCATGGTCCTGTTATGGTTGTTTGTCCTTGACAAATATTTTCATTGCTTTAATGTTTTTATTTGAAAAAGTGTTTTTTTAGCAGAAATAATAAAAACTTAATCGTTTAAAGTTTTCCTTTTGAAATCTACAGAAGTGTAAAATGCTATTGTTTTTGGGCTTTCGCTACATAATTTACCCTGCATACATTTCTTTTCCCTGCAAACATATGAAAGTTAATAGATGGATAGACTTGTCTAAAAAGTGACTTCTTTAACAGTAAAGCAGACAGTAAAAAGTATGAAATGGAAACAACATTTCCTAATTTTCTTAATTAAAATAATAGGATGTAAGGTTTAATCTTAAGAAAAAACTTAACTATTCGGTAGCACAATTATTTAAATCTGAAAAAATATTACCGAGTAAAAGCATAATGTATTCAATAGAAAGAAAATCCAAAATAAGGCAAGCAATCGGCAAATCCATTTTTTAAAACAATCCAGAAAAATCTAATGTCTAATACATTTGCTGAAACCTTTTACAAAAAATTGTGACTACGTTTTGAAGTCACAAAATTGGTGTGATGGAAAATGGGATCATTAAAAATTTCGTTATTTGAACTCGTAAACGCTAACTGAACTTTTCTTTAGATATGTATAATAAAATTATAAAAAAAAAAAATTAGCATGCTATTTTCACCAATTTTAGCAAAATATTTATGATCGCTCTTTCATTTGTTTACTTTAAAAATGGTGGCTTAGAGCAAACATCTGATGTTATTCCCTTGCAAAAAAATAAGTGCTACCAAATTTTACATACATATATTTATGCTCAAACAAGACGTGCGATCTTCTGCACCTAAGAAAATGAGTTATCGTATTTCTCAACAAATTGCTGTGCATTTTCAATACATCACTTTGAATATCTACTGAAAGTAGTACAAAACCAAAAAAATGCTTATGGCTTCATGTGTAAACATAAAAAAAGTACGCGAAGAACTTAAGTAAGAGTTTGCTTCTACAAAATCTAAATATCTTTTATTATTTATTATTTTATTATTATACTTATTTATTATTTTATTATTATACTTTTACTTTACTTTTTTATTTTATTATTATACTTTTAGTAACATATTAAAACAATTATCGCAATGCTTTTTGTTACACTATGTACATGTACATGTACATTTAGTAACCATTGAAAAAGAGGTGAAACGTTATGTTTCGCAACTTTTTCGAATCTCTGCTGTTACTTTTATTCCTTTAGACAATAATAGTTTGTAACCTAAAAAGAACACTATTTGAATTATATTAAACGGTGCTTATACTTTTACCTGGCACGTATCAAAAATGTTATACAATGTCTACTACAATTTTTATAGAAAAACTTCTGTAGTTCTGAAGTTCTGTAAATTTCGACTTAAATTTAAGAAGATTTGTTTACCAACCATTTAGATCAAGTGTGCCCAGGCCTATCCGCTTGATACTCAATTGCTTTGTAAATGCTTTTAGCTATATGGCTGTGCTCTTTAATACAAAAATACTGCGATCAGCATTAGCAACCAACAACCAACTTTATTTTTATATTTTTTTTCGTTCTTCACCGCACACAAACAAAAGCAAAGCAACAACACTTACGCATGCTTTGTTGGTAAACAATCAGTGTGAACTTTGTTTTTGTAAATGTTTTGCTGTTTACAACAAAAAATATTAAATAAAAAAAAGTTTTTGCTTAAATGTATTGATGTTTGTTTACTCTTCCATATAGAACTTTTGGGCACCACTGATCTAGATGATAACAGTTCAATACATAAATAATTCTAATCGCCTTAGGATGGAAAGCGCAACATAATTTAACGCTTTAATCTTACGCTGTATTAAGTATTTCAAATAAGAGCGTTAGCGTTGTACCATGAACAGTACTGCTCGCTAACTTTGTTTATTAAAAATCACTAAATAGAAATAATAAAGCCATAAAGTAGCTAAATTAGTATGAAAGCACCTAAAGTGTGATTACTAATGGCCGCAAAAAATTAGTAACATTTGTTTTGAAGCGAACTTTACAATTGCAAAGCGTTAACGCCGCGCTATTTACATACATTTTGTATGTACGAGTACATGAAGTTTATTAACAGATAAATTACGCTCGATGCGCTAATTTAGGTTGCTCTGTAAATGGATTTATTTTCAGTTTGCTAGTGCACTTTTACTTTTATAATAATAATAAAGTGATTATCACGTTTTGTTGTCAGTTTGCAGTCTCACTTACAATAGAAAATGTTTGTAGGGTTTTGATTTAAGCGCTTCAAAACATACACACACACATGTACATAGTTAATGCATGAGTAGTCAAAGTGCTTATGACTGTGTGCGTGAATCTGCAATAAAGAATACCAATGTCTTTAATTTCTGTCAAAGTTCATCTTTTGTTTTGGGACATTTACTCGTGTACGGTACGTAAACACCCTTATTCTTGGTTTTTTTTTCAAAGACAATTTAAGTTACCAGATGAGAAAAGCAAAAATGTTTTAAAAAAAATCTGGCGAAACTCAAAGTTGTATTATTTAACTACAACGAATAAAAAGATCCCAAACTTGGTCTTTTTGTTTTTTTATTTTTGTGTTTTTTTTTCTCTTTTTATGAATTTTGTGTATGAGAGCATTGAAAAGGAATTTTAAATTATTTGTCTGTTGTGTTTGTTTATTCTGACGAAGATGACGAAGCCATTTGCTTTTCTGATAAACACTTTGTATAAATAAAACAGATAATTGTATGGCCCTCTTTAATATAAAAAAAATTACCATATTAATGGTCAATATTATTTTGTGTTCTCTTTGTTAATTGTTGTTTTTATGACAGGCATATTTTTGTGCATAATTTAAACCATTTATATGAATTTTAAAAATGATTTTTGACTTAAAAACAAAAAAAAGGTGTGATGATGTAGAGCTTAAAATTAAAGGAAACTTTTTACAGTGGCACACGCACACATCATTTTTATACCCTTTACAAAAATGGAAAGAGTATACATATCGTTGGTCTCATGTAGAAAGGCCCTAACAAACATAATTGCAATTTTGCAGGATAAGGAAAATTCGTAACGGAAACTATATAAATAGCTACATCTAAAAGTAACATTTTTTGCTCAATTGCTTGTAAGAGCGATATGTATGAAATTATATAATTAAATCTTTGTGACACTGTGTACTTGTATGCAACGTAGTAGAATCTCTAAAAAAGTTCAATTCAGGGAAAATGTGAGTTAGGGTCTTTCTATTTGAGACCAACGCTATATATAGGTTTGTGACTCCGTTTGCCATTTCTACAAATTTCATTTCCGACCCTATAAAGTACACATACTCAGAATTACCATTGATAGAAAACTCGATTAAGCAATGTCCGTCCTGAGATATATAGCCTCAACTGATTTTTAATGAAAATGTCGCATACTCACAAGCGAACTTAAACAACTTTTCTTACTTAAAAAAAGTTCTAGTAATAAGGTTATTTAAATATAGAAAATGAAAATTTCCTATATCGGTCCATACATACGCGAGATATAGGCTAAATCGATTTTTTCATGAAAATGTCGCGTAAGCGAACTTAAAATAACTTTTTTGCCTAACTGACAAAAGTTGGACCTTTACCAGTTGGTCGGCTAGAATAATATCGGGCACTACGCTGTGCCCCTGTGCTTAGGAAAACCCCAGGTTCGAATGTCTCACTACGCCATTAAGAGTACTGCCGGGGAGCAGGTTTTGCCTTGGCGTAATCCTAACTTGAAAACTCACTTATTTGTTGCATGACGAGCAAAAGCCCACAATTAGGGTTAACTAACAGAACGGGAACCGGCATATCACCAGAAAGTTCTGTTTTACATACAATACTGGCGTTGATTGTGGTTAAGTTAACTGCATTTAGGCTGAAACGTTCTGGTTCTGGTTAAGACAGAACACAAGAGGTTCTGTTTTACATACAATTCTGGCGCTGATTGTGATTAAATTGTCTGCATTTAGGCTGAAACGTTCTGGTTTTTCCCTGATAATTGTGGTGATGTGGTTGGTTTTCCGGTAACTGATGTCGTTTCGCATCAAATACCTGTAATGTATGGAACCAATAGTGGCGGAGATGATTAAGCGCTGATGCTTTTTACGGTCTTTAGTCCACCAATTCGAGAAATTTAATACATCCACTAGAGGGGGATTAGAGGGCTCCTCAGCAAGGAGTTTGTTCAAATGGTTATAAACATTTTGCCACCTGTTAGAGCCTTGCTAGCCACATGAAGTGTCGCTGGTGAACCGTGGTAAACAAATTCACCCCGTGGACTTGACCCACAATGAGAATGGTAGCAGATGTTGGCATGAATCTGCTCTACATATCATATCCCATTAAAAGATATCCAGCATTCACGAAATTATGACAATAAAAAAACTAACACTTTTCGCAGTGCATTACTAATTTTGGCTTACAAAACCTTTAAGCTATTGTGCAAAACTAAAAAAAAGGAAAAAAAATTAAGAATTGTTTAAACGGAAAGTTAATTAAATAAAATAGTTATCACTTTGCTCAGTGTAGCACAGATTTTAATTTAAAGAACTTGACTATACCGCAAAGCAAACAAAAGAAAAATATAATTACTATAAAAGTCTGTGCTTACTTTTCGACCTTTTATATTTTCCAAAATAATAATAAAAAAAAACAATTGTGGTGTAGAACAAGATCCTACAGAGAAATTCTTAAATATAAACATTAGTTACGTAAATGAAAAAAATATATAATTTTGCTCAGTGTATTACTGATTAAAGTCATAACTGCACAATTTTTATTCGCTTCTTCTTTGACTTCGCCTGCAACAATTCGGAAGAAAAATTTTACCATTCGCTTCTTGTATTTAAGATCGCGACCAAGAGAAAATTTAATGCGGCATGCTGTTTCTATAAAAACGCTGAGTGAAAAAACCAACCTTTGTGGATATGTTGAAAAATGCAAAAACCAACAACAACAACAAGAAATAAAAGTAAAATCAATGATGTGTAAACACCGCATGCGTTTAATGTAAAATGACAATAGAAAAACATTGTACAGAATAATTGAAAATTTTTGTAAAAAAAAATAATGCAAATATGAATGGATACAAGATTATCTACGTTAACGGAATGAATGGTGGAAGGTTGAAGAAATAATTGATTACCAATGCCAGTTATTCAAATGCAGCGAATTGAAAAGAAATTACTCGACAACGACATTTTATTTTCGCTTACATACAAAACTTTTGTTTTTTCTTTATGCCAGCTGTGGAAATCTAAACGGATGTGTGAAAATACAAATTAAATTTCCAAACTGAGAAATTATAGACGAAAATAAAAATACCTTATTTGCTTTTGAATGTGCATATAAGTGAGCGAGTACTTGCGTCTGAATACAATATGCATAAAAACATATGTACACTCTCATAGAAAAAGGCATCTCCATATTGATGACGGCGAGTGTCGACAGAACTGTGACATAAATATTATGTAAATAGTCATCAGTAATGTGCAAACTACCATCAATCTCGATCACAAAAATCATCAGAGAGTTTTGTCAGATATTGAGTATCATATATCATAAACATCAGTAATGTGCAAACTACCATCAAATTCAATCAAAACAAACATCAGAGAGTTTTGTCATTTTATATATTGAGTATCATAAATGCTAGAACTGTGGTGACATCAATTTTTTTATTTTTTATTTAGGTATTAAGTAGTATTATGAAATACTTTGATAATTGCAATACAGTTTTTTTTTTTACATAATATAAAATTATGTGTTTTGAACCAAATTATTTTTAATAAAATTAACAACTTTCATTCTGAATAATTTTACATTTTATTCATTTTTAATTTCATTTGGCATGGCGTTAAATAGTTTCAATCTTTAGTAAAACAATGTTCTCTGCATCGCATTAGTCTGCGCTTGTTCAAGCCTAAAATCACTAGCATTTCTGAGATTATATGACTTAACTTTTCCAACTGTCTCGTCTGATCTATTTAGTAATCCGGAGCGTTTCCCGTTTTTAATTTTTCAATAAAATTTATTGTGTTTAATAGAAGTCTTTGTTTAATATTAAAGCATTTTAACGTATTTAGCATATGATTTATTGATGTAAAACGGCTACATTTTAATATTGCACGCATAGCTTTATTTTGTAATTCTTGGAGTCTTGCAAGTTGTTGGTCAGTGCAGCTTGAGTATATGATTGTTGAACCGTATTCAAAGTGTGGTTTAATGGTCACGTTATATATATTAATTGCAGTCATAATTGAAATTTTAGTTCTTATACGTTTAAAGAGCCCAATCTTTTTCCCGACCTTTTTACAAATGTACACCATATGATCATTTACTTTTAAGCTTTTGTCTATAACGAGATATTTTATTATATTGTTAACTTTTTCTATTGTTATATTATTTATTTCAAGTGTTCTGCTAGAATCCATGTTTAGTTCCATTGATTTAATTTTAGATTCATTTAATTTTAGCTTATTAATTACATAGGTCTACAAGTATTTAAACAATTACCGAATGAATTAAAAAACGAAGAAAATATAAATATTTTTAAAAGAAAATGTAAAATTCATATAAAAAATAATTGTCATTAGAGCTTACATTTTTAATTAATGAAAATTATTAGATAATGTTCTTTATAAAGTATTATTAATACTACTAACTAATAAATAAATAAATAAATATATTTCTTCTGTCTCTGCTTCCGTTAATATAAGCGTATCATCTGCGTATAAAATTATTTCAGATTTATTTATTATTGTTTCAATATCATTTATGTATATGATAAATAAAAGAGATCCTAAAATTGAGCCTTGTGGCACACCATATTCATTCACTTTTGCGGTTGATTGCGTATTGTTAACTTTCGTTTTTTGTGTTCTAATTTTAAGATATAATTTAAACCATTTTAATTCATTATTTCTAACACCAAATTTATCAAGCTTCTGTATTAATATGATCTGTGTTTCGAAAGCACGCTTAAAGTCAAGGTATATTCCTAACATTTTGTTATTTTTCCTTACTAATTTCAGTCTGTTAATTAAGTAGTTCACTGCTGTTTCACACCAATGTTTTTCCCATCATTCTCCATAACTTTTTCACATATTTTTAACCCATTTATTGGACGAAAATCTTCTTGTTTGTGTTTTTCATTTTTGTAACTGGGGGTAATTATTGATTCTTTCCAATTTGTAGGAAAAACTCCCGTTTCCAGAGATTTATTTATTATATTTAGTAAAATACTTCCAGTCGTGTTCCAATTGTCTAATATTATGTTTATTGTAGTTTTCTTATAATCAGGTTTAGTATTTATATTTTTATAAAGGTTTCCTAATTCTAATATCGATATATTTGATTTTTGTATTTCACATTTTCTATTGAGTATCCTATTTCTTTAATGCTTTCGATAAAATAAGTATTGAAATTTTCAGCTATATCTAGATTTTCTTTATACTCCATCTCGTTAAACATCACAGTTTACACTTATTTCATTTCTTGGTTTTCGTATGACAATTTCTTTTATCAGAGCCCACATTTCCTTTTGATCATTAGAAAATGATCAAAAGTAAATGTTCCAATATATTTTTAATTTTAAAATTGCGTTATCTGCAACTGATGCAAATGTCAAAGGAATAAAATAAAGTATATAAAGTATATTTATTAATTCAATCGAAAAAATAATTTAAATTTTCTTAATATAGGGATGGGTGGGTGATGGGAATAAATACGAGACAAAATACAACAAAATAATCATTCAATACGTAATAATTTGGCGATTTATTTTTAAATGTTTTTTCAACACACACATACATACACATCTATTTACGTGTAATTGTATGTTCATACAATTAATAGTACTTGTGTCCAAAATAAAACACACATTAATATCTAAAAAGATATGTATGTATATACGAGTATACATAATACTCGCACACTAACTTCAAAGCTGACGCAACTCAAAATTTATCATTTTCCATAAAACTCAAACAATGGTTTTTGAAGTAAATAGAAAGCAGTTGCTGGCGGCATTAAAAGTGGCAAAAAATTTAGTTAGAACTATTTGCCATTTATCAGCACCAAGATAGAAACTTTAAACTTCTCGTAGCGACGAAATTTTATCCATAATGTCAATTTCCAACAGCTGACAAAAAAATATAAATAGAGACGTTCCGTATGTGTATTGTAATGGGTGATTTTATAAGAACTATCGGAAATTAAAAAAAAAACATAAAATTCAGAAAAATGCATGAAATATTTATTTGGATCGATAGTTGGGTCGATATAATTTAATGTTTGAAGATTATTTCATGCAAATGTTGGCCGCGGCTGCGCCTCAAATGGTCCATCCGCTTAGTCCAATTTTGGCATACTCTTTCCAACATTTCGGCCGGTATCTCACGAATAATGTTGGCAATGTTGGCTTCCAGTGCGTCAATCGAAGCGAGCTTGTCGCTACAGACATTAGTCTTAACATAGCCCCACAAAAAATAGTCTAGAGGCGTTAAATCGCACGATCTGGGCGGCCAATTGACTGGTCCCAAGCGTGAAATAAACGCGTGCTGTGTGGCATGTGGCACCGTCTTGTTGAAACCACATGTCATGCAAGTCAAGCTCTTCCATTTTGGGCAAAAACAAGTTTGTTATCATCGCACGGTAGCGCTCACCATTCACAGTAACGTTGTGATTCGCATCATCTTTGAAGAAATACGGCCCAATGATGCCACCAGCCCATAATCCGCACCAAACGGTTGTTTTTTGTGGATGCATTGGTAGCTCTTGCAATGCTTCTGGCTGCTCTTCACTCCAAATACGGCTGTTTTGCTTGTTCACGTATCCATTCAACCAGAAATGAGCCTCGTCGCTGAACACAATTCTTCGATAAAAAAGTGGATCTTCATCTAACTTTTCAAGAACCCATTCACCAAAAATTTGGCGTTGTGGTAGGTCGTTTGGCTACAATTCTTGCACCAGCTGTATCTTATAAGGCTTCACACCCAAATCCTTCCGCAAAATTTTCCACGTAGTGGAGTAACAGAGACCCAATTGCTGCGAACGGCGCCTAATCGATAATTCACGGTCATCGCCAACACTGGTCGATACGGCTGCGATATTTTCTTCAGTTCGCACTCTACATAAGCGTGTTGGTGGTTTAATGTCCAACAATGTAAATTTGGTGCGAAATTTTTTTACAATAGCCCGAATAGAAGCCTCAGTAGGTCGATTAAACTGACCATAAAATGGAAGAAGCGCGCGATGAACTTTCTTAACAGAGCACGCATTTTGGTAATAAAATTCAATAATTTGCAAGCGTTGTTCGTTTGTAAGACGATTCATGATTAAATTATAGACCAAACTGAAGATGTTTGACAGTGACACAAGATACAAAACGTGCGTGAGCTGTCAAAACTAGTGTTGCCAAAAAGATAATAGCAAAAAAATCACTCGTTATATAGCATTAATAAAATAAAAATAAATAACCACGATTTGTGGCACTTTTAAAGTAAATATAAATAACGGAAACGTATATTCATAATTCCGTAAATAATATTTTTTGGCGTTTTATATTTCATTATTTTATTTCCAAAAACACTTCTTCAGAACATGAAATCGATAAATTTTCTATAAAATGATAATGGCGGGAATTTTTTTCGAGCTTGAGGATCAATTTTTATTAACTTTTATTTTAAAATTTCCAATATTTCGCTACACCACTGGGTAGCACCATCAGGGATTTAGATATTATTTTTCCCCCCAAAAGAATTCTACAAACACAAACTAGGCTAGTTACGGTAATAACATCTAAGTTAACAAGATCTCTATTTAAGTTAACAATATCTCTATTCTGTCATGCCCAAATATTCATATAAAATCTGACATACCTATTCGGCAGATGATATACTTACAGTCTCAGTCATCTTAAGTACTTTCATTCTCTGATCGTTCAAGATTATTCCATGAATTTTATCGACGATTTCTTGTGCCGGTACGATCACAACGGAGTTCCCATACCAATTTTAGTTAGGTTTTATTGATGCTATTTTACGCAAAACAGTAATACTTAAATACGAAACTCATTTTTCTCCATTTTACTTAAGGGTAGTAGAGTTACATTTAAAATTACTACGCGTGAAATTAAAAAAAAAAATAAAAAAAATACAAATTCCTTTTTCGTCAATAATATGCGAATATGAATTCTTAATTAATCAAAAAAATCTATCTGGCAACTTTGTTTATTTAAATGAATCTTTTAATATCGAACTATCTATCACCAACGAAAGAAAGAAACATTACAACAACAAAAACATTCATAATCATTACACACACATAAACAATATTTAACAATAATGACAGTGGCCACAATTAACTGAATACTTGATTTAATTATAAGTGTTTGTTCGGCCTCTTGATCGCTTGCAAACGATCAGTCTCAATTGCTGTTTTTTTTTCATTTTGTTACGCTTGCTGTCCTGCCTGTTTCTTCTCCTACTGGCGAGATGTCTGCCGAAGCTTTTGTTGTTGTATACTAAACATGATCTTATTGATCATAGTAGTGTGTGTTGTTGTTGCTTTTTTTTGTATTGTTTTTCCTACTACAGCCAGCTATCCAACTACTGTTGAAATTCAATTTGTATAAACAGCAATATATATTTATTTTGTAATTAGTTTGTGCCTCGTTTATACTGTGTACCAAAAAGTACTGTGAGAAAATTGTTGTTGGTCTTGTGTTGTTGGTATTTGTGTAAACACTCATATCTATTATTTTGTGTCTACATACAAACAACCAAGCGTACGTAAATACAATTCTCTATGTGTGTGTATCTATATTTGTTTTTATAATTTATTGAAGTTGTGTATTCAGATAAAAGCAAATTAAAAGTTTTTAAAGAAATATTTTGACGTGTAAAATTCGGGTTCGTGTCGAACACTACTCCCTCTTGTTGTACGCTAGAAATAGCTAGAAATAGGTATATAAGATTAGCAACCGAAATAAGTAAAGCTAACGGTGTTTTAACTACAGATAGCTAGTGCCAATAAAATTTTATACTTTTTTCTATCGGAGTCAACTAGAATTCCTTTTTCTCTTTTTCATAATTTGTAGATGGTTGCTTAAATCAAATAAAAATGGAAAGCAAAACAAATATGGGATCGTGTTTGGCGGCGATCTTCCAAGTAAGTGGATCACTACCAGAATAGTCAATAATTTTGCAGAGCTTGGGACAGTCAATGGTAGTTCTTATAATCGGAAACTATTCCTGCCGTAGCTTCTGCCATGCAAGCAACATCAGTACTAAAACAAGCAGATTATCTAATTTGACGCATAAGAAAATTAGTGCAACAGGCTGTAATTCACTTGGAATTTTGCCAGAATGTGTAAGAGAGCGAGAACGTACTGAAATGTCTTTTCATGTCTGTGAGGCTCACTTCGATCGGAACAACCACGGAGATAAAAAAATTGTCTCATATAGAGCAGTTCCAAATCAAAAATACTAATTGAGAGGGACCTGCACACAGTTTGCTTCACAGTGTGGTGTACAATTTGTACGCTTTCTCGTTGGGCGATATTCCTATGAAGAAAACCAAAAGATCTTTGCGGTTACTGAAGACCTTTACTTAAACATGCTAAAGAATAGTTTCTATCCGGCGCTATGGCTGAAGGAAATTAATTTCAACTTTGTGTAATTTCAACAACATGACACATATAGCTGTTGCTGGGTTACGCAAAATAATTTCCTAGAACGGTAATTTTAAGAAACTCGATTTTAAATTGTCCCCTTTGGTCGCCTGACCTAATTCTAGAGAAGTGTTTTTTATGGAAGTATGCATATCACGACCAACAAATGTGGAAGTACTAAAACAATTAATTTAAACGACATTAGCTGAAATCCCAGTCCCAACTATGCAAAAACATTTTCTTAAGATGAAAGATGCACCTAGATTAGTGCGCAAGTTGGCTATATAAGTTCAATTATCTGCTCATTTCGAATTCGGATCGTGCAGTAGCACATTGCAGTTAGCAAGAATGCAAAAACTACAAAATAAAGCGTTGAGAACAATTTTACAATGCAACCGTTATGCGCTTATAAACATAATGATAAATAATCCAAAATGGCTGAATGTAAAACAAAGGTTAGAGTTCAAAATTTATTAGGAAAATGAAGATGTGAGCTGCACATAAAAATCTTTGTGATCAAGTACAATACGTGTGGAGTACCAACCAACCATGTGAACTAAGAAATTCAGAAGTTTTCCCTATACAGATAGTTACTTCTACACAAATGCAGAACACACTTTTCTACAAAGAAAACGCCAACAATAACATATTCAATAAAAAATTTTTAAATTTTGTACGATAATATAAGTTCAGAAAATTTAAATATGGTGTAATGTTTAGATTAATATACACTGGGCACTGATCAGTTTTAAATAATTTAATTCCAACATTTTAAATGCTGCAATACAGTTTGTTTTAGTATTTCGTGTTGTTATTGTTTAAGTTAAACCTCCACGAACACTACTCCCTCTTTCCTACCTCATAATAACCTATTTTCCTAGTTCCAGTACAATGCACTGAATATTCAGGGGTCTTCCCTGAGTACTGGTCCATAATAAAAATAAATAAAAAAATTTCGGCACAAAAAAAATATATAATATAAACAGGTATCAACACTACAAAATTTTACGTATATTTGAAATTTTTATTCAAAACAGATTTTCCATGCACATTCGCAAAACATATATAAATTTATTACGCCCAGCTTTTGAGTTCGAAGCTAAATATCATTTAGCTTTAAGTTCTAATTAAATACGAAAATCAATTTTTACTTACAAAATTGTATCAAACTTAAATCCCCAAACTTCTTTACTTAAGTTGTACTTAATTTTAGCTTATATATCATATGGTTCTGGTGTGCTTGCGTTTTTATTAGTGCGAAAAAGGTAAACAAAATACGCAATATATTTTAAAATTAGATTCTAATTTTGTACCAAACAACAACACAATATTATATTTAATTATTAATAACATCGTATGAAATACGTTTATGAAGTTTTCCTATACTGATGATAAATTTAATATTTTGCTTTCAGAACTTCTCAATTCTTCCAATAACAAACAGCTCTTCTATGGTACACTTTCCATATTAATTGGAATATAAGTGAAGCTAACACACTTTAATTGCATTGAAATAAGAGCAATTGCTTAGGATTGAAAAACTGAAATTGCATTTAAATACAACTTAATGAAATTTAACTAATTTCGTATTTGAGTACGCTCCGAAAATTTTAGGAATAAATATCTAATTTGAATAATCCCAATAAATTGGATTTAATTGCAACATTAAAAACGTTTGAAGAATTTATTTACAATTCGTCTTCATAATAAACCATGCCTTCAATTGCTTCATTTTCTAAAGTTTCATATTTTTTCTTATTTCAATCAACTTGGCTAAATATTATGTCCACGTTCTGAAGAATAGGGTAATGCCACTATATTTTGGAATATATTGGATACGCTCGCATTTCAATTCATATTTATTTATTTTTTTACTTTTACAAAAACTGTATAGTTTGTAAAAATTGCTTTTAAATCTAAAAAGTTTACTCTCGATACTCGGAATCAACATCTCGTTTTATTGACAATATTATCAATATTTTTTTCTAAATTTGATTACACAATTCAATGTAAAAATTTACACAAGTTACATTATTAATGGCCTTATTCGTAAAAAAAAATATTGTATGTTTAGTAAACTGTTATTTGAAAAATTTCTATAGGAAATTTGTCAAATAAATGTTTAATAAACATACATACTTTTTTATGAATAGGTACGGCCGTAAGTTTCTTTCGCTTTTTGCATAACTTAAAGCAATACGTACATAAATAAGCCTTTTTAATTTATTAATGCTTAATAGGTTTCTAAACAAACTTGTTTAAAGTAGATTGCATGTATACATTCTTCCGCATTTTCTAATTTGACATAATAAATTAATCAAACACAAAATAAAAAAATTATAAAATCCCTTCTAGTGGCAAACGAGTGTCTAGTGTATCTGTATCCTGCTACTGATATTCTTATTTACAAGTTTGTTTTGAAAAGAACTAAAGAAAGAAGATAGAAAACCGAAAGAGAATAGATACAAAAAATAACAAAAATTTGCCGCAAATATTTGCTCTCTTTTAAAAATTTTAGCGCACACACTCCAACATTCACGAAATTATACCAAAAGGAAAAAAGACCATAACGAAAAATAGCCAATAAAAACGAACAAAACAAAACGTTAAAATTTTTCTTTTTTTCACAAAAAGAAACAAAAAGTATAAATAAAACGAACAGTTGACAAGATGTTTTATAAATTTGTTAGTTTTAATGTATAATACCTAAGTAAATAAAAATTATGTTTATTTAAATTTACACCTAAAAAGCACTGAAAAAGCAATTACCTTTTAATTAAAATTAATATGTATGTATTAATCCAAAACCAATTCGTGAATTGATTGACAAACGAGCAGAAATGCAACACTGTATACGAAGAAATACCTGGTCGTATACAAACGACACCAGGTGTACTCCAAATACTTTGTTAAGAAACTTGTTTTTTAAAGTGATTTTTTTTAACATAAAATTTTTGTTAAACAGTTAATTGAATTGTTATTTAACTTACACATTATATTATACTTGTTTTTCTTATTTAAATATTAACGAAAACCTTAGGTTTTGCTAAGTATTTTCTGGATTTTTCTCTTCAGCTTATAATTCGCGCTCTACATCAACAATTATTATTTTATACAAAAATCACACCTATTTACACTTTTGCATTAAACTTTTTTTTCATAATAAAAACTAGTTTATTTTACACAAATTTAAAAGCACACACGTACAAAGAGAATGCAAGATGATGATGATGATGAAGAAAAACTACTCGTTTTTGAAAGATTTGGTTTAATATTTGTTTCGTTTATTTTGGGTTTGCGTATACGAACAACATGAAAGATGAAAATATATAAAATTTTATTCCGTGCTTCTTCTTGGTTTATTCATGTTGTTGTTACAATATTTTTCTTTTTTTATATTATTTTTGATTGGATTTTCACACTCACACTACTGCAGAACTGTAGAAAAAAATTTCAATACATATATCGTTTTGCTTTTAAAAAGTTAACATTTTCTTAATACTTTGTGTATTTCCGATACTGCAGTTTATTAATTACATATTTCACAATTTTTATTTAATTGCGTATTGATTTTTGTAGGAATTTTATACACAAATTTAAGAGCCAGGCCGTTTTTCGTTTCTATTTTTTTTTTTGCATTTTTCTTATTGCATCGTTTATTGCGTATGGCACTTATACGTATGCTCTAACTGATGTTTGAAAAAGGACTGAAGAGAAAATTTCCTGTTATAAACTATAAAGAGTTGTATTTTAAAGGTAGTAGCAATTAAATGAGGTTAAATTCACTACTGTTCAGTATATTACCACTATAGGAAACAAATTTATGTTGCTTATTCAAAAAATGGTTGTATTTTTTTTTTTATATAATAAGTTGATGTAAGCGTATAGTGTAAATATATTTTAACGGAAAAGGTATGGGATTTTTGTGCAAATTTTTTTCTTATTATACAAATTTGTTTCAAACTGCTGTAATTTTATTACTCCAATTCAAAAACATAAATTATGTTAATAAAATAACAAATAGCTATTAAAAGTGTTTTTTATATGGATATTAAATTTTAAATTGGCAGCACTTTTTTAGCTGGCTGCATAGATGCCAGATAAATCTAGCTTAAATTCGTTAAATTCGACGGAAAAAATCATCAAAATCGTCAATACGATTATTGCAAGTCGTCAAAATATCGTCAGCTAGTAAAATTAATTACTTTTGAATAAAAGATTTATTTCAACAGCGTAAAGTATAGAAAAATAAGTCGTGGTTGGCAAATTATACAAGATCAGGGAAAAATAAAGTTTATAAACGGCATCGAAATACGTTTTTTGACTACAAAACGGCATCGTGAGCCAAGCAGATATATTTCTACAAACATGAAGTTAATTTCATAAATTTTTGTGACATATATTTATAAAAAAAAGATTTCATTTAACAAAAGATACTATTATTATACTATTTTAATTATTTAATAAGTAAAATGAAGCGGGCCAACACCAATACATTAGATTAGTTCAGTCAGTCAGTCAACAAAACCTTGAGCAAAATATTTCATGAGTTTCAACCAATACATCGAAAAAAAAAATATAGTAAAAACTCTTGCAATTTAAATTTAAAACAATTTTTTAAATTATGCATTCTATCTTGAGCGCCATATATCACCCAGAATCCTCCACAATCTGGCTGGCTATTTTCATCTTTTCAAGCTCTATGATCTGAGACTTTAAGTTTGACGAGAAAATTAAAAGTTTTACAATATAATTAAGTTTTTCTTTTATTGTAAATTTTTTTTATGGAAATATGAAAAAAAAAAACAAAACAATTTTTTAAATTATGTATTGTATATTGAGCGCCAGCTATGATTCAGAATCCTCCCCAATCTTGCTGGCCATATTCACCTTTCCAAGCTCTATAATCTGTGACTTTAATTTTCACGGAATAACTACAAATTTCACCAAATAATTAAATGTTCGTCTTTTATTGTAAATTTTTTATTATATTTTTTTTAATTCCTTTTTGTGTTTATATTTTTCCCTTGACATTTGAAAAAGATTTATTTTTTGTAGTGTTGTATTCATTGCTCTTGCATTTACCTGGAATGAATTCGATAGTGGAATCAAAACGACCTGCCAACTACAAGCAAATCTATACTAGAATACAACCTAGTTTCTTGCTTCCTCAAGTGCATTGCATTGCGTAATGACGTGCTTAACTAAATTTTCAAATGTAAAAGCCCATTTAGAAGTGTATATGAAAACAAGTGTCACAATGACAATAGCATATAACAGTTTAACAGCTGTTTGCAAATAACAAACCAGTCGTACAGTTTTCTTTCAGTTGTTACTTTTTCATTCTATAGTCATATTGGACATTAAAACAAAGTTAAAAAGGAACTAGAGAAATTTCAGCCTTTCAGCAGGAAAAGTATTGGATTTTTTTCGTTTGCAATATAAATTAAATATAATTATTTCAATATTAAACCACAAAAGTTTAAAAAAGAAAATGCTATAATAACAAATTATTAAAAGAAAAGAGATTTTATAAGAAGAAAAACAACGCAATTAGACAAAGAAGATTTTTTGTCAATTCGTTGGTGGAAAGTAAAATGAAGAAAATATAAATTTTGGTTGGCATACAAAAATAATATACATACGCAATAGTTAAGCGAAAAGAAGTAAAAAGGGAAAACAACGAAGATATTTTAAGCAAATTTTTATATGAATTGAAATATTTTTGGTAACAAAAAAATATCACCTAAATCCTTAATAAATAAAAGAAACGATGTTTACATGTTCATGTGTGTGTATATGGATTCAATTTAAAAAGTTTCTGTGGTGTAAATAAAAAGAATACGAATGAAAAATAATCAAAATATTTTGCTGTGTTGTAAAATAACAAGAAAATTACATATTTCTTTTGTTAGTATTTCTGTTATACGGCTGCGTTAACAATCAAATCGCGCTTTGTTCCTATTTAGTTTCTGCTACTGCTGCTAACTCTGCTGACGTTGTCGTTGTTTTTATATGATTTTTTCTATTACACTTCTACAACTTTAAGTGCTTGAGTGTGTGTTTAATAAAAAATTGCAGTAATTTTACAATCTTTTCCATAAGTAAGAAAAACGCTAATTAATTCCCCTAATTGATTGCTGCAAGAATTACTAGTTTTTTTTATTGTAAGTACTGTTATACATATTTCAAGAGTATATTAATATGAATATTTTTATTTAAATTTACAATACAACTATTGGTTCCAAATAACAATCTAAACACCTTTCTAATTAGTTGTTAGCATATTTTGCGCTTTTTCTTCAAAAGGTTTATTAAATGTCATATGAATATGTGATTTAAATTTTCATAGAATGAAATTGCAATAATTATATTGCATTTTGTTCGTTTCGTTGTGCATTTACCTTGTTGTTTTTCTTTGTATTTGGTATAAACGACTTGCCAGACGAATGTTATTATATTACATTTGAAAAAATGGCTGCCAGATTAAATCATTTTTAACTGTAAATGGGACTGTTATGCAAATAAAACTAAAAATCGAAATTGCTCAAACTTTCAGAATTTGGGCTTACGACATGTCTCCCAGTTCTTACTTCCACCCTTTGATTTTTTTTATGAATATAAGCGTGAAAAGCAAAATGGTTAAAACTAGATCCCTTAATGTCTATTTTCAATAAACTTCAGGTTTTTTAAACATTCCTACCCCCTGTGTTGTTAGTTTTTCTTTGTCACCCTTTAAAAATATTGTACTATTTTGTTATGCATTTTTTTAACATTTACTTCCGTTTGTACTTTGAAAACTTCGTACTGCTATACGTACGTACACTTGTACATACATAAATATGTACTTACCGAAAATATAAAACACACTTTGTATTTCACATCATTATCTATCGTTGAATAGTCCATATGTTAGATATTTTACATACATACATATGCAAATGCCATTTTGTTATTGTTTCAATGCGGCAGGCCGCTGGATTCTCCAAAGTGGGTAAGATTCTCCAGCTTACTTGGGTCCTTAAATCGTTCCCTTTGTGATAGCCTGAAAACTGGAAGGGTAGAGGTGAAAAAAAGAAGTTATAGGGATAAAGAAGGAGGACAGAGACGGTAGGAAAAGTGGGAAACCGCTTAATGTGGCGTTAGATGCTGATGTACTAGTCATCCGCTGCTCCTTATGAAAGAGGCTTGCGCTACGGAAGCTCCTCTCGCCTGGATATCTTAGGAGTTGGTTCTCCAATGCCGGGCATATTCCAAGGAGAAGAATGATTGTCTCCTCCTCTTTCTCGTCTAGGCAATTTCTCTAGAAGTCGTTATAGGGTAAGCCTAGTCTCCTGGCATGTTTCCCACAAGGGCAATGGCTAGTGATGACTGCTGCAGTGACTCTCAGGTGTGATCTGGGCAGCTTTAATAGCTCCCACGTTCTTTTATAATTAATATCCGGCCACAGGTTCCCTGATATAAGGCATGTGGGCTCTGCCAACCATCTTTCTTTTCCACGTTGCAGCGTGTAATTTTATTATTTTCCAACACGCTGATAAGGGTTGTCCGCAAAAGGGATCTATACCTTTATCCTGTAAGGGTTTCCCTTTTTTGGCTAGGTCATCAGCGATGTTGTTGGAGTTATTGGACCCATGTCCATGTACCCATTTTAGACGATAACTCCGTGACTATTTAAAAAAAATTGTTTTAGGTAATAGGCGTTTTATTTTAGATAAATACAAGTAGTCCAGTGTTTTTCCAATATTCTTTTTTATTCAAATACATGTCAACATTTCTAATGCGGTCACTCACTACTTCGGACTATCCAGTGATCCCTTACTTTTAAATTTTTCGGACATTTTAGGGATTTTCGTCTTATAGTCCGCGCAAGTGTTCTTTTTTCAGTTAAATTTTTCGTTATTTTACCACTAGACAAAATAATTGTGTGTAGAATTAAATAATGTATAAAATAACTCAGTTTAGTCGTACTTGAATTTTCGAGGAGTTAGGACGTAAATGTGGCATCCGTATTCATATTCTAAGAGAAAATTATGTAACTAATTGTAGTGTCCTAAAATCATTTAATATAAAGGAAACAATTTTTTTCTAAATTTTGCATGACGAAATATTACCAAAACGAACATAGAAATTGCTTCCTAAGTTCCTCTTGTTTAATTAAAAGTAGTTCACAGTGCTAGGATATGCACATATAGCATTTATACTCCTAACCTTTCCACTAATTTCTGCCTTTGTGACATTAAGGCACGTTGAGAAAATGAATTTACTTATGACTTCTCTTACATATAGTCTGATCAGTAACTGCCAACTGCAACATTTGAGAACATTGTAGTTCTTTGGAGAAATACGATAATATATACTCTTAACCTTTACACTAATTTCTGCCTTTGTAGTAGAACTATATTTGTCAGAATTAGGAAGGTTGTACCGTAATAGGTTTTGTCAAAGCCCCTAAAATAGATGTTTATTACGATAAAGACCTCTTCAGTCTATCAAAATCTCTTACCAACCAGCGATTTCTTCAGGTTTAGTATAGATATGTGAATAAACAGAGCAATGGAAAACCCTCAAATTATTTATCAGACACCTTTGCATCCATTAAAACTGACAGTCTGATGAGCAATTTGCCTAAGAGGAGTCATTGGATCTAACCTCTTTGAAAATAAAAACGGCGTAATGGTAACTGTGAGTGGGGAGGGATATCGAGATATGATGGAAAACTTTTTAACGCCACAACTGCATGCTTTAATCTTGATTAACATACATACAGCAATGATTACAATAGAATTAATGCGAGTAATATACCTTCCCGGCGGGCACCCTGTATATTTTTTTTATGAAAAGTAAACTGGAAATCTTAACTTGGTAATAAATTTAGATCATAAATTATGAAAAGTTTTGTTTATCAAATACACCTAGCTTTGTTTAAACTAAAACATGTTTATGAAACTTAAGAAAACAACATCCACCATACATACATACGTATATAAATATGTATGTACGTCTGTATTTTAATAACTTCATGCGAAAGAAAAGAACATGTTATCAGCTTGATTTTCAAAACAAAACAATAATGTATTGTTTATTTTCTGCAGTGATATTTCTGTATACAGAGAAAATAAATTATAAATTTGTATAAATTAATAATTTATATTTGCAATAATTAACAAATGATCCCTCCGGGTTGTTGGCTGCATCAACTGCAGCAGGTACGAAACAAAATGCAAGTATCATGTATGAAATACTAATAACATTCATTAAATAATGATGATGGCGATGAGATGTTGTACTACATACATATGTAAGTACTCACATTTATACATACATACATACTTATATATCTACATATATACTTGCTTACTTATACAGGGTGTCCCAGAACTCAACGTCAAGCAGAAACAGGGTGACAAGATTGATTGTAACCATCATGAGAAAAATCAGATGAAAAATTAAAAAAAAATACAAGCGCTTGTGTGAATATAAAACATTTGAACTGAGTATGTTTTTTAAAAGATATTTTTCCGGATTTCTTTCATGATGGTTACCATCCATATCGTCGCCCTGTTTCGACTTGGCGTTGAGTTCTGGGACACCCTGTATATAAATGTTTATTGTAAGCGATTTCTCTGTGCTATATATACATACATACATACATACATACATATATACATACATATGTACATAATTTCAAACATGTACATATACATATAAGTATACATATGTATATACTTCCATATGTATATACTCGCATGTATTCATTCGCTAAATGGTTTATCTGTTTGTGAACCCTCGATGGCTTGTAACCCACTTAAAAATGTATTCATTTCAATTTAGCACAGGCACAAAATATTAACTTATCGAGACAAGCAAATAAAACCAACAAAGAAAATTATAATAAAAATAAAGCTGGAGTGTGAATACACATCCATACGTACATACATACATACATACATTGGTATATAAGACTTTATTTACTAAATTATATTCCTTTATATATTGTATTGTATAACATACATACATATGTAAGTACTAATATTATTTTTTGATTTTAGTACATAGGTACATACATTCTTAACTGCTGCTACTGTTTTCTTGGTATGTTTTTCAAATTTAATTTGTCAGTTAGCTTTTAAAATCATACGGAAATCAGTACCTAAGTATAAGATGAAGTTTGAAAACTACAAATAAAAGTACATATGTATGTATGTATATAGCAGAACTTCAAGTGTGATTGAATATCGTTAATAAAATTTTCCTGGTGGATTGTATAAAAGTATTGTATTGCATTGTATTGTAACTATACAGTTGTAAATAAATTTGGAAAGTATAGGATGTATAGCATGGGCGGAGTAACGTATACCTTATTCTCTCGATGGTATTAACAGTATATTTTTTGCGGCGCTGTGGCTAACTGTACCGACCTATGCCTTCGCATAGGAAGTTGCCGCGTGGTGAACAACGAAATACCTCCAAAATACTGTAAACTATTACAGTTAGTTGAGGTAGACAGTTAATCAATGAGAGTGAGACGCAAACCAATCGAAGGCCAAACAACAACGATAAGGCTGACCGCACTTAAGAAATTATTACGCTGTTATCTAGCCCAGAGCTGAAAAGTATATAAATTAAATGTTTATAGCGGTTTTCACTCTTTGTAGGTATTAAATTTAAAATGCTTTTAAATATAATACTATTGTAAACTTCTAAGTGTGAGCGACATTTTCTATGGTATTGTAAAAATCCGAAAAAGATGACTTTTGCTCAGATATGTTTGCGACGCAAATAGGTACACAAAATAATTTTTCAGTTGGGAGTTTCACGAAGAGAGATAAAACTTAAAAAATACTTTATCCCATTTTTTATTTGAAATGTTTTCACATTTTCGTTTATATTTTATTTAATTTTTTGCTGTTTTCCATTTTAAACAATGCTTATGTACATTTATTTTATTAACAGTAAAAAAAATAAATGTGGCGTCAAATCTGCCGGCTGTTTCATACTTGTAAATAAATGAACTTTCTACGTATACTAAATCTACTACGGGTTTTGTATTGTAAAGGTTGTTATATAGTAAATTAAAAATCTATGAATTTTGTTGTTGTCAAGTTTTAATAAATTTAAGATTTACTAAATCTACAATATGTACAAACTCTACAATAGTACTTTACTACGAAGCGTGAGAACCGCTTATATAAAGATCAAGCAATTGCTAATTTATTGTGAGTTTTTTGCTTTTTAACCGTGGCTACATGCAAACAATCCTTAGATAAAAGCGGAAGTGTTGAAGCACATGAAGATGGTTCTAAATTTCAAAGCCTTATTTTAGACTGCTATGGCTAAAAAATAATTTAGAGAATCCAGCGGCCTACCTACCTAACCTAACTAAATCACAAAGGACTTAAGTGAGCTGGAGTATCCTGGTACTTTTTGGAGAATCCAGCGGCCTGCCTACCTAAAATATAATTTAAGTGTTTTCAATATCGAAACACCAGTGTACAATAGTGACCGATTCTTCGGTAGCATTCATTATGTGCGTTTATGAAACGTTTGTAATAAGAAAATTGGAAACGTTCATTAACTGTGTGTATACGTAATCAAAAATAAATAAGCAATTTAGTTTCCTGCAGCAATGTGACAATCAACATCTTAATTTCCAACACAATTCTATGGTGACTAATTTAAGTGGCAATGGTTTTGGTATGGGCATAACCATTGGAGCAGCTACCAGTAATAGTGAAGATTCTACTAGAAAGCACACTTCAGCAGCCATGAGTGAATTCGGCCAAGGTATAGTTTTACTATTATTTTTAATAGTAATTATTGTTGGAAGCAATATGTTAAAGTAAAACGTTTGAAACAAGAAAATAAATGCTGTTTTTGTGTTTGAAATGCATTATTGGAACATTTTTTTTTCACAAGCTTTCAATTTCAACTATTCTCTTTTGTAAACAATAATACGAAAGTGTACGTTCGCATAATATAAACTTTTGACAGTTATCATCACAGCAAAAAAATGTCAGCTGCCGTTTCGACACTATCTGTATACTATGGTATAGATAATTACAAGATAAACCTGACCCTGGAACTGCCAAAAATTCAAAAACCTTTACGTACTAAAAGCCTTCCTTCGTGATCGCAATTCACTTCACAAAATGATTTGCAGAATATGTCAGAATGTAATGAATTATAATAAGTTTACATATAAATGAAGTAAACAATTGGTATACATATATGTGTACTCATATATGTATACCACCGTATGTGTATTGTTGTATGTCCTCATATACTATATACTACATATCTATGTATTTATATTCTTACGAAAAAAAATTGTTTGTATGTACTTACTTCATTCAAAAGAGTTCTTCTTAACGATTTCTTATGTGCTTCCTTTTCAGGTCGGTTTGTGATTGTGAAGGTCGTTTTGTGATTTTCCAGTTATAAAACAATATAGCCTAATATAATTCTGACGGTATTAAAATCCTGTTGTTTGTGATAAAATTTTTGCCTGGCCCATGAGTAGGTAAACTTGTTTTTGGTACAAGGAAGTACTTCCATACAGATGTATGTGCATACGAATGTATATGCATAATCACCTACAAATGTACTTTTGCTAGTTTTGAATGACCACAAAAAAATTATTTATAAGAAATTATCACTTAACTAATTATATACTTACATACCTATGTCTGTTTACCTGCGCGTATGTGAGCTTATGTGCATATACATATGTATGTATATGTGTATGTAATTAGGGGCAAACATTTTGCTTGTACCTATTCTAACTAAAAACAATTTCTTAGATTGTGTATGAGCATAATTGCTTAAGCGTATCTTTTTCACTCCATATTGTTTTATGACAGGCGAACTGTTTAAATTCTGGAAATCTAAAAATTTCATTTTTGTCGTGTCTTTAAGATACCATTTTTGTCTCACCCATAAATAAGAACCAATTTTTGGAAATGCACATACATATATTAATAGATGTATTTTACGTGGAAGGTGTTTTCATTAATAGATTTAGGTATTGAATGTACATATATATATATATATATATATATATATATATATATATATATATATATATATATATATATATATATGTATGTATGTTTCGTCTAATTCATTAACCAAGGAATGTATGAACAGCGTTGCCAGTTTCTGTTAAACTACAAGTACCTATTATTTGCTGTTTGGATAAATTATCCTCTTACATGCTTTACATATATTTTTAAACATTAAATGAAACGTCGAAGATATAAAATATTACAAAGTATAAATAATTTGTGTATGTATTTTAAAAGTTTGGGCAACCCAAACTTTTATAATAAAACGACCAAACTTTTAATTTGGGCGTTTTATTATAATTATGAATTTCATCCAAATAAGATTTGCTTATAATTCAAACCTAAGTTTCAATTTATTTCAATTATATATATATATATATATATATATATATATATATATATATATATATATATATATATATATATATATATATATATATATATATATATATATATATATATATATATATATATATATATATATATATATATATATATATATATATATATATATATATATATATATATATATATATATATATATATATATATATATATATATATATATATATATATATATATATATATATATATATATATATATATAAATATTTTTTTTCGCAAAGTAAAATGTCAATGCAAAATTAGAGTACGAAAAACTTCTATTTGAGAAGGAAACATTGCGTTTCACAAACTTTTTGGCACTTAATTTTTTTAGCACTGTTTTGGTGCTAATTTAACTCAACAATTTTTTATCTGGTCACACTGCTAACTAGCCGCTAAGTTTTTTGTGTGTAAATTCCCCTAAAGGAAAGATAGCAGCAAGTAAGTTAGCTCAAGGTTTTTTGTTACACATATAAGGGCGGCTAAAGAATTTACTATCCTCTCTAATTCTGATAATAAATTATCGCTAGTTTATCTGGACTATCTCTCGAAAAATGTAAACAAAGAAAAAACAAACAAATTATGTGTGTAAAAAAGAACAAAAAACATTGAACATGTAGATTTAAATCAGAATGAAAAAAAAAACGTAAAGAAATAATGAAACACGAAAAACGCTATAAATGTTTGCGTAAAAATGAGTACACATCTAAGTGAAACAAAAACAATAACCGCCTGAACACTATGGTTCGCAATCGTAATTTGGAGAACGAAACAAGTATTTCATATTACCGTCTGAACATGGTATTAGCGCGTGTCGATTACTATAGACTCTCTTTTGCATATTGCGATTTCACTCTGCCCTCTTGCAAGACAAAAATTGTAGGGGCATATGTAGAAGCACTCTATCTATTAATGACCTGCTGGTAACACTGATGGAAAAATTACTTTTACATTTCACTTTTTTGCTTTTGGGTTGCTACAGAAAACTACTTCAGTCTGAAACGAGCAACAGAAAGTACAAGTATCTTAAGTGTAAATAAGTTTATGTAAATAGTATATATGTGTATATAATTTTTTAGTGATACACGTGTGCATTAGTAAAAACAAAACGACAAAAAGAATTAACTACCTATTACGTTTTATTGTGTTGAAAATAAAATTTATTCTATTAAAAACAATTCAATCAGTAGGCAAAACAAAGTGAAAGAAAACAGAGAAATTCAAGAAGCAAAATTTTTTTAAATACTTTGTTTAACAACAAAGTTAAAAGAATAAGTAGTTAAATATGAAATTTTAATTTACTACTGCGCTTAACAGAGAACATTTATTTGGTATGTATGATGTCTTTTAGTTTAAATTTGAAATATTACGTTATTCTTATGGTACAGTAAAACATAATTTTAACGAACTTATTATTAATTCATATATGCATGCTTATATTCCGTTAGGCTGAATTACTAAGAAATATGGTTAAATTGTCCATTTTTTGTATTTATATTACCAAACTGATGAAATAAATACAAGTATACTAAAAAAGAAGAAAATATCGCTACTCGAGCATCACCATGGTTTTCCATTCATCAATGATCAAAACTGAAATAACCAAGTTGAAAAATAGGCACTGTCAGGGATAATTAGTAACTGTCACCGATAAAAAAAATCCGCAAATTTTTATTTGAAAGTAAACCGAAACCTAACAAAATTTCTTAAAAAAATTTTGCTCAACAGTTTCAGAAGTATGCTAAATGAACTAAAAAAAAAAAAAATGAACTACATAAAAAGAAACCCAATTAAAATAAAAAAACGAGCAAAAATTTCAGAGTAGCTTTAAAAATCGACATTGTGCGTTGTTTGCGAAATTTTTAATCACTTATAATGTGAAAATCGCAAGTCTTATTTATTTATGTGCTGAAGATAGCGCATGATGTTTGAGGAGAGTAGTGTTTGTTTCTCATCGTGTGCACACGTCTTTTGTTACTGCTGCCCGTATTTTCTATATGAGTATGTTCATTAATTAAATTCGTGTGAAACCAAATTGCACCGGTAGCAAGCCGTGTACACGTTTTTATTTTTGTTTTTCTCTCTTTTACCGTGGTCCATATTTTCTATATATGTACTTATGTTCATTATTAATGTCGTATGAAACCAAAGTGCACCGGAATAGGCAGCAATATGTGTACACGTGTTTCTTTTTTATATTTTTTTCAACGTTATGTAGGGGCCATCCCCTGAGTACTGGTCCCAGATAAAAAAATATTTGCAAAATTTGGTAGCACTTGTTTTTTTTTATGAAAAACTGCTATCGAATAAAAACATCATATTCTTAAAAAACATATATGTTATTGAAATTGTTAAAAGTATTATATTACTTTTGAAGTATATATAAAAGCAAGTTAAATTTTATATAGACGCTTTCATTTCCACTGCTTTGGGACTCAGTTTTTACAATTTATGCATGTTCACCCGACGCCCATTTTATTCTTTAGTTGCGAGTTCAAATACCAAAAATTTTTGCGATTGTGTTTTCAGCACATCAATTTTATGGCTGCAAAAAGTTAACCCATTTTTTTGCAAAATATGTTTTTCAGCTCACATACTGATAAATGAACTAATTGAGTAAGAAAAAAATTAAAAAACAATACTAAAATATTTAAGAATTGTCACATGACTTAGATCATATTTAATATTCGTTATATCCGTGCTTGACTGTACATATTTTTCATGTGTTTTGTTTGTTTGTTTTTTATTTACTTCGCGCTGAGCAGAGATGCCAATAACATTTTTTTAAAAACAAAACGCGTCGATGCGGTATTCAAAATGAGCTAAATTTAATTAATACGAGTAGGTTCTTGCAATTTTCATTGTTTAAAATTTTTGTTTGTTAATATTGTACTTTAATCTGATATATTTTTATAGCTGCACCATCACCTCACTCTGCAAAACTTTTATTGAAATTGCGAGATTTACACACACACTCACAATGTTTGCACGTAAATAAAAAAATTTTGATTTTCGTGCAAACATGCTTCAAATATTTGTACAAACTAGCAAACACCCTTATAAACGAACAAAAATGTTTGTACGAACCTAAAATTTTGACATGTTTGACAAGCAGTTTGTGTAATTTAATTGGCCGCTTAGTAAAAAAAAATGGTAATGTATTGGGTTTCTTGCCCTTGCGTGTGTAAACAGGGAGTAAGAAACAGAATTCTGCTAGAAAACTGTAAAGCACTGTTGCGAAGTTTTTCTGTTTCTACATGATTTATAGCTAGTTTGATTTTAAAGGTTGTTTTAAAATATTGCTTAGTAGTGGGCTGTGTTCCTTAAAACATTTTTTACAGTGTTTAATGTGGTTTTTATGGGTAGCGACTAGATAATTTGTATGAGTATGGTCAATATTTTGAGTACATATTACGTACAAATTTTCTAGACGTATCGCTCATTCGTGTCCAATACACATAATAGCTCTATTCACAATCTTGTGCATTTGTGATTGCAAATATATGCTATCAATTGTGAACCACCTCTGTTGGTTTAGTTTGCACTACTTTTTGCAAAGCACGAAATTCACAGCTGATTAATAATTAGAGTAGAAAATAATTTAATGAAATTTTAATCAAAAATAAATATGCCGAAAAAAAGCTTTAAGGAGCAGTTAATGGACTTTTTTGATAGAAAAAGCGATTGTAAGTTAGATAAAGACATCGATTGGTGTTATTTGAATGCGGCGTGAGCGACGGCAACTAAGCGGTGATTACGAACTAATTAGCTTGAATCGCTCATTGTCAGCTGTCGATTTGTAATTAACTTGTGCATAAGCAGAGCAAATAAAAACTATAGGTTTTAAGTATTACATATACACATAAGAGTAGCAAGCGCATTGTTGCGTATTTTGTTAGTGTTGAGTAAAAGTATGCTAAACCTTTTTGCAAATGCAATGATGCAATACCATTTGCACGAGACTGTGAATAGAGCTAATGATGCAATGCCATTTGCACGAGACTGTGAATGGAGCTAATGTGTATTAACATTGTTACAAACTAAACTTTTATAGGAATTAACATTTTAGTTTAATTGGCAATATTTAAAAAAACTCGCTTTCAAAAATAAAAATATTTCACATGTTTGCTTTTGGCTAATATAATGATGTTCCGATATCTGTAAAAATTTGTTTTTTCTTTTAATTTTATAAAAATTGGAGATTGTTGCTCTTAAATCAAATAGCGGTTGTTACATGTTTATAAGCTATAAAGTAAACCAACTATTATCGACATTTAAAGCTATTTAAATTCTTAATTTAAAATAAAAAATTCTTTGCTTTTCTAACTTAACGCACTAATGTCAACAAACTTAAAACAAATAATGTTAATTTATTAGGCAATAGTACAATATTTTCAGAACGTTACAAAAAGCAATAAGAGCGTTGTTTAAAGCATAAAAAGAGCCATTACAACTTGATTCTCCCAAAAAGAATCAAGTCAAACAATATTTAAAATTATGAGTAATTAAAAAAAGCTAAATTTTAGCCGAAAAGTGATAAGTTGACATTGCTGGTTGTGAGTGAGTGTATTATTTATTGTGATCAATTCTTCATGTTTTATAATTTCAACTCAAGACCAAAGCGCAAAAACACGTTGTTGAAAAAATACTCATAAAACATACATGCATACATACATACATACACACATATAGGGTGTTTTTTTAAACCCGATAGAACTTGAATATGTAAAAAATAACACAAAAAATTAAATTGTAATCAAAATTTTTTTAAAATTCGAAAGATCAATACGTGACATTAACATTTGAAAATGATTTCGGGCATATGGGCACCGCGGCTGTTCTTGACGAAGCGCATTCTGGACGTCCAATTTTGGGCCACTTTTTCGAGCACTGCTGGCCGTATGTCACGAACAACACGAACAATGCTGGCCTCCAAGGCGTCAATTGTTGCTGGTTTATCAGCATAAACCAGTGACTTCACGTAGCCCCACAGGAAATAATCGAGAGGTGTCAAATCGCACGACCTTGGAGGCCAATTGACAGGTCCATTTCTCGAAATCAACTTATCGCCAAATTTTGATTTCAGTAAGTCGATGGTTGCGTTCGCCGTATGGCACGTAGCGCCATCCTGTTGAAACCACATCTCCTCCGGATCAATGTCATCCATATTTTCAAACAAAAAATCATTGATCATGGTGCGGTAACGATCTCCATTGACCGTAACGCGAGCTCCGGCCTCATTTTTGAAGAAATAAGGTCCGATGATGCCACCAGCATGAAAACCGCACCAAACAGTGCATTTTTCTGGATGTAATGGAGTCTGTAGGGTCTCTTGTGGATTGGTCTCACTCCATATGCGGCAATTTTGCTTATTAACAAACCCGTTAAGCCAAAAATGCGCCTCATCGCTGAACACAATTTTGCGATAAAACAACGTCGCGAATCGACGACTGATTTTCAAAGTAAATTTGGATAATTTCGTAGCGTTGTTCAAGCGTGAGTCTATTCATGATGATTTGTCAGAGTATACTGAAACAAATAAAAAAAATGTTTCATCAAAATTTAATTTTTTGTGTTACTTTTTACAATTTAAAGTTCTATCTAGCTTAAAAAAAACACCCTTTACATACATACATATGTACATCCATACATATGTATATAAGTGAAAACAAAACAAACTCGTGTTATGGTTTTGTGTTTTTTAGGTGAATTTGATTTGCTTGTGGGTGGCCAGGTTTTATAAAAAGAAATTTTCTTCACCAATGGTTAATATAACGGTTTAATATTCACGCGGAATTTGATTAGTTTTTAGCTAATTTAGCTTTAGAATTTGATATTCGCTTTATAACCTACGAACGATATAACCTAAAGACGTAAAGTACGTATGTGTGTGTATGCATTTATTTATTTTCTATACAATTTTTTCACACATAAATCGCTTAAGTAACAATAACACATCATGTTGTTTTTGCACTGCTGTACGAGTACTTATTGTAAATTCCAAGTTCACCTAGTAGAAATGAATTCGCCTTGAAATATTTAGAATATTTTAAAGCTCCTATTAGACGATCAAAGTCGACCTAACAGCAATAACTGATGGCTACGATAAAACTCGTTTAATAGCTACCTACGCGGTTGACCAGGAAACACAAAATTATCCAAAAACATATCACGTAAAAAATTTTTGAGTAATTATATTATTTTCATCGTCTTCGAAAATTACGTAACAGCATTTTACAGTAGCAAAAAAAATCTTGATAAATCAAGAATATTTCAGATATAGACACAAATGTTGGCATATGGAATTATGATTATAATTAAAGCCTAACGAATCACAAAACTATTATGAGTTTTATGATGATACATATGTAGTTTTGAATTTCGAATAATGTTATATGTGTATGTATATAATTAATATCATTGAAACCTAAGGAAGACAGTCATAGCCTAGCCTATGAACTCGTGCGAGTATATTAACAGCACACAAGAAATTACATGCAAATTTACACCAAAATTTTCTAATTTATTGCGTGTGTCATCATCATCGTTATATCATATCAACATTTAGAAATTCCCAGTTTTTCAATCGCCTTTGACAGCCAATAGTCATCTATTCTTAAAAGATACTTGACATTTTGTAGATGTAAGTGAATGGATATGTACATAGATACTGCCAGTAAAATTCAATTGTTGCCGACAAGTTTACAAGCTGCTAGTTCTTTTCCTCAAGTTGATGTAAATACGATGAAGGCTCATGCAATAAGAGCGATTAAATTTAAATTTGTTAGTTGAAAGTACAAACATGTGCATGAACATGTTTGGTGGAACAGACAACATTTTTGTAACTTTTATTTCAACAAACTAGTTATAGTGTGCACAAATATGCACATTCAAAAGCTTTTCTTCGCTCTTTCGGTTCTGTTTACTTTGCATATTTACATCTTTTTTCAGAGTTTTACGTAAAAATCACGTAGCCATATTATATGCATTTTTTAAAAATATTGTAAAAGGATTTTACTGAGAGAAAAAAGTTTATTTTAATTATGTACCACTTTGATGATAAGATTCAGGATTAAACCTCAAACGTTGATCGCTTAAATCAGGGGTGCCCAGAAGGTCAGTATGGAAGAGCAAAACACCAATACATTTAAGGAAAAAAATAATTTTATTTAATAAGCAAAGCATATGAAAGTGTTGTTGTTTTGCACTTGTGTGTGTATACACACATGGGTATTTTAAAGCGCACAGCCCTATAGCTAAGAACTTTTACAAAAACAAATTAGCACCAAGCGCATAGGGCTTGGGCACTCCTGGCTTAAATTGAAACGAGTATTTAGCATAAATAATTATCAATTTAAAAATTCAAAATAAAGTTTGAGGATGATTTAATCTAATAAATCTAATAAACCACATTCAATGGAAAAAATTGATGAAATGTTTTGTAATGAACTACGAATATATGTTTACAAAAATCGTCCGTTTTTGATATTCATGCATACATGCATGTAAGTGATGATCAACTATTTGTTACTATTTTAAACCAAATAATTTTGAAAATGCACATAATTTCTTGCTTACGTAAATACAGCCATTGAGAGATCGGGCTCTTTGCTACCATTAAACGCAATAGATTATGTCGAATTTGAAACCCAACTAAGGAGTATAGAAATTTATTTAAAAGAAAATTCTTCCAAATATATGAAAAAACTTTTGAAAGAAATGTTGTGCCGCTTACCTGAAAACATGAAGCTACTTAAAATTTAAAAAAAAAAAATCAATAACAAAATATAGTAATCCGCTAATCCAAGCAAAGTCTTTCGTAAATCATGATTCCTTAAAACCTTTTATGGGCACAAAAGTTTCAGCAGACGAGTATAAGATTCAATGGGCAAAGTTGTGCTATATTAATTGAAGAGATTCTTTCAATGAAAAAATACCTACCAGTTTATTTGATTTTTGGCCTAACGTGTACGACTACAAAGGCAGCAGGTACGTTTCATCTTAAAGAATTATCTTTGCATCAACGAACCGTATTAACCGAACTTGGCCCTCGCTGACTTTTTCCTCCTCCCAAAACTAAAGACACTGATGAAAGGAAAGCGTTTTGCTACGATTGAGGAGATAAAAGAAAAATTGATGGATAAATATATACTTTTTGCAAAAATTTAACATAGCGGTTATTTTTTTATCTGCCCTCGTACATTCATGTGATAGATGCTGAGATGTACATATGTATATTTCGTTTTAAAGGCCTTTAATCTAGTTCTATCAACATCTATCTTTAATCCATCTATCTATTAACATCTAGTTCCAGAAAATTATGTCTGCATAATTAAAAAAAAGGTTGACGTTTTAATATTTCATAGTAGAGTTTCTTGGTGAATGTGAGGAATTTCTCGAAAAGTTGTGATAGTTGCTCATTTTAAAGTTTTCTCATCCTGCAGTTCACATCTATCAACACGTGCTAAAATACTTGGAATTTTTTTATATTTTCATTTTTCACTTTTGTCAATCAATGTCTATAAATAAAAAAAAAAAATCTCATACTTTTACATTCATACATATGCATGTATGTATGAAGGTATGTATGTAAGAAATATAATAGCTTTTAGCGTGTCATACATGCTTGAAATAAAAAAAGAACGTGAAATGAAACTTTTAGGTATAGTGTGCATCGTATTTACAACATTGATTAACGTACGAGGGCGAATTGATATTGAAGCTACCAAGTGGGAAAATTTTTTTTTTTTCAAAAACCATTTATATCTGAACATAGTATCCTGTTAAGTCAATACACTTAGTAAGACGATAAGTTAGAATAACTTTTTTATATCATCTGAATAATACGATTTTCGGAACCCCTCAAAATACGAGTTGGTTTCGGTAATCAATTCTTCGTTAGAGATGAATCTTTTAATTGCGAGTCATTTATTCAAGTTTGGAAACAGGAAAAAGTCACTAGGAACTAAATCTGAACCGTAAAGGGGGCGATCAGCCAATTAGACGTGTATTTCACGTAAATTTAGCATTTTTTTCTTCTTTAAATATTGTTGCTTTTTTTTTCTTGATTGCATTAATCAATTAATCCAATAAAACACGATAATACTTTCCTGTGATTGTGGATTCTTTTACAAGATAATCGATAAGCAATATTACGTGCGCATCCCAAAATACAATGGCCATAACCTTGACAGCCGAGTTCACTGTCTTTGCCTTCTTCGGAGCACTTACATCAGCTTCCATCCATTGTTTCAATTGATTTTTGGTTTCATTATTATTAATTGGCGACAAAAATCAACAGGATTACGCTTTATCATGTCCAAACACCGCTGTGAATTCGTTTTTGTTCGACACTAAGCAAACGCAGCACTCATCTTCGAACACACGTTCATATGATATGTTTACCATTTCAAAAATCTCACGTATAACAATATCATTGTCCTCTTTTCTGTTTTGGCCTTCCTATTTTGGCCTTCCTGTTGATGGTATTGTTACAGTGCTTGTTCCGCCGAGTTTAAGTTCAGGAATTCAATATGTTACCTGTGTAACATATGTAACCTGACGGAGCAAACTCACCGTTATATTTATCAAACTTTTCTGTAGTCTCTTTCATCGGATTCACTTTCAAATAATAGTGTTTAATCACTGCCCGAAATTCACTTTTCTCCATTTTTCATGAAACACAAAAGTTGCTTACTTCAAACGATTACAACAAATAAACTTATCGATGAATTTGGGTGAAATTTCAGCAGCTGACGTTTAAAAAAAAATTGTGTTTGTGCTGCCATGTGGCACTAGGTAGCTTCAATATTAATCCGTTCTCGTATATGTAATCAGAGCTCCGAAAAATACTTAAGGTACACGGTAACACAGTTTTTGGATTTTGCAGATTCAAAAAGTTATGAAAGTTTAAGCTTTCACTTGTGGTATAAGTAAAAGCAAAGCATAATATAATACTGTAATAAATTTACTAATGGTTCTAATCCTGGCACAGTTTGTTGCATAGCAATTGGTTGGTTTAGCAAATGTTATATGGAATTATTACCGCCTTTAGTGGTTGATCAAAATGCTGCCAACATAAGCAAAAAAATTGCAGCTCTGGTGTGATGAGAATATTGCAAAAAAAATTAGCTTAAGTCAGCTCACTTAAGGTTTTTGTACCGTTGTATTGCCGGATAGTGGCATGCGGAATGCGTCCTGCATCCCTCACCGATTAAATACAAAGCAACATGAGTAACTGAAAAAAACCAAGACCGTTACCAAATTCCGATATGCCTGCCAGCTCGTGCAGTTTCGAGCTGTCCAGATACAACGCTATTATAGAAGACAGAGCCGGGCAGTGAAAGAGAATGTGTTCAACACCCTCTTTTTCCTTATCCCTACAAATTCTATAGAATTATTTATTTAAATGTATAATCTTCTTACGCGACCCCATATGACAATGTCCTGTCAGAACAGCCACAATAGTATGCAACATTCGCCGGGAAAAAACCTTTAGGACCACACACAAGTAGACAATGTATTTGGCTCTTACAGCTCATCCTATCTATATCCCCTAGTTAAAAACTGAGCCCGGCCTTTGTTAGTTCATCCGCTACTATATTCCCGAGAATTTCACTGTTGTCTTGTACCCATGAAAGCTCCAGCTTTGAATGTCTTGCTATCTCATTTAGATCCCCCCCGGGGAACAGGTTTTGCCTTGGCGTATTCCTAACTTAGGCGCTCTGTTTTTCGGGGAAAAGAGGGGAAGGGGTCCCTCGTTTGGTGCGGCAAACAAAACTCTAGGAAGCCACATGACTTATGTTGTGTTGGCTTCCGAAACCCTTACCAAGGGTATAAATTGGCAGAACGGGGATCAGCATGGCCCCCGGGAAGTTCTGCTTGTGGTTCGACCCGGGCTGATCATGGTTGAGGTGCCTACCTTGGCTGAAACGTTCTGGCTGTGGTTGAAACCTAAATCGCAGGAAGGGAGTGTTAGTATCCTTGATAATTGTTTGGTGATGGCTTTTTTCGAGGGCTAACAATCTCCCGAGGATCTGTTGCCTATACAACAGATACCTGTACTGTACTGTAAGGAACCAGTGGTGATGATTGACGGGTGAGTTGGTTTAAGGGCTGATGCTCTTAATGGGCTTCGGCCTACCAACTCATTAAGCCTTGTCCTCCATTGATTGCTGGGAAATTGCATACATGAGGGATTAGAAAGCCCGAACTCCTCAACAAGAAGCTGTTCATACGACCGCAATCATATGACAAGAATTGCTACCTGTGTGAGCCTAGCAAGCCACACGGGGGCGGTGGTGAATCGTGAAAAATTCACTTCGTGGAATTGATCCACCATCAGGTTAGGCCGCCAAGGCAGGTACTGATGTAAATCATTTTCACAGTTATCTCATTTAGATATATAGAGCATTTATGGCCAACGTGGATACACGTACACATACATACACTCGGTGTAGTACAGCCCAGCCTAACTATCAATACAGATTCAGATATTTAACCCGCATACAATACAGTAGCTCAGATAAAACAAAAAATCAGTTCAATCAAATTTCCTTCCTTAAAGTAGTATATGTAAAGGGCGAATTAAACTACATTAACTGCTTCGAAAACATGCAAAGTTTTAACGTTTGTACAAACATTTTGTATTATTTATGGGAGTATTTGCCTGTTTGTACAAATATTTGATACAAGTTTACACGAAAACCGCTTGTTTTGTTAAGCGCTAAATTTTGTAATTTCAGTAAAAAAGTGAAGTAATAGTAGAAGCAGAAGCACAAAAAATATACCAAGAAAAATTTAGCTTATTAAAATTTATAGAATTATATAAAAGTCTGTCTTGTTAGTGGAATTTTCAAAATGAAGAGACTATAACATTTTTGCCGAGAAGTTAAAAGAGAAATATTTGAGGCCAACAAAAAAGTGAGAATAAAAACAACTTATATGCAAACGGAAAGCCATTAACTAAGCACATATGTATGTATGTATATAGTGCACAAAAGATTTGGCACCAAGGAGGTAAATAATTATTTCAAGTGTCATTATTTAAATAAGTCGAATTTGGTTGACTAATTATTAGAACACTCGTCGCTCGTCTGTGTTCTATGAACAGCACATAAGTCTCAAAAATCTTTATTTTGAAAAAAAAAAAGATCTTCAAATCTTATTTTATTTGAAAATCTTCAAAATTAAGGTAAAATCTTCATTTTGGCAACGCTGAATCCACCTCTAACATTGGGCGATAAAGATGTCAAATCCGACTTTAATCCATCTGTTAAGATCTCGAGCGCGCCCTCTAGACCACTTTCAAGGCCGGCCTCCACAAGGCTACATCAATTCTCTTGTTGCTTCACCTTCGTTGCTACCGTCCCTCTCAAGCGCTGGCGGCTTTCTATGCGAATTTAAAATAGTAAAAGTAAAATAAATTTAAAAACGTAGTTTCACCTACCGCTTTTTATAGTTCGGATTGCATTCCTACTGGATTTGCATTCCTACTGAATACATTTTGCTTCTACACGATACGATTTTCTTCAATATACACAAATTTATAACAGGGGCCAGATTCCGCAACTATGAATTTTTTTTACCAGTGAACATTCAAAATAAAATTCACTGACAGATACAGTGTTCACTTTTTATTAAAAAGCGATTCCGTAAAAATCAATGAATTTTATTGCGCAGAATGTGTTTATTCAGGCTGAATGATATGCTGATTTTTCAAATTAACTGTGTCACATAAGTTGTTGAATAGATAATTTTAATTTACATACATAATCCTTTTGTTTATTTTTTTTCAAGTTCAAAATATTTTACAAAAAACTAAAATTCACCGAAGATTTTTGAGTGAAAAAATTATTATTAAGTGTACACTTTAAATGTCAAAATTATTCATTCTCACCATTGCGGGCTCAAAAATCAAAAGTGAACACTGAAATTGGTGAACATTTCAAAATTCATCGTTGCGGAATTTGGCCCCAGATCTTAAACACTTGTATTATCATGTAGATGCACCTTTAATGTGGTTACAGTAGTTTGAACAAATTAGTAATTTGTTTTTGAAAAACACTATTTCTTGTGGTTTTGTTGTTCAAGAAAAAAACTTATCAGTTATTTATTTTCTAATAATTACACACATACACACATGTATGCATGCAAACACACATACATACACGTCACGGTGCCTTTTTTTAATAATCTAAGTACACCCGTCTTAAATCGAGTTACGGTGTGATTGGCCATCGAATATTGTTTGCACAAGTATGTTTTCTAGAGCTTGCGTCTGTTAACTAGAGTATATAACATACCCAATCAAGTTTGCATGCGGTTACTGCTTAATTTGGTTTCTCAATTATTTTTCCACATTCAGTAACCGAACTCGTACATATTTTTAACAACGAAAGTAATATTTGTAAGAATTTATAGTCACACATTTATCGTAATCATGAGAGTTTGCGTGTTCAGTTTTATGTATTTGCTCACTTAAGGCCCTGATTCACTATCCTACACGATCGTACGATGCATTCGCAGGATGTTTCAAAAGTCTGGCCGACTTGAAAAAAAACCGCTTCAAAAAGCCGTTGTAGGCCACACTATTATACAAGTGTGATTGAAATAATTTATATGCACAATAAAACAATTAAAAACTTTTATTAACATAATAATTTTACATTACTGAAATTTTTTCTCGAGGCACCAACAATATTCTCATATTTTTCACAATATATACCACACCGATCGCACAGAAACCATAATGTTTTGAAAAGACTCATAAAATTTTTTAAATTGCACGATTTGTCAAAAACTCTGTCGCACGGTTTAATTTTTAGTACTTTTTCAGCACACATGCTTTATTTAGTAGAAAATATATACACATATTTTATTTGAATATATTTAGTACAACACCGGTAAAAATAATAAAATTTACTAAAGATAGATTTTTTTATGAAGCACATTTTCATCAAATTTCTTTTATTTTATGTTCCTTCATTTATAATAATTCTTATTTGTTTGAAATGAATTTTCCTTTCAAATTTTTCAGCAAAAACAATCTTAAAATCATCATTCAGTATGCTACTTTCAAAATCGTCAACTTGGTTGTTAATTATTAAATCTGGTAGCCGCGATTTCAGTTAGTGTTAAAAAAAAAGAGACGCATTTCTCCTACTAAGTGCTAGTAACAACAACACTCATTTTTTGTGGTCGTTTATTTTACTCTTAAAAAAAAAACACAAAATACGAAAGTGATTGGATACATTTTTGATGTATTAAGATTTCACAAACCAAAGACAGGTATAAATACCACCGCATCAATTTTTAAAAGTGTTTAAAATACTCGGATGAGAAAGTGATTGGGTAAACAGCCGGTGTACTTATGGTTGCGGTACACCGGTGCAGATCTCTGATACACGTACTCTTACAAACTAAGTCGCGTAACGATCTAGACATTGCAAAAGAAGTATTTTTATGTTGTTGCAGAATATCGTAAATATTTTATCAGAACCATTACTTCAACCCTGACACAGAATTTTATAGTTAAATGGGTATCAGGGTTGTTGTGAAATTTGCTTTTTTTATCAAAATTAGATTTGAAATCCACAAGAAATTAGAGTTGGTGTCAAAGAATTAGATGTCGTCTATTTTATATTTGACTCAGAATTGTTGCCAAAATTAAGTGCCATAAATCGGTTTTTATGTTTTTTATTTTATCACAAATATTCCGACGACAAATTTGCATATTTATTTTGATGTTTGTCTGGATGGCTTGTATTTATTGGCGTACTTTGATTTTCGGATCGTTCAATATTATTCCACGAATTTTATGCACGTATTCTGGAGTGGTGGCCTCTTTTGAATCAACTGAATGTGCGGCGTCATCCGTGCTGACACAACCACAGCGGAACTCAGTGCAACACTTATTAACCACTGTGATTGATAATGCAGCGTTCCCATAGTATTTCTCAGTTTCAGTGATGTGTTTTTATGCAGAAAATATCGCTTAGACGGTACACAAAATTTGCAATTTTGTATTTTTATTCAAAATTCAGAATTTTGTATTTTTTTTTTTTAATTAAAATTCGCTTTTTTGGCCATCAACGAACTAAATGACGCAGCTTGCTCAAAATTTTTTAATCGTTGCATTTAAAGTTACTGTGTAGGAAATCACGGAGTTACAAAACGGCTCTCATACCATTATATTTTCTGTCCATATCTTGTCCCAATAAATGTGTTGGAAATCACATATGTATATTGAACTATTTTTGTTTCCCAAATTTAACGAAAATTTCGTATTATATGAATATAATTTATAACGTATAATAATTAACAATAACAAATTTAAATGTTTTAACAGTTTAGTTTACTCCTTAGATTGTATTTAATATTTTATTTATGCTTTCTTTGCAGATTTAAAATTAAAAAAAAAAAAACTGTTTGCTGAAGTTAGAGAGTTTCTGCTCTCAGCACGACATTAAATGTTGGGAACTGAGCGTCTTGCATGAGGACTTATGCGTGTTCTTGAGCCATTCAGTTAGTAAATTAAACGAAGCAAAAATTAAGAAGCAACACTGCCAATTTTATTCAATAAATCTTTATAGGTGACTTAAATAAGTCACCAAATTCCGGCTACAAAATACAAGCCTTAAGAAAGCTGGTCTTTAATTTAAGCACAATTTTATTGAATTTTAAGCTAATACAAAAATAATAATCAGCAAAATGTTGTACGTGTTTCATGTCGATGTTGGACGCATGTTAAGCTTTGACATGACAGTCGCACTGTCGTCTGTCGAAAACTTAAAGGACACAATTGAACGTTTGCATAGCATACCCGCTGCAAATATCGTGCTTTTAGTGAGTGGCGGTGAAATGTTGACACAAACTACTCAGGTATCGTGTTACTCTGCCGGCACGGATACAAATCCCATTTATATGTTTCTAACGGGAGATATTAAGCTGCCCTCGCAAATGGCTCCCGTAGAAGCTGATTTGGATTTAAGGGAACAGGTTGAACTTAGCTTACAGCTGCCTGCCGTCTATGAAACTGTGGTAAAGAGGGCACAAATCGCCTATCGCATGCATGAATTGGCGCGCGATGAAGATCGCATGTGTGAGCGTTTGGTGCATGAACAACATTTGCAGCAACAAGGTTGGTCGGCGGTTGTTGCCAACATGGAAGACTTAACTGAAGAATTTCGTTCACGTTTTCAAAATTTTTGCCGAGCATTTGACAGACATTTGAAGCGTCGTTCTTCCTATTTGGAGTTATTAAAAAATTTTTCGGATGACTTGTCCATATTATCACGCATACCTATACTGCCAGGTCTTATGCCGTTGGCTGAAGCGGACTTTCATGGGTTTGATGAGTATTTAGAGAACGATGACGTTTTCTCGAGGTCATCAAATCAACAAGAATCTGTATTAATGGTGGGTGCTAATGCCACTGCGAATGAAGACAGTGGCGATGCTGCAGAGACTGCTGGTGCTGGTGCTACGGGCAACTCCAGCTCAACATCTCCCAATAAAAAACTTAAAATGGCCAATGACTCCAACGAAGAGCGAAATTCACAAAGCTCGCAAACTTCTACAGCATCAAATACAACACGTCGTTTAAATTTACTTCAATGGATTACTTCAAAAGAGAACCACAACGCTTTAAAAACAATGTCAGATGAATGCATTCAGGGGCTGGCCACCTTCAATGAGGATGTCTATGATAAATTAAAGCTAGAAGTACAAAGTATTATAAAATTGGCCGAGCAGGGTGACGTAAAAGAAATACGTGGCTTGGGTGAACGACTATGTAAATTGGAGGAGTTCAAGTACAAAATAAAGAGTATGGTAAAGGATCAAAAAGAACTGTCAACAGCGTTTCAACAAAATCAAAATAGAGCTATTAATTTAAGAGATACCTCTATATTGCCCGATCTATGTGCCTCGCATCAGTCTCAGTTATTGGTGATGTTGCAAAACCATAGAAAAATACGAGAACATAGACACTGTATAGCTAAGGCCAAGGATGAGCTGGGTGCTAATTTGCACGCTCGCCTTAAACGCATTGTTTATATAGAAAACGCAATGAGCGAATTTGACAATCGTTTGCTTTTCTACCATCGATGTTTGAGACGAGCCGAACGCCATATACATATAATCGAGCAAATTCACCAGGCTCCCAATATGTATGTGGCCGCTGTAACTGAAGTTATGCGACGAAAAATATTCTCTACAGAGTTTCGCTTGTGGGCTTCCAAATTGGCGGAAGACTTCGATTCCATACACAGCGAAGAAATGAAAAGGCGCCAAGAGTTCAATGTTAATTTTGAAGGGCACTTTTTGAATATTTTATTTCCCGGTATGACAGACATGCCGCCAGCTTTTGCTAATGAGACCCCCCTTGTATTTGATGCTCGTTTGCCTAATATAACCAGATCAGATATAGATATTCTAACCACATACTTGCCTGAAATGGCCTCGCAAATACAGCTGCCCGACATGGAACCTGTGATATATTTTTTTGTTTCTCGTTCGGGTACACATCAGCGAGAACGTTTCGAAGAATTGCTGAAACAAAAGCAAAGACGAGCTGTAGAAGAGTTAAAGCTAGCAACGGGAGAAGATGAGCAAACTGCAATGGTAGTGAGCGGAAAGCTGCCTCTAAACCCCAGATTGAGTGAATTGCGCAAGGATGCTTCTGGATCGGCAGGAGGTGTTGGCGAAGAGTCGGAAACTGATACTGAAACAGAATTTGAACAAGTTCCACCAAATGGCCAGCAATCGGTAGCAACTTCTACAGCTGAAAATCAGCTACAACTCAGCTCAAAAAGCACTACCACTGATCATCCGGTTACCCAAAGTGTTGAAACTCTAACCGATGAAAACTCAGAAACGCTGAAAAATGAAGTAAACCAAATGCGTGCTATGTTGGGGGCCATGTCCAAATTGGCCTTGGAATGTATACATTTGGCTCGAAACAATTTGCAATCGTTCCGCGAGGAGTCCATTAGCCAAAATGAAGATGTGCAGTCCGATTTACAAACATTAAATGATAAATGGAATGTTTTAAGAATGCAATATGAGGCTCGGGAACAACATCTGGCCTTGGTGCAGGCTAAAAAGGATAAAGATATCATCCAACTTACCGAAGAAGTAAATAAACTTGAGTTGGAGTTAAGACAAGAAAAGGAAGTTCATTTCCATTTGTCCGCAATGGAAATTAAATGTGCTACTTTGGAAGCCCAACTAGAAGAGCTAAAAGAAAAATTATCTCAGTACGACAAGGAAAAGGAGATAGCTGTAGCACAAGCTCGTGAGGCTTTATTCCACGAGCATAGAACAGAAATAGAGTCTCTTAGACAGCGTTACAAATTAATGACTTCAATGGAACGTTCACCATCAGATCTCAATTTAGAAAGTAATACATTAAGCGATAATGTCATTGACAAAAACCTGCACGAAAATATTTTAACTCAGTTGCGCAGCGAACTAGAAGCAGAAAAAGAAAAAGCCATAACGGCTGCCATTGAAATGGAGCGCTCAATTTGGCAATCGAAAATATTTCCCTTAAACTCGGAATCTGTCATGGCAAACGTGACAATACTAAGGGAAATCTTAGAAGAAAAAGAAAGGCAATTAGAACAATTGCGCGAAAAAGATCTCATGCTAACTAAGGAGAATTATCAGTTAAAAACGCGTCTAGACGCGCTTACCGATGAAGAAGGAAACAGTTGGCTTAAAGAAAAAATCGATTACTTGAACAGAGATAAAAATCGCTTGGAGGAAGAGTTGAACAGCGAAAAATCTAAACGATTGGAAATGGAAACTTCTTTTGCAGCTCTCAAGGGGTATTTGTTTTAATAATAATTTTAATGTAGTTAGTATGTCATAATTAAATTCTTCAATGTTTCAGTTCAACTTATGAGCAAGCGCCCCTGTCTCGTTCCAAATCGAGTGGATCAAGTCATAAGTTAATTGTTTTGGAGTCCTGCTCGAAAGGGGATTTAGTTCTAGTTGTATGGAGCGTGCGCCATGGCCATTTTATGGTTGTACAAGACTCACCCATTTTATATTTTGTGCAAGGTGATAGTTTGCCTGCTTTAAATCTACGCTTACCACAATCTGGTGAGGAGTCTGTCATACCAATGCCTTATTATGCTTTTGGTCGTGTGGTAGATAAAGAATATTGTCAAGCTAAAAAGGTATGTTGCGGAAAAAATTATTGCTATTACAGAAATTAATTAATTTTCTCTTTAAGGACGAAAACCGCTACCGCGTTAATAGAGGCACGAAATTCTATCGCATCAAATTGGCACCGTTAGTTAACGTTAGACACTCATTAAGACGTGAACGTTTTGAATGTACGTATACACTGTTCTGGTTTTTTTTTTTTTTAGTTATTACTTGTACACAGAAAAATTGCTGAAAAGCTATAAAAACATATACATATGCACAGAAAAATAGGTGTAAAAAACACTACCTTTTTATTAAGTCTGACAAAAAATGTAACTGCAAACTCCTATAAAAAAAGAAGTTTCAACGAAATAGCTGACGGTATAAAACGAAGAATAGTACACTTATAAAAAATTCCGATATATACAATTCGACTTTTTTATTTCGACTGATTTTCAGCTTAGACAAAAAAAGTTTGAAATTTGGATTTTGGTAACAAAAATTTGATCTACTTACTAAAAATCGCAGACGTCACTGTAGTGAAGAAGAAAAGCGTCATGTCCGCCAACTTCGAAAACGTGGAAAAACAGAAGCAAAATGTTGGAAAAGCGTTTAGTAAGTAATGGAACTTTACTAACTACAGATAACTACATAGTAACTATAGCCATAAGATGCCCTTTCAAGTTTTCTAAGCGCGGGAAATTCGAAATATGCAGTCCAAGAAGCTAGTCTTCCCGTCAGCTTGCAAAGTTCCTCTATTGAAACAAGCTAATCTAAAGATGAGTTTAAATTATGCTCTAACTCATAAAATGTGGTAAGGGCCAAAAGGAAAGTGAATTTAGCAAAACATCATCGGAGTGGATGCTAGGAGCTATAATATAAGATGTTACTAGAAATCACTGCTTATATATTTTTTGTTTGTCAATGGTGAAAAGTATACTTACAAAATTGCAAATAACAAACGATCCAATTAAACTTTTAAATTCTTAAAGACGACGGGCAAAATTAAACTATGCAAATTCAAACTCAAAAAATTCTCCGTACAGCTAGAAAAGAGCAAAATAATCTGCAATAAAATGTAGCCAATCTTTTAAATGTTATCAGCACTGATTTAATCCGTTTCGTCTGTTTTTGTTTTACAAAATATTTAAAATGAGCGTAAATCAAAAAGTCGGAACAAAAAATCCTATTAAGATTGAAGAACTAACTGGTTATTAAATTACACCAGGAGGGTAAAAGCTTGGGAGAAATTTTTTAAATTATTTCTAGACCAAGATCATCATTTCAGTATATTGTAGAAAAGCACAAAAAAAACCGGGACCATATAAATTTCTTCAGGTACTACTCTATACAAAAATTCAATAAATTAATATTTACATCTCTGGGTATGGAGAATTATTAAAATACAAAAATATATATGTTAATAACTAAAAAAGAAACACCGCTTGTTCAGAGACAGCAAACGCTGTACACAATGTGGGCAATTAGCAAAATGCATATGTGATTCAATATGAGATGAATATAGATAGAAAATAACTAAATGGTTCCATTTCTGAGTGGTTAATGCAGCAATTCATGATACCTCATGACCCGAGTTCAAATCAGAATGTGTGCTGATGAGTAGTGTAGCGACTACGAACGAAACAGCTAGTTGTCCCCCAGCTAAAGATTTTTGATTATTATTTTTCTTGTCTTCAATCAAAAATTATTGATCACAGCAAATCTGTATTGGAAAAAAATCCTTCTTAAGAAAAAACTTAAGAAAGGAAAAACTTAAACTAAAACTCGATGTATATATGTATGTGCAAGCCAAAAATCTAATTTAAATAGGTTTTATATCCCGTTATTTTTACTTTGAAACTATTTTTTGTTGCACAAAATAAATACATACTTATGTATGTGTATTTATAAAATTAATTATGAACTACGAGTATGCAATAAATAAAGGAAATATGTAAAAACACTGCAATACTTACAACACACCTATATTTCTGTCCATATGTGTATAAAGAAAGAAAAAAACATTCGTTAACAAAAGCGCACTTTATTTGATTTGCAGCATTTTCAACTTCTTTAAGTCGTTCGATATCACAATGCGATTCTCATAGTGAAGCTTCTTCGAACTATGCTTCTTTAAATAGTACGGCAACGTTTGCTTCTTTATCTCCAAATGTCATTAACACAACTGCATTGTCCGGCGCAGTCAGCTTACCCAAAGATGTTGTTGATGCCGCCGTTGGGAACGCAATGATGCCCTTGGCTACATCGCCTATTACAATTATAAGTACATCAGCAAATAGCCAGGCAGCTGCAACGCCAGCCGCTATGCTCGCGTACAAGGAACGCACCATGAGCATAACAAGTGTTACCGAGGAAGATGAAGAACCGGTTTCATTGTTAAGTGAACGCTGTCGCTATATTAGCGTCAGCGAAGAAGATGAAACTCTTATGGCTGCTAGTCCTCACGTCGTTGATAATGTAATCGGCGCCAGTGATGCGACTACAGCTACACAAAATATTAATTTACAAACACAACCACAAACGACTGTGATAACAGAGCAGCCAACAGCTACAGCCAGCAAATTGGAATTAGATTTAATGTTGGCCTCTGCCGATATTAATACAACAACTGCAACTGTATCAGCTACAGCAATAGTTACATCCACCACCCAAAATAATGAGAAACTGGTAGCGTCTACCAATATCCCCACAAATGTGTCCATAGATATGGATACTCCACAGATTGTAGTTTCCTCATCAGCATCTGCAAATAATTTTACTCCAGCAACCAGCACCTCTGCAGCTATTCTTATCCCTGCTAATACGGAACTGCGTGATAAGAGTTCCCCCTCCATACCAACTTCCATTGGTACGACAAGTGAAGATTCCGATGAGTACAAATCGTTGGAACCTAAAGACGATACAGACTTTCCAATATCCGAATAGTTTTGATTTCTTACTAATATTATTCTTATCATTATTACCACTAAAGATAAAACAAGCAGACCATTTAGGAATGGGTAATTTTTTTTTTTATCTTAATTTAATTTTGTTTGTTTTGTATTTTATAATACCTTTAGTAATACCTTTTACCACTATTATTATGTAATTTAACTTTATTACTACCACCACTACTACTTGCTTGACCAATAAAATCACAGAAAGAATACAATATACATAGAAATATATATTTGAATGTCTCTTTTTAATCTTAAACCAAAATATTAAGAAAACGAAAATAAAAACTTAGTCCATCTTTAATGTTGTGCTGCTAATCCTTCAATGTTAAAAAAAAATCAATAAAATGCAGAAATATATTTAAATATAAACAAATTATAACACATAAGTAATTTTAAAGAATTTTGCATATATGTATGTGTTATAAATAAGAAAAATTAAAAATATTTAATAAAGAAAAAATTACCCTAAGCAACTTCCAAAATCCCACACAAATTATTTTTAATCATGAAATTTAAGACGAAAGGTTTTGTCTTAAACGCTTGAGTTTATTTTGCTATTCGGCTGTCTATATGCCGACATTTGGTAAGTGGCATTCTACTCGTCAGTAGAATTGAAGACTTTTTGGAAAGTGTTTCAGCCAAATTTCTAGCGCTTTCGTTTGTCAGAACACCTCTTTGACGTTTTTAAATTGAAAACGCCCAATAGTGGTTCGTTCTTTCAACACAAATAATTAAGTACTCCCTTTTATTGGATTGTTTAGTTATATAAATGTTTAAACATTTTTATTTCACAAGCAAAAATAATATTCGAAAAATAAACTACATTTTTTGAACAAAAAAAAAATATATTTTAATTAAATTAAAAAAAAACAATAATTAAGAACTAACTTTAATTATAAAACATAGTTTATTAAAAATGAAATTCTGCGTTCATTAAAATTAAATAGAGTAAATACATACATATATTTTTTAGAAAAAATTAATAAATAAACATTTGTTTGTTTATTGTCGATTGCAATAATGTAAGTTAATTTAATTTACATGTACATTTGTGTGTGCATACTTAAGTGTATCTAAATTTTAGATTCTAAAAAAATAAAAGTTTTAAATATCATTTGCTAAATCACCAAAAATGTAAAGTCTTTTTCACCAAATTTCCAGGAGGTGCAAATAACGGAACATACAGTTTTTTCGTAGATAAAATTTCAAAGTATACATTGTTTTGAGATTTGCAACTTTGTATGAAGATAGTAGACTTTCTTTCACACTTTTCATGTTTATTTTTAATTTTTTATAACAGTTTCTTAATATTTTTAAATATCACGGACGCAGGATTTAAAACTTTATAAGCAGATAGCAGACTTTCTTTCAAACTTTTTATGTTTATTTTAAGTTAATTTAACAATTTCTTAAATATCATGGACTTAAGAAAAATAAATGCAGTAATTCGGAAAATTAATTTCCCAAACTGTACGTCTTTTGACGTAATTAAGTGAGAAATCATTATTAATTGATGCACTGGTGCAATTAAACGAAATATTTCTTAATTAAGCTGCGTAATACGTGCAATAGTGTGACAGAAAATGTAGCGAAAACTGTTTGACTATGATACTGTACATTATCAGCCCAATTATGAATATTCTCACGGATTTTATTTCTCTTATAAAGTATATTTTCCAATTCAAAAAAAAAAAGAAAAAGCACAATTTTGGTTAACTTTATCGTAGGAATTGAAGATTTGAACCCCCTTTAGTGTTTTTTATGAATGGAAAAAAAGAAAAAATAATAAAAACGTCAAACTTAATTTTTGTTCATAATTGGAGGAAAGAGAAAAGTGGAATAATTCCCATGGAATTTTCATTTGTAATCGAGCAGTATGTTTTGTCCAAATTACTCTAACACACCAGTTAAAGCGAAAAATATATATTTGTGTTTTTTTTTTTTAAGACAAAGCTGTTGTTTTCACAAATATTGTGAATTATTAAATAAATAAATTATTAAAGTCATTCTCTTAGTTTCAAATCAAATAAAGTTTATTGTATTTTGAAACAATCTAAAACGGGACTTGCACATATTCTTATGGTGCAACCTAAATTAAGGCGTAAAGCGCAACGTAATTTAGCGCTTTGATTTTACGCTATAGTAAGTAACTTAAATAAAAGCGTTAACGTTGGGCCATAAACAATATTGCTCACTCACCATGTTTAATAAAAATCAGTAAATAGAAATAATAAAAAGTGATAATGTCGCGCTGATGGTGAGTAAACCATCAAAACCAACAATGCTCGGTTGTTCGTTTCAGTTATTCGTTTAAAATGAACAACAAAAGAGAGAGTGTGTGCAAGTTTAATCATTTGCAAATAAAATACAGTTTTTTGTGCCTTTATTGTTGAACGATTTTTTTAATCAACAAGTGAAGTTCTCTGGTAAGCACTAGACTTCAAATTGTATTTGTATTTATAACTATACTGTTGCAAATAAATTTGCAAAGTATAGGATGCACAGCATGGGCGGAGTAACGTAGACCTTATGCTCACGATGGTATTAACAGTATTTCTTTTGCGGCGCTGTGACTAACTGTAGCGACCTATACCTTCGCATAGGAAGTTGTCGCGTGGTTAACTAGGAAATACCTCACAAAAACTGTAAACTAATACAGTTAGTTGAGGTAGACAGCTAACCAATGAGAGTGAGATGCAAAACTCTCGAAGGCCAAACAACAACAACAAGCCTGACCGCACTTAAGAAATAATTACAATGACGAGAGAGCTGTTCCCCAGCCCAGAGCTACTTTACGACTGAGACTTCAAATTGATTACGCGTTTTTCCCACATTACTGTCTTTCCCAAAAATGAAAATGTGATCCATGTTAATACTAGTTAAATTAATCCAAGTTTCATTTCGATTGAAAAGTGAAACTCACTAATTACTATATTTGCAGAACATTAAACTTTTCAAATCGGTTTTTTTTTCATATTACTACTGAAACTTACCTAATAGTTTTACTGAATGAAAAATATCGCGTATATTGACGTTAAATTCATACCTGGGTGCTAGTTCCCGCAGTCGAAATCATAAGAGATTTACTCGATGTTGTGATTTTTAACTTGATAACGAGTGACAGCATCCGAAAAGTTAAAAAATCGTAATTTTTAATAAAAAAAAAAAAATAATGTCTAAAAAGTACGGAGGTATACCAAATTTATTATTTTTTTTTTTTAATTTAGAAAATCCTATCCCAATACGCTAGCAACGTGACTGTAAACGTGATCTCTCTGCCGAAGATTATATATCTCAAAATTCTTTCTCATTTCATATAAATCAAATAGTTTTACCTTAATAATCAATAGAAAACACATTATAGTTATTTCTTAATGTAATAAGACAAAATCATGAAAATTGGTTATTTACGAAATTTTTAACATTTTCCAAACGAATAAAATATGTTCATCACACCGCTTTTCTCTATTAAAACGAATTATTTCAAGTATCGATTTCTATCACACCTGTTAATTTTGCTTTTCTTGTTCAGCTGCTTAAAAGTTATGCGGATAATATTTCTGTATACTAAATCGGTTTGCTATGAAAACTACGATACATACATTGAAAAAAATTGGAGTTCCTATTATAGTACATATACGCTTGTATACTTTAAATTTACTTTGGATCTGAGTCAAAAAAAAAAATACTTTGTATGCGTTGCCAGAACTTTTTTTGTAAAATCTATGCACGATTCTACATATTATATTGTACGCAAGTAAACTGATATTCTTCCCTGAGATTCAAGCTAATACTATGGAAATTGTGCGTAAATATATTTCGAACACGTAAAATGTCATCTAGGCCGAATCTTAGGCTTTTTTATTTTGATCAAAATGAAGCTTTTCATAAAAGAAATGTAAGCACATAAAAGCACAATTTTTTTAAATTTAAAAAAGCAAAATAATTAACAAAGTATTATAGAGTTGAGAGAAAAGACAAATGCAGAATTACATAAATAAGTTTTATATTAAAGAATTATTTATAGTATAGATATATTTATGTACAAGTCATTAAATCTACAAATTTCGAATTTTATTAGACAAAAACGCAAAAACAAAAACGCTTTGATTAATTATCAATTTTGCCGTATTATGTGAGGATGATTAACACTTGATATTTGCACAGTGAATTCATCTACCGAATCATCTTGAACTACAACAGGTAATAGATTTTTTACCGTTTGCTGATGAGTTATTGTACCTAAATGTTGATCCAATTGATGCTTGCGGGAGAAGGTTTTATTACAAGGAATACAACTATAATATTAAAAAAAATTAGTCAAATAAAAACGATAATACTGTATATTACAAAAATTTCTTACGGAAAAGGTTTTTCTCCCGTGTGTGTTAACATATGATTTTTTAAAACATTGGAATACGTAAACGATTTACCGCATGTTTGGCACACAAAAGGCCGTTCATTTGTATGAATTCTACGTAAGAAAGTGTAAGCTAAAGAAATCTAAAGTTTGTAATGTAATATTTACCTTTCATGTTTAATATTTGTACTGCGATCAGCAAAAGTTCGTCCACAAAAACGGCAAACAAATGGTTTTTCGCCCGTATGTATACGTATGTGTCTACCTATTTCAGAGGGGCAGGTAAAGTGTTTGCCACATATTCTAATAGAAACAAAATCGAGCGTGATACAAATTTAAACTTTTTTAGACTCAACTTACTCGCATTCGAATGGCTTTTCCGCCCTATGACGTCTCATGTGCATATTCAATAAACTCCTTTTAGAATAGATATTGCCACAAATTTCACATATATTTGTTTCCGATTCAGCTTCATTTTTCTTTCGACCCCGACCTTTCTTCGACGTTTCTTTTGTTGGATCTTTCTTAACTGATTGCTTCTCTTTTTTAGCTTTTGAGTCAGTCTTTTCTTTTTTATGTATGGATACAAATTCGCCATCAAACACCTTCTCACCTTCGTCTGAGTCACTATCATCCAAATGTTCTTCTCCGTCGATTTCATCCATGTCTATTTCTTCGATATCGAAAAGTTCCTGGTCATCCTCATCGCCATCATCAATAAACTCCTCTTTTGTTTCACTCATATTATCGAAATCTACCATTTGGCCTTCAATGTAATCTGGTCTTAAGTCAAAGAACAATTCATCTTCTTCATCACCATCCATTTGCTTAATTTCACTGGTTGATGCTGTTGCCGATTCCTGAGGTTCTGTTTTTAATTCAGACTGAGACAAAAAAACAAGAAAAAAAAAAATTTAAAAACATGATTTCCAATTGGAGATACAATCTGCACCTTAACGATGGCATCCAACAAAGCATGCTCACTTGCTTGGCACATAGTGCGAAATTTGTATGAAGTATTCAAGGAAGCCAGGCATTGTAGACAAATCATTTTGGGAAATTCGTCGTGATGTTTAAGCTGCGTAGAAAGAACAAAAATATAGACACATATTATAAAAAGAAATTTATTTTAGTTTCAAAATACATGCCACTATGCCCCCACACTCCTCAATCCGCTGCACTATTTCAGCACATCGAGCATTTTTGTCTTCAAACAAAGGTTGCATGCCTATCCGTCCTTTATCCTCTTGTAAACATATTCGGCAAAGCTTACTAACTGGCATTGTTTAATAATTTATCAATGTAAAGGAAATTACGTATATGGTGTATTTTTATAGTTATTTTATTCGAAAAATTTCTGTTTTATGAAAACTACTCCAAGTTACAAATTTTATACCATAATCTTTGAGTTTTGACGAAAAACAATCAAAAAGACAAATCAATTTGAAACTAAGTTGCCACTTTTTATTATCAAAGTGGTGCCATATGAACCGAAAATACTGAAAGTGTTTCTGGGAATTATATTTTATATTGTTTCATTAGAATTTAACCTAGGTTAAACTGCGATTAACTCTAACATAATATCTGAGAAAATGTCGTCAGAATAAGGGAACGAGTTTCTTTATGTCTATCTTAATATATAACAAGAAGTATACGAAATTTTGTTAATCGTATAAGAATTCATACCGCGAAGAAAACGCTTCTTTATGATCAAGAGAATACTTAATGAATTTTGCCTCTGTGCACATTGTGTATAAAAATAATCACTTATTACATGTATTTAATACAGTAAAAAGTGTTTTTTGAAAGATATTTTTCAAAACTAATCATTTTGCTATTGCAAACAAATAAATAAAGAACACCCAATTTTCACAATGATTTTTTCAAACGTCTTTAATCTTTGTGGGGAAATTAGATAGAAATGAAAGAGGGGTAAACAAAATTGTTATTATTTTTCATTTACCTTCGTTCGTCAAGATGACTACATCGATACTAACAAAAGCATAAAAAGAGACGAACGATATTATTATGTACTACAATTGAAAAAAATACATGTCTTAAAAAATCATGATAAAAATGTAACATGATTTTGGTAGCAGCTTTAAAATAAATTTAAAAACAAACATGTCTTTAAAAGTCGTCGTAAAAATTGGGTGTAACTAATAATCGGCAAAATTGCAATAACGCCTTCTTGTACACAAAACCATACATAGTCGCTTTTGTAATAGGTCTTATTAAAAGATTGCTGCCATGAGATTTCTCATAGCAACGATCCCATAAAAATTATTTTAAGACTTCGATAACACGTAACAGAATTCTCTCTGCGATTGAATTTGACGTTATAATCGTAGATATTACCGCAAGTGTGGACACTAAGTTATATTTGAATATTAATCATCTGCATCCTTCAGAAACAACCCATTTTTGGGTTAACCTTTGACAGTTTATGTTGAAGATTATTTCTTAAAAAAAAAAGTGTTAACAAATATTTCGCAATGAATGCAAATAAATATTTTGTCGGTCCACACATGAACATATCGCTCCTTTACTGCAACATGGTCATAACTAAAAAAAAAGCTTGTTTCAAGAAAACCACATTTCAAATTTTAGTTTCCATACAAGTCTTAGAAATGTTTTTTAGAACATATCTCCTAAAGAAAACAGTTTAAAAGTAATTTGAATAAATGTTTGGCACGATATAAAAGGAACTACTGTATAAATTTTGTATTGTTAACTGAAAAACTCATATTTTGCGATATGACTATGTTGCAATAAAGGAACGATATCGTGTTGGCAATAAAATTGACAGCTGCGATCATAATTTTAATAGCACAGTTATGATATTCTGTGCCTCTAGTCAGAAACAACCTATTTTTGGCACTGCAGCTGTTTATATTTTGGCGCAATTTATGTGAAATGTTTTGTCTTAGTCTTACAATATTTTGCTCATATACAAATTGTCGTATATATAATTGTGAAAATATTTTCTGGAAATGGATGACAACTTTTAAAGACAAAACAAAAAAAAACTACTAAAAACAAACAAAAAATAACATCAAGTAAAAAACGAACTCTGTGTAAAAAACCTTCATGTGAGGTAGTTTGGCCCTATTTTGAAAAAAAAAAAAACGTAATGTGGGCAAATTCAAAAAAAATATGTGGCATTACTTTCATTTTACCATCTGATTGATAAATCATACCCAACGTCATTACTTCGTTCAAAACACGCTTTTGTAGACTCATAAACAAATTTCAAAAATAATTATGTTGAATAAACTAAAGTTTAACAATTTGGTAAGTAAAAAATAAACTTCTCAGTAAAACTGGTGCTAACGACTTTTATTGTAGGTTATATCTAACAAAAAGAGTATACAACAGTCACGTATACAAACGATCAACAAGCTCGTGCATAAAATACGTAAACTTAAAACTTTGTCTGAAAAATATCCAGAGAATATAAAGTTTAAAGAACGTATACGAAAATCAACGGAAACTATGGAAATACTTAAGGTAAACCTATTAAAACAAAAAATGATAAACCTTAAAAGATACTAATAGTTTGTTTAGAAATTAAAAAGGGTGGATATAATGAAAAAAGTGTTACTATTGGATAAACCTGCCGCTTCTGTAATTACAAATGGTATAGCAATTCCTGAAGAAATAGCGGTAGCATTGCTATCCATGAATAAGGCTATGCAGGGTTTGATTAAAAGATTTAAAACGGAGCTGAAAATAGTTGTAACTGAAGGCGATGATTGGAAGGAGGTTTTAATGGAGTCTAGCAAACGTGAAAGAAAAATGAAGAGAACTGAGGAGAAGCGTCGAAAACGTTTAGAAGTAAAGCAACAGAAAGCTATAGGGAGAAAGCGTCAAGAGTGGTTAGAAGAACACCATTCAAAAATAGGAGTTGAATATTTGTCAACTGAAGATGACCGGAATATATCATCGATAGGAGATTGGCAAGTACAGGAACTATCAAATAACAGTGTCGAAGGAGAAAAAGAACCTATGAACAATATGATAAAAATTAAAAAAACCTCAGTTACCAAAGAAACTGTTACGTCTAATAAAAAGCTACAAATTATAAAGGCATATCAAAATAGTGCTGAAAATAATGCAATAGAAGATACAGATATTAAACCGTTAAATACTGGAATAAATGCGAATGCCAAAAAGCTTAACACATACAAAAATGAAGACGAAGATAAGAACTCATTAGTTGTAGATCCATTCTTTATAACCGATACTGGCGAAAATTATATGTCCACTGCAGTTATCGAAAAAGAATGCATTTCTGAACCAGAAAACAATGAAAAGAGACACCTGCATATGATCAAACTTAAAAGCTTTGGCAAAAAACATTCAGAATTTAAAGAAAGTCGGAATCAAAAAAGACAAATTAGAAATAAGTGGAAGAGTCAAGATATGCAAGATAAAAAAAATATCACTAAACATAATAAAAATAATAAACCATTTCAAAAACAATTTAACGACAAAAATAATGTTCAAACAAGAAACCAGAATTCTTACACCAAGAATTTAACAAATACCCACCGTGAAAATATCCTGCATCCTTCTTGGGCAGCCAAGCAAAAACTTATACCTATTATAACCCAGTTTAAAGGTAGAAAAATTACATTCGACGATAATTTGGATAAAACTAATTATTTTCCTGAAAATGATACAAAAAGTAACAATTCAACCGTAATGAAGTCGAACGATTCTAAAAAAGACTCGATTCATCCATCATGGGCTGCTAAACAAAAACTCAAACCCTCTATAAAGGCCTTTCAAGGCAAGAAAATTACTTTTGAAAACGATGAGTAATAAAAATGCTATTGGTAAATAAGCAAGCATAAACACGTTTATTATTTAATCTCGTATTTTAGGTATGAAATGACCACGTATTTTATCGTCATTAATTAATTTATCTATGTTCACACCAGGGAATTTGTTGCGTAGTACACCGAGATCCATATTGGGCTTACGGCGCAAAAGCATCATAACTTTATTTCGGGAACGGCTAAAATTTTAAATTTACTAATGGTTATTTTTTAGTTTTTAGGATATACTTACTTTTTCGCCTTTCTTTTTTCATTGTATATTTTTTCACGATATAGCAATAGAAACTTGCGTACTGCACGTCCCCCATATCCAATAGAACGTGTTTTAATCCACCTCATATTTAATTGAGGTGGCAAAACATGCTCACAACATCTATTGCATAAAAAAGGAATATAAATATTTGAAATACAATACGAGTATTCTAGCTTACTTATACATGTAGCGTATGCCCAAATTACTTGAAACTAAGCGCCGCGGCCTTTCTCCAGTTTCTCCCGTCTCTAACAAATGATAAGCCTTATTACGTTCTCTTACTACAGTTTCTAAATTTTTCATAGAAATTTTAACTTTATCCAAACGCTCCGGACTAGGAAACAACTCCAATTTGTCATTACATTCATTTTCCATTGTCAAAAGCATATTTCGCTCTTTTAATAAAATAAACCACAATTGATGCAATTCTTTGTTTGATTTTATACGCAATTCATCACGCTTCCAGGCTCGTCCAACTTTAACCTCGTTTTCAGACCAATTTTTCGGATCATCGAAGAATTGCATTAAATCGTTATTGCAATGTGTAGTAGAAAATTGCCGATTATTTACGATACTAAAAGGGCTGAGAAATACTTGTTCACATTTTGATGCTCTGCAAATACATTTGTTACATAAAATGGATGTACATATTTATACAAATAGTGTATCCTACCTGAGCGTCTTCAACGAGTTCTTCTGGGCATACTGCAAAGATAAATTGCTAAAGGAAAAACATAGATTCCTAACACTCAACGACACATTAAAAAGTTGTTTAATTCCTGTCATATTAAATTTTGATCCTGTTTATTAACACCAGAAATGTACTCTGTCCCAAAAACATGTCAAGCAGCTGACAAGGCGAATTTAATTCCAGTAGTAAATTCGCCTTGAGCTGATATTTATATATGAGATGCCATATTGTTAGTCTTGTTGCTTTTTTCCAGGGTAGGAAAAATTTGTGGTCGCGAATTAAATTTAATTTAATTCGCTCGTTTTAAATTTGTATTCACGAATTTAAACATAAAATTCGCGAAAAGAATTTAATTTTAAATTCACGAATTTTTTCATTGTTTTCGCGAAAGAAAAAACATAAATAAAAACTGATTAAATTCGTTCGCGAGCAGAATGAAAAAACTCCCGAATGAAAAAAAAAGATTGTGCTCGCGAGTTTAAAAATAAAATTCGTCAGCATAACTTTACAAACAAGAAGAACAAAGAAAGAAAACTTCTTTAAAACATATAACTGAACATGATGAGAGAGAAGGAGGTGATGAGGAATTTTAGAGACATACTACCCTGTAGGAAATGTCAATAGAGAATCTGTAGTCAGAAATTAATTAGAGCTAATTAAATAAAAGTCATTTTGCATCAATTTTTATTCAATTATTAATAATTAGTTAATTTCTTAACAATAATATAAATTTTCACCGACAAGACGCTTGCACATGAAACTGAGGAATTATTATTATATTTACAACTGTTATTTGTAAATTGAATGCGCAAATTATGCACATTCCAAGAGGGTAATTACTAAAATTCCATAAAAACACTTACACATATACATACACATACTTTTTATACGTATTCAAATGAAATAAAACAGCTATGAGCAAACATAATTTCATTTATGTATATGTATGTACAAAATTACACATGAACAGTGGAGTAAAAATAATAGAAAAAAATATTTCCGACCAAACAGCATGTCGTTAAAGACTTTGCGATTAATTTTTATTAATAGTACTTGTGTAAAATTATTTATGAGGCGTATATTTGTACAGACAAACAGTGCATGTGGCACAAGGTTCAAAAAGCCTGGTATTGGATTTCCTCTAATGCCTGCGACAAAAAACTTAAATATAACTATTACTTTTCCCAAGCAGGTAAATTTTTTAATTCCATACATTTTTCAGAAAGTATTTTTTAAAATTTTTGGTATAACCTATAAGACTGCCTTTATTACATATATTTAATTTCATTAATATTTAACTAACAACCTGTTTATAAGACACGACTCGTCGATAAAAAGCGCTAACTTTGCAACTTTTTGTGCTTTTGGTTTACAAACACGAGTATTGACGTTAAGAGTCGACTCGTTTCGTCGAATGGAAAAATATACTCGTCAGAAGAAAATGTGTAGTAGAAGTGTTATAAATAATAAGAAATTACAATAAAAATAATGTTAGTTATAATAAATAATAAGAAATATAAGAATTAAATCTTAACACGTTTTACGAAGCTCTCAAATTTTTATGACACAGAAGCATAGTTTACCAATCTCGACAGCCTGCTTGCGTTCGCAATCTAAGCGAAAGAAAATTGATTTGGGTTCGTCTAACTTTTTTCTATGCGAACGATGTGTCAAAACTCAATCAAAATACATAAGAATATGCGAACGAATAGTAGTGAGATAGACAAACCCAAATTGATTCGAATGTGAGTGACTGGCTTTCTTTCGCATTCATTTTCTTTCGAAATTGGTAAACTGGCTGTTAACTTTATGTTTTAACTGAGTTTCAAGTTAGGTGTAGACTGCATGTAATGATTTGTTAACAAATGTTATTTGGCATATGAATTTTTGCAGAAATATTACCACTGGGTACAAGTATCGAATAGTTCAACCAAGTTTTCATTTGCTCAGAATGCAACCATTAATTTAGAGGCCCTGTTTTAATGAACTGTACGCCATTTTCACGCATTGATTGCAGCAGTTTGTTGTGCACTTTTCTGCTATAATATTTGCATTATAGGCCGTAAGAATAAAAATAATTAATTCGGTTATTATATTAAAAAATATAAGTGCGTGTATATAAATAATTGCGATTAACTATTTACTGGAAATTGTTGTTTAAACAAACTTAATTTTAATGTAAGTGTTTGAAACGTTGTATAAAACTTGCAGAACGAGAAAACGCCATTTTTAATTTCTCACTGTTTCACTGGCGTCGTTTTTTTTCTAACCTAAAAAATTTTCTATATACTAGTTTCATTACTTAACTAAGGACGAACGTATTTGGAAAATGGATAATAGCAGCTCAGTAGAAAGTCGTGAAAAGGATCGCGACCGCCGTGGCCGTGGAACACGCGGTTCCCGCTTTTCTGATGCCGACGCTCCCGGAAGTACTGGTGGCAGTGTTAATCGTGATCGCAGTCGAGAAAGACGCAATTGCCGCATTTACATTTCAAATATTCCATACGACTATCGCTGGCAAGATCTAAAAGATCTTTTCCGGCGTGTTGTTGGGTCTGTGGAATATGTTGAACTCTTCCATGACGAAAATGGTAAAGCTCGAGGTTGCGGTATTGTTGAGTTTAAAGACCCCGATAATGTAGAAAAGGCCTTGGAAAAGATGAATAGGTATGACGTAAATGGGCGGGAATTGGTTGTTAAGGAGGACCACGGCGAGCAACGTGATCAGTATGGTCGCATTATCCGGGATGGTCCTGGTGGGGGTGGCGGTGGCGGCCGTGGTGGTGGCTCTGTAGATCGTGGCGGTGATCGCGGATTTTCTCGGCGTGATGACGATCGATCGTAAGTAATAAATCTTATATAAATTTTCAGACCATGTAATAGAATACTTATGAATTATGTACTTATGTAGTATTATGTGGATATGAATCAAATAACTATAACGACGTCGCTGAACGTTCAATCTTTACTAAATATTCTTTGTAGATCGATTTAGATTCGTTTGGGTTTTTCGACGAAAAAAAAAAATTCTTATAAATAGAATCAAATATCACAATATTCCATGAAATTTTGATTTTTTTTAAAGTTAATGTACTCTGTACTAATTTTTTTTTCCTTTTTCTTTTAAGTTTCTAAATTAAAGAGGGCGTGTATCTAGATCACTGATCACTACGCAATGTCCCCAAGGGTAATTGATCTTATAGATTTACATGCTAATGGGCACTTCAGACTATCACACGTTGTATTGACTTGTCAAAAATTCAAATAATATGTGCAAGTGTGATATTTTGAATGTAAAGCGTTATGAAAATGAGAAATAATACGTGTTATTGGATGTCAAATCTGTTACCGTATTATTTCCCATTTTCATAACGCTTTATATTCGTATTATTTGAATTTTTGACAAGTCTTAATACAAAGTGTGATAGTCTGAAGTGCCCTTAATAAGAGTTTCCTTTGGGCGACCACTGATCTCGATACGCATGTGTATATCACTATGATTGGAAAGTAACATCAGATGTAGACTAGATTCATATGTATGTATGTTTGTCTTTTTGATATGTATTTTTACTGTACATACTGTACAGGTAGGAGGTATATCCACTTTTAAGGATATTAATATTTGTTACTTCTAAATGAGAATCTAACATAGTTTACATATCCACACTTTTTTGAGACTTAAGCTCTTCAAAAATATTGAGAAGCTCGTACCTATTTATAAATTTGTTTTTCTGTGGCCAGTTTATTTTCTGCTACTAACAATTGTTGAAAAAAGGTTATTGATAAACAGTTTATTCTAAATTTTAATATTGTTTTCATTATAAAAATTTAAATATATTTCTAGGAGCAGATCATTTTGGTTATTTAAAATGGGTATTAGTTAATATGATTTTTATATTACTATCGACGTTGGGTTAGTTCTAGATAATATTGGTACATAGCTAAGCTAAAATTAATTTTGACTCGACGTATCTTTTGGTAAACGATTTCCCCTAAAATCTTAGACTTCGCTTTATTTTGAACAAAAATTATTTTAACTAATTTCTGAATTTTGGCCTTTTAAAATTAAGTTCCTAAATGCTTTTCATTTTCGGGTTAGAAAAAATCTGTCATTTGTTTTCGAATTCGATACAAAAAAGGACAGCAATAGTTTTTGCCTTAAGTCGTGATATGTACAATTTTATTTTAAAATATTTTTACCAGTAAACAATTATAAATAGCTTGTCTTCTATGTTTCCCAGCTATCTATATGTCGACATTTCATAGGAACTACCCTAATCATCAGTAGACTTTGGAAATTTTTGAAAGATATTCTCAAACATTCAACTTCATATCCCAACAATCCAAATAAATTGCTGAGAATTTAAAAAGAAAAATGCTCTAATAATATCCGTCAAAACACAAAAAAAACAAGCTTTTCTATTTATAAACGTCTCTAACATTTCTTTACACCTTTTAAACAAATGAACAAATGGTATAAATGTTAGAAGCTTAAATAGCGAATAAAAAACTTAATTGTTTGAATTTTTGTTCTCTGCTTTTCGATACTTTCAAAAAGCAAATCGTAGCAACCAACGGTTGTTCATTTGTTTGAAAGGTGTAAAGAGCTGTTAGAGACGTTTATAAATAGAAAAGCTTGTTTTTTGTGTTTTGACGGATATTATTAGAGCATTTTTCTTTTTAAATTCTCAGCAATTTATTTGGATTGTTGGGATATAAAGTTGAATGTTTGAGAATATCTTTCAAAAATTTCCGAAGTCTACTGGTGATTAATGTAGTTCCTATGAAATGTCGACATATAGATAGCTGGGAATCATAGAATACAAGCTATTTATAATTTTTTACTGGTATAAATGTTAGAAGCTTAAATAGCGAATAAAAAACTTAATTGTTTAAAATAATTTCCTAAAATTGTACCATTATCACAAAACCTCTAGCATTAGTGAATGGTCAGTGTTTAGTTTTATTGACTGTGATAACGTGTTAATGCATATTCCAAAATAATGGCAACAAAATAAACTTGTGTTGCAGTACAGGGAAAATGCATTCAACTTTATTTTTTCGTTTGGTCATGTAGTTAGTTCTTTATTGTTGCGGACCTGCAATCAATTCTTATGTGCTGTTTATGGAACACGAAATAGTGATACGTTTAAAAAGTTTGTATGAGATACACTCAATAGAATGAGTATATTTGATACCAATTTTCTAGACGCATCACTTAAGCGTGTCCCATAAACACCACATTAAACTTGGTGCATATTTTATAAGCTTAACGTCAAAACAGTGAGTATAAACCATTTGTGGTACAAAATTCGCTTTCCAACGTTAATGTATAGTTAAAAATTCTAAGAACGAATATCGTGCGCTTACTTTGTTATCCATATAATATGCTGTTGTGGTTTAAACAATTACGTTTTTATATTTTTCTGGTTTTGAGTAAAATAATAGGGGGAGATGATTTAAATGGAAACTTTATATAAAATTACGGACAGTAAAAGGGTCACTAATAATATTTTAAATAATAACTTATAATTGATATTCCCACAAAATAGTACGAAAAGTCAGGGGTCTAATCACCGCATACGATATCGAATTAACTATCGTATCGAATAATATTACGATACATCTAAATTATGACAACCGATGCATATTGGATCGTAATTTAAACAAAATACAATAGATTGAAGGCCATACGTTCCCTAAAAGTAGGAATACAAAAAATAAATCCTTTAACTTTTTTATATTATTGCAATACAGTTTATTCGATATCGTATGCCGTGATACCAAAATGAAAATTTTCGATAATTTTGCTCGATATCGTATGCGGTGATTTGGCCCCAGACTTGTTGCTGTTGAAATGAATTTATAACGGTTTCGTCCTTGCTTCGACTGACAGCTTGTACAGAAGACATTTATAATGTAACCTTTATCACGAAACACAAGGGCAGGCAGTTATTATTTTGAATAATTGATAAAACACCTGCAATAGTTTCACTGCCTGGCTGATAGTGTCGTTTCGTAAACGTTCGTCATAATTTAAATCAAGTACGTCTATGCTGAAATAGTCCCTAGAGCAAAGAATATACAATACGTTAGTCTTATTGTGTTAGAAGACACGAAAACAATTTTTGTTCTTTTTATCCCAGACGAGTATAATTTATCTACCGTAACATGTATGTATGCGGATACACAGAATTATGTATGTAGATGTTTGTGTTTTTTGTTTACATTTAATTGCTTGGCTTGTGTTTAATTGTATTGGTTTTGTGCTGCCGATGTAAATAAAGCTGGTTGAAAAAATTATGCCGACAACTTATTACTCCCTTCGCGGACAAACTGCAGATCAATTGTTCTCTTGTGTGATTGATCATTGTGGTTGTTTTTGTCAGGGCACATCAAAGCGAAGAGAATCATACAGGCCTGTTCTGAAAACGGCGTGTTTTCAAATAACGAACCGTTTTGAAAGCACGCAGACAATTTGAAGCTGTTCTGCAAATCACGTGATTTTACGGTTTTCGACTTGCTTTTAATTTGTCGAAAGCACGAAAAAAACAGCTATTTTTACATTTTTGTTTTGATTATAGTTTTATATTCTTAACCAAAATAAAAAGTGAATATTAATTTAAAAAAATAAACCAGCTGACTGTTAAAGAAAAAATGTAAATCACTACTATTGGTAAACACAGCAAAACAATTTCTCAAAAAACGAGCAGTGTCAATAATTTTATTAATATTTATGTTTCTGTGTGAATAAAACTTAATTTTATTACAAAAATCAACAAACAACACATCATTTTAAATATATAAAAATAGTTTTATTAAATTTGTATTGAAAAACACAGAGAAAATAACCAAGTGATATCAAAAAGCCAACCATTTGGCTAACCGGTTTAAAATCACGTGATTTGAATATTTTCTGTGTGCAGAACACCTTTTGCGTGATTTGAAATCACTTTGACAAAAAGTGATTTGCAGAACAGCCCTGATAGTTAAGTGTTGATAACATGGGCCCCTGTGTTAGTATTGCCATAGTGCAAGTGACCAAGTCATTGCATTCCGCAACAATTTCGTTTTTGTTTCACTTTTTTATTTTGAATTGCTGCAAAAAGTAAAAATAGCTAAACATTTTATGAATAAAGTAATTCTTACATTAAATTCTTCATTTAATTTAATATGAAATAATAAAAAGTGACCCTATTTTTGTCCGTAAAAAAGTATTTTTGTAAGTATTCATAATAATAAAATTTTGTATCTGTTCTTATATTTGATAAATATCTATGACAATTATCAACAGCTACATAAAAATTTCATTCGGTTATTTGCTGCTGCGTTCGATATAAAGGAACTTGCTTTTCTTCTTTGATGGTTTGTGTTTTACATTGTTGAATTCTTCCTTTTAGATCTGGTCGTAATAATTTTAACATGATGTCAAATGATTTTAATAATCAACAAGGGAATTATAATTATTATGGGCTTTCTGCTTCGTTTTTGGAGAGTCTCGGCATTACTGGACCTTTGCATAATAAAGTTTTTGTTGCGAATGTGAGTATTTAATTTAAAAATGATCGATTGATTCATTGAATGATTCTTTCTTTGACTTATTGAAGATGACGACTACATATAGAAAAAAAGTCTGTGCTTAATTTAGTATGCTTTTTCGTAGTGTGCAATTTTAGAAAAATATATGTAATTCGTTTTGGGGCCGCATCTCTACTTTTCATATTAAGCAAGCCGATGCATCATGCTGTCATAATGATTATATAAAAGTAAACAGCGTTATGTATAATAAATAATTTCATTGCACTACGGGGGCTTGTTTTATATTTTTATAGAAAATATACGAGTTTAAAATTGTATGAATAGAAAGAATCTTGGGCTTTCAGGTCAAATATTGGCAATTCTATGAACAATTGTTGTTTTGTACTTTTTTTTTTCTTGTTTTTAAAGCTGTTTTGTGGTAGTCACTGTTTGGCTACTTTACACACATTTTCATATCTGGGCCGTGGATTTGAAGACAGAAATTTAATCCATATAAGTTAAAAAAAAAATTTAAAGTTCTGCCTTTGAAAACCTTGTTCACGTATTGAAAGAGATTATTTTCATTTGGAAATTTGCGCTGAAAACAATAATTTTTAATGCCGCTTTATTTTAACGAACTAATAGTTTATTTTTTTGTAAGTGAACTGGAGGTGAATCTTCTTTAAATAACTCTTGCAAGTTGTTCATATTTTTACTTATGCTGGATATCAAATTATACAATTTGTTGATTAGAAAGCATTCATCATTTTGTCTTGTTTAAGGCTTAGGCTTGGCTTACTTATACCTACACATGTATATAATTCTCTTTTTGTATTTGATAATAAAATTGTGCAAGCTTACGAACTTCTTGGTCGGCCCTTTTCTTGAATTATACTCCGCATAGCCAAAGTATGCAGTCGGTCAGTTAGAAATATTTTAAAGGATAAATTTTTGGGGGCAAAACAAGTGCTCAATTTCGTGAAAAAATGACATTTTGTTTTATTTTTAAAACTTTAGCTTGACTATAAGGTGGACTCGAAGAAGCTTAAACAAGTCTTTAAGTTGGCTGGTAAAGTACAGAGTGTGGATTTGTCTTTAGACAAAGATGGCAACAGCCGCGGTTTTGCAGTAATTGAATACGATCATCCTGTTGAAGCAGTGCAGGCCATTTCAATGTTGGATCGTCAAATGTTATATGATCGTCGGATGACCGTACGCTTAGATCGTATTCCGGACAAGAGTGAAGGCTTGAAATTGCCCGAAGGTTTAGGTGGTGTTGGTATTGGCTTGGGCCCCAATGGCGAACCGTTGAAGGATGTTTCTCGCAATTTGCCTAACAATAACCAAAACAACAATCAGTCGCAAATGGGAGGTGGTGGTGGTGGTGGAGGTGGAGGTAATATGATGGGAGGAGGAGGCAACATGGGTGGTGGTAATATGGGCATGGGAAATGCTAATGTTGGTGGGATGTTTGGCAATAACTCCGCCGTGCAACCAAGTCCAGTAGCCCCTGTAGGGCCAAATAACAAGCCCTTAAACGCAAACGCTGGTTTGAATTTAGGCAATTTGAACACTTCAAATTTGGCTGCTTTGACAAATGTAGTCGGTGGTTTGGGTGCTGCTCTCTCCAATCCTTTGTTGACAACATCTCTAAATAACTTGGGCTTGAATTTAAATAACCAGGGTGGTGGTAATGACGATTCTTTGTCCTCGGCCAATGCCGCACTCTCAAATAACTATAGTACTGGTGGCAACAACTATAGTTCCGGATTCGGTGGTAGTTCGTCAAATTTTAGCTCACAGGCCGGTGGTAGTGGTGGAGGGGGAGGAGTCCCTTTTAATTCATACAATAGTTCTGGTGGAGGTGGAAATGTCGATAATGATTATAATTCTGGAAGTGCTGTTGACATATATGGTGGAGGTCCCGGTGGAAATAACTCTGCCATTATTGGGGGTAACGTGCGAAAGTCTGACACCATTATCATTAAAAATGTAAGTATACAATTTTCAATATTTGTATGAAATTTTTGTTATTAAATATATGCTATTTGCGTTAGATTCCATTAAGCTGCACTTGGCAAACACTTCGTGATAAATTCCGTGACGTTGGTGAAGTTAAATTTGCAGAAATTCGCGGCAACGATGTAGGCGTTGTACGATTTTTTAAAGAACGGGATGCTGAATTAGCCATAGGTAAAAAAAAAATCTTTAGTATTAAAAGAAATCCTCATAAATTTCATTCTATTTCTAGCTTTAATGGATGGTTCTCGTATGGATGGTCGTACCATCAAAGTCACGTATTTCTAAATGTATTAATTTACCAAGAAAACACATCCATATTTTTAGAATTTATCATGATTAAACAATTCTTAGAGAATGGTTCACATTATTTAAAAACATCATTTTCTTACTTTATTGTATCCTCTACATAACTTCATTATTATGAATGACTCCACAGCTTTTAAAGATAATTGTATTAAAAATTCCTCCTGAAAAATAAAACTTTTTTAGGCTATAAGTAAGCCAACTTTTTTATTTCCGCTTGTTTTTATTAGTTTATTATTTGATGGTTTTTTATTTCTTTCCATTTGTTTTTACACATCTAAATATAAGAAAAACTTGAAATTTTAATAAATAACGTCTGCTATACAACAAATATACATAATTTTAAGAAACACATATTAAAAAGTTATTATATGTGCAAGAAATCCTACCGATGTCTTCTCATCTTAAAATACATTCAAAAAATACGAGACAGCACTTCCCTCAAAAGAAGTTAATGTATTTAAATCTAAAATAAATATGTAGTAGTGCTTAAAAAAAATAAAAGAATTGAAGAATCAACAAGAAGAATTTTAACTACAAGATATTTTTTGTGTGACCACATCCTCAAATTAGGGCGGGAAATGTAACTGTTTTAGGAAATTACTGCAAACTACCCCACATGTATTTAACAAAACTTGTTTTGTTCGTAAAAAACTTTATAAATGCTGCAAGTGATTAGCTGTTTATTACTGCTATTAGCATTAGACTATCAGGTCTGTTTTGAAAATCACGTGATTTTCAAATCACGAGCCGTTTTGAAAGCACACAGACAATTTGAATCGGTTCTGCAAATCACGCGATTTACAATTTTGGACATGTTTTTAATTTTTCGAAAAAAAAAAACAGCTGTTTACATTTGTGCTCTGGTTGTTTATATTGTTACATGCTTAATTACACAATTAAATACAATATTTGAAAAGCTTTCTCGTTGTCCTCAAAAAGTAACAAATCCAACAAAACACTCTTTGTAGACTTCATGAATGCATTCAAACACAACTAAATACAAAAAAATGAAAATAAATACATGCTTAATTACAATAAAAGTAGAAAAATATGCCGGGAGCTAGTTTATTGTCAATAATTGCTTTCAGAAAGCAGCATTTAAAATATGAGGTAAAAATCGTCATTTAAGGGACACATAAAATCCTATGGAGACAAGTGAAGACTTGGAAGTATCCAAAATTTAATTGATGTAAAAGGCTTAGTCCAATCGCTTTTTAGCTTTGGCTTTCCAAATGGTATTAGAAGATCCAGCATCAGGTACCCCAAAGTGTTATTGCTGCAAATATTCAACTAGCAGCTGTGCTTAGATTCTTAACTGCCGGATAAAAATAAACCAGTTGACTGCTAAACAGAAAAAGTAGTAATTACGACATTGGTAACCCAAAAAAATGACAATACAATCTGTATCTTTACAAATTTAATAAAATTTATGTTTCTGTGTGAATAAAACTTAATTATCAGGGCTGTTCTGCAAATCACTTTTTGTCAAAGTGATTTCAAATCACGCAAAAGGTGTTCTGCACACAGAAAATATTCAAATCACGTGATTTTAAACCGGTTAGCCAAATGGTTGGCTTTTTGATATCACTTGGTTATTTTCTCTGTGTTTTTCAATACAAATTTAATAAAACTATTTTAACGTATTTAAAATGATGGGTTGTTTGTTGATTTTTGTAATAAAATTAAGTTTTATTCACACAGAAACATAAATATTAATAAAATTATTGACACTGCTTGTTTTTTGAGAAATTGTTTTGCTGTGTTTACCAATAGTAGTGATTTACATTTTTTCTTTAGCAGACAGCTGGTTTATTTTTTTACTTAATATTCACTTTTTATTGTGGTTAAGAATATAAAACTATAATTAAACAAAACAAAAATGTAAAAATAGCTGTTTTTTTCGTGCTTTCGACAAATTAAAAGCACGTTGAAAACCGTAAAATCACGTGATTTGCAGAACAGCTTCAAATTGTCTGCGTGCTTTCAAAACGGTTCGTGATTTGAAAACATGCCGTTTTCAGAACAGGCCTGTATATGGCATATAAGGAAAGTATATAAAATGGTATATAAAGAAAGAACAGACCATTTTAAGTATAGAAAATCAATTTTATTAAATTGGTAATATAAAACAGCAAAAATAGTCATGTATGTGATATCAAAAAGCTAGTCATTTAGCTGACCAGTTTAAAAGCGCGTGATTTCAATATTTTCTGTGCATAGAGCACCTTTTGTGTGATTTGAAATCACTTTGAAAAAAATTGATTTTCAGAACAGACCTGTATATAAAATTAATGCTTATTCCTAACAGCATGTCTCTTAAAATTAGTGTTTTCGGACCGCCAGATACACGGAAGCGATTTTGAAGATTTTATATAAACTACACTAAAGAAATTAATTGATACTTAGATAAACTGAAGTTGACAGTGGCAATTTTAATTACCAGGGGAAGAAAAAAAATATTTTCGGGCGATAGGTTTATTCGATTATATAATTAAAGTAAAACCCAGGGGACAAATCACCGCATACGATATCGAGCAAAATTATCGAAATTTTTCATTTTGGTATCACGGCATAGGATATCGAATAAACTGTATTGCAATAATATAAAAAAGTTAAAGGATGATTTATTTTTTGTATTCCTACTTTTAGGGAACGTATGGTCTTCAATCTATTGCATTTTGTTTAAATTACGATCCAATAAGCATCGGTTGCCATAATTTAGATGTATCGTAATGTTATTCGATACGATAGTTAATTCGATATCGTATGCGGTGATTAGACCCCAGGACCCAAATCGGCTTGCTAGTTTCTAATAGAATTCAGAATGAAAATACGTTTTCCAATAATGCACTAGTCAATAAGAAATTAGTACCGGCATTCCCTTTTGTTTTTAAAACAATAAATCTTCACACTGATTTAACAAAATGGAAACTGAGGTACACCACTTTTTTATGTAAGTACTCATATTATGTAGAGAATACAAATATCGTTACTAAAACAGAATTACAAATGAAAAAAATTCTAGAATATACCTATGAAATTCAGCCAGTTAATATGTATGTACTTATATGATTATATTTACACATCTTCATCAACATCATAAGGGTTCTTGCATTAGCCATTAAAAGAAAAACAAATGAAGAGAATATCTCTTGTATTTATTCCAACCGATGTTGTGTAAATATTTACAAAGAAAATTAAGCGCTATTGGTTGCTGTGGAGGTTACTGCAATCGCAGCATCTACAGATACTGCGGGTGTCACACTTCCTTTAAAGCGTTCTAAACGTTTACGTGCCTTTTCAGCCCATTCATCGCTATCGCTGGATGGTTTTGTTGGCACGATCGATAAGCTGTTATCATTTAAAGATGCTTTGGTTTTCGCTGCTACTTCTGCTTCACCGCCAAAACGCTGTTTACGTTTTAATAATCGTTCTTCAGCATCCAATTTTGCTAAGTTTGTTGAAGTGACACAACCAAAACGTTCTGCTCTCTTCTTTAACAACTCCACCTGCTTTTCGCTGCTTACTACTGGTGCCACGGAAATTGCGGTATTTTTTTCTTTCGAAGTAATTGCCGATCCAACCGCTGTTTTTGCTTCAATGCCAAATTTTTTAGCTCGTAACTCTAGCCGCTCCTGCATAGTTAATTCTGTTAATTTTTTTGCGACTGTCATTCCCGATTGGTCAATATCAACTTTTTTGTCTTCTCCTATTGTGATAGGATTGCGTTCACTCATTTTTGTTGCTTTTGTTGGCGAAGGCTCTGTATTTTCTTTTGCCGTGATGATGTTGGCGTTTAGTGAAGCATTGCTGCTGAACGAGCTCTTGCGTTTCAATACTATTTTTTTTGTGACAGTTGTTGGTGATTCTAGTATATCATCATCTAAAGCAACGGTTTCCTTGTTGTCGCCTTCTATAGTCTTTGGCAAAATAGTTGTTGGTGTACTTGTGGGGCTTTTAAGCAGCTCATTTTCATCTGAACCTAATATTTTTTCTTCATCTGAAAGAACACCCTCTTCATCAAGTATATCTTCGCCCACTAAAGAGCTATCTTCTAGCAAAGGTTCACCTTCCATGGCCGCTTGTAAACGCTCCTGCAACTCGGTTTTATTGCCTGTTATTGTAAGTCCACGTACTTTTAATTCACGCTTCAAGTCTGCTACCTACAAAATTATGGTAAGTTTTTTTTTCGCATAGAATTCAATACATTAAACTTGCCTTCATATTGCTCACATCACTAATAGGCATTTTTTCAATTTCCTTTTTTTATATATTTGTCCTCAACTTGAAAAATTTTAAGATTTTCACGGTAAGAAAGGATAGTTATGGTCTTACGATTTGTAACAAGAAATAGTTTCATGTATGAAAAACAAAATGGAAACGAAACAAACTAAATAACAAAGGTACGTAAACTGCAACTCTGGTTGTTTTAGTAAAATTTGTAAGCAACTGTTCATTTAGAGAAATTACTATATTCCAAGAGTATGATCAGACGGGGCGATTTTAATTGCCCAACTTTTTCACAATTTTCTTTTGAAAGTGCTTTTAAGTTCACATACAAAAACTTTATACGGCAATTCTTGTGTGTTCTTTAAGGCCCAATCAGACTATTATACAAGTATAAATACTTTCATTAGATTTTGTGAGATAAAAGTCTAAACACATTTCTTGCGACTGTCAAAAAGTCTAACGTAAATTAGATTTTGCATTCACACCATCACACTTGATATAAACCAAGGCGAATTCATTATTAGGTGGATGCATCGGCGAATTCAGGCGAATTCGGTTAATATGGCGGCACCTTCGCTGTCAAGTTTTGTTTACCTTTTTCGGCGCCATTTAATTTTTTGTACATGTCTTTATCAACTATTTTTGACAGCTTAAGTGTGAATTCGTCTTTTTACACAAACAAAATACCTGTTGTTTTTCTTATTGTTGTATTGTTGTAGCGAAGCGGCTACCTTGTTTTTTGTATCATGATATAAACCATGATACAAAAAACAAGGTAGCCGCTTCGCTACAACAATACAACAATAAAAAAAACAACAGGTATTTTGTTTGTGCAATAAGGCGAATTCACACTTAAGCTGTCAAAATTAGTTGATAGCGAACATGTACAAAAATTTAAATGGCGCCGAAAATGGCAAACAAAACTTGACTGAGAAAGTGCCGCCATATTAATCGAATTCGCCTGAATTCGCCGATGCATCCACCTAATAATTAATTCGCCTTGATATAAACCAACATGGATGTGCCATCATAAAACTTTTCACGGCGGCAGGTGCGCTATTCGTCGTAGGCGATAGACGTGCCGGCGCGTGAAATTCTTCAACAGTTAAAATAATAAATATATATAACACATCCAAATTCAATAGCACAAACATATTTTATGTTCTAAATATAGCATGAGCAAAATACATTTATAAATGACAGCTAAATTCCAAATTTCGAGCTTTCTTACAACGACAAAAAATACTATCAGTGACGGCACCCCATCGGCTACGAAATAGCCGACTACTCAATTTTTAATTAGCTGGTTTTCTAAAAAACACAACCCTGATCCAATGTAAAGTATTATCGTTTTGAAAAGTTTCAAAAAACAACAAAGTCGTATGGAATGTCAAATTTTTATCGTATTATTTTTCGTATGTATGACGGATTACATTCAGACTATCAGACTTGCACGTATTATTTGAATTTTTGACAAGTGTTAATACAAAGTATAATAGTCTGAACTGGGCTTTAACACTTATTTCTTACAATTTACATTTAGTATACACATACACGCAAGAGGGAAAAGTTAGGAATTGTTGAGTACCGGCAATAAGCCAAATAAACTACGCAAACCGTTTGGCAAACACATATTTTCCGCTGGGACATAAACCATACAAATACAAAGTAAATTTTTGTTTGTTTTCAATGAGCTACAATACATGAAAACAATTTTTAGTCGAACAATTTTTGTCTGGCATAACATGTATATGTACACGTGTATGATTATTTTATTCATTTGATTCATGGTACAAAGAACAAGGTGGCCGCTTCCCTACAACAATACAACCCTAAAAAATAACAGATATTTTAATTTATTGAACTTTATAATTTTTTATATTAAATTTTTGGTTTGTACATTTGTACAACGGGTTATAGTTTCAAGTTTTTTCCTTTCTTAACAGATGTTTTGTTTCTGAAAACGGCGAATTTTTAACCTTAACTGTCAAAAGGTGCTGAACGAAACACGTGCCTTATTAGTTACAGTATAATTCGCTTATAGTCCACTGCTTCAAATGCACGCTTTTTGTGGACTATAAGGCCAATTGGACTATAGTTGGATTTTTGTATAAGCCACTTTTTGGCTTATAAATGAATTATAATACAATAATTTATTTTGACTATATAAAATCTGAAAGCAGATATTTCAATGCAAAAAAAAAACACATTCAACATTGCAAACATGTGTCAAAAATTAATTTTTGTGCTCCGTTTTTGTGTAGGAAAATTTTTATTAAATTTGCATTTTGGATTATATCTTTTATAACTTACATGAAACTAAGTTTTTTTACACCGCATCGAGGTGGAATATAAGCGAAAATGAACTATAGCGCTAATAGACTATATAAAAAATATTTTCTAGGTATTTTATTTATTGATGCCAAATAACTGCACATTTTGGGCTAAATCGCTAATTCTACTATAAGCGGTGTGGCTCATAAACGAATTTTACTGTACTTATTTTTATCGTGCGGGTGTAAAGAGAATAGCATGATCAAGGCGAAATCATTGTTAGGATGCATCAAGGCGAATTTATACAGGTGAATGCAAGCGGAAAGGCGAATTCAGTACTATGTATTTTGTTATTGTAAAACATATCGTGAATGTCAAAATCTAAATTCGCCTAAGATTGTTCAGCTGGGGAAAAAATTTATATAAACGTTAAATATAAACTTTTATAATTGTTTGTAATTAAAATCACAGATTATCAGGCCTGTTCTAAAAATCACGTGATTTCAAAGCACATGCCGTTTCAAAAGCACAAACGTGATTTGTGCCTGTTCTGCAAATCACAATTTTTTGTGATTTTTGATGTAATTTACACTCTTCTAAAGCACAAAAAACTGTTGTTTTTTGGTTCAATTTACTGATATTTTTATTTTCGTATTGAATTTTTTTATTCGCGGTATTATTTGCAAAATATGGTTATTTCCTTCTAATAAATATAAAAGGTAAAACAAAATAAACCAATAAAGCAAATCACAAAATAATACAACAAATTTTGCAACAAAATGAGCGTATCTAGTTTTTTCTTAATTTAATGAACTATTTCGTATAAAATAAATGATTTTACTTAAATAATCAATAGAAAACACATTAAGTTATGTATTAATGTAATATATTATGAAATTAATAATAAAGTGCGTGCAAAAATTGGGATGTGATTTCAAATTGATTGCAAGTTAGCTAACCGGTTTAAAATCACAGAAATCAAAAATATTTTGTGTGCAGAACACCTTTTTTGTGATTTCAAATCACTTTCACAAAAAGTGATTTCCAGAACAGCCCTGTATATTAGTTTTTCACTTTTAAATTCACACAAATTTCTTGAAATTGCACTAAATCATACAAAAAATCTTCAGATTAAAATGGCGCGAAAAAGTTTGTAAACAAGAGAAAAAAAATTTGACAGTCTCATTGGAAAAAACGCGAGAAGCAAAAAATAATCACCTGTGCTGTTAAGTTCACCTTGTAATGAATTCGCCTTGGGATGCATCAAGGCGACTTTATACAGGTGAGTGCAAGCGGAAAAGCGAATTCAGTACAATGTATTTTGTTATTGTAAAACACATCGTGAATGTCATAATCTAAATTCGCCTAAGATTGCTCAGCAGAGAAAATATTTTATATAAACGTTAAATATAAGCTTTTATAATTGTTTGTAATTAAAATCACATATTATATTAGTTTTTCACTTTTAAATTCACACAAATTTCTTGAAATTGCACTAAATCATGCAGAAAAAACCTTCAGATTAAAATGGCGCGAAAAAGTTTGTAAACAAAAGAAACAAAATTTGACAGTCTCATTGGAAAAAACGCGAGAAGCAAAAAATAATCACCTGTGCTGTTAAGTTCACCTGGTAATGAATTCGCCTTGGGATGCATCAACGAATTCAAGCGAATTTCTTATCAGTTCACCTTTACCTGTCTTGTCGTATTTTATCATGCTCTTTTCTTCACAACGGTAAAACATTATTAATGCACGTGTTTTTTATCAGCAACTTTCGACAGTTGAGGTTGGGAATTCGCCCTTTACGCAAACAAAATGCCTGTTGTTGGCTTGGTGTATTTAGGGCTGGGCAAAATACACACCTAATGTATTTCAAATACAAGATAAAAAAATACTTTCCTGGTGTGTATTTCAAATACAAAATACTTTCGTGAGTTTTTCGACCGGTTAAGTATTCGGTGTATTCTACTGTTACATAAAACTATTTACACTAGTGTGCCGTCATACTTGTTGAAACGTCTTATTTTTACGCAATCAGGGAGGAACAAAAACCTTGTACATACTACGTTTATACGCAGCCTATTCGCAAACTAAAACTATTTGCAAATAACTAACTCACTGTTTATGCGTCAATTTGTCCAGGAAAAAGTTTGATTTTTTTTATATGGCATATGTTCAAAATGTAAATAATTGGTAGCAGTGTTAGTGTAAATAGCATTTTGATTACTAAAAAATAAAAGAAAATTCATAAAATTAAATGTTTTTTTTTTGTAATTCATTTAAAGCAAATAATAATAAAAATGAATAATTTTGAATATTTGAGGCTGCACGTAATTTTTACCATATTTCAAGTGTGCCACATCGACGAAATCTTTGAAATTGTGAACTAAAGTGGCAACATTTTATGTCTTATTTGCAAATAAGTTTTAAATCAGTAATTGTTCTCGTGCATATTCGAATCAGTTTCGGTTTGTTTATGTCACTATTATTCGTTCGCATGCACTTATGTAATTGAGTTCTGACCAAGGCGAATTCATTACCAGGTGAACTTAACAGCACAGGTGATTATTTTTTGCTTCTCGCGTTTTTTCCAATGAGACTGTCAAATTTTCTTTCTTTTGTTTACAAACTTTTTCGCGCCATTTTAATCTGAAGGTTTTTTTGCATAAATTAGTGCAATTTCAAGAAATTTGTGTGAATTTAAAAGTGAAAAACTAATATAATCTGTGATTTTAATTACAAACAATTATAAAAGCTTATATTTAACGTTTATATAAAATATTTTCTCTGCTGAGCAATCTTAGGCGAATTTAGATTATGACATTCACGATGTGTTTTACAATAACAAAATACATTGTACTGAATTCGCTTTTCCGCTTGCACTCACCTGTATAAAGTCGCCTTGGTTCTGACACAGCGTTCGCATGGAATAAAGTTAGAAATTAATTTTATTTCGCCTGGAATGCGAATGAACTTATCCTTTCGACATCGGCGAACTGGCTGTAAATTTTCCCTTGTTATAATAAAAATTAAACTGAACAAATTTGTTCTTTTTAACAATAATGTATGGACATTTTTTATTATTTTTTTTAACTAGTTTTAAAAAAAAATTTTTTTTTTTTTATATAAATTGCACAAAAATCGAAAGTTTCATCTATACAGTAACGAATTTACAGTTAAAATAAGTTAATTAGTGTTAGGTGTGTATCAAGTTTAATATTTAACATTTATAAATGGTATCAGTCTCCAGTCAAAACTGTCTTAACGAGTATTTTCGAGCTTAGAAAGCCAATTTAATGACTTTCATGTTGCGATGCAATTGGTTTTATTTAAATCAAGCTGAAATACAAATAAAAAACGTTTAATAAATTGTTCTTTTTTTTTTTTTTCTTTTGCATAATAAATTAACATACCGTTTGTTTTAATGTACTCCCATACTAATCTGAAAAAATTTGGGCTTTTAAATTAATAATAATAGAAACAACGTTATACATATGTATGTAAGTGTGTAGTTGTTTTCTTTGTATGCTTAAGGTGTTAATTATGCTCCAATAATTTTTGGAAACTCTGTGGTATTAATCAATGTTGTTATTTTTTTCTTTTTCGATGATGAATTTTTTGAGATGAGTAATAATTTTTGCTTTTAATTATATTGGCCGCTTTCATAAACTTACAATAATGAGATAAGTACAATTGATGATTTAAGCTTTGTAAGTATTTTTTTAATTTTATTTCATTTTTTTTTCATACTATGCCACATTTTTTAAATAATATTTTACGCTTTCTTGCTGTTGTGGATTTTTGCAATTTGATGGTGCCCGATGTGGACTTTGATTTGGTAAAAGTAGGACTAAATGCACTAATGGTCTTGTGACTTTCATGACTATGCGAACCGTTGGCATGTGAACCCTGTTGTTGTTCTGTGTAAGACGCCTGACTTAGCTGATGACATTTGGTTGCCAAATAACGAAACACCGAGGCAACGTTTACATCCTCCTTAACCGATGTTCTTATAAGTCTACAGTTTAATTGTTGAGCTAAAGACTCTACTTCATCGGCTGTAACAACAGCCTGATCGATGAGATCAATTTTATTTTGAACAACAACTGTGGGTATTTCTTGACATTCATTTTCAACTTTTCGTTTCCATTCTCTTACAGCCTCAAAAGAGGCCCGATCCGTTGTTGAAAAGGTTAGAACACAGGCTTGAGCACCCCGATAATAGGCTTTGGTGATGGCATCGAATTCTTCTTGACCCGCTGTATCCCACAGCATAATGCGTACATCTTCTCCATCGATTTCGATTTGTCTCTCTAGAAAATCAACTCCTATGGTCTTTTTGTAATCTTTTGTAAAGATGCCTTTACAGTATCGTTGTATCATGGAAGATTTGCCTACACCGCCGTTGCCGACAATGACCACCTTAATGGCAAATTCTATATCATCTTCTCTCATTGTATTGAACATATCAAAGCTATACTTAATAAATCTTAGTCTTATTGAAACAATTTTTCTGTAGTGTTAAATTTGGCAAATTTTGGCAAAATTAATTGAGTAACGTAATTCTTTTTCTTTTTTTATTTGTTGTGCTTGCATAAGTACAATCGGGTTGTGAATAAATTTTCCTTTTTTATAATAATTTTCTTTGCTATTACTTGCTTCGAAATATTCACTTTCTTTTTCATTGATTTCTCCGACCAAGATCAGTAACATTTTCTATGCGTTTTTCCAAGCATCTTTCTTTGCTATCATTAACTATTTATTTATCAACCGGTTCCAGTGCGTGAGCTGTTAACGACTTTTTTTCTTCGTTTAATGATCGTTTGTTTGTTGCGTATGCTGTAGTAAATAAAACAACAAAAAAGAATTAGAAAAAGATGTTTATGTTTATCAAGACTTGTGCTGGCATGAGGTGTAATAATTTTTTTTTATTTTACTTTTTTTTGTATACAAGTACATATGTATGTATGTAGGTGCACATAAGAGCATGTGCATTAGGCAGTGAAGAGGAAAACTAAAAAAACACAGTTTCTTTTTTCGGCTTTTTACATATGTATGTAAGTATATATGCACCTACGTATGTAAGTATGTACATGCATAATTAAATTTTTTAAATTCCCAGTTGCATTTTTTATTTTTATTTCTTTTACAGTATATTCTTTTCATTTTACGGTATTATCGTGACATCTGTCAACTTTTGTTGTATTATAACGGTAACAAATTTTTCAGCATAATTTAATTTTATAACATCTTGTTATAATTTTGAATTAAGTCTATAGGTACAAACTAATTCTTAATCTTTTGAATGAGTGAATTAATACTCGTATTTACGAGTATGTATGCATGCACATTAGGGCGTCTAGAAAAAAAAAGTTCGCCGTACACCACAGAATATAAAGTATTGTTGCAAGGCAGTTTTGAAAAAAAAATTTTTAATTTTTTTTGCCGAAAGTAGGGGTCGCCAAACCACATTTTTCGTTATATCTTCGACATTTATACTCCTATCTCAAAGTGTGATATATCGATGTTTTCGTCTTGAGGAGGCCAATATTTTGATTTAATAGTCATTAACCTCAAATATCTCATTCTAGTATTTACCTACCAGATCTCAGTTTCTACCACCCTAATGTACCACCCTATTGTCAGAAAATTAAAGCCCGCAAAAAATCATTAAACTTTTGTTAATGAAGTTTTTCGATATTTCCAACAGAACTGTTAAAAAATACAATTTATGTTTTTTGCCGAATGTAGGGGTTACCTTTTTGAGTATTTTTGTCAGATTTTCTGTATTTACTGTCGGATCTCACAGTGCGATATATCGATGTTTTTGTCTCGAGGAGGCCAATGGTCATCTTTAATATTCATTGACCTCAATATAACCGTTCTAATAGTTAAGGCTGTTCTTATGAAATATTTCCATAATTCCGGTAGATCTATAAGAAAAAAATTCATGTTTTTTGTCGAGCCTAGGAAATGTGATTTTAAATTGATTTGAAATTGATTTGAAATTTTTCGTACAAAATTTTATACCCGGAAATCCATCTTTCGGTTAGACTTCGAAAGTGACTCATATTACCATATGATCAGTTGGACCAAATTTGAATTGACTGAGCCGCCGTGCTTGCAGTTCTATATGCAAGACCAGCTGGAAGCATTACAGTTTTCAAAAGAAATAATCGAGATACCAGGTAGCACAAGAAAAACAACTTTGTTTGATAGTTTTGTTGACTAACCTTAATTAATTTCACAGAATATCCGTGCCATTCTCAAAACACCGAGCGTTTTGTTCATGTAGTACATGAGTCTGCCATGGCTGTTACCGATGAGCAACGCCTAGGCCACATTTTTTCCAAGCTCGAAAGCCGTGAAAAATATAGCCAACTTGGGTCATTTCAAAATATGATTAATAAAAAAAAAATTGTTTTAATATACACAGATTTTTGAATTTTTATTGTATTGGTACAGATATTATGGTAAGTTCGAAAAGAGTGTATCACTATTTAAAAAAGAAGATACTAGGCAAAAACATCGATATATAATACTATAAAATCCGACTGTGAATACCGAATATATGATAACTGTTTGAAAAGTCAACCCCTACATTCGGCAAAAAACATAAATTATATTTTTTTAACACTTCTGTTGGAACTATCGAAAAACTTCTTTAACAAAAGTTTAATGATTTTTTGCGGGCTTTAATTTTCTGCTATTAGGGTGGTACATTAGGGTGGTAGAAAATGAGATCTGGTGGGTAAATACTAGAACGGGATACAAAATACCATTGACTATTAAAGCAAAACATTGGTCTCTTTTAGACAAAAACATCGATATATCACACTTTGAGATCCGACTGTAAATGCCGAAGATATAACGAAAAATGTATTTTGGCGACCCCTACTTTCGGCAAAAAAATTTAAAAAATTTTTTTTGAAAATGTCTTACAACATTACTTCGTATTCGGTGGTGTACGGCGAACTTTTTTTTTCTTGCCTATATGGCGAGACGCTCTAATGCACATACATATGTATGTATATCGCTCTTTTATTGCAACATAGTCATAACTCGAAAAAGCTTGTTTCGAGAATAAAAGCATTTAAAATTTTTAGCTTCCATACAAGTCTTAGGAATTTTTTTTTTAGAAAATATCTCCTAAAGGGAACAGTTTAAAAGTAATTTGAATACCAATAAAAAATTATAAATAGCTTGTTTTCTATGTTTCCCAGCTATCTATAGTTGTGTTCGACGTCGTTACCGCGGGAATCCGCGGGCTCCCAATTTGCACGAAGAGTGTTTCTTGTGTTGAAAATTGGGCAAATTGGGTAAATGAGAAAGCTACTGAGAGAGTAATTTGTGTTTCTCATTTTACCAGACTTTACCCGTACTTTTTTTCCGTGCAAAATGGTAAAATTGTTAAACCATTTTATCAGCTGTTTGTTATTTAAGAAAATGAAATAGCAAAGTGTAAATTACAAAAAAAAAAAATATTTGAAAATGTAACAATACGTTATATTTAAATAAGTTATATTAAAATAAGATTATCTTCCGTTTTTATCTAGCTCAAAATGTTTAGATAAATTGGCAAAAATGTTGCGTTTGAATTGCAACAGCGCTGTCAACTCAGCGCTGTTGCATTACATTATGAATGTAAGTTTAAATTTTGTCAATGAAATTTTTTGTTCAATGAAATTTCAATGAAATTTTTGCAGAGTGAGATGGTGGAAGAAAATTAAGAAAATGTTTTCTTGTAACAATCTTTTGAATTGTATAAAAGTTTACCTTCTTTATAGAAATTAAAGATAAAGATTACGGAAACAGAATATCAAGGAATGGAGAGAGAGTATAACAATTTGTATCTTGCGAACTTCATATGGCGAGCAAATTTCAAATTGACGCATAAACAGTCAGTTAATAATTTGCAAATAGTTTTTATTTGTGAGTAGGCTGTGCATAAATGTAATAACTGAAAGCTAATTTACTTTTTAAATCGAACAAAATTCGAAAAATAACTAAGTGATACACAATTATTTTTCTCATATATGTAAAACGCGTTTTTTATTGGAATTCAATGCATTATAAAATTTAGAAGTTGAGAGCACTGAATTTTAAAATTGTATAAATAAACAACAGCTGTTTTTAATTTCGGGCTTGAAATGTGGTTTTTTGTGTTCCAGCAATTTTTGGTAAATTGTGTGTTTTCTGAGAGTATTTTTTGTTTACTCTCATTTTACCGGACTTTACCCGGAATTTCCTCGAACAAAGCTTATATGTCGACATTTCATAGGAACTACCCTAATCATCAGTAGACTTTGGAAATTTTTTATTGGTATAAATGTTAGAAGCTTAATTAGCAATAAATATGTTCGCAATAATGCTTATTGCTTTGCTTATGTCAAAGGTATGGGAACACGTATGTATGACAACTTATAATTACAAAAAAACCGAATAGAAAAGTTCAGCGCGAAAAGCAAAATTTTATTGCAAAAAAATGTGCAAAATTACTTAAAATTTTATTTTATCTGGACTTTTAAAGTCCTAAAGACAAAAAAACTGCTTTTACAGCGTGATTACTTTGCAAACACCCTCAATGCATCCATTAAAAGAAAACACTTTATTTTAAGTAATAAGAATTAAATTAATAATTTTTGCAAAAGAAAAATTTACTAAAATTATTCGCAATCAGAATGTTTCAAAAATTCTTTAATATTAAACTCAAATGACAATAAATTTTGACGTTTAGTGTCTGCAATAATTGTTAACGAAAATTCATTGACAATTATTGCAGCAATAATTGCAACCACTAGCAATAAGCTGTCTCCATGAGGCAATAACACAAATTTGACGTTTGCTGCAATAAATGTTAAATTATTTATTGCTAATCCGGACGGGGGGTAAATAGCGAATAAAAAACTTAATTGTTTGAATTTTTGTTCTCTGCTTTTCGATACTTTCAAAAAGCAAATCGGTTGTTCATTTGTTTGAAAGGTGTAAAGAAATGTTAGAGACGTTTAGAAATAGAAAAGCTTGTTTTTTGTGTTTTTACGGATATTATTAGAGCATTTTTCTTTTTAAATTCTCAGCAATTTATTTGGATTGTTGGGATATAAAATTGAATGTTTGAGAATATCTTTCAACAATTTCCAAAGTCTACTGATGATTAGGGTAGTTCCTATGAAATGTCGACATATCGATAGCTGGGAAACATAGAAAACAAGCTATTTATAATTTGTTATTGGTATAAATGTTAGAAGCTTAAATAGCGAATAAGAAACTTAATTGTTAGTAATTTGAATAAATTTTTGGCACAATATAAAATGTACTACTGTTAACAACTCTGCTTTGTTAGCTCGAAAAGCTTTTTTTTTTTTGGTATATGACTATGTTGCAATAAAGGAGCGATATGTATGCTTATTTTAAAGTATATACATGCAAACATCTTAAACATATGCACGAATACACGCAAAGCATACAAATATTTGAAATTTCATCTACTTGTGCTTAGTTGTTTGTGAGTTGTTCAACGTTTCTTGTAGGAATGGTAATTGTACGTTTTTATACAAGGTGGCGCAAAAGTAATCCTCCTATCAGAATACGCTATAAATTTTGCGATTGGCCCCAAATGTCAGTTCTGTTTTGACATTTGTGTAGTAAACACATGCGATATACACGTTAATTAACAATATTACGCTACACTGGTCCAGAACGCGGAATATTGGTGACTATTTATTTGACCAATAATCGGTCGGTGACTTTGGCACAACGTGAATTTCGTCGCAGATTTCCTGGCCGTCGAACGCCTACTGGTGAAACACTGCGGCGCTTAGCCGCTCGCCTCGAAGAGAGTGGCACAACACAAGATGCTGCCAGGCGTGGCAGACTCCGGAGTAGCGGTTCTGCAAAGAATATTGCTGCTGTAGCCGAGGATGTCATGGAAGCGCCGTCGACATCGACCAGACGACGTGCCACGCAAATAGGTATCAGTCGACGGTCTTTACAGCGAATTTTGGTACAAAACTTGAAGATGTTTCCGTACAAAGTCCAGACGGTGCATCAGCTGTTAGCTGCTGACCGCCAATCGCGTCTAACATACGCTTAAGCCATCCTTGATCACCACCAAGAGGAAGGTGATTTTTCGTCAAAAATAATCATGAGTGATGAGACCCAATTCCATCTTAGCGGGTACGTAAATAAGCAAAATTTACGCTTCTGGGGCACGAAGAGCCATTACACCCGCTCAAAGTCACTGTATGGTGTGCTGTTTTCGCCGGAGTAGTCATCGGACCTTTTTTCTTCGAAGACGTCGCGGGCCAAACGGTTACTGTGAATGGTGAGAGCTACAGAGCAATGATCATCGAGTTCTTTTTGCGGCAACTTGATGAATTGGGAGTGGAAAACATATGGTTCCAACAGGACGGTGCTACGGCACACACTGCATGTGCCACAACCGATATGCTGAAGGATGCATTTCTCGGGCTCTTAATCTCCCGTTTTGGCGTTTTGCTTTGGCCAGCAAGATCGCCTGGTTTGACCGCAGCAGACTTCTTTTTGTGGGGCTTTTTGAAGTCGCGGGTTTATGTCAACAAGCCTCAGACTCTTGCAGCTCTTAAAGACAATAGCCAATGTGATGGAAAATGCTATAAAAAGGGCTCAAATGACAATCAACTCTGGCGGCAGCCATTTACATGACATCATATTCTCGACTTAATGTAAAAAAATTAAAAGACCAAATAAAAATAGTCCACAGCCAAAAAACATCGGAAGGTTATTTTTGCGCCACCCTATATAAAGTGAATGTCTATAAATGAAAGTGCTAATGACTCTTAACATATTTGTTTTACTTCTTATGAGAAAGAAATGTACAATACAGTATACTGAAGAATACTTCTTGCCACGACTTAAACAAGAAAAATAAACAAGTAAGAGTGTAGTATATTCGGCTGAGCCGAATCTAAAATACCCTTCACGATAGTCACGTAAATATATAGTATATATTACAAATTTGTATTAAAGTCGTTTAAGTTCGCTTATGCGACATTGTTATTAAAAAAATCGGTTTAGGCTATATCTTGGGTATATATAGACCAATACCGGAAATGTTAATTTTCTGTATTTAGATAACCCTATTTTGTTACCAGAACTGTTTTAAAGATAAAAAAAATTTTTTTCGTGGAAAAATCGATTCAGACTATATCTCGGGTATAAATGGAAATGGTCAGCAAGTAAAATTAATTATTTTTGAATAAAGGCAGGCTGGTGTATACCTCGGAATACTCTAGGTTGTCCAGCTCACTTGGGTCCTGATGTCGTTTCCTTTTATTATAACACAATACTAAAATACTTCACAACTTTATTTACATATAATACCACTTTGTGTTTACACACTAGACTTTCCTATTTTTCTGACTTATGAGTGCCTTGCACAACGTTTTAAAATTAAACTCAGTCTCTGCCGAATATCTGCCTGTTCTTTATGCTTCTGTATTACCTTCTACAATCATCATGGGCTAATGGCAGTTATAGACTCAAATGTACAAATATAAATCGTACAAGTATAAAATTAGTAACGTGTATCATTCTGCCGAAGTTATGAAGTACGAGTATACGAAAATCAGAAGGTTTTGATCTTTGTGGGCAGAGCCAATACCCTGTATTACGCATATAAATATATTGCATAGTCGCAGAACTATGCTGAACGTAATGTTTGTTTGGAAAGTAATTAATGGTAATATTTACTCTAGTTTTCTGGTCGGCAATTTAACTTTTAATGTTCCACGCTACTCTTCACGCTTCGACTTTCCGCTTATGATAAAAACATTTAGAACAAATTATGCCAACTCTGCATCTCTAATTAAATGCTGCAAAGATTTCAATAAGCTTTATTGCCACATGGATTTCTCCTTAAATTATGATGTTATAAAACGTAATATTATTTATTCCTTAATAAAAAAAAAAAAAAAAAAAAAAAAAAAAAAAAAAAAAAAAACATGCTTGCGCAACAATAAAAGCGCAATAATAAGAACGCAAGAACAACAAAATCATTAGTTTTAGCTTTTTTGTTGTTTGTATGGATGTGCGTGTAAATTTATAGCAACCGAATCAACAGGTGCACAATGGGTTAGAAGTAATGCAAATGCGTAACAATATTTAATTTTGTATGTACTCGTATGTAAATGTTTTCGCAAACCTTGTTCTTCATATAAATTATAAATAAGCCTATATACATATGTACATATGTATATAATAGTTTTATAGTTTTTATATACTAGTTTGTTTGTTAAAAAAGCATTATTAAAACATTAGTAGATGATGGCTTTTTTTTTCTTGTATTCGTTCGATGATCTTTCTTTTATTATTATAATTTTAATTAAGGCTTCTACTCATTTTAAATGGGTTTAAAAACCAGCACTCTTTTAGTGCGAATACATAGTACGTATGTATATTTTTATGTATTTTTTATTATTGGCTTGCGTTTTAACGTCAACTTATAATAAAAAATACGTATTAGTTATATCTTTTTATTCCTCTGCAAAATATAAGATAAAAAATTTGTTATAAACTTATATATGTACTTGTATGTAAGTATGTGTAATTATATTGTGCGTTCAATGTACGAATATATGATTCTTTTGGGTTAAAAAACATTGAAACATGGTGGGCTGTATGTACTTATAATCCCAGTGGTTTACGGGACGTGTGGTATATTCTATAGCTCTCGCAAACTACTAATAGTATATACATCACAATCTACTTGACAGGCTCTTTGCAGTAGAATTTAACATGGGGAATTTAACAGAGGTAGCAATTAACCCCCACCACACTACCCCAAAGAATTTAATATTGCACTAGTCACTACAAAGTAGTGCAGGAGAGTTTCTCCCCAAACTAGAACTTACTTGACCACTCTTAAATTGGCACTGAAACTAAAATATATAATTTGAATACTTTACTAATGTACAATGTACCAATCTAATTATAATGTTTGCTAAAAAATTGTTTACGAATGTACGAAGGCTGATAAAAAAATAACCGTTATATTTTTAAAGTATATATTTATTCATCAATAACTTACTATCTTGTCCCTCAGTTATTATACAAAAAAAAAAAAAAAAAAAAAAAAGCAAAAAAAAAAAAAAAAAAAAAAAAAAAAACATTACATCATACTAATCCAAAAACTAGTCCAAGCAAGGCGAATTCATAACAGGTGAAATTGACAGCGCAGCTGATAACTTTTTTTAATTTTAATCTTTTTCAGATGTCAATGAAATAATTAAAACAAATTTGAAAAAAAAAAATTAAAACAATTTTTTAAATTATTATTGTATCTTGACCGCCAGGTATCATCCAGAATTCTCCCCAATCTGGCTGGCCATTTTCACCTTTTCAAGCTCTATCATCTGAGACTTTAAGTTTCACGAAATAATTAAGACTTTCACGAAATAATTAAGTTTTTCTTTTGTTGTAAATTTTTTTTGAAAGAAATTTGAAAAAAAAAAAATTTTTTTTGAAACAATTTTTTAGTTTTGTATTACAACTATCATTCAGAATCCTCCACAATCTGGTTGGCCTTTTTCACCTTTCCGAGCTCTATGATCCGACACTTTAATTTTCACGAAATAGTTAAAAGTTTCACGAAATAATTAAAAGTTTATCTTTTCTTGTAATTTTTTTTTTATTAGATTTTTTTAAATTCCTTTTTGTGTTTATATTTTTCCCTTGACGTTTGAAAAAGATTTATTTTTTGTAGTGTTGTTTTGCATTTATTGTTCTTGCATATACCTGTTATGAATTCGCCTTGAGTCCAAGTAACTACTCCACAAATTATTAACACAGGGCTAGTCTTGAAATTACTTCATGGCCCTACTTCATGGATTAGCACAGAAAACTAGTTTGGAAACCATTTTTAAGTTACTCTGATGTGAATACTACATGGAATACCAGAAGAGACTACTTTGTAAAAAAATTTTTGTCCGGAAACAATGAGTGAATCCAGCTTAAGCGAAAGAAAATTGATTTGGGTTCATCTAACTTTTTTCTATGCGAACGATGTGTCAAAACTCAATCAAAATACATAAGAATATGCGAACGAATAGTAGTGAGATAGACAAACCCAAATTGAGTCGAATGTGAGTGACTGGCTTTCTTTCGCATTCATTTTCTTTCGAAATTGGTAAACTGGCTGTTTAAAAATAAAAAAAGATCATTCGGCTCAGAAAACACACTAAACAAAACATGGCGTAACAGTATTACCATAGTTGTATTTTTTAATAATGTGTTGCGAGTATTGTAAATTATCTTTTTTTTTAGTTATCATGGTACATGATTGCATTACATCGGACTATGTTGTAACTACTCCTTTTTATTTAAAACGCATCATGTACCTACTCCAATAATTTCTGCAGGGTCAATAGATAGTACCTATTAACGTAGAAACACCACTATCTCTATAACTGTTTATAAAAAACAAAAGATCTCAGGCTTTGATAATATAATTAAATATTAAAACAAAGTAAACAAATTAGGATCAAGATAATCTAAAAATTTTTTAAATTAAACAAATTTGAAGCTGGCGGAATAGTTAGTTTGTTATTGAAATGATTTCCCATGTTTATTTTTTATTGGTATTTTAATTGATATTACCGCATACATATGTACATATGTATACCTTTGTATACATACATGCAAGTTAAATTATTGTGTACATATCTACATTTCCACTGTTTTGTTTCCTTAATTTTTTTTTTGTTGGTAACCTCTCTCAAGAATTTTCTGCTTTTCTTGGGATAAATAATAATGGCTGTGTAAAAATTCTCCCATATAAACAACTATACCTACATTCAAATATACAGTGAGATCTCAGTAAAATGAACACATAAAAAACACAGATGTTCATTTTATCGAAATTGTTTCCTATTTCCATTGGAAAAAGTAATTAATGCTAAACAATTTATCTTGTTTCAACTTCAAGTCTTTCAAGAAATTAATTATACCTATTTCTTTGTTATTTGCACTTAAAGGGCACAATAGAATACGCAAATCGCTTAGCAAACACACGCTTTCCGCTTGCTCCCAAACAATACAAATACAACACATATAAACGCAATTTAATCACACATGCAAACACAAATTAATCACTTTTTTTTTTCAATGGACAATAACAGACGAGAACCATTTTTTTGTTCTTCTAAGAACAGACGAGACTAATTAATCCGGCATATTTCAGAGCTGATGGCCATTGTAGCTAGTGCTCTTATAATTTAATTTAATCTTAGAATTAATTTCTTTTAGATTAAATAAAACAATAATATTTCTATTATTATATGATGATGGGTTGGTATCATTAATACATACATAAAACAATAATAATAATAATCCTGCATAACATGTATACGTATACACAGCATTGTGTATGTAATCGTGTTTTTGCATACATTTGATTGCTTGGCTTGTATTTGTGCCGGCATAAAGCTGGTTGAAAAAATTACGCCGATAAAATATAACTTTCATCCCCCTGTTCGCCAACAAGCTACGGAACAATTGTTTTCGTCTGTTTGCTTGCCATATGAAGTTCACAAGATACAAATCTTGATAGTCTGTTTTTTTAATATCCACAATAAAGGTAAACTTTCACGCAATTCTAAACATTATTACAAGAAAACATTTTTTGTTTCACTTTGTGTGCTTCGTCTTCCACCACCTTACTCTGCAAAAATTTCATTGAAAGTACAAAATTTACACACGCATTCACAATATTTGCACGAAAATAAAAAAATTTTGATTTTCGTGCAAACATGCTTCAAATAAATGTACAAACTAGCAAACACATCCATAAACGAACAAATATGTTTGTACGAACCTAAAATTTTGACAGCGTTTCATTAGCACACACTCATCAACGAACTCGAATGATAGTAAAAATTCTCTTATTTGTAGAGCTGTTTCTTGCTTATATTTTGTGTTGTTTAGACAGTAGTTGTTGTCCCCGTATAACAATACCTAGCGATATCTTTCTATCAATATTAATTATTCTATTTAGTCGAACTTTATCACATTTTTACAGCCTGTTCGACGATATCGAATGAAAATGTATGCGAAAGAAAGCTAGCCACTCACATTCGAATAAGTTTGGGTTTGTCTACTTATGTCACTATTGTTCGCTCACATGAACTTGTGTATTTTAATAGAATTTTGACACATCGTTCGCATAGAATAAAGTTAGAAAAAAACCCAAATCAATTTACTCTCGCCAAGAGTGCGAATGAACTTATCCTTACGACATCGGCGAACTGGCTGTTAATTTTTCGGTTATTAATATCTTTTAATATTTCTCAAATTAAAGGCCCTGATGTATTCTTTCTCAAATTAAAGAACTTGATTCACTATTGTACGATTCATTCACAAGAAAATGGTATACAAGTCTGGCCGATTTTGCAAAATTGCTAAAGAATGTAATTTATATAAATAGTAAAACAATTAAAAACAGTTATTAACACAATAATTTAAAATTTTTTCAATTTATTTCTCATATATTTCACAATAAATGCCGCTTGCTCCCATAGAAACCATAATTTTCTGAAAAACTTCATAAAATTTATCAAATCGCACGACTTGTGAAAAAATTTGTCTCACAGTTGCACTTTTAGTACACACTAACATACTTTTTCAGCATACATGTCATATTTGACAGATAGTGAATCACGGCATTAAAAGTTCTTACTGTAACTTAGTATTGTGATTAACCTTGTTTACTACTCTATCCATTTTATAATTCGCCAATTTTCGTTTCACAGTTGTACATAATTGACTTATGATCGATTCTCCATTCTCTTTTATGAAATAAAAAATTAAAACTATTTAAGCAAGTAGCACTTATCTTACTTTTTTCAAGATATAATAGATTTCAAAAATTGCACTCAATTTATTAGTATTGTTAAAATTTGGTGTCCACGTTACTGAATTGTCCACTATAAAGGAAATTAATATTACCGCGAATTCACTGTATACACATACATACATTCATGAGAGTGCAATAAATGTTGTATTTGAAATTTTCTGAAATGACTGTTGGTTGGTTACACTATTTTGTTCTTGTTGTTACTTAATATTATCTCTGTTTTCATTGTTGTTTTATTAAGACAGCTGCACTGATCTGCATTTTCGTATTCGTTCTTTTAGTTACAATTTGTCGTTATGATTACAATTTCTTGGTTTAATGGTGTGTAATACATGCAGTAGAAATTGAACTAGTCTCTTACTTGTAGTGCACTGTTTCTATAATCTTTGGTTATACTCATACATATACAAAATAGTTCCTACTTAAGTCAATTATGAATAAATTTCTCATATACCAAAGCTCACACAACACGTACATAAATGGGCACTTCTAACGGTACATTAGCTTGTATAGCACATTACATATACATATGTGAGACATGTATTACAAAAGACAGCGTTGCCGCTTAATTAAGATGTATTACATATAAATTTTCTCAGCAAGTCTTATCTGCAATTCTTTAGAAAAAATGAAATCAATGTAATTCGAGCAGCAGTTTTCACTACCAGTAAAATTATTATGCTAATATAAACAATAAAACAAATTAGCTGGGTTTCTTTGTTTAACTTTGGGATCCTAATTTGCACGAAAAGTGTTGCCGTACTGTAAAACTGAAAATGAGAGCGACTTTGAGAAAATATTATGCTTCCTCTTCTTGCACGAAGCAGCCCGAACTTTAAAGAATCAACTGTTTGCAAAATGAACAATAATAAAGAAAAAAAAAATAGTTTCAACGCTATTATTTTTACATTGAACAAAAAGGGCCTTAAAAAGCCAAAAGTGTGGCAAACCGATGACATTTGTTCACAAAATTAAATGTAAATTTTCATTACAGTATCAAAATACAGCATATGTCTCTTTTTGGGAAAGAAATTTGGCTTTCCGCATTCCCGTACTTTTGCTAAACTTTATCTCTTTTTGAGAGGGGCTTGCTCTCATTTGTACGAAATTTACCCAAAAAGTAAAGGAGCACACACGTATCTACGAAGACAAAAAATACAAAATTTTGCAGTTGTGTGTATATTAAACATCTGTAAGAGTGTAACACAAAGTATTGCTAAAACAGTTAAACCATGGTGATAAGAATTGCGTTTTGCACAAATAAGAATATTATATTGATGCTACTGTTATTTTTATTCTTACTATCTAATTCAAACAAACAAAAATATTTATGTTTTTGTAGTACTGTTAATACCATTTTGGGCAATATAGTCTTTATTTACTAACTATGCAACTGCATAGGTAGTAAATAAATAAATTTATGTTTTTGTGTAATTTTTTATTTAAGACAAACATTTCTAGAAATGTACAGTACAAGATCTGATGCTCTGTACGCACACAAGCATATACACATCTACAAGTATATACCAAGGTATTTTTTTCGCACTTTTATTTTTGTTTAGGTCGTGACAAGAAGTATTCTTCAGACGTTCAATTTGTGTAAAAAAGTACACTAACCATCCGTGCAAAAAACATTGCAAAACTCACAAACAACTACAAGTAGGTGAAATTTCAAAAATTTGCATGATTTGAGTATATCCTTGCATATGTTTAGAATATTTTAATCAAATGCATACAAGCATTTTTTACGATTTTGTGCTTTTCTGACTTAATTTCTTCTAATTTAGGTTGTATATGCACATAAATATATGAGAGAAACTTTTATATTCCTTTTCGAAACCATTTATCAAGTCTACAATTGCCCAGTATGATCTGGAACTAAGTGTATTGTTCTAAGTTGCACTTAATTAGAAGTGATGGATGTTATTTTAATCTAGTAACATTTTAAAATATGTACACATGTAAATCGAAGAAACATTTAGCTCGCATTAAAAATCTTATTTTTTGAACACCATTTTATGTAAAAGAACTGTTTTTTTTATCCCGGCAACACTTCTACAATTAATGATGTAGTTTCCGTTTGGCTATTGTAACTCAATTTTGTGACTACTAGTAAACATTTTTTTTAGTACCTATTTTCATTAATACGTACATATATACATACTTATTAATACTTAATATTTCAGTTGCATATGTTTAGGTATTAGTGGATGCACACTTCGATAATACAGGAATTTGTAATACAAGAAAGATAAAAAAAGGCTTCAAGGCCAATAATGTCTTGTTAAAATACTTCATAATGTAGTAGCTATAATTTTCACAAAAATATGAAAAATTTCAAGAGGGATGATTAAAATAATCTTATCGAACGTAAGTTAAAACAAAAAATAAAAAAGAATTATTGTGTTAAACGAGAAAGTCAATAAGTTATATTGTGCACCGTAGCAGCCAATAAAGAATCAAGATTAAATCAAATGGAATAAATTTTTTTTTTTTTTTTAAAGATTACACGCGGAACGGCGAAAAATCGCATCTCAATCAATAAGCCATTAGACGGTATCATTTTGTATCTCTTTTTAAGCACGAAAAACAACAGATCTATTTTAGCCAAACTATTGAAATTATAAGTACATACATATGTATGTAAATATGTATTGTACAAATGAGTGTTTATTTAGATAAATAATTAAAAAACAACATACCTATACACGTACATACATACATTACTACATACTTATGTGCATGCATAAATAAAAACTTACATATTTGAGTATGAATGTATATACATATGTATGTATGTAAGTATGTATGCGCAAATGAATTGCCTTTTGAAGAATAATTAAAGTGTGGGAATATTCAAAATACATGAATACATACATATATTTTAATACATTCCCATCAACACTTCGCTTGGCTTATATGAAAAAAAAAATGTCTTTGATGTTTAAGCTTTATCTGAAAGCCTGTGTCATTTTTTTTAACTTTAACTTAATTATTAGGAGTTTGGAGTTTGTTGCGCTTTGAACTGTAGTGAAAGTCGCCTCTTTTTTAATTATTTTTTTCTTACATTTCTTTTTATCTTTCTGTGGATTTTTTCCACACCAATCTTATTAATTTTTTATCGCGTTAGGTTTTGAACTGCGCTTTAAGATATGTATGTATGTATGTTTTATTAGTTTACTTCTTGCTTTATACACTTCTTTCCGTTAACAAAATAAATACATACATATGTAAGTATATTTAAGTATTGATAAAAAAAAACTTCAGAATGCGCTTTACCGGTTAAAACGTTGTTTATTTAATCACACGTCTCCCAAGACTGAATTGTGTTGCAGGTGTTCTCTCTTTTCTTATTCTGTGTTAATGTGTAGTTTGAAGGTAAGATGGTCTTAACCTGGCTTAAACTTATAAGTTAAAAGAAATTTCAAGATTGAGATTTGTAACGAGAGGAAGAAAAAATCAACTTCAGGCCAGTATTGCCGATTTGCAATAATCGCTCGTGTTCTGAGAAGTTTTTAGTCCGAATGTAATCTGTGTATAAATTTGCTTTCGTATATATTTTTAATCATACAATACAAATGCTACTTTAGTTAAACCAAGGTTCAGTTTTTGACATCGTACTTAAATGTCATTTAACTTTAAATTCCATTCAAACACGAAAATTTATTTTGGAGTATAAATGTGAAACACATTTAAATGCGCTTGGTTTCGTGTGCTTGATTCTGTAATGTAGCAAAAAAGTAAGCAAAGCACACATAGGACTTAGACGATATTTTAAAGTAAGGTCGCTAATTTTGTACTAAACAGCAGCACGAAAAAAATATTAAATAAAAATAACATTGTATGACTGTATTTAATTAAGATTTTCTGTGTCAGTAATAAACTAAGAAGTTTCCTTTACGAATATATCTTTTCTTCCAATAGCAAGCAATTGTTCTATGGACCACTTTTCATAATATTTGTAAAGTAAGTGGTGTTCTCAAACGTTGATCGTTCTGAAATAAGAACAATTCCATACGGATGGAAAACTGAATCTGTTCTTAAGTACAACTTAAATTTAAATAAAAAAAAAATTAATTGATTTTATGTATTTTATTTTATTCAATGGCTGGCGGCAGCCTGTTAAACCTAAACGTATACATTTAAATATAAAATAAAAAACTGGAGGAGTAGTTGAACATATTTTCTGTGTTTTAATCACGGCTGGATCTCAAGCTTTTAAGCAGAAACCATTTTGAAATATTTTGCATTTAAATCAAAGATTTATTTATTGAACTAAACAGTTGCAAAGTATAGGATGCACACTAAGCATGGGCAGGGTGATGGAGACCATATGCCCAAGATGGTATTAACAGTATACTTGTAGCGTCACTGTAAATAAAAATATATATATATTTTTATCTTGGACCAGTACTCAGGGGATGACGCCTACATATGCAGTGCATTGTACTGGAACTGGGAAAATAGGTTATGATGAGGCGTGTTTACGATATAGTTGGCACAATTAATCGTGCTGATTGTACATTTTATGATACATTAGATCTAATAACGTTCGCCATGAACATGACTGGCAATTGATTTGTTATTAGTTATTATTTTGAATAAAAAAAGAAATGTATGTGATAATGCATGACAAACTTTTAATAAATAAATAATAATATGTGAAGCAACAACTAAAGAGCAAAATAAACCACAAAAACTACTTGCCAAACATGTCAAAATTTTAGGTTTGTACAAACATTTTTGTTTGTTTATGGGCGTGTTGGCTGATTTATACAAATATTTGAAGCATGTTTGCACGAAAGTTCAAATTTTTTTTTTTTTCGTGTAAATATTGTGAATGAGTATGTAAATTGCCATTTCAATACAATTTTTGCAGAGTAAGGTGATGGAAGAAAAGCACACGAAATGAATCGAGAAAATCATACCAATTAAAAGATTTAAATTTTACGTTTCCCAGCTGCCTATATGTCGAAATTTCATAGGAGCTACCCTAATCATCATTAGATTTTAAAAGATAATCTCAAACATAAAACTTTATATCCCAACAATCTAAATAAATTATTGAGAATTTAATAAGAAAAAATGTTTTAATAATACCTGTCAAAACAAAAAATCAAACTTTTAATTTTGCACATGTGAATAAAACTCAATTGTTTGAGTTTACCTTCATTGTAGAAATTAAAACAAAATTGCAACAAACAGAGGCTATAACAATTTATCAAATAATTTTGTATCTTGTGAACTTTATATGGCGAGAAAATTGTCGCAACACAATGACCGTCTATACTCACTGAAAACAAAAATAAAGTGATCAGTTTGTCTAAGTTTGTATGGTGTTTGCGCAAGCGGAAAGCGTTTGTTTGTCAAACGATTGGAGTAGTTTATTTGGCTTTTAATAACTTGTGAGAAAAGTATTGGTGAGATAAAAGTAAAGTGTACAAATGTTGCAAGTACAGGTTTTTATTTCCATCTCGCTATGTTTTTCTGCCCCCTGATTAAGCCACAAAAAATTTAAATGTAAGTACAAAAAATTACAACTCTGTTTATTAGATTTTGTTTTCATATAAACATTCTGCATATTATGTGTTGTTTTTCATAGGTGTCTTTTGTGTTTATAAGGAAAATTAATTTTTACATTGTGGTTGAAAAGAAAATCGTAGACTTTGTAAATATCCTAAGTGAATTTTTGCCATTGGTTATATTCAAAGTAAAGACAATTGTTAAGCATGGAAATTAGCATAAAATGGAATATATGTCGCGTGTGTCTTCAGGAGGAGAATAAATCTTATAAAAAAGGCGATAGTAGTAACAATATTCAATTTATCAACTTGTTTGACAAAAACAGTAAATTACCTATTCAAATTTTTGAACTCTCTGGTGTTACTGTGAGTATTATGATGTGTTATATATAGGCAAAGTTTTATTGGACTAACATATATTTTTAATATTTATGTATGTAGATTAAACCAGACGATTCTTTGCCTGAAAAAATTTGTAATAAATGCGTAACAATAGTTAATAATGCAGTACAGTTTTGCAAAATTTGCCGTTCTTCAGATACTTATTTACAGTCCATATTAGAACGTACTAAATCTGCAAGCACTTTATTTAAGCCGGAGATATCATCATGCCAAATTAATAATGACGACTACAACGGAGATTCAGAAACGCAACCTTCGACTTTAGAAGATGAACTTGAGAACAACGTTGACGAAAGTAATGATAATGTTACAGTCTGTAATAAAAAAAGCAAAGGTGATACCAAACCTAGCCACACTTTATGTAGTTTAGTACAACGAAAAGATGAAGTTGAACTGGGAGAAAATCAAAACACCTCAGATTACACAGTGGAGCTAGAGGAAATTATTGAGATGTCAGATGAAGATCAAGCAATGGCTGATGATGTTGATGATAGTAGCACAATGTTTGAGAATATGACACAAAATAGTAAAGAGAACTTAGGCTTAAATAAATCAAGAATATCGCCAAAATTTTATGCGGGTGATAGTTTTTCGAAACAAAGTAATACTATGGAAGAACAGTATAATTCTAATCCAAATGGTAGTGAAATTGTGGAACGAGGCAAAAACTGCCAAGTTGATTGTAATAATGGTGACGAATATTTTAAAGATAAAGAGGACTCAGTTTCAGATATGGAGTTTATTGCTGTAGATCAGGAAGAAAATTCTGAGTGTAATGTAGTTGAGTCAGTAGTAATTGATGTGGAGGAACAAATAAATGGCAGCGAAGATCAGGCTCAGGTCAGTTCAACTGTGGACACAAAGGAAATTGAATACTACGAAGATAATTCAAATATTTCCAATTTGAGTAGCAATTTAGAGAAAGAGCACTTAACAAATGAAAACTTTAGAAATTTTAATATATCAAGCACAAAAACTTCTGAAGCTTCAAATGAACCAAATTCACATAATCGAAAAGAATTGCAAAAGCAGTCTGCAATTGAGGAGAGAAAAAGTCCAACACTTTTTTCAAAACGGAAAATAAAACGAAGTTCGGTGAAATCTGGTGCATATGAAGTAGTTCAAGTATTCGTTTGTGAAATATGTGGTAACCGATTTTCTAATCAAAACAAAATGAATCTCCACATGAAAATTCACTTACAGTACAGAAATCATCAATGCGAGTAAGTATTGAACGTAAAACGTTATAAAAAATATAACAAAACTCTTTTAAATAATGCAGATTATGTCCCAAACGTTTTATTACTGCATGCAATCTTCAAGCCCATATGCGCATTCATACTGGGGAAAAACCATTTGAATGTACGTATTGTGGTAGACGTTTTAATGATCGTAGTTCACATATTCGACATGAAAGGTATGCTTGGCTGTAAAATATATGTATAGTAATAATGAAAGTAATAATTGAAAAATTATATATTAAGGACTCACACGAAAGAAAAACCATTTGAGTGTTTTGATTGTGGAAAATCTTTTACTTTGGCTACAACATTACAAAATCATATGAAGGTTCATTCGAACGAAAGATCGTACAGGTAATGTTTTGGTATTTTGTTTTTTTGTAAAATGCTCTAATTTTGTAAGTAACTAATAATCTGTTGAGTTGTTGTTCAAACATGTTTAAATGCATATTGTATCGGTAAAAAGTAGTGCATTTCAACATGCGTGACCCTTTGTAAACAATTTTTTTTATGTTATTTTTTACAACAGGTGCGAGCCGTGCGGGAAGTCTTTCAGGCTACCTCATCACTTAAAAAAACATCAAAGTAGTACTCTACACCGTTCGGCGCTACAAAGTGCAGACGTAGAATCTTAACACTGACCTTGTGCAAATAATAGAAGTAAAAACGGAAAATTCTATCATTTTTTAATAGGATGAAACCTATATTTCGGCGAATATTAAGGGTCAATGGACAGCGCTCCCAGCGCCGAAGGAATTCAAACATTTTGATCTAACAAGATTTTGTTTTTCGAATGTATTTTTGTAATATAGTTGATATATTAAAAGCAAGATACTATAATAATAATTTTTTAAAAAGCCTTATATTAATTAAAGATTTCTTACTAGAGGAAGCATTCATTAACATATTTAGAAGTCTTAGTGAAAAAAACCCAAAAAAAACCGATATGGCAACTTGAAGTTGGAGCGAAATTTGTATCGAGTGTGAAAGTGCTCGGATACGGTAAACAATGTAACCCATTCGCTACAACGCCAAAAAAAAAAAAACAGGTATTTTGGTTGTGTAAATGCGAAATTAAACTATGAGCTGTTAAAAAGCACTACACGCACACCGTTAGTGCTTCATTTTTATCGTGTCGGAGTGACGAGTAGTGCATGACAAAATCTGACAAATAGAATCAAGGTGAATTGAAATCGCGAATTCCTCAACAGTTCGATCCATTTCATCTTGTCAAATTTTATACTTCACACTCGCATGACCATGGCGATTTTATTAATATGTTGATGCAAGGCGAATTAATTATTAGGTGGATGCATCGGCGAATTCAGGCGAATTCGATTAATATGGCGGCACTTTCGCTGTCAAGTTTTGTTTACCTTTTTCGGCGCCGTTTAAAATTTTTTACATGTTCGTTATCAACTACTTTCGACAGCTTAAGTGTGAATTCGCCTTTTTACACAAACAAAATACCTGTTGTTTTTTTTATTGTTGTATTGTTGTAGCGAAGCGGCTACCTTGTTTTTTGTGTCATGATGTTGATGTACATGATACAATAAATAAGGTAGCCGCTTCGCTACAACAATAAAAAAACAACAGGTATTTTGTTTGTATAAAAAGGCGAATTCGCACTTCAGCTGTCAAAAGTAGTTGATAAAGAACATGTACAAAAATTTAAATAGTGCCGAAAAAGGTAAACAAAACTTGACAGAGGAAGTGCCGCCATATCAACCGAATTCGCCTGAATTCGCCAATGCATCCACCTAATAATTAATTCGCCTTGAAACAGTGCACGCAAGTCTCAAGGCGAATTAATTATTAGGTGGATGCATCGGCGAATTCAGTTAATATGGCGGCACTCTCTGTGTCAAGTTTTGCTTACCTTTTTCGGCGCCATTTAAATTTTTGTACATGTTCTTTATCAACTACTTTTGACAGCTTAAGTGTGAATTCGCCATTTTACACAAACAAAATACCTGTTGTTATTATTATTGTTGTATTGTTGTAGCGAAGCGGCTACCTTGTTTTTTGTATCATGGCAAGTCTAATTGGTTATTAGGTGGAATAAAGGTGCATTAACGTCTACAATGTGGCAGCCATGATACAAATAACAAGGTAGCCGCTTCGCCACAACAATAAAAAAATCAACAGGTATTTTGTTTGTGTAAAAAGGCGAATTCACACTTAAGCTGTCAAAAGTAGTTGGTAAAGAACATGTACAAAAATTTAAATGGCGCCGAAAAGGTGAACAAAACTTGACAGCTTTTTCATTTAGAGACGTGTATAAATGAAAAAGCTTGTTTTTTTGTGTTTTGACAGGTATTATTAGAGCATTTTTCTTTTAAATTCTCAACAATTTATTTAGATTATTGGGTATATCAACAAGAAAACAAGCTGTTTATAATTTGTTTATTGGTATCAATGTTAGAAGCTGAAATAGCTAATAAAAAATTCCATCGTTTTTTCACAATTATAAATTATTTTTATTTGAACTAGTTTTATGTTCACATAATAATTTTTAAATATTTAATTCAGAATAAATCATGATGTCATGGAATAAACAACTAAATTCACAATACGAGTACATAAATGGCTTACTATATTGGCAGTAGCAAAAAACTGTCACATATTATGCGCTGCCTTGAAAACGTTAATGTACCTAAAAAATTTCAAAATTTATAAACTACATAATTCTGGGAAAACATGTGTTCATATATTTTACTGCTTTAACAATGCATCTATCTGGTAATGAATTCTCCTTGATATCTTAATGCGTTTGTAAACAAATATTTTCTAGGTGGAACGTAATAGAAGAATCTCAAGGAATATGTGTTTTTAACGGAATTATGTAGCGAACAAAACTGACAGATTTTGGTACCAAGATATAAGACAGCTGTGGTAGTGAGACTACCAGCTAGATATATCATAGCTTCAGATGTAAGTAATTATCAACTGTCTTTTTACAGCTACCTGGTAATGAATTCGCCATGACACAATGTCTTTTTAGTTTGTTTTGATCGTCATTCTACACATTCAAACTACAGCACTAAAAACTATCTACATATTACTATTGTACGCAAAACAATTGTTTAAAATATTAAAATAAAAATTCTTTCAATGGAAATAAGTATTACGTGGAACATATGCCGTGTATGTCTTGTCGAAGAGGAAAAGAAACCTCAAGGGGAGGCTGGAGTGACTGAACCGATGCGTCACATTTTTAAAGAGGATGAAATGCTGGCAAAACAAATTTACGAATGTTCAGGTATTAAGGTGAGATCAATAACAATATTTGTTAAATATAAATTTTCATCAACACGGTTTTTTAGATAAGGCTTAACGACAATTTGCCGGAAAAGATATGTAAGAAATGTTATACATTACTAAAATATGCTGTTAATTTTCGCGAGACATGTCGAGCCTCGGATGCATATTTGCACAATATATTACAGCGCACTAAGTCGGCCAGCGCATTGTTTAAAAAACAGCAACTGCCCTCCCTGGATCCATTGAAAGAAATCATTTCCTATGATTGTTCAAGTCTTGATAACAATGACGGTGATACAAACGTGTCATCTGACAAACTTAAATGTACGGAAGCAGATTTAGGAAAATCAAGTAAAAGAGACTCAGAACGTTCAGATATGATCGAATTTGAAAATGTGGATTTTATTAATGAAAATGATTTAAAAAACAGTGTTACGGATAATATATTAGATTACACGGGATCATGTACTAGCGAAGATAACTCCATACATGGCAGAGAAAAACAAGGCAGTGAAAATGATGATTGTGAAATACTGGTACAATTGAACACAGTGCATAACCAGGATCTGGTAGTAAATGAGTTAACCGAAGAGGAAAGACAAGATTCCAATTCGGAATTTAAGCAAAATTATGATGACCATGGTAGTGCAAATATTGAGAGCGAAGACGAAGATATTGTTGAAAGTTATGAGCAATTGGAAGAATTTATTTTAGTTGAAGAAAGTACCCAGCGCGGCATAACTTCAGATATGGAATCTGAAAGCGGGGATAGTCAAGCCAAAGTGAGTTCAACAGTTGCAATTAGAGAAGATGGAACTGAAAAAATTGGTCTTGGAGCGGAAGATACTACATTATCCACCGAAGCTAGCGATATGCAAGCAGAATATATATTAGAGGAAATTATGTTTGATGATAGCAGTCATGATAGTATATCTTTAGAAAATTCATCTGCTCCATTTATTCATTCGAAAAAAGCAAATAATGTTGTAAAAAAATATGAAACGCATACAAATTTTCCGAACCCCAAAATTGATATAGCAACATCGAAAGCAGGAAAAGATTTTCATGTGTGGGCTTGTGACATCTGCGGCAACCATTTTGGTAACCGCCAAATCTTAAAAGGCCACATTAAAGTACATCGTCAGGAAAAAAATCATGAGTGCGAGTAAGTTTCAATTTTAATAATTACCTATGTTTTATGTCTATTTAATTATACTTTATTAACACAATAGAATCTGTTTGAAGCGTTTCATAACCGCTTGCAATTTGCAAGCACATATGCGCATACATACTGGCGAGAAACCTTTCGAATGTAAATATTGCGGAAGACGGTTCAGTGATCGCAGCTCAAGTTTAAGACATGAAAGGTAAACTACACAAAAACTTTTCGAAATGTTAAACAGAATCTTGTTTCTAGAACGCACACCAATGAAAGACCTTATGTGTGTAAAGAATGTGGAAAAGCATTTTCGTTAGGTACAACTCTAAAAAAGCATCTAAAAGTTCATTCCGGTGTAAGATTATTTGGGTAAGTATAAATCTACAATAAAAATATACCATATAAATGTGTTGTTCTATTTTTCTTTTTAAGATGCGATATCTGCGCCAAATCATTTAAATTACCTCACCAGTTAAAAGCCCACAAAAACTCTACGCTGCATAAAGCCGTAGAACAGTTAACACAAGTAGATCAATAAAAAGTACCAGTCTTCATTTTAATTACATATAATTCATAAAAACCATTTAGTTACGTATATTTTAATAAAAATTCTTTCATACATTTTTTCAAATTTCTGTTTTTTTTTATTTGCATTTCTGTACAATTCAACTGAATTTCAGTATTCTCATGGATCCTAAATAAATCACATATCAACAGTCTCATAAAGTATCTTATAGCCTGATGCTTCATATGCGGCCTCCTTCTGTTTATGAGATATTGTAAGCATGTGAGCTTTCAACTGATGTGCCAACGTGAAGGATTTATTGCAAATTGAACAGCTAAGATAAGTATTAAATCAGAATTAAGATGTTTAAATTAAAAGTGCTCAAGTATTACTTACACATAATCCTTTTCTCCCGAATGCAACTTCAAGTGATTTTTTAGGATTGCCGAGTACGAAAAACTTTTAGCGCAAATATTACATTTATATGGCCTAGAGTTTGTATGTATTCTAAAAAAAAAAACATCATAAGTCTTGGAAATTATATCAGGTGTAGTTATTTACTTACCTTTCATGTCTATGGCGTGAACTCCGATCCATGAAATGACGGTCACAATATTTACATTTAAAAGGCTTCTCGCCAGTATGACGATACATATGATTCCTTAAATCACTCATTATACGGTAAGATTTGTTACAAATTCTGGAAAAAGCAAAAATCTTCTTATAAACAGACCAATATATTATATTTTACAACATACTCGCATTCATAAGGCTTAACATCGGAGTGCATACGCATGTGATGTTGAAATAGTGGTTTTTTGCTGTAGACATTTCCGCAAATATTACACATATAAGTCGAGGGCTTTGGTAACTTAGCTGCCTTCATCTGATATTTTTCACCTTTTGTAGGACGCTTTATTTTCGGTTTGTATTTTAACATAGCTTTAGCATTAAGTTGTCTTATTGCTACATTCTTGGTAGCGCAATGATTTATAAATTCCTCTAAATCTTGATCATCCTCGGGATTTATATATGAAGCAGCTTCGTCAAGGTCTTCGGGTGTAAGTGATTCTAATAGATAACATTTGTCCTTAATATACTGTGCCATACTCTCCAGTTTCACTTTTTCAACATCCATGTCTTGTTTTCGCAGATCTTTTTTGAAGTTATCCTTGTTTACGTTTCCTTCGTAATTCTCATAATCATAATCGTCCAAGAAAAGACCCTCGTCACCCGCACTTTGAAGCTCTACATCATCTGAATCAACCGTCTCTATGCAGTCGTCAATGTCTTCTGCTTTCTTGTTAAATTTTGTACGAACAGTTTGTAGATCTCCCAATTCTTGATCTATATCCACAACTTCCTGGTTCTGTGTAGTCAAGAAAACTTGAGAATTGTAACACATTTGTCGGAAGTTGAACCACATGTGAATTGTATTGAAACATTTGCCACAAATCTGGGAAGGCATCCCTTTTTTGTTGTGCAGCTGTAATTAAGAAAAAAATTAATTACATACCGTAGAAAACTGATTTTTTACCTTCACTCCACAGCAATATTCCACTTTTTGGTATAGTTTTAAATTGCTAAATTCGTCACTTTGTTCAGGTTCAACTTTAAAAGACACGCCATTATTATTCTTAAACAATTCATAAGTTTTTGAAGTCTCTGTTTCTACCAAACACAATCGGCATTTAACTGTATTTTTTAACGACATTCTTAATACTTTACAGCATTAATTTAAATAAAACTAACAATATTTTACTATTTTGCTACTAACGCAGTATTCAATTTACGTGCTTTTGTTTACATTTGTCACTAAAAATGCCACACTACCAAAGCTGCCAGATGATTATAACAATGCCAATAGTATTTTCTATGTCCGCTTTTACATTTGGACAAACAATGGGCTGACAGACGAAATTTGTGGGTGCTGTAACAAAAATTGTCAGTGGGGGAGAGTATGTAGAACACGACTCTCTGTACTAGACATATGTGGACATTCTTGTTTCTCTTTTTAACTTTTCGCATATAATATATTGTTGTTTCATATTATTATTATCATATCAACTTCATATAAGCACACTAGCTGTGCTTAAAAATACGACAACAAAAGAGAGAAAGAAGAAATGAAAAGTTTCTGTCTGTCTATTAATTTCTTAAATATAAAAAGTTTAAGGGCCAAATAAACTACGCAAACTGCTTGCCAAATACACGCTTTCCGTTTGCACCTAAACTATACAAATACAGCACATGCAAATTTAATTTAATCACACATACAAATACTGCAATATGTCATAAATAAATAAATAAATAAATAAATAAATAAATTACTCAATATTTCTTTGTTTTCAATGAGAGTAGACGGCCAAATTACTCGCCATGTGAAGTTTACAAGATACAAATTGTTTAAGCCTCTAACTCTTTATATTGTTTTTTAATCTTTATTTTTTTTTTAATTTCCACAATTAAAATAAAATGGCATAAAAGCCATTCTAAAAATTATTACAAAAAAAAACATTTTCTTAATCCACTCTGTATGCTTCTTCTTCCACCATCTCACTCTAGGAAAATTTCATAGAAATTACAAAATTTACACACACACATTCACAATGTTTGCACGAAAATCAAAAATTTTTGCTTCATGCTTCAAATATTTGTACAAACTAGCCAACACCCCCGCACACGAATAAAAATATTTGCACGAACTTAAATTTTTGACATGTTTGGTAAGCATTTGTGTGGTTTATTTGGCCCTTTCGGCAGGACCAAAAGAGAAATGAAAAAATGTCTGCCCATCGTCTGTCAAAATGCAAGGCAGCTTTAATACGGTAGCTGTCTTTAGTTTCCTTTGCGTAAATTTGTCAAAAACACATAAACTTCCTTGCTTTTTCAAACAAAGTTTTGAGAACTGTTCGTCAATTCTACACTTGAAATTAACTTCATGCCTTTACAAGTTATAGCTTCAAGTACTGTAATGGCAACCATGAACTGTGTTATTACATTTTACCCCATTAAAGCTGAAGGTCAATACCAATCGTTATATGCGTAAACGCGTTCTAAGCGTCTGTCCAAAAAATAGAATCAAAAAGTAGGATTACTTTCTACTTTTGCACGCGTTATAAAAACTGCCAGTTGTTTTTAATAGCCGCAGATCACAATTCGTCTTAGTTTTTTAAAGTTATTTAAAAAATACTTCAAACACAACAAAAAACTTATCGCATGAAAACCATTGTATGTAATTAGAGTTTAGAAAAATGTAGAACGTGTAGAAAGTTAGAAACGCATAAAAAGCGCAACGCATATAACGCATGGTGTGGACCTTTAGCTTAAAATATGTATTTTATTTAAAAACTATTAATCTTAATTTGTGAAGATTTGCAATAATCATATTGACGATTTTTTCTCGAATTTTAAACAGTAGTACCTTATTATTCGTTTTCCTAAAATTTCCAACCTTTTGTATCATTGAGCTTACTTTTGAGAAATGCTGATTTATATGTTTACATATATATTTAAAAAAAATTGTTCTTAAGATACTGAAAATCGCTTATAACCAAATCTATAATTAAGCAAGAAAAAATCGTAAAGCTCACCATTACCACAGAAATTACCGAGAAATCGCCAGTCTAACAGATTTGTTAACTATAAACTTGGTGGCATTCTTGTAATATTTCCTCGTGGTAAATATGATAAATATTGGCGGTTAGTTCATTGGTAAGTAGAAATTATACTTGCACAAGTTTTACGGTTGGGCAGAAAGTTTTAGTGAAGTAAGAAGTTATTTTATTTTGGGTAAGTTGTAAATACCTAGCAAAAAGTTTTGGATGAACCCTAAAAACTTCATTTACACGAGCCATTTTTTTTTGATGAATGAACTAAACTTCTTTTGGGTTGCTTTTATACACCATGTTTTTTTGTAACGAACATTCAAAATTCAAGAAAATCTAAACTATAAAAACATATCGTTTGCGGCAATTTTTTTATTTTTTTTTACTTCGTTTTCCGTTGGATAACTTCGTCAGGAAAATTATAACAATTATTTTCCTGACGAAGTTTCGGACGGAAAATGAAATATTAAATAAATTTATTTAAACATTTTTATAAAAAACGACCTCGAATATTGCAAATTAATAAAACAAGAAAATCCGATTTTCGTTAAAAACTAATAATTACAGCAATTTGATGCAATTAAAAATTGTGAACCAAATTTGCCAAGGAAATATTCACATATAATTAAGTACTAAGCACCAGAAAAACGGATTCTGAAAATCTGTCCCTTCTGTCGTAATTGCACCTTTACATACGGATAAAGCAATAGTAGTTTATACTAAGTTATCAACAATACATTTATCAACATGTAGCTTTTTTTTTGTAAAATTTCTTATAAATCCGGTATTTAGGCAACTATTTCATTAAATATTTAATACGAGGCGTATTTGCGTGAAATGTATTAGTCCTTAAAAAGATCGAATTCGGTAAAAAAAAGTAAATAAATAAAATTTGACTTTAACATGATATTTGTAGCAAAATGAAATTAAATAATTTGCCATAATATAATAAACCAAAATTACTGCTCCTACAAATATTTATATTTATGTTTATAATTAAAAAAATAAGTAGACATATTAAATAATTTTTATTTTAATGCTTCTTAACTCTTCCAGTTTTAACGTTACGCAAAGGACTGTCTTCATCTTTGTTAACTTTATTTTGCTGCTTCTTAGATCTTTTAACTTTTTGAAAAGTCTTCATATCAATTGCATCTTCTTCGTGATCCCCATGACCGTATTTAGCCAATAGTTTATCCATCAGTGTGTTAAAACCGCTTTCGCGAGATTTCTGCCTTGCCATTATAGCTTGCTCTAAACTGTTACCATCTGCCATAGATGCTGTACCGTCAGCATCATCACGAATTTTATTTTTAGCGTTTATTTTAGCCTTAATTTCTTCAGCTTCTTTGGATTCGCGAGCATATTTCTTATGACGTTTTTTACGTTTCTGATCCGGTTCTTCCGTAAATACTTTGTATTCCGGTACTTCACCAGCTGCTATCATTTCTTTTACAATCTCGATGATGCGTGGCTCATCTTCCACTTTCATAAATGGAACAGAGTTAATCAAGTAGTTAATACAACCCTTTCCACCTAAATAGGCTTTCTTGATGTCTGTCCTCTCCAAATCTGAGCCTACATACGACTTTTCATAATTATTGATATCTTCTTCTGTCAATGGTTTAAAAAGTTTCTTCCAAAATTCCAGCCAATTAAGCTTTCCATCTGCATTGTCATCGTCATCAATAATGCCCTGCTCATCGTACAAAATTCGTTTGTCTTTATCAGCTAATATTTGATAGAGTTTCGATAGTAATTTAAATTTCTCAGTAGCTGTTTCTTTCTGTAATTCTGGTACACGATCCGGATGTACTTGAAGCGACAATTTGTAATAGGCCTTTTTGATGTCTTTCTCTGCTGCACTCTTTTCAACACCAAACAACTCGTACAAATCGCGTGTATCAAAATATTTTTCACACAATTCCAAAGCAGACATTTTAGGAATACTTTTTTTTTTTTAATTTACAAGCGTTAAACAAATTTTCGTTTGCTTTTTTAATGAGGACCAATCACTGTTTATTTGTAGGGAATGAAAAGAAGAAACGCTGCTGCAAGGCGCGAATAAAAATATAAAATGATTAGAAAAAACATACAAATTTACAAAAACAAGTAGCAATAAAGATGTATTAACGTCTACATGACACAATACTATACAAGGTAGTGTCAAAGCGCCGGCTGACATTTTTTGATAATGAGAACTGGCAAAACCTGTTTATATATTGTTACCATACACTCTGTTGTGTTATAGTATATCTGTGGTTATAGTTTACAAAAGAGAAAAATTGTTTATATCACAAATTGTTTATATCTGTGGTTTATATAATAAGCTAAGTTCGTGCGAAATGCTGTCATTGTGTGAAATATCTATGTAATAATGTTGCTGAAGTGGTACTCTGTTCAATTTGTGAAAAACTTATGAAATGTTTCTGGAAACATTATGTTGTAATTGTTTTCAATTTCAAACAACAGCTGATAGTTTTCTAAAAATTCTTCTTTTCCAATTGTAAATTTCTAAAATGGAAAAGAACTTAAATTTAATAACAACTGAAAAAGAAAAATATTAAACTGGAAAAAAATTATAAATAGCTTGTTTTTCATGTTTTCCAGCTATCTATATGTCGACATTTCATAGGAGCTATCCTAATCATCAGTAGACCTTGGAAATTTTTGAAAGCTCATCATCATCTCATGATGCAATAAAGGAGCGATATGATGTTAAGTGCTCACGATTTTAAAAGAAGCAAAAAAAAGCTGTCACATGGCGTAGCGGTGCCACGCTGTAGACGATGATACACTTTGGTAGCATTGTACCAAGGCATTGGTAGCATTGCACAAAACCAAAAACATCACATGTAACTTGTTGTTAGAAATTACGAAATGTTCACAACATATTTTTCTCTTTTGTTTGAAAAAGCTACAAAGTCTATGTGTAAATTTTAACAAATTTGCGCAACGGAAGCAAAAGACAGCTGTGCTTATACCTCTACCTGGTAAAGCTGTCTGAAAGAAAAGTTAACAGCCAACCGAAGGAAGTTGCCAGGCACAATTTAAGCATTACGGTCATGCAATTATTTTTAAGTGTCTATTTCCACTATAAAGAAAATAAGATTGCAATTTTTCATTTTCTTCTTTGAACTTTCTTTGCCATTTCCACTGTGCAAGTCTTATTGCTTAAACTGAACAGATTTTAGCTTGAATAATATACATACGAATATGAAAGTAAAACGAATTGCAAGTATGTACTCGCTTACTGGATGAGGTAAAATACCTCACCCCGTTCTCTAAAAGTTAATCAGTTCAGCAATAAGACTAGCATAGTGGAAACTGTGAATAACATGGATGGGCCTGGGTAATTTTGTGTTAAATGCATTTTTGCCAATTTGCAAACTACTAACATTTGTTTATTTTAGTATTTTTAAGAAATGTTGGAATATGAACTTCTTGAGCGTCCCACTTAATATGATAAAAAGCCGTTTACTATTTTTAATTTTTTATTGTTTCAATATTTTAAAGTCAAATTTGAATTTTACGAAAATAACATTTATATCATTTCAACATTTATAAGAATATTCATTTTTTATATCATCTAATAAAAAAGACTGCTTTTAAATTGTTACATTACGCGAATAAAACCAGATCAAAAACCTGCCCAAAAGTATGCAGTATATAAAATACAGGTAAAAATTTGTTAATATACGCTGTCCATTCTTCACAATACATCATCATATCTTCGTATTTTAAAATCCATACATTATATATGTATGTACAAATTAAATTTAATTTGATGTAGCCGAACTAATTGAAGAGGGAATTTCTTCGACTGGATCCTCACTAAAGTTATCGTCTTCGTCTAGGGAATTATTATTGAACATTGTACAGGAACGAAGTTTATTTAGTTGATCAAAAAAATGTGTACTGTGAGCGACGGCCTGAGGTGAAACATTAAAAAGAGGATGAGTAGGCATTAGTTCATTTGAAGGGTCGCCCAATATGGCAGGATTAGAAGCTGATTCTGAGTGTTGAGCTATAGCTACACCGCTGAGGGTATAACAAGTATGATAAAGATCTTGAGGCCTAGAAAAATTCTTTTTGCAAACATATTGCTTAAAAAAAAAAAATTACAATTTATCTTACTTGCCAGGTTTGTCAATAAGACCACCATTAGGTTTTTGGCAACATAGCAAAATGTATTCTTGTAAAGCACCAACGTCGAAAAGCGCCTTGGAAATCGGTTTGCCATCGTTTGCCATGATGGCCTGCGTTATAGGAATTGTAGCTCCGACCCAGAAGGAATAGCAACCATCAACTAATTTATTAGTACGACCTTGAAATCCACCTTCGTAAGCCATTTGACGTTGTAAAATCCATTTCTGTTTTTGAGCATTATGTCTAAATAAAAAACATATTTTAAGACGAATTTTACATTACCAATAGGTGTTCCTTATCACATTTATGTCCTTCGTTAAGCAGGGCGAGAGCGGCTATTCCACAAAATGTATAACCGCCATGAGCTTCCAAGTCGGGAGCCCCTCCAAATCCCCCTTCATATGTTTGACAGCTAACAATCCAATCACCCGTTTTGTCAAAAAGTCTACTTAGCGTTGCCTGTGGCATATTGGTTAGTTTGGCTACAGACACAGCACAGTAGGCACCACGAACATCACATTCCCCATCAACATGCAAACGAAAAGAACCATCTGGTTCTCTAACAGCAAAGAGAAACCGCTCTAAGGAGTCTCTGTCTATAGCCCTAAATGCACTAGGTGTTCCAATCATTGCCAAACTATTAACAGCTGCATATGTTGGAGCTAAATGTGGATATTGTCCGGGGCCACCGGCAAAACCGCCTTGAGGATGACGGCATCTGGTCGAACAAAAATCTTGTGCCCACTTTTCTCTTAATTTGAGATTTTGTTACTTACTTGACTAAAAATTTGACTACTTGTTCTAAAGTCTCAGCAGAAAACGTAAAATTTAAAACATGTCCGGCTTGTAAAATCCAATATATACACCAAGGTCTGCTGCAGTCTAAGCACTCATAATTACTCGGCAAACGATGCAACATATTTTCCAAAAACCTTTGATGTTCTTCTCTATAGTAGTGTGTAATATGTCTATCCAGCATACCTATTTGTTGAAAACGATCGAAATATTTCTCTACAGAACTTTCCGTTTTTTGCTGGAAGATAATTTTTTTTTCATTATCTACAATACATAAATTACTTTAAAAAAACAGAACACACCTGTTCTCTTGATGTCACCGTAGACACTTTTTCATCATCGAACTTAAAGTTTTTAATAAAATTAAAATCACGAAATTCCAATATATTTTCCATTTTTTAGACTATTGAATAGTTGATGTGCTTTAAAAGTAAAATAATCTTAAAATTATTAACCTTCTTTGTATAAAATAAACAAAAAAGCAATTCAACAAGACAAATTCAACAAAACAACTGTTTATGTCAGAATATATGAAGAGCTTTTCCAAGTTGCATTAACGATTACTAGGTGGCAGCGCTACGACATGTGAAAGTTTTTGCGACTGGCAATATAGTAAGTCATTTACGTCATATGTACTGTTTACACTTTTTGATATGAATTTAGTGGGATATTGTGAATTAAACATTTAAATATTATATGGCGAACATAAAACTAATTCAAATAATAATAATTTGTAATTGTAAAAAGGTGCTCTCATGTTTATAATTGTGAAAAGTTACAAATATTTGCGACAAGCGTAGCTTACTACATGCCTGTTTTTGTTGTATTGTTGTAATTTTGCTCTAGTGCTGCCACCTTGTTGACGTTAATGCACCTTGAGCTTTTCTCCGCATCCGATGTTGCCAGATTAATTCAAAGTATAGGGGATAGAAGTTTACAAAACCCGAATTCTATTTAAGATAACCGCAAACAAAAATTTTAATTAAAACATCCTCTTTTGACAGTCTATTACACATATAAATTGGCCAGATTTTTATGTTTTATCAGAGAATATATTATTTTTTGTAATAATCTGTAAGTTCGAGTTCATTTGTGTTTACATATAAAACTAAAAAATTTACTAATTAATATAGTAGTGTTTTTTATGTATAGGCCAATTCCTTATGTTAAAGTTTTTTTTGTCATTTCTGATTTAGATATTTTATCTTTTATAATTAAAACAGCATTTTAATTATTGTTGTAACCGAAGATTTGTCGATTTCTCCAAGGGGTTTTCTATTTTATATCGAAATAAATTATTTAAAACATTGAAAACAATAAAACATCAGCGGTTTGCGCCCTTTGTATTAAATTTAATATGCTTTTAAATATACTCGTAATACTATTGTGAACTTCTAAGTGTGAGCGACTTTTTCTTTGGTGATGTAAAAATACCAAAAACGCTGAAATTTGTTCAGATAGTTTTTGCGACACAAAGGAATTTTTCACTTGGGTGGTTCGCCAAAAGGGGATAAAACTTAAAAGAAACCTAATCCCATCTTTTGTTTGAACTTTTTTCACGTTCTCTTTTATTTATTAATTCTTTTTTTAATGTTTTCAATTTCAAACCAAGTTTATGTACGTTTATTTTATTAACAGTAAAAAAAAAAAATAATACTAATAAAATAAATATCAAATCTGCCAGCTGTTTCGTACTTGTAAATTAAATAAAGCATGTGTGCTGAAAAAGTACTAAAAATACAACCATGCAACAGATTTTTTGACAAATCGTGCGATTTGAAAAATTTTATGAAACTTTTCAAAACATTATGGTTTCTGTGCGATCAGTGTGATATATATTGTGAAAAATATAAGAATATTGTTTGTTCCACAAGAAAAAATTTTAAGTAATGTAAAATTATTATGTTAATAAAAGTTTTTAGTTGTTTTATTGTGTAAATAAATGTTGCGGGAAAATAAAAAGACCAAAAATTTGTGTTGATATATTTTATTTGTGAGGCTTGTCTAGTTTATGTTTATATGTTTTGAGAGTGTGGATGTTGGTTTCCTGAGTGAGTGTTGTCACCAGGTTGCTTCACAGTATACCTAAGGATAGAAGAAAATTTAATAAATTTATATATAATAAAATGTGTGCTGGGTTAACGCTAAATATGTACATACAGGACATGTAGAAATTAAATTGATAGTATGTACATATTTAGATCTACATATGTACGTTAGGAAAATAAACATACAGATAGCAGCAAAAATATCTGTAAGCCGATAAGCATACGACACAATTATTCCAATAAAATAAATTAAAATAATTATTGGCAGACTATCGTGTACACGAAGGTCGGTATAGAATATGTAGATGAACTTACCTTTGAAATGCCAATTGGTATAAAATTTTCTTTGTTGTATTGTTCCAGATGACCAGCCGCTCATAAGATTGTTTCTTGTTATATTTTTTTTTTTTTTGCTTGTGTTTTTTTTTGCTTGTTTGGTTTCTTTTATTTGATTAAATTATAGAATTATTTCTTCGTGGTGGTTTGTCCAATGTTTTTTCTTTTCTCCTATTGATTGGTGTTCATGCAGATAGGATGTACGTAAAAAATTAAGAGGGTGATTCAAAGAATATTTCATAATAGACAAATACAGGGACGGTTCCTGGTTGTAAAGAAACGGTAGTAAATTTAAATTTGAGTTTTACACGTAATTTTATGAATGAAAATTCTGCTAACTAATTTTCATGTGCTCCTGTTACTAAGAAAATATGGTTAAGGTTATTTAAGAGTGGAAAAAAATAGGAAAATGGCGCAGAAAAGATTTTTTTTAAGTTCGTAGCAATTAAATTTGTAGGTATATCTATTTAGATAGATATAATTTAATTAAATAAGACGCAGTAAAAATCTTAGGAAAAAACTAACCAGTACGCTATCCCAGTTTCTAGAATAATTGGAAAGTCGAGGTGTTGTTGTGTGGGGTTGCAAAACAAAAATTGCGCAACGGATATGATTTTTGCAACCAGGTTGGGAGGGCAAGGGAGGAACAAAACCATCAGTTTCTCCCCTATGGAGTGATCGGTGTGTGTGACACGTAAAGCGGCTGAAGTAAATTGTGTTTTTGTATTTGAATAAGTTTTTTTTTGATTTTTTATTATGTCAGCATACCCAGAGAGAGGGTTAGACCCCACTGAGTGGTTGAGTGCTCGTAATGAGAAATAAATGAGCTAGTTGGAAACCTCTCTGGTCACTATCGCTGTAACATAAATTATGGCGCCCAATGTAAAAATATAAATGTGGAATTCTGTAGTAAAATCTAAGCAGTCAAGAGATGTAGGGAAAAATAGAATATTAGTACAAGCAATAGCCAAAAAAAAAAAAAAGAAGCTATGCATCGTGCAGTGATCGTGTGATGTATATCCAACTCCTAGCCCTGGTGGGATGAATTCCCGTAAGGTTGTAGGAGAAGGAAATATTTCCTTTTTACTGCTCAATGTAGATTCTCCTCAATGCAAATGATTAGGACTAGCAATAGCTTGGACAAACTTGAGGAGTTATATCCAACAGTATTGCAAGTCTTGATCTTTGAAATGTGAAAAATATTAGTTTCAGTTTTGTTTTAATTATACTGTAGGTGAAAACAGTGATAGCCGCTAGGGAAATAAAAACTCACTAGGTCTGTTGTATCCTGGTTGACATCTATGTGTATATATTGAACAAACCTCATAATCTCGTGCTGGCAAAGGCTACAAATACGATCGTATGAGGTACTGCATTTTGTGAATTATGTTGATTTCCGCTTGGCGTGTCGCCGCTGATGATTCTACACACCTATCGACGACCGCTGCCTTTGAACATGTCAAACCTGAAATATTATTGAATTCAAAAAAAAAAAAAAAAAAAAAAAAAAAAAAAAAAAAAAAAATATATATATATAAATAAAATTAGTATCTGTTTTAAAATACAATTAATTAGTATTGTTACTTACGGTTTGGAATATTTAAATTATTAACCCGAAATACAAAAAAAAAAAAAAAAAAAAAAAATCAGGCACAATTATGAATATAAGACCGTCGGGTAGCGCAGAAGCCCAGGCCGAATTCCGACAGCAAAGAGCTCAATTTTCCGGAGTAGACAACGTTGTTCTAACTAGAGAACCCACCCCAGTGGAAATGGCAACGGAGCTGAATGAGATGAAGCGACAGATGGCCGAGCTGACTAAAGCATTGGGAAATATGTCACGCATTATGCAAAATACACAACAAGAGAACAAAAGGTTGCGTGAGGAAATATTACCTAGTGTTAGAAGGCTGAGTGGTGGTCAGCAGATGGATATTTCATCCAGAGCTTCGGATCATTCAGTTCGGTCAGAACCGCCGAACACAGAAGAGTCAAATTCGTCTAGGCGAAACGGCACTAGAATCGACAAGTGGGGTTTGGAGTTCGACGGAAATGTGAGCAAATTAGCTGTCGAGGATTTCGTGTTCAGGGTAGAGCGGCTACAACGGCAGAATGGGATTTCGTGGGCTGAGGTTTTGGACAACTTTCACCTCTTCGTAAAAGGAGTTGCCGAGAAGTGGTATTGGTTGTACATCAAAACCAACTATGTAACTGAGTGGGCTACATTAAAAGAGGCTTTGTTAAAGCAGTATCGCTCAACACGATCCAGCTTCGAATTAATGAGCGATATTGTAGAAAGGAAGCAACAGCCTGGCGAAAGTATTGATGACTTCTTTTTCGCAATGACGCAAATGCGATCGCGTCTCGATATATCAATCCCTGAAAAAGAGATGGTAAAAATAATTAAGAAAAATTTAAAAGAAGAAATCAAATGCAGAATTTACCCAATGAATGTCAATTCAGTAGACGAACTAAGGCAGGAGTGCATCGAAGCCTTGAAAGTATTTGGACGTAAAGAAACAAGACATTATATAGCGCCGCCTGTTGGCAGATTTCCAAGGCAAGTCAACGAAATCTTCGAAGATACTATTCATGAGATGGTGAGTGAGCCAGAACCGGTTGAAGAAGTTTCTGCGATAGGGGTAAAGTTTGTCCAGAACTCAGTGCCACGGAATCCGGTGATTTGCTGGAATTGTAGGGAGACAGGGCATGTGTTCATGGATTGTCCCGCATCTGAACAGGCTATTTTTTGTTTTAAGTGTGGAAGGCCTGAAGTAAAGGCACCTAATTGCATAGCGTGTAGGACAAAAAATTTAGCCAGGAACGAGGCTGCAGCGGGGAACCGTCGTTCCGTGAACAACCCGCAACAGCATCTGTCAAAGAATTAAAAAACATAAATTTAGTTAAAACCGTAGCAAATTTTAATAAAATTGTTCCCCAGTTAAGGCATAAATATACATTGGAGGAGCGAGAAAATAATTATAGGAATGTTAGGAATAGAATATTTTGTGAGGGCATAAATGTCCATAAAATTTCAAATAGGATTAAGAAATTAAGACTTAAGTTTAAATTAAGAAGAAAAAGTAGGAAATTGGTAATAGAAACAATTAAAAAAGCAAATAGAGAAACTGATCCGCGAGCGTTTGCTGATGTAACAATTGGTAAAGTGAAGATAACTGGTTTGTTAGACACCGGGGCATCAGTGAGTTTGCTTGGAAAAGAATGTAGAGAACTAATTGATGAATTGGGCATTGAAATAAAGCCGATTTATTCAGTCGTATCAACTGCTGCTGGGAAAAAGCATAGATTGATAGGCAAAGCTGAATTAAATGTTAGTTTCCAGAATAAAGAAGAAATAATAACATTCTACTTGTGTCCAGACTTGGAAAGACAAGCATATCTAGGTGTAGATTTTTGGGTAGCTTTTAATTTAGCGCCGGAAGTTTTCCCATGCGAAGAACTAAATGTAGAAAAGTTGACTGATGAATTTAGGGTAGAAGATCATTGCTGCAATCCACATCTGTTGAGCGAAGTCCAGAAGAAACAGCTTGAGAATATAATAGAATTATTTCCAGCATTTGAAAAAGAAGGCCTAGGTTGTACATCGCTTGAAAAGCATGTTATTAAACTGGTTGAAGGGTCGGTTCCATTTAAGGATAGACATTATCCTCTATCACCAGCGGTTCAAGATATTGTTTATAACGAGATCGATAAAATGCTTGAATTGCGGGTTATAGAGGAGAGTGAAAGTCCATGGTCTAACAGGACGACTGTAGTTAGAAAGCCAGGAAAAAATCGGTTTTGCCTAGATGCTCGGAAATTGAACCAATTAACGGTCAAAGATGCTTATCCACTCCAAAATATTGACGGAATTTTAAGTCGAATAGATGAAACATACTTTATAAGTAGTGTCGACTTAAAATTTGCTTTCTGGCAAATTGAGCTAGAAGAAGAGTGTAAGCCATACACAGCGTTTACGGTGGCAGGTCGGCCACTCTATCAATTTAGGGTTATGCCTTTCGGACTTTGCAATGCGGCTCAACGTCTTTGTAGACTCATGGATAAAGTGGTGCCCAAGAAGTTAAAAGAACATGTGTTTATTTATCTAGACGATCTGCTGGTTATTTCTGACTGTTTTGAGAAACACCTAAAAATCTTAGAAGAGGTAGCGATATGTCTGAAAAAAGCCAATCTCACCATTGGGCTTGAAAAATCTAAATTCTGTTTCAAGCAATTAAAATATCTTGGGTTTATAGTAGGAGATGGGTGTTTAAGAACGGACCCAGAAAAAGTGAAAGCAATCCGCGAAATCAGAGTGCCAAAATCGCCGCGAGAAGTGCGCAGCTTTTTAGGGACTGCTGGGTGGTATAGGAGGTTTATTAAAGACTTTGCTACTTTAGCTGCTCCGTTAACGGACAGGCTGAAAAAGGCCAAAAAGTTTGAAATGACTGAAGAGGCTATAGAAGCTTTCGAGAATTTGAAAAAAGCTTTGACCTCAGCACCCGTGTTAAAGCATGCTGATTTTAGCAAACGTTTTTATATTCAGTGCGATGCTTCTGATTATGGTATCGGTGCAGTGTTATATCAATTGGATGACCAGAAGGAAGATCATCCCATAGCTTTTTACAGCCAAAAATTGAACATGTGTCAACGTAACTATAGTGTGACGGAAAAAGAGTGTCTGGCCGCAGTCATGGCCGTAAAAAAATTCCGCCCATATGTCGAGCTAATGCCATTTACCATAGTCACGGACCATGCCAGCTTAAAGTGGCTAATGTCGCTGAAGGACTTAACGGGGAGGTTAGCACGATGGTCTCTCCAATTGCAGGCTTTCGATTTCAGCATCGAACACCGCAAAGGATCAGATAACGTAGTAGCTGACATGCTATCCAGATTGCCGACTAGTGAGAAAGTAGAGGTATTAGAACTAGAGGATGTATTAGGCTTCGAAACCACTGAATTTCAAAGCCAGGAGTATTTAGAGTTGATGAAGCACATAGAAGAAAACCAAGAAAAGCTGCCAGACTTAAAAGTAGATGAAGGGTTAGTTTTTAAAAGGACCGGTTTTGATACGATAGACGACAATAGCGAATGGAAATGGAAATTGTGGGTACCGCCAAATATAACGAACGAAGTGATAAAGCAAGCACACGAGAGTTTGAATGCGTGTCACGGAGGTTTTGTGAAAACACTTGAGAAAATACGAAGGTTGTTTTATTGGCCTAGAATGGTAACACAGGTAAAGGAGTTCGTCAAAAGCTGTCAGACCTGTAAAGAGGTTAAGTCTTGTAATCAAAACTTACGACCGGAAATAGGTAAGCAAGTAATCACTGAGCGACCTTTCCAAAAACTATACCTGGATTTCTTGGGGAAATACCCGAGATCTAAAAGTGGAAATTGTTATGTTTTCATTGTGCTAGATCACTTTACCAAATATACTTTCATAAAAGCAATGAGAGAAGCTACAGCCAACAAAGTTATTGAATTTTTAACACATGAAGTGTTCCACAAATTTGGAGTTCCAGAAACGATCCATACGGACAATGGAGTCCAGTTCACGTCAAAATTATTTCAAAATTTCATAGAAACGTACAAAATAAACCACATGAGAACACCGTTCTATCAACCAAGCAGTAACGCCTCAGAAAGGGTTAATCAAAGCATATTATCGGCTATAAGAACATATTTAAAAGATGATCATAGAGATTGGGATCTTTATTTGTCTGAAATTGATTGCGCATTACGCAATTCTTTTCATAGCGCAATCGGCTTCACACCATTTTTCGCACTTTTCGGATACCATATGTTTTCTAGCGGGTCTGAGTATAAAATTGCGAAAAAATTACAGTCATTAACTGATCATCAGATTTCGTTAAAGCCATCAGAAAGGTTAGAAGTTATCAGGCAACAGATTAGAGAGAACATGAATAAAGCATATGAAAAAAGCGCCGAACATTACAATAAAAGGGCACGCACGACCAAATTTGTTCCCGGCCAAGAGGTCTACCGAAGAAACATCGTACAAAGCAACTTTGCAAAGAACTTGAATGCAAAATTTTGCCGCAAGTTTCTGAAGTGTAGAGTGGTCCGACCGGTTGGCAATAACCTGTATGAGCTTGAAACACTTGAGGGCAAAACGATAGGAATTTATCATGCAAAAGATATTAGAGTATAAATTGCTAAAAGGGGGCATGTGTCAAAAAAAAAAAAAAAACATGTTCTGGAATTATTGTTTTTTTTATTATTGCCTTTTGTTTTTTTATAGTTTGGACTTGGCATTTGTCAATATTTAATTGTTGTGATGTCCAGTTTTTTTTATAGTTTTTCTTTTTTTTTACTTAGCAATTTATTTCTACCATCTGTGATAAATACCTTAGTACCTGATAGCGTTAGCAAATTTAGAATATAGCAACAAATTTTTGTGAAACAAATAATAATAAGTCTCGAACTTACGGTGCAACTAAAGTCCTTGTGATTTCCTTGTGTTTTTTTTTGTTTCTGATGTAAAGGGTTAAACAGATGATCCGACACCAAATTAAAGGAGCAATCTGGAAATAAAATAAAGAAAACACAAAGTAAATGCTTATATAAAAAGGATTTCAGGATTTGATTACTTCCCGTAACGTAAGGTCATCCTGGGGAGAGTGTCAGTAGAAGGACAGCATCGTTCGATGAGCAATGTTAGGGTGAGGTCAATAACCTGCGAAAAGAAAGAAAAATCTGTGATAAAATAAGGTGATGCAAAGTCTGTGATAAAATCTGTGATAAAAATAAATCGTGTCGTCTTTCAATGTCTTTTTGTTAAATAGATAAGGGGAATAGTGCAATAGAATTTAGGGCCCTATGTCCGTAAAAGTCGATAGAGTATCACAGGCAGCAGCACTTAAGCGAGTTCGAAGAATCTCTGTACTTTTTTTTTTGTATAAAAAAATATAGAGATAGTATAGGCCTAGAGAACAGCAGAGTGGATTAGGAAGAAAGAGAAGGGAGGTTTAGCCCAAGTACATTTGACACAGTTTTTAACTAAGTTTTTTTTATCTTTCGCCTGAAAGGGCATTCGTTTAATATAGTACTGTAAGTACACTACCATTGGTATATGGTAACATGAATTCAAAAAGTTTGCTGGGTTACCTCTACGATCTTTTTTCCTCTGGAAAAATGATTCTGCTAGAGAGTTTCTGCTCAAGGTGGCCAACAGAACCTTAATGTAGTGCTGCGAGTTTATGCTCATCACAGTAGCTCACCTATTATTGCCCGGTTAGCTCTAGGGTGGAATTTGAGACTCTTTCAGGGGGTGGAAGTTCCCCACGTTGGGTTTCAGACAAAACGTAACCAAAACCCGCACTCCGTCTCCTCCAGCGTCTACTCGTAGAATCCGGAGTTTTGTTGCGGGAAAATAAAAAGACCAAAAATTTGTGTTGATATATTTTATTTGTGAGGCTTGTCTAGTTTATGTTTATATGTTTTGAGAGTGTGGATGTTGGTTTCCTGAGTGAGTGTTGTCACCAGGTTGCTTCACAGTATACCTAAGGATAGAAGAAAATTTAATAAATTTATATATAATAAAATGTGTGCTGGGTTAACGCTAAATATGTACATACAGGACATGTAGAAATTAAATTGATAGTATGTACATATTTAGATCTACATATGTACGTTAGGAAAATAAACATACAGATAGCAGCAAAAATATCTGTAAGCCGATAAGCATACGACACAATTATTCCAATAAAAGAAATTAAAATAATTATTGGCAGACTATCGTGTACACGAAGGTCGGTATAGAATATGTAGATGAACTTACCTTTGAAATGCCAATTGGTATAAAATTTTCTTTGTTGTATTGTTCCAGATGACCAGCCGCTCATAAGATTGTTTCTTGTTATATTTTTTTTTTTTTTGCTTGTGTTTTTTTTTGCTTGTTTGGTTTCTTTTATTTGATTAAATTATAGAATTATTTCTTCGTGGTGGTTTGTCCAATGTTTTTTCTTTTCTCCTATTGATTGGTGTTCATGCAGATAGGATGTACGTAAAAAATTAAGAGGGTGATTCAAAGAATATTTCATAATAGACAAATACAGGGACGGTTCCTGGTTGTAAAGAAACGGTAGTAAATTTAAATTTGAGTTTTACACGTAATTTTATGAATGAAAATTCTGCTAACTAATTTTCATGTGCTCCTGTTACTAAGAAAATATGGTTAAGGTTATTTAAGAGTGGAAAAAAATAGGAAAATGGCGCAGAAAAGATTTTTTTTAAGTTCGTAGCAATTAAATTTGTAGGTATATCTATTTAGATAGATATAATTTAATTAAATAAGACGCAGTAAAAATCTTAGGAAAAAACTAACCAGTACGCTATCCCAGTTTCTAGAATAATTGGAAAGTCGAGGTGTTGTTGTGTGGGGTTGCAAAACAAAAATTGCGCAACGGATATGATTTTTGCAACCAGGTTGGGAGGGCAAGGGAGGAACAAAACCATCAGTTTCTCCCCTATGGAGTGATCGGTGTGTGTGACACGTAAAGCGGCTGAAGTAAATTGTGTTTTTGTATTTGAATAAGTTTTTTTTTGATTTTTTATTATGTCAGCATACCCAGAGAGAGGGTTAGACCCCACTGAGTGGTTGAGTGCTCGTAATGAGAAATAAATGAGCTAGTTGGAAACCTCTCTGGTCACTATCGCTGTAACATAAATTATTTCAATCATACTTGTATAATAGTGTGGCCTACAACGCCATTTTGAAGCGATTTTTTCAAGTCGTCCAGATTTTTGAAACAGTTTCCTGTGAATGAATCGTACGATTGTGTAGGATAGTGAATCAGGGCCTTTACTACTTTTACTAAATCTACTACTGTTTTTGGTATGGTAAAGGTTGTTAATTTAGTAAATTAAAAATCTGTGAATTTTTTTGTTGTCAAGTTTTAAATTTACCAAGGTTTACTAAATCTACAACATGTACAAGCTCTACAATAGTACTTTAAGACGCAGCATAAGAATCGCTATTAATATATTGCAAATACATTTAACTAACACTTGTACACCTTTAATCTAATATCACAGCTTTAATTGACAATTTACTCGTATATCAATATTTCTTATTCGAGGAATACGTTTTTTTAATATTGCTGATTATTACCAATATTTTTTAAAATAGTACAAAAAACTAAAACCAAAATGAAAGAATATATTCTTGGTTTAAAAAAGCTTAAACTTCGATTTGTAGTCGAAAATTCAAATAAATTTTAAAAATTTATAATATTTATTTTAATCTCAGCAGCTTTTTTACCTTCTTAACAATATATATGTTGACATTTAATAACGTCCATGGTGCTTTAAAAATCATTAAGATTATATCTAGAATGCCAAAACCAAAAGATATTGGATTAATATTTGGTAAAATCTATTAAATACCACTTGAGTCATGTTTGTAACTTTGTTTTATTTTAGATATAACATTAGAAAATTCGGATGAGGAGTTCAAAGAGTTGCTGAAATTTCGTGTAAGAGCAAGTGGCGATTGTTCAGTAAATGTTACCTCAGATGTTATGGAAAAGGTAAATAAAATTAATTGTAGAAATACACAAATATATATGCCATTATTTACTCTAACTATATACATATGTGTCGACATTTCGTAGGAGCTACCCTAATCATTAGTAGACTTGGAAATCTTTGCAAAGTATGGCATGTTCAAACCACAGAATGTCCGCGGTTCAAATATTTAAAACTAAAATTAGGGAGCTACTAAAAAATGCCGACATATGGAAAGCTAGGAAACATAAAAGGCAAGCTGTGTATACATTTATGTAAATATTTTTAAAGATGGGTCGAATAGTTGGAGGGAATTTCGGCTTTATAGAACCTGGGAAAATAGAAAAAGTTTCTTTGATTTGGCCTACTGTGGTAAGTTTATTATTTAAATAAGATTTTTAGGAAACATATCTTGTTCTATTTATATACACATTTATCTTTTTAGTCATTGTATAATCGTGTTGGACTTTGTCCTATTGCTATAACTTCTACAAATATTAATAATGATGAGCATACTATTAAACGACTGATTAAATTTGATACTCGATTTCAAGCTTTAGATCCTGAAAGTCGTACTTTGACAAAAGGTTGGTAAAGTTAATTACCTGCCTGGCTTGTGATGATGTCGTTTCGTAAACGTTCGTCATAATTTTCACGGTCAAAAAACCTATTCCAACGCCGTTTGCCTTGTCTACCTTTGATACAGCCGTTAGTAGTTATTTTTAATATAGGGTGTTTTTTTAAGCTAGATAGAACTTTAAATTGTAAAAAGTAACACAAAAAATTAAATTTTGATGAAACATTTTTTTTATTTGTTTCAGTATACTCTGACAAATCATCATGAATAGACTCACGCTTGAACAACGCTACGAAATTATCCAAATTTACTTTGAAAATCAGTCGTCGATTCGCGCAACTTATAGACGCAAAATTGTGTTCAGCGATGAGGCGCATTTTTGGCTTAACGGGTTTGTTAATAAGCAAAATTGCCGCATATGGAGTGAGACCAATCCACAAGAGACCCTACAGACTCCATTACATCCAGAAAAATGCACTGTTTGGTGCGGTTTTCATGCTGGTGGCATCATCGGACCTTATTTCTTCAAAAATGAGGCCGGAGCTCGCGTTACGGTCAATGGAGATCGTTACCGCACCATGATCAATGATTTTTTGTTTGAAAATATGGATGACATTGATCCGGAGGAGATGTGGTTTCAACAGGATGGCACTACGTGCCATACGGCGAACGCAACCATCGACTTACTGAAATCAAAATTTGGCGATAAGTTGATTTCGAGAAATGGACCTGTCAATTGGCCTCCAAGGTCGTGCGATTTGACACCTCTCGATTATTTCCTGTGGGGCTACGTGAAGTCACTGGTTTATGCTGATAAACCAGCAACAATTGACGCCTTGGAGGCCAGCATTGTTCGTGTTGTTCGTGACATACGGCCAGCAGTGCTCGAAAAAGTGGCCCAAAATTGGACGTCCAGAATGCGCTTCGTCAAGAACAGCCGCGGTGCCCATATTCCCGAAATCATTTTCAAATGTTAATGTCACGTATTGATCTTTCGAATAAAAAAAAATTTTGATTACAATTTAATTTTTTGTGTTATTTTTTACAATTTCAAGTTCTATCGGGCTTAAAAAAACACCCTATATAAAGCGAACCAAGGTGCATTAACGTATACACGGTGGCAGCACTACGGCATGTGACAATTTTTTGCTACTGGCACTATAGGAAGCTATTTACGTCAAATGTATTATTTACATTTTTGAAAGTGAATTTAGTGTTGTATTCTGAATTAAACATATATAAATTATTTTGTGAACATAAACATAGTTCAAGTAAATATAATTTATAATTAAGTAGTATTTCGTTGAGTTTAAGGTCCTTTTTGCTTATTTATTTTAATATTTCTGCCAATATTTCGCTTTCCTTCGGATAGCTTCTTCAGGGCAATAATATTTGTTATTGTTTAAAAATTAAAAAAAAAAAAAAAAAAATTTTTAAACAACAAATATTATTGCCCTGAAGAAGCTATCCGAAGGAAAGCGAAATATTGGCAGAAATATTAAAATAAATAAGCAAAAAGGACCTTAAACTCAACGAAATACTACTTAATTAAGAAATAGAGGTCGAATAAAAACCAAATACTATAATTTATAATTATGAAAAGGTACATTCATAGTTTATAATTGTGAAAATAGTTACAAATATTTTTGATAAACATAGCTTACCACATCCCTGTTTTTGTTGTATTGTTGTAATTTTGCTCTAGTGCTGCCACCGTGTATACGTTAATGCACCTTGAACCGAACGTTAACGTAGCGACGTCGTGAACCAGGCAGTAAAAAAATTCATTAGCGCAGTGTTTATCAGAACTGTCGTGTCATCGTAATTATTTTTTAACGCTCCCACTGGTTAACTGTTTGCCTCAACTACTTGTAATATTATTAGTTTACAGTTTTTGGAGCTATTTTTTTAACAACTTCTTATGTGGTCATGAGTCGTTATAGTCACAGAGCCGCTGCAAATTGCTGTTAATACCATCGTGTCCATAAGGTCTTTATTACTCCGCCCATGCTGTGCATCATATACTTTGCAAATTTACTTGCAACTGTATAATTAAATAAATAAGTAATTAAAATAAATAAATATTTAATTAAAAATAGTATCATATTGTTGTCGCGAAATTCAATCATTTTTAGCGAACGGTCTTAATTTCCTGGATTGTGTTTTTGTGCTAATGTTTGAATATGTACGAAGCCTGCTCAAAAAATAATCGTTATTTTTAATTTTTTGAAAATGTATTTATTTATTCAGCAAGAACTATCTTGTACCCATCAAAGTAATCCCCCTCAGATTATGCCAGCGTTCATTCCAATCCTCGAAACACTTATGAAACGCACTTTTTGGTATCGCCAAGAGCTCCTGTTTCGATTTTTCTTTTTCATTTCATTTCATTTATTTACAAATATATGCAATACAAATCCTCAAGGGCCAATATAATTATATTACATCACAGCAGCACAAAAAACGCTTTTATTTCATCGGTGTCTTCAGTTTTAGAAAGAGGAAGAATTTAGCGGGCGCCAAGTCCGATGAATACTGTGGTTGAGACACGATAACGGTTGTTTTAGGCCAAAACCTAACTCACAAGCATCGTGGTGTGTTATCATGGGGCGAAATCCATGTTTATTTTTTCCGCAACTCTGTGTGTTTCTGACGAATTGCTTCGCACAAACGGCGCATAACTTCAAGGTAGTATTCCTTATTGACCATACGATCATGTGACAAAAATTCATGCACCACGATATTACAGTCGAAGAAAACAGTCAGCAAAACCTTCACATTTGACTGAACCTGACGTGCTTTTTTCGTTCTTGTCTCTTCTGGACGCTTCCATTGCGATGATTGGGTTTTGGTTTCATAGCCATACACCCATGAGTCGTCACCAGTTATGTCCTTTTTGATGAAATCTGGATTGCCGTTGACGATATTAAACAGCTCCGGAATGACGTTGTTTTTGCTCAAAATTTAGTAAACAAATTGAAGAGAACACCAAAACACGACTAACGTTTTTATCTGTCAAAAGCAAATTGACAATCCGAAATGGCTGATATTGCCAACATATGTGTGTATAACAGACATGTGTACCGACATAGCAGAAATTTGAAAATAACGGCTATTTTTTGATCAGACCATGTATGTATGTATATTATGTAAAAAAATTAAATTCAGGGGCCAAATTCCGCATCGTTGAGTTTTTAAATGTTCACCAATTTCAGTGTTCACTTTTGATTTTTGAGCCCGCAATGGAGAGAATTAGTAATTTTGACACTTAAAGTGTACACTGAATAATTTTTTCACTAAAAAATCTTCAGTGAATTTTGGTTTTTTAAAATATTTTGAGGTTGAAAAAAATAAACAAAAGGATTATTTATGAATATTAAAATTATCTAGTAAATGACTTGTCTGACCCAGCTAATTTAACAAATCGGCATATGATTCAGCCTGAAGAAACACATTCAGCGCCATAAAATTCATTGTATCTTACGGAATCACTTTTTAATGAAAAGTGAACACTGTGCCTGTCGCTGAATTTTATTTTGAGTGTTCACTGGTAAAAAAAATTCATAGTTGCGGATATATATTTTTAAATGACTTCTCTAAAACATAACATCAACGAAACACTCTTAATTTGTAACGTTCATAGACGTTTCTTGAATTAAAAATTTCTTTAAGGGATATCGGTACCCACTTGATTAATCCAAATTGCTTTCAAAAATATAAAGTGAAAAATACTGCAGCTTTCGGATTATACATTATTCAAATATAACAATTAATAACTATTGATATTTTTAGAAAAAGATTTTATTGATTGCCAAAATTGGGACAAGGATTATTTAAAAAACTGTACTCCCGTTGATTGTGTCGAACGTTATTTTGGTTTACGTAATTTTTACAATAAATCTTCTGAAAGATGCGAAGAAGTGCCTCGATGTCCAGAACAATATCAAGTACAAAATTTATAGTGAAAAAATAAGAAACTAAATTATAAAATGAAGTCATTAAATTTCAGCTATATGATATTTTTACAAATGAATGTACTGATACAAGAGTTATCTTATCTGATGAAGATTTAAATGGCTTTAAGGAAGGCAAATTTGATAATAATGTATGGGAGGCTAACACAAATTTAAAAAATGAAGAAAAGGTAAGAACGCGTACATAATTTGAATAATTTATTAGGATATGACTCAATGAAAAAGGGGATTTCCTAAATTTAGAGAATTTTTTTTGCTCATAAAAATTACCATTTCTTGATGCTAATTTTTTGATACTTTACGCAAATAACTGTCATAATATTGAAAAATAAATAGTAGTACTTTTTATAGGTGATTCAATCAGTGCATACATACATATTAGAGGATTGCTCAAGCCCATGAAAACTGTTTTACAAGACATCGTAATATCCATCGTCTTCTATCACATTTCAAAACAAACACTTAAACGTTCTAAACATATAAACGAATATTGTTCAGTGACGAAACGAATATTGTTCAGTGATGAAACGTTCTAAACATATAAACGAATATTGTCAATCGTTTAGAACAAACAGAACCAAGCGCAAGTAGAACCAACTGAAATATAATAAAATTGAAGCCTTGAACTTCAAGCACTGAAGTAATTTCTACTTCTGTTTTGTTTATACAATTTTTTGTTGTTGTTCTTGGGTTTTGTTCTTGTTTAGTGCACAAGTGCTGTACACACAGTATGCTCATGTGCCAATGTGTTAGTGCTAATGTTTTAGTGCACTCGCTATATTTTGCTATGAGTCCTCGTTTATTTCCTTCAATCGGATGTTTTGTTTTGGTTTTTGCTATGAAAGAGAATTCAAGTACTACCAAGGACTGTCGTGAATCTGTTTCAAACTATGAAATGTTTATTCTGTTTCTAAATGTTCTACAGCTTGTTTGTTTTAAAGATTGTTGTCAAATACAGTGCTTGGAACTACTGCATAGTAGTGAGATGTTTTCTTTAGAACATACTGTATATCCTTTTAATACATATGTGTGAGTGTCATATTCATGTTGCTTCACCTAGTGTCTGCAACTGCGATGAAAGGTCCAAAGGAACCACACAAACTGTTTGCCAAACATGCCAAAATTTTAGGTTTGTACAAACATTTTTGTTTCTTTGTGGGGGTGTTTGCTACTTTGTACAAATATTTGAAGCAAAGATTTTTGATTTTCGTGCAAACGTTAAGAATGTGAACCCTGCAGGAAAAGTTCAATAGTAAAACTATAGTGATTACCTATTGACGATGTCACCAATATTACTGACAAATTGTACCCTTACTATTGCTAACTACTATTGACATTTAACACAGGCTTGTCCTACGAAATCTACCAGTAGACTGCGTCAATACTGACTAGGCAGCTCTTGTGGGGTCATATGGAGAAAATGTCAATAGTAAGATTGTACTGACTATTGACGCACAGTGGGAAATGTCCATAGTAAAACTGTATTGATTCCCTATAGACGCTGTCATCACGTGTAGAAAATGTCAATAGTGAAACAAATAGGCAATAGTGCCTATAATTATAAAATATTTAACTTGTTTTGCACTTTTCACCTTTACCTTTTTATATCACTTTTTATTATTATTATTTTTTATTAGAATTAGCTATTTTCTTGCGGCCACGGATAAATTTTAAAAACAAATGAAATTATTAATAAAAAATATTCTCTATCTATCAAAAACAAAAGACAGGGAAACAAATTTATTGACAGTGTCACCAAAAAGACACCATAAATGTTGACTTGGATACACTTATTTATACTTCCTTCAGTTAATGTTTAGAATGAAGTGTAAAAGTTTACCATCATTGTAGAAATTGAAAAAATAAAGATTATAGTAGCAGAATTATAAATAGAAATTTTTATCTTGTGAACTTCTCATTGAAAACAAAGTGCTTAATTTGTATTTGTATTGTTTATCTCCAAACGGAAGCGTGTGTTTGCCAAACGGTTTGCGCAGTTTATTTAGCCCTTAACTCTGATATAATATCAGAGAGCACGTCGGCAGATAGAGAAAACGAGTTTCTTCGTGTTCATTTCAATATCGCATAAGGGGTATACGTATTTTTGTTAATCTTACAAAAATTCATATATCATTGAAAGCCGAGAAAACAATGCTTCTTTGCGATTAATAGAAGCTTATGTTTGCTGTTTTTGAGGGTTCTTATAATTTTCCCTTTAAAAGTGATTTTTCAAATATATTCTGCAAAACTAACAGCCAGTTTACCAATTTCGAAAGAAAATGAATGTGAAAGAAAGCCAGTCACTCACATTCAAATCAATTTGGGTTTGTCTATCTCACTACTATTCGTTCGCATATTCTTATGTATTTTGATTGAGTTTTGACACATCGTTCGCATAGAAAAAAGTTAGACGAACCCAAATCAATTTTCTTTCGCTTAGATTGCGAACGCAAGCAGGCTGTCGGGATTGGTAAACTGGATGTAATAATTGGTAAAATTTCAATGGCCTATTTTCGTAAGCAGATGGATCCGCAATATTTTTCTTTTAGCTTTTATTTTAGGATTGTTGCCATGAGATTTCTCATAAGAGCGCTACCATAAAAATTATTATACGCTGCGAAAACATTACTACATGGACAAGTAAAATTTAGGTTTTAGGATTTTAGATGACAAATTTAGCACTTGATTTAAAGTCTGGCCATATTGATTTTTACATATAACAGAATTTCTCATACATAAAGTGCGGTCTCCACCTGACATAAAAACACTAACTTTGACGCTAACTTCAAGTTAAAGTTAAGTGTGGACCGCTCATGTTGAAGTTTGGTTAAAGTTATAACTTGGTTGTTAAAACATTTCATTTCGAAACTCTGTTATAACTTAAATTGACAACAGCCTGCTAATTGTAGTTGTTTTTCGCCATTTTTATTTTTTTACTATGAGAAGTTATAACTCTAACATTACTACGTGTCCGCCACCTTAAACAGACAGATATATAAACAGCAAGTTTTAACTTTATGTTTTAACTGCGTTTCAAGTTAGGTGTAGACTGCATGTAATGGAGCTTTTAAAAGCTTGATTATTATAATTCATGCTACTCGCCAAAACACTAAAATTGTACATGTGAATCCGCTAGCGTAACAAGGCGCCGTGGCTTAGTTGGTTAAAGCGCCTGTCTAGTAAACAGGAGATCGTGAGTTCGAATCTCGCCGGGGCCTTTGTGCTTGATTGTGTTTTTTTTTATTGTTTTTAATATCGTTTTTTATCATTTGCTTTTTCCATGTTGTACATGCAAGATGCAAAATGTTCCTACTCTTGAAAATACACGCCACTCAACTTTTTCCCCTTTACAACAAACAAACGGGGAACAGCTGGATAAAGAGAAGAAAATACATGAAAAATCTCGATGGGTTTTTGGACTCGGTAAAGGGTTTTTAATAGTAAGTCTTTAACTTAAGTAATGCCTCAAACGTTTATGTATAATATCATTTCCAATAAACGCAAACAGATTGTTTTGATTATTATTTTACAGATTTTTGTTACAATTGGCATTTATGTATTAATATGCTTTAGTATATTCTTACTTGTAACATGGTTATCCCGTCGATCAGGTCATGGGGGAGATGCAAGTGCTAGTAGCCCAATTATTGTTACACCCCGTCACTGGGGATTGTCCGAAGAAACTATACCGTTATATGCATCATACAGTTTAATGTCACACCGTTGATGTTTTGTTTTATCCATATAAACTTAATAATAAAAAAAAATAAAATAAATACTATCAATAAATAATTTTCTATTCATTCATTCATAATGCAAGACTATAAAATACATGTCGCTCCTTTATTGCAACATAGTCATAACTAAAAATAAAAGCTCGTTTCGAGAAAAAGCCTTTTCAAATTTTTATTTTCCATACAAGTATAAAATTTTTCTTTAGAAAATATTTCCTAAAGGAAACAGTTTGAAAGTAATTTGAATAAATTTTTGGCACAATCTAAAAGGTAGTACTGTTACCAATTCTGCATTGTTATCTCGAAAGGCAAATTTTTTGAGATATGACTATGTTGCTATAAAGGAGCGATATGTAGGTGTATGTACACTCCGGCTCACTAATGTAAAGGCACTAAAAATAATATTTTTCATGAACTCGATTTTGGAAATTTCCAAAAAAATTCCGAGCCACTTTTTTGCTGGAACATGCATCTAAAATATAAATGGTCATTTGCTTAAGTGCGGAGCTTGAAGTTGCCGTATTGCTTCTGATTTTGACATTTCCTGAAGCTGACTTTGGAACCGCTTTGCTAATCGAATCGGAACCGTTTTTTCCTATTCGGTGTGCGTTTTGTTCGTGGGACGTGTATCTGAGTTATTCAGCCATGTTCCGAGAAACGCGCGATCTGAAACCGCAAAGAGTCACTTAATTGACTATTAGGTGTTCTAAAGAACGCGAGTTTTACTGGCATTTCGGAGTTTTTTACGAAAAAATACATATGTTTTATATACGCTCATATGCATTTATGTAGAGACATTTTTTAATTTGGTTTTTTTAATTGAAAATGTGCAAAATTCCTTCAACTTTTTATTGAAATAAAAAGAAAACAAAAATTTTACTTCCTTTTGCAAGTTCAATTTTAGCAAATTCAGTCAGCTCACTTCAATATACTCGTACACAATTGAAGTCACCAGTTTTAAGCGATATGCGTTTACCAGGAGAGTTACTATTGTGATGCGAAAGGTAAATGCGATAAGTGTACAAGTTGGTACTCTGTGCCGTTTGAGCAAACCTTTTCGCGAAATAGCTTGAAAATGAAGCAACACTGGTACCAGAAAATAACACAGCGAAAAATGATAAAATAAAATGTGCGAAAGGGGAAAATTAAATGCGAAAGGATAATACGAAAACGCAATACAGGGAACCAATTCTCCGATTACGAACCATTTTTCTTTTGCTCTGAGACTAACCCCCCAGAACACCTATTTGGCGATTTCAAATCGCAAAATCATACTTCTTGCGTTACACGTTTGTCAAAACACCTATTTATTTATTTTAAGCGTTTTGCTTTTTTCAGAACATGCCTGATTAACGGCCATTCGATTTAATTTGAAGTTGCCATATCGTTTGCGCAAAACTGGGGCATTTTGGCGATTCCTGAAGCCGATTTGGAGAATTAAAAAAAAAAACCTCGAAACGCGTTATATGGATAATTATCTGTTATATTTTAGTTTGATATCGAAGCGTGTTTTTTAGTTTTTTAAACTGTATTTATTCAGGGCTGTTCTGCTAATCACTTTTTGTGAAAGTGATTTGAAATCGATTTCAAATTTCGATTTAATTCGAAGTTCGAAGTTGCCATATCGTTTCCGCAAAACTGGGGCATTTTGGCGATTCCTGAAGCCGATTTGGAGAATTAAAAAAAAAACCTCGAAACGCGTTATATGGATAATTATCTGTTATATTTTAGTTTTGATATCGAAGCGTGTTTTTTAGTTTTTTAAACTGTATTTATTCGAAGCTGTTCTGCAAATCACTTTTTGTGAAAATGATTTGAAATCACAAAAAAGATGTTCTGCAGACAAAATATTTTTGATTTTTGTGATTTCAAACCGTTAAGCTAATCTGCTATTAATTTGAAATCACAGTCTAATTTTTGTAGGTACTTCATTATGAATTTCCCAATTTATTACGTTATTAAATAACTTGATGTGTTTTCTATTGATTACTTAAGTAAAACTATTTATTTTATGCGAAATAATGCACTAAATTATGAAAAAACTAAATATGTTTATTTTGTTGTATATCTTTTGTGATTTAGTCTGTCGGATTATTTAACTTTTTTGTACTTTACCTTTTATATTTATTAGAAGTAATTAAATTTATTTTGGGAATAATTCCGCGACTAAAAAAAATTCCACCTGAAAATAAAAATATCAGTAAATCAAAGCAAAAAGCAGCTGTTTTTTGTGCTTCCAAAGAGTATAAATCACATTGAAAATCACAGAAAATGTTGATTTGCAGAACAGGTATAAATTACATTTGTGCTTTTGAAGCGGCATGTGCTTTGAAATCACGTGGTTTTTAGAACAGTAGTGCGATTCTGTAACTTATATAACGATAATCGAATCATTAAAATAATTATAATGATATTTTATCGTATTTGTTATTCTGTAACATTTTCTTAACGGTATTCGTAGTCGATCAAAATCAGCTGTTAATTTTACTGCCGATTGTCGGTTTCTTAAAGACAAAAATTTTCTTGCTGTTTATTCAATCGTTAAAGTGTAATTTTTTTTTTTAAATTGTGCATCCATGAAATAAAGTACATACAATCAGATTTTTAAGACATAAAAATATTTATTATATATTAAATACATAAATAAATACATAAAATATTTATTAAATACATTTTCAAAAACAAAAATTTCAGTATAATTTTTTAACCGGTAAAGAGTATTTTGTGTTAAAATAGCTATTGAACGTTGATCATTCGGACTTGCAATCGATGAAACAAGTTTGAACGCTTCAAGGGATAATCATTGTGTTTATCGGGAGTTGGACAATTCCTTTGAGTTGACAATTAATAAATTTAAAAAGTTATATTGATTATCACCAGTCTTAGTTGTGGTCATTCTGAACATATAGAAATTAGTACATATAAACAAATAAATGAAACATATGGATACATATTTTATTTTATTTACCTTATTACAAATTAAATAATATTTATTGTCACTTAAAAACTAAAATCACAACAAATAAAAATAAATATGTATACATATTGTTATGGGAAAATTTATTGTTTTTTCTTTTCTTCTTTGCGGTTTTCGCTTTTTTCTGGCAGAGATGCCACTTGATGTTTATATGAATGAACAGAAAAAGACAGCTGTTTACCATCGTTAGAATTAAGTTACAGAATCACTCAATTGTTAGTGCAAGCGATAAAATTTGATGACAAAAGTTGTGATTATCGAATCGTTAAAAGTTAGAGAATCGCACTACAGGCCTGATTACTTTTATTCTTATAGTTAACAAAAAAATAAATGCCGGGCTGGCAACGCCACGGGAGCAGCTAGTTAAATAAGTATATTTAAAGGAAATATACAATCTTGACACTCCATTCTGCCGTTAGTTTTTGCTTTAAACTTGTTTTATTTATTTTATTTTTTATTTTTTTTTTGTAAACTTGTAATGTTTTATGCTAATTTTACTTCATAATAAATACATATGTATGTATACAATCTATGTATTTTTTTTTATTTACTAGAACTTTTAAGTAATAAAGGAAGGTAAATATCACATTTTAAAAAAGAAGAACAAAAAAAAAAAAAAACTACAAATATTTATAATATTGCATGTTATAAATTGGCATCTTTTTTTTATTATTTTGTTTTAAGAAAACTTGTTAAATATACATACATACTCGTACAAACACACATGCATACTTACTTAAATATTGCACCTTGCCTTGAGCTGTTAACCCAAATTATGAAATTTTTCTATAGTTTTTGAACACTAATTTTATGGTTTTTCTATTCAAATTGACATTTACTAATGTTTCGTTCAGCAAAGGCAAACAAAAAGGAAAAACAAAAAAAAAACAGCTCATAAAACAGTTTTAAAAATTATTAACATATTTAATTAACAAAAAATATTGTTTATAGGAATTATATACATATGTACATATTTTGAAGACGTGCAAGTACTTTTTGGGTGAGTGCGCGTGTCCAGCTCAACTTGCAAGAGGGATACCCGTTTTTTTTTTTTTAATTTTTTATTTATGTGATGCACTTTTTGATGAGTTCTTTACAATGACCAACAATTAGCATAATCGCTGTTGTTTGTTAAAATTGCACAGTCTCGTCTCTTTCTTACCCCTGCTTTTATTTACGAGTATGCGCCAAGTTGAAGTGTCTTAAGAAGTTAACAAACCTTTGAGCTGTATTTTTCAAGACTTTTTTTTTTTTTTTTTTTTTTTTTTTAACTGGCCTTAATTGTAGGGTAAATAATATATTGGAACTTTTTTCTTTTGCGCTTTGCCCTTTTGTTTGTTTGTTGTGTGGTGAGAAATGATGACCCTGCTTTTGTAGTTACAATTTTTTTTGTGTCTTGTTGGTTAAGCCCTTTGTGCCAAATTTAATTATTATGCATATAATATTGCTGATAAATATCTTAAACTTAAGCTTATTTAACAATTGCTTATACGTTTGCCAAGACATGATACTTTTAAATTATTAAAGATAATATTTTATTTTACATACACGCATACATACATACGAGGTCTGATAAAAAAAACCGTTATTTTAAGTTTTTTCAAAAACGATTTATTTATTCATCAATAACTATATTGTACCCTTCAAAGTAATCCCCCTCATATATATATACACTTATGCTAGCGTTTTTTTCCAATCCTCGGAAATATAGGGTGTTTTTTTAAGCCCGATAGATCTTGAAATTGTAAAAAATAACACAAAAAATTAAATTGTAATCAAAATTTTTTTTTATTCGAAAGATCAATACGTGACATTAACATTTGAAAATGATTTCGGGCATATGGGCACCGCGGCTGTTCTTGACGAAGCGCATTCTGGACGTCCAATTTTGGGCCACTTTTTCGAGCACTGCTGGCCGTATGTCACGAACAACACGAACAATGCTGGCCTCCAAGGCGTCAATTGTTGCTGGTTTATCAGCATAAACCAGTGACTTCACGTAGCCCCACAGGAAATAATCGAGAGGTGTCAAATCGCACGACCTTGGAGGCCAATTGACAGGTCCATTTCTCGAAATCAACTTATCGCCAAATTTTGATTTCAGTAAGTCGATGGTTGCGTTCGCCGTATGGCACGTAGCGCCATCCTGTTGAAACCACATCTCCTCCGGATCAATGTCATCCATATTTTCAAACAAAAAATCATTGATCATGGTGCGGTAACGATCTCCATTGACCGTAACGCGAGCTCCGGCCTCATTTTTGAAGAAATAAGGTCCGATGATGCCACCAGCATGAAAACCGCACCAAACAGTGCATTTTTCTGGATGTAATGGAGTCTGTAGGGTCTCTTGTGGATTGGTCTCACTCCATATGCGGCAATTTTGCTTATTAACAAACCCGTTAAGCCAAAAATGCGCCTCATCGCTGAACACAATTTTGCGATAAAACAACGGGTCTGATTTTCAAAGTAAATTTGGATAATTTCGTAGCGTTGTTCAAGCGTGAGTCTATTCATGATGATTTGTCAGAGTATACTGAAACAAATAAAAAAAATGTTTCATCAAAATTTAATTTTTTGTGTTACTTTTTACAATTTAAAGTTCTATCTAGCTTAAAAAAACACCCTATACTTCTCGAACGCGCTTTTTGGTATCGCCACACAAGTTATTACAATTTGCAAAGCATCCGATTGTGTCAACAGAAAAAATCAAAATAAACATGTTAAGCACAATAAACAACTAGCATTCGATTCAGATAAGTTTTTTTCTACTCATTATGTTAAATTAAATGTAAATAAGAAACAAAGAAGAAAAGAAGTGCTAATAATATAGTTTTGAACTTATCCAATCTTCGCTTACAATGTATACAGCGTTGGATGCATCCTACGGCCTAGGCCATCGCTGTGTAAATGTAAGTAGGAATTGTATTCCTACTGGGTCGCGCTTACATTGTCAATGGTCTTAGATCGAAGATCTATGTGACAAAAATTTCACTGGGCAACAGCTCGATTTTTCTTTTATCTCCTCAATCGTAGCAAAACACTTTCCTTTCATCGGTGTGTACAGTTTTGTGTAGAGAAAAAAGTTGGCGGGGGCTAAGTCCGTAGAATACGGTTTTGTTTTTGGCCAAAAACTCACGCACAAGCATTCATAGTGTAAGCTGGTGCCTTATCATGGTACAAAATCGATGATTGTTTTTTCTGTAATTCTATGCGTTTCTTATGAATTGCTTCGCGCAAACGGCGCATAACATCCAGGTAGTATTCCTTATTGACGCTTCCATTGGGATGATTGGGCTTTGGTTTCAATGTCATAGCCATACGAGTACACCCATGATTCGTCACCAGTTATGTTCTTTTTGAGGAAATCTGGATTATAGTTGACGATGCTTAACAGCTCCTGAGCGATGTTCATGCGAAATGTTAAGCAAAAAGCACATTGTATTTTATTTTTATTTTTTTTTAATATTTAGTATTAAGATTTGAATACTTATTGTTAGTTCATTTTGAAGATTCAATAAATAAAAACGCTTAACAACAAAAAAAAAAAAAAAAATTCATGCGACGTTGTTTTTGCTCAAAATTTAGTGAAAAATCGAAGAGCACATGAAACCACGACTAACCTTTTTATCTGTCAAAAACAAAGGCCGACTTCCTAAATGCAAGTTGCAATGCATATTTACAATGCATACACTTCGTAAACGCATACGTAAACATTCTGGCAACGTCCAATGTGTTTGACATTTATTTCATGTATGAGTTGCATAGCGACGTTCCTAAATGCCGATGGAAAATAAAATTCATAAATCGGACATATACGTAACTCACAAAATTTTTAAATAACGCTTATCAGCCAGTTTATCAATCTCGACAGCGTACTTGCGTTCGCAATCTAAGCGAAAGAAAATTGATTTGGGTTCGTCTAACTTTTTTTTATGCGAACGATCTGTCAAAACTCAATGCAAATACATAAAAATATGCGAACGAATAATAGTGAGATAGACAAACCCAAATTGATTCGAATGTGAGTGACTGGCTTTCTTTCGCATACATTTTCTTTCGAAATTGGTAAACTGGCTGTATGTTTTCTATCAAACCTCGTATGTGTGCATGTTAACTGATGTAATGAAAATGCACTGCGCATTAGCTCTTCTTTAACATATTTTTTAAGAATATTGTTTTCCAGGTGGCTGTTATTGAATGAAAGTTAAATACCGGATGACGTAGAACTACCTTTATGGTTTGAATTGACTTTTGATTTTCAAAATAAAATGCAACAATTTTCGATCGCTGTACTGTTCTGTAGTGTTCCATGTTAATTCTCTAAGTATTCTTCATAAAGTTCTGAAATAAAAAAAAAAAAAATGAAAAACAACATGCAGTTCACCCCATCCAATATTACCAATCTATCAAAAACATTCCGAATTTGCTTTGAACTTTATTGAGCAAATCAGTATTGCCGGAAACGTAAATTTTACACATTCAAGACCTCAGAATTACACAAAATTCAAAAAATTACAAATTTGTTTATTTTTTGAGAACATAAAAATTATACAGCCCAATTATGAATATTCTCACGTAATTTATTTCTCTGGGAATTTATTTCTCACATAAAGTACTTTTTTCAAATCAAATTAGAGAAAAAAAAACACAATTTTTGTCCGTAAGAATTGAAGAAATGAGCTCCCTTTAGTATTTTCAACGGAGTACAGAGAAGAAGAAATAAAAAAACCTCATACTTAATTTTTGTTCATAATTGGAGGAAAGGAAAAAGTGATAAAATTCCTACGGAATTTTTATTTATAATTGGGCTGATAGAATTAGTTTAAACATTTTTATAATAATCACTTGTCTCTAAGTTTTCCTTATTTTTAATATGGTCAGTGAACAAAATATACTCGTATATTATAACTCTCTTGTACGATTTCTCTGTTTTTTGATAGAGAAAATAAAAAAGAACATTGTCGGTGATTATTTGGACCAACCAAGGAAATAATTAAACAATTATTGGAATTGGAAAATTTTCAGCAATTTTGTAAATTAACAAAAGTTTGGTTAAGAATTGATTTTATTTTTAATGTAAATTATATATATGTACTTATATACGTACGAATACGTATGAAAAATTATTTTTTGCTGAGATTAAAAAAAAGCAGATTTTGTTTATATTGAATCAACCACATTCCCCTATACACAATTTTCATTATAATTTTTTTTTTTTTTTTAAATTACACGTACAAATATATGGATTTATTTTCTAGTTTCAACTTAATTTTTTACCCAAAGTGGTTATACCAGCACATACATATATCTTCAGATTTTCTACTATATTGTCAAGATACAGGCAACAAAATGCCTTTCATTTTCCATATTATGATTTTTTATTGTCACTTGAAAAGTTATCAACATGTATCGTAAAGTCTTATCTGTACAACGACATTCGAACTCCTGAGCTGAATCTTTTCAGGCGTTGTTTCTATCTTCATTTCATTTCCACGCTGACCACTTTTTCACTTGACTTCCACGTCGTGTTGCTCCTATGAAATGTCGACATAGAAAAGAAGCTATTTATAATTTTTTATTGGTATCAATGTTAGAAGCTAAAATAGCGAATAAAAACTCAATCGTTAAATAACATTTAATTACGAGCTCAAAAACTGGGTCTAAGAATAGCAGCACTGAAGGGGTTAAGATTTGTTTAAAAGAAATATGAAATGTCGCGCATGAAAATGTGTAAAAGCAAATATGAAAAAATCAAAAAAACTTTGATAGTTTGGTAAAAAGCAGCTAAAATAGCTGATAATTAATTACATGCGCTAACCAGGCAAATATTTTGGGGAACGAAACCGCCCTATTGACGAAACACTTTTAAACTCCAGTCCAACTTAAGGTCAATCAAAAAATATTGTATACTCCTTTGCCGCGATCGTGAAACAGGTCTCAAGAATTTGTTCAAGAGTGATTTAGTCAATTGGTTAAAAAAAAAATAACACTTGACTTATACCAATTAACTATAAGATGTAATTTTAAACAAATCTGTCCGCGAATAACGGATTTAAGCGGAAATCGATTAGTCAAATCGCCCGATTTCGTAGAAAAGAAAAAAAACACAAAACTTGGAATGCGCTTGAAAATCGTATATTCCAAAAATAATTTTTTTAATATATTGTGTCGTATTTACTGTGATTTAGAATATTGCTTGATTCATTCACTTGAAAATCGTCTTCGTTTGCTACTCTCAATTTTTTGTTTGGTTGTCGTTAAACTAAAACCAGGCAAGAAAGAAATTTAACTTAAATAATGAAATCTCTTCGCACAATCTCAAATTGCTCATTAACATTTTGTGTTTGCACTATCACTTTGTGAAAATCATTAAAAAAAGAGGAAATAAAATATAAAAAAAAAACGAACACAGAATAAACTTAAGAATGAATGTGTTTGAATTTTAATGCATGGAATTGTTGCAGCCAAATGGTCCATGCAAACGAAAAGATAGAGGGCAGCAAGGCAGCAGGGAATGAAGGCCGGGTTGAATGGATGGATATGAGTTGTGCTGCCTAGTAGCGAAACAGTGGCTGTTTTCAAATCTTTTACTCTCCTTTTAGTTCAGTTTAGTTTAGTTGTTTTGCGATTTATTCATGTTTATTTATTTAATGGAAAAACGAATTTATCTTATGAAAGGTAATGGTTTGCTTCCCTTTTTTTTAAGGAGTTGATACTTCTTTCTTTCCGTTTTCTTTTTTATTTGGTTTGAAGTAACAAGTGAATTTTTAAAAGTGGATTTCGCACAAGAGGATTAAAGGAACACAAGATGCGATTTTAATACGTTTGCAGTTGTTTTTAATTTGGCTAAAGAATTTAATGGTGCTTAGATTCTCGAGAGTGGGATCATTTTTTTTTATCAGGGATGCTAAATGGCTGTCCGCAAATTGTTATAAAATCAATAGCAAATTGTATGTTTAAAAAACTAAAACAGCACGCTTCGGTATCAAATTAAAAATTAAGATTTGGTGAGCGAAGCAGTATCGAGTTTTTTGGGATGTCAGCTTCAGGAAACGTCAAAATCCCCCACTTTCTCAGAAGCAATGCGGCAACTTCAATTTTCGCACCACATCGTTTAGACCGTTTAGAGTTCAAATGCATGTTGCACGGCAAAAACGCGCTCCAAATATGAAAAACCGGTAACAAACCGATTATCGAAGTGGTTCTGATTTTTTTTCCCGCAAAATCCCCCCATTTCCCCGAAAGCAATGCGGCAACTCCAATTTTCGCGTAAAGGCAGCAACACTGTATATACAGTTTTACATACCCAAGGCAGCTTTAATATGGTAGTGGTACAAGCGCAGCTGTTTTTCGTTAGGTTAGGTTAGGTAGGCAGGCCGCTGGATACCCCGGAATAATCTAGGTTGTCCAGCTCACTTGGGTCCTGTAGTCGTTCCCTTTGTGATTGCCTGAAAAGCTAAAATAGTGGAGTGAAGAGAAGAAGTTGTAGGAAAATGATAGTGAGTGGAAAGGATGGGCGGGGATGGAAAGGAGATGCGGGAACTTTTTAGTGTAGCGTTACATGCTGCTATACTAGCCATCCGCTACTTCTTATGAAAGAGGCTAGCGCGGTCGGTTTGATCGAGGCCAGACAAGATAGGCTATTGAAGCTCCGCTCGCCTAAGTGTCTTAGACGATGATGCTCCAATGCCGGGAATGTGCCGAGGAGGTGAAGGATCGTCTCCTCCTCCTTGTCTTGGCAGCTTCTACAGAAGTTGTTATGGGGTAGTCCTAGTCTCCTGGCATGGTTCCCAAACGGGCAATGGCCAGTGATGACTGCTACAGTCACTCTTAGTTGAGATCTGGGCAGTTTTAGTAGCTCCCACGTTCTCTTAGAGTTAATATGCGGCCACAAGTTCCTTGATATAAGGCATGTGGGCTCTGTGAGCCACTTTTCTTGTGCACGTTCCAGTGTGTGGAGTTTTATTCTTTTCCAGCACGCTGTTAATGGTTGTCCGCAAAAGGGGTCTATATCCCTATCTTCTAGGGCTGTCCCTTTTTTGGCTAAGTCGTCGGCGATGTTGTTGCCATTGTTGGACCCATGTCCACATACCCATTTTAGGGTTATGTTAGAATGTCTCGCCATCTTGTTTAAAGATGTCCGGCATTCCTGGACTAGACTAGAATTGGTGTATATTCCAATCAGGGATTTGATGGCGGCTTTGCTGTCCGTTACTATCATGATATCCCTACCGAATATCTTGTAAAACGTCATCCATCTAGCCGCTTTATTTATGGCCGATATTTCAGCCTGAAGAACACTGCATCCATCTGATAATCTGAAGGATATTTTAGTGTTAAATTCTTCTATGTAAACGCCACCCCCAACCCTTTTTTCGTTACTTTTGCGTAAATTTGTTAAAAACATATAGACTTCCTTGCTTTTTCAAACAAAATTTTGACTATTCGTAAATTCTACCAACAAAATACATGTTGATGTTTTTTGGTGTTGTAATTCTGTCACTACCTATATAAAGCTGCCTTGTACATACCTACACAAGGCGAATTCATAAAATGTGTAAAGCATCCCATACACGTTTCAACTCAATTGGCAAATGAGTCGGTTGTAGTCTACATCAATACGTGTATGGCTTTGTCAATTGATTATTTTGGCAGTTGTCGAGTTGGTTGAAAGAAATCAAAAGATTTTGATTTTTTCAAGTTGGCTAGTAAGTCTTTCAATTCGATTGTGCTGTGTGTGTTCGAGTCACTTGATCAGCTGACAAAATTTATATTTGCAGCTTTTTTACAAAAAAAAAAACGTTAAATATTTTTTAAAATTGTCTTTAATTTCATTGAATTTGATAGTTGAATGGAAATCTTTCAATTCAGTTTAAGAAGTGTGTGACCCAGGAGCAATTAAATTAAAAGACTTAATTGGCAATTGAATTGAAATGTTTATGGAACGCTTAATTTTAATCTGTTTCTAATGTCAATGGAATAATGAAAAGAAATTTGAAAAAAAAAAAAAAATTTTAACAAATTTTTTATTTACTTATGTACTCTAGCCTTTTCACCTTTCCCAGCTCTACGATTTGAGACTGTAATTTTCACGAGATAATTAAAAATTCTTTTCTTGTAAATATTTTTTTATTATATATTTTTTGCAATTCCTTTTTGTGTTTATATTTTTCTCTTGATGTTTGCCAAAAATCTTGTTTGACAATAATTGCTAAGTAGACATAATAAATTGAACTGAAAGCAGCTAAAGTATTATTACTAACTCAGCTTTTACATTTAGACAGACGATGGGCAGACATTTTTTCATTTCTCTTTTCTTTCTTTTTTGTTATTGTTGTTTTTTTTAAGCACATCTAGTGTGTTTATATGAAGTTGATGTTGATATGAGAATAATGATATGAAGCAACAATATAAAAAATGCGAAAAGTTAAAAAGAGAAAGAAAAAATGTCCACAAATGTCTAGTACAGAGAGTCGTGTACTACACACTCTCCCCCACCGAAAATTTTCGTTACAGCACCATCAAATTTCGTCTGTCTGCCCATCGTCTGTCCAAATGTAAAAGCGCTCTAATTGCTGCAAAAAATTACTAGCAATTGTTTTGCAGCCAATTTTATTGAGAGAGAGAGAGAGAGAGAGTGAAATTTACGCTCTTACACCCATGGCTGCCAGAAAAAATATGCAAGAAATCGTCAATATCCCGATAATTTATGAAAATATCGTCATTTTAGTTTTGAAATATCGTAAAAAATCGAACTTATAAAAATACCAAATTTTTGGTGTATTTTAAAATATAAATATGCATATAAATTTATTAAAGAATTTATTTTTAATTAATTACAGTTACATACATACGTACTTGTTATGGTATTAGGAAACAAATACGCTTTGATACATTGAGTTTTCTGAAAATTTTAGAAAGACATATCTGAATTGAATAAATCTAATAAATTGGATTTAAGTGCGATATCAAAGAAGTTTGAATGATTTAATTTGGATTAGTCTTTCTAATAAATAATGCTGTCAATTCGGTGTCTTCAGTTTCGGGAAGAGGAAAAAGTCAACGGGGGCCAAGTCCGGTGAATACGGTGCTTGATGCATGATAACTGGTTTGTTTTTGGCAAAAGCTCACGCACAAGCATTGATGTGTGAGCTGGTGCGCGTTACCATGGTGCAAAATCCATGATTGTTTTTTCCACAATTCTATGCGTTTCTGATGACTTGCTTCGCGCAAACAGCGCATAACTTCAAGGTAGTATTCCTTATTGATCGTACGACCTTGTGGCAAGAATTCATGCTATACCACGCCATTGCTGTCGGAGAAAACAGCGAGCAATACCTTCACCTTTGACCGAACTTGACGTGCTTTTTTCGGTCTTCACTTTTCTGGACCCTTCCATTGGGATGATTGGGCTTTGGTTTCAATATTATAGCCATACACCCATGATTCGTCACCAGTTACGACTTTTATATGTTGTAGCGCTGCCACCTTGTAGATGTTAATGCACCTTGGAAACCAGGTTGGATACGCCCATTTGCCAGGTAGCTCGCTTACGATTTAAAAATGTATGTATACAAAAAAAAAAAAATCATTCTAACGTCTTAAATACTTAAATATTATTGCCATAGCGAAAAGAAAAAAGGTTTCGCCAGTATGTTTTGGGGAGGACAAGAATTGAACATTTAGCGCTTTAATAGCCGGCAGAAATATACATACATACACATATGTATGTGTATGTATGTGCATACACGCAAACATAAAAATGTAAGTGACAATATGCCCCCTATTTGTGACACATAACCGCTTTTGTCAAACACTCGTATTTATATTTATGTGAGTGGTGTTTGTTCAAAGAAAATAACGTTTAAATAAATTGGCAAAGTGCAACTTTTTGACTGATGGAAAACAGGAATTAAAAAAGCGCACAACAAAATAATAATAGCTATTCCACCGTTCACAAACAACAGTATTAATTTTTTTTAATGGCTCCTTTAATGCATTTGTCTTGTTTATAAAAAGAATTTATAAATAATTTTTTTATATGTCTGGCACCTTATTAAAATTTTATGTTTTTATTATTTACATACAAATTCTTGCATTAAGTTCATAAATAAAAAACAACAAAAAACGAACAAAAAACAAATTCATTTTTTAAATTGTGACCCTTTTGTTGTGTTATTATTGTTGTAATGTTAAGTTGTTCTTGTTTTTGTCGGTTAAAACATTTTTATGATAAGTTTTATTATTGCAATTTGCAATTAAATTTGCAATAAAAAACAGTTAAAGTGTTCGTTTGGCCATGGTAATTAATCATGTACCGTTTTTTTCTCATTTTTTTTTATATTGTTTTTTTCTCTCTTCTCTCATAACTAAGAAATATTTATTTATGCCTAGGAATTAATTTGAAATGAAAATCCAGTGTGGCGCGCTGCCAACTACTTGTAGGTTCACAGCCATTTACATATAAAAGAAAACAGTGTTTTGCGTAAATTTGCATACTTAAAATAAATTGTAGAAAAGAAAGTATACTTTAAGACAACTAAAGTCAGCTTTGTTAAGAGTCGATTCCAACAGCCTGCTTACAGGGCATGACATGAGCTCACTCGCGACGGGTGAAGTCATGTAAAGAATTGGGTTTGTATAACGCGATTTGATCGTGTCGTGCAACGTTAATTCGTACATATGTCAACCATTTATGTTATCTTATGGAAATAATAGTATTTAGTAGATGCATTAACGACCTTGTAGTCGTTAATGCATCTTGGGTTAAACTGCTTCATCTAAATCCCGGTAGTGTCATTGGCATTACACGCGGAATGTTGCCAAAATGCATAAGTAAAAAATATGCGTGGAAAATTAATGAAAAAATGTTGGACGATTTGTGCTGTGTTTTCTCGTGGAAAAATACATGAATTGTATCTGGGGGCTAATTCTGTCATTCGCTTACGAGCGAGTTTTTACTCGAGTGTGCGAGTTTTTACACTTTTGGGATTATTTCATTCGATATCGAGTAAAAGGTACCGGAATTTCTAATGATGGCATTCGATAGCGAGTAACTGTTCGAATGCAACCGTGCAACTTTTTACTCATAAGCAAAAGTACTATCGAAAACCCGCCAAACAGAAAAACACAAAAGAAATGTAAGTTCAAAAGAACTCGCGAATGACAGAATTAGCCCTCTGGTTCGAAACGCGATAAGGCATCACATTTACGAGTATATATCATATTGCTCATCTGATTTTTTTAGCTTTTATTTATTTATTGAATCTTCACAATGTGAACTAACAATAAGTATTCTAATATTAATAATAAATATAAAAAAATTAACTAAGTCCAGCCAATGCTAGGCAAAAAGTTTTATTTTGCGCATATTATATCGCTAAAATCACCTACTTAACGCTCTGATGGTGGCAAGGGCATCCCTTCTTCTCCACCGAGTGTGACCACTAAAATTAAGTATGTTTCGTGCAGGAGGGTTTGGGTGAAGTTCCAATTTGCTGATTTGCTTTGTCGCATATTTTGAAAATTCATCTTTTACCAATGGAACACACAGATCTTTGTGAATTCGGGAGTTTTTTACGTACCAAGGAGCTGCAGTAATTGTTCGAAGAATTTTGTTTTGTCGCCTTTGAATTTTTTCCATGTTTGACGCTGAGGCGGTGCCCCATAATTGAATTCCGTAGCCATATAGGCTTTAGTATTGCGTTGTATAAAAAAAGTTTGCAATCTGAAAAAATGAATGTCGTTTATCACTTTCTGCAGTTTTAAACAGAGTACTTACCTTAACGATAAATCATGTATATGGCGTAATCTGCACTCATAGAAAAAAGCAGCTTCATATTGATGACGACGGGTCATCAGATTTGTGACATCAATAGTATGTAAATAGTAATCAGTAAAATGAAAACTGACATCAATCTCAACAACAAAAGCCATCAGACAATTTTGTTATATATTGAGTATCATCAATGCTACAACTGTTGCGACAATGATGGATTTTATTAATTGGTATAATACATCTAATTTGTCAAAATTAATTATAAAAAAAGCGTACATAGTGTTATAATATTTTATATTTATTGTTGAAAAGGAATTAGGTTGTTAAAATTATTATTTTTAAATTTAAATTAATTTTTAAGAAGTAGAAAAAATGCATCATATTAACGACATTTAGTCATCTAATGCGACGTTAGTTACATAAATATAATGACAGCGTAGAGAGCAAAATAAAAAGAAGAACTGCGAAGCAAAGAAAGCGAATATTGCCTCATACACAGCATACACGCAATTAAAATATGATAATACGTCACACAGGCATTGTATTGATGGCAGGAAGTCATCAAAAGTATTATCAGAAGACTTTTAATTCTCATTGATTTCTTAAAGATGGTAGAATATAAAGTTATGTGTTTGAACATATTTTTGAAATCATAAAATATAACCGGAGGTTAATGTTGATGATGTCATCATGAAATTGACTTCCAAATAAATCCAATTTATAGTTGGTCTGATGTTAGTGCGCCATTCTACTGATGATGTTTTGTCATTACATTGACATCATTTAGTAATTTCCTGGGTATTGAAGTTTCCTTGCATTGAGTACATGCTCTCATCAAACGTATTCCGATAAAGCATCTCCATAATGTCAGTGTGACATTTCATAGATGAAATATTTGTCATAATTGCCGCTGTTGATAATTAGAGCAACTGATGTAATGGTTGACATCACAGCGATGACAAGTGTCATGGAGCCAAAAATCATGACGTTTGGCATTGCATTGATGTTAAAATACATCATAGTTATGACAGGTTTTCTATGAGTGTGTAGGTCTATCAGTCTTAAAAAGCAATTATCAGCTGCTAGATTAGGTTGTACAGGCCACCAGTTTCATAAAACCAGACTACTTGGGTTCCGTTGTGTTGTTATCAGCTGCTAAATGCGTTGTCAAATAAAGCAGTGCTGCCAATTCGAAGTTGTGATCCTCTACAGAAAAACGCCTATATATGTATATAAGAATCATTTATTGTAAATGAGAAGTAAAACTCTGTAAAAAATGTAGGAGAACAAGCTTGCCGTTAAAAGTATGTTTGTTTTAATACCTATAATTTTTTCTTAACATTCGTTCAGTTAATTCCTAAACACAAAATGATTTATGTAAATGCTAGGAATGTCACATGTGTTTAATACCAAGAAAATAAATTAAGAAAAACCAAAGGAAAAACGAGGAAAAAAAAGCTGTTAAAGATTTGTGGCTTGTGACTCACGACAGAAGAAAATAAAAATAAAATATCGTTAGTTAGCACTTGTTTATTGTAAAAGAAAAAACAAAAAAAAAAAAAAACAAACAGAAAAATAAAATTTAAAAACAGCAAAAAGAATCTTGGCCAGCTCATCAGATTTCTTAATTTAATTGGCTCTTTGGAAGCTAAAAAAAAAAAAAAAAATAAACAAACAGCAGCTAAAACAAAAAATCAGAATATTTTAAGCTTAAGCACCTTCCATAGAGGAAAATACATACATATGTATGTATGTTTGCTTAAATAAACAAATAAAATTTGTAGGGTTAGGAGCAGGGCTGCCGCTTTGGTTTGAAAGTACCAAAACTAGTGGATTACTTTAGCAAGTGAAAATTTTGTCAGTTTTGTTGGTGAGTTAATTTTTTTTTTGCAGAAAATTGCTATTCTGATGTTAAATATGATTTTATAATTAAAATAGCTAGCAAAAAATTTTAAAAGCCTTGGAGGCTCCATTTTGAAATTTATTTTAAAGCTTCTTGAATACGAAATTTATGACATAATAAACGGTATCGAACAAGAAAGATTAAAAAACGCATTTGAACACAAGCTTTTAAAATAAAAATAAATGTTCTTACATGTACAAGTATGTACATATATAAAGTGTGTTTTTTTCTAGAGGTATATAACTTTAGGTTGGCAACTCTTTTTTTAACTAGCAGCTATTTTGTCAGCTGTGATTTATGTTCAGTTGTAAAATTGATTTACATTAGCACCTGCCTGGTCGGCTTAATATGATGATGGACCAACTCCACGGGGTGAACTTGTCACAATTCACCATTGCCCCCATGTCGCTTTCAAGGCTCACACAGTTCGCAACTTTTTGCCATAAGTTTCTAGACTAACCCTTTGCTTAGGATTTCGGGTCTTCTAATTCCTCCTGTATCCAATTTTCAGCAGTTAATGAAAGACAAGACTTAATGAGTTGGTAGGCCGAAGCCCATTAACAACATCAGTCCTTAAACTCAGCCGTCTAACCATCACTTCTGGCTCTTTACATTTCAGAAATGCAAACGACCGCAAATACTGCTTCATCTGTACTCATGGATGGTATAAATATTGGGGACTCGGATGCTCTTGATGTTCTTGGAATAAAGATACAGTGTTATGTTCGCTGGACTGAGCACATTTTTCATGTCTCTAAAGAAGCATTCAAGTGCCGCGGGTTTTTGAAACCTTACACCGTTTGTATATACTTCACTCCATCCGACCTCCTTACTATTTATAACACCTATATCGAACCGAAAATGGAATACAACTCTCATGTTTGGGCCGGTACCTCAAAGTCTATTTTGGGGGTTACTCGACCGTGTGCAGGAGAGGGCGAAGAAGCTTATCTGTGGCAGTAGGGTATCCAATTCTATTGACTAACTGGAGTATCGACACAGTGTGGGGTGCGTTACTCTGTGCTATCGTTATTACAATGGATTTTGCTCTGACGAGATTAGGGATCTTGTTCCCAAGAATCGCAGATTTTTACGTGGCACGCGTTCATAGTCCAGAGCTCATGCATTTGTGGTCGATTGCCCTGGAAATCGTACTACGCATTATAGAAGGAATTCGTTTTTCAGCCGTACGCTTCGTCTGTCGAATAAGTTGCCTGCAGACGTGTTTTGTGTCTGTTATAACGTTGGAAAGTTCAAGTCAAATATTCACAAACACTACTCCCTCTGTCTCCCTCCTCACAACCTATTTTCCTAGTTCTGGTACAATGCACTGCATATGTAGGCGTCATCCCCTGAGTATTGGTCCAAAATAAAAAAAACCTCGAGGGTTATTAGCCCTCAAAAACCGACATGAGCCTTAGTAATCAGGGAAGCCAAATGCAACTCCCTATGATTTTAGGTTTAAATCACAGCGAGAAGGTTTCAGCTAAGGCAGTCACTTCAACCATGATCAGCCCGCGGAACGGTCTGCAAGCAGAACCTCCCGGGTGCTTTATTCATCCCCGTTTTGTTAACTAAAAGGTTTCACATGTCCAACACAACATAAGTCAAGCGGCTTCCTACAGTTTTATTTGCTACAACAAACAAGGAACTCTTACCCTTCTATGTCCCAAAAAGCAGAATGCGTTAATTAGGTGCACATCATGGCAAAACCTGCTCCCTGAGGGGAGAGACAGTTAAATACTTGGAAAGCAATATTATAGGCGAAATACGGCCGCAAAACGTTCTGAAAAAAGAGTGTGAAAATTAGACAACTCATTTTTATACCCCAATCGTGAGACTACGCAATTTCTTGAAGGTTTATCGTTGGGCCTTACTTTTTCTAAGAAAATGGTCTTATTGTTACGGTCAATGGAGACCGTTACTTAAAGATGTGGAAAGAGTTTTTCTTTCCAGAATTACGCCGAAAGAGAATGCTTTTCAACTCGGTTTGATTGCAACAAGATGGGTCAACTTGTCACATAGCCACGCCTGTTATGACAGAACCGAGGCAAAAATTTCCCAATAAACTGATTTCAAGTAGTTCCACTTGCCGTTGGCTTCCCAGGTCTCCTGACCTCACTGCACCTTCTATTTCGATTTGTTTTCTGTTTGGCTGATGCTAATTTCCCTTTTTAAAACAAAACATTTTCAGCCACTACACAAGAAGTTAAAAAATAGTGCAACAGTTGATTCGTGGTGTTGCTGCTATTTAGAACTATCTGCTACGTGGCAATTATTACCACAAAATCGTTATTAACAGTCTTGCAGCAATAAAATTTATGAAAAATAGAGAAAAGTAAGTCCAAGTTTGCACTATGTAACTTTTGTCGCGCAATTCTTACTTTAACGGTGACAAGAGAGAGGGAGAGAGAGCAATTGAAAGGGGTGCACATATGAATGTACTCGTACAATTCGTCTTTACATCCGAAGTTAGCTGTAGGTCTATTATAACATCTGATTTTTTTTCCATATACATACGAGTACATATATGTACATATGCATCAATAAAATACTGCTGCGATAAAAATCGCACAGTGTAAATGAAAATGTGATTTTGAAGTAGAAGCCACAAAAATTGCAATGTCAGAGATAGCACAATGTAAATTGGGACTATTTGATTGGAACAATTGTGTTATTGGGCTGTACCTCTCTATAAAAACTAGGTGTATCTAGTAATTTAATTAAAACTCAAAGCTGAAAACAAAAACTTATGTTTAAAAATGACAACATTTTTTAATATAAATTCCACAATCACGAGACATTTATCGAAATGGTATAGATAAAACCAAGTGTGTGTCTGTTTGTGCGTATGTACCAAAAGTCTACTCTTCATAAAAAAATTTAATTTATAGAAAATGCAATTTCCAAATTTATTATTGATTTAGACCAGTAAAAAATTATAAATAGCTTGTTTTCTATGTTTCCCAGCTATCTATATGTCGACATTTCATAGGAACTACCCTAATCATCAGTAGACTCTGGAAATTTTTGAAAGATATTCAGTTCATTTGTTTGAAAGGTGTAAAAAAATGTTAGAGACGTTTATATAGGGTGTTTTTTTAAGCTAGATAGAACTTTAAATTGTAAAAAGTAACACAAAAAATTAAATTTTGATGAAACATTTTTTTTATTTGTTTCAGTATACTCTGACAAATCATCATGAATAGACTCACGCTTGAACAACGCTACGAAATTATCCAAATTTACTTTGAAAATCAGACCCGTTGTTTTATCGCAAAATTGTGTTCAGCGATGAGGCGCATTTTTGGCTTAACGGGTTTGTTAATAAGCAAAATTGCCGCATATGGAGTGAGACCAATCCACAAGAGACCCTACAGACTCCATTACATCCAGAAAAATGCACTGTTTGGTGCGGTTTTCATGCTGGTGGCATCATCGGACCTTATTTCTTCAAAAATGAGGCCGGAGCTCGCGTTACGGTCAATGGAGATCGTTACCGCACCATGATCAATGATTTTTTGTTTGAAAATATGGATGACATTGATCCGGAGGAGATGTGGTTTCAACAGGATGGCGCTACGTGCCATACGGCGAACGCAACCATCGACTTACTGAAATCAAAATTTGGCGATAAGTTGATTTCGAGAAATGGACCTGTCAATTGGCCTCCAAGGTCGTGCGATTTGACACCTCTCGATTATTTCCTGTGGGGCTACGTGAAGTCACTGGTTTATGCTGATAAACCAGCAACAATTGACGCCTTGGAGGCCAGCATTGTTCGTGTTGTTCGTGACATACGGCCAGCAGTGCTCGAAAAAGTGGCCCAAAATTGGACGTCCAGAATGCGCTTCGTCAAGAACAGCCGCGGTGCCCATATGCCCGAAATCATTTTCAAATGTTAATGTCACGTATTGATCTTTCGAATAAAAAAATTTTGATTACAATTTAATTTTTTGTGTTATTTTTTACAATTTCAAGTTCTATCGGGCTTAAAAAAACACCCTATAAATAGAAAAGCTTGTTTTTTGTGTCTTGACGGGTATTATTAGAGCATTTTTCTTTTTAAATTCTCAGCAATTTATTTGGATTGTTGGGATATAAAGTTGAATGTTTGAGAATATCTTTCAAAAATTTCCAAAGTCTACTGATGATTAGGGTAGTTCCTATGAAATGTCGACATATAGATAGCTGGGAAACATAGAAAACAAGCTATATTTATAATTTTTTACTGGTATAAATGTTAGAAGCTGAAATAGCGAATAAAAAACTTAATTATTGATTTAGTTCAAAATAATCGTATGTTCACTTGAGAGTTACAAAAAAGAATAATAATTCAATTAATCGCTGTACCAGCCTAAGCCAACTCGGATCATTTTCGAAAAAGGGGAAAAAAGTAATCGTAGGAATATGAATTTTCGTTAAAGAGGTAACAACATTCGATCATCGAAAATTCACAAAGCAGTATTTGTAATCAATTAACATCTAAAAAATTATAGCAAAATTTAATTGGAAATAATTTAAGCTTCATGTCAATACATTAATTTACACAATAATTTTGTATAACTGGAAGCAATAAACTAAAATTAAGAATATATATAAAAATAACATTTAATTTCTCCTGCGATGATAACAAATTGTTAGCGAAATATTGAGAAATAAGAGATTTTAAATTGTAAATTTTTTATTAAAACAAAAACAAAGATCTGAAGCTGCAAAAGTTAAATTTATTTAACAAACGAAGATCGAATAATATTGAGATAAAATTAATAATAATTTTACAAGTAATAACTTATGGAAAAATTCAATCGATAATTTCATTTTGCTTTTAAACAATTTGCCTTAAACTTTTGTATCTATATTCTTGAAATGTTTTGTTCCTTAACACGTTTTTAATTAAGTGCAAATAAATAGAGATTTTTGGCAGAATTTGCAGAGAGTTTAGGTAGAAATTTTCATTTGCTGCAGGCAGCTCTGGTTAGGAGATACTTTTTTGAGTTTTTTGGTTTAGGGTAGCCCATTTACTCGTACAGCCGTACACACATACTTGCATACTCGTATATTCACATGCTTATGTTTTTAGTAAATCTGGCATTATCTTAAAGGTTTCTATAGACAAACTGTCTGCAATGGTTCTCCTGCAATACAATTTTCAATCCAAATACAAAATACATAAACAGCGACGACAATTTCGTTTTTAGACACAATTCCAACACCTTGTTTAACTTATTGTTGATACTTTTGTAGTTGCTGTTATTATTGTTGTTGTTGTCTTTTATTTCATGTCTACTGGATTCTGTTGTCATTAACACCTCGTTTTTGGTTTTTGTCTTGATCAATGGATCAGTGTTTGTTTTACTACCGAGTATGTTAAAAAGAAATAAAAGAAAAAGAAAAGCGCACCAAAATCCATATGGGTTTCTTCTTCTTCTTCTTCTGCTGCTGCTGCTGCTGTTAACTCGTATTAAAGTTTGTACGCTGCCATTTCAAATTAAAATACATTCGCTTGTTTTCAATACTCATCCCACAAAATTTAAAAAGATAAACGATCTTATTTTTATTCTTCTTCGCCTCCTCTTGTTGTCGTAGCTACCACGAATTATTTTTTTCTTCAAGAAAGCTATTTTTTTTTTTTTTTATTAAAATTGCAAGTTGCTACTGGTCTTTTACAAAAATGTTGCAAAGAAAAAAAAATTTTACGGGTTTAGGATGTCGTTGTGTTACATTGAAACCACTTGTAAATTAACGAAAACGTGGGAATTTTATTTGTCATTTAAATGTTCGATTTTGATTTTATTTTTAAATAATTTTGCTTTCAGTTTATGAACGTACCCTACAAAGTTGGCTTAAGCTCGATCGGCAGGCACCTGAATTTTAATAAAGAGTAATTTTTTTTGCAGTTATTTATAAAAGTTTAATGTCCTTAATATCAATTTAACTTTATTTTACGTGACTAATGCTTAAATATTTAATTATTTACTATTTAATATCGCATACACTTGTTTATCTTAGACATAAGTTGTCCAAAGAGTTTTGATTCCTTTTCTACTTTGTTATATGTTTACGATACCCAATGCTTAAATATAATTTCCGTCAATTGGCCAACATGACGCAATCTGGAACAACAATTGCACACTTCCAGTGTTCATTTTCAAGGATTCCACCAAAATACATTAACTTCTACAAGGTGGCAGCACTACGGCTGTGAAAAGAGTTACAAATATTTTTGATAAACATAGCTTACCAGATGCCTCTTTTTGTTGTATTGTTGTAATTTTGCTCTGGGGCTGCCACCGTGTAGACGTTAATGCACCTTGGATTCAACTGTCTTCAATTCCGAGGTACTGCTGTCTTGCGACAGATCCCCCCGGGGAATAGGTTTTGCCTTGGCGTATTCCTAACTTGGGCACTCCTTTTTTCCTGGGAAAAGAGGGGAAGGGTTCCTCGTTCGGTGCGGCAAACAAAACTCTAGAAAGCCGCATGACTTATGTTTTGTTGGCTTCCGAAACCCTTACCAAGGGTATAAATTGGCAGAACGGGGATCAGCATGGCCCCCGGGTAGTTCTGCTTGCGGTTCGACCCGGGCTGATCACGGTTGAGGTGCGCCTACTTTGGCTGTAACGTTCTGGCTGTGGTTGAAACCAAAAACGCAGGAAGAGAGTGTTAGTATCCTTGATGATTGTTTGGTGTGTTCCTTTTTTCGGGGACTAACAATCTCCCGAGGATCTGTTGCCTATACAACAGATACCTGTACTGTAAGAAACCAGTGGTTGACAGGTGAGTTGATTTAAGGGCTGATGTTCTTAGTGGACTTCGGCCTACCAACTCATTAAGCCTTGTCTTCCATTGATAGCTGGAAAATTGCATACAGGAGGGATTAGAAGGCGCGAACTCCTTAACAAGAAGTTGTTCATATGGCCGCAAACATATGGTAAACCACACGGGGGCGCTGGTGAATCGTGAATAATTCACTCCGTGGAACTGGTCCTTCATCAGATAAGTCCGTAAGGCAGGTGCTGATGTAAATCTCTTTCACAACTGTCTTGCAACAGGAGGGATTAGAAGGCGCGAACTCCTTAACAAGAAGTTGTTCATATGGCCGCAAACATAAGGTAAACCACACGGGGGCGCTGGTAAATCGTGAATAATTCACTCCGCGGAACTGGCCCTTCATCAGATAAGTCCGTAAGGCAGGTGCTGATGGAAATCTCTTTCACAACTGTCTTGCAACAGATACCTGTACACATATCAAGTAGTCGTCTGATAGACGTATCAGCGTTGCATTTGGCTGGTAAAAATAAAAGCGGTAGTGGCCACGATTGCCGCAGGAGATAATTAATTGCGTAGTCACACGATTGGGGTATAAAAATGAGTGAAAACTGGTACACTGCGGCAATCCTGCCTTTAGAGTTGACTCTTAGACAGGTTGACTTTTGTCAACCTTTTGTGGCCGTATTTCGCCTGTAACTCTGCGAGTGTTGACTTCCAAGTGTTCAACTGTCTCTCCGGCCAGAGAGCACGACTTGCTAGGGTATTGTGCTTTCTGGAGCATAGAGGGGTAGGAATTTCTCGTTTGTTATAACAAATAAAACTATAGGAAGCCGCTTGATTTATGTTGTGTTGGACTTTTAAAACGCCCCGGTAGGTTCTGCTTGGAGGTGTTTGCCTTAGCTGAAATGTGCTGGGTGGGTGTTTATACCTCAAATCACTGGAAGTGGCATTCTTCTTCCCTAATAACTATGAGGCATGCCGGTTTTTGGTGCTGTTGTCAGTTACCTGTAATGTAAGGGACCAGTGGTGGTGGTTGGGCGCGTGTGTTGGTTAAGGGCTGATGCTTTTAAGGGACTTCTGGCCTACCAACTCATTAAGCCGTGTCTTCTATTGGTTGGGATATTGTATAAAGGAAGGACTAGAAGCCTCAAGTGGTTTATCCATGTGTCTACAAATACAAGGGGGCTGATAAACGCCGCTAAAAAAAACGTAATAACTTATTTTCTATGTAACTATCCTGTTCCATTTTTATTGTATTTTATAGATTGATCTATATTTATTATTTAATTATTTGTTCTTGTTTTAGTAATTATTTCTTATTTTTGCAGCTAAAAAATTTGTTTTGCAAATAATATTGTTTTATTATTCCGTTTTAGTAAACTCTGCAGTAGATTGCCATTAATAAGTTGCAAATTAAAAAAAAGTCTTACTAAACAAAATTAAATAGCAAACATTTTAAAATGAAAAGGGTTATATAATTGCAAATAACCTGTTCCTCATTAAGGCGCTCTCTCTATCAATGTTTTGTGATAAGTGTGCCAAGGTAATAATTAACATTATCCTTGCACATTTAAAACACTAAAGTACACTTCTTCCTGAAAAGCAGATCTTCGCTTATTATAAGGCTTGTTTAGCGATTTACTTAAATATCCTACTGCTGCCGCTGCTGCTGTTGCTGGTAGTTTCTTGCGCGCATCACACCTGCTTGTCATGCTTCAATTATTACATTTCATTCTGTATTCTGCTGTTAATTTTTGTTCCTTTAACTGTCACGTTGTCCGAATGAACTGAACTGGTTTCTTTAAATTAAATACAACAAAAATGAAAAAAGCACATTTTTACAAAGCGGAAAATCTTCTTACAAAAAAAAAAAAAAAAAAGGACACAAAATGCGCCAACAAAAAAATAACCTTTCTTTTTCCTTCCTTTAATGGTTTTAACAGGGGGTCAAAACAAATTTGTTGCATTTCTTGCAACTCGCAAAATGATATTTGACATTTTAAAATGCAAGCTGCAGCCAACGTTTAAAGTGACCAAACGAACGAACGAACGAACCCCCCGATCAAAGCTCTCTCATTCCTCATATGCTTTTCTGGTTCCCTTTGACTATACAATTTATTTTTGTTTTTTTTTTTTTTTTTGTTTTGAAAAGCTGATGCTTTTTTTTTACCACTCTTTTAAAGTATATTGTATCCTTGTATCCTTGTTTATCACAATTATTCAAAACCACGTGCCAATCTTAAGTTGTTGCTGTTGTTGAATTGGTTTTATTGTTCGTATGTCATAATATTTGCAACACATCAGCAGACGATAACATTTTCCCAATAAACTAAAGAGACCTTCAAAGAAAAACAAAAAATGTTCAATTAAAATCCACTTTTATTTTATTGTACAAGTATATATTTTCCACCCCCCGGAGAACAATTTGGGCATAGAGGAAGCCGCATGACTTATGTTGTGTTGGACTTGCGAAGCCATCACCAAAGGTTAATTGGCAGAATAAGATCAGTAAAGCGACCGGTAGGTTCTGCTTGCTGACCATGTGTGAGGAGCCTTACTTGGCTGGAACGTTTTGGCTTAAGCTACTTAAACCTAAAACGCAGGAAGGGGAGTTAGTATCTCTTATAATTATTTGCTGTGCGGCTTTTTTCGGGGACTAAGAATCTCCCAAGGGTCTGGGCCTTTACAACAGATACCTATAAGAAGCCAGTGGTGATGGTTGATGGATTAGTTGATTTAAGGGCTGATGTTCTTAGTGGGCTTCGGCCTACCAACTCATTGAGGCGTGTCTTCCGTTGATTGCTGGGAAATTGCATACATGAAGTATTAGAAGGCCCGAACTCCTCGACAAGAAGTTGCTCATATGACAAAAATTGCTATCTGTATGAGCCTAGCAAGTCACACGGGGGCGCTGGTGAATCGTGAATAATTTACTTCGTGGAATTGGTCCATGATCAGATAAGGCCGTCAAGGCCGGTGCTGATGCAAAACAATTCCACTGCGCTAATGACCTGCTGCTAGGTGCTGCTCTCTTGCAACAGATACCTGTGATGTACGGAACTAGCAGTAATAGTTAGGTGGGTGAGAAGGACTTAAATAGGCTTCGGTCTACCGATTCATTAAGCCTTGTCTTCCATTGGCTGTCTGGGAAATTGCATACTGGAGGAAGTACAAGGCCCGAGCTCTTCAGCAAATGATTGGGTCATATGTCTACAAATTTATGGCAAAAGTTGCGGCATATGTGTGACTTGCAAATCACAGGGGAGCTGGCCGGACATCTCTTAATGAGATAGCGAAACATTCAAACCTAAAGCTTTTCTTGGTACCGGACCACAGTGACGAGCCCGGCAATAATGTACTGTGGCGGGAATATTGAAATGAGGAAAATCGGGGCCCGTTCACAGCAAAGGGACATTGAAAGGTTGATGGGAGAATCGCTTGAACACTTTAAAAATTACCTACAGCATAAACTTGTAGGAACTGCACAGGGCAGCTAGTCTGGTAGCTACCTGCCGAGAAGCAAGGCTTGCATAGTCTGTGTATGACTGTAGGAGGTCTGCGTTCTTGAGGTGTTTTCCGCGGCGAAGCTTACGTACTTTGAGGGTAGGGACGCATGCTAGCAGCTTAAATCTTCCATTTAATGATTTCTGTATAAGTTGTAGTGATGGGGACGAGGAAGAGAGTGTTGAGCTCTTAGCTCTATGAGAGCGCTGTATTGATACTGCACGGGTTAATAGATATATCGGAGTGCGAGGAGAATGAAATGAATTCCTTCATCCGGTTTTTTTTTTTTTTTAACTTGGACCAGTACTTAGGGGATGACCCCTACAAATGCAGTGCATTGTACCAGAACTAGGAAAATAGGTTGTGAGGAGGGGGAAAAAGGGTTTTCGGGTTGGTTCGGATCTGAATCGTCGGGGGATGTGTAAGCCTCCCTCAAACAACGCAATGGGACCAATGATGGACCCCAAGTGGTCTGGTTGCATAAAACTGGCAACCTGTGCAACCTAACCTAACCACTGTTGGCAGATGATAGCAAAATCGGCATATTTTACGCTCATCTTTTGTCCGCCTAGAATCGAATTGGTATTATTTGCCAGTATACAGAGCAAATGCCAAATTTCACTACCAATTTTAACAGCATTACTTCATTTTCTTGCCCACATACATAGGTATAAATGTATCTATGTATACATGTCTATAGGCATTCATAAAGTTTAAAAACAAGTCAACAGACAATTGAAACGCAAAATTATGTTCTTGTTGTTAATTATACCTTAAAGAAAATAATTTCGTTTGAACAAACCGATGCGAGCTGCATCGCATTGAAATAACATACACTTCTCTTACGCTTATTCGATGCTTTCGATTATTCGTATTAAATTAAGTACGTGACACTCATTTAACTTCTAGCAGCGCTGCTTGTTCTTGCTATTTCATAATTTAATGTAACAAAGGTGGACCATTTTTCTTTCGTATTTTAATTCAAGTTGAAGTGCATTTTAGTTTAGTTTTGAAAAAAGGGCGCGCATGAATTTTTAAAGGTGACTTTGTACTGCAGTCAGTGTTGTCATATTCTTTTTTTCATAAAAATGTTTTATTTTCCAAAAAATAAAAATAAAAAATAACAAATGTTTTGGCCAAAATATTTTTTTTTACAAATTATTTGAAAAACACATTTTTTTTGTTGAGGGCTATTTGACAAATATAAAAAATAAAATAAACATATATCTAAAACATTTTCATAGAAAAAAATCTTTGAAAACCAGCAAAAGAGGTGGGTACGCGCAATCAAAAACTCCACTGAAAGATGTCATTCGAAGCAGCGAGCTAAAGATGCGTCTTTCCCGGCAAAAATTACATAATGTTGGAAGGGAGGGGGGTTAAAAGTTCAATTTTTTATTAACGTGAAGAAATTGATCAAAAAACACCGACTAATTCAAGGCCCCGGCGAGATTCGAACTCACGATCTCCTGTTTACTAGACAGGCGCTTTAACCAACTAAGCCACGGCGCCCCATTTTACAGTGCTGTCAATTCATTAACAAGCGCTTCTGCCAAATAAGTATAATTTCAAGGTCATCCAACACCAATATCCCACGCCCTTTTTAAATTTTTATATCCCAATAACATGGGGCTTACAGTGCAACCTAATTTCGGCCGTAAAGCGCAAATTTAACGCTTTGTTTTTACGTAAGTAAGTAACTTAAATAAGAGCGTTAAGGCCATGTCAGATAACACTTTGTCGCTTTGCGTGACGTTTAAAACTTTAACAGAAAAGCGCAAAGCAAAAGGTGTATGACACAATAAAAACGTTGGCAACGCTCACGATTTGTTTATTTATTTAAAAAAATGGTTGTTAATTTTTGTTTTAATTAAAAAAAAAACTTTTTTGATATGGTGATCAAACAATTCACTTCGTTTCCGCAGTCTGCAGAATTTATGACACTTCGCATACAAAATATAATTTTTTCCTCGCTAAAATAATGTTCTTTTGATCACCCATAGTTGCTTAATTGGAAAAAAATGTATTAACTTCTAAAAATCTTTAATTGAAAAAAAAATTTGTAGCTTTCGACAAAAAAAAAATTATATACATTTGAAGAAAAATTTAATGTTTCCATACGTAAAAAAAGTAAAACATATACATACATATCTGGCCACCACCAAGGCGAATTCATTACTAGGTGAACTTAACAGCATAGGTGATTATTTTTTGCTTCTCGCGCTTTTTCCAATGAGACTGTCAAATTTTGTTTCTTTTGTTTACAAACTTTTTCGCGCCATTTTAATCTGTAGATTTTTTTGTTTGATTTATTGCAGTTTCAAGAAATTTTTGTGAATTTAAAAGTGAATAACTAATACTATCTGTGATTTTTATTACAAACAATTATAAAAGTTTATATTTAACGTTTTTATAAAATTTTTTCCCAGCTGAACAATCTTTGGCGAATTTAGATTTTGACATTCACGATATGTTTTGCAATAACAAAATACATAGTACTGAATTCGCCTTTCCGCTTGCATTCACCTGTATAAATTCGCCTTGGCCACCACTTAACGTTGAATTCTATCAAGGCGAATTCATTATTAGGTGGATGCATTGGCGAATTCAGGCGAATTCGGTTAATATGGAGGCACTTCCTCTGTCAAGTTTTGTTTACCTTTTTCGGCGCCATCTAAATTTTTGTACATGTCTTTATCAACTACTTTTGACAGCGTAAGTGTGAATTCGCCTTTTTACACAAACAAAATACCTGATGTTTTTTTTATTGTTGTATTGTTGTAGCGAAGCGGCTACCTTGTTTTTTGTATCATGAATTCTATATTCCACAGACTAGTCCAAGGCGAATTCATACCAATTATATGCAAGACCAATAAATACAACACTATAAAAAATAAATAGTTTTCAAATGTCAAGGGAAAAATATAAACACAAGAAGGAATTAAAAAAATATAATGAAAAAAATTTACAAGAAAAGACAAACTTTTTAATATTTCCTGAAACTTTTAATTATATCGTGAAAATAAATTCTCAGATCATAGAGCTTGGAAAGGTGTAAACGGCCAGCCAGATTGGGGAAGATTCTGGATGATAGCTGGCGCTTAAGATACAATAAAAATTTTTTTAATTTTTTTTTCAAATTTCTATTAAAAAAAATTTGCAACAAAAGAAAAACTTAATTATTTCGTAAAACCTATAATTATTTCGTGAAACTTAAAATCATAGATCATAGAGCTTGAAAAGGTGAAAGTGGCCAGCCAGATTGGGGAGGATTCTGGAATTAAAAAATTGTGTTTAAATTTTTTTCTAACTTTGTGTTAATTATGCCATTGACATCTGAAACAGATTAAAACTAAAAAAAGTTATCAGCTGCGCTGTCAATTTCACCTGTTATGAATTTGCCTTGGACTAGTCCGCAACAGAACAGAACGAAAAAGTAAAAATAAACCATGTACTTATAGTTTATATTGAACAGAAACAAAACAGCTGATTCAGAACAGAAAAGAACGTACAAACTAATTCTGCCTTTATAATAATAGAAGTTAGAAATATTATTGGGCGAATTAATATAAAATTGGTTCCAATTGTTTTCTTAGTGCAAAAAGCTTTGGAAAAAAACTTAAACGCCTAGAAAGATGAGAGTTGCCGAGCTCAAGCTTTCGATTGTGTAAGTGCGGCAGATGAAAATAAGCCGATCCAACCGCCATAATGACGGTGGCTGGATAAAATAAAACAAGCTCGGCGGTGGCTCAAGCCACTCGAATTGAACTTCTGATTCACATATGAAAATAAAGAACTTCAGTTGGTTTTCTTTCTTTTTTTTTATTAAATACCTACTTCAAATAAAAAATCATAACAGTTTTTTTTTTTCAATTTTGTACGCTTTGTTTGGTTTGTGAATCATATGTGTGAAACATATGTGCTCGTCACTGTACCATGATAAGCTTTAAACACATAGACGACAGCAGACGGCAAGCAGCAATCTGTCAAAAATAAAATACATGTGTTTAAATGCACACGATTATTTTAACGACATCACAGCAGCACGACTTCACAACAGCATTTGCTGCTGCTGCCAACTTAGATTAATTTCTATTTTCGTAGGCAGCAAAAAGTAAATGTAGTGCTGCCACTATAAATATAAATTGGCTTCATTTCATTTCATTTCATTTATTTCAAAAATATGCAATACAAAGCCTCAAGGGCCAATATAATTATATTACATCATAGTAGTATATAGCCTGAATATACAGCTTTGTTTATAACAAAAATAAAAAATAATTAACAATATATTATAAAATTAATTAAAATAAAAAATAAAAATCATATTTGAGAATACCAGCTCCCCAGCTGAGAAAAATAAGAAAGAAAGCATTTAGCGCGGAAGATATAGGTCCAAATCAGTGGGATAACCACGGAAAGAATATGTAGGTGAAAAGCAAAATATTTCAATGCATAGATGAAAACATTAAAAGTTTTAAACGAAACACGTTATTCGAATGAGAAAATATGCGCAGGGAAAAAGGTAAAAAATTCCACCATCTAGCAATCCTAACCACAAAAGATTTATCAAAAAAAGAACATGAAATTCTCGGTATCAGCTTCAATACAAACTAAAATTTGTTTGGAATATTTAATAGAAATAAACATCACATAAATAAAATAAACAAATAAATTTATTAGTTTTTACAGTTTTACGTCATATTTTTACGTTTTCAGTCGGTAATTTTAATTTTATTCATGTAAAATATATATGTGGCACCTCTGAAATTTGCATTGTTTAAGTACACATAGCGCTGCTGCTGTCTTTAAAATAATTATGTTGCTGGTGAGACGGCAGCTTTTGAAGCTAACTTCATTTGTAGTCGTGAAGTTGTGCTGTCGTCTAAGTGTTTAGAGCTATACACTTAATTATGTATGTATCTATGCATAGACATATGCATTTGTTAAAAGTTATTTAAAATAAATAACGACAAAAATAGCAAATGCAATATGAAGCAAAAGTATATTCTCATACATATGTACATATGTTTTATTATAGAATTATAGAAATTAATAGGAGAACCTTACACTGAATATACACCACTTGCTCACGTAGCTTATTAATCACTCAGAACTCATGTGGCGCCGTGGCTTAGTTGGTTAAAGCGCCTGTCTAGTAAACAGGAGATCGTGAGTTCGAATTTCGCCGGGGCCTTCGTGGGGTTTTTTTTGTTTTTTAATATTTTTTATATGTTAAATTATTTTTGGTACTGTATGTTTATTATAAATATCTTGACTTTTTTTTATTTATATTAATAATTTCTTGTTGTTAACTTTAATTATATTGACATTGTTTATTTAAACATGCAATTTTATTTACGTCAATCATATTGACACCTGCTATTGACCGTTAATTTTTTTTTTTGTTTAAATTCACAATAACATTATTTGTTTATGCATTTTTTTTTTGTTGTTGTAGGAAAACTTGTATAATTTTTTTTTCGATAAATAGCAGATAAATACGTAGTTGATTTCGATTTAGTTTGATAATAAATCGTTAGAGGCAAATTGGTTTGTAGTGGTGGCAAGCAAGTTGTGTGTGTCTATTATTTTTATTTTCTCTCAATACTCGTATGTACGAGAATCTGTTGCAATTTGCCAAAACAGCAGCAACAGTTAATGTCGATCAAATTGTCAGTTAAATATCGATCAATTGCAGTTTATATTTAAATGCATTTAAACACGCTATCAGAAAATTAAATGAAAACTGATGAAATAGATAAAATATTTTAATTGTATTAAAAAGAAGCTTATATACATATGTATAAGATATCGGAAATTAGGCAATTAAAATAAATGCACACTTATAGATATGTATGTATGTATGTATCAATACAAGAAGACACTGGAACGAAGTTGATATTATTTTTTGCGAATTTTCATTGTTTGGCTAACGGCTTTTGTGATTTAAAATTTATTTTGACATGTGAGACAATATTCGATTATTGAACAATATTATTTTGCTATTCATACATACAATATTTAGCCTACTCAATTAAGGTCCTGATACACTATCCTACACGATCGCGCGGTCTACCAAATATAACAAATGTGCTGAAAAGGTACTAAAAATGAATCTGTGTTACAGAGTTTTTGACAAATCGTGCGACTTTATGAACATTTTCATAACATGATGGTTTGTCATGATACAAAAAAAAAAACAGTGTAGCCGCTTCGCTACAATAATACAACAATAAAAAAGGCGAATTCACACTTCAGCTGTCAAAAGTAGTTGGTAAAGAACATTTGCATTTTTAGTATTTCGATAGTGGAAAAATGGTTTTTGAAAATCTAATTTCATCACAAATGTGCCTGTTGTGACTGGTACAACTAAATGCAAACATTATTTTACGTATTTTGTATCGTCCCATTGTTGGTGAAGATCACGATACTTATACTTACTGTTTCACAAGTTCCTTTTTGAAAGGTTCTGCATTGTATAAAATAAAAAATTTAAGTGGCGCCGAAAAAGGTAAACAAAATTTGACAGATAAAGTGCCGGCAAATTGACCGAATTCGCCGATGCATCCACCTAATAACAAATTCGCCTTGATGTTTCCATTCGATCAGTGTGTCCCTTTCAAAGTAATCCCCTTCTGATATAATACACTTATGCTAGCGTTTTTTCCAATCCTCGAAACACTTCTGAAACGCGCTTTTTGGGATCGCTTCGATTTTTCTTTTATATCTTCAATCGTAGCAAAACGCTCGGTGTCTTCAGTTTTGGGAAGAGGAAAAAGTCAGCGGGGGTCAGGTCCAATGATTACGATGGTTGAGGCGTAATACCGGTTTTGTTTTTGCCCGAAAACTGACGCACAAGCATCGGTGTGTGAGCTGGTGCGTTATCATGGTGCAAAATCCATGATTTTTTCACTATTCTGTGCGTTTCTAACGAATTGCTTCGTGCAAACAGCGAAGGTACTATTAAAGGTAGTACTCCTTATTGGCCGTACGACCTTTTGCAAAGAATTCATGATGCACCACCCCATTGCAGTCGAAGAAAACAGTTCACATTTGATCGAACTTGACGTGCTTTTTTTGGTCTTGGCTATTCAGGGCGCTTCCATTGGGATGATTCGTCACCAGTTATGTATGACCTTTAAGGAAACTTCGATCATCGTTGACGATGTTCAACAGCTTCTGAGCAATTACCATGCGACGTTGTTTTTGCTCAAAACGTAGTAAATTTAGTAAAAAATCGAAGAGCACACCAAAAGACGACTAACTTTTTTATCTGTCAAAAACAAACTGAGAATCCAAAATGGCTGATATTGCCAACATATATAACAGACATGCATACCAACATAACAGAAAAAAATTTGAAAATCGAACACACATAACTCACAAAATTTGAAAATAACGGTTATTTTGTTGATAATACCATGTATTGTGAAAAATATGAGAATATTTTTGGCGCCTCGAGAAACAAGTTAAAATAATCTAAAATTATTATTTTAATAATAGCTTTTAATTATTTTACTATGTTTATAATTTGTTGCAGTCATACTTATACACTATATAGTGTAGGTTAGAACGCCATCTTGAAGCGAATTTATAAAGTCAGCCAGACTCTTAAAACAATTTTCTATGAATGAATCGTACGATCGTGTAGGATGGTGGATCAGCGTCTTTGGCATTTGACAGCTGAAAACAAAAATATGGAAAATTCCCCTTTTAATGAAAGTTTGCTACTATATAATAGTAACACATAGTTGTTGCAGTTAGTGCAAGCAGAAAATACCATATAGTTGACCTGACTATTGTTGAATTATATAACTTTATTGACTTAGTATCATATTTTAGTTGTAATTCACCGTATTAATTATATAAACGACTTTTCTGGATAAACGATACTATTTTATTTATTTACAAATAACTATGCCGGATAATATACATTTGTAGAATTGCTTTAAATAAGATTATAAATAATTATGTATTAAATTATTAAAAATAATTCCCACAAAATTGGGTTTCACAATTGCGAATGATAAATTTGTTAAGGTGTTTTTTTTTGGCAACAATTGCATATTTAAAAATCATACATAAACAAAATATGGTTGTTATCAACAATGTTATGGTCCGGTTCGTCAATAAAATTATTTTACTTATTACAATACTATTTTTGGTTGGCTCTATATGCATTTATATGCACAATTTTTAATTTTCAGTCTTTTCGGTTTTTAGATCGTCAAAAAATTTTAATTAATTCTCAAGTTTATTGCACATACAGGGGATATGTGCAATAAACTCTCTCCATGAGCTATATTTTAATACAAAAATGGATCTTAGAGATAATAAAAGATGTTTTTTATAGAGCTATAAAACTTTAAGTGCACAACTCCTCTGTAACTGGCGTCCATCAAGCTGTTGAGTGATGTATGTTTAGTTTGGTTTGGCATTTCAACATTAATCGAGTGCGTCAGGACAACCCTTCCAAATTGTGCAAATAGGCCCGAATCAAGATTTCCGTTGATTCCGATTTTTATAAGCGAGTTTTGTTTAGTGCTGTAGAGCTCTGATTACTGACTTGCGTTCATCCATTGAACAACCATAATGTGCACGTGCTGTGGTTCCAACAAGACGCCACGACATCTCACAGCTCGAACCAAAATTGATTTTTTGAAAGAAAAGTTTGGTAACCGCATAGTTTCAGGTTTTGGACTAGTAAATTGACCTTAAAGACCGTGGAATTTAACGTCAATAGTCTATTTTCTATGGAGATATGTGAAGTTGCCAGTCTATGTCGATAAGTATGAAACTATTGACCATTTAGAGGACAACATTCGCTGCGTTCTTGCCGATTTACGACTACAAATGTTGGAAAAGGTTATCGAAAATTGGGCCTCCAGATTAGACTACGAGCCAGCTGTGAAAGCTCTGTTTAAATTATAATGCCAGAAGTAGATCTTTGGAGTAAACATTTTATATCAATTTAAAGAATTCATCTTCGTTATATGCAATTTCAAAGTTCTTTACCTCTTTAAAAAAACACCCTTTAGAATATCCTTGAATATTGTCATCCCAACCATATATTTTTCTATTGTATAGTTGAAGAAAAGTATCAAACTAGATTTTTAAATTCACATAAATTTTAGTAAAAATTAACAACACAAAATTGTTTTTTTTTACTACTGCGAGTAATTTTCTTTTTCAAGTGCATTATTAAAGCAGTCGTAGAAATAAAATAATAGCTCCCTCCTGAAGACATCTACTTCATAGATAATTTTAATTGTTTTGCCGCACCAAAAATGAGGTGCTAACAAAAGTTAAAAAACTCTATCTGTCAAAGGCCCCGGCGAGATTCGAACTCACGATCTCCTGTTTACTAGACAGGCGCTTTAACCAACTAAGCCACGGCGCCATATTGGTTTTCATGGGCTAAAAATTTTACGCAGTCTGGGTCGTATGGCTTGGTTTGCACTACGAGTATTGTATGCAGGTTTTATTTCTGAAACTTTTGTTAATTGTATATGAAGCTTTCATTGCTATCTACACACTGAAATTTTTTTTAAACGAAATTAAAGTCTTTTTATTTAGTTGCTTCAATTTTATTTTTCAATATTTATTTTGAAACAGAATTTCCAAGTGCATGAACGTGTGCATCCAACACTAAACATCTCTCCAAATCCTTCTATCATGTTTTCTTGATCATGTTTTCAAAAAGAAAACTTTCACAGTGTGACCGAGACTAATATGTAATTCGAGTTCAAAACCAAAGTGTTCGAATTTGTAAGTTTCTGAGCAATTCGAAAGATTTCTCTTCGCATTAAATTATACCGCTGTAAATTCAAAATCGATTTGGAAAAAAAGAAATTCCAAAAATGTTCACTATTGGGAGCACCATATGGCGCCGTGGCTTAGTTGGTTAAAGCGCCTGTCTAGTAAACAGGAGATCGTGAGTTCGAATCTCGCCGGGGCCTTACGTGGAAAGATAATTTTTTTCATTTATTTATTATAACACATAAGACAGTTAAGAAACACGAAAGTTCTTTCTTCTCCATGTTTCATAAAAAATAATTCATAATTTCGCACACACAGTGCGTGCTATTTATTGGAAAATAAAACTTAATAAAAAAAGTATTGAAATGAACTGGAACTGGACAGGGCCGGCACCTTTGGATAACATTTTTGTTATTATGAATAAATATTTGCCAGTGCATCCATCATACCCAAGCTGGAAGAATCTGCTGTTTCCAGTTAATCACTTCTTTTTATAACAAAAAAATTTTTAGAGCATGGAAATGTAATAGAATATTTGACAGTTGCAATAAAATAGACAAAATGCAACATTATATGTGCACTCTTTTTTTTTTGACAACTTATTTCAGTTATTTATTTTATTTCAGTTATTTATTTCGTCTGAATAATTCTTGCACTCTTTTTTTTTTTGACAATTTATTTCAGTTATTTATTTTATTTCAGTTATTTATTTCGTCTGAATAATGCTTGCAAAATTGTTCCGAGTTTTTGTTAAAACATGGTTTAGGCGGAAAGCTTGTCTTCATTTCTACAGTTGAGGAGTCACAGAACAAAACATGCCTTTTTGATTATATGAAAATGTTGGAAAATCGAAGATTATTTCTTTTACCGGATTATTTTATAGCATTTCTTATTTTTAAATGAATCGGACGGCAATAAGTCGCCCTAATAAATAGTAACGTTGTACGAAATTAACGGGCTTTTAATGTGCAAATAGCACGTTTTGTTGAAATAAAACAAAAAAGTCATATTTTGTTTAAAATAAAATGAAAAACAACGGTTTGATGTGCGTAATTTTGATATGTAAACACTTTTTATATATAGGGATGTATTATTATTATTTTCTTGCTTGGACCAGCACTCATATACAGTGCATTGTACCACAACTAGGAAAATAGGTTGCGAGTATGTATATGAAACTGTTACTTGAGCTTGAATGTAAGAGAATGTTCTCTTTATGAAATTGAATCATGTACTTATATATTTGGGCTGAATTAAACTTTTCAATAAAAATATAAATTGGACTCAACTAAAGGCCCGATCAGACTATTATACAAGTATAAATACTTTTATTCGACTTTGTGAGATAAAAGTCTAAACACATTTCTTGCGACTGTCAAAAAGTCTAACGTAAATTAGATTTTGCATTCACACCATCTCACTTGATATAAACCAACAAATTTGAGTAGAAAAGATATTTTAATTATTTTATCGTGTTTAAGTTTGATCTAACTTCCTAAAAATTGGGACAAATTTGTTCGTGATAAAAATGTAGTGATGAACAGTTTTAAAGAAGAAATAAAATTGTAAAACTAACAAATTTGGAAAATTATGAGCCGAAAAAACATGTTTTTAGGAGTTGTGGCAGCAGTAGATTTTCGGCAATCACAAGCATATGGCTCAACATAGTCATATCGCAAAAAAGCTCGTTTCGAGAAAAACGCATTCAAAATTTTTAGTATCCATACAAGTCTTAGCAAATTTTTTGAGGAAATATCTCCTAAAGGAAAGAGTTTAAAAGCAATTTGAATAAATTTTTGGCACAATATAAATGGTAGTATTGTTAACAGTTCTGCATTGTTAACTAGAAAAGCTCCTTTTTTGAGATATGACTATGTTGCAATAAAGGAGCGATATGTATTCGCTCATTTCGGGAATTTTAATTATTATAACACGCACATAAATATGTAAAAGCTTTCAACTTTGTTTTATTTGTTTAGCAAATAGATGTGCTAACATAAAACTTTACACGGCGGCAGTTGAGCTCTTCGCCGTAAGCGGTAGACCTGCCGGCGCTTGAAAATCTTCAGCAGCTAAAATAATAATTATGTAAAATAGATCCAAATTTATTAGCACCAAAATATTTTATGTTCTACATATAGCATGAGCAAAATACATTTATGTACGATAGCTAAATCCCAAATTTCGAGCTTTCTTATAACGACAAAAAATACTATCGGTGACGGTACGCCATCGGCTAAGAAATAGTCGGCTACTAAATCTTTAAACAGCTGGTTTGCTAAAAGACACAACCCTGATCCAATGAAAAGTATTATCGTTTTGAAAAGTGTCAAAAAACAACAAAGTCGTATAAGATGTAAAATTTTTATCGAATTGTTTTTCGTATGTATGACGAATTACATTCAGACTTGCGCGTATTAAATTTTTCAAAAGTATTAATTAACAGTTTAATAGTCTGAACTGGGCTTAATTAATATTTTATTTCTATTTAATATAAGGTAGTTTAATTTAAATCAATTTCAATTTCGTTAGTCTTAAAAAAAATTTTTAAAACTTTTATTTCAATATCTTCTTCAATGCAACAATTAAAGAGGTGCGCGTGTGTGTACGTTTTTTGTTGCATCGTGATCATGCAATCTAGCTCAAACTACAATCATGCTTGATTTAAAAAATCACAACATTTTTCCATCTCTACTTTTAATGAAACAAACAAAAATAAGTTGTTGTTGAAAAGGAAAGAAATAAGACAGCTGTTTTTATTCTCATACAAAGAACAAGTGCTGCCAAATTTTACACTTATTTATACTAAAAAAAAAAAAAAACGCGCGATTTCCAGCGTATGAAAAATAAGATTTGCGATTTTCACCTCTAATTGAAAATTTTGCGATTCGCAGCACATGACTGGTAAGTTTTCAAGTTATAACACTAAAGCACGTAGTTATAATATGACGGGGGTTATATAAATGTATTCAAAATCCCATTCTTTATATTTCAAAGAAGTGTCTGTGAATAAAGAATAAAAGGTACACAGAACGCGTATAAAGACCGTTTGTTATCGGCTGATGGCGGTTGTTTAAAATCCAAGTGCTTTTAAGCCGTGGTGGATATACAATAGATGTTTAACACCCTCAAGCCGAGATAGACGTTGAAATTAAAAACACTGGAGAGATGTTGAAATCGTGCAACGCCTTTAATAGAACAAATTAATTATTGAATTGAACTTGAATTTAACAAAACTTGTCTTAGTAATCGCGAATATTCAGTTTTCGTTGCAGGTCGGTTTTTTTTTTATCGAGCCCGCACTGCACATACATAAGTATGTAAGCTTTCGGAACATTGCTGTTTCCAGAGAAAGTATGTGGCGCCGTGGCTTAGTTGGTTAAAGCGCCTGTCTAGTAAACAGGAGATCGTGAGTTCGAATCTCGCCGGGGCCTTTCAGTGGAAAGTATGTTTTTATTTTATCCCTAAAAAGTGCTATTGTTTCTTGGAAGCCGAACGGGTGGTGCTTCTTCTTCATAGCAATTGAAATATATGAATGAAATATATTTGCTGCTTTTTCTTCCCTTCAAATTGAAATATATCTCAGTACCAAGGTGAATTCCAAGGCGAATAAATTATTAGGTGGATGCATCGGCGAATTCAGGCGAATTCGATTAATATGGCGGCACTTTCGCTGTGTTGTTTACCTTTTTCGGCGCCATTTAAATTTTTTTATATGTTCGTTATCAACTACTTTTGACAGCTTAAGTGTGAATTCGCCTTTTTACACAAACAATATACCTGTTGTTTTTTTTATTGTTGTATTGTTGTAGCGAAGCGGCTACCTTGTTTTTTGTATCATGGTGAATTCATAAATACAACATTACAAAAACAATTTTCAAATGTGAGGGGAAAAATATAAAGACAAAAGCAAGGCGAATTCATAATTCATATGAATTCGCCTTGGACAAAAGGGAATTAAAAAACAAATATGTATATAATAAAAAAATATTTAGAAGAGAACAAACACTTTTATTTATTTCGTGAAAATTTTAATTATTTTGTGAAAATTAAAGTCGGTATGATCTGAGTTTGGGTATATAAAAATGGCCAGCCGGATATTAATAACACTCATTCAGTAAAGGATTTGGAAATTTCATCTAGGTTTCGGGGGCGCCGTGGCTTAGTTGGTTAAAGCGCCTGTCTAGTAAACAGGAGATCGTGAGTTCGAATCTCGCCGGGGCCTATGTGGGAATAACTTTTTTCATTTATTTAACAACTAAAATAGCAAACTCATAAAAATTCATATTTCCTTTAAAAAAACATTTCACATTTTCGCACACAGTTTGATATTAGAAAAATAGAATTAAATAAGAAAAAAACTCTTGAAATTGATGAACATTTTCGTTACATAAGAAAGGAAAATCATGTCACATGTATTGTTGTATGTATATTATTCAGAAAATGACTATTATTATGATTTTTGACAGTTGTATATATAATTGATTTACATCAGCACCTGCCATGACGGCCTAACATGATGATGGATCAACTCCACGGAGTAAACTATTCACAATTCAGCGGTGCCTGCGTGGGTCTTGCTAGGCTAACACAAGTCGCAGCTTTTTACTTTAAGTTTGTAGCCATGTAGACAAACACCTCTTTTAAGAGTTCGGGCTTTCTAATCCCTCCTATATGCAACTTCCCAACAGTCAATAGAAAACAAACCTCAATGAGTTGGTGGGCCGAAGAAATAGCTAGTTGTCCCCCTGCTGAAGATTTGATTATTATTTTTCTTGTCTTCTTCAATCAAAAATTATTAATCATAGCAAATTTGTATTGTAAAAAATCCTTCTTAAGAAAAAACTTCAACAAAAATTCAATAAATGTTTGAAAGTGGTTTACTTTAATTATTTTATAATAATCTACATAAAAAATTTATGTATACACTGTGTTCTATTATACATACATACATAAGTATATGCATACATATAATATGATGTGGCATCTCAGTTCAATTTTGCTTGAAAAATTAAAGTAGCTGGCAGTACTGTTCAATTGGTTCAGAACAAAAAAATAAATTAAACCAATTGAAGCTAAAGTGGTTCCGAACAAATTTATCTATCCTTCGGTCTCAAAAAAGAGAAACGTCAAACTACAAATAAAAATACATGTTTCAGAACAAAAATTTTGTTCCGAAACCATGGGTGAATCCAGCTTAAGTGCTTAAAATATTCATACATACATATGTATTTTACCCAGCATTTACACATGCAAGTGCAAGGTCGAAAAAGTCAATACATTCAAACTTTTTTACCAATACACATACATTTCTCTTACTTACAACTCAACTTACAAACAAATTCAGTTGTAAGTGAATTTTGAATACTTACTGTAAGTAAAATGGCAAACAAGGTGCATTAACGTATACACGGTGGCAGCACTAGAGCAAAATTACAATAATACAACAAAAACAGGCATCTGGTAAGATATGTTTATCAAAAATATTTGTAACTATTTTCACAATTATAAACTATGAATGTACCTTTTCATAATTATAAATTATATTTATTTGAATTATTTTTATGTTCACAAAATAATTTGTATATGTTTAATTCAGAATAAAACACTAAATTCACTTTCAAAAATGTAAACAATACATTTGACGTAAATAGCTTCCTATATTGCCAGTAGCAAAAAATTGTCACATGCCGTAGTGCTGCCACCGTGTATACATTAATGCACCTTGATGGCAAATAATAAAACAGTGTTGCCGAAAATTAGTTTTAAATGAAATTGATATTAATTGTTAAAATAAAAATAATGTTTATAGCTGATTTTTAGTATATTTATATGAAAAGGAAAATAAAGAAAGAACATAGCTATATAGCATCATAATTCAATGGTAGTAATAAACATAAAAAACATATGTTTTGGAAAAAATCATTTCATGCAAATATGTTTTTCTGAACTTTTCCAATAATGACAAAACGGCAATACTTGCTGCATATTTTTTTCCACAAATATTTTAAATCAAATATTCTTCATCAAATACAAAAAAAATAAATAAATAAATAAAAAATGTATGAACAAGAAATTGTTAAATAAATTTCGCTTTCATTTTTGTATTTTTAAAATGTTTAGCTGTAAAATTAAAGCAATTTTTAATAGAATTTTACGCAGCGACGACATATAAAAAATGAACTTGCACTTGTCTGTATAAACATAAACTTAACTTGCGAAACATTCGACAATTTTTCCGAAATTTTCGATACTGTAAGTTACTCGTTTGTGTAAGTGTTAAAAAAGCACTACCGAAAGTAGTAGTTTTTAGCGTTTCTAAAAAGTTTTAATTTTCTAATATTTTACACACTAGTTTATAATAGTAACGCGGTTTTGAATTGTTTATAACAACTCCTAGTGCTACCACCAAGTAATTGCACCATGATATTTTCACACTATACATATGTACAACCTACTCACACTCTCTATCCAGGTACTTCCGCTTGTTTTAAAATCAGGGAAAAATATATTTTATTTTTCAATATTAGTCTAAAATCATGAACTGATTTGATTCATTGTTAAAGAAAATTCCTTTTCGCTCTAATTTTTCCATATTTAACTACATACTTATGTAACTCTAACCGCAAAACTAATAAGTTTACACCATGTGCTCACAATAATTTACTCTTAATCCTAAGATTATAATAGTCGTTTAAAGTCCCTTTTTTTTTGGTTATTATCCTCTTTGCACTTGTTTCCAGAGAGAGTATTGAAGTTATTCAAGGTGTATTTTCTTGTTTGTGGTTTCAGTCTGTTTCCTTTTTGGTCTGTTTTGTTGCTTTTTTGTTGTTACTATTTTGGTTTATAAAACACATGCTGGGCAGTTTGTACAAGTGTTTGGGCTTTGTAACCACTGACAGCCTTTTAAATAATGTCTTTTTATGTTAAAGTGATTTTTTCCTCCTTGTTTTTATTACTTGGTACCTAGTACATACATACTTCTTTTTGAAAGCATCTTGTTCTTTGTGTTGTTTATTCAGTGTTTTGCCAAGCAGCCATATTCTTTTGGCAACAGCGTTGTTGTGTCTAGGCTGCCATTTACAAAAACAAAAAGAAGTAAAAAGTTTCCAAACAGAATCTGTGGTTGGTTTTAAAATATTTCCATTTGTTTCCTTCATACCCGTCCATGTAATTTACAGTCCGGCGCGCGCGCACAATGGCATTCATTGTATTCAGTCGTCGTCTATCTTCATACTATATATTTTAATTTGTTTTTTTTTTTTTTGCTTTTTTGTATGCATATGTATGTAAGTATGTGAGGTATGTTTATTAGTTGTGCTTCCAGGCTCTCCTCTGATAAAGTCATGTTGTGGTGTTGGGCAACGCCCGTCGCTGTTCCGTTGGGTTTAGTGCTGCATTTTATTTTTATTTTTTGTTTGTTTCTCATTATTGTTTATGAAGGTGCTACTGCAGCAGTACAGAGATTTTTTATACATACATATTTTTTTCTTGCTTTAATTTCCATTTTTATTTTGGTCTGGATATGTGTTCGCTGTAGATTTGTGTGTGTGTGGTAACCACACCTCCATTTTTAGTCGCTGCTATTTTTCAACTCTCAAATAAAAGTTCATATCTCTTCAGGAAATCTACAATTTTTTTTAAGTTACAACCAAAATTTAATAAATGGCTTTTATTTAGCATTCTTTTGCAATTGAAAAGCGTTTCAAAATGTTATCAAAAGGAATGATTAAACATATGAGATTTGAAAAGATTAGATATTTTTGCTATAAAAGTTATTTTTACTATAAAAGTGGGTAAAGTTTAAATTTAAACAAAAAACTATTTGCGTACTGTTTAAATAGTTTTTTTTCCAACTTATTTATAATTTATATACAATTCTTATTGATTATAAGGCTCAGCGACTTTACAGGCATTATTGAGGCGAGTTGGCAAGGAACTGCTCAGTACATTAAAATAAAGGGATACATACCTATGTTTGTAAGTAGAAATAAAGAATGCAAAAAAGAAAAAAAAAATGAAGTTTAGCAGATCAATATAACTATTATTAATTAATGTGAGAAGTTCATGTATATTAGATTATTATTATTATTGGATGGGATATGACCTTCATTGGCCATTTGCATTGCGGCCAGTGTATATTAGATAAAAGGTAGCTTGTTATTAAGAAACCTTTGAATAACGAAATTCTACTTTCTGCCTTTTAAAGATCCACGTAGACTATTAAACTCACGGGTACCCAGCGAATATACAACGCGCTATTTAGTTAATTCTAGCCTGCATCTTGCAACAGCCAAATTGCATCTACTACGTGTAATAAATGTTTGTTGGTTTTGGTAGAACTGAATTGTATGATGTCCTAATTATTCAGGCTTTTGTACTTATAAGGTAAATTTGAGTCCCCCATAAGCATCCTCAATTCACATGATATAATATCGTCTATTTCAAAATATGTTGATATAAAATATAACTGCAAAGAAGATCAGATGGTTTTCTGGTGCAAGCAACCGGGTTAAAGAAATGCCCGATATTTTGTGTGGTCTTACATTGGAATAATTTTAAAGTATAATATAGAAGTATGATGACTGGGTTTATATGTACAGTGAAACTTCCCCAAAATGACACCTCCCATAACCCGATAAACTTTGTTGAACCGAGAATTTCCTTTGTTTTTCCATGAAAACTTTTTCCCATAGCCGGGCGTTTTGTGTTCAGTGATGCCAAAAATTCTTGTCAAAAATCTCAAAATGCTTTTCTTTTAATTTTTTTATATCAAACCCAAAAATAATAATTTTTAATCACATATATCAAACAGATAAAAAAATCTCAAAATCTTAATTTTGAGAATATATTTTAAAATCTTCATTTTGAGAGAAATATCCTTCAATCTTATTCTGCTTGTAAAATGTTCTAAATTAAGGTAAAGTCTTCATTCTGGCAACGCTGATTGTGATTGTTGGAGCAGAAATGGCACTGTACGCCAATGCGGAACAGACCTAATACACACCCTTAAAAATCTACGGCCTTATGCATTATCAAAATCCTTATGCTTACTAACTAGCTGCTAGCTTTTTTGTATGTAAATTCGGAAATATTTCAGCTAGTTAGTTAGCACAAGGTTTCTTATTATACATAAGGCCACTAAAATTTAAGTTTAGGAATGCGGATCTGTATTTTACATCAAATACATTTGTATGAAATAATTTTCTTTTAATCATATAGTGCATACATATGTATTTATATGTGCACGTTTTATTTTAACGAATTTCCCATAAAAGTTTATTTTCTTATATTTATAATTAAACAAAAATTCTTATGTGACTTAAAACGCCCATTTTACAACACCCACTTTCTATTGTTTTAACAGCAAGGGTTTCATAAGCAAAACTCCCTTTCCGAAAATTGTAAAATGCTTAGAAAATCTGTGTGAATTTTAAATAACAATTACCGATTGATGTTAAAATAGTTATTAAATAATAATTTTACCTTGACGACTATTTACAAACAATAATTTAAAATAAAAAAAAAAAAATAACAAAACATAATATTAAAGTTTTGCTTAAGTGTTGGTAAATGCAATGATATAAGCTGTAGAGGTAGAAGTTTTAACAGGCCTATAAAATGCATGTCACCAGTTGTGAAAACATATACAGACATATATAGTATATATCGTGTATGGATGTGTGTACGCTTATAACCCTTTCATGCTTTAAAATAGACAATACTTTTTCGCGTCACTATTATTATTTGTACTCATTCGTATTTATTGTAGTTGTTGTCAATGTCGTTGTCTTTGCACTTCATAATTTTCTCGATGAATGATTTTCTGTGTGAAGGTTGTGGCATTGTTCAATTTGAATTTTTAATAATAAATAAAATTCTTTATTCAAAAAAATAAAAACTAAATAAATAACTAACAAGAAAAAAGACACAAGAAAGTAAATTCAAAGATTTTTCCAATACGAATAGTTACTGGCAACTCCCCATTTAATGTTAGTTAAAATGGTGCGTTTGTGTGAGAGTGTATGTTTGCATATGCACTCGTACTTCCTGTATGCTCTTACTATTTACTCTCTGTTAAAGATTTGTTGACAGAGCTGCATTTGTTTTTGTAGTAATAAATGCATGAATTATAACAACGTATCAGTGTCAGTCATGTCTTCGTTTTTTTTTTCTTTCAATTTAAACTATCTTCTGTTTTTTAATGTTAGTACAAATAATAATATAATACCGGTCTTGAGAATTTTAGATATACCTACTACTTATTTCTGCTTGTTTTTATAAGTAGCTCAAGTAGACAATGCGTGCGTGTCATTGGTGTTGTTAACCAGACAAAAGAAGAAGAAAAAAAAAAATTTTTTTTAAGGAAAAACGCAAGCAAATAAAAAAACATGAAAATTTTAACTCGTTTTATTATTATTGAAACGGAGGGAATGGCAACATAAAAAACAGGGTTCTATATGCGTTCTTATAAAAGCAAAGAAAAAAAAGTCAGCACAATCAAAAACTTTCAATTTCAATGTCATTCAAACGTAAATAAACAAGTGGTGTATTACATGGCATTAAATAATTTAATAAGATAAAATGCAATAATAAAATTAAAAAGAAAAATTAGAACCATCAAATGTAAGAGCAAGGTCGCATGAAATGTTTTAAAGCTTTGATCAGGTGTGATATGAAAAAAGTTAAGGTAAGTGCATTCACATTTTGCGATTTAAATGAAAAAATTAGTATACAGCAATTGAAGATTATAATGTAATGTAACAAAAGTGGCATCTGGATTAAGCCGATCCTTTTTTGATAATATATACATTCTGCTTTCCCTTTTTCTTCCGAGTGCTTAACAAGTCAAGAAGCCGGCTTAGTTCCTTTAATGGAAGTGTTGGCAAGCTGCATTCCTTTAACATATCGGCATTAAGTAGCTCTAGGGTCACACCGTTCCAATGGTTCTTCGTCTTCCACCGCAGAAAAAGACCGCATGAGCTCCTTCCTCTTCTTCGCCGTATAATCAGTATTAGAACATTTCATCGTCGTTAAAAATCCAAAAGTACGTAGCATCACTTGTTCTATTTTGACAAAGAAGCAAAAAAAATTAAAAATTCTTCAGATAACAAATGACGGAATATGGAATTAAAGTACAACAATTTGTTTACTTTACAATAAACTAAATACGCAGTGATACAAAATCGAGCTTTCCGAATGGCATGAGACCAATTGCAAATGAAATTTGACCTAATCGATGATAAGGGGGGGTTTTTTTTATCTGGGACCAGTACTCAGGGGATAGCGCATTGTACTGGAACTAGGAAAATAAGCTATGATGAGAAGGAAAAAGGGTGTAGTGTTCGTGGAGGTTTAACAATAACAACGAAAGACTAAAACAAACTTTATTGCAGTATTTAAAATGTTGGAATTAAATTGGTTAAAACTGATCAAGATATGATTATGATTTTAGTTAAATGACAGATTTTGCGTAGAAAAATATTTTAAGTTGGTGATTTTGGAAGCTATTTGATAAAATAATGTTTATTTACTTTTAGTATCTTGGAAAGTTGTAGTATTTTATTGTGGTTGATATTTATTCTTACATAAAGATGACGTTAGATGGCGCTGTCATACAAATGGTGCTATTTCTTGTAGGTTTACATAGAAAAACCGTATACTTACTGCTTCAGACATAATATCTGCATTCGTACAAATTGTAATCAGTGCAAAACTAGATTTTAATTTTTTTGATAATATACATATGTATACTTTTGGAATTTTGATGACGATGTATAAGTTTTTACTACGAGTGTAGTGACCTGTGAGCATTGTCGACAGCGTCTTAATGCTTTCCATATTCTATCCGTCCTGTCAGTATCGTAATCTCGTCAAAAGCAATTAGATTTGACTCGAAATCCTGCAAATTCTAGATTTCCAATGTTTTCCAGCGATGAGTTTCATTGGCTTCTTAAAGCCATGTAGGTTGGTCCAGGAATAGCCAAATTCAGTCGTCCTACGGCCTGGCACCAAAAAGCATTAAGTACAGGACAGTACTGTCCTGCTATCATGATATACATATATAACAAAGGAAAAGAAAAGTAAAACAAAATTAATGTAAACAAATGAAAAAAACAATAAGAGTGCCAAAGTTGAACATTAATTAAAGATGAGAATAGAAATATTCACGTGTGATGAAAAATAATTGTATTGGAAAACAAAAAGATTTATTTGTGATGACCCTCGATGTTTTAATATTCATTTTTGGTCGCATTTAATGTCATTTATTGTGATAATACAAAAAACCGAAGCATTTTTTTTAACAAGATTGTGTTGTTTAATTTCCTGAATAGTTATATTGTACCCCACCACTGATTATTTTATGTACATATGTTCTCTCTACGTGAAATTGTGGCAGCACTGTTTGACTACTTCTGTAAACATATGCACCAGAAAGATAGAAACTTGAATGAAAACTTGAACATAAAACAAAGAAATATGAACAACGGAGCTAAAAGAGCCCGCAGAAATGATCGGCCTACTTCGTTCCCTGAAGTGTAGTTCAGTAGTAGTTGAGAAGTAGTTCAGTAATACTAGTTCGTTCGCGAACTAACCAACTCTACAGCTTATGCCATTGTTTTCGCTAAAAATCTTTCCGGTAGTGTTTGTTAGCACTTGGAACTGAAGAAGAAGTCACCGTTTATAACCTTTCTCTATGAAAACGGCAAACATCAAAAGTTATCACTTTCCAGTGTCATATAAGTGCCGACAATTAAGCGCCACTTTGAACAAAACCATTCACACTCATGCACACACCCACTCCTCTCATCTCGTCCAGCCAATTAAGATGAAGCAGCACGAGTGTTAAAAAAAAAAAAATAAATAAATAAATAATAAAATACAATTTCAAATTCAAATGAAAAACATTAAATAATCATAGACGCGAGATGATGATGAGCATCAGCAGCAGCGACAGGAACAGCGAACACGGATTCGCAAGGCGGGAGAAGAATGACGAAAATGAGAAGATGTTCTTCGGATGATTGTGGTGTGTAGTGATGATGAAACCGACAAATAACTCAAGAGAATTAAAGCGCAACATACACACATATGTATATATGTATGCACATGTTTCATATAAACATGATTCGTATTGAGCAGAGATGAAAAAAGACGTTGATGCGACTGACGTAAAACACAATGTTGGCTTTTAATAAATTGTGTGTGATGATATACGGTGGGAAGTTGAATAAATCATTTTGATTGACAGTTTGGAGGGAAACAACAATTTGTGGAAACTTTTACACACCAGTTACGAGTGACCAATATGTAAAGCAAAAAAAAAAAAAAAAAACAGCGCAAAAGTTCTAAGAAACCACATATAGATATGTTACATACATATCTATATGTTCAAGCAAAAAAAAAGCAGAAAAAGACCAGCATAAGTTTACAATAAATGTGATGGTTTTTAAATCGCTGATTGTGATCATCAAGTGTCTATTTTTTTTTAATTCTTTTTGTTGCAAGTGATCCAGGAATTTAAATATGCGAGGGTATATCTAAAAGTTTATGATGGAAACAAATAGAAGTGACCACCGAACAAAAAATCGAGATTTTTGGCAGCAGTAAACAAATTTTTTTTCGCTTAAGCTGCTTTAAAGAACTTTGCAGAATGCACAACTTGAAGGCGAAGATATGTTCTCCAATATTTTAATATCATTCTATAGATTATATTCAACATTTTTGGAAAAAGACTTTCTTTTAGCGACCTAAACGTCTGTAATAATTTGGTACGAGCTCAAGATAGCTCATTAAAGGTTCTGATACACTATCCTACACGATCGTACGACTCAGTCAGAGGAAAAATTTTTGAACGATTTTACAAAATCGCTTCAAAATTGCGTTGTAGGCCACACCAATAAACAAGTACGATTGCAATAATTTATATACGTAGTATATCATCATATAACCTTAGTAAAGTAGTTAAAAACACTTATTACCTTAATAATAGTCCTCCTGTTATTATATCTGGGCCATGTCAGGCTTGATATTCGACAGGTGACCTCACCAAACCATCTATCTTGTGCGGACTCAAAAACTTTACGCTGAAATTGTTTCTTACAGCTTTTAAGCGGGATTCCAACGATCCCATCTATATCCATTTGTTGTAGCTGGACACCGGCCTTCGTACCCAGAAGAGCTCCAGTTTCGAATGTCTCGCTATCTCGTTTAAAGATATCCGGCATTCACAAATCAACCTGGAAGTCGTATAGACCCCAGCTAGTGCATACACCATCAGTACAAATTTGGATATGCTCCCCGTACATCCTTTAGTACCTTAACGAATTAGCTGCCCTCTTAATGGCAGTGATTTAGGCCTGCTCTATGCTACACTCATTTTGCAGCCTGAAACTCATCCACCTCCACCTCAGGAACCATCTGTAAAGATTTCAAGCACGTCCCCTTGACGATCTGTGCCAGTCATCTCCGAGACCGTGCCTGATAAACTTACATCAAATATCCTGTCGGGCAGTGGAGCCGGTGATCAGTAACCAATATTCTCCGGAAGGTTCGCTACTTCCACGTCCCATTTGACCACGGCCTGATAGATGAATTCATGGCTATTTCTTTCACCATGAGATCAGCCAGTTCAGCATAGTGAAAAGTGCTTTCGATGGCGTAGTGCCGGAAGCACCAGTCACATTGAAAGCAGAAGTACGCATTATCTTTTCTACGATTTTGCAGTAGGTGGTTTTCTCCAACGATTTTCACCACACGAGCGCCCCATACGTTAGAATGGGCTAAACAACCGTGTCGAATAGCCAGCAGGAAGTCCTAGAATTTATTCCCCAGATCTTCCCAATGGCCCTCCTGCACAAGAATCAGGCGATAGCCGCCTTTTATAGATGAAAACTGTCGACAAAATTCAATCGCAATAGTTAATAAATATGCTATTTTTACGTTGCATTCATGTGGCAACGATGAAATAAGGGGAATTAAAACTTCAAATGTCCATAACTCGTAAGTTATGCTTTCCCTCTACTTTTTCCATTTAACACATTGTTATTATTTGTGTGTTAATATTCGTATACTAGATTTAAGGCAAATTGTTTAACTAATTATAAAAATTATTTAATTATTAATCGACACTCGTATCATAAATATTCATTCCCACAACTACATACTCGTATGTGTGGTGGTCCAACCAAAACGCACACGTTGTAAATAAAACAAGAAGGTTTCAGAGAATTGTCTTAATATTTCTTATTACAATAGAAAAAATGTTCACCACTGCTTCTTTCCTCATTTTCAACGACTATTCAACATAACTGAGGTTCAATGTGCCGAATTATTTCCTCCTTAAGCTCTTGAATTGTTCTTGGCTTAATGATGCGCACTTTTTCTTTTAAATAACCCAAAAGAATAAAGTCCAACGGTATCAAATCACATCTGCGTTGCAGCCAATTAACTTCACCATGAAGTGAGATAAATCGGCTGTTGAATTTCTCGCGCAAAAGAGCTATTGTTTTGTTGGCTGTGTGGCAAGTGGCACCATCCTTTTGGAACCACATATCGTCCAGGTCCATATCCTCAATTTGTGGCCACAAGAAGTGCGCCATAATCTCACGATTGCCAGCACCATTCAGAGTAACTGCTTGGCCGCGTTCATATTCGAAGAAGCACATCCCGATGATCAAATAAATACGCAGGCTTTTTCACATTTCCTGCAGACACGGTTTGTTGAAATTTGCGCACAGTTCTCCCGATTGTGGTCACATTTGGCCAATTACTCGTATGCTGAACAAAAAAATTACGAAATCCTGAAAGACAATTTGAACGCGCTGCTTAATTGTGACTTCTCCCTGGTTGAATTTGTTAAACACTGAAACAAAGAAATGGCAAGTCGGGTAAACAACTTGACATTAAGGTGTGACTACCCATTAACCACGTGCATTGGTTGGACCACCCTTTACTTATGAATAATCTTGCCAATACTACATTTTTGAAGAGAAATATCTCATTATTTTGTTTTTTAGCTGCTGCTTCTGCTGCTGCTGCGAGACAACACACAAACTCAAAAATCGTTTATAATTGTTGTGAGTTCTTAAATTGAAATAAATTTATATTTTACTTATGCTGCAAACAAATAAAATTCTAAGAAACATTTTCTTACATTTATAAACATTTCAAGAAAACACAAATTTGTGGGGCTTGTAACAATTATAAATGAACAAGAAAGAAAAAAAAAAAAACAAAAACATAATAATTACAGGGCGCTTTAATTAATCTTTGTGAATGTAATAAAATAATTCTGAACACAGATCAATCATAATTGTGATATACGAGTACATACGTACTTATGTATGTCTGCAACAGTGTTGCGTCGATGTGACATGTGCTACTGACAAACTAATAACAAAACATATGGCTACACCACCATTCATTACCATTGTATAAACACAAGTCAGGAATCGTAGTTTTGCTACTTTTGTTGTACCACCTTTACATACGGAATGTTTACTTTCCAAAGTCTTGAGTTTGCTGGTGAATCGGAAAGAGAAAATTGAGTGTCTTTATTACACTCTCAATTTTCCCTTTCCACTTCCAAACTCAAGACCTTGCAAAGTAAACTTTCTCTATTTGAACGCTATAATAAATTCGGGAAGTTCAAGATAAAAATGAAAATATGTAAAGTTTATCAGATGCAGAACAGAGAGCTTATTTAACCAAAAAAATATATATTAAAATTTTTTTTTAATAAACTGCAAGAAAAATAAATGTTTTACATTTTTTCTTTATAATACACAAAAAAGAATTAAATTAATCGCGCAACATAATAATGGTTTTCTGTTTTTGTTTTCTTCTCAGAGTGCGATTATAACGGCATATCAAAACAACAAGCTAATGAGCAAAACGTGCATTGGTTTATTTGCGCTCTTTCTCTTTTTAAAAGTGCACATTTACCAGCTGCAATTATTAGGTGGCAACATTAGAGTTGTTGTACTACATACATGATATTTTTTTTGTGTAAAAATATAAAAAATGAAAAAAAAAAATTAATATATGTAATTGTTTTCAACACACTTTAAGAATTAAAATATTTTTGAAATAATTTTTATTGTATTTCTTTTGCACCTTTTCAAACTGTTTAAAATCTTATCCTTTTTTTTTACTTCAGCTTGTGTAAACATAAACAACTTTTGACACCCTTAAGTTTATGAAACAAAAAATTATCACCTGCGCTAGTGATGCCACCTATTTAACAGCACCATGATATTTACTTTGGTTCTTCTCACTGCACAAAAACAGAAAAGAATATTCACGACATTTGTTGTTGTAAGAAATATTTTGGAAATGAACTATTCAGCGTTGTCAACTTTGAAATTTTAAAATGCATCAAAATTGTTTTTATTAATTTTATAGATACTCTACAAGATTGGTAAAAAAAAGGGTCAAAGATTTTTAATAGAGACGCAAAATGAATAAAAGTTTACTATTCCTTTTACTAAATATGCCGTTTAGAGAACACAAGTGAACGACACGGCTAGAAATTTTCTATGGAAAGTATTAGAAATATTAGTGGTTTTCGTACAAATTTTCTGATCTGCGCTTTATGGACAGTACATAAATATTTTTTTTTTAATTAATTTTTTAAGAATTATCATATTTTTATATTAAAACGTAAAAAAACCTTCTTAAAGCAAAAGCAATGAAGTTGTGTACCGTGTTACTGTCTCGTTAGATAATACAAATATATAATAGGATTTTGTTTTTGGTCAAAAACTCACCCACAAGCAGCGATGTGTGAGCTGGTGCGTTAGCACGGTGCAAATTTCATGATCACTTTTTCCACAATTCTGTGCGTTTCTGTCGAATTGCTTCGCACAAACGGCGCATTGCTTCAAGGTAGTATTCCTTATTGACCGTACGACCTTTTGGAAAGAGTTCATGATGCACCACGCCATTGCAGTCGGAGAAAACAGTGAGCAAAACCTTCACATTTGACCGAACTTGACGTGCTTTTTTCAATCTTGGCTCCTCTATGATTGGGCTTTGGTTTCATTGTCATAACCATAAGAGTACACCCATGATTCGCCACCAGTTATGACCTTGTTGAGGAAATCTGGATCGTCGTTAACGATGCTCAACATCTCCTGCAATGTTTTTTTTTTTTTTTCTCAAAATGTCGTAAATTTAGTTAAAAATTGAAGGGCACACCAAACCACAGCTAACCTTTTTATCTGTCAAAAACAAACTGACAATCCTAAATGGCTGCTATTGTCAACATATATAACAGACATGTGTACCAACATAACAGAAAAAAATGTGCAAATCAAACATACGTAGCTCAGGAAATTTTAAAATAACGGTTATATTTTGATCAGACCATGTATGTATGTTCTTTCTACGTCAAACTGTGGCGGTACTGCTTGACTACTTCCGTATACATATGTATCAGAAAGATGAACGAAAACTTGAACACAAAAGAAAGAAATATGAACTACGGAGAAATATGAAAAAGCCCGTAGAAATGATCGGCTGCCTTAGCTCCCTGAAGTGAATAGTTCGTTCGCGAACTATCAACTCTTCAACTTATGCCATTGTTTCCGTTAAAAATCTTTCTGGTATTAGGTGTGTTCCACGTGAATAACGAAACAGTCCAAACTAGTCCAAAGTAGTCCAAACGCGTTCCACGTAACAATTTTAGTGCAATTTTGAGAGAAAATGAGAGAGTAGTTTTTTTTCATTTCCTGTACAAATTAGCCCGAACTTTTTCTTTGGGTAACTTCAGACTAGAATTTAATAATCAGCTGTTTTATGTTTACATACATATGAAACTGAAAATGTAATCAGAAAATTTGCAAATTGAAAAAAAAGTTTTTGTTAAAAAAATTAGTTAAAAGCAAAACGAAAGGTTGCCCAAACTAAAAATAACATTGTTAAATTTTTGTTGAACTTTTATAATTTTTTAAATTAAAAATTGTTTGGTTTGTACATATGTACAACAGGTTTTTAGTTCAAGTTTTTCCTTTCTTAATTTTTTTCTTAAGAAGGATTTTTTACAATACAAATTTGCTGTGATTAATAATTATTGATTGAAGAAGACAAGAAAAATAATAATCAAATCTTTAGCTGGGGGACAACTAGCTGTTTCGTAGTCGCTACACTACTCATCAGCACCCACTGGGATTCGAACTCGGGACATGACGTATCATGATCTACTGCTTTAACTACTAAGCCACCGAGCATTTAATTATTTTCTATCTATATTCATCTCATATTGAATCACATATGCATCTTGTTAATTGCCCACATTAGGTGTGTTTCTTTACTTTCCGGGCAAGTTTCGGGCAAAAGAGAGCATGCATGAGTTACTCTCAAATACAGATAAAATTTACCTAAAGTACGGGAACGCAAAAAGCCAAATTTCTAGCCCAAAAAGAAACATATGCTGTGTTTTGATATGGCAAAAAAAATTGTCACTTAGTTTTACGAAAAAATACTGTGATATTTTTCACTTTTTAGCTTTTAAGGTCTTTTGTACATTCCTGTGTATATAATTTTTATATAAAAACACTGAAATGATTTGTATACGAGTTGATTCAAATGAACTTTGTTTCTTTGCTATTGTTTATTTTTCGAACAGCTGATTGCTTAATTACTTGCCCAAACTAGCCCGAAGAAAAAGTACGGGCTGTTTAGTGCAAGAAGAGGAAGCATACTATTCTCTCAAAAGCGCTCTCATTTGCCCAATTTTAAAGTACGGGAACGCTTTTCGTGCAAATTGGGATCCCGCGGGATCCCAAAGTAGAGTAAAGAAACACACCTATTGTTTGTACAGCGTTTGCTGTCTCTAAACTAGCGGTATTTATTTTTATTTATTAACATACATATTTTTTGTATTTAATATTCTCCGGACCCAGAGATGTAAATATTAATTTGTTAAATTTTTGTTGAACTTTTATAATTTTTTAAATTAAAAATTGTTTGGTTTGTACATATGTACAACAGGTTTTTAGTTCAAGTTTTTCCTTTCTTAATTTTTTTCTTAAGAAGGATTTTTTACAATACAAATTTGCTGTGATTAATAATTATTGATTGAAGAAGACAAGAAAAATAATAATCAAATCTTTAGCTGGGGGACAACTAGCTGTTTCGTAGTCGCTACACTACTCATCAGCACCCACTGGGATTCGAACTCGGGACATGACGTATCATGATCTACTGCTTTAACTACTAAGCCACCGAGCATTTAATTATTTTCTATCTATATTCATCTCATATTGAATCACATATGCATCTTGTTAATTGCCCACATTGTTTGTACAGCGTTTGCTGTCTCTAAACTAGCGGTATTTATTTTTATTTATTAACATACATATTTTTTGTATTTAATATTCTCCGGACCCAGAGATGTAAATATTAATTTGTTAAATTTTTGTTGAACTTTTATAATTTTTTAAATTAAAAATTGTTTGGTTTGTACGTATGTACAACAGGTTTTTAGTTCAAGTTTTTCCTTTCTTAATTTTTTTCTTAAGAAGGATTTTTTACAATACAAATTTGCTGTGATTAATAATTATTGATTGAAGAAGACAAGAAAAATAATAATCAAATCTTTAGCTGGGGGACAACTAGCTGTTTCGTAGTCGCTACACTACTCATCAGCACCCACTAACATTGTAAAGTTGTAAATAGAATATGCAATTGTCATATAGCTTGCCATTTTATAAGTATGTATTATAAAAATCTATTGAAAGATTTACATCGCTTTTAATTTTACAGCTGTTGCCAATAATGAAAATGTTTTGTTTAAGTGATGCTATGCGCTTTAAGCGTCTAAAATCACTAAAATATACGTTAATCTAAAAAGTAAGCAGCACTAGTATTGCAAGATGTACAATTGTGGTTTTTTGCGTTCCAGCAGTTTTGGGTAATATTTGCAAATTTAGAGAGTAATTTGCTTTTTACTCTCAATAGTCCAAACTAGTCCGAGAGCTTTAGTGTTTGTTAGCACTTGGAACTGAAGAAGAAGTCACCGTTTATCGGTTTTTTATTTGTTAAGTCTCATTACTTAACATTATCGGACTAGGGTTAATAAGTAAATTGATATAAAAGGCAGCATTCTTTTCCGTCCCTGGTGTAAAAACAACGTGTAGAATGTATACTCGTGTGTATATATATGTGTCTGCATGTATGAAGAGATATGAATTTAAATGTCATTAAACATAAGAGTAAAATAAGTTTTATAAATTTTGCTTTTTTCTTCAATAAATTTGCACACAGTAGTTGGAAAACAATTAAGTTTTGTTTTCAATAAAATATTAAAGCAAACAACAACAAATTTGTTTCCGTTTAGGAACAACGAAAATCGCCAAATTCTTTTTATAATTTTTCTTTAAAATATTTTCATGTTATAATACAACATACATATGTACATACATACTTGTACGTTTGTCCATACCTACATACATGTTTTTGTTTTGCGCCATATGAGGGACCCCCCTCGGCTTTTCGTTATATGATCTGTTATTAATTTGATTCTTGTTCAAGCAGCATCAGCAAGTTGCTTCTTTTTTCGTTTGTTTGTGCTGCATCGCCATGCCCCCACTCTTCCTCTGATGAGCACTTCGGTTCCAGCAAAGCTGGACGCTTTTTGTTTGCCATTGGCTCCATTGAGTAGAATTTTGTGTCTGTATGTTAATCCTGTGTTGAGCTTGTCGCGCGTTCTCATGTTAAATGCCTGGTTTGTGGTGTCTGTTTAAATTGTTTGCTATTTATGTCGGCAACTACCGTATAAACTTAACGATTTTTTGGTTGTTTTGTTTGCTGGCTTGACTTTTGGGAACATCACTGTGTGTTCGTACAACATGTTGTTCGTATTAAGTTTGGAGCCAAACGAATAAATGTACGCTGAAATCAATATGTTGACTAATAAATTGTTAAAACAAAAAACTCTGTGTTTGATTCAATAACAATTAAAATATGTGTACAAATATTACAAAGTTGTCAGCGAAGGGCAGCGCTTAAACAGAGAAACAGGGCCTTAATCGTTAACACTGGCAAAGAATGGGTATCGATCGGATCGTAATTTAAATTAAATGTTATAGACTTAAGGCCCATTTAACCAACCGTAAATGTAGAAATGTAAATGTAGTTGAAACAGCTGATCGTTTTTGGTATACGAGAAACAATGAAAATGCTTATCTGACTGTAATGAAATGTAACCGTAACGTCTCAACCTGTAGAAAATAGATTTTCATTACGTTCTTACGTGAAAAATGTTGCTAGTGATGGTATATATTATTGTGAATAGGCGAGTGGCACATAACCTCTGTTTTGATACTTCTTGTTTATTTGATATTTGAACTGCTTAAGTAGTTAAATTTGTATACACACATAATACTGGTATATTTTAATAAATTTAAGACTTTTCTGTAAAATACGCAAAATGAATATACATATATCGGTAGCATAATTTATGCACTGCGCACAATTTTTGCAATTGTCACATTAAATGTGACCACAGCATTTATTCGCTGGTTTCCAAAAATATATTCTTCAAGCATAATCTTCCAATAAGAAAATTAATTTTAAAAACTGGTTCATGATATATAGTTATGTTGCTTTTTTTTTTTTTTTTTTTGTTATTCATTTATTTATTGAATCTTCAAAATATGCACTAACAATAAGTATTCAAATCTTAATACTAAATATAAAAGTTATTTAAGTCCAGTCACTGCTAGACAAAAGAGTTTCATTTCGCGCGAATAATATCGGTAGAATCACCTTTTAACGTTCTGATGGTGGCCAGGGTATCCCTTCTTCTCAACCGAGAGTGGCCGCCAAAATTAAGTATGTTGCGTGCAAGAGGATTTGGGTGAAGTTGCAGTTTACTGATATACCTTGTGGCATACTTAGAGAACTCGTCAGTTACCAGCGGAACACACAGATCCTTATGAATTCGTGAGTTTCTTACGTACCATGGAGCTGCAGTAATCGTACGAAGAATTTGGTTTTGTCGTCTTTGAATTTTTTCAATGTTAGATGTTGAGGCGGTTCCCCATAATTGAACTCCGTAGCACCATATAGGCTTTAAAATTGCGTTATATAACAAAAGTTTGCAGTCCAACTTCAATGTAGAATTTCTGCCCATAAGCCAATTTAGTTGCGCTGCTTTTAATTTCAACTGAGTGACTTTTGCTTCAATGTGAGACTTCCACGTTAGCCTACGGTCCAGGTGAATACCAAGGTATTTAACTTCATTATGCTGCGGAATAGGTGTATTGTTAATTTGGATAGCCGAACATGTTTGCTTACGCAGTGTGAATGTAACGTGAGTACATTTTTGTTCATTAACTTTTATTTTCCAAAGTTTCAACGATTCCTCTAATATTGAAATATACTGCTGCAAATTTCGTGAAGCTTCTTGATGGTTTACATGAACGCTAAAAAAAGCTGTGTCATCTGCAAAAGTTGAAGTATGGATTCCGGATCTCGTTGGCATGTCAGATGCGTAAATCAAATATAGAGTGGGTCCTAGAATGCTACCTTGGGGAACTCCTGCTCCGATTGACTGTGAGAGACTTGTAAAGTCACCTTCTTTGATAACAAATTTCCGGTCGTATAAGTAGCTTTCCAGAAGCTTGTGAGTACTTGCAGGCAAGTTCAACTTTATTTTGTGCATCAGTCCGTCGTGCCACACTTTATCAAAAGCTTGGGAAATATCGATGAATAGAGCTGAACAGTACTTTTTGTCTTCAAAAGTCTGTCTTATGTCATTGACTAACCTATGTGTTTGTTCTATGGTGTTATGTTTAGCCCGAAAGCCAAATTGATGATCAGGGATACATCCCACATCATTAAGTATTGGAGACAACTTCGCCATTAACAATTTTTCGAACAGTTTTGAAATTGTTGGTAGTAGACTTATTGGTCTATATGACTCTACTTTAGTCGGATCCTTCCCTAGCTTGGGTATAATAGTAATCATAGAGACCTTCCACTCTGCAGGATAATACTCAAGGCGTAAAATAGCGTTAAAAATAAAAAGTAAAACTCTTCTAGCTACACGAGGTAACTGTTTAAGCATTTTACCAGTAATTTGATCTATACCTGGAGCTTTCCTGGGGTTTATGTTATTGATAACGTTTTCGACATCTTGAAAGTTAAGTCTCAAAGACACAGGCTGTCTAACAGCATAGTTATGTTGCTATAAATGTAAGAAAGCAATACAGTATTAAATTTGGGTCTGTGATGAAATGAAAATGTAATAATAAACACATCTTTATATATTTTTTGTATAACAAACTAATAATAACATATAATAAACAGTATAATTATACATTATAAACGGTTGCTACGATTTTTTTTTTGATGTATCAAAAAACAGAGAACAAAAATTCAAACATTTGAGTTTTATTCGATATATTAGCTACCAACATTGATACTAATCAAAAAATTATAAGCAGCTTGTTTTTTATGTTTCCCAGCTGGAGCTCGTATGAAATGTCGACATATAAACAGAAAAAGAAATATTAGAAATTTTAGGTACCATTTAAACAATTTTCGTACTTTTTGTATACGTACTGAATGTTATGAAATCTCATGACTGGTACGAACAGCTGTGTTGCTTTTATTTTATTTTTGTAATTTATTTGATATAAGGATATGGACGATGAAAAATTAATTATTTTCTTTAACAATCAATTATTTAAAAATGAAAAATAGAACACGTTTTCTTCACATACACTTTTTTTTGTTTACGTCAAAAACACATGATACGGTTTTAAGTGTTTTATATGGTTTTACGTTACAGTTACAATTTCTACGGTCGGCTAAATGGGCCTTTAAGGCCACATGTTTCTTAAAAGTATGAATACAACAAAAAAAATTTTAATTATTTTTTTTTATACAGGGTGGATGATGAAAGCTGCTACCAGAAAAAAACGTAATAACTTATTTTCTGTCTAACTAACTAAAAATGGAACAGTTTTTTTGTGTTTTATATATTAATATATATATATATATATATATATATATATATATATATATATATATATATATATATATATATATATATATATATATATATATATATATATATATATATATATATATATATATATATATATATATATATATATATATATATATATATATATATATATATATATATATATATATATATATATATAATAAATGAAAACAAGAATTTGGATAGCGCAACGCTTTCACGCTTCAGAGTCCGTTGTTACCATCCAAAGAGCATATAGGCGCACGTTTAGCTAAACACTTTGAGCTGCACTGGCACCTGTATGAAAAGAGAACAAAGTTTTTTAAATTGCAGCCTACATTTAGCCGCAGCCGCCAGATATTAGTTGCCATGTTTAAATAACTTTGATATATAATATGATTTATATAATATATTTTCATTTATACGTATATACGTTTAAAAATTGTCGATAGTATCACTATCGAACGAAAACAATCGATAGTTAGCTAAAAACAAAACTATCGATACTATCGATAGTACTATCGACTGTTTTGCAGCTCTATTTGACTGTGCTTTTAGCTATTAACTTACACGCAATACTTACAAGGAGAGTTGATTTAACTCAGCATTGAGCTTTGCTGCTAGATTTTTGTTAATTACAAATTCAGATTGTTTAAAAGGCGATTTTATTTCACTCAACGTTGAACTCAAAGTCTATTTTGGGGTTACTCGACCGTGTGCAGGAGAGAGCGAAGAAGCTCATCAGTGACAGTAGGGTATCCAACTCTATTGATTAACTGGAGCATCGACGCATTGTGGGGTGCGTTACTCTGTTCTATCGTTACTACAATGGATTTTGCTCTGACGAGATTAGGGATCTTGTTCCCGAAACTCGCATTTTTTTACGTAACACGCGCTCATCGTCCAGAGCTCATCCATTTGTAGTCGATTGCCCGGTGAACCGTACTACGCATTACAGAGAGAATTCGTTTTTCAGCCTTACGCTCCGTCTGTGGAACAAGTTGCCTGCAGACGTGTTTCCTGTCTGTTATAACGTTGGAAAGTTCAAGTCAAATGTCCACAAGCACTACTCTCTCTTTCCACCTTCTCACAACCTATTTTCCTAGTTCTGGTACAATGCACTGCATATGTAGGGGTCATCCCCTGAGTACTGGTCCAATAAAAAAAAAAAAAACTTTGTTGCTTGATTTTTGTTGATTACAAATATTAGTGTATGAGTTAATCAAGAAAAAAACATGATTTTTGGTGATCTCTGATACCTACATATGACTTCTTTAAGCTATATTTGTTTCAAAGCTTTTTCCTAAAGGCCCTTTAATCAATCTACCTTTCTGCATTCCCTCCTCCGTTTTTGAAATTATAAAATATTTGTTTAATTACTCACAATAGCTTCTTCTTTTTAAAATCACAAAACTTATTCCCTGGACTTGTAGCAGCAACCAAAAACAGCAACAAATAACAAAACAGAAAAAAAAGAAGAAAAACAGCTAAAACACAAAAAAAAAAAAACAAACGAAAATGCAACTCTATCGTATATCAGAGTTGTATTGACGATGCTAACAAACCATGTCAACCTATAAAACCGAAAAACAAGCCAAACAAACATTGATGATGATCATGAGTAAGCTTTCAAAGCTTTTGCCACAGCAGCCACAAACAATATTGTTTTGGAATGCATGGTATCATGTACTTACAAAACTTTTGTTTTTATTTTTTTAATTTTTCTGCTTGCAAACGTTTCAGCGTTGTTGCTGCACAGTTGTGATTTTTGTACTCTTTAGGAAAATTATGACATGAACATGAACGTAATCCTCATAATGATGTTATACAATACGCCATCTTAAGGTAAACAAACTGGAGCCGCATTCGCACAAAAAAAAAATGAGAAGTAGAAGAAGCAGAAAAATCAGGCATAAATACTGTGCCCTTTAAGAGACAAAAAAAAGAAGAAGAAAACTACAAATATTGGTAGTTGTGATTGGGGCTTAACAAAATTTAAAAAGAAAAGCAACAACATGTTGAGTTTTGTTCGCCGAGTTCACAGGACAGGAATGCGCTGACATTGAATATTTATATGAGTGGATTATGACAGGTTTGTTGGCTGCGGTTGTCGTTAAATTTCAGTGCCTTCCTTTTTTTCCACCAACTTTGAATTCAATTTGTACTTTCCAGCCTGCTTTTTTTCAGAATAAGTATTTCAGAGCCAACATATGCAGCATGCGGTGTATGTACGCATGTACATATGTGTATTTATATGTACATACATACATATGTGTCGATGGCAGCCAGATGATTTATTTTGGGTTATTGGTGATATTTTTGTTAATATCTGTTTACGCCACAACCCCATGTGAAATGATACAGAGCCAGTGCTGTTTTGTTGGTCGAACAAGAGAAATAATATGAAAAAAAAACGAAATAAAACTTTTAAATTGTCTTAATAAAAATACAGCAAAAATTAGTTAATTTTGAAGACAGGATAAATTAATGTTTAAATTTTTAACAGACGATGGGAGATGAAGATGAAGGTGGGAAGACACTTTTAGAAATACGAATATTTATGTAAGCAGATAAATTTTCTCAAATGAATATCTTTTTTACAATTACCAGCCTTTTTACTCTTTATTTTCTTGAGTTTTCTTTTATGAATGTACCGGGTGTCCATCGGGACAAGGTGTTTTGCCGCCATTTTGGAAATTTTTAGTCCTGACATTTCATATTTGGCAAATTTATTATGGAAAATTATTCGATAAACCAACGTGTTTTTATTGTTAAAACACTTTTTTTTTATCAAAATCAATCATCTGTACACGCAAAGAAAAGGCAATTTGGAATATTGTTGTGACAACATTAGTATATACGCTGTCACAATTTGTATTGTTACCGCTCGCAGTATTTTTTAATTTTCAATATAGTTTAATCCACTGTAATTATGTGAGTGTTCAATTATTCATATTTCTGTTGTTACATTTCTATCATTTTAAAAAATGGTTGAATGCAATAATAATGTTTAAAAATAAAGTTCGAATATAACAAAACCTTTTATTACGTACAATAATAGACTATTAATTAAAAACATAAGTATGGTTAAAGCATTTATCTACAACACATGTTTGTTTACAATATAAACTAGCTATTGTTGGTTTTACACACGTTGACATTTGCTTATATTCATACATAGTTTTCATTTAGTTTGTTGGTTTATTTGTGTTTTTTCAATTTTATTAATGGTAAAAATATAAAAAACAAATTTATAAATATTTACTTTTTGGTGGAAATAGCAGCATGATCCAAATAAAACTTTAAAGCAAAAAGGTTTGTATAAGATTTTATGTGGGCAAATGCATATATAGGGTGTTTTTTTAAGCCCGATAGAACTTGAAATTGTAAAAAATAACACAAAAAATTAAATTGTAATCAAAATTTTTTTTTATTCGAAAGATCAATACGTGACATTAACATTTGAAAATGATTTCGGGCATATGGGCACCGCGGCTGTTCTTGACGAAGCGCATTCTGGACGTCCAATTTTGGGCCACTTTTTCGAGCACTGCTGGCCGTATGTCACGAACAACACGAACAATGCTGGCCTCCAAGGCGTCAATTGTTGCTGGTTTATCAGCATAAACCAGTGACTTCACGTAGCCCCACAGGAAATAATCGAGAGGTGTCAAATCGCACGACCTTGGAGGCCAATTGACAGGTCCATTTCTCGAAATCAACTTATCGCCAAATTTTGATTTCAGTAAGTCGATGGTTGCGTTCGCCGTATGGCACGTAGCGCCATCCTGTTGAAACCACATCTCCTCCGGATCAATGTCATCCATATTTTCAAACAAAAAATCATTGATCATGGTGCGGTAACGATCTCCATTGACCGTAACGCGAGCTCCGGCCTCATTTTTGAAGAAATAAGGTCCGATGATGCCACCAGCATGAAAACCGCACCAAACAGTGCATTTTTCTGGATGTAATGGAGTCTGTAGGGTCTCTTGTGGATTGGCCTTACTCCATATGCGGCAATTTTGCTTATTAACAAACCCGTTAAGCCAAAAATGCGCCTCATCGCTGAACACAATTTTGCGTCTATAAGTTGCGCGAATCGACGACTGATTTTCAAAGTAAATTTGGATAATTTCGTAGCGTTGTTCAAGCGTGAGTCTATTCATGATGATTTGTCAGAGTATACTGAACCAAATAAAAAAAATGTTTCATCAAAATTTAATTTTTTGTGTTACTTTTTACAATTTAAAGTTCTATCTAGCTTAAAAAAACACCCTATAGTTTAATGTATTTAAATTCCATATTTTTTTATAGATATGTACATAAATGGGCCAAAGCAAAGATACATCAATGTTGCCAAAACGACAGGATCTCGCAAAATTTTACTGATTTTAATCTAGTTTGTATGAAAATATTGATTGAAAAGTAAATTTATTAAACGAGTTAGAAAACTGTGGTTTCAATTATAGAAGTTTGTATTTATGTGTAATTATTATATACATAATCATATAACATTGTGTCCTTTAACACTAGTAACGTTGAGAGTGACATTAGAGTTTACAATTTTCCAATAATATGGGTAGGTGTGATAATATTATATGGTTGGACATGACAGTTGAATTTTAATTTTTACAATAACGTTGTTAGTCATTAATAAAACGTATATGTATATATGGTTAAATAATAAAATGTCGGTTCTTGGCTGTACTTAGTTGTGGAAAAAAATTTCAGATTAAAACCATATTATGTGGTTGTGCTCAACCATATTATTTAACAATAGTATTTTGCCCTTAAAATATTGTTGTGTCAACCATATTTTTTTCTTTACGTGTATGTATGTTAACGATAACTAATTGAACTTATTGAATATTTTGGATATTATATTAAGGTATTTTTCTGGCTCAAGTTCAAATCCGGCTTTCGCCAAGAATTATTTTTATTTTTAATTATAACAATAATTAGTGCGTTCAATAACTCTTGATCAAAGAAGGCAGGAAAAAAACAATTGAATACACTAATAAGCTGCTGGGGGACAACTAGCTGTTTTGTAGCCGCTACACTACTCATCGGCACCCAATAGTATTCATACTCCCCCTCCTCACAGCCTATTTTCCTAGTTCTGGTATAAAGCACTGCATATTTAGCGGTCATCCCCTGAGTACAGGTCCAAGAAAAAATAAAAAAAACTCGGTATCATGTAAACACGATGCATTTACGGCCACTCAACCAACTCAGCCACCGAGCTCTTATTTATTTATTAGTCTATGTTTGTCTCAAATTGATCAAATATTTTACAGTTTGAATACGGATGCTGATCTAAGGTGTGTTCATTTACTTTACTAGTAAAAATTAGCAACGAGAGAGTAACAAGACAATTTTCAAAATTAGTCTCAAAAATGTGAAAAAGTAAATGAACACTTTACAAGCAACAATTCGCAAGTTAGAGTAGTGTTGTTGTGTATAGGAATATATAAGTACTTAATAACTACCCTTATATCTTTTGGAGAAATTATACATATATGTATATTATTAGGAAAATAATGCGATTATGGTCATTTATCTTCAGCACTGTCTTGACTGGTGTTTTTCGAGTACAAGCCGTACTCGAAAAGTTTTACAATTTTATTTAATCTAGTCCTAGGCATAGTCGAAATACGCCAAGCACTATAAGGGTGATTAGCTTCTTTTGAATAAAATATCTATTTTTAATTAGCACCCCATACACGTTTCAATTTAATTCGTAACTGAGTCGGTTGTTGTGCAAATCAAGGCGGGTATGGCTTTGTCAATACACGCAGTTGTCGAGTTGGTTGAAGCTACATCAAAAGATTTGGATTTTTTTCAGATTGGTTAGTAAGTCTCTCAATTCCATTGTACTGTGTGTGTTCGAGTCTCCTGATCAGCCATCAAAATTTATATTTGTAGTTTTTTTTTTGCAAGGAGACCGTTAATAATTTTTGAAATTGTTTTTAATTTCATTGAATTTGATAGTTGAATGAAAATCTTTCTATTCAGTTTATGGAGTGTGTGGCCAAGAATCAATTCAATGGAAAGACTCAATTAACAATTGGATTGAAACATGTATGGGCCGTTTTATACGTTATAACAGCCTGCATAAACAGCATTTTTATTTCAAATTAATTTCAAAGTGTAAAGTATGTGTGTAAAGATTAAAGAAACAAAAAACAAGAACATTTCAGAGCTTAACACTAGAAAAATATTATTGTAATTAAAAATGGAAGGATCTAAGTGTTAATTTAATTGCTCCACTAAAAGTTTTAAACTCATTCAAGGAAGTAAATTTGCCGGAACATCCTTTGCCACTGATGTGCCAGATACTGTGTTACTTAGTTCATTGCCATTAGACGTCTTATTTTACCTCTGTTGTTGCCAAGTTACACAAGAATAAATTTGTTACCTTTTTAATATTTTTTATCGTTTTAAAAGTTTACATACACTTACAATTTCTTATAATTTCCAAAATATTTCTATTTTCAACTTAATTTAGAAATATTGTTTTGTAAACACAAACGCAAAACAGCTGTTTGAATAATTATTGCAAGTAAAAATTTTACTTGTAAAAACTTGCAATAAGTTTTCTGTCTCTCAATTTTTTACGCTCTTTTGACGTTCTCTCGTTGCAAATTTTTTGGGTTAATGAACGCTTTCTAGTAATAATTGTTACAAATTTGTGAAAATTTTTAGTAAATGAACACACCTGTAATCTACATTGCAAACACGATGTAATCTTTGTGTAGAATAGTGCCAGGGTAAATTCAGAATCATTTTGAGAAGTTTGTTTTGCCTGATTTGGATTTTCTTGACATGTGTTGCAGCACATGTTTCCCAGACTGGACATGCATACAAAGCTATCGCCTGAAAGCTTGTTATAGTTATTTTATTTTCAGTGCTGAGTTTTGAATTTCTATTAATAATAGGATATAACACTTTAATGGCAGTATATAATTTTATAGTTATGTGACTGGTGTGTTCATTAGAAGTTAAACGTCGGGCTACTAAGACTCCCAAATTGTTAGACCAGGGAATATCTATACCACTTAAAGATAAATTTGAGCTAGGTAGGTTACAAGAACTTCTTTTCTTACGTTGCCTTTACACAGGAAAGTACTTTCATGAAATTTCTGTATATGTATTATAAATAAAAATTTCAATGCAATAGACGACTTTCATGAAAATTTCTTGTTCGTCTACACAGGAAAGTGAAAGTTCATTTTAAAAATATCGCCGAAGCAAAAAATCACAAAATTTGCCTCTACTTCTCTCCATTTTTATTCTATTTGCTTACTAATTAGAGTTGCCAAACTTATTAATTATACAGATTTATGGGGCAATAGTTGAGAAAACTTATCATTATAAAGTTTTTTATTTTTACAAAAATACTTTAATTGTTTTCTCTATATGCATTAAAAGGAAAAAATATTGTAATTCTTTTCATAATTGGCAAAAGAAGCTAATTTTATAATTATTATTATTAATATTATTACTATAACAGCCAGTTTACCAATTTCGAAAGAAAATGAATGCGAAAGAAAGCCAGTCACTCACATTCGAATCAATTTGGGTTTGTCTATCTCACTACTATTCGTTCGCATATTCTTATGTATTTTGATTGAGTTTTGACATATCGTTCGCAATGAAAAAAGTTAGACGAACCCAAATCAATTTTCTTTCGCTTAGATTGCGAACGCAAGCAGGCTGTCGAGATTGGTAAACTGGCTATAATACTGCAACTTTGTACAATTCTTTTTATGTGGCAACATTGTTTAGCAAATTCACATTTTACTTTCAGAAAACTTCAGAACATTTGTTTCATGAAATTTTTGATAAAAGCTGAGTGGAAAGTAAACAAAATGTGAGTGTGTTAGTGAAAAAGTGTGAGTTCATTGCAACTTTCATGAAATTACTTTCATTTCTAAACGCTAAATTTCTAAAAAATTTAGCTTGTGATTTTCCAGCATTGATTTTAATTTTCCATTTAGAAAAGTATTGAGAGAGGCTGTTTAGTGCAAGTTGTAAGTTATCAAGAATAGGATGTGCTGATACATCAGAGCAGTAAATTACAGTATCGTCAGCATAAAAAGCATAGTTGCAAACATGCCTTTCTAACTTTTTTTATACCATCTGAATAATACGATTTTGGGAAACCCTCAAAATACGCGTTAGTTTTGTTAACCAGTGCTTTTATTGAGATTAATCTTTTTCCTGCCAGCCATTTATTCAAGTTTGGAAACAAAAAAAAAAAAAGGCACCAAGAGCTAAATCTGGGCTATAAGGTGAATGATCAACCAATTCGAAGTATATTTCACGTAATTTTAGCATCGTATCTAATGCTGTGTGAACCGGTGCATTGTCTTGAAGAAAGAGCACGTTTTTCTTCTTTAAATGTGGTAGATTTTTCTTGATTACATCAATCAGTTGATCCAATAATGCACGATAATACTTTCCTATGATTGTGGATCCTTTTACAAGGTAATCGATGAGCAATATTCCGTGTGCATCCCAAAATACAGTGGACATAACGTTGCCAGCCGATTTCACTGTCTTCGCCTTCTTCGGAGCACGTCCATCCATTGTTTCGATTGATTTTTGGTTTCAGGTGTATAGTGGTGGACCCACGTTTCATCAACAGTCGACGCCAAAAATCAACAGGATTTCGCTTTTTTATATTCAGACACAACGGTCTGTCTAAGTTGTTTTTGTTCGACACTGAGCAAACGCGGCATCCATCTTGACGATAGCTTTTTCACATGCAATTGTTCATGCAAAATTTTGAACGCACGTTCATACCAAATATGTGTTCAGATAAACGTAGAACGCAAAAAGTATGGTTTTGCGATTTGAAATCGCCAAATAGGTGTTGTGGAAAACGCATATCGCTTAAAATTGGCGACTTTTACTCGCAAGTGAACTGATTGAATTTGCTAAAACTGAAGTTGTGAACGGTAATTAAATTATGCATAATTAAAATTTAATATGTTTTCTTTCTATTTCAATAAAAAGTTTAAAGAATTTTACACATTTTCAATTTGGAATTTTTACCAAATAAAAAATTTCGATGTTTGTTGTTGTGCATTTGTTTTCATTTTATATAACTACCACGTACATATGTAAAACACATGTTGCAATTTTCCGTAATAACTCCGAAAAGCCAGTAAATTGTGCGTTCCTCAGAACACCTCAAAATGCATTAAGCGTTTTTCAGAACGCTTTGCGGTTTCAGATCACACGTTTCTCAAAACATGACTGAAAATTACAAATCACGGTACAAATATTCTTTACGATAACTTTGAAAAACTAAAATGAATTGTGATCTGCGGCTATCACAAACAATTGACAGTTTTTATTACGCTTATGACGCGCGCGGAAGTAGAAAGTAAACCTACTTTTTACGCCTATGCTTTCTGATATGTAACTTATCTCAGACAATTGCACTAATTCTACTTTTTTGACAGACGATTAGAACGCGTTAACGCATATATCGCGTGATATGGACCTTCAGCTTTAGAAGTTGTACTCGTGTATTAACCACAATCGTCTAACAAACATCCTATGCTTCCTGGGTAATAACTTAAAACCTTAAATTAAAACCAACATTTATTTAAAAATATTGCTAAAAAATATTATATCTCATCAGTCTATATACTTATGTACTTATATGATTATTTTGGTTTTATTTCCCAAAACAATTGTCTTTTGTTTTATCAAAGCATTTTTTTTTTTATTTTTTTAAATTCCTTAAACATCAAATCGCGTCAGCCATTTTTTAAACCACTTCTGTTAAATTTGAATCCTCACAAAAAGCTGCCAATACTCCAGGCCAATGATTGAAGTTCGAAAGTTTTTTTTGCCATCAATAATTTCCAAACATTAAATCGTTTACATATTTTCGTTCAGAGTTTTGCAGGTAGAAACAGTTTGATTATAATTGGCTGCTGTAGAATTCACTCATCCATCAATCAAATCAATTATTATTGATGCCCAGGTAAAGGAATACGAGTACATGAGTATATACATATGTATTTGTTGTTTTTGTTGCAGGCCAATTTTTATTTTGCCCAACAAATTTTAATGGGATTCGTGGAATAAAATTGAAGGAAGTGATTGTTTTTGCGGCGAGTTTTGGTGCCTGTCGGTGCTTTTAAGTAAGAGTATGTATGTATGTATGTACTCGTATTGTGTGTTTGTGCAAAATTGTCTGATCTGGTCGGCCATCATAAAAGGTTGCCAGCTAAAAAGTAATATTTGTTCTTGTATTTGTTATTAATTATATACGAATATGTTGTGGCAGCATATTTAAACTACAATGTAGTCGTATCTTCATTCGTTCGTACGAGTATAATGTCTAAAAAAGCATAATTGTCGTTTGATTTCTGATTGATATTTTGTGATAAAAATCTTCAAATATCGCCAACAAAAAAAAAAAAAACAAGCAAAACTATTACAAATAAATGGGGTTATAATCAACAAAAAAACTTTGGAGTTATTCAAATATTCGTGTATGCTTGTCCTATAAAAAAAATAAACCGAAGCAAAATCGACTATATCTACTTTCCTAAATTCACATTTTTTCATGCCTATCTCTAAGTTTTTATTGTTTCCCTTTTCCTAAAAGTAAATACAAATATATTTTCCCTAATGGCGGCTTGTTAGTGCTTGTAAGTGTTGCCATTCTTTTCTTAAATACACAAATCTTTCTATCCCATTTATGACGACCAAATATTCCAATTAAAATACAATAGTGTTTTGTCTTTCGTTCTGTACACACGTGTTTTTCATTGTCGTCCGTGTTTTCTGTACTTATACTTATGTTTATTATCAATTTCTAAACAACGACATTATACCGGAATAGGTAGAGTTTTGTTTTGCATCATTTTTGCACGTGTTTTGATTATTATTTTATTTTTTTACTGCCATTTGTTTTTTCTCTATTATTATTAATTTCTTTTTTATGTTCCTTCTATACATTTTATTACCTTACGGTGTGCGCGGTGTTGAACTAATTTTTGTTATTCTGAGTAGTGTCGAAGGTATATACATATAATTTGGTTTTAACCAATTTAATTTCAACACTTTAAATGCTGTGATAACGTTAGTTTAGGTCGTTCCGTGTGTGAAGTTCACAAACATTACATTCCAGTACAATGCACTGCATTTTGGTGCATTTTGTAAGATCAGATATTATTGGGGTATTACTAAAACACGTCTCCCAGTAAGTGGAGGAATTTTGTGTTAATACATAATTATTTTAGCTGAATTGTCCTAAATATACCCATAATAAATTAAGGATAAATGGAAAACGTTTATATCTCAACGCTTTTAAGTAGAAACACATACAATGGAATTTTGTTGGAATTCGTTACTGATGCATTTAATAGACTCGTACTTATTTTCGTTATTTCAAACTGTCGCATATATACACTAATATCAGATAAATGCGTTTAAAGAAAATGCGCACATTTTACGCTTTTAACAAAAAAATGTATAAAACTAATTTTCAAACTATTTGAATGAAAATGACGGCCAAAAAAATTTTGCTGAAATGAAAATTTTCGTAGCTGAATTAGAAAAATTGCAAGGTTTTTAAAATTTTAATAACTGAATTTGAGTGAAATATTCATAGCAATTTTTGCTGAATTTACTTATATACATAATAATAATTTTCATTAATTTTTACTGACAATATGAAAAATAGAGAAATATTTCTCTGAATTGTCAGCAAAAGAAAAATTAATGGAGTTGTTTTTAAATTCGTGAAACTATTCTTGCTGAATACTTTTTTTCTTAGCTGAATTGAGAAATTCTAATTGTAAATAACAAAAGTTTTTGTTTTAACTTAATATTTCGTTGAAGACGTGTAAAAGGTAGTTGCTGAATTTTTTTGATACTATTAGAAATATTGTAGATGCATATTGTTTTTGTTAGCTGTATAAAGAACTAACGGAAAATTTTGTTTTAGCTTCATATTTAATACAAAATGTGTGCAACATTGTTGCTGAATTTGGAAACATGATGTTTCTTTTAAAGTTAATAAAAATTACTTTTGGTTTATGCCGATTTTTTAGCTGAATTGAAGACTTCTTATAGCAAAAATCGAAAATGTTTTTATTTTAAGTAGTTCTTTCGTTGAAGAGAAAATAATGTTCTTGAATCTGGAACAATAAAGTTTATATTAAAATTAGTAATAAATATTGTCGCTGCATACGTGTTTTCATAGCATAGTTGGCAGATTTCTCTTGCCGCCATCGACAATTTTTATTTTAACTCAATATGTTTCTGAAAATGTGTTAAATATTTTTGCTGAATACTGATTTTCTTAGCTGAATTAAGGTATTAGTATTGAGACTAACTTGGTATTTCTTAGCAAATGTGTAAAGTAGTATCTATATAATTAATAGGTAAATACGTTTTTTTTAAATCCTTCTGTAGCTGTACTACTGCACCGATTTAGAAAAATTATATATCGTTTTAAAGTTCTTTCTGCACAAAAGTCAACGAGCTTAATTACATATTGAACAGTTCAGTATTTTAGAAATAATATGGCTATTAATTTGTTACTAATACTAACAAACAGAATATGTATGTCGACTTAAATACAAGTAAAACAAACACAATGTGGCCAAATATGAGTACAGAGTACTTTTGTGGGTCTTCACAGTTTTAGTGGTTTCAATATTGCATTTTATACAAGAGTGCATTATTTAAGAGCGGAAAAAAGAACGCGGTCGATTGTGTCGACCGGTGAAACCTAACGCATTTCTGATCGTTGAAGTTGAGCCTTAATTTTTGGGCAAGTTAAGAATCTATTTCTTGCTGAATAGTGTTTTCGTTGGCTGAATTCACAAATTCTGATTGCAAATAACGAACATTTTTATTTTAACTTAGTATTTCGTTAAAGGTGTGTAAAGGGCAGTTGCTGAATTCAGAAAATTTAAATTGAAATTTAAAAATGTTGTAGATGAGTATCGTTTTTGTTAGCTGAGTTAACAACTGTTTATTGCAACCATTGAACCATTTTGTTTTGGCTTGATAATTCATTGAAAATGTATGAAAGATTGTTGCTGAATTTGGAAACACGAAGTTTATTTTGAAATTAAAAATTATTTTTGCTGAATACCGATTTTGCTAACTGAATTGAAGGATATTTATCTTATATATCGAAAATGTTTATTTAAAGTAGATATTTTGTTGACGGGAAAATATTGTTCCTGAATCTGGAAGAAGAAATTTTATTTTAAAATTAATAATAAATATAGATGCCGAATACGGGCTTCCATATTGGATTTGAGAAATTCCTCTTACAGCCATCGAAAATTTTTATTTTAACACAATATGTCTCTGAAAATGTTTTAACACATTTTTGCTGAATACTGAATTTCTTAGCTGAATTAAGCCATACTTATTGAAACTGACTTCATATGTAAAATGGTATGTATTCAAATATTAGCATCGGAAGAGAATTATTTTTTTCTGAATTTTTTAATAAATAGAAAGCACAAAAATAATATTTTTGATATCTATTTAAACTGAATTTGCTGAATTTAAATTTCATTTGAATTCATACATTATTGTTTTCAGAATACTACGATAAAATCTAATACATTTTTTTTTGATTTGTTTCAATAATGAAGACCGTTGAAGTAGAATTTTTGGAAAAGGTATTAATAAATTTCTTGCTGACTAGTGTTTTCTTCAGCTGAATTGAGGGATTATCACAGTGCTTATTGATACCTTTCACTGGTAGTTTGAAAAATTAATTAAGTCTTTACATTGCCTGGTTGCCTTTGCTGAATTGCTTTTAAATTCGCTGAATTACACAAAATCCTATTACGTTCCCTTTGCTGATTATTTAGTGCCCAAATTCTATGTAGATTTCCATATTTATTTTCACCAGTTACCGGTGAATTTTATTTGTTTCTTTTCTCCCCTTAAGTCCTCCATGTTTTTCGCTGCTTCATTTGTTTTTTTTTTCCTGCTGGCTTTTGCTTAATGTCTATGTATATTCATATGAATTATTTACAATTTTCTGTTTCTGTTATAGTTTTTTTTTCCTTTTTTTATTCATTCCAGATAAGATTTCAATCATGGACACGCAAACAGTATTTTTACAATTTTTGTTTTTTTTTGGGTCGTTTTCGTGGTGGTTTGTTCGTTGGCCAAGGATTATTGCTGGACGCCGCCAAAAGTAACAGGCCAATAACAGCACCAAAAAAGTATTTTGGCAAGAGTCCTTAATTTTTCGTTTTACTTGTATTTTGTAAAAAATAAAGAATTAAAATTATAAAATATAGGGTAGTTGGAAGTAAACATCATTTATTATTTGGCCATAATTTTAGTTTTGCTGCTGGGTTTTGAAAGTTGTAATTTTGGTTCTTTTTTTTGTTAACTTTTTACCTTTTGATCATAATGTTGGAGTTTGATACTTTTAACAGGATGATGCCAATTGTAGTGAAAATTTTAGAAAATTATTTTTAGCTCAGAAGTAAAAGCAATTATAATTTTCTTTAAGAACAGGTCGCTGAATTGCCTTTTACATATCATACTTCCGTGAAACTTACTTTTTTGGTGTCCCAAATCTAACAAAATATATGAATTAAATGGAATACACAGTTTCTATAGTCTTATGATTGTTATTGTATTATTGAATGATTCGATTTTTTAATAAATTTATTAAATTTTGAGCAAAAACATCATCGCATGGACATCGCTCAGGAGCTGTTGAGTATCGTCAACGCCAATCCGGATTTTCTCAAAAGGGTCATAACTAGTGACGATTCACTGGTGTAGCCAAATCTCAATCATACCAATGGAAGTGTCCAGAAGATCCAAGACCGAAAGAAGCACGCCAAGTTCGGTCAAATGTGAAGGTTTTGTTCATTGTTTTCTTCCACTGCAATGGCGTGGTGCATCATGAATTCTTGCCACAAGGTCGTATGGTCAATAAGGAATACTACCTTGAAGTTATGCGCCGTTTGCGCGAAGCAATTCGACAGAAACGCACAGAATTGTGGACAATCATGGAGTTTGCACCATGATAACGCACCAGCTCATACATCGATGCTTGTGCGTGAGTTTTTGGCCAAAAACAAAACCGTTATCTTGAATACGGTACTCCAGACTAGGCCGCCGCTGAATTTTTCCTCTTCCCAAAACTGTAGACAACGATGAAAGAAAAGCGTTTTGCTACGATTGAGGAGATAAAAGAAAAATCGAAACAGGAGCTGTTGGCGATACTAAAAAGTGTGTTTCAAAAGTGTTTCGAGGATTGAAGAAAACTCTGGCATAAGTGTATTATATCTAAGGGGGATTACTTTGAGGGGTTGTCCCCTGTTATGGCTCGGTGGCTGAGTGGTTAAAGCAGCAGATGATGATACGTCATGACCCATGTAATGTAGCGACTACGAAACAGCTAGTTTGTCCCCCAGCTAAAGATTTGATTATGTTTTTTCTTGTCTTCTTCAATCAAAAATTATTGATCACAGCAGATTTGTATTGTAAAAAATCCTTCTTCAGAAAGAAAAAACTTAAGAGAGGAAAAAACTTGATCTATAACCCGTTGTACAAATGACCAAACCAAAAATTTAGTTTTAAAAATGATAAAATTCAACAAAAATTCAATAAATTTATATTTGTTTTATTTAACTTCAGCTATTTCGCAACTTCATTCAGTAACAGATGATGTAATAAACACCATCTTTTCTTCATTCATTTAAGACTGTAGTTAAGAAATTTTAAATTCAGCAAGGATGTCTGGGATTTTGTGATTTTTTTTCGACGAGGGAGAAAAGTGCATTACGCACTGACCAGAGGATCCGTACCCTCCGCTTTGTGTTGGATTGATCACCACAGTGAACTTACCGACTAAAAAACCCCCTCTTCTTCCTGGGATAAAAATTTCCACCCCTGGAACGCCTTAGCATTGCTTATAGTAAAGGGCCAATGTAAGCGGCATGCGGCAATGGGCGGCAACCAAGTGTTCTATTTGCCGCTTGAATTTATTTGATATGGGCAAATGAACGCGGCTAATTGAACTAAAAATTTATGTACCGGAATTTAAACAAAAGAACATTATGACTTTTTTAACGCAAAAATAAATAAATAAATTTAATTGTTAAAAATTTTAAGCCCGAAAATAAAGAAAATTTATTTTTTACTTCTATTTTCTCGAAGTTTTGTTCCTTTACTTTTTGGTTTGACAAATTGAAGCGGCAAAGCAAAAAGTTAAATTGAATTCAACATTGCCGCTCGGCCGCCTTTAACGGCATTGCCAAATTAAATTAAATTCAATATGTTGAAAGTTTTATATGAATATTTTTATAAAAAACTAATTTTTTGTAAATGGGTCACATTGCTGCCGCCTGCCGCTTACATTGGCCTTTCACTATCAGGGGTGGACTCCCAATGTCTTAATCAGTTCTTCTCTTTATACCATTCTTCGTCTGGGATCCTGCTTATGATCTTGTCCTGCGGCATCCAGATTTGGCTTTTTCGTCCGCAGAACTTTTTCACAGAATCGCGATACCGCTAAAAAGTTGCCCTCGCTCCCTATCATGATGTCCACGACACTCTCTACCGTTATTGAGCTAGCTACCATCTCCAGTTCTCTACGAGTTTCCGCCCATCGAATACACTTAAAGAAAGTGTGTTTGGCATCGTCTAGCACTTCTTTTTCCTCGTATAAACAAAAGGGTGAGTTACATTTGCCCATTTTGTATAAGTAGCTCCGATAATAGCCGTGACCTGACAGCATTTGAACTTGGATTTTGTGATAAAAATATTAATTGCTCAAGCAGTTCAGCTTTATTCACTATATCAGCTTCTAACATTGATACCAATCAAAAAATTTTAAACAGCTTGTTTTTTATGTTTCCTTGCTGTATGTTGACATTTCATAGGAGCTACGCCGAATGTTGGAGAATATTTTTCAAAAATTTCCAAAGTCTACTAATCGATTCCTCCTATTTCAAAGGAGCTACCCTATTCTACATATATGTCGAAATGTCGACATATATGTAGATAGCTGGGAAACATAGAAAACAAGCTGTTTATAATTTTTTAATTGGTATCAATAACAATTGTTTTTTCGTTGTACTAGTTTCAGGTTTATTAGTTTTTGTTTTAATTCAGGGGGGTTACTCTCTATTGTGATGCGAAAAAAAAATCGAAGAATTGGTACCCTGTATTGCGTTTTTTTATATGCTTTTCGTATTTAATTTTCTCTTTCGCACATTTCATTTTATCATTCTTCGCTATTGTTTATTTTGTGCTACCAGTCTTGCTTCATTTCAAACTATTTCGTGAAAAAGTTTGCGCAAACGTTACAGAGTTCCGAATTATACTCTTATCTACCTTTCGCATCGAACTTACTTTCGCATCGCAATAGAGAGTAACCCCCTGTTATAGTTTCCTACTATACCGAAGTGGAAAGTAGTAAGACACGTCTAAGTTTACTTACAAATAAACTTTATTTTAAAATATAACAATTTACAATTACTAAAAATAGATATTTAAGAGCTCGTATAAAAATGCGTTCTACTCGTTTTAAGCGGCTAACCCAGAATGTTCTAATATTACGGTATTAAGAAAAACGATAAAGCATAATTACCAATAACAGATGCAATTACAGGTAGTACAACAAGGTTGTTTATTTGGGGATGCCAACACCCCCCAGCTGTTTAACAAATTCAGCAAATAGATGCTGTCATTTAAAACCTTAATTTCTTATTCATTTATCTTTTTGACTTCAATTCAGCATTGATTTTATTGATTCAGGAGTGATTTCTATTTTGTTTAAATTTAATTGTGTCTTTAAATAGATTTGCATTAAACCTTGTTTGGAAATTTTAGTTTTGTTTTTAACTTAAACACAAAGTAATAAACTCTCTTTAATTTTCCTTTAAAACCGTTTTTTTTTCATTTTCGGAATAAAAAAAAACACAACAAAATTATTTACACGCAAATTATGAATAAATTTAACGCCATCAAATTATTTAACAAAAAACATAAAGAGAAAAAATTATTTAATAAAAACAACAACAACTACAACAACAGAAACAAAGCATACACAAATGAATTATAGAAAAATATAAATCATTAAGAAAAATTACAACTACAAAAATTATTATCGAGTCGTAATGAACATTGAAGAAAGAGCCAAACAGAAGAAGAAGAAGAAAAAAACTTTTTATAAAAATTGTGTTAAAAGCAATTTTATGTTGCATTATTTAAATTTTTGTTTCTATAAATTTTTGTGTTTTTGCTTTTCGTTAAAATGCAAATTTCTTTGAACAACATGAACAATACGTTCAGATAAAAATTATAAGAAAAAAAAGAAAGAGTTTAAAGTCAGATTTATGGGCCAAGATAATAATACACATTCGATGCCAGAGCACCACTGGCAGCGCCTTCAAGTTGGTAATAGAGTAGTTAATTTTACTATTTACCCGGGTAGTAAAATGTCTACCTAATAATTACTTGTATTTAAGTAAAAAGACAGAAGCAAAAAGAAAAACTAGAATTAAAGTAAAACTTGATATGGATTGTGCAATATTCTAATAATAAGCCAGTTAGAAAGTTTATGGAGTCAAATATACTATATAAACTGTCGGGTTTTCCTTTTTTCCAGCGAATTCAGCTAAAAATAAGAGCTACATTTTTCGAGAACAATCTTACAAATCAGCATACAAAAAACACAGTCAAGCTGCAATTGATTAATTCCTTTCTATCACTTGAGAAAACAATAGCGAAGCAAAGTATATTGCAATTCTTGTCTTTGTTTTGAGTGCTGAGCCAATTCAGCAAGGTGAAAATTATTCGCAAAATATTTTTTATATGCAAAGCGATTTATTTTTTCAATTCAGCTATTGAAAAATATATTCAGCAAGCTTTTTTATTTTTTATGGCTTTTTTAAGAACATATTTTACTAATTCAGAAATGTGAAATCCGTTTTATGGTGATTCAGCAAGTTTTTTTCTTTTTTTTATGGGTTTTTAAGAATATATTTAACTAATTCAGAAAGGTGAAATGGTTTTAGTTTTGCTGGAAAATATATTCAGCAGACTTTTTTTTCTGTTTCAGGGCTTTTAAGGACATATTTAGCTAATTCAGCAAGGTTTAAATTATTCTTGAAATTCTTTATACATGAAAACCGCTTCATACTTTCGATTCAGCTGTTAGAAGATATATTCAGGAAGCTTTTTTTGTGGATTTTTGGTACCATATTATCTAATTCCATAAGGTGGAAACCTTTCTTGAAGTTCTTATTTTATATTAAAGCTGATTAATTTTTTTCAAAATAATTTTTGGAAAATATCTTTAACAAGCTTTTTCTATTTTGTGGTTTTACGATACATATTTATTTAGCCCATTCAGCGGTGTAAAAATTAATTTTAAGGTTCCGAGTAATATTTTTAAATCAGCTTCTGGTAGGTACATATATTTGACTTAGTTTTAATGTTTCTGGTTTACAAGAGCATCAGTATGTAGCCAATTCAGCGTAACGGAAATTAATTTTAAGGTTCCTTGTATATGAAAGCCGATTTAATATTATCAATTCAGCTGCTGGCAAATATATTTAACTTATTTTTATTGTTTGTGGTTTTTAAGAGCATCACTATGTAGCAAATTCAGCGTAATAGAAATTAATTTTGATATTTATATGAAAGTCGATCTAATATTTTTGATTCAGCTGCTGGAAAATATATTCAGCAAGCTTTATTTTCTTTTTTGTCGGTTTCAAACGTGTACATATTTAGCCAACTCAGCAAAGTAAAAATCATGCTTCAAGTTTTGGTTTTATTTTATCGTGGACCAGTATTCAGGGGATGACCTCTACATATATAGTGCATTGTAGTGGAACTACGAAAATAGATTATTATGAGAAGGAAAGTGTTTGTGGACGTTGCACTTAAACCTAGCAATAATAACACGGAAATATCAAATCAAAGAGTATCACAGCATTTAAAGTGTTGGAATTAAACTACGAAATCCTGTTTCACTTTTTCAATTTAGTCGCTGAAATATATCTACAGCAATATTTTCTTCCTTTTTGTGCTTTTAAAGTTCTCTTTATTTAAAAGCCGATGCAAGTTTTTCGATTCAGCTGCTTTAAATTATATTTAACATCATGTTATATAATACAGCCCAATTATGAATAAAAATTCCGTGGGAATTTTATCACTTTTCGCTTTCCTCCAATTATGAACAAAAATTAAGTCTTAGTCACATGACTGAGTTTTTTTAATTTTTCCTTCTCTCCGTTCGTTGAAAACACTAAATGAAGATCACCTCCCCAATTCTTACTGTTAAGTTAACGATAATTGTGATTTTCTCCTTAATTTGAAATGAAAAAAGTACTTTATGTGAGAAATAAATTCCCTGAGGAATAAATTCCGAGAGAAATAATTTCCATGAGGATATCCATAATTGGGCTGATAATGTTCTGTAATATTTTGAGTTCATAAGTTAGCAAAGTAAGAACTATTCTTGAAGTATTTTTTTTTTTATATTTCTAATATTATATGATGGTATCATTCGTCTGGCTCAAGTTCAAACCTGGCTTTAGCAACGAAATATTTTTATTTTTAAGTTATTGATCGCTGCAATTATTGTTATAATTAAAAACAAAAATATTTCTTGGCTAAAGCCAGGTTTGAGCTTGAGCCAGACGAATGATATACCATAATAAATAAGTTCGACTATTTATCATTAATGCGTACGTATTTTTTTTATATATAAGCAGTTTGAGTTTTGCAATTCAGCTACCGGAAAACATATTCAGCAGACCTTTTCTTTTTATATTGTTGCCTTTAAGTATACATTTAGTTAATTCAGCAAGCTAGAAGTTATTCTTGAACTTCTTATTATAAGGAAGGCAATATAATTTGTTCAATTCGGTTGCTGAAAACTTAATTCAGCAAGCCTTTATTTACTTTCTGTAAGAAAAGAAATAAATATCAATTACGAAAGTATTTCTAAGACTTGCGAACCTTAATTGCATCAGCAACATTTGTATACATTTTATAACATTATTAGTTCAATTCACAAGCTAGCAATACATATAGTCGTCATATGCAGGCGCTTATGTTTTTTTTATTGATTGTGTAAAATAATTGCTGAATTCACAAACTCATTCATATCGTTTATCGCTGTATTTGGAGAGACAATCTCAAGCACAAAACATCAAAGCAAAAACAATTTTCAAATATATTTTTTGTGAGTTTAATGTTTGTTACATCGTTTAACGATGTGAGAGAGTTTGTGAATTCAGCAAATGTATGTACTTCAAAATACATTATTATAAACTCTCCTGTAAAAGAGAGAGCAATAATTCACTATAGTTTTCACTAACAACTAACCAGCTTTAGATCTTGGATTGCAATCGAACCAGTTTTGTTTTCTTCTGATTTCCAATTCAGCCAAGCTCTAGTGTGCTCATTCAGCTAAGTTCAAAATGTAGTTACAAATACATACATGCAATCAATCCGATTGCTAAGCAAGTTATTGGGGTTTCTTGTTTATTACTTAAGTTAAATAGATTAAAATTAAAATGATTACAAACGCACATTTTGGCTGCCAACGTTGCCCAACAACAAACAAATCATGTCAAATTTTATGTAGAAAAATATAATCAAATAATAAATCAAAGGGGAGTCGTTAGTTGTTGCAACTTAAATATTTAATTCAGCACAATTTAGAGGCAGGCAGGCAGGCGGCTTTTAAAGGTTTGTGGAGGAGGAGGAGGAGGCCTTTAGACGACAACTGACTTCATGTCACATACGAGTAAAAATATATATTTGATATTGCTGTTGCTGTTGTTGTTGTATTGGCCACGCAAAAAAAAAACCAAAAAGGTGCTAATTGCTGTGTGTTACAACAACCCCAGTAGTTTTAAACAATATTACAACAAATATTTATGTCTGTATTTAAAAACTTAAAATGACTGCAGCCAGCAAAAATAATTCTTTTTTTTTTTTTTGCGGCAGAATAAAACTGATACCGTTTGCCAGGCAGGCCAAGTTGATCGTCGTTATTAATTTGTAACTTTAGCCAGTTGGCCATTAAATCGCAAATGTCACTTCGGACCAAGTTGATGACACGCACAACTTTAAAATACACTTAGGCCACAACAACAGCAATAACGACAGCAACAACAACAACAGCAACAATGACGGTAATGATAATAATGTTGTTGTCGATTTTGTTGTTAGTTGCTATTTTTGCTTTTCAGTTGAAAACTTTTAAAACATACAAATTTATAAAGCTGAATTTATTTGTTTGCACAGGGTGGCCCAAAATTACCGAGAGGCTTTAAGTATTATTTTTTAGTATATATTTTTTTTAATACAATATATAAATGGAGAATATTTTTAATTTAATTACGAAAAACGACATCTCGCAAATGGTTTTTCTGTTTCGCCTATTCACGCTACTTCTAATATACTCACCCCCTATCGTAAACAGTCATTCCTAAAAAAAAATTTATCACTTTGGGCACATAATTCGCCGCATTGTTGCCGACAATAACACAACCACAAAGGTTGGAAAAAGTAATCGAAAATTTTACCTCCAGATCAGACTACATACGAATCAGCCGTGGCGATCATATGCCAGAAGTTATTATTTAAATTATAATGCCAGAAGCAGAGATCTGCAACCGGTCGTTTTTTTAGATCGAGTTGCAGTACAAGTAGGTATGTTTTCTACTCGTTTTCTATTCGTTAGCATCTGTTAACTAGAGTAAAGGGTGGTTAAATTTCAAGGGCCGATGTTGATTTTGAATAAAACACAAACTATTTAGGAAATTATTGTAATTTTATTTTATTATGATATATTGGTATTACTCAATTATGTATGGAATAAAATATCGGCCAAATGGGCGCCGCGACCACGGCGGCACACCTCCATCCGGTGGTCCGAATTTTCGATGACCCTGAGGCATAATGGAGGTTCTATGCCGTTAATGTGCCGAATTATCTCATCCTTTAGCTGTTGAATTGTTGCTGGCTTATCGACGTACACCTTTTCTTTCAAATAACCCCAAAGAAAAAAGTCCAACGGTGTCAAATCACATGATCTTGGCGGCCAATTGACATCGCCATTACGTGAGATAACACGGCCATTGAATTTCTTGCGCAAAAGAGCAATTGTTTCGTTAGCTGTGTGGCAAGTGGCACCGTCCTGCTGAAACCACATATCGTCTACATCCATATCTTCCAATTCGGGCCATAAAAAGCTCGTTATCATCTCACGATAGCGAACACCATTCACAGTAACTGCCTGACCGGCCTCATTTTGGAAAAAATACGGCACGATGATGCCGCCAGCACATAAACCGCACCAAACAGTCACTCTTTGTGGGTGCATTGGTTTTTCGTCAGTCACTCTTGGATTCTCATTCGCCCAAATGCGGCAATTCTGTTTATTGACGAATCCACTGAGGTGAAAATGTGCCTCATCACTGAAGATGGTTTTCTTCGAAAATTGATCATCATTTTCATAATAAGTCTGGATAACTTTAACACGTTGTAGGATTGTGTATCTCTCCATGGTTCAAATTGAGTAAGTCTGAAATAGAGAAATGTCAAATAAAATTCGGAAAAAAAACTTGGCGTTTAGGTGTGGTTCACATTCAACATCGGCCCTTGAAATTTAACCACCCGATATATAACAAACACAATCAAGTTTGTATGCGGTGGCTGCTTGATTTGGTTTCTCAATTATTTTTTCCACATTCGGCAAACGAACTCGTACTTCTTTTTAACAACGAAAAAAAGATTTGTATGTAAGAATTTGCAGTCACACATTTACCTTACCCATGAGAGTGTGTGTGTTCAGTTTTATGTATTTACTCGCTTACACTCGGTAAACGAATTCGTACTAGGCGCGACGTTACCAGAAGGTTTTTAAAACATCATGTTTTGGCGATCGTGTTTTCAAGAAAATATATACACACATTTTATTTGAACATGTTTAGTACAAAACAGGTAAAAAATAATAACTTTTACTTAAATCAAATAGATTTTTTATGAAGCACATTTTCATCAAATTTCTTTTGTTTTATGTTCCTTCATATATAATAATTTTTATTTATTGGTTTTAATCCATAGCAGTTACACACACATATAACCAATTATGGAAAAAATTTTGTTTGAATGGAATTTTCGTTGCAAATTTTTCAGCAAAAATAATCTTAATGTCATCATTCAGTATCCTACTTTCAAAATCGTCAACTTGGTTGTCAATTATTAAATCTGGCAGCCGCGATTGTAACGGGTGATTTTATAAGAACTATCGGAAATTTAAAAAAAAAAAACACATAAAATTCAGAAAAATGCATGAAATATTTATTTGGATCGATAGTTGGGTCGATATAATTTAATGTTTGAAGATTATTTCATGCAAATGTTGGCCGCGGCTGCGCCTCAAATGGTTCATCCGCTTAGTCCAATTTTGGCATACTCTTTCCAACATTTCGGCCGGTATCTCACGAATAATGTTGGCAATGTTGGCTTCCAGTGCGTCAATCGAAGCGGGCTTGTCGCTATAGACATTAGCCTTAACATAGCCCCACAAAAAATAGTCTAGAGGCGTTAAATCGCACGATCTGGGCGGCCAATTGACTGGTCCCAAGCGTGAAATAAACTGTTCACCGAACTCGTCTCTCAATTGGTCCATTGTTTCGCGTGCTGTGTGGCATGTGGCACCGTCTTGTTGAAACCACATGTCATGCAAGTCAAGCTCTTCCATTTTGTGCAAAAAAAAGTTTGTTATCATCGCACGGTAGCGCTCACCACTTACAGTAGCGTTGTGATTCGCATCATCTTTGAAGAAATACGGCCCAATGATGCCGCCAGCCCATAATCTGCACCAAACGGTAGCTTTTCGTGGATGCATTGGTAGCTCTTGCAATGCTTCTGGCATTGCAAGATTAAATTATAGACCAAACTGAAGATGTTTGACAGTGACACAAGATACAAAACGTGCGTGAGCTGTCAAAACTAGTGTTGCCAAAAAGATAATAGCAAAAAAATCACTCATTAGTTAGTGGTAAATAAATGGTGACGCATATACACAACAAAAGAATTTGTCGAGAGTGTTGTTTTTACAAGTTGATTTTGTGACGACCCCATTGTACATATGTATTACTAACCGAACGATTAGTAACGAAAATAGAAAATTCTTAAAATGTTTCTCTTACTAACACTCTTTTTTGTGGTCGTTGTTTTTACTCTTAAAAAAATACACAAGGTACGAAAGTGTTTGGATACATTTTTGCCGTATCAAAATTTCGCAAACGAATGACAGGTATAAATACCACAGCATAAGTTTTTAAGAGTGTTTAAAATACTCCGATGTGAAAATGATTGGGTAAACAGCCGGTGTACTTATGGTTGCGGTGCACCGGTGCAGATCTCTGGCCAGAAGATTACCTTTCGAATAAAGTAAATTTCATGTCAATTAAAAAAAAAATGCATCTCTGTTTTATGCCATTTCAAAGTTTTCTGTAAAAAAAAACACCCTATATAATACTTTCCATAAGGAAATTTTGCTCAAAATAATGAAACTTTTGTTTAAGGCTGTGTAGTAGTAGAGTTGATACAACTGTTGCGTATTTAGTGACAAAGAGTAGGTGTTTTTTTTTAGGAAACATATGTGAGTGAGTGTTGGTGTGTTTGTTTGCAATGCGGTTTGCATTCATACTGATTGCGTGTGAAACTGCACTACTTTGAGGCCAACAAAATTCAAATTTTTGATTCGTTTTTCAAGAAACCAAAAGTTTCCTTGTCTTTCTTTGTTTTGTCGTTTTCTTTTTGTTTCAATTTCAAAATTTAACGGTTAATTTTTTTTTCGAGATATTTTTAAATTTGTCTTTGGTAGTTGTTGTTGTAGTCTTATTTAACGCTTAAAACAAGTTAATTATTTCAAATTAACTTTAATTTTAGTTTCAATGTAAAAATTCAGGGTCACTTGCAGCATTCGGTTTGACTTTTTCTTCTCTTGTCTTACTTTTTATTTCTGTAGACTAAAAATTTCATTTGATCTTATTTCTTTTGCTCGTTTTCCTGTGGAAGCTTCAAAAATGAAATACAAAAATACAAAAAAAAAGAGTATGAAAAAAAGAAACCCATCTTTCAACCATCATTAAAAACCCATTTAAGCTGTCAATCATAGACCGAGAGAAGAAAATAATGAACCATCAACAACACTGGTGATGTTTTTTCCTTTTTTTTCTGTTAACAATAATTTTTCTTGAGGTTGATTCGAGTTTTTTTTTCTTTAAGTTTAAGGCTTTTTTGTTTTTAGGTTCAAATTTGTATTTAATATTAAACACAAAAAAAAAAAAAAAAATTGTGTTTTAAAAACGTCCTGTCGATGTTTAATAAAGAATTGTGCACAAATCTGGTTTAACAGACAACTGCCAAAGATTAATTTGATTTCGCTTAAAAATTTAGTTTGCAGGCGCTTTCAACGGCGTTTTTCTCTTTTCCTTAATTCCGCAGGCACTTGTTTAGCATTTTGGTTGTAAATGGAGTTCTTGCACACCCTACACAAAGTAAAGAAACTTACTTTTATTAAGGAAGTGCTTATGAATCCCATGCACCGTTCTGGGACTTAATGACCTAAAGACACAACTACAAAAGCAAAGAGTGCTGCTACATCGTGTAAAACAAGCCCAAAACTTGCAACGAAAAATTGGGGCAAAAATTTTTTGAAAAAAAAAAAGATCAAAAGTGATGTTTTGTTTGATCAAATTTGTTGGGGGATGCTCAAAATCGTTCCGGGAATGGGATCCAAAAACATACATACATCCACAAATAAATTTAAGTAAGTTGGTGATATATGGAAACAAGCAAATGTCAAAATACACCTGCAGCTAACTTCAGATAGGAAAAACGAATTACACGAGTGCACTTATGTAAGCAACAATGTGTTCTAATGCCTTTCTCAATTCCCACTAACAAAATAAAATTTACAGCGACAAAAGTTGCATAATGGAAACTAGTATTTACTGTCCGTAATCGAAATTCGGGGACTAACAACCTACCGAGGGTCTTTACAACAGACACCTGTGCTGTTGGGTGAGTTGGCTTAAGGGCTGTGGGCTTCGGCCTACCAACTCTGGGAAATTGCATACCTGAGGGATTAGATTAGCATATGGCAAAGATTGCTACCTGTGTGAGCCTAGTAAGCCACACGCGGGCGCTGGTGAATCGTGAATAGTTCACTCCGTGGAATTGGTCCATCATCAGATAAGACCGTAAAGGCAGGTGCTGATGTAAATCTATTTCACAGCTACCCGTAACCGACCCAGACTCTTTTTTTATCTTGGACCAGTACTCAGGGGATGACCCCTACATATGCAGTGCATTGTACTGGAACTAGGAAAATAGGTTTTGATTAGGAGGAAAGAGGGAGTAGTGTTTATGGAGGTTTAACTTCAACAATAACAACACGAGAGACTGAAACAAACTCTATTACAGCATTTAAAATGTTGGACTTAAATTAGTTAAAACTGATCAGTGCTCAGATTAGCAAAATTTAGTCCAACACCTTCCACACTACAAGGTAATAAAATGCATTCAAAAGAAATTAATACTGAACGTCTGACAAAAACACGGACAACAGTAAAAAAAAGAGAAACTCGTTATCTTGCTACCTAATCCGGTGCAATTTGATTTCATACCAATTAAATAATAATCATACATATATAGAAAATATGGACAGCAGTACCAAAAGACGTGTGCGCACAGGCTGAATAACAAAACACTACTCCACCTGTTGACCTGTCATTGAATAGTTGACATATTAGCTGCACTCTCTCGAAGTGCTGATGGGGTCAGCATACTTTTTCAACTTTTTATAATAAGTTTTCATAATTTAACCCGTTTTTCTTTCAAACAGCGCTGCATTTGTAATAATCAGAATAAACATATAAAGGGTGGCTAAATTTTAAGGGCCGATGTCGATTTTGAATAAAACACAAACTATTTAGGAAATATTGTCACTTCTTTGTGGGTATTATGTATGAAACAAAATATTGACGACTTTGGCGGCACACTAATTGTCCATCCTATGGTCCAAATTTTTGATGACGCTGAGGCATAATTGAGGCCGTGAACAGCAGCGATACTTTCTGCAGAACCTCCTGTACGAGCATGCACTGTGGTGGTTTCACATCTCCTACAGACCCGGTTTGCTCTCTGTAATGCGTTTTCGATGACGCTTAGGCATAATTGAGCTTCTATACCATTAATGTGCCGAATTATTTCATCCTTTAGCTCTTGGATTGTTGCTGGCTTATCAACATAAACTTTTTTTTCAAATAACCTCAGAGAAAGAAGCGCAACTGCGTCAAACCACATAATCTTGGCGACCAATTGACATCGCCACTACGTGAGATAACACGGCCATTGAATTTATCGCACAAAAGAGCCATTGTTCCGTTAGCTGTGGGGCAAGTGGCGCCGCCCAATTGAAACCACATGTCGTCCACATACATATCTTGCAATTCGGGCTATAAAAAGATCGTTATTATCATCTCACGATAACGAACACCATTCACAGTAACTGCCTGACCGGCCTCATTTTGAAATATTTTAAAATACATCATTTTAAAATACATTACATGGCTGAGTTCGAGTCCTAGTGGGTACTGATGAGCAGTGTAGCGACTACAAAATTTTTTCCTGACTTCTTTGGTCAAGTTGGCTGCAGCTATTGTTATAATTAAAAATAATACTTGGCGAAACCCGTATTTGAACTTGAGCCAGAAAAATACCATTATAACTATAATATTGGAAGTTATCATAAATTTCTTAAATTTAACAAGAAATACTGAATTAGCTACTTCATGATGTAAAATATTTTACTTATTCAACTATTCACACTTAAACGATTACATATCTATATTGTTTTCAATTTGTAAATTTATCTTTAATTTTAATACGCCCTGTCTTGGCTGTTCACCTGCCGTGAATAGGGTATTACTTACCCCATAATCACTTCTGACAATCACTCTTTTTATACTTAATTCGATTAAACTGGCCAAAAGCCAATCGCTACTAATTTGTCAGAATAGTTTTTCAACATTTTTATGGTCTGCCATCAGCGTACGAGTAAGCTTTGAACATATTTGGTGCTTAATTTACATAAATTTACTTGTTTTTTATGTTGTTGTGTTTTTCTTGTCTGGTTACACTTGTTGCACTTTTGTTTTTATAGTTTTATATTAAGTAGAAGAAGTAGAGGAAGAATCAGCAGCAGAAGAAGAAGAAGAAGGGTCAATCTTCTTAAGATCGCTATCGTCATTAAAACAACAATGTGCATCAATTGTTGCATTCTTTCACATAAATTAAATTGAGGTTAAAGCTATTTGTTGTTGTTGTTTGTTTTGAGCAAGAGCCCTTTTTTATTGTCTTGTTGTCTTTGCCGGAAAATTGATTCGTTAAAGTTTATTTTTATTCAAATTAAAGTTAAATTCTTAATCTACTTACATACATATATATCGTAATATATGAAACGAGTTGTTTAAAGATTTTTATCAGTGTAATTTCTTAACATGGGGGTGTCTTAATTGCCAAATTACGTACAATTTGTTTTATATCAAATAATTTTTAAATTAATATCTTTTAATACATTAATTGTTTAATGAGAATCATACCGTCACACCAACACATAACACTACCGACAGACAGCCTTGGCTTTAAGCAACGTAGGCAACGCGTTGCGTTTCTTCATTTAATTTTTGTTTTATTATTGAAAATTATGTATGTCAAAGAAAACGGATTGAAAATTTAAGCCTTTGTAACAATTTTAAAATTACATATTTTTAACAAAAAACTAAAATACAACCTTCACATACAAACGCTGTCAGCGGGAAAATTATCTACATTATTACTACAAATTACAAAAAAAAAAAACAAAAACAAAATTCAAGTGTAACTTGTTATCAAAATGTGTAAACAAATAAAATTATTTGATGAGCCACTTTTTTTTTTCTTTTTGTATTTATTTTCAAAAACAGGCTTTATAGAGGCGAAATGGCAACAATGTTGTATAACAAATTTGAACTCAAAAAAAAGAATAAAAATAAATCAATCTGTTTCATATTTTTTTTTTTCTTTTTATATTGGACCAGTACTCAGGGGATGACCCCTACATATGCAGTGCATTGTACCAGAACTAGGAAAATAGGTTGTGAGGAGGGGGAAAGAGGGCGTCGTGTTTGTGAACATTAGACTTGAACCTTCTAACGTTATAACAGACAGGAAACACGTCTGCAGGCAAATTATTCCACAGACGAAGCGTTCGGCTGAAAAACGAATTCTCTCTGTAATGCGTAGTGCGATTCCCCGGGCGATCGACCACAAATGGGTGAGCTCTGGACGATGAACGTGTGTTACGTAAAAATGTGCGAGTTTCGGGAACAAGATCCCTAATCTCGTCCGAGCAAAATCCATTGTAGTAACGATAGAACAGAGTAACGCACCCCACACTGCGTCGATGCTCCAGTGAGTCAATAAAGTTGGATACCCTACTGTCACCGATGAGCTAGCTTCTTCGCCCTCTCCTGCACACGGTCGAGTAACCCCAAAATAGACTTTGAGGCACCGGCCCAAATTATATTTTTTAAGAATTGATTAAATAATAGTATTAATAATACTTAATATTTAGGGCGGTGATGCAAGAAGTATTTCTATATTTTTTAAAAAAATGTTTTTTTAGTCTATTTTTAAAAATTGATAACACCGAAAAATTTTTAAATGTTCTGGTAATCTATTATATTCCACCGGTCCAATGAAAGTTATTCGTTGTTTTGTGAGCTCATTGCGGCATCTAGCGAAATACAAGGCCCCAGACTGTCTAGTAGTCCTCTGTGTAATTGAGGAGTTCTGGTGAAACATAATCGTGTGTGATCCAAATCATTTTAAGCACTTGAAAACGTACAATAGCACTTGTTGCTTGTGAAGTCCTCTAATAGGATGTATCGTTTTCGCATAGCTGCGATATAAATCTATCGTAGAAAATCTTATGGGTAGATTAAACACAAGTTTTAGCGCCTTATTCTGCGCTGCCTATAAACTTTTTAAGCTGGTACTCATTTTATGTCCATAAACTACCGGAAGATTAGTAAGGTGTGCATGAACAATAGATTGGTATTATTCAATTATGTATGGAACAAAATATCGGCCAAATGGGCGCCGCGACCACGGCGGCACACCTCCATCCGATGGTCCAAATTTTCGATGACCCTGAGGCATAATGGAGGTTCTATGCCGTTAATGTGCCGAATTATCTCATCCTTTAACTGTTGAATTGTTGCTGGCTTATCGACGTACACCTTTTCTTTCAAATAACCCCAAAGAAAAAAGTCCAACGGTGTCAAATCACATGATCTTGGCGGCCAATTGACATCGCCATTACGTGAGATAACACGGCCATTGAATTTGTTGTGCAAAAGAGCAATTGTTTCGTTAGCTGTGTGGCAAGTGGCACCATCCTGCTGAAACCACATATCGTCTACATCCATATCTTCCAATTCGGGCCATAAAAAGTTCGTTATCATCTCACGATAGCGAACACCATTCACAGTAACTGCCTGACCGGCCTCATTTTGGAAAAAATACGGCCCGATGATGCCGCCAGCACATAAACCGCACCAAACAGTCACTCTTTGTGGGTGCATTGGTTTTTCGACAGTCACTCTTGGATTCTCATTCGCCCAAATGCGGCAATTCTGTTTATTGACGAATCCACTGAGGTGAAAATGTGCCTCATCACTGAAGATGATTTTCTTCGAAAATTGATCATCATTTTCATAATAAGTCTGGATAACTTTAACACGTTGTTGGATTGTGTATCTCTCCATGGGTCAATTTGAGTAAGTCTGAAATAGAGAAATGTCAAACAAAATTCGGAAAAAAAACTTGGCGTTTAATTTAACCACCCGATACATTTTTTTGGATTGCTTTTGAAATTCTAGCTTCCATATGCACATACATAAATGTAATAGAGAAGTATAGGGTAATTGTAATTTTAAAAGTATATTTGTAATTTATGGCAGCACTGCTCATAACGGATTAATTTGATTTGTTCTGCGTCATCGCAATTGTAAACAAATACAGAGCAGCCGAAAAACCACAAATATGATTGTTGTTTTCCGTTACAGCCAGCGGCCATATTTGATTTACATCAAAAATATATTTGTATATAAAACAAAGAAAGAGAACGGACAGAACGAAAACTGTTAAATAAAAAAACAAAAATAAACAACAACATCAACATCTATTTCCGTTAAGAGAATACGTATTTGAATACTTCATTTTTAATTGCTGTCAGTAGATAAAAGCAATAATTATCATTTCGCTTTTTTTATTTTTTTTTTATTTGAAGATATCTTTAAAATATTTTTATAATGAGGTATACATTTTGTTATTTAGCTGTCTTTCATTTCAAAAGTGTCAATCAACTTTAATTTTATAACTGTCTTTTCAATACAAAAATATTTGACGAATTTCGGTAGCTGTATGTAAAAAACAAATTCGGTCTGTTTTCGAGTTAAACAAAAAATTTGTGAATGAATTTAATTAGGAACATTTTTCCGTTCAGCAACAGGTCTTTGATTACTTATTTTTTTTATTTATAATTGATTAGTGTTATTCAAGTTAGTGTTTCTAAGAAAATATTTTCAAAAGTTTGAAGTATGCGTGCTGCCTATATTATTACAAGAAAAGAAAACATATCTCTTAAGACTTTCAAATAGGTAAGTACCTATGTAAAGAAAATTTGTCGATAAAAAACCTTCTATAAATATAGGAACCGATAAAAAAAATTTTATAGTAAATTTTCATGTATGTATTAATGTTAAATAGTCGAACTTTTATTTTTAATATTTCTATGTAATATTATATGATGATGGGTGGGTATCATTCGTCTAGCTCGAGTTCAATCCTGGCTAAAGCCAAGAAGTATTTTTATTTATAATTATAACAATAATTGCCGCGATCAATAACTCTTGATCAAAGAAGACAGGAAAAAATAATTGAATACACTAAAGCTGGGAGACAACTAGCTGTTTCACAGTCGCTACACTGTTCATCAGCACCTATTAGGATTCGAACTTAGTACCATGTAAACATGATGTATTTTTAATACGGCTGCTTAACCAACTCGAGCTAGACGAATGATACCCACCCATCATCATATAATATTAGAAACAGTAAATTTTCATTATAAAGTTTTCTTTAAAAAATGTATCGTCAATAAAAATTTTTGATAAAAATCTATTGATAACAATAATTTTGTTTTAGAAAATTTATCGATGAAAAATTTCTGTGCAAACATTTGTTTTGTTGCCTATAGTATTTCAGGAAAAGAAAACATTTAACATAAGACTTTCAAAAATGTGTTTAAAGAAAATCTATTCATTTAAAAACCTTCTATAAATATAGTAGGTATCGATAACAAAATTTTTACAAAAAGAAAATTCATCAAAAATACAAATTTCATAAGAAAATTGTTCCGAATTTTCAATGCAAAATTTATCATCAACAAAAAGGTCTAATAAAAAATCTGTCGATAGCATTAATTTTTGATTATAAAAAATTCATCAGTAATTATAAGTTGTTAAACTAATTTATCGGTAATAATAATTTTCTTTAGAAAAACTATCGACAAAAATTTTTTTTATAGAAAATTCATTAAAATTTATACCTAGATAGAAAATTTTCTTATACAAAATTTGTTGTAAGCTAACAATTTTTATAAATACATTTTGATAAAAAGAAAAAAAATTCTTTTTATACTAAATTTATTGGTAACAACAATTTTCCTTCGGAAATGTATTGACAACAAAACTTTTTGATAGAAAATTTGTTGATAACAATAATTTTCTTTAGAACATTTTTCGATAAAAAATTTTTATGCAAAAAAATTTGTTGCTACATAGCAAAAATTTTCTTAGGGAAATTTATCGATTACAAAAATTTCTTATATCGTATCGGTAACTAAAATTTTCTTCAGAAAAATTATCGACAAAAGAATTTTTTTTTTTTTTTTTTTTTTTTTGATAGAAAATTTATTAATAACAATAATTTTCTTTAGAAAATTTATAGATAGAAAATTTTTATAAAAACTTTTTGTTTACAATATATTAACAATTGAGTTTTATTCACTATATTAGTTTCTAACATTGATACCAAACAAAAAATTATAAATAGCTTGTTTTCAATGTGGACATTTTATAGGAGCTACCCTAATCATCAGTAGTCTTTGGAAATTTTTAACAGATATTCTCAAACATTCAACTTTATATCCCAACAATCTAAGTATATTATTACCTTTCAAAAAGTTCCAAAGTCTACTGATTATTAGAGTAGCTCCTATGAAATGTCGACATATAGACATCTGGGAAACACTGAAAACAATCTGTTTATAATTTGTTAACAAGCTATTATTATAGAAACATTTTGATAGAAACCTAAGATTCTTAAGAAATTTTATTCCTTATATAAACTTATTATAAAGAATTTATGGGTAACAAAGATTTCTCTAAGGAAATGTATCACCAATCTTCTTAAAAAATTTTTCAAAAAAAAAATTTTTTTGTACCCAAATTTGTTGTTAACTAAAAATTTTTATAGAAACCATTTTGATATCAACAATTTTCTTAGGAAAATTTATTGTTTACAAAAATTTCTTATAAATTTCTTATCGTTAGTTAAAAATTTTTAAAAATTTATCGATAAGAAATACCTATTTTCTTTAGAAAATTGATCGGCAATAGAAATTTTTAATGAAAAATCTACTCTTGCGAAAATTTATGTACAGAAAACTTCTTTTACAGAAAGTTTGTTGTTAACTAGAAATTTTCATAGAAACATTTCTGATAACAATTTTCTTAAGAGAATTTATTCATTATAAAAATTTACCCTAAAAAATTTATCAGTAACTAAAAGTCTGCGGAAAATATTTAATGATAACAACAATATTTTTTGGAAAACTTATGGTTTATAAAATATTTTTACAAAATTTATCGATAGCTAAAATTTTTTGATAAAAAATTTATCAATAGCAAAAAAGTTTTAAAGAAAATTTATCGGTAATAAAAATTGTTCCCAAAAGTGTTTCAATAAGCAAAAAAAATTATAGAAAATTGATCGATAATTAAAATTTTCCAAAGAAAATTTATCGATAATTAAAAAATTTAAAGAATTTAATTAAATTGAATTTTTCCAGCTTAAGATAATTAAAATTTTCCAAAGAAAATTTAACAAAAACCTAAATTTTATACACAAAATTTACCATTTATAAGAGCCTGTTTGATGATCTGGAACGATCACGTTCGCAGAGAAAAAACTGATTAATGACGCAAAATCAGTATTTCTTCTGATTTATACATATCTATTGTCGTTTTCTGATTCGCTACATTCAAGATAATAACTTGCCATAAAATCGGTTTGTTTGACTTTAATGATATATGCACACAGAAAAAAATTTTTTTCGTGTTCAATAATGAAATTCATTGAATCAATCCATAAATTGTTTGAATGCGGACCTGTAAAGGAGTTCGTGGATTCAAACAAAAGTTGAGTAAAAATAATTATTGATCGAAAAGAACTATTTGCTTAAACAACAACAAAATACGATATCCAAGGTTATTTTTTGATATTTATGTACATATATAAATATACATAATTTGTGTGCATATATGCACACAAATTATTGTTTTCAAAAAACAATTTTGTTGATTTTATTATTACAATAATTTTTTCTGTGCAGTCGCTTACGTTCGAGTTCATCAAACAGGCTCTAAAAATGCATTTAAGTTCAGGGGGGCTACTCTCTACTACGAAGCGAAAGTAAGTTCGATGCGATAAGAGTATAATTTGGAACTCTGTACCGTATAATATGGAACTCTGTACTTTTTCGCGAAATAGTTTGAAAATGAAGCAACACTGGTACCACGAAACAAAACCATAGCGAATAATGATAAAATAAAATGTGCGAAAGCGAAAAATTAAATGCGAAAGGAAAATACGAAAACGCAATACAGGGTACCAATTCTTCGATTTTTCTTTCGCATCGCAACAGAGAGTAACCACCCAGTTTATTTTTAATTTAAGGACGGAAGATAATATAGGTACCTACTTAGTTATTTAATCAAATCAATTTAATGAAATTGTGACTCAGTATGAAGAAATCACAGTAAGCTGTGCTGAAAAAATGCAGCATGCAAATTGCATCAGTTATAGCTATGTATGTACTTGCAGAACTTATATTATGACAAAAGCTGATAATTAACACATTTCTTTCTAGGTACTTGTTAAAATTTTAATTAGGTAGTTATCTCATTTCAGTTCGTTAAAAAAATTTTTTAATTATGACGACTGGCCGTTAATTAAAACATTTGAATTTAAAACATTTACAAACAAATAGGTATGCAATATAAAACCAAAAACTATTTTTTTCAATTTTAAAATGTCACTTTTTTCCTTAATAGTAAACACTATTTCCACTACAAAATTCATAAACAATAGTTTTCAGTTAAAATATTTTGAATGACTTCTTTTTCTTCATAAAACCACATTAAAGTTTTAAATAAACTCCACCCTGGTTTTAGTTTTCCCTAACACTTTTATCACTGACACACCAACTTACAACACAAATTGGTTACTGGGCTTATGCTATGTGTAAGAAAGACAGAGATAGCTATATGAATGTTAATGTTGATAGCGAACTGTATACAAACATGGCGTTGTTTCTCTTGCCAGATTGTTCCCATACAATAAAAAAAAAAGAATAAACTCAAATGAGTGGAGAAATATTTCTCTGGAAGAAATTTTTTTGGTAAAGAGCAACAATTTTGAAAACAAAATAAACTCAATTGGAAAGTGTTTTGTGCTAAAGGAAAACTCAAAAATTATAAATATGAAAAAGAGTAAATATATACTAGATAGGTATGTAGTATGTGTGTATATAGTAGAGAATATTGAGTTTTTGTTTTGTAATACATATGATAAAGATGTCTTAATAACTTTCTGAACTTTTTTTTCTCTCTATCAAAAGGTAGGCACTTACATACGTACATATCTACATAGGTATATACATATGTACATACATAAGTAGGTACATACATACATACTTATGTGTTGTTCATAGAAAAATTTATATGGAAATCATTCAAAAAATTGAGTAACTTTTATACAAATTTTCTAGACGAGTTGCTCGCATGTGTTCTATGAACAGCATATTAGTTTATTAAAAAGCATCAAACTAACTAAATTGTTAATAACATAAATTGCCAAGTCCTTATTAGTGAGAAGTTTTTTAGTTTTATTTTTTGTTTGTTATATGGTTTTCTATTGATTTTTCTTAATTGTAATTATTTTTTTATTATTAATTATGAGTATGTAGTTATTTACGAAGTCCCTATAGTGTTTATTAACCTCGAAAACAATATAAACATATCGCTCCTTTATTGCAACATAGTCATAACTAAAAAAACGCTTGTTTCGAGAAAAACGCTTTTCAAATTCTTAGAAAAATTTTTTTTCGAAAATATCTCCTAAAGGAAACAGTTTGAAAGTAATTTAAATAAATTTTTGGTACAATATAAAAGGCAGTACTGTTAACAATTCTGCATTGTTAACTCGAAAAGCTTATTTTTTGAGATATGACTATGTTGCAATAAAGGAGCGATATTATTGTGGCTTGTTTTCATAAAACCAATTTTTGACCCAAACATTATTTTTTTTTTTTTCATAAGTAAACATCATAAACTTTGTTGCTTAAGTCTTTTTAATTGCAGAAGCTCTAGTTTTTATTTTATTTCTATGTGTAGGTGCGTGGTACTCGTACAATACTTTGTACAATGACCTATTGATCTATTAATTTAAGGTTGATTGTTATTGTTGTTGTTTTTATTTTTATTCAAGGCCATTTTTAAGTATTTCGTATGTTCGTTTTTATGTTTTTTATTACTTTTTTCTTTATTCCCATTAATGCCGTTATTACTTGTAGACATGTTGGCTTATTTGTTTGTGTATGTACATACATATGTATGTATTTATACCTATGTGTGTGTGTGTGTATGACCACATGGACAATTCTTTTGAGAAGAAGACATGTTTCTTTCAAAAATTTCTAAAATAAAAGTTAAACCACATAATTGTTTTGAAAAATACAAAAAATAAAGGAACTGAAAATTGAAAACACGCAAATTTGCGTTTAACTCCGTTTTCATGAAATTCGTTTCACAGTACAAAACGTCACTAGATAAAGAAAAGCAAACCTCCACTTTGTATTAAATAAATGAAAAGGAGAAGAAAACATAAACAATTTGTATTAATTTAATATTTTTTTAAGCAATCATGTAAATATATAGAAACATATGTATGCACACATAAAATAACACTGTTATTTAAACATAAATAGATGAACATGCACAAACATGCATTAACAAGCATTAATCTACTATAATTAATACAATTTGCATTTATACAATAAAATATTAAAAATTTTTTATTAAAAGTAATTAAAATATCCAGCTTGAAGAAATTTCAAAATGTTTATGTTTACATATACATACATACAGTCACTCACATTTAAAGTCGGGCAAAATTTGTCGAAAATTTATGATCTTATGGCCTTATTCATAAAAAATATAGTATGTTTATTAAACTGTTATTTGACAAATTTCTATGGAAAATATGTCAAATAGGTGTTTAATAAACATACAATATTTTTTATGAATACGGCCGTTAATATTTATGTTTTGATGAAAGATGATGCGTTTAACTTTTTTTGTTTTATCATAAAAACTCTTATTAATAGAAAAAGCAAAGAAATTTTATTTTAAGTCCCGTTATAAAATACATAAGAATAACAAAGTGAGAAAAAGTAAATTCTCTGTCTCACATTGAATGTCGGGTACCTAATGTTTTGTACAATGAAAAAGTGAAAGATACCGTTATTTCCACTTTTTTCTTCTTTTGTCTCCAAAACAATTATTTCTTCTTACACAATCATTCGATCAGTGAAGATTATAAAAGTTTTTTGAAAAATGCCGCGCAAAATTAAACAATCCACCTTCGAAGAACGGAAAATAATAGTTGAGTTGCACTTAGATGGAAAATCTGAAAGGGAAATATCTAATTTGATAAAAAAAAGCAAATCTACAGTGCATGATATCATTTCTAGATATAAAGAAAGTGGTTTGGTAGCAAATAAAAAATGCGGAGCCCGAGCAAGAAAGCTTTCACCCAGAGATGAGAACAGGTGAAGAAAAATCCTTTTATTTCTGCTCCAAAACTGACAGCAATGGTCAAGGAAGCTTCTGGGACGGAGGTAAATCCAGAAACAATAACAAGACTTCTTCGCAAGAATGACTTTCATGGCCGAGTGGCACGGAAAAAACCTCTAATAAGTAAGAAAAACCAAAGCGAACGGCTTGTTTTTGCTCGTCAATATATGACCAAAGATTTTGATTTCTGGAGTACCGTAAGTTGGAACAAACATAAAAATTTAATTAGGCTTATTATTAATATTTAGGTATTGTTTACTGACGAAAGTAAATTTAACTTATTTGGGTGCGATGGAAGAGGCAAACAAGACAAAGAGATGGAAGGCAAGAATTTAAGAAAAACAGTAAAGCACGGTGGTGGATCGGTTATGGTTTGGGGATGCATGGCAGCCTCAGGAGTTGGAAATTTGCATTTCATTGACGGTGTTATGAATAAGAATGTTTATTTAAATATTTTGAGAAAAAATTTAAAAGAAAGCGTAAAAAACTCGGCATTGAAGCTAATTTCCAATTTTACCAGGACAATGATCCTAAACATTCAGCATATGATGTCAAGAATTGGCTGCTCTATAACTGTCCGAAGGTTATTAAAACCCCTGCACAAAGTCCGGACCTCAATGTTATTGAACATTTGTAGCAATGTTATTGAACAATTGTGGGACGAATTAGGCCGCCGGATGCAGGACAGGCAGTGTATGTCAATTCCACAACTAAAGAATGCCTTAGAGGAAGAGTGGAATAATATAAGTCCTGAGGTTTGCAAAAAATTAGTGGAATCTTTGCCTAGCCGCTTACAAGCTGTTGAAACCCAAAAAGGTGGATCTACAAAATATTAATTTTGCGTTATGTTCACACAATGCTAATTTTTTATTAATTGCCCGACTTTAAATATGAGACTGAAAAGTGACCTTTTTTAAGTTAAGCCTTCGTATACATTTAATAAAAGAACTTGGAATAAATTGTTTTTGTTGTTTTTAAATAAAAGAACTTTTGTGATAAAATAAACAAAATTAAAACGACTTTTTCTTCCGTCAGCTTATAAATATTGGGACTAAAAGTTTTTTCATGCGTCTGCCCGACTTTAAATGTGAGTGACTGTATGTACATACTATGTACATATGTATATACAGGGAGTCCAAGAACTCAATGTTAAGCCAAAATTGACAGTGACAAAATTGATTCATCATGAGAAAAATCTAAAAAAAAGTACAAGGGCTTGTGGGCTTGTGCGAATAAAACGTTTTTTTTTAATTTTTCTTATAATTTTTTTTTACCAGTACTCAGGGCATGACCCCTATAAACGCAGTGCATTGTTCAGAACTAGGAAAATAAGTTCCGAGGAGGAGGAAAGAAATGGTAGTATTTGTGAACATTTGACTTGAACTTTCCGACGTCATAACAGACAGGAAACACGTTTGTGCGCTATTTATTCCGTACGAGAAGCGTACGGCTGAAAAACGAACTCAATGCAATGCAATGCGTTGTACGATTGCCCGGGCAATCGACCACAAATGGATGAGCTCTGGACGATGAACGCGTATGACGTATAAATGTGCGAGTTTCGGAAGCAATATCCCTAATTTCGTCAAAGCAAAATTCATTGTAGTAACGATAGAACAGAGCAACGCACCTCACACTGTCACCGATGAGCTTCTTCGCCCTTTCCTCTACACGGTCGAGTAACCCGAAAACAGACTTTGAGGTACTTACTCAAAAATGAGAATTGTATTCCATATTCGGTCGGATATAGGTGGCATAAATGGTAAGGAGTGAGGACATGAAAAATGTGTTCAGTCCAGCGAACATCACATCACTATATCTTCATTCCAAGAACATCAAGAGCATCCGATTCCTCAATATTTATACCATGCATGAATAGAGATGAAGCAGCATTTGCGGTCGTATGTATCACTATCGAACATCTGACTGCTATTTACATTTCTTTATTACCTGCTACATTTTTCGTGAGCCTTCTTGATAATTCCAGAATCAAATGTACAAATATAATTCTTACGGTTGTACACACTCACACACATGCTTGCGAAACAGTAAGAACGCAACAATAACAAACAATAAGGCCGCAATAAATTTTCTTTCTTTAAATCGTGAATGTTTATTTATTATGTTCTTTTTTTTTTGCTTTATGGCAGACATGTTCAGGCCTATGCGCTTGATTAGCGATGCCCACCCCATAGTAATAAAGTGGTAAACAAAAGCAAACACAATCTTACGCTCATTAATTTAGTCGTCAATGAGACAGTGACGAATGAACATGCGCACGGGTGTATGAATTTATTCTTTGTTTTTACTCTGTATTTTGCGTATTTTATACTTTTTGTGATATAAAATTTATTAAAAATACTAAAAACATAAATTCATATATTTATTCTTTACTTTTACTTCAATTTTAATTAAACGATTTTTTTGATTTGCGTATTTTTTCTCCCAGTGCAAATTTATTTACACTCATAGCGTAACTGTGGATTTCTCTTTGGGCATCACTACGCTTGATGCTCAATTGTTTTTGTAAATGCGCTTAGCTATAGGGCTGTGCTCTTTAATACACAAATACTGCGCTCAGCACTAGCAATGAAAAATACACAAACAACTTCGTCTTTCATAGTTTCACACACAAGAGCAAAGCAACAACACTTTCGCATGTTTTGCTGGTAAACATTGACGGCAGCGATTGTTAGTGTGAATTTTGTTTTGCTTTTTACAACAGAAAATATTATATAAAAGTAGTTGTTGCTTAAATGTATTGGTGTTTACTCTCCCATATAGAGCTTTTGGGCACCACTGCTTTATGGTGTTTATATGAATATTCGTTTATAACTAGCAGATCAACGGCTGCACAATGGGCTGGAAATTATACAAATTCCTAACTAACTAATTAATATCAAATTAAGCTGAAAATAATAATCGGATACTATTTCTTTTTGCCGCAATGCCTGAAAATCCTGAAATTGTGTTAAACATTTTTTAAGACCTTATTCGTAAAGAAGTATTTTTTTATAAATCAAATTTCTATACAAAACTCATTTAATAAACTTTTAATGAATTAAAACAAAAAATATTGTTGAAAATACTTCAAAGCAGTATATCGGGATCTTCGAATACATTTTAATCAACCAGACATTTTGACATAAATCGGGATACTCTTGAATTCGAATCTGAAAAAAAATATTTCGAATCCATTGATTTAAATTACAACATTCACACGCCGCCTTTATGGAACTAAATGTGTTAAAAAAGCTTCCAATTAAACGAATTTAAAGTAAAAAATTAATTTCAGCTAACAATATATAACAAGTTTGGTCTAAGAAAAAGTGTAATGCATTCCTACCTAAATCAATTTTTTTATACATATGTATGTACGAGATTAACTAGTTGTGAGTTCGAGTCCAACTTCAGTCAAGAAGAAGGATTATTTTTTTTAATTATAACAATAATTGCTGTGAAACAATAAGACCAAAGAAGAACAAAAAAAATAATTGAATACCATTAGCTGGGGGACAAATTGCTGTTTCGTAGTCGCTACACTACTCATCAGCACCCACTGGGATTCGAACTCGAGATCATGTAAACATGATGTATTTTTAACACGGCCGCTTTAACCACTTCAGCCAATCCCAGTGGGTGCTGATGAGTAGTGTAGCGACTACGAAACAGCTAGTTGTCCCCCAGCTAATGGTATTCAATTATTTTTTCTGTTCTTCTTTGGTCTTATTGTTTCACAGCAATTATTGTTATAATTAAAAAAATAATCCTTCTTCTTGACTGAAGTTGGACTCGAACTCACAACTAGTTAATCTCGTACATATGTATATAACTAAAAAAGTTCACTCATTAATGATTCACATCAATTTTTTTTTTAATATGGCTGCCTTTAAATACAACAACTTTACTTTATTAGGTTCTTTGAAAAAAAAACGCGGATTTTTTACCTTTAAAAACCACAAAATATTACTTGCATTGGAACTATTTTAATATCTAAACAAGCAAACATTTACACTTGAACGTATTTAATCACTTGTCAAATAATACTATACTCGTATTGCTGATACGAGCACCACAATTGTGTGGGCTCATTATCTAATCCACCATTAACAAAAAAAAAAAAAAAAACCAGCAAATAAGTTTTTCTGAGCAAAAATTTATGGCCAAGCGCCACAAAAAAGTTGCAGTCTGTTGAAAAAAATGTCGTAAGTTTTTATGCGAACATATCACCATAAATCATTTACATAAATTACCACATTATTATGCGACTTCATGTCTGAAAACAAGTAAAATCATGTTGTGTTTTTGGAGACAAAAAAAAAATCCACAACAACAATCGTTAGATAAAATATTGCCGCCATTGGCTGCCAGTGTCATCGTTTGATGACAGAGAATTAAATAAAAAAAAATAAGTTATTAAGGACTGTTTTTATGCGTTAAGCTATTTAGCGTTAATAACAGTTTTTAAATTTATTTAATAGCAGCAGTTGAACAAAAAAGCTCTATGTTTTATTTTCATTATCAACCATAAAGCATTAAACACATTAAAGTCAGCAGACAATCGACTTCAATATGTCAAACATAAAATGAATGCATTTAAATGCGAACGTTTATTTTGACAACAGCTAGACGACACGACTGCAGGTTGTTGTCCCTGCTGATTTTCTGCCGACGAATTTCTAAATAAATAATTCAATGAAGTAGACGACTTTCATGAAAATTTCTTGTTCGTCTACACAGAAAAGTGAAAGTTCATTTTAAAACAAAGAGTCACAAAATTTGCCTCTACTTCTCTCCATTCTTATTTTATTTGCTTACTAATTAGAGTTGCCAAACTTATTAAATATACAAATTTATGGCGCAATAGTTGAAAAAACTTATCATTATAAAATTTTTTATGAGATTATTTTTATGAAAAGACCAATACAAAATTATAAATAGCTTCTTTTCTATGTTTCCCAGCTATCTATATGTCGACATTTCATAGGAACTACTCTAATCATCAGTAGACTTTGGAAATTTTTGAAAGATATTCTCAAACATTCAACTTTATATCCCAACAATCCAAATAAATTGCTGAGAATTTAAAAAGAAAAATGCTCTAATAATATCCGTCAAAACACAAAAAACAAGCTTTTCTATTTATAAACGTCTCTAACATTTCTTTACACCTTTCAAACAAATGAACAACCGTTGGTTGCTACGATTTGCTTTTTGAAAGTATCGAAAAGCAGAGAACAAAAATTCAAACAATTAAGTTTTTTATTCGCTATTTAAGCTTCTATAATTTATACCAATAAAAAATTATAAATAGCTTGTTTTCTATGTTTCCCAGCTATCTATATGTCGACATTTCATAGGAACTACCCTAATCATCAGTAGACTTTGGAAATTTTTGAAAGATATTCTTAAACATTCATTCTTTTAAAAAAAAAGTCTACTGATGATTAGGGTAGTTCCTATGAAATGTCGGCATATAGATAGCTGGGAAACATAGAAAACAAGCTATTTATAATTTTTTATTGGTATAAATGTTAGAAGCTTAAATAACGAATAAAAAACTTAATTGTTTATAAAAAGACTTTAATTGTTTTCTTTATGTGTTAAATATACAATACAAGGAAAAATATCATAGTTATTTTCACAGACTTGCCAAAGAAGTTAATTTCATATTTATTATTTTACTACAATACGGCAACTTTGTATAATTCTTTGTATGTGGCAACAGTGTTTAGCAATTTGCCATTTTACTTTCAGAAAACTTCAAAAAATGTGTTTGATGAAATTTTTTATGAAAGCTGAGTGTAAAGTAAACAAAATGTGAGTGTGTTAGTGAAAAAGTGTGAGTGTATTGCAACTTTCATGAAATTACTTTCATGTCTAAAGCCTAGTATTGAGATTGAATGTGCGAAAATTTTTCAGCAACATTACTTATTTTGTACGGAAAAATTGAGATGTACTTTTCTCTTATTCATGTTTCTCTTTTAATTTTAAGTATACATCTTTGTAGTTCGTGCGAAAAAAGCTTTGCTTATGTTATTTCGCAGCTGAAAAAACAAATGGTCCCAGAAACAATTTTAAATTAAAACATGTTGCAGATACATTTTGTGTGTTTTTCGCTTTAAAAACTCAGTACTGCATTTCCAAACTTATATCGCAGATATCTCATACTAAACACTTTTGTATGCAATTTGAATTTCGAAGAATTTCGCACGAAATAATGAACTCAATATTAGCCTTAAGCGCTAGGTTAACTACAAAACGAAAACAGTGTGACAGTAGAAATATATTATTTCCTAATACGAGGTCTGATCAAAAAAATTACCGTTATATTCAATTTTTCCGAAAGGTGTTTATTTATTCTTGTCCCCTTCAAAGTAATCCCCCTCACATACAATACACTTTGCCAGCGTTTTTTCCAATCCTCGAAAACACTTCTGAAACGCGCTTTTTCGTATCGCCAACAGCTCCTGTTTCGATTTTTCTTTTATCTCCTCAATCGTAGCAAACGCTTTCCTTTCATCGGTGGCCCGGTGAATACGGTGGCTGAGGCATGATAACGGTTTTGTTTTTGGCCAAAAACTCACGCACAAACATCGATGTGTGAGCTGGTGCGTTACCATGGTGCAAAATTCATGATTGTGTTTTCCGCAATTCTGTGCGTTTCTGACGAATTGCTTCGCGCAAACGGCGCATAACTTCCAGGTAGTATTTGTAGTATTCCTTATTGACCGTACGACCTTGTGGCAAAAATTCATGATACATCACGCCATTGCAGTCGAAGAAAACAGTGAGCAAATCCTTCACATTTGACCGAACTTGCTTTTTTCGGTCTTGGCTCTTCTGGACGCTTCCATTGAGATGATTGGGCTTTGGTTTCAATGCCATAGCCATACGAGTACAGCCATGATTCGTCACCAGTTATGCCTTTTTGAGGAAATCTGGATCGTCGTTGACGATGTCCATGCGACGCTATTTTTCCTCAAAATTGTGCAATTTTGGAACAATCTTCGCTGCCGCACATTTCATGTCTAGAACATCCGTAAACATTGTTTGGTCTGAGCCGAACGATTTGCCAACATCATATGTTATGATAGTGATTCGCGATTATCCAAAACCATTGTCTTCACTGCTTCAATGTTTTCATCGGTTGTTATTTTCAAATTTCGTGAAAAGAGGGCGAAGAAGCTTATCGGTAACAGTTGGATATCCAACTCTATTGACACTCACGCAGTGTAGGGTGCGTTACTCTGTTCTATCGTTACTACAATGGATTTTGCTCTGACGAGTTTAATGATCTTGTTCCCGAAAATCGCACATTTTTACATAGCACGCGTTCATTGTCCACCATTTGTGGGAATCGTATTACGCATTACAGAGATATTTAATTTTTCAGCCGTCTGTTATAACGGAGGAAAGTTCGAGTTAAATGTTCACCAACACTACTCCCTCTTTCCCCCTCCGCATAACCTATTTTTCTAGTTCCGGTAGTAATAAAAAGTAGAGACGTGTGAACTAGAAAATGCTTGTTTTTTTGTTCTGACAGGCATTATTAAAACATTCTTCTTTTTAAATTCTCAATCGTTTATTTAGATTGTTGGGATATAAAGTTGAATGTTTGAGAATATCTTTCAAAAATTTCCAAAGTCTACTGATGATTACTTAGTGTCCACACCTGCGATAATATCTGAGATGAGAACGTCAAATTCAATCGCAGAGAGAATTCTGTTACGTGTAGACTTAAAATCAGTGTTATCACAGTCTTATAATAATTTTTATGAGAGCGTTCTTATGAGAAATCTTATGGCAACGATCTTATAATAAGAGCAGTCAAAAAAGCGATTGTGTCTGTGTTTGTTTACAAAAAGACGCCATTGCAATTTTAGCGATTATTAATTTTGCGAAATATCTTTTAAAAAACCATTTTAAATGGAAAATAATTTACTTTTATGCATTAAATATATCTATAAGTGATTACTTTCGTACAAAATGTGTGCATTTACAAAATTCATATAAGATTTTATTCATCGCAAAGATGTGTTTTCTTTTATGAATTCTTATAAGATTAACAAAAATACATGTATTCCTTGTTAGACATTAAAATGGACATAAAGAAATTCGTTCTCTCATTCTGCCGACGTTTTGTCAGATATTATCTCAGAGTTAATCGCAGTTGTAGACACTAGGTTAGGGTAGCTCCTATGAAATGTCGACATATAAGATAGCTGGGAAACATAGAAAACAAGCTGTTTATATTTTTTTTTTAATGAAAGATACTTAATTAATGAAAAATATAAAATAAAAGAAATAAATATAAGTAATCTGTAATATTAACATGGTCTGTCTATCAAGTGATATTATTAATAATTTCCTTACACAACAAAACAAAAGGAAACAAATAAAATAATAAGTTTGCTTTTCAAGTTTAAAAGCCCGTGATTAACCCAACCAAGATTATTTATTGCACATATGTATTTAATTGTTAAAAGGTGTATATTGCAGTTTTGTGGTTGACGTAATTTTCTCTCTCTCTCTCTCTCTCTTTGACTTTTTGCTTTATGACCATTTTTTACTGTCTGCATTTATTGTCTCTAAAATGGTATAATAAACAAAAATGGTGATTGTTGGTGTCCCCGTGTATAATTTAAATTTAATGTTCAGTGATGTCAATTAAATGTAATTATTATGTTTACATTAGAAATAACAACAGCGTAAATATTCGCCATAAATGCGACATACAGAATAACTAGAATGCTTAAAATGTGTATTTACTTACATACACGAGTATATGTCTGTATATGCATATGTATGTATTACATGCATATATGTATGTACATACTTCTGGGTGTACCCCACAAACATTTCGTATCAAATATTGCACTAAAAAGTGACAACAAGACGTGCAAAACTCTCATAAAGAATTATAACTTTCTTATCATAAAAGTGACTCTGTTTGGAAAGAAACAAGCAATTTGTGTTAAATTTTTAGGGCCATATGCAAAAAAAAATTCTTACTTTAGTATTAACGTATACGTTAGTTACCAAACACATTAACACTACCATACATTTGTTAAAAAAGTTTATGCAATAACAGTACGTTACCTTTTAAATACAGTAAGGAATTTAATTGTTTTATTCTGGCAGTGCCGTTATGTTTGGTTGTAATTTTTTGAGTAGTGATGTAAGAAAATGAATATTATAATGGGTGATTTTATAAGAACTATCGGAAATTAAAAAAAAAAAAAAAAAAACACATAAAATTCAGAAAGATGCATGAAATATTTATTTGGATCGATAGTTGGGTCGATATAATTTAACGTTTGAAGATTATTTCATGCAAATGTTGGCCGCGGCTGCGCCTCAAATGGTCCATCCGCCCAATTGCTGCGAACGGCGCCGAATCGCTAATTCACGGTCATCACCAACACTGGCCGATACGGCTGCGATATTTTCTTCAGTTCGCACTCTACGTAAGCGTGTTGGTGGTTTAATGTCCAAATAATTTGCAAGCGTTGTTCGTTTGTAAGACGATTCATGATTAAATTATAGACCAAACTGAAGATGTTTGACAGTGACACAAGATATAAAACGTGCGTGAGCTGTCAAAACTAGTGTTGCCAAAAAGATAATAGCAAAAAAATCACTCGTTATTAACCCGAAAATAAAATTTTAAAAAATATATTATTTTTATTATTGCTACATAAAATGATAAATTTTTGACAAATATTCCCTGCATTTATCTTTTAAATAAATGGTGAATACATTATCAGCCAGTTCGACGATGTCGAAAGGATAAGTTCATTCGCATTCAGGGCGAAAGAAAATTGATTTGGGTTTTTTCTAACTTTATTCTATGCGAACGATGTGTCAAAATTCAATTAAAATACATAAGTTCATGCGTACGAACAATAGTGACATAGACGAACCCAAATTTATTCCAATGTGAGTGACTAGTTTTCTTTCGCATACATATTCATTCGATATCGTCAAACAGGCTGTATATGTAGTATATTAATTAAAATGAGAAAAATTAATGGGGTTACTTTTACTAGAAAAATTTTTATTATTCGAATACCATTTTTCGTTGTATTCGTTTGATTGAAAATGCATCACTAATACATTTCGTATTTTTATTTTAAAATTAATACATATTTTATATTTGTATACAATGCAATGTGTAAATTTCCTTATTTAATAAGCATAAAACATTGCTTGCATTAAATTTTTTTACATAATTGTGCTTTTTAAAGGAAATAAAAATTAAGAAGTCAAATGTCATTTTAACGTACAGTTAAAGTGTACTCATTTGAACTTTAAACGAATGGTAAGTAAATAATTGTTTTTGAATACATCCAACATTAAGGAATTTTTCTTAACAACTGCTTTGTTAAGTTTTATATCTCGACAGCCTGCTTGCGTTCGCAATCTAAGCGAAAGAAAATTGATTTGGATTCGTCTTACTTTTTTCTAAGCGAACGATATGTCAAAACTCAATCAAAATACATAAGAATATGCGAACGAATAGTAGTGAGATAGATAAACCCAAATGATTCGAATGTGAGTGACTGGATTTCTTTCGCATTCATTTTCTTTCGAAATTGGTAAACTGGCTGTTAAGGCTTTAGCACCTAAAAAATGAACCCTAAAGTATTTTTTATAAGGTGTTTTCTTTTAACTGAATTACACCTGAATAAGTATCAAGCGGGAATAAGTACTATTTGCCTTTCATCTTGTGTACATGTGTACGACTTTTAACGCTGCCGTTCGTTTTCTTTATATGTTCATTATCTGTTTCTTAGCAATGTTATTAATTACCTTGCAGTGTGGGAGGTTTTAGACTAACTTTTGTTAATTAAAAAGATACTCGTACATGGCTCTTTCTGTGATTTTTTTTTATTGTTTCATATCTGTTTACTCAATAGTTCAGGCGACAGTCTAGTTATGTTTAAATGCCAAATCAAACTACGCATTTAAACACTTAGGCCCAGTTTTTGAGTTCGTATTTAAATGTTATTTAGCTTTAAGTTCCATTTAAATACGAAAATCAGTTTTTCACTAAAAATTTGGACTAAACTTAAATGCCCAAACTTCTTCATTTAAGTTTTATTTAAGTTTTTCTCATAGTCCATATGGTTTTTGTGTGCTTGCATTTGTATTAGTGCAAAAAAGGTAAACAAAACACACATACGAGCTATTGCCTGCAGAAGATATTCGAAAATTAGCTGCTAATTTTGCACTAAACACCAGCACAGTATAATAATTTATTAAAAATAACTTAGCGTAATATAAAATTGTTAAGTTTTTCTATGCCGTTAATAAATTTAAGAATTTTCTTTAAGAATTTTTCTATTCTTCCACTTACAAACAGCTGTTCTATGGAATACTTTCCATAATATTTGGAATTAAAGTAGAGCTGCCACACTTTCATCGCATTTAAATAAGAACAATAATTTAATAGTGATAAACTGAACTAGCATTTAAATACAACTTAAATTTAAATGAAAATTAACTAATTTTGTATTTAAATACACAGTCAAAACTGGGCCTTAATAGCTGAAAAATTAACAGCCAGTTAAAAAAGAGGTTCTTGTGTTGGACTAAATCAGTGTGATCAGTTTTAACTTATTTAATTCCAACATTTTAAATGCTGCAAAAGCGTTTGTTTTAGTCTTTCGTGTTGTTATTGTTAAAGTTAAACCTCCACAAACGCTACTCCCTTTTTCCTCTTCATCATAACTTATTTTTCTAGTTCCAGAACAATGCGCTGCAATTGTAGGGGCTATCCCCTGAGTACTGGTCCCAGATAAAAAAAAGGTGCAAACTCATTCACAGAAAAAAATAGATGCCATATTGATAAAAAAATTGCACTATTTTTATCAAATTTCCTGTGAAAAAGATTTTTTGCCGGATTGATAATTCAAATTATAAAGTAGAAATAGCTTTTTCACTTAAAAGCAAAAATTATTGAGTTGAAAAGAATTGTTGTTAATATATAAAATATACTTAACAAAAAGAATTTTTAAAGAAACAACAACTCTTAACTGTTATATTAAAACCTTTTAAATTTATTTATTGAATAACAATCAATAATTCGGAAAACTTTTTATTAATTGCATTTTACTAAGAGATATTTCCAAAAATTCATTATTAATAATAATTTAATTAAGTCAATGCAAATTTTATTAAATTGAAGGTTTTTTATTAATAACATAACTTGATTGAAAAAAAATCGCATCTATTTTTTTTCTGTGTTATTGACAGACAATATACAATATTTCAAAATATAGATTTTTTTTTTAATTTGCGGAGGCGTAGAAGTCATTTTTTGGATAAGTCTATGCAATTTTTACTTCCTTATGTTTGCTGGGTATAGGTATACATTTATACATATGCTTATTTCTTTGTGTTTGTTTGCCTGGTTGCCCCTCTTTTTTATTGTTAAACAAATCCAGAGGGTGAGTGCAAAATAAGGACATTTAATAAATACTTTGGACATAAACAAATATTTTATACAAAAACAATTTGGTATTTTTGTATCGGCGTAAAAACATGTTTTTATTTATGCTTAAATTAAAGTAACTATGTGCTTACTTAGCAGTGATGTGTTTATTTTTTTTCTTTTTGAAATTTTAATTATTATTTGCAGAAGGCAACCATATTGTTTTTTTTTTCTTTTTTTGCGTTCATAATTTATTCTTTTGTGTTGAATACATATGTGTTTTTTTTTGTATAGAAATTGTTATTTATTTGTTTGTACACAAATAATAAACAACAATGGCGCAATATTGTCACTACCATAGAGCACATGCGGGCAGACATACATATATACATACATACATTCATATGTAGACTAAGAAGTGCATACATAACGGGTGACCACAGTACTAGTACGTAAAAAATTCTGACACTATAACAAAATAAACTAAGCTGTAGTGCGATTCTCTAACTTTTAACGATCCGATAATCGCAACTTTTGTCATCAAATTTCATCGCTTGCACTAACGATTAACACTCAATTTTCACGATGATTTTAAGTCATGTCTTTCATGTTTGTGGGCAAATTTGATAGAAATGAAAGAGGGGTAAACAAAAAGACACGAACTGTGTTTTTCGTGTTTTTTCCTAATTCCTTTTTGTTGTCATTTGTAATTTTGCTATTATTTTTCATTTACATTCGTTTGGCAAGATGACTACATCGATACTAACAAAAGGATAAAAAAAGACAAACGATATTATTTTGCAACTACAATTGAAAAAAAGACATGTCTTAGAAAAAAAGACAGGTAGCAGCTTTAAAATTAAATAAAAAACAAACATGTCTTTAAAAGTCGTCGTGAAAATTGGGTGTAAGTGATTCTGTAACTTAATTCTAACGATGGTAAACAGCTGTATTTTTCTGTTCATTCATATAAACATCAAGTGGCATCTCTGCCAGAAAAAAGCGAAAACCGCAAAGAAGAAAAGAAAAAACAATAAATTTTCCCATAACAATATGTATACATATTGAGTTTTACTTGTTGTGATTTTAGTTTTTAATTGACAATAAATATTATTTAATTTGTAATAAGGTAAAGCTATGTACACACGGTTGTCAGATGCTACAATATTGCAAGATCTGACAACATGCTGACAATGAAAAATTGCCCCGCAGAAGTAAATTGTGTGTTCAGACGGTCGTAAGAAAATCTGACAATTTTATTGTCAGACTATGGTCTGACAAATAATTCATCTTACAACAAAAAATGTCATTTCACACAGTTGTCAGATTGTTAGATGAAAAAAATTGCCAGACATGTTGTAAAGCATTGCCACTTATGTATATCAACAACCATCTGTTTGGCAGTGTTGCCCATCAAACTTTTTTCTTACAATGATGCCATTTTCAGGTGCATTAATTTTATACATCTTTTTTTTTTTTCTCATTCAATTGTTTATTGAATCTTCACAAAGTGAACTAACAATAAGTATTCAAATCTTAATACTAAATACATAAAATTAATTAAGTCCAGCCAATGCTAGACAAAAATGTTTTATTTTGCATGGTCAATATCGGTAAAATCACCTATTTAATGTTCTGATGGTGGCAAGGGTGTCCCTCCTTCTTAACCGAGAGTGGCCTTCGAAATTAAGTATATTGCGTGCAAGACGATTTGGATGAAGTTCCAATTTACTGATATACCTTGTCGCGTATTTGGAAAATTCGCCTTTTACAAGAGGAACACAGAGATCCTTATGAATTCGTGAATTTTTTACGTACCATGGAGCTGCAGTAATTGTTCGAAGAATTTTGTTTTTTCGCATTTATACATCTGACAAAGCTGAGCTTACAATACCAGCCAATTATCTGGCAATGCCGCCGAAGGGTGTTCTCACAATTGTCAGATGCCTGACAACATTGTCTTCTTACAATTGATTGACAATGGTTTTTTTCTGACAACTTTGCAAGTTAAAAATTGGCAGTTCACACGATTGTAATACATTTTCAGACAATTTTACTGGCAATATTGTAAGATCTGACAACCGTGTGGTGTACGTAGCTTAAGTAAAATAAAATATGAGTTCATACGTTTCATTTATTCGTTTATACATTTACATATATACTAATTTCTATATGATCAGAATGACCACAACTAAGGCAGGTGATAATCATTAAGTGTCAACACAAAGGAATTGTCCAACTCCCGATAAACACACTGATTATCCCTTGAAGCGGTCAAACTTGTTTCATCCCTTGCAAGTCCGAATACCAGACGTTCAATAGCTATTTCAACACAAAACACACTTTACCGGTTAAAAAATTATGCTGAAATTTTTGTTTTGAAAATGTATTTAATATATATTTTATGTATTTATTTATATATTTAATAAATATTTTTATGTATTAAAAATCAGATTATTAGCACTTTATTTCATGGAAGCACAATTAAAAAAAACCCCATTAACGATTCAGTAAACAGCAAGAAAATTTTTATCTTTAAGATATCGACAATCGGCAGTAAAATTAGCAGCTGATTTTTTATCGACGGTGTAGCATGATCACGACATAAATTCATTCTTTTAGCCATAACATGAATGCATCCTATTAAAGGCATGTACAAGAAATAACTAAAAGAATATTAAGTTAGTTTTAAATTCATAACCCTCGTCACTTGACACCTTTTCTGTCACTGGCCGTTGTCGCGACAGTGCGCCTACTAAGTGCAATCATTTGAAGATACACTTGAGGTGCGAATGATATGGATTTATGAAAGTACGTATGCATGTGTGCTGCACTGTTATAATTAAAGCTAAACACTTGAATCGCGTCACACATGCACATATATCAAAGAGACAATTTGTGGCCTTGGACCATATACATATATGCATATGTAAAGTCTGATCAGCTTACCTCTAAGCCGTGGAAACCAAATTGGTTTCCCAAACATTAATTATAATAATATGAGTCGTCTAGAACTTCTCATAAGTAGTATATAAGTAGACGTAATTTTAGTTTTAAGAACAATTATAATTTTTACTGACTTGAGCAACAATCGGGTTGCTCGTCGCTATTAAATTTTAAAATAAATAAACACTTTTAAATTCTAAAAATAAATCTCCTGTTTTTAACGGCGAATATCGTTAAAAACATGTTACAGAATAGCAAATTCGATAAAATATCGTTATAATTATTTTAACGATTCGATTATCGTTTTAAAAGTTACAGAATCGCCCTACTGAATTTTAAATGAATTTACAGAGTGGTGTAAAAGTAACCATGGGTTTGGAAAACTTAATAATTTTTTCTTTTATGGGTAAATAGTTATATTTTTTAATTTGTTAAATTTTTGTTGAACTTTATAATTTTTAAATTAAAAATTTTTTGGTTTGAGTTCAAGTTTTTCCTTTCTTAAGTTTTTTCTTAAGAAGGATTTTTTACAATACAAATTTGCTGTGATCAATAATTATTGATTGAAGAAGACAATAAAAATAATAATCAAATCTTTAGCTGGGGGACAACTAGCTGTTTCGTAGTCGCTACACTACTCATTACCTAACACTGGAATTTGAACCCCGGTCATGACGTATCATGATCTGCTGCTTTAACCAGTCAGCCACCGAGCATTTAATTATTCTCTATCTATATTCATCTCATATTGAATCACGTATGCATTTTGTTAATTGCCCGCATTGTTTGTACAGCGTATGCTGCATGGTGCATTGACGTCTACACGGTGGCAGCACTAGAGCAAAATTACAACAATACAACAAAAACAGGCATCTGGTAAGCTATGTTTATTAAAAATATTTGTAACTTTTTTCACAATTATAAACTATGAATGTACCTTTCCATAATTATAAATTATTCTTATTTAAATTATTTTTATGTTCGCAAAATAGTTTTTATATGTTTAATTCAGAATAAAACACTAAATTCACTTTCAAAAATGTAAACAATACATTTGACGTAAATAGCTTATTATATTGCCAGTAGGAAAAAACTGTCACATGCCGTAGCGCTGCCACCTTTTAGACGTTAATGCACCTTGGTATGCTGTCTCAGAACTAGCGGTATTTATTTTTTATTAATTAACATACATATTTTTGTATTTTAATATTCTCCGTACCCAGAGATGTAAATATTAATTTGTTAAATTTTTGTTGAACTTTATAATTTTTGTACATATGTACAAACCAAAAAATTTTCAAGTTATATTTTTTTATTTATTTTTGTTTGTTTCTTTTTTCAGATTATAAAGTATGCATACAAAATGGAAATCTTTTTGGGGGTTGATTTGAAGGATGGAAATATTAATAATGGGTGATTTTATAAGAACTATCGGAAATTAAAAAAAAAAACACATAAAATTCAGAAAAATGCATGAAATATTTATTTGGATCGATAGTTGGGTCGATATAATTTAATGTTTGAAGATTATTTCATGCAAATGTTGGCCGCGGCTGCGCCTCAAAAGGTCCATCCGCTTAGTCCAATTTTGGCATACTCTTTCCAACATTTCGGCCGGTATCTCACGAATAATGTTGGCAATGTTGGCTTCCAGTGCGTCAATCGAAGCGGACATGTCGCTACAGACATTAGCCTTAACATAGCCCCACAAAAAATAGTCTAGAGTGCTGTATCTTATAAGGCTTCACACCCAAATCCTTCCGCAAAATTTTCCACGTAGTGGAGTAACAGAGGCCCAATTGCTGCGAACGGCGCCGAATCGATAATTCACGGTCCGCACCAACACTGGCCGATACGGCTGCGATATTTTCTTCAGTTCGCACTCTACGTAAGCGTGTTGGTGGTTTAATGTCCAACAATGTAAATTTGGTGCGAAATTTTTTTACAATAGCCCGAATAGAAGCCTCAGTAGGTCGATTAAACTGACCATAAAATGGAAGAAGCGCGCGATGAACTTTCTTAACAGAGCACGCATTTTGGTAATAAAATTCAATAATTTGCAAGCGTTGTTCGTTTGTAAGACGATTCATGATTAAATTATAGACCAAACTGAAGATGTTTGACAGTGACACAAGATACAAAACATGCGTGAGCTATCAAAACTAGTGTTGCCAAAAAGATAATAGCAAAAAAATCACTCGTTACAAGACAAAAGAGATAAACAGCATACTTCAAGCGTTCGAAAGTTCATCTCACTTCTTAAATCATATGTTTTGCCGGAAAGCTGTAGTTTTATAACATTTTTATTAAATCAATTTTCCGCGCCTTAAACTTTAGCCAACATCCACTCACAATTCATCTATATTTTTATTTTTTTGCTTTTATCTTTTAAAACTTTTAGCAATTATTATTATGCAATGACTCAAAATTTTATGGTTTTATTTTTTATAACGCCTTTAATGTTCTGCAAAATACTTTTAACTTTTTTAATATAGTTTTTATTGTTTTACAGCATAAATTTAATTTAACATAATTAGCCCACCATTAAGATTATTATTAAAGTGTTTTATATTTTTAAATTTATGAAATTGAGGATGTAAACTTTTTGTGTAATAAATAAATAATTTATGTAAGAGTTTTAAAATAATAATGTCTGGCGGGGCAAAAATAATAAAGACAATTCATTTTTATGGCTGTTTTAAAGGAATAATAAATAAAAAAACTGGCACTTACAAATGATCCACAATAATATGTGCGATTAAAAAAATATTATTTCAACTAAAGAACATATAGAAAGTGTGAAATGAGAGCAAAAAGTTATAAAATAAACTAAAGTCTGTCCAACACTTTGGTGTCTGGTAAAATTATGAACACATCGCTTCTTTATTGCAACATAGTCATAACGCAAAAAAGCTTGTTCCGAGAAAAACACATTTCAAATTTTTAGTTTCCATACAAATCTTAGAAAAAATGTTTAGAAAATATCTCCTAAAACAGACAGTTTAAAGGTAATTTAAATAAAATTTTGGCACAATATAAAAGGTAGCACTGTTAACAATTCTGCATTGTTAACTCGAAAAGCTCATTTTTTGAGATATGACTATGTTGCAATAAAGGAGCGACATGATATTCTATTGCAGCGCTCTGTGTCAATTTTAAGCCATAAAGTGTACCACAAACGAAATGAAGTTTCTGGCAACCCAAAAATTAATCGAAAATAATAGGTTACGCTTTGCGCAGGTCAGTTATGTTGTTTACACCAATGAGCTGTAGAATGTGACGTAGAAAGTGATCTTTGTATTAAACATTATTGTAACAGCGAAAGCAAATGCTGAAACAACAAACTTTAGACAAAATTATTAAAAATTAAATAAATTAAAATGAGGCGTGAAGTAACAATTTGCAAGATCAAAAAAAAAAAGCATACGCAGGATAAGTTAATTTACTTTAAAGTAAAAAAAAACCTATATGCAAATAAATTTCGCATTTGTATGGAATATTTTACGGCGAATGATTTTGCACATCTTCCTGGCATCTCCGAGCGGAAAAAACGATGACAATGCGGGATCATATTCATGGAATGACTACTTTTCAGAAAGCGAACTATCAAAAAAACGACAGAAGAAACAGTCGCCATTATGAACAAAGTAATAATAATCGAAAAGCACAATATCGCACAGGCCCATTGACAGATAAAAACTCTTTTTTTTTAAATAAAGAAATTAAATCAAAATTTAATAGAAAGTGCGAGATCACGAAAGAAATTCAATAAAATTATAAATTGATTCAAAATTTTAATTCTTGATCCTATTTGCTTTGACCTTTATTTAATTCAATATTTGCAAATTCAATACTTTTCAAATTTTGTATTGAATTTACACAAAAAAAAACAAATTTTCCTAAAGAAGTCTTCCAAAGAAAGACGAAATATTAAAAAATACATTAAACTTTTTTAAAAAAAGAAAGAGGACCTTGAACTGAACGCATTATTTGCAAATACTGATTCAAATTTCGAAAAAAAATTTACAAAAAAAAAAAAAAAATCGAAATTTATTTCATTAGTAATACAATATAAATATTTATATATTAATAAATATCTATTAATCCTATTTAGTAAATAGAGTAAAATACTTTTTAGAGTCCTCAAAATTTGGTATAGAATAAATAAATATTCTGTGATTTAGAAAATGATATTGTCGCCGCTTGATTCCATGTTGCGAAAGTAGGCAAGACATACTTGGAAACGTTGAAATGGGAAGTCCTACCTCACCCGCTGTATTCTGCAGACATTGCTCCCTTGGACTATCACTTGTTGTGATCAATGGCACACGGCCTGGCTGATCAGCATAACCGGTGTTATTATGAAGTAAAAAATTGGATCGATTCGTGGATGGCTTCAAAACATAATCAGTTTTTCCATCGCGGGATTCGTATGAAAGATGGGAGAAAGTGGTGACCAGTGATGGACACTACTTTGAATCATAAATGTATAAACAGTTTTTCACAATAAACCCTTGAACTTCCGTAAAAAAAACGGCGGAAGTAAATTTGTACACCTATGTATGTATGTATATCTATGTTACGACAATAAAAGCTTATAATAGTAATGAAATATTTATTTAAATTAGTTCGCATTACGTCATTCGATTAAACACTCATTGCAGATGTCTAGTATATGGTGTGGCTAGCAATTATAGCATGAACAATTTAGCCACCCATCATCTGTTGGTGTAATTGGTGCTTTTATATTATTCCCTTCACGATTAAGTTACAAAGTAATCTGGCCGAGAGTGGCCAGCGATGGAACGTGTTTAACTTTTCTGTAAATAAAACACTTTTCTCTTACATGCTAATCACATATTGGTACATATTTAATTATAAGTTATTTTAAATACTTTTAATATTAGTATATTTGTTTTTCTTTTTTATTTGAATTTTTGCTGTACGCTTTTGTTTTGAACTTTTGTTAATAATCTCTATTATTTGATATGCCAACTTCTGTTCTTGAACCTACAACAATGTTGCCTGATTGATTATTCATTGGTTATCATAAAATGTATGTATGTACTCGTATGCATGTTAAGTAAAACAAAAGAACGCTGAAAGCCACAAAAACAGCAGCAACAAAGTTTAATCCGTTAAGATATGTATATGTATGTATGAATGTATACGCAAATAAAAGAGAAAATATTTACCCCTCTCGAGGCAACCATTTGTACACCCTCTCAATTATCCACAAAATCAACACCTGCTTTCTGCACTTGCTCACAGAAAGAAAATTTAAACAACAGCACCAGCAACAACAATAACATAAATACAGATTACAGGCAATAACAATAAAAAAGCATAAAGCAAAAACAAAACCACGTACAAAGAATTTTTTTTTAGCATTTTAAAGTGTAGCCAACTTAAAATTAATGCGTGCGTGCACTGATATGCTAATGTTGTCGACGATTCGTCGTCGTCATCATCGTCGTCGCCGCCGCCGTCATCATCGTCAATGTGTTGCTTTCGACATCAGGGATAATGCATATTAAAATGATTTGAAACAAAATTCTTTGCTTTGAACAAATGTTGAAATGAGTTAGGAAGTGAGTGTGTGCATGTGTTTACTTAGAGTAAATGGAAAATAGAAAACTCCTTCCAAAAAGGTTTTTAAAGTGAAAAATTGAAAATCATTAAAAATTTTGTTTATAATAAAGCTTCTTATTGTTTTTTGTTTCAGGTGCATGTATACATATGTATGTGTGTTGAATGCATTTACTCGACTGCATTAGGGTGGCCTGCCAGAAACTGGTTGGCGTAATGAGCACGCCTCACCGGCCAGCCACTGCTGTATGTGAATTTCAGAATAGACAAAAAAAAAAAAAGTATTGAGTATAGCTGGTGAGGATGTCTTTAGATATGACAGAAAAGCTCTAGAGGAGTGATAGCGCACGATTAAGGAAGGCCCTCTGTTGATGGGTTCAAAATGGGAAATCAACTGCCCGCTAAAACTATTTCTCGTTATCAGTGTGAAGTTCCGCCTAGAATATTGTCATTATCCCTCTACTATGTGTTCTAATCTCCACAATCGCCCCCTCCTTGGAGCATTTTAGATCTACCCTTCGGTTCTTGAACTACCCTTCGTTTTCGATTATACATTATCCAAGTAAAATTTTTGATAAAACAAATTTATCAGTTGCACTACAGTACAACTACAGTAACGCAAGCAATATAAGCGCTACCTTATTAATATTGCTTTTATGAGGGCATCCTTAATGTGCATTTTTAAGTACATTTTTACTTGTATGTTTTGTTTTCCATAAGTATAAATATATATTTAATAAATCATTTATGAATTATGACTTTATTTTAGAAATGTAAACTGAATTCCTAAACAGAGGAAACAGTGTAATTCGTTTCTTCTTACACAAGTTGTTTATTGCAGAATCAAAAAATTGCTTCAAAAAAAAAAAAAAAAAAAAAAAAAAATGAATTAATAGGTCAACGAATGAAAATATTTAAAAAAATTCAAAACATAATATTTGTAGATGACAAATATTACTGGATTGTGCTGAAACAAAATTATGAAACAAATTTTGGGAATAGTTTTCTATAGTTGCACTTCAACCCTGAAATAGTAAGGATTTTTAGGAAGGCACCGCCCTACACCATGGCGATGAGCATTCGCCATTCAGCATGTGAACGAAAATTGTATCCATGCGTGAAAATTTGTCGTGCACAGGGACTTCCTGGTGAGCGTTTTTTTCACCTCGTGAGAGAATCACCGTAGGGTTAGACGATCAAGGCAGGAACCCACGCCAATATCTCCTGATTCTATCACATCAGAAGGTTCAATGGTACAAGATAAAATGCAACATAATTTTACTTACTCAGCCAATTCACAGAGTTCAATTCCGTTCGGAGTGGGAATTTCATACATATACTGAAACAGCAGTGCTGCCACACAATTTTTGACGAAAAACCTTCATTTTCCAAAAGTAAAATCTTAATTTTAGAAAAAAAAACTTGAAATATTTTTTTTGTGATTTTTTTGGTACTAAAGGCAAAAATAGTATTTGCTTACTAAGCAAAATAGTACCAACTGAAAACTTTTGAGCATCTAGGAGAAGAAAAGTTGGGCTATGTTGCTTAAACCTTAACTCGTTGATGTTGAATCTACCAGGAAAGGGGATGGATGAATTATGATACGGTAAAACCGGTGTTAGTTTGCAAAAATAACAATTTTTCACCTCTGGAAAGTTTGAGTGTAACATGAATTTTATTATTTTAATCAAAGAATTTTAAACGGCTTTTTGCTTATCAGTGGTGCAATAAAAAACAACAAACACTTTGAAACAGTTTTGTTTGTTTGGCAAACAGTTAGAAGGCCCCTGTGTTAAATGAATTAAATTTAACGTACCGTGCCACCCACCACCCCCAGCCGCTTCCTTCATGCTACGCAATCAATCTTCAATATCTTCTTAAAATGCCCCCAAGACATTTTCCTTTCATTCAGCTGCAGCCATTTTCTTCTCACTGACAAGAAAACTGTTTATTTTTCATTTCTTTGATCTTTTAAGATAATCAAGCAATTTAAAATTATAAAATATTTTTATTAAAACATACGAAAAAGAAAACCGCAAGTAAAAAAGAAAAACCAGAAGTGATTGGCAAGAAGATGGAAAAAAAGTCAGTAAAGTCAATCTTGAAATTATTAACTTTGTAGAGAGACTGACAGACAGACAAAGCGAATGAAACTCAAGCCGCGTTAAGCAACCAACGACAGACGGGCGGATGACGTACGTACGGACGGACGGACGCTCGCTATGAGCAGCATTAGGAATAAAAAAAAAATGAATGAAAAGAATGACTGACGTTAAGGCTGGCGCACCCAATTTATGTTGTTTATTTTCTTTTTTTTTCTAATTTATAAATATTTAATTAAATTTCTGCAAGAGCAAAATCACTTTTTTTTTGTTTCTTTCTTTTTTCTCCTCCTTTAAACACAACACTGAGAAATGCATATTTAATTAGGCAGTTTGAAGAAAAAACCCGCAGCAAGAGTTAAAAAATATATTACTAAGTTAATAATAAATTATTTTGAGCCGAAATTGTGAAGTGAATTAATTTATTTTCTTGTTTTTGTTGTTCCTTTTGCTACATTTTTCTAATCTTTAAATTTTTCATAATTAAGTTTAACTTGTAAATTTTCATAAATAGAGCGCTAAAATATTTTTAATTAAAAATTTATACAAAATCTTTAAGACACAAAACAGAAAAAAAGAAAATAATAATAGATATAAAGCAACAAAACAAAGTTTATAAGTGATGACTAAAAACAAAAATGGAGAAAAAAGAATGCAGTAGGAGATGAAAGCACAATTGTTACACGTAAAAAAATTGTAGTAAAATCAAACTCATGATAAGTGAGGGAATTCTCCAGATTCCAAAAAGCGTTATCGTCGTCACCTAAAGGCAACATGAAAAAAATTTTGCTTGTACACTCGTCTTCGATGGCAATTATATACACGTAGTAAAAAATATATGGTTGACACGATAAAATATTCTAAGGGCAGGAAAAGGACTGTTATTAAATTATATGGTTGTACCTGATAACACGAAATTTTATATTTAAAACGCCATTGAAATGACACACTATAGTCATGAAGCAAATGACTAAGATGACGCCGAAAACTTGACAAAATAATTTTCTACTGGGCATGACGTCACGAGGATCTATAGTTATTTGTTTACATCAGCCAATTGCTTGTGATTTGAGTTAAAAGACTGAAATAACTAAAGCTACGTACACACGGTTATAAGATCTTACAATGTGGCCAGTAAAATTGTCTGAAAATGTATTACGATCGTGTGAACTGCCAATTTTTAACTTACAACGTTGTCAGAAAAACCATTGTCAATCAATTGTAAGACGACAATATTCGACAATCATGAGAACACGCTTTGTCGGCATTGCCAGATAATTGGCTGGTATTGTAAGCTCAGTTGTAATTGTCAGATGTATAAAATTAGTCCACCTGACAATGGCTTCATTGTCAGAAAAAACTTTGATGGGCAACACTGCCAAACAGATGGTTGTTGATATACATAAGTGGCAATGCTTTACAGCATGTCTGGCAATTTTTTTTATCTAACAATCTGACAACCGTGTGAACTGACAATTTTTGTTGTCAGATGAATTATTTATCAGGCCATAGTCTGACAATGAAATTGTAAGATTTTCTTACAATCGTCTGAACACACAGTTTACTTCTGCGGAACAATTTTTCATTGTCACTACATTGTCAGCATGTTGCCAGATCTTACAATATTGTAACATCTGACAACCGTGTGTACATAGCTTAATATTATTTTCAAATAACTAGAAGGCAAATTAATAAATTTACTTTCTTTTGTTTTATTAATTCTTAATACGTATTGTGTTGGCAGTAGTTACACATAAATATACAATTTTGATTTCTATTAAGAGTAAAAGTGTTATGTATAAGAGACTTATCGTATAGATACATACATATGTGTGTGATATTATTTCCTCATAAAATAAATTTTCATGCATTTTTTTGTTAATTTTTTTTTATCAATTTATAATTTTATTTAACTTTTTTTTGTGTGATCTCGCATTTTCTTTTATATTTCGGTTTAACTTTTTTATTTGAAAATACTTTAGAGATCTAAAAAAAATAATTTCTATCTTTTCGCTGCATTCAACATCCTCGGCCTGTGTGAGAGGGAATTTTAAATAAATAAAAGGTTTTCTTCATTGAACTTATCAAATATTATTTTTAGTTTTCTCATAACGACCATAGTTTCTTCTGTCGGGTTTGATAGTCCGCCTTCTGACAAATGATCAATCCTTGAATATGTGTCATCGTTTTTTCACACGGAAATGCCAGGAATATCGTCCTTTAATCTGTGGCAAATGTACCCCGCCAAATTTCCCAAGCCATCATATTGCATGTCTTTATGTTCTGCGTCTGGTTCTTCCGTAAAAGCATCAATATTAAAACTTTTAAACATTTTACCTATAAAAAATGTTGAAGCACGAATTGGAAGAAATTATTTAAAAATATTTCCTATTATAGATTTTTCATATATTTCTAAGCCTGGAGTATCATAATTTTTCACATTACGGCAAAACCTTTTTTACTGCTTTAGTGGCGTAGGATCAGCTGGAAAAGTAAAGTTACTTATTTTACGTTTGTTGTTTTTATTATTCTTGCACTTTTTTATATCGCACCTCATTTTAATTTGTAAATTTATTTAATTTTTAATAATTTTGTTGCGTTTTCACTCACTTCACAATAATATTTGTGTGTTTTCACGCTCTATGTCACACTCAACAGCTGACTGATGTAAACAACATAACGGACCTGCGCCAAGCGTAATCTATTAGTTTTGATTCATGCACTATAGTGTACACTGTAAAAACATAGTAGCCCGATTCACAATCTTGTGCATTTGGGATTACATATTTCTGCAATTGCAAAAGTGACGTAATTGGGTGTATTTGGTTGTTAGTGCAAAGTAAAAATATACTGCACTCTTTTGCAAATGCAATGATGCAAGGTCATTTGCATAAGATTGTGAATAGGGCAATTGTGTGTTTGGACTTGAAATTGTTATAATAATAATTGACCATTAATTCTGTGCTATAAACTAAGTAAGTATAATATAAAGCTATCAAGTAATTGTAATATTCAACCTTATTACTATACTAACCATTCACAATTTTCTTATATATAACCGCATTACTTTCATTAAGTAACCATACTAATGTCATAAATAGCTTTGTAGAAACATATTTTTCTTAAATACATATTATGATCAATCGTAAAGCAGCTCTCGCGTCATCGTAATTATTTCTTAGGTTCAGTCAGGCTTGTTGTTTGGCCTTCGAAAGTTTTGCGTCTCGCTCTCACTGGTTAACTGTCTGCCTAAACTAACTGTATTAGTTTACAGTTTTTTAAGGTATTCCTTTGTTAACCACAGCGGCAACTTTTTATGTGAAGGCGTAAGTCATCATAGTTAGCCACAGTGCCGCTGCAAATTGCTGTTAGTACCATCGTGGACATAAGGTCTTCCGTACTCTGCCCATGTTGCGCATCCTATACTTTGCAAATTTATTTGCAACTGCACAGTTAAATAAATAAATAAGTACATACCTATGATAACTAATTACAAAAAGGAGACAACATGTAATGGGTGTCCGTCAGGAAGTTTTACTACTTTGTTTTGCCGCCATTTTGGTAAACATTGGTCTTAGCAGTTAATATTTAGCACTCGTGAAGTAGACATGTGGCAAATTTATTATGGAAAAATATTCCATAAACCAACGTGTTTTAATCGTTAAAACATTTTATCAAAATCAACCATCGATTACTGTAACGATGAGAAAGTTACATGAAATTTTTGGAAGCAACAGCGTGCGCACTATTAATCGTGAATGATTTCGAAGAAAGGTCTGTAGGTGATAGGCCCAAGTATGGACCGCCGTGCTTAGGAGTTTGGTTTTCAAAGACCAACTTTGGCCATTAAGAACATCAGCCCTTAACCTGCTCACCTGTCTAACCAGCACTACTAGTTACTTACAGTACAGGTATCTGTTGCAAGGCAACAATACCTCGTGGGGTTGTTAGCCTCCACCGAAAACTGGCATGCACCAAAGTTCTTTCTCCTACCCTATTTCTTATTTTCCTCAACGATCTTCTCTATCAGACTTCCAACCCTATCCACTCTTTCGCGGGTGACAGCAGCATTTGTCATTCGTACTCTTTTAGTTGTAGGCCCAGCCTATCAGAGATCGCTGCCAAGAGGCTAAATATGAACGATTCACTGAATAGCGATCTTCTATTAATCTCCGAATGGGGTCGCAAAAACAGGATCACCTTTAACGCTCGTAAGACCCAATGTTGCTTACTAACGCACAAACAAACGACCGCAAATGCTGCTTCATCTTTACTCATGGATGGTACAAATATTGAGGAATCGGATGCTCTTGATGTTCTCGGAATGAAGATACAGTGTGATGTTCGCTGGACTGAACACATTTTTCATATCTCTAAAGAAGCATTCAAGTGCCTCAGTTTTTTGAAACGGTGTAAGATGTACTTCACTGCATCCGACCTCCTTACTATTTATACCACCTACATCCGACCGAAAATGGAACACAACTCTCATGTTTGGGCCGGTGCCTCAAAGTCTATGTTGGGGTTACTCGACCGTGTGCAGGAGAGGGCGAAGAAGCTCATCAGTGACAGTAGGGTATCCAACTCTATTGATTCACTGGAGCATCGACGCCGTGTGGGGTGCGTTACTCTGTTCTATTGTTACTACAATGGCTTTTGCTCTGACGAGATTAGGGATCTTGTTCCCGAAACGCGCACATTTTTACGTAGCACGCGTTCATCGTCCAGAGCTCACGCATTTGTGGTCGATTGCCCGGGAAATCGTGCTACGCATTACAGAGAGAATACGTTTTTCAGCCGTAAGCTTCGTCTGCGGAATAAGTTACCTACAGACTTGTTTCCTGTCTATTATAAAGTTGGAAAGTTCAAGTCAAATGCTGACGAACACTACTCCCTCTTTCCCCCTCCTCACAACCTATTTTCCTAGTTTTGTCATCCCCTGAGTGAGTACTGGTCCTATAAAAAAAATGCACCAAAGTAATCAAGGAAACTAATTCCCCTTAGTGCCGCTTAAGGTTTAGATCATAGCCAGAACGTTTCAGCCAAGGTAGGAAACTCAACCGTGTAGTTCATCTTTCTTTGGTTAATACCATCAAAAGTTTCATTTCGGTTATGAAAGCTTTATTAATGGTATACACATTTTGTGTAGTACCACTTTATTATTATTTTTTTTTGTGTTACTAAAAACTTTTGCTTGAAAATGTAGAAGTTTCGTTATAGCCACCAAGCAGTGTAGTAAATATAATGAAAATAAAAAATTTATTATCTTACGATATTTGTCATAAGAACTTGTGTAAACATCAAGCTCTGGATTATTTCCCTATTACGGGTTTTAACTGGTTCTGTGACCCATCACTAAGTGCAAAATAAACATTAACTTCCTTTTTCTAATGACAATTCCACTTGAAGTGTTTGAAATCGAACTTGCCGCTGAAGCCAAGTAAATAAACAACCATTTTTCCAGGCCAGTTTTGCATTATAGACTTCAAGAATATTGAAAATAATATTACACTCTCTAAGCAACACATTAAAATCTAATGATCTGTTAAAAAACAAAATATTTATTTAATAAGTGGTTAAAAAGCATATAATATATTTTTATAAATAAGACAGCTAAAATTTATTGTACTTCAGTTTTACTTACGAGTGCACTTTAACTTATTGCTGTTTAACTGGTTGCCAGAAGAAGGAAAAAAGGAAGCAAAGAAAAACCAGTTGCCGGTTTTTGCATCCCCACAATTAAGTCATTTAATAAACTTGTTACAAAATTCCTATTGATAACAAATCATTTGTATTGAAGGCTTAAAATGTTACCCTTTGTTTTTCAATACATATGTATGTATATATGTATATTTTGTTATTACTTCGCTGTTTTAGCGAACGGCCTTTAAAAAATGCCATAAAAATGTCCAGCAGAGAAATTTGTCAGATGTTATGTCGAACACATAAAATATGTTTCGATAACAACAATGAGCCAACAAAAACAGACGATAGCAAAAAAAAAACAAAAAAAAAAAGACAAAAACAAAAACAAGAGTAATAAAAAACACAAAACAAATTTTTATAAGAACAAAAATAAAAAAATAACTATAACACAGTCAGTACGAAAATATTGTTTTTTAGAAAACAAGAGTAAAGTATGTAAATTATAAAAAAGAATTATAAATATGTACGAGTATATATATAAATAAGAAATAAAATAACGTGACACTTAATAAGCCGCAGGTTAAATAATTCGATGTTCAACCCAGCAAACAAGATTAGGTGAAAGACAGGAACAGAATTTTTTTGGTTAAAGAAAGTGAAAAATGAAAGAAAAATAAACAGGTCTATTCTAGAATTCACCCTTCACTTCGTCGCAGTCGAACGTTCACTTTCGATGGCTTGGTATCGACAGATTCTAAAACACGCGCGAACGAATATCGTTTTCAGTAATCGAATTTTGTGCTATCTCTAGTAAAAATGTAAACAACATTCTACACAGCTGACTAGCACAAAACTAAATTCAAAATAAAAATAGTGAGAATAGAAAATCATGTACTTTTAATTTCTTTGTCGTGGGGTCAAGTTCGTTTCTAAATTATTGCTTGTAATTCATATTTGCTAAAGAAAACAAGAAAAGTAGAAAAGGATGTGCCAACAGAAATTCTACCATTGCTCTAAATTGTTACGGTGATGTTTGTTCCATACATATGTATACATTTTATTGCCAAATACAGTAAATATGAATATTTCCTTACATTTTTTGCAAAAAATAAATTTTTTTATTAAGTTTTCTTTTTATGACCATTTATTAAAATCGTTATTGTTTAAAAGGGGTTACCTTCGGGCATGTGTGACATGGTTTATATCGGCACAACAAAAAGAATGTTGGGTACAAGGATAAAGGAACACAAATCAGATGTAGCTAAACATAAAGAAACAACAGGCCTTGCTCAACATGTAAGAGATTACAAACATAAAATAAACTTTGAAGATGTTAAAATATTAAACAGAGAAAAAAGAGAGAACAAACGGTATACAATAGAGAGCCTACGCATACAACAGAAAATAAATAAAACAATGAATAAGAAGGAAGACAAAGATAACACAAAACTACAATACTCCATTGCAATAATTTAGTAACTACTCTGTGATATTTTGAGATTGACGAAATAGTTAAAGTGATGTCCAGTTTTATTTTATTTATTTATTTAATGTTTTTATTTTATTTAATTTACAAAGGAAACCCATAAAATAATTGTAAGCTCAACATTGAGAAAATTCTATACTATTTAATAATAGTCAATTTAATGTTGTATTATTGCTCAACAGATACTATTTATTTATACCCGTGAAGATGTTAGAATAAAGCTAACGAAACGTTGGGAAAAAATTAAAAAAAATTATTTTAATTTCATCTGACCATATTGAAGCCCGAAGGTAACCCCTTTTAAACAATATATTTTTTTGTTTTTAGTTTGTGCTTTACGCGGTAAAATCGGCGTCGAACAATATTGGGGCTAAAATGCAGTGACAAGGTATTTTAGAATGCAGACGATGTGAAAGAAAACATATGTTTCCCGCTTGTATATCACTCTCATCTCTAACGAATATAGATATGTAGTTTAGGATAGTAAAAGATGAAACGGGCACGTACTTGTGGTGAAAGTGACTTTTCGAATAGAGACGAATGCTTTGTGAGAAAGATCACATTTTTTAAAGCACTAAAGATTTTATCACTTTCTTTTCATTTTCCAAATGTTAACGTCTAATGTTAACTCCAGTGGTGCGATTCTGTAACTTTAAACAATAATGTAAAAAGTTGTTTGCAATAACGATTTTGTTATTCTGTAATTAACCAATAATAACATTGACAAAAATTTAAGTCTAGTGGCATCGCTGTGAAAACATATATATGCCAAAAAGCGAAGATAACCTAAGAAAACAAAACAAAAACATTGCCGCTGAAATAAGAACAAAATTTTCTTTAAATTTAATATTGTTTATGTATTAATGTTAAATAGTCAAACTTTATTTTAATATTTCTAATATTATATGATGATGGGTTGGTATCATTCTTCTAGCTCGAGTTCAAGAAATATTTTTATTTATAATTATAACAATAATTGCCACGATCAATAACTCTTGATCAAAGAAGACAGATTCAATTATTTTTATCTGTTTTCTACTTTAATATACTCGTAGTTTTATTTACTATAAACAAGTTCTTGTTTACATTTTTATAATCCAACTATTACTATTTATGACAAACTTGGACTCAATAATAAAACTTATTAAGACTCAGTAACATAGAATCCGTTATGTTTCGCCTTTTCCAACGGACTTTAACTTGACGAGTGAGGCAGTTGGCACAATGGGTTCAGTTGAAAATTAAATTCAGAACTCATAGAAAATTTTGCATATGCTGTAACTAACCATATAACTAAATTAATATTTTTATGCTTAACGATAGTATTGTCATGCCCACAAACATCATTATGACCAATCATAGTAAATGAGTATTTGTTTCCGACTTCCAAAAATGATTTTAACAACTATCAAACAGTCTTCTCAAGCAGAACGTAAAACTCTTCCAATAATCTAGCCCAATTGCTTTATATATTTATTTGATCATATTATGGTCTTTTGTATTGTTATTAATTGTAGATTTTTTGTGAATAAATTATTACAAAATTAGTCTCACTAAAGGCCTGAAACACAACTATGTTGGCAAATAAAATGGTTGTAAAAAGTAAATTGTATCGGGCGGTTAAATTTTGAGGGCCGATGTTGAATGTAAACCATATCTAAATGTTAAGTTTTTTCTGCATTTCATTTGACTTTTCTCAACTTGAACTATGGAAAGGTATACAATCGAGCATCGCGTTAAAGTTATTCAGGCAATGGCAACAAAAGATGATAAATTTTCGAATAAAATCATATTTAGTGATGAGAAGCATTTTCACTTCAGTGAATTCGTTAATAAGAAGAAATGCCGCATTTTGACGAATGCTAATCCAAGATAAATTATTGCAAACCCAATGCACCCACAAAGAGTGACTGTTCGGTGCGGTTTATGGGCTGGCGGCATCATCGGGCCGCATTTTTTTCCAAAATGAGTCTGGTAAAACAGTTACTGTAAATGGTGCTCGCTATCGTGCGATGATAACGAACTCTTTATGGCCCGTATTGGAAGATATGTGGACGACATGTGGTTTCAATACGACGGTGCCACTTGCTACACAGCTAACGAAAGAATGTCTCTTTTGCCCGACAAATTCAATGGCCGTGTTATCTCACGTAGTGGCGACGTCCATTGGCCATCAATATCTTGTGATTCGACTTCATTGGACTTTTTTCTTTGGGTTTACTTGAAAGAAAACGCGTATGTCGATAAGACAGCAATAATTCAAGAACTGAAGGATGAGATATATCGGCGTATTAACGGCGCAGAACCTCAATTATGCCTCAGCGTCATCGAAAATTTGGACCATTGGCCGCCGAGGTCGTGGCGTCTATTTTGCCAATATTTTGTTCTAATTGAATATAATTGAACCACTGACACCAAGCGGTGTCAAAAGTACGGATATTTTTAATTTAAGTACGGATTACTTGATTCAAGTACGGATTATTCAAGCACCCCTCTTTCAAATCTGGAATTTGTTTGCTGGGTAATTTATTTTATTCAGCTATGAATATTCAGTATTTAAAAAGGCTCATTGTTGCCAGTCTGGAAACAAAAAATTTTGTCCTTTTAATAAAATTCAAATTCAAACAGCTGGACTTGAACTTATTTTAAACGATACAAAAAACAAAAAAAAAAAAAAAAATTATGACAGTGGGGAGAAGTTCTTTAAGAACTTTTAGCAAGAGGCACAATACTTTATGCTGCTGAAGTCAATGATATTTCAATGTCTACGTTTATAAGCAACACCAACAACAACAAGAACAACAACCATGGCAAAAATAACAAACACACCACTCCAACAGCAGCATGCTTGAGTGCTTAGGCGCCACATGCAGATTTTCTGCTTGGTCGGCAGTGTTGCCAAAAACGTTGACTTATCAATGATACTGAAAGCGGCAAGTTTAAGAGAAAACAACGCTAAATTGAATGTCGTCATCTTAAGCTGATGGTCCATACTTGGTCGCTTTTTACGCGGTTCAAACTTTCTACGCATTCTTCAGTTTTCGTAATTCAATTCATTTACATGCAACGCTTTTGATGCGATAAGCTTTTTGTTGTGTTTGAATAATTTAAAAAAAAAACTTTTTTTTAACACAAAAATACCAAATAACGACACACGGCACAAATTTTCTTGACGATAACATTGAAAAAATTAAACGAATTGTTATCTGCGGCGATCAAAAACAACTTACAGTTCTTATTACGCTCACGACGCATAAAAAAAATAGAAAGTAAACATACTTTTTGCGTCATACGCTTCTATGCTTCCGATGCTTTGTGATGTGTAACTTGTCTCATAGAATTGCATTGATTCTACTTTTTTGACAGACGCTTAGAAAGTGTTAACGCATATAACGCGTGGTATGGAGCTTCAGTTTTAAGCGAAAGTTTAACGAATATTCTGTCGCATTATACGGAAAGCACTAGAGGGCTGCTCAAACGCAAAAAAATGTCTTACAAGACATAGTAACATTTTCAATTACTATCCATCGTTGTCTTTCATCTTTCAAAACAAGCACTTCAGTGCAAAATGTTTCAATACAATCGTCTAGAATAAACAGAAGCAAACACATGTAGAACCAACTGAAATAGAATAAAATTGAAGCAGAAATTCAAACACTGTTCTACTTCAGTTTTGTTTAAAAAATTTGTTGTTGTTGTTCATGGTTTTCGTCTTTGTATTAGTGCACAAGTTCTGTATGCTCATGTAGCAATGTGCTAATGTTTTAGTGTACTCGCTATGTTTTGCTACGAATCATCGTTTAATTGCTCGATTTTGATGTTTTGTTTTGGTTTTTGGTACGAAACAGAGTTCAAGTACTGTCAAGCACTGTCGTCAACGTGTTTCAAAACTATGAAGTGTTTGTTCTATATATTTCCAAATGTTCTACAGCTTAGGTGTTTTGTTTTAAAGATTGTTCTCAAATACAGTACTTGGTACCACTGCATAGTAGTGAGATGTGTTCTTTAGAACATTCTGTGCGGACTTTTAGCAAGCGCAAAGCATTGGTTGAATTCAACCGAGTTTGAGCTGCCGCCAGCCTTCTTTCATTTAATCTACTCGTAGTCGTAGCAGCTGAAAATATCTTATTTACATAAGTAGTGCATATACATATGCAACATAGTCATATCTCAAAAAAATGAACTTTTCGAGTTGACAATGCAGAATTGTTAACAGTATTTATTATTATATTGTGTCAAAAATTTATTCAAATTACTTTTAAACTGTTTTCTTTAGGAGATATTTGCAAAAAAATTTTCTAAGACTTGTATGGAAACTAAAAATTTGATATGTGTTTTTCTCGTATTAAGCTTTTTTTTTTTAGATATGACTATGTTGCAATGAAGGAGCAATATGTATGTATACAAAAAACCTAAAATTTCTCTAAATCTACATGGAACAACTAACTAAAAAAAAAATTGCGAAGATATATTGTCTGAAAAGTGTGGACTTTGCTGGTGCTTAACTAAAAAGATACGAACAAAATAAGTTTTCATATTGAACCAGTACTCAGGGGATGACCGCTACATATGCAGTGCATTGTACCAGAACTGGGAATATAAGTTGTGAGGAAGGGGAAAGAGAGAGTGGTGTTTGTGAACATTTGACCTGAACTTTCCAACGTTATAACAGACAGAAAACACGTCTGCAGGCAACTTGTTCCACAGACGAAGCGTACCGCTGAAAAACGAATACTCTCTGTAGTGCGTAGTACGATTCCCCGGGCAATCAACCACAAATGGATGAGCTCTGGACGATGAACGCATGCTCGTAAAAATGTCCGCGTTTCGGGAACAAGATCCCTACTCCCGTCAGAGCAAAATCTATTATAGAAACGATAGAACAGAGTAACGCACCCTACACTACGTCGATGCACCAGTGACTCAATAGAGTTGGATACCCTACTGTCACTGATGAGCTTTTTCGCCCTCTCCTGCCCACGGTCGAGTAACCCCAAAATAGACTTTGATGCACCGGCCCAAACATGAGAGTTGTATTCCATTTTCGGACGGATGTAGGTGGTATAAATAGTAAGGCGATCGGATGGAGTATTATTATTTATTATTATTGGATGGGATATGGCCCTCATCGGCCATTTGCACTGCGACCAATGGTGATCTATTGTGCGTCCCTTGCCCCATTATGGGTTGAGTATGTCAAGAAAACGGACAAGCTCCATCATAGGGAGTGATATTAAGTCACATTAGCATAACATATAAGCTTGTAGTAGCCTATATCTTCTGTGTCCCAGTGCTCCACATTGGGTGACTAAGTGCTCCATTGACTCTTCTTCATCACCGCAGAATCTGCAAATGTCTATGTTGGAAATTCCCATCCTATGCAGGTGCTTGTAGCAGTTATAATGACCTGAAAGTGCACCTGTCAATGTTCTGAGACTTTTCCTGTCCATTTTTAGAGCACGTTCGGCTCTCTTTTTATCAAAGTTTAGAAATTTCTTGGAGTGTTCAAGACCAGCTGTCTCGTTCCAATGTTGTTCAACGATGGACACCGTCCATTTATTTATCTTCTCATTCAGGAGACCCTTATTGAAGCCAAAAGTTGGAGTGGTCCAATAAAAGTCCCCTCTGCTCCTTTCTTGGCATAAATGTCAGCCATTTCATTGCCATGATGCCCTTCATGTCCTGGCACCCAGATCAGGGTGACCTGGTTCTGGCTTGCCATTTAGCCTGTTGTGACATTCCAGTACTAATCGGATGGAGTAAAGTACATCTTAGGTTAGGTTAGGTTAGGTTAGGTTAGGTTAGGTTAGGTTAGGTTAGGTTAGGTTAGGTTAGGTTAGGTTAGGTTAGGTTAGGTTAGGTTAGGTTAGGTTAGGTTAGGTTAGGTTAGGTTTGACAGGCTGTCAGCTATTGTAAAGCCAGCCCACTTGGGTCTACTCAGGTCCCGTTGTGTTGCCTGGATATGATATGCATCTCAGTAGATCTACAAACCACTGGTTTAGAACCAACCCGTGAATCGGATAAAGGAGTACAATCCACTTACATCGCATTCAAATCATGCAGCATCGGCCTGCCTAGGTACCTTGCCCTTATATAAGAAAGAACTGGACACTGACAGAGGAAGTGCTCAACGCTCTCTTCTTCCTCTTCGTCTCTGCAACTTCTACAGAAGTCATTAAATGGAAGATTTAACCTCCTTGCCTGCGTCCCTATGTGGCAATGTCTCGTCAGGACCGCCACAGCAGAACGCAACCTCCGTCGGGGCAAGGCCCCAAGAACATCTTACACCATTTCAAAAAACCACTTGAATGCTTCTTTTTCAGCAAGTCGATATAACTCCTCGTCGGTGTTATGCAACGACTTGACTAACTGCATGCATAATGCTAGGAACACAACTGCGACGAACGACGAACTTCGCCCATCGCGACGAATTCGCCGGCAAATATTCGTTGTATGAATTCGTCGTGTGAAGCACAGTATCAACGAACATTGTTTACATACATTCCGTACAAAGAAAAAAATAGAATATAAATACTAAGGTGGCCATATTAAAAGCAAACCTATATAAATCCCATCCGAAAGAGGAATTTTTGCACAAATTATCTCAGGTACTTTATATTTTGAAAACATCTTCATATCGTTAGTCTCACGTAGAAAGACCCTAACTCGCATTTTGCCTGATTTGAGCTCTTTTAGGGATTCTGCTACGTTTCACACAAGTACACATTGTCACAAAGATTTAATTATATAATTTCGTACATATCTCTCTTACAAGCAATTGAGCAAAAAAAGTTACTTTCAGATATACCTATTTATACAGTTTCCATTACGATTTTTCCTTGTCCTGTAAAATTGCAATTATTTTAGTTAGGGCCTTTCTACATGAGAGCAACAACGGTATATATTTTACTACATGGATTACTATAAATTATAAAAAGTATTATGTCATGAAAAATACTTTTTTTATCTAAGAAACCTGATACTGCTTTGTTCGTCGTTCGCTGACGAAACAATTAGAAATAAATCTATTTCAATTTTCGCTGAGTATGACGAATTTCGCCCATTTTCATATACACCAATGTGTTTTATTTTTGACGACGAATATTCGCGCCCAAATATTCGTCGTTCGTCGCAGTTGTGTTCATAGCATAAGTTGGCTAGACGAAAAAATAATGAAACCGCTATACACTTTCTCTTTGTTCTGTGGTAATCGGTTCTTTGTTCTCTCTTGTTCTCGTCTGATAAGAAAAGAAGTATGTAATGATTTTCATTTGCCGCCTCTCCTTGTCGGTGTTGTTCCGTGAAACAAATACTGACTATGTAAGTTTCTTGCACTAAGAAGATTAAGGTAAAACTGTGATACAAACATCTTGTCTGAGCACTTGAAGCTGAAACTTCATAAATTTCTTACATATCCTTAAAACCAAACCGAAATTATTAATTAGTGTATAAATTCCTGGCAGAGAACTCCCCTTCAATTTTTGTTATTCTGTGTTAATTTTTTCTTTACAACCATGAAACAGACTTGCAACAACCTGTCATAATTGAAACTATTGTACTCGTAAATGTTTAATCTTCATTCATGTGTGTGGCGTGGCGTTTCAATTGCGGCAGTTATTTCTCTAAAAACAAAAAAAAAAGATGCCGACACAAATTATTTGACATACAAGTGTCAATCTTCGTCAAGAGAATTTCTTTTTGTGACAGCACGAAGTAAAAAAAAAAAAAAAAAAAAATCTACAATTATAAACAGCATTTAAATGAAACTACAAATTAAGGTTAATTTTCTAAGACTCTAACATTCATCGATTTGGCGGTGCGTCTTTGATTTTCCGCCTTCAGTTCCTCTTTTCTAAATAAACTCGTATAAGTTGTTGAGTGTTTTTTTTTTGTTTTAATTGTTGTATAAAATATATTATTATTATTTATTTTTATCTGACAACTAGTAAATCATATCGCAAAATTAAATAACAGAAGATTTATTTCCTTTAAGAGCAGCCAGCAAATCGAAAAATATTAATAAAAGATTTATAATCTTTAAGAAACAAATTTCTAATGAGAAAAATTTTGCTGTTTTTTGTTGCTACATTATTTTTTTATTTCTAAAGTTTAATAGAGTTCATATTGAGGTTTAAAATGTTTCTTCCAGTTGTATTAAATCACACAAAAATCAATCAGTTAAACAAATCCTTTTTCTTCTACTACAACAATAATAATAACAGCAACAACAACAACCACAACAACAATAAGAAAAAGTTATTGCCTTGAGGTCAATTGTTTACTTTAAGTCTTTAAGATGTTCTCATAAAGATCTATGAATGAAGATCTCAAAATTTGAAATACTATACTTTAAGCCAACTTCTTTTACCAGAAAGTACAAGTATGCTCTTCAGAAGACACAAATCAGTTGGCAAGCACCCAGCAGGCACCGACACCCTACCCTCCCTGTCTGTTACAATATCACATATAGACTGAGCAACTTGTTTGCATGAGTTTTTGAGTTTTCAGAGAAAAGAAAATTATATAAAACAAAATATATGTTATTATATCGCTCCTTTATTGCAACATAGTCATATCGTAAAAAAGCTCGTTTCGAGAAAAACGCATTTAAAATTTTTAGTTTCCATACAAGTCTTAGAAAGTTTTTTGAGAAATTATCTCCTAAAGGAAACAGTTTAAAAGCAATTCTGCATTGTTAACTCGAAAAGCTTATTTTCTGAGATATGACTATGTTGCAATAAAGGAGCGATATGCACTCGCAAGTAATGGGTGATTTTATAAGAACTATCGGAAATTAAAAAAAAAAAACACATGAAATTCAGAAAAATGCATGAAATATTTATTTGGATGGATAGTTGGGTCGATATAATTTAATGTTTGAAGATTATTTTATGCAAATGTTGGCCGCGGCTGCGCCTCAAATGGTCCATCCGCTTAGTCCAATTTTGGCATACTCTTTCCAACATTTCGGCCGGTATCTCACGAATAATGTTGGCAATGTTGGCTTCCAGTGCGTCAATCGAAGCGGGCTTGTCGCTATAGACATTAGCCTTAACATAGCCCCACAAAAAATAGTCTAGAGGCGTTAAATCGCACGATCTGGGCGGCCATTTGACTGGTCCCAAGCGTGAAATAAACTGTTCACCGAACTCGCCTCTCAATTGGTCCATTGTTTCGCGTGCTGTGTGGCATGTGGCACCGTCTTGTTGAAACCACATGTCATGCAAGTCAAGCTCTTCCATTTTGGGCAAAAAAAAGTTTGTTATCATCGCACGGTAGCGCTCACCATTCACAGTAACGTTGTGATTCGCATCATCTTTGAAGAAATACGGCCCAATGATGCCGCCAGCCCATAATCCGCATCAAACGGTTGTTTTTTGTGGATGCATTGGTAGCTCTTGCAATGCTTCTGGCTGCTTTTCACTCCAAATACGGCAGTTTTGCTTGTTCACGTATCCATTCAACCAGAAATGAGCCTCGTCGCTGAACACAATTCTTCGATAAAAAAGTGGATCTTCATCTAACTTTTCAAGAGCCCATTCACCAAAAATTTGGCGTTTTGGTAGGTCGTTTGGCTTCAATTCTTGCACCAGCTGTATCTTATAAGGCTTCACACCCAAATCCTTCCGCAAAATTTTCCACGTAGTGGAGTAACAGAGGCCCAATTGCTGCGAACGGCGCCGAATCGATAATTCACGGTCCGCACCAACACTGGCCGATACGGCTGCGATATTTTCTTCAGTTCGCACTCTACGTAAGCGTGTTGGCGGTTTAATGTCCAACAATGTAAATTTGGTGCGAAATTTTTTTACAATAGCCCGAATAGAAGCCTCAGTAGGTCGATTAAACTGACCATAAAATGGAAGAAGCGCGCGATGAACTTTCTTAACAGAGCACGCATTTTGGTAATAAAATTCAATAATTTGCAAGCGTTGTTCGTTTGTAAGACGATTCATGATTAAATTATAGACCAAACTGAAGATGTTTGACAGTGACACAAGATACAAAACTTGCGTGAGCTGTCAAAACTAGTGCTGCCAAAAAGATAATAGCAAAAAAATCACTCGTTATTTCTACTCAAATATTTTTTCTAAAAATAGTTATTGTAGGCTACAAAACTGTGTAGTCTATTTGCAATTGATTCAATTAAAAAATTTTCGGTTAAATTGCCACAAAGAAAATTTTTGTTGTCTTGTTAAGTAAACTTGCTAAAAGTAAATTTTTCGCGACATGAGACAGTCTTTTAATTTCTTAATTATCATTAATTGAATCATATATTCTAGAAAACTATAGTTATGTAATTATATTGCACAATTTATTGTCAATATGGATGACTGTAGTTTCGTATTTATATTGCACAATTTGTTGTCAATATGGATGACTATAGTTTCGTAATTATATTGCACAATTTATTGTCAATATGGATGTCGTGAGCATAGATGCCAGATAAATCTGGCTTAAAATCGTCAAATTTGCGGGGAAAAATCGTCAATATGATTATCGCAAATCGTTAAAAAATCGTCAACAAGTAAAATTACTAGTTTTTGAATAAACTATTCATATTTTAAGCGCATAAAATAATGCAAAACAATTCATAGTTGGTTGACTTTAATAAAAAACTACATAATTTAAAACTATAACAAAATTAAGATTTCATGTAATAAAAGGTATTTTGAAAGTTCCTTTCATATTCTATTTCTAAGAGTCATGAATGCATATCATATCTTTTAAGTTAAACAACATTTCATCTAAAAATGGTTTCTGCAGCTAATTGCTTACTTTGGTAAATATTCCTTGTATATATTTAACGCATTTGCAGAAAAATACGGTAGGACATATATTTTTGCTATTAACCCAGCCAAAAAAGGAACGATTGGTAATAAAATAATTTGTTTCTCTTTATTCAATCATAAAACAAAAATTTCAAATTCAATCGGCTTCGTTTGTTTAATTCGGACTAGATTTCTTGTCTTTCGAATTCTATGTTGAAATAGGAAAACTCTTTGATTGATCGGAGAGAAAATAAGATTTTCTTCCTCTATAACATTGTAAAGCAGACTTAAAGCTTTGAATTTATCTTCAAATTGAAATATCCTTAATATATCGCTCCTTTATTGCAACATAGTCATATCTCAAAAAATGAACTTTTCGAGTTGACAATGCAAAATTGTTAACAATACTACCTTTTATATTGTGTCAAAAATTTATTTAAATTACCTTTAAACTGTTTCCTTTAGGATATATTTTCTAAAAAAAAATTTCTAAGACTTGTATGGAAACTTAAAATTTGAAATGCGTTTATCTCGAAACGAGTTATTTTTAGTTATGACTATGTTGCAATAAAGGAGCGATATGATCACAAGTTTTTATATAAAATTTTGTATAATTTTTAAATGAGAATTTAAATTCTACATATGATCTTTTAAATACATCGCTACCCTGAAGGAAATATGGGGTTAAGTGTTTCCATGTCAACATTTTTGTCAACATTTATGGTGACACAGTCAATAAAGTTTTTTCCTTGTCTTTTTGATAGATAGAGAATATTTTTTGTTAATAATTTGTTTTAAAAATTTATCTGTGGCCGCTAATTCTAATAAAAAATAATAATAATAATAAGTGATATAAAAAGGTAAAGGTGAGCAAAAAGTGCTAAACTTGTTAAATATTTTATAATTATAGGCAATCACTATTTGTTTTACTATTGACATTTTTTTCACGTGGTGACAGCGTCTATAGGGAATCGATACAGTTTTACTATGGACATTTCCCACAGTGCGGTAATGTCCTCAATAGTAAATCAGTACAATCTTACTATTGATATTTTCTCTATATGACCCCACAAGAACTACCTAGTCAGTATTGACGCAGTCTACTGGTAGATTTCGTAGGAAAAGCCTGTGTTAAATGTCAACAGTAGTTAGCATTAGTAAGGGTACAATTTGTCAGTAGTACTGGTGACATCGTCAATAGGTAATCACTATAGTTTTACTACTGACATTTCCTGCAGGGTAACGTATATATACAAATGTATTCATTTATTTTACTACAGTATATATATGTTTATAATTGTAAAAGCAAAGTTAAGTGAAATATTTGAAAGTAAAAATATGATCTACAAAAATCGTCGAAAACAGACCACAAATCGTCAACATGTCATATTCAGCACCCAAAACCGTCAAAATGACGATAAATCCTCAAATATGGCAATCGTGGTCGTGAGTGCCAAAGTAATGAGAGTATTTTTACTGATATAATAAAAATGCACTCGTAAAATACGAATAAATTCTATAAAATAACAATTCGAATCTTATTTATGAGCAATGTTGTTCGCATTTGATCATCAGCTGCTAAACGTTTTAGCAGTAGAAATTTTTGCAATATAAATTTATATATGTATATCCACAATCATGGCAGAACTTGACAACTTTAGTCAACTGTTTTGTTGCTCTATTTAATGAAAAAAATTAAAAAAGTTTTGCTCAAAGATGGCAAAATTCAGAAGAATACCAGCTGCTTAGGCTTTCATAAGAGCGATCCATAATTAAGCTATAGGGTTTTGTAATCCTGTGTCAAGTTTTGCAGCGATTATAGCAACATTATTCCAAGCTCTCACATATCTTTTGTTTTTGAAATAATCGGCTGGTAACAAATATTTGCATTCATTTTTCTTCAAATTCTACTTTCTAAGCCACATTTTTTTGTCCTGCAAAAAAACAAAATCCCTATTTTCTTATATCCTTTATAATGAGTGGTTAAATTTTAAGGGCCGATGTTGATTTTGAATAAAACACAACTTATTTAGGAATTATTTATTTTTAAGTGAGAATATCAGTATGGTTCAATTATATATATTGAATAAAATATCGGCATTGTCGGCACACCTCCATCCGATGGTCTAAATCAGGGGTGCCCAAAAGTTTTACATGGAAGAGCAAACTCCAATACATTTGAGGAAAAACTATTTTTATATAATAGTTTTTTTGAAGGCCACTCTCGGTTGAGAAGGAGGGACACCCTTGCCACCATCAGAAGGTTAAATAGGTGATTTTACCGATATTGACCGTGCAAAATAAAACATTTTTGTCTAGCATTGGCTGTACTTAATTAATTTTATGTATTTAGTATTAAGATTTGAATACTTATTGTTAGTTCACTTTGTGAAGATTCAATAAATAATTGAATGAGAAAAAAAAAAATATAATAGTTTTTGTTGTAAAAAGCAAAACATATTTACAAAAACAAAATGTTGTTTGTGTATTTTACATTGCTAGTGCTGAGTGCGGTATGTGTGTATTAACGAGTTCAGTCCTATAGCTAAGCGCTTTTACAAAAACAATTGAGCATCAAGGGCATAGGTCTTGGACACTTCTGGCCTAAATTTTCGATGACGCTGAAGCATAATTTATGTTCTATGCCGTTAATGTGCCGAATTATCTCATCCTTTGTTACTGGCTTATCAATGCACAGCTTTTCTTTCAAATAACCCCAAAGAAAAAAGTCCATCGGCATACTCGCATCTCTCGGCGGCCAATTGACGTCGCCACCACGGGAGATAACATGGCCATTGAATTTGTCGTACAAAAGCGGCATTCTTTCGTTATCTGGGTGGCAAGTGACTACGTCCTGATGAAAGCGCACGTCGCAGATTCATATCTTTCAATTCGGGCCACAAAAAGTTCATTATCATCTCACGATGGTGAATAACATTCTTAGTAACTGGTTTAAATTGAGTTAGAAAAAAATTTTACGTTTAGGAGTGGTTCAACACCGCTCTTTAAAATTCAACCATCCGTTATTATACATAATTAGAAAGTGAGCTTGTTTTTTTATATAATTTTCAAATTATATAGTTTCAAATAGAACTAGCTCATTACGTTTCTCTCATTCATCAAATTTTTTCCGTTTTTTTTCAAACTAGTTGCTCAATAAGTATCAAAAATTGCTTACAATTTGCCAAATTATGCCATTTAATTTTGTGATAAGTTTCATTGTGATCGGAGCTAGAAAGCGCCTTCCTTCCATATATCCTTTATTTTAAAGCTGGGAAATATACAGGAATAATTGGCTGTTATGCGCATTGTTGTCAGAAAATAAGTTATATACCCTTTATTTTTGAAATGGTTTTTGAATTAGAAAATTTTCTAATATTATTCTTTAGGACTTTGTGCCAAATGTATTTTCCTTGCATATCCTTGATTTTGCACATGATCTGAAAGCGGTAAGAATTAATAAACAAAAAGCAAATACGTAATAAAATCCTTTTTGGCTTTTTATTTAATTGTTTTTTTAAATAGATATGAAAATTAGCTTCTTTTCATTTAGCTTCACCTTTTATGGATTTTTATACAAATTATCTGTACTATGGGCATCGAAAGATGCTTACAACTTTTTAAATTACAGTCTTTAACTTCGTGCCACCTTACATTGTGGTCCGAGGAAGAAAGCATATTTTTCCCATATATCCTTTATTTCAAAAATACAAGATATAAAGGAAAATTGCATGTTATGCGTATTGTTGTCAAAAGGAAAATTATATATCCTTTATTTTTGAAATGATGAGATGGTAGGAAATATTTGTGGGCGTTTTTCCTCATGTCTCTGTGCCGAATTTGTTTCCTTTGCATATCATTGATTGAAAAAAACTGAATACAGAATAAAATCGCTTTTGACATTTTATTTACATTTACAGGACAAGGATATTACCTTTTTTCATATATCCTTAACTATTTTTTCCAACTTTATGCAAAGTGCACGGATATTATCTTTTTTTTATATATCCTTAACTATTTTTTCCGACTTTATGCAAAATAGCTGGACTTTGGGTATCGTAAGTTACTTACAACATGTTAAATTACAGTCTTTAACTTTTTGCTAAGTTTCATTGTGATCCGAGCAAGGTTGCACATTGCCCCCGTATATCCTTTATTTCAAAACTGATAGGTATGCAGGAAAAATTGATTATTATGTATAAAGAAAGATAAATTGATATTTTACTACATAAAAATTTTACTTTAGTAACTTCAAAAACATGTCTACCACACTTATATCCTTTAAAGTAAAACACACCAATTTCTTCCAAATATAACAAGTTTTATATACGAAGGTTTTAATTATTTAAAAATTATTTAAGGGTACGCCCTTCACTTTACACATTTTAGCTAAGGAACAGTTGGCACAAAAAATCAGCTAAATGGGTAACTAGTACAGACATACATATATTGTATTCCTAGATTCTACGCCAAATTTTATTTTGATTTATGCAAAAATTAATCTATCTTTCACTTATCTTTTATTTCAGAAATGATGAATATACAAGAAAATTGGATTATTAATTGTGTTTTTTAACAGAAAGTAGTCTTATAGTTGTTAATTTAAAGCTCTAGGCATTTTTAATTCAATTGTCTACAGAAATTGATTTTATATCCTTACAAATGTGTGAAAAAAGTAAGCTTTAGATTGCGGTAAAATTATGGAAAATTATTTAATTTAATCTTAAGTTTATTTAATTGAAATTGATGCCACAAGCAACCTGTTTGCCTTCCACTGTTTTAAAAATAAAATGTGTCATACAATTATGATCAGAATGCAAAGTAATACGCTAACAACTTTCCGTGTTATGTTCTTTATCTTTATGCCAATTTGCGTGACAATCGGTACGAAATCCCGTTTTCTTCCCTTATATCCTTTTTTTGGAACTACTCAAATTTTTTTAATGCCGGTTGTAGAGTGTGATTCAGCAAACAATTTCTTCAATTTAACGAATCATATTTATTTTGTCTACAAAAATCTAAATTGTAAGTTTACATTTCTTTCAAGTTAAACTTTATTTGAAATTGTTTTGATTTTTTTCTTTAACACACACACACACACACATACACACATTCACTTATTCATAATATTGCTCTTTTTTTTTTGCTGCCCGTTCTCTGGTACAACCTCATTTTAAAGCAGACTCAATGTCTATCGTGGTTTATTAATCTTAACAAAAAAAAAAATAAAAAAGTAAAGTTGGAAAATAAAAATCCATAAACGTAAAGAAGAAAAATGTTGTAAAAAGTGTATTTAAGATAAAACAGCCGCCTTTTTATTGATACAGTACCACCACAAACTCATAAAACGAAAAACAAAAAGTAAGTTTACATTTTTATTGTTACAAGTTGAACATTTTGTTTTTTGTGGTTAAAAGTTTGATTTTGGTAATTTTCAAGCCAAAAAGGTACGCATTTTAAGTCCAAAGATTTTTTGTTTTCTTTTCAAATTTCAGAACGTGCGCTTAATATTAGATTTGATATGCCTTTTGTGGCTGTTTGTTTGTTGCTGTTGTTCAAATGTTTGTTTTTATTAGAAATGGAAAAAAGCGCCTGAATAAGATTGATCTGTGCTTAACTATTAAATATGTTCAGTTAGATTCAATAGTCGAACTGTAGTTATAGAAAGCAAAGCTTTTCTAGAATCCAACGAGCCACCCAGCAAGCAATTTTGTAAGAGGTTGGCTTAAAAATACAAATATGTATGTACATATATATGGAAAATTTTTTTAATGAATTTTAATAAAATCAATAAAAGTTTTCTTGATAACAATCTGCCGATAATTTTTTTATATACATATATAAAATTTACAAATTTATTTAATTTTTTTCTATTATACATATAAATTTGTTGAATTTTTCCAGAATAAGCTTTCCAAACTAAATAAGAACATACATTTGTAAATTTTACATAACAACTTTAAACTTTTTATATAGAAAATTTTGAACAAAAATTCAAATTTCCTGGATTAAAAACAAGCAAATTTAAGCTCACCAATTCTGGTGGCTAATTCTGTCATTCGCGTACGAGCGAGTTCTGACTTGAATGTACGAGTTTGTACACTTTTGAAATTATCTCATTCGATATCGAGCAAAAGGTATCGAAATTTCTAATGATGCCATTCGATAGCGAGTAACCATTCGAATGCAACCGTGCGACTTTTTACTTGTTAGCAAAAGTACTATAGAAAACCCTCCTGAAACCAAAAGCGCAAGTGTGGCTGCCAAGTGAATTTTTGGTGGAACTGCGGTGGCAAGTTGTGCCTCAAAATTTAAGTGGCCCAACAAACGTTTTCTTTGTGAGTCTAAATCGTCTCTTGAAACTGTGAGATAAACATTCTTTATTTTATGGATGCATTTGAACAAAATATTGTCTGCACTTAGTCAATGTTTGCCAAATTTAAAGAATCTGCACTTCCCCTAATATTTTTCCTTAAGGGCAACCGTTATTATTTAATTATATTGGATCCATTTATTTTGCGTTTTCATTTTTATTGAATTTGTTGCTCGTAAATTTTAACTTGTTTTGTCAAAACATATGATTTTTGTTCACAATTTTCGGCAGTGTTATAAAACACATTTTATCAGTATTTTGCAACACTGAAGTGATAACTCGACTCGTTACGTAACGAGTCAGATCATTAGAAATTTACACGATATCGAAATTATTTTCTACTCGATAGTAATTTCGATCACGAATGACAGAACTAGCCCCCTGGTTTATCGAAACCATTATAACACTGCTGTACAAATTTTAAATTTGGAAAAATACCAAGAACGCTACAAGCCTAGATAAGTTAGTTCGCACCTCCTGAACACGAAAAACGCTGTAATTTTTCTTTTTAAGTCCCGTTTTTTAGATAACGGTACTTTTGCGTTTTTCGGTGTAAGGTACCACTCAAACTCTTGTGGAGCCCAACCAAAAACTCTGATCGAGATAAGTGACATATGTTGGAATTGAACGACTTTTCCGTCGAAAGAAATGGCTGAGTAATGGCACCTCAAAATAAAAAAATTTGCCTATTTATTTCGTTTGTCTAAAAATTTTTAATTTTTATTTCGTTTTTTTTTTTTCTACGCTGTTGGTTTAGTGTACACCAAGGCAAACCCTGCTCCCCGGGGGGAGGCCTTTGAAAACAATAATATATAATATATTTTTAATTTGTTTAATTTCTATTGAACTTTATAATTTTTAAATTAAAAAACTTTTGGTTTGTACATATGCACATCGGGTTTTAGTTCAAGTTTTTCCTTTCTTAAGTTTTTTTTCTTAAGAAGGATTTTTTACAATACAAACTTATAATATTAATAATATATTTTTGCTTTTTCAATTTCTAGTTTTCTTTTAATATTACAAAATTGAAATCTATGCCAAAATGTTGGCTGGGTTTCGCCGTCGCTATCTCTTACCCATGCGTCATATTGGCTACATTTTAATCTAATGCGTGAGTCTCTTACTCTCATTGTTGGTTTTCAATTCTTATTATTACTCGTATTATATTATTTTTGTTGTTGTTGTGCGAAACAACTATTTAAGCACGTTACAAGCCAAACCACCTCGTGGAATGGCAGATTAATTTTTGCCGTGGTAAAAGGCATCTGCAGAAGGACCATTGACGCCGCTTTAGTACAATAAAACACTGTGCTGCTTAAGTGCGGAGAGAGAGAGAGAGAAAGAGATCCTAACAATAGATACAATTACACACTGTGGAAGCGCTGGTAATTTGTTATCATGATGATTTATGTGAACTGCGTTCAGCGCGCACACAGACTAACCGATTTTATGGCAGAGTCTGCGATTTAACTGGGACTGAGTTTAGAGATTTGTGAAATGAAAAACAAAAAAAAATGAATATCTTTTGGTGGGTGGAAACATAAATAAAGCCAATAATAAGTATTACATAACATTAACTAAACTATAAAAATTTAAGAAACTGTTGTGTATTTTCTGTTAACGAAGCCTCCGGCTGTTTATTTCACTATTTGTGTAAGAAATCCCATTGCAGATGGCGCTGCCAATGTAATAAATTTTTTAACAGTTTTATTTTATTCCGACACTGTTTTATTTGTTGCTTTCTTTTAACATGATGGATTTGAGTCATTTCTGGTCAACATTTAACTGCAATTTTTGAAATTTCTTTCAAGCTGAGATTCTCATCTGCATGAATGAATGAACCAGCAAGCCAGAAGTACAGCGAAATAGAAAATCTCATAAAAAAAATTCAAGCAAACAAGACGACAGGGTCGGCAAAGAATATTTTAAATAAATTGAAAATCACAAACTTTGTATTTATGAGCTTCAGTAGGGGAGAGTGATTCAGTTTGGTAATAAATAATTATGGTTTCAAAAACTAAAAACACGCTTCAATATCAAACTGAAAATTAAGAAATATTTGTATAACGCGTTTTTTGGAATTCCCAAAATAGACTTTGTGAATCCCCAAAATACTTTACTTCCCCGGAAGCAATACGGCAGCTCCAATTTTCGCATTAAAGCAGCAACACTGTATATACACTGAAAATAATTCCTTCACCAATATAATGAATATTGACATTAGTCTAATGAAAATTTTCATTATTTTTCGGCCAATGATGGCCTTCATTAGACTAATGAATCTTGTTTCATTAAAAATTATGTTATGAATATATTCGTTAGCTTAATGATAACTTCATTAAGTTAATGAAGCATGAACCATAATATTTATGAATAGTTTACATTAAAACAATGAAAATATTCATTAAGTTAACGACTCAATTTCATTAGTTTTATAAATTTGGTACATTAACGCTAAGTAAAACTTTAATTTCTTTAATCAATCTTCTTCATCATTCAAACGTAAATTTTTCATGAGGCCAATGAATGTGTTACATTATTTTTATGAAATATTTTCACTAGTGTAATGAATATATTTGTTGAACCAATGAAAATGTTCACTAATTTGGTGAAAAATTTTCCTCATTCTAACGAAATAAAAAATTTTGCTACTGAAGAGAAACTAAACAATTTTTTTTTTCATATTAAGCATAAAATAATTTTTTATTGTTTTAGTACACTATTGAAATTTTTATTAAACAATTTTTTACACAGTAATTAATGCAAAATAATTTACTTTATCATTTAGCTAGTAGTTGTAATAATATATTTATCATTTCTCTTTTACTAAATCTCTAAAATTTTGCACCCAGCCTTCAAAAATTTTTTATTACAAACCCAATGAAATTTTCTAATGAAATTAAGAAACCTAATGAATTAATTTCATTGAATATTTTCTGAATTTTGAATATGAATCTTCATAGATTGAACGTAATTTTTCATTTCGTTAATGAAAATTATCTAGTGAATTGGGTTCATTAGAAATATGAAGCAAATATTTTTCAGTGTACAGTATGTAATACTCACTTATATGGCATGGGTTTCGAGATTTGCAAACATACAAACATACACAGAAAGAAAAAGCTCGTACTAAATTTCTGTATTTTTTTACTTGTTTTTAGTACGATTCGTAATCAAAAATCAAGGAAACCAATCCTGCGATTGGAAAATCCAATCTGCTTCAAGTAACTGGGATCAAGATAATTTTGCTGTTAGCAACTATATACTGCAACAGTAGTATTGTTACCTCAACTATATAAAGACCACTAAGTGTAGAGGTAATTATCGTGACGAAAAGCAAATAAAGTAAATGCTTTTTGGCTCTAAATCCCTTGTCAGCATTATCGTTGTCCTTAGGCGATACACCTCCTGATATGAAAACATACAAAACAAAAAGTCCTAAAAGTTACTAAATATTTTTGAAATTATCTCTAACAATTAAGTTTTTTATCCGCTATTTAAGCTTCTAACATTTATACCAATAAAAAATTATAAATAGCTTGTTTTCTATGTTTCCCAGCTATCTATATGTCGACATTTCATAGGAACTATCCTAATCATCAGTAGACTTTGGAAATTTTTGAAAGATATTCTCAAACATTCAACTTAATAATCCAACAATCCAAATAAATTGCTGAGAATTTAAAAACAAAAATGGTAAGTACTTGCCTCCAATGACACCGCCATGTTAAAATAATGACTTAAAATGCCAAAGTAGAAGTAATGAAAAGTATATTTATTAACATTTTAACACATTACTTTGCAAAAGAAGTTGTCGCTGGGTTGTCTCATTTATAATAATCTCCATTCGGAGATTAATAGAAGATCAATATTCAGTGAGTCATTCATATTTTGCCTTCTGGCAACGATCTCCGAATGAGTACGAATGCTAAATGCTGCTGTCATCCGCGAAACAGTGAATAGGGTTGAAAGTTTGATATAGAAGGTCGTTGAGGAAAATAGGTAATAGGGTAGGGCTACAACTGAACTCAACGCGAGCCGCTTTTGAAACATAATTTAGTTACATACAAATATTAGAGTTATAAAGGGTGGTTAAATTGCAAGGGCCGATGTTGATTTTGAATAAAACACAAACTGTTTAGGAAATTATTATAATTTTATTTTATTATGATATATTGGTACTACTCAATTATGTATGCAACAAAATATCTGCCAAATGGGCGCCGCGACTACGGTGGCACACCTCCATCCGATGGTCCAAATTTTCGATGACCCTGAGGCATAATGGAGGTTCTATGCCGTTAATGTGCCGAATTATCTCATCCTTTAGCTGTTGAATTGTTGCTGGCTTATCGACGTACACCTTTTCTTTGAAATAACCCCAAAGAAAAAAGTCCAACGGTGTCAAATCACATGATCTTGGCGGCCAATTGACATCGCCATTACGTGAGATAACACGGCCATTGAATTTGTTGCGCAAAAGAGCAATTGTTTCGTTAGCTGTGTGGCAAGTGGCACCGTCCTGCTGAAACCACATATCAATATCTTCCAATTCGGGCCATAAAAAGTTCGTTATCATCTCACGATAGCGAACACCATTCACAGTAACTGCCTGACCGGCCTCATTTTGGAAAAAATACGGCCCGATGATGCCGCCAGCCCATAAACCGCACCAAACAGTCACTCTTTGTGGGTGCAATGGTTTTTCGACAGTCACTCTTGGATTCTGTTTATTGACGAATCCACTGAGGTGAAAATGTGCCTCATCACTGAAGATGATTTTCTTCGAAAATTGATCATCATTTTCATAATAAGTCTGGATAACTTTAACACGTTGTGTATCTCTCCATGGTTCAAATTGAATAAGTCTGAAATAGAGAAATGTCAAATAAAATTCGGAAAAAAACTTGGCGTTTAGGTGTGGTTCACATTCAACATCGGCCCTTGAAATTTAACCACCCGATACTTGTTTTGAGTACTATTCGTAATCAAAAATCAAGGAACCCAATCCTGCAATTGGAAAATCCAATATTTTTCAAGTAACTGGGATCAAGATAATTTTGCCGTTAACAATTATATACTATTGTTACCTCAACTATATAAAGACAACTAAGTGTAGAGGTAATTATCGTGACGAAAAGCAAATAAAGTAAATGCTTTTTGGCTCTAAATCCCTTGTCAGCATTATCGTTGTCCTTAGGCGATACACCTCCTGATATGAAAACATACAAAACAAAAAGTCCTAAAAGTTACTAAATATTTTTGAAATTATCTCTAACAATTAAGTTTTTTAATTTGTTAAACTTTTGTTGAACTTTTATAATTTTTTTAAATTAAAAATTGTTTGGTTTGTACATATGTACAACAGGTTTTTAGTTCAAGTTTTTCCTTTCTTAATTTTTTCTTAAGAAGGATTTTTTACAATACAAATTTGCTGTGATCAATAATTATTGATTGAAGAAGACAAGAAAAATAATAATCAAATCTTTAGCTGGGGGACAACTAGCTGTTTCGTAGTCGCTACACTACTCATCAGCACCCACTGGGATTCGAACTCGGGACATACCGCTAGTTTAGAGACAGCAAACGCTGTACAAACAAGTGGGCAATTAACAAAATGCATATGTGATTCAATATGAGATGAATATAGATAGAAAATAATTAAATGCTCGGTGGCTTAGTAGTTAAAGCAGTAGATCATGATACGTCATGTCCCGAGTTCGAATCCCAGTGGGTGCTGATGAGTAGTGTAGCGACTACGAAACAGCTAGTTGTCCCCCAGCTAAAGATTTGATTATTATTTTTCTTGTCTTCTTCAATCAATAATTATTGATCACAGCAAATTTGTATTGTAAAAAATCCTTCTTAAGAAAAAATTAAGAAAGGAAAAACTTGAACTAAAAACCTGTTGTACATATGTACAAACCAAACAATTTTTAATTTAAAAAAATTAAGTTTTTTATTCGCTATTTAAGCTTCTAACATTTATACCAATAAAAAATTATAAATAGCTTGTTTTCTATGTTTCCCAGCTATCTATATATATGTCGACATTTCATAGGAACTACCCTAATCATCAGTAGACTTTGGAAATTTTTGAAAGATATTCTCAAACATTCAACTTAATAATCCAACAATCGTAATTTATTTGGATTGTTGGGATATAAAGTTGAATGTTTGAGAATATCTTTCAAAAATTTCCAAAGTTTTTATCTTCCTAAGGGTCCTAAGTTTTTATCTTTCATTGTATTGTAATTTGTATGATATTGTAGTTTCAAAGGCTCAATAAATCTAAATCTAAAATCTAAAATTTACATACAAATATAATTTTTTGGAAGTTTTCATATATTTAAAGTCCTGTTATATATCTTATGAGTGTTGTAAGCTTTAACTATCAAATAGTTTTAGAAAAAAAAACATTTTAATACAAACTACAGGTTCCCCTTTTGAAAAATGCAAAAAGTTTCTTTTTTTTCCAATGAGCGCATAAGTGCGATTTAGGGCGATATTTAAAGCACGTTTCCGCATTAAAAGTTTGCTTGAGACTGACTTTAAGCTGCTATTAGTTTCTTTAAAGCAGATCAATTGTTTAAACACCTTTTAGGCTTTTTGCTCTTAAGCCGTTTAGAAAGAAAGAAAGAAAAAAAAACGCGTTTAGTATTTGTCTTCATTGTTTTCCAATTTATCTTGAAACAATTTTTCTTTTTTGCCACAAACAACAAAAATGTTTGCCTGCCCTTGTTGTTGTTATTGTTGGGCAAGAGTAATTGTTGTGTCTAATATGCTGTGAGATCTAATCTTTCATAAAGAAACCTTTGTTGGTTTTTTTTTATTGGCTATTCTAAGCATTAAGCGCCTTTTAGTGTCTTTTCTTCTACTTTTTATTGTTCTTATTGTTGTTTGCCCGGTACTTTTTTCCCCCCTTCAAGTTGGGCATTTGTTGCAGTGATATCTCAATATTAAGTTTGTAATGAATTTGAATGAATGCTTTATATTTTGGCGGAAATTTTAATAAATTGACCGGTTGAAAATAAGCAGTAAAGCCCAACAATCTAACAAACAGGATCTATTAATTCATAGAACCGCATTTGTTTTAGAGCGTTTCGAAAGTAAAAAGTTTCTGTAAGTTTATGGAAACAATAAAATATAGAAATATATTTTTCATACCAATGACGCGGGCTATGTGGGAGAGAAACAGTTTTATATCATTACAACCCCAGGTTGCGTACAAAACGCAACCTGGAGTATCAACTTTCACAAGCTTTTCGCAGCATTTGCGACCGAATTTTACCAATAGCTCTTCAAATGTTGATTTTTAGGTATTTAATTGTCCCCTCTCGTGAAGCAGGTTTTGTCCTGGAGTATTCCTAACTTGGGCGCTCTGCGTTTTGAGGTGTAGTAAGGTAGAGGGCCGGCATGTATTACAGCAAATAAACCCAACTCAACTTAAATCATGCCCCAGCATGATTTAAGTTGAGTTGGGACTTCCAAAAAACCTTGCCATAATTGGCAGTACGGGAATCAGAAAGTTTCCAGAACACCCTGGGGTTTAATGATTTCTGCAGAAGTTGCGGGGATGAGGACGAAGAGGAAAGTGTTGAGCATTTCCTCTATCGATGTATTTAGGCGGACCGATGCTGCACGGGTTAGCAGATATATCGGAATGCCGAGTGAACGGACTGGATTCCTTTATCCGGCTTTCGGGTTGGTTTGAATCTGAACCGTCGGGGGAAGTGTAAGTCTCGTGGGCTGCACTTCTCCCTCAGGCAACACAACGGGGCCAAAAGGACCCAAGTGGGCTGGTTTCATGAAACTGGCGGCCTGTACAACCTAACCTAACCTAACCCTGGGGATATTCGTGTCTTAGGTGCCTGCATCTTGACTGAAATGTTCTGGTTGGGGCTTAGACTAGTGTTCAGAAAACTAATTGTGCCATATGAACAAACCTCTTTTTGAAGAGCTCGGGCTATTTAATCCTTCCTGTATACTATTTCCAGGCAGTTACTGGAAGGCAAAACTAACAGAGTTGGCAGGCCGGAGCTTTTCTAAGAGCATCAGCCTGGTTCCTTATATTACAGGTTCCTTACATTACAGGTACCTGTTGCAAGACAACAGCACCTCGAGGGTGTTTAGCCCCCACACATCGACATGCACCATAGTTCTCAGGGAAGACTAGTTCCCCTTCCTGCGTTTTAGTTTTACACCACAGCTAGGATGTTCAATTAATATGTAGCTACCTCAACTACAATCAGGGCCGAGATATTCTGTAAGCAGAACTTTTGGCTTCGCAATATAAGCTATGCGTCTATCTAGGGCAGGGGTGCCTAAAAGTTCTAAATGGAAGAGCAAACACCAATACATTTAAGGAAAAACTACTTTTATTACATATTTTTTGTTGTAAAAAGCAAAACAATTTACAAAAACAAATTTTACTCTAATAATCGTTGGCGTCAATGTTTACCAGCAAAGCATGTGAAAGTGTTGTTGTTTTGCTCTTGTGTCTGTGCAGTGAAGAACGACAAAAAAAATATATAAGACGAAGTTGTTTGTGTATTTTTCATTGCACTGCCCTATAGATAAGCACTTTTACAAAAACAATTGAGCATCAAGCGCATAGGCCTGGGCACATCTGATCTAGGGTTTTATTTACTACAACATATGAGGAACTCTTACCTCTCTATACCCTAGAAAGCAAAGTGAACTGGTTAGACCTACATCAAGACAAAACTAGCTCCCCGGGGGGAGTGCGTACCGTAGGGATTAGCAGGTCCGAGCTCTTCAGCAAGGGGTTTGTTCATATGGCTACAAACATATGACAAGAAGTTGCCGCGAAATTAGTCCACCGCCACTTTAGCTCCTAATGGCAGGTGCGGACGCAAATCAAATATACACCTGCTTTTAATTTATCGGTATAGATACATAAACACAAAGAAACTAATCCAATAAGGTGTGGGATTAAATCACACGATCTTAGTGGCTGACAAATTGGACTATTAGGTGAAACTATTCCTTTCTCAAAAGTTTTTTTGATTTTTATATAAACTTTCTCAATGACGTTGAAGGTTTTGGTTGGTCATGACTCTGCTTCAGTATATTCTATTTGTCAAGAAAGAAGTCCAACAACAGTCACCTTTTTAAACTCTTTTATGAACAATTCCAGCACTCTTGATATTTAAGCTGCTCCTGACAGACTTTTCAAAACTTTTTTTTTTTTTGAAGGGAAACCGATCTCTATTAAAAAGGAATCTTAATCTGCTTAAAATAAACATTGATCGTCAATAAAACTGCATGTGTGGGCGTTTATTGTTCAGTCAAATTAAACGTAAGTGGCTGCAATTTTACCAACCGCAAACGCGAAACTTAAGTAGTTGTTAACAAAAGCCATAGAATTGATGAAATACCAACAATATTAAATAAAAAAAAACAAAAAAATTATTCAATAAATAATCCCTAGAATGCGTTGGTGGACTCTGGCAATATTTCAATGATTATGATCACATTGAAGTGCCAACAAGGAGCAAAAAAAAAATATTTATTGCTGTTGATATTTGGTTGTAGGTGTGAGCGTGTGTGAATTAACCACATCCACAGATCGCTTGAAGAGTTTCTCTAACCAACAACAACAAGTAGTGGTTTTTACTACAACTTGCTGTTAATTCGATTAAATTAAGCATGATTACCACAAATAAAAATATCAAAGTCATGTTTGTTGTAAGATCAGATTACACAAATAACCGCAGGATCAAATTTCCTGAAAACAATAAAGAGCTACAAACAAGGTAAACTACGAGCACAAAACCAAAACAGCAAAAGACAACAATCAAGTCAAACATCATGATGACTTGCCGCAATTTACACCCTCAACATAAACAGACCGATGTGACGACGCGTCAACAAGTCAAGTGACAACAAGTCAACAACGTACATCGTCATCATGATCTCAACAACGATCAATGAAGGAAGCGTCGTGATACACTTGTCAACCGGCTTTAAGCATAATAAATAAACAGCACAAGTGAGTGGAAGGAATTTTGAAAGTGATCTGTTTGATCGTGTGCCAAGTGATATGATGAAGCAAAAACGAAAAAAAAAAACTAAACAAACGATAGTTGATTTATGAGGCATTTTTGTAAAAGTGTGCGCTGCGTTGCTTGTCTACTGGGGGATCTTCAGCTTCAGCGCTTTAACTTTTATGTGAAATGCTCGTAAAAAACAATAAAACACACAGTTTGAGTTTGAGAAAGGAAATAATTTTGAAAGCAGGTTCTTATCAATTCGCAGGCAACAGGTAGTTGAGGTTTTTTGTTTATTTTTTCATGCCGAATGAATGTTTTAAAACATTTTTTTCCCCCATTTAAGGACAGATTTTCATATAGAAGTCACTTTTTTATATTAAATTCCTTTTCATTATCTTGACTGTTTGATTTTTCTCGCGTTAGCTGTTTGCTCTGCATCTTCGGTAGTCGTAGCATTTAGACAGCTGAAGTTGTCACAAAGAAACTTTTAATATCACATCGTAGTTGCAGATATCAAATTAGTATAACATTAATGGGTGTTTCCATCCGTTTATTTTATGAATAGCTACTTTACAAGGGGAGCAGGCATTATGCATTGATGAGAACTGATCTAAGATTTTACCACATATTGCATATCCTTTCTTTAACCAAAATGAGGAAATACTGGATTCTTTCTAACACGTAGAAAAAGATATATGGTTGGTCTGAAATATTCTAAGGGTAACATACTATTGTTGAATTATATGGTTGGTACTAATACTTTTATATTATTATATTTGAAATTCCATTGTTATCCTTCATTATAAGGTTGTAAAAAAAACTTATAAATAACCACACTACATTCTGGTTCAACATTATTATAATTGTAAACATTCTTAATAAAAGTTACCATATTAATGTCGTACACAACCATGTTATTATTGCAGCCATACAAATGTCATAAATAGCTTTACTAGCATAGAATCATATTATTGTCCTCCTACACAATAATAATTTAAAAAAAATGGAATTTTTGAATTAAAATTATTATTTTATTTATATACAAAATAGTTATAATAATTTAAATTAGATCATAAATAATTAAAATATATTATGATAATAATAATAATAACTGAAAATAATTTGTAAAAAATAATCGGATAACTGCAAATATTTCGACTTCGACGCATCTCGAGTCATACAACTCCAGAAGGCCAATATGTCGAGTTATTCGCTGCGTACAACCACCTAGCGCAATTAGTGAATGAGCCAACGCATATTCCATGTGTTGAAGGGCACCATTCAAACACACTTGACCTATTCCTGACTTCACACCCTGAAAAGTATGAAGTCAGAGTTAGTGCACCTCTCGGCAATTCGGATCATTGCACCATTTCTGCCACCTTTTCGATTTCGGGACTTCGTAACGTTTCAAAATCAGCTACGAAACGTTCAATATTTATTTACGAAAAGGCGCGTTGGGCTGAGCTCAACCAATTTTATGAGCATTTTAATTGGAAACTTTGTTTTCTAGATAACGACATAAATGCTTCAGCAAAAATGGTCGAGAACATTATATTGCTAGGGATGAAAACATTCATCCCCTCCAAGCAGATTTCGATTAAACCAAAAGCAAAATCTTGGTTTAATCAGACGTGCAAAAACGCAGTCAGATCCAGAGAGGAAGCATTCAGTAACTGGCGTTTAAACAAAACACCAGACACTGATTTGCTACGCAAAAAGGCAAGATCTTCGTGTGCCAAGGTACTTAGGCGTGAAAAGTCTCTTCACGAACAGCGCCTTCGTGCCAAGGTCCTTGCAGCTCCTCGGGGCAGTAAGACCTTTTGGTCTTTCGTTAAGAGAGTAAAGAACAGTGCTAGTTCATCAATTCCAACTCTTTTAAAGAATGACCAAGCATTCACAGACCCGGTTGACAAAGCTAACCTGTTGGCTGAAATCTTTGCAAGCAATTCCTGCTTGCCGGAAAGCAGTCAGCCACTTCCCGAGCTCGAAAGAGTATCTGTAACTATGCCGAAGATATTCTTCCGGGCGCGAGCAGTTAAAAGGGTTTTGGAAGACCTCGATATAAACAAAACTCCTGGACCGGATGGCATTCCAGCACTGGTCTTGAAGCAGTGTTCTTCTACGCTTGCGCGTCCATTAGCACGCCTTTTCAGCATACTTTACCATACTGGTGAGTTTCCATCGTGCTGGAAGGTTGCTAATGTAACACCAATACCCAAAAAGGGTATGGCAAATAACCCCGAAAAATACCGCCCAATTGCAATTTGCTCTACACTCTCCAAAGTAATGGAAAACATGGTTAACCATCACCTTATGAGGTATCTGGAGTCGCATAAACTACTTTGTGATCGTCAATATGGATTTCGTAAGGGTCGTTCAACTGGCGATCTTATGACATATCTCTCAGAGAAATGGTGCCACTCAATCCATCATTTCGGTGAAAGTAGGGTGGTGGCTCTTGATATTTCAAAAGCGTTTGACAGAGTGTGGCATGGTGCACTATTGGCAAAACTTACTGCTTTTGGTGTCGGTGATGACTTCTCTCGGTTTATATCGAGCTTTCTCAGAGACCGCTCTATACGAGTTGTTATAGATGGGGTCTCATCAAACGAGTTCAAGATTAATTCAGGGGTACCGCAAGGCTCCGTTCTTTCTCCTACCCTATTTCTTATTTTCCTCAACGACCTTCTCTACCAAACTTCCAACCCTATCCACTCTTTCGCGGATGACAGCAGCATTTGTCACTCGTACTCTTTTAGTTATAGGCCCAGCCTATCAGAGATCGCTGCCAAGAGACTAAATATGAATGATTCACTGAATAGTGATCTTCTATTGGTCTCTGAATGGGGTCGTAAAAACAGGGTCGCCTTTAATGCTCGTAAGACCCAGTGTTGCTTATTGACGCACAAACAAACGACCGCTAATGCTGCTTCATCTGTACTCATGGATGGTATAAATATTGAAGAATCGGATGCTCTTGATGTTCTTGGAATGAAGATACAGTGTGACGTTCGCTGGAATGAACACATTTTTCATATCTCTAAAGAAGCATTCAAGTGCCTCGGTTTTTTGAAACGGTGTAAGATGTACTTCACTCCATCCGACCTCCTTACTATTTATACCACCTACATCCGACCGAAAATGGAATACAACTCTCATGTTTGGGCCGGTGCCTCAAAGTCTGTTTTGGGGTTACTCGACCGTGTGCAGGAGAGGGCGAAGAAGCTCATCGGTGACAGTAGGGTATCCAACTCTATTGACTCACTGGAGCATCGACGCAGTGTGGGATGCGTTACTCTGTTCTATCGATACTACAATGGATTTTGCTCTGACGAGATTAGGGATCTTGTTCCCGAAACGCGCACATTTTTACGTAGCACGCGTTCATCGTCTAGAGCTCACCCATTTGTGGTCGATTGCCCGGGGAATCGTACTACGCATTACAGAGAGAATTCGTTTTTCAGCCGCACGCTTCGTCTGTGGAACAAGTTGCCTGCAGAAGTGTTTCCTGTCTGTTATAACGTTGGAAGATTCAAGTCAAATGTTCACAAACACTACTCCCGCTTTCCCCCTCCTCACAACCTATTTTCCTAGTTCTGGTACAATGCACTGCATATGTAGGGGTCATCCCCTGAGTACTGGTCCAATATAAAAAAAAAAAAAAAAAAAAAAAAAAAATAAAAATAGATTTGTTAAGTATTTTGTTAACAATTACATTATTATAATCATAAGTAAAGGGTGGTTAAATTTCAAGGGCCGATGTTGATTTTGAATAAAACACAAACTATTTAGAAAATTATTGTAATTTTATTTTATTATGATATATTGGTGTTATTCAATTATGTATGAAACAAAATATTGGCCAAATGGGCGCCGCGACTACGGCGGTACACCTCCATCCGATGGTCCAAATTTTCGAGGACCCTGAGGCATAATGGAGGTTCTATGCCGTTAATGTGTCGAATTATCTCATCCTTTAGCTGTTGAATTATTGCTGGCTTATCGACGTACACCTTTTCTTTCAAATAACCCCAAAGAAAAAAGTCCAACGGTGTCAAATCACATGATCTTGGCGGCCAATTGACATCGCCATTACGTGAGATAACACGGCCATTGAATTTGTTGCGCAAAAGAGCAATTGTTTCGTTAGCTGTATGGCAAGTAGCACCGTCCTGCTGAAACCACATATCGTCTACATCCATATCTTCCAATTCGGGCCATAAAAAGTTCGTTATCATCTCACGATAGCGAACACCATTCACAGTAACTGCCTGACCGGCCTCATTTTGGAAAAAATACGGCCCGATGATGCCGCCAGCACATAAACCGCACCAAACAGTCACTCTTTGTGGGTGCATTGGTTTTTCGACAGTCACTCTTGGATTCTCATTTGCCCAAATGCGGCAATTCTGTTTATTGACGAATCCACTGAGGTGAAAATGTGCCTCACCACTGAAGATGATTTTCTTCGAAAATTGATCATCATTTTCATAATAAGTCTGGATAACTTTAACACGTTGTTGGATTGTGTATCTCTCCATGGTTAAAATTGAATGAGTCTGAAATAGAGAAATGTCAAATAAAATTCGGAAAAAAACTTGGCGTTTAGGTGTGGTTCACATTCAACATCGGCCCTTGAAGTTTAACCACCCGATATATAACGATATAAATATGGTTGGATATAACACAGTACGGTTGTCATCAACAATAGTATGGTACGTCATTAAAATTCTTGTGGCTATGACAATATTATTGTTGGGTATATGGTGGGCCGACATTGGTTGACATCGTCATAGTATTGTTGATTATAACATACAAATATTAACATTTTTGCACAATTATATATATATATATATATATATATATATATATATATATATATATATATATATATATATATATATATATATATATATATATATATATATATATATATATATATATATATATATATATATATATATATATATATATATATATATATATATATATATATATATATATATATATATATATATATATATATATATATATATTTATATATATATATGATATTCTATTCGATTTTTGTTCAGTTTCTGTTTATATCATATTATTTAGTTTTCTCTTTGAAAAAATTTACAACATTTTAACAACACTGCGTTATAGTCAGTTTCACGACTATTTTATGGGTGCGGTAATACACAAAAAATAATATAAAAATCATTCTTTCAAACCCATAGTGCAATAAATTATACAATGTGCACAATGATATATGATATTCTCTTCGATTTTTATTGAGTTTCTTTTTTATATTTTTCTCTCTGAAAAAATTTATAATATATATTTATATCTCGTTATGGAAATTTTAGATTTCGGCAGCCATTGTGCACAGGTTTTCGTTAATATTTTTTAAACTAACTCTTATATTCTTATACGTAGTAACAAATAATAGATTTAATTTAAAATTTAATTTTCATGACAGATACTTTTACACTCATTGTCCCTAAATCATTTTCCTTCAAGTAATTTCGTTCCATTATTCGTTTTGTTTTGCCATTCTTTTTCTTCCCAGTGTCATTTGACACATTTTGTCAGTTGAAAATAAAAATTTCAATTTCATTATGGCAAAACACTGTCCACTGCCCCGCCAAAAAAAAAAAAAGGAAAAGGAAGAAGAAAAACGTCGTCATAAACTTTAAAAGCCAATATTGAATTACAGAAGCTCTTAGTCACTTGCCAACGCAACGCACCGTTAGCCAAACAGCCAGTCAATTTAAATAGTATTTTGCGTAACTTGTTTTGCCAAAGTTGCAACAAAATTGTGATAAAGATTTAAGCCGCAACCGCCTCTACAGACCACAGAAGCAGAACGAACACATTTGTAGCATCATCATCGTCTGCGTCATCAGCGTCATTCGACAAGACACCGACCAACAAACCACTCACTCACTCATTCACTCCATCTGAACATTTTGTCGTGATTATAGTGATTTAGGTGTTGCATTTGATGGTGTTGGAAATGGTCGTTTGGTTGGATGGCTGGCTGGCTGAACGGTTGATCGCTTGATCGGTAGCTTCTCTGTTTCATAAAATATTTCATTCATTATGGATTTTTTATGGCTGCCTGGATGGGATGTGAGCGAAAAGATTGTGAAAAGTGCACACGGCTGTGCGACTGTTGCGCACATTTTCCGCATTAAGTGCGTCATTTTATTTGGCCGCACATATCAGTAGTCTTCTGCCCCTTTCTGCCAGCATTTAATCATTGTTATTTAAGGCCATTAGGAAGTCAAAGTATTCACTGATATCAGTTCTTTTTCACCATCCACTCACTGTTTCTTTCTCCCTTTTCTCCGTTTCGTGTCCGCTGAAACTTTGTGATTTTTGCTAAATACTTCTTACAGCATTAAGAGGAGCTTTGATTATTTTTTTTATTATTAATATTATTATAATTATTTAGGGTCATAGCATTTCATCACTGATGTAAAAATAATGTGTGGCATAAAAATTGATAAAGATCTTGTTTGCAACAACTTGTTGCCAGCAAAGTTACAACATACGTTTATACATATTTGCATATGGAACGCATTTTGATAAATTTTGATTGAATTTTAAATTGTTGGTTGGCAACCAGCAATATTTATTCAATTTCGAACATTTTTGCATAAATTATTTTCACTTTTTTAGCAACTTTGTTTACAAAAAGAGATATATGACATTAATGACTTTATAGCTCGAATTGCAACTGTGAAACAGAAAGAGAAAAGGAAAAATCCCGAAACAAAATCCCGAAACTAAAAAAGCAAATCAGCAATACACTTCAACAAGAATAATTTTGAGTTCGAAAATTGAAAATATTGCTGACGTATTATTTATTAATAAGTTTCTTTTACACAAAAGATACCTTTTGAAAAAAGTAACTTTCAGTAAAAGTACTTTTTGGAAAAAGTACCTTTTAGAAAAAGTACCATTTAGAAAAATTACGTTTTAGAAAAAATACCTATTAGAAACAGTACTTTTCAGAAAAAGTACCTTTTAGAAAAAAAACCTTTTAGAAAAAGCATCTTTCAGAAAAAACACCTTTTAGAAAAATTACCTATTAGAAAAAATACCTTTTAAACAAGTACTTTTTGAAACAGCGCCTTTTAGGAAAAGTACCTTTTAGAAAAAATACCTTTTAGAAAAGGTGCTATTGAAAACAATGCCTTTCAGAAAAAGTATTTATGAAGCTCATCAAATTCTTTTTATTTGTTTGCCCTTCATTTATAATAATTTTTTTACTTGGTTTTAACTCATAGCCATAACAATTGCATAGTTACATACACTGAAAAAATTTTGTTCAGAAATTCTCTGAATTTTGACATTACTTTTATGAATTTTTTCATTATTTTTCAACCATTGTAACTTTTCATAGAAATAATGAAACAAATTTCATTAGATTATTTTAATGAAAACCTTCATAAAAGTAATGAAACATTTTAATAAGAAACATGACTTATTTTCATTAAAAGTATGAAAGACAAATCATATGATTAGTGAAATAATTTCTCTAGATCAAAGAATCAATTTCATAAAGAACATGAAAACTGTACATTAAATTAATGAAAAAGTATTATTTATGTAATGAAATAACTTCTTTGTACTAATGTAATATATTCATTAAAAATATGAAACTCCTTCATAAGATCAATGAAGTTAATTCATTTATCTAATTTTATTATTCATTGAGCACCTGAAAAATTTACATTAAATCAATGAAATAGTTACATTTGTTTAATGAAATAATACCATAACACACATTACTACAATAAGTTCACAAATGTACGTAATAAGATCAATGGAATTATTTCATTTATTCATTGATACTTTATTTCATTACATAAACTATTCCTTGCTTTTGTGAAATTGTATCTAATTATGATAAAAGAAAATGTTGAACAAGTATTCACCAAATAAAACAGATTTTATTAATTCAAATAACTTCAATACACTGGTATTTAATTTTTTTAAACTATTATTATGCTGATTTAAGTACATACACATATGTACATACATACCCAAGTTCGGTAGCCAGAAATATATTTCCCATTGATCTAATGAATTCTATTTCATTGGAATTATGAAACTCATAAAACTTACATTTTAATAAAAAAAACTATACATTTTTTAAACTCTAGCTTAAGATTAATAAATGCCCATTAATATATCTTAGCAAAATTCAAAGAATTTAAAAAAAATTTTAATTTTGTTGTAGTCATAAATCCAATGATTTTTTAAATGAAACTATGAAACTTAATGAAACCATTCTGATGGAACTATTTCATAATATATATGAAGTTTCATGCATATTGTGAAAAGTTTTCATTGGATTAATGAAAAATATTTAATGAAACAGTTTCATTAAATATATGACGCATAATTCTTTCAGTGTATACCTACGAGTATAACTAATTGTGGAAAGAAATTTGTTTGTATTGAATTTTCGCTTCAAATTGTTAATTAAGGGCCAGTTTCACGATAGCGAAGCTGTGCGTTCGTTCGCACAATTACATTTGAAACAAAAACAACATTCAAAATTTTGTTATTGTTTTAAATGTAATTGTGTAAACGAACGAAAAGCTTCGCTATCGTGAAACTGGCCCTAAATCTGGCAGCCGCGATTTCAGTTAATGTTAAATAAAAGGTGACGCATATACACTACAAAAGAATTTGGCGAGAATGTTGGTTTTACAAGTTGATTGTGGGACTACGTCATATATGTATATTATTAAGAAAACGATTAAAAACTTAAACGTGCTCTTACTGAGTGCGAGTAACAACAAACTATTTTTTTTGTGGTCGTTTCTTTTACTCTTTAAAAAAATGCACAAGATATGAAATTGATTGGATATATTTTTGATTTATCAAGTTTTCGCCAACGAACGATCGACAAGTATAAATATCACCGCATCAATTTTTAAGAGTGTTTAAAATACTCGAATGTGAAAATGATTGGGTAAACAACCGGTATGCTTATGGTTGTGGTGCACCCGTGCAGATCTCTGCTTCACACGACGAATTTATACAACGAATATTTGCCGGCAAATTCGTAGCGAAGGGTAAAATTCGTCGTTGGTCACAGTTGTGTTCCTAGCATATCTATAACGAAAATTGTTATAATTATTAAATGTAGGGTTCATCCCTAGAGTACTGGTCCTCGATTAAAAAAAAAAACAGTAATGTAAAAAATCACTATATCTGCGAAAGTTTTTCTATCAGTGTAGTATTTGGCAGTAAAGAAAATGACCAATTTAAAGACTTTCTTTTAAAGAATTATGTGTTTGTGTAGGTTAGGTAGGCAGGCCGCTGGATACCCCTAAATAACGAGTGATTTTTTTGCTATTATCTTTTTGGCAACACTAGTTTTGACAGCTCACGCACGTTTTGTATCTTGTGTTACTGTCAAACATCTTCAGTTTGGTCTATAATTTAATCATGAATCGTCTTACAAACGAACAACGCTTGCAAATTATTGAATTTTATTACCAAAATGCGTGCTCTGTTAAGAAAGTTCATCGCGCGCTTCTTCCATTTTATGGTCAGTTTAATCGACCTACTGAGGCTTCTATTCGGGCTATTGTAAAAACATTTCGCACCAAATTTACATTGTTGGACATTAAACCACCAACACGCTTACGTAGAGTGCGAACTGAAGAAAATATCGCAGCCGTATCGGCCAGTGTTGATGATGACCGTGAATTATCGATTCGGCGCCGTTCGCAGCAATTGGGCCTCTGTTACTCCACTACGTGGAAAATTTTGCGGAAGGATTTGGGTGTGAAGCCTTATAAGATACAGCTGGTGCAAGAATTGAAGCCAAACGACCTACCACAACGTCAAATTTTTGGTGAATGGGCTCTTGAAAAGTTAGATGAAGATCCACTTTTTTATCGAAGAATTTTGTTCAGCGACGAGGCTCATTTCTGGTTGAATGGATACGTGAACAAGTAAAACTGCCGTATTTGGAGTGAAGAGCAGCCAGAAGCATTGCAAGAGCTACCAATGCATCCACAAAAAACAACCGTTTGGTGCGGATTATGGGCTGGCGGCATCATTGGGCCGTATTTCTTCAAAGATGATGCGAATCACAACGTTACTGTGAATGGTGAGCGCTACCGTGCGATGATAACAAACTTTTTTTTGCCCAAAATGGAAGAGCTTGACTTGCATGACATGTGGTTTCAACAAGACGGTGCCACATGCCACACAGCACGCGAAACAATGGACCAATTGAGAGACGAGTTCGGTGAACAGTTTATTTCACGCTTGGGACCAGTCAATTGGCAGCCCAGATCGTGCGATTTAACGCCTCTAGTCAATTTTTTGTGGGGCTATGTTAAGGCTAATGTCTATAGCGAAAAGCCCGCTTCGATTGACGCACTGGAAGCCAACATTGCCAACATTATTCGTGAGATACCGGCCGAAATGTTGGAAAGAGTATGCCAAAATTGGCCAACATTTGTGTGAAATAATCTTCAAACATTAAATTATATCGACCCAACTATCGATCCAAATAAATATTTCATGAATTTTTCTGAATTTTATGTGTTTTTTTTTTTTAATTTCCGATAGTTCTTATAAAATCACCCTTAGGCTTAGGCTCTCCAGCTTACTTCGGTTCTGAAGTCATTCCCTTTGTGATTGCCTGTAAAGTGGGATAGTGAATAGAAGTTAGAGCGATATAGTGTGGGTGGTGGATATAAATGGAAGGGGGTGAAAGGTGGGAACCGCTTAGTGTGGCGTTACATGCTGCTGTACTAGCCATCCGCTGCTTGTTATGAAAGGATGCTAGCATGGTCGGATTGACCGAGGTCAGACATGATAGGCTGTTGAAGTTCGGCTCGCCTAGGTATCTTAGACGGTGGTGATCCAATGCCGAGCATATACCGAGGAGATGAAGGATCGTCTCCTACTCTTCCTCGTCGTGACAACTGCTGCAGAAGTCGTTATAGGGTAGGCCTAGTCTTCTGGCTTGGTCCCCAAACGGTCAATGTCCACTGATAACTCTCAGTTGAGATCTGGGCGGTTTTAATAGCTCCCACGTTCTCTTAGAGTTAATATGCGGCCACAGCTTCCTTGATATAAGACATGTAAGCAATTTTTCTTGGGCATGTTCCAACGTGTGGAGTTTTATTGTTCTCCCACCCGCTGATGAGGGTTACCCCCATCCTCTAGAGTTAATTTATTTAAGATGTCCCGGCATTCAGGGACTAGACTAGAATTAGTCTTTGTATAACTTGTAGAACTTTTTGAAAGAAAAAATGTGACCTTGAAAGCTGTAATAATTTAATTTGTTTCCTTCGCTCAACCATAACACCTTTTAATCCTCCTGGGAAACGGTGTAATTGAACATTTTAATGAAAATTTTAAAACAACTGCTGCCATTGTTTTCGTTCAAATTAAAATAGAGAACAAAAAAAGACAGCCAGAAGAACAACGTCATGAATATGAAACATGTCATCAACTATTTTATGTAACAAGTAATTTTGCTTATTTATTTTCTGCAAAGAAAAAGACATGAGACACTTTGTGTCAGAAGCAAGAAAAACGAAAACTTGCTACAGAATGTTCTTGATCTCCGTGCACGTTTGCCTAGAGAATGTTTGTGAGTGTGTGTGTGTGTGTGTGTTTTACAAGCCTCAGGGAAATATTAACAATAATCTATAAGAAATATGTTTGTATGTGTCGTCCTTCCGTCCGTCCTTTCACATAAACAGTAAATAATAAAAATAACAAGATAAACAAAAAGGAAAAACATATGGAAATTATTATTTGCAATTTAAAGTCTCTTTTCATTTTGAAGTACCAAATGAATTCTTAAGGATGCAACAATAGTTTAAGCTGCTTGTGTGGTTCCACCCTTTAGAGACCTTCCATAAGATGCATGATTGCTGCAAAATAATACATAATTTAAATGCAGCAGAAGCATGTGGACCTGGGTGTCAGTGAGTGTGAGTGAGTGTGAGTGTTTGCCACACAAAAAGTGCAAGTACTTTTGTTATTCAACATTCAAGTATTCACAGTCTGTTGTCTAGATGCACTTGCTTGATTATTCCAGTAAGTAGATAAGAAGATAATTGGATTTTCTCAAACAATTAGGTTGTTCTTTGCTTGCCACGACTGCGACTGCCACTTCAATATAGCTACATACATATGTACTGGCAGACCTACATGTATGTGTGTGTGTGTGTGTGTATGTACAACGAATTATACAGCCAACAACAGGTGCTAAAAGTACATAAGTTTTTCGTAGACAAAGAAACAAAAAGCGGCAAAAATGTATTAAAAATAAATATTAATTATACATTGTGTGTTAATTTATCGTAAAATATGTAGATTTTAAATAATAATTGCAACACACAAACACACACACACACACACACTCACATGCATTCACACCTGGGGGATGAAAAACGCAGCAACTTCTTGCCGTTCACACGCAAAACAGCCGCTGACACATTTTAAGAAGAAAAATAACCGTTTTCAATAAAAAAAATTATAAATAGCTTGCTTTCTATGTTTCCCAGCTATCTATATGTCGCCATTTCATAGGAGCTACCCTAATCATCAGTAGACTTTGGAAATTTTTGAAAGATATTCTCAAACATTCAACTTTATATCGCAACAATCTAAATATATTATTATCTTTCAAAAATTTCCAAAGTCTACTTATGATTAGGATAGCTCCTATGAAATGTCGACATATAGACAGCTGGAAAACACTGAAAACAATCTGTTTATAATTTGTTAACAAACTATTATTATAGAAACATTTTGATAGCAACCTAAGATTCTTAAGAAATTTTATTCCTTATATATATCAATGTTAGAAGTTTGATTAGTGAATAAAAAACTCAATAGTTTTCAATAATAAAGAAAACAATTGTAAAAAACAACAATCCTTTTTGTAAGAAAGACATTCTAAAATGAGCTACCGTTTTTGGTAGTTTCAACCAAAATTGTTAACATATTTCTTCAATGTGGAGATGCAAATACTTTTCTCATTTTGGTTAATTTTTTCTTCATAAATCAAGAGAAACCTCTTCGCACATTCAACAACGCGGACGTTTTGTCCGGATATGAGAGGTGTCCCCTTACATGAAATACACATTTATTTTTTTTTTTAAATTTCAAGGTTTTCAACGTTAAGCCGAAACGGGATGACAGGATTGATTGTAACCGTCATAAGGAAAATCAGAAAAAAAATCGATTCCATGCAGTTTGAAAATTATGGGCATTTAGGAAAAACCTAGAAATTTGGTCAAACTCTTACAAATTTTCGGTTATTGTGGTTAATTTTTATTCCACAATGCCGCACCAAACAGTCACTTTGGCTGGCGGCATCATCGGGTCGTATTTTTGTTTGTCCAAAATGAGGCCGGTCAGACAGTTACTGTGAATGGTGTGCGATATCGTGGGATGATAATGAGCTCTTTATGCCCTGAATGCAAATAAAGGGTGTTTTTTTAAGCTAGATAGAACTTTAAATTGTAAAAAGTAACACAAAAAATTAAATTTTGATGAAACATTTTTTTTATTTGTTTCAGTATACTCTGACAAATCATCATGAATAGACTCACGCTTGAACAACGCTACGAAATTATCCAAATTTACTTTGAAAATCAGTCCCGTTGTTTTATCGCAAAATTGTGTTCAGCGATGAGGCGCATTTTTGGCTTAACGGGTTTGTTAATAAGCAAAATTGCCGCATATGGAGTGAGACCAATCCACAAGAGACCCTACAGACTCCATTACATCCAGAAAAATGCAATGTTTGGTGCGGTTTTCATGCTGGTGGCATCATCGGACCTTATTTCTTCAAAAATGAGGCCGGAGCTCGCGTTACGGTCAATGGAGATCGTTACCGCACCATGATCAATGATTTTTTGTTTGAAAATATGGATGACATTGATCCGGAGGAAATGTGGTTTCAACAGGATGGCGCTACGTGCCATACGGCGAAAGCAACCATCGACTTACTGAAATCAAAATTTGGCGATAAGTTGATTTCGAGAAATGGACCTGTCAATTGGCCTCCAAGGTCGTGCGATTTGACACCTCTCGATTATTTCCTGTGGGGCTACGTGAAGTCACTGGTTTATGCTGATAAACCAGCAACAATTGATATATGCATGTGGACGTTATGAAATTTCAACTTATTTTTTTTTTTTGGAACTCGGACAGACAAAACTTTGCTTTTTGGTTGGATTGGTTGACAGGTTGAACACACTTTCCGTTCGGTTTGTTTTTTATTTCCAAAAATTATATATAAATTATTTTTCAGTTTTTTTGTAAAATAATACTCACAGTCCGTAAAAGAATGTCTATTTAAAAAACGAATAATTTTTTAACTATATTGAGTAGTGTTTTGTCTCTCATCCTGTACACAGGTCTTTTGTTACTGCTATTCGTATTTTCTATATATATATATATATGTTCATTATTTAAATTCGTGTGAAACCAAATAGCACCGGAATAGGTAGCAAGATGTGGACACGAGTTTCTCTTTTTTCTCTTTTTTTACTGTTATCCGTGTTTTTGTCATACGTTCAGTATTAATTCCTTTTGAATGCGTTTCATTACCTTGTAGTGTGGAAGGTGTTGGACTAAATTTTGCTAATCTGAGCAGTGTTGAAGGTATATACACTGGGCATTGATTTATTTCCAACATTTTAAATGCTGCAATAGAGTTTCCTTTCGTCTTTCGTGTTGTTATTGTTAAAGTTAATCCTCCACAAACACTACACGCTCTTTCCTCCTCTTCATAACATATTTTCCCAGTTCCAGTACAATGCACTGCATATGTAGGGGTCATCCCCTGAGTACTGGTCCAAGATTAAAAAAACACACACACACACATTTAACGAAACAATGGCTCTTTTGCGCGACAAGTTCAATGGCTGTGTTATCTCACGTAATGGCAATGTCATTTGGCCGCCAAGATCATGTGATTTGACGCTGTTGGACTTCCTTCTTTGGGGTTATTTGAGAGGAAAGCCAGCAACAATTCAAGAGCTTAAGGATGAAATAATTCGGCACAGAACCTCAATTATGCTCCAGCGTCATCGAAAATTTGGACTATCGGATGGAGGTGTGCCGCCGAGGTATATTTATTTATTTATTTATTTGTGTTTTATTCAAAATCAATATCGGCCCCATAAATTTAGCCGTCCCAGGCCTAACAAAGAAAACGCAGTTTTTTTTGGTTCAAAATTAGTTTTATTCATCAACGTAATTCGGTTCATTCGTGCGAAATATCTCACCGGCGAGCATTCTTTTTCAGGTCTGCGAACAGGCAGTAGTCGCTGGGAGCCAAATCTGCCGAATGTGGCGAATATTGTCATTGTTTTGGTTGACTTGTGACACGGTGCGTTGTCTTGATGAAACAAAATCGTCGTTTCTCTGCAACGCTATATAATATTCACTGTTAATAAAAAATTATAAATAGCTTGTTTTCTATGTTTCCCAGCTATCTATATGTCGACATTTCATAGGAACTACCCTAATCATCAGTAGACTTTGGAAATTTTTGAAAGATATTCTCAAACATTCAACAATATTCAATGTTTGAGAATATCTTTCAAAAATTTCCAAAGTCTACTGATGAGTAGGGTAGTTCCTATGAAATGTCGACATATAGATAGCTGGGAAACATAGAAAACAAGCTATTTATAATTTTTTACTGGTATAAATGTTAGAAGCTTAAATAGCGAATAAAAAACTTAATTATTCACTGTTAATAGTATTTCCTTTCTCAAAATAGTCGATGAATATTGCACCATGCACATCCCAAAACACCAAGGCCATAACCTTTCCAGCTGATTGTTATGCTTTAGGGCTATGGACGAGGTTCTCTAGTTGCAGTCCAGTCAGATAACGAATCGTTTTGATTCCGGGATGAAGTGTTGGGTCAATGTTTCCTCCATTGTCACAGATCGATGCAAAAATTCCGGTTTGTTACCTTTAAACATGGCCAAACACTGCTCACGATCATCAACATGTTCCCCTTTTTTGGGTAAACGCAAACGCGGCACCCACTTTGAACGGAGCTTTCTTATAGTCAAATTCTTATGCCAACAAGTTTTTTTGATATCTTTACGATATCACGCAACTTCACTTTTCGTTCATTTAAAACAATTTTGTGGATTTTTTTATGTTTTCTGGTGTTACCGCCTCCTTTGGACGTCCACTGCACTCCGCATCATCGGTATCTCTACGACCACGTTTGAAGTCAGCAAACCAATGTTTTATTGTTGCTTCTGATGGATTGCAATGTTTGATGCAGATTACGTTGACGGATAAAGCTAATTTTGAACCAAAAAAACTGTGTTTTCCTTGTTGGGCCCGGGACTTTTCAGCCCATGTGTTAAATTACTGTTTTCAAAATTCACTTATTTTCAATGGCAGCTTTTTAAAAAGATATTCTATTAGAAGCTCCTATTTTTAAAAAGATACTCTTCTAACAGGTAGCTTTTATAAAGGTATTCCTATTTTAAAAGAAATTTTTCCCCATTTGCTATTTAAGACCCCTTTTTTTGTTGTTGCAGCCTAAAGTGGCTGTCGCCAGTAAATCACTCTCAAGTTTTTATTTTATTATTTATTCAAATGAGTTTTTGTTGTCGGTTTGTTGATGTTGATGTTACATAAAAAGGGTGGTTTTGAAACCCTGTGATTAGTGCCCGAATACGACTGAACAATAATAATCATAATAATGGAGTTGTTTGTTAGATTTTTTAATGGTGGCCTTAAAAGAAGCACAAACAAATCCACCTCAAGAAGTGGGGTTGTTTTTAGAGGGTGTTTCAATGGAAAATAAAATGAAAGACTGGTCAGTTTTTAAAATGTTAATGATGGGATCTGGATGTAGATACAACGTGAAATGAAAAGATGAACAATAAATGTTTGGTAATATGGAAAGAGAAGAGAGTGAAAATTTAAAAAGGGATTAGGTACAAATTCAAATACCTACTAAAAACTAAAAATCAAAAAAAGTGAATAATAACAAATAAAATAAAATAAAATAAAAAAAATAAAATAAAATAAAATAAAATAAAATAAAATAAAATAAAATAAAATAAAATAAAATAAAATAAAATAAAATAAAATAAAAAATTATAAATAGCTTGTTTTCTATGTTTCCCAGCTATCTATATGTCGACATTTCATAGGAACTACCCTAATCATCAGTAGACTTTGGAAATTTTTGAAAGATATTCTCAAACATTCAACTTATATCCCAACAATCCAAATAAATTGCTGAGAATTTAAAAAGAAAAATGCTCTAATAATATCCGTCAAAACACAAAAAACAAGCTTTTCTATTTATAAACGTCTCTAACATTTCTTTACACCGTTTTTGTTTAAAATAAAATAAAATAAAATAAAATAAAATAAAATAAAATAAAATAAAATAAAATAAAATAAAATAAAATAAAATAAAATAAAATAAAATAAAATAAAAAAAAAATTTTTTTTTAAATGAAAAAAGAAAAATACTTAAATGAAAAAAATGCTTAAATATTCCGATTTTTTTAAGGTGGCAGAGTGGCTCTGTTAAAAGTTTTAGGATGTAAATTAGTGTTAGATTATTCGAATAGAGTCGGTCTTCAACCGAACTGCAAGTAAACTTTGCTAAAATGGCTGCTAATATGATTTCTTGATAAGTTCATCAAATAATCAACTGTTTGGGAGTCCAAGTGTCAGAGCACACCCCCCGCGCAACAGGTTTTACCATGGCGTAGACCAAACCAGGGCACTCAGTTTTCGGGTTGAGAGGGGAAGGAGCCTCGTGTTTGTTGTAGCAAATAAAAATCAAGGAAGCCACGTGACTTATATTGTGTTGACTTCCGAAACCCTTACCAAGGGTATAAATTGGCAGAACAGGGATCCTGTTCAACCCGGGCTGATGATGTTTGAGGTGCCTAATTTAGCTGAAACGTTCTGGCTGTGTTTAAAACCTAAATACGCAGGAAGGGGGTGTTTGTATCCCTGATAATTGTTGATGCATGGCTTTTTCCGGGTGCTAACAACCACCCGTGATGCCTTGCAACAGGTACATGTACTGTAAGGAAACCAGTACTGATGATTAGACGGGAGAGTTGGTTTAAGGGCTAATGCTGCTAGTGGGCTTCGGCCTAACAACTCATTAAGCCTTGTCTTCCATTGAATGCTGGGAAATTGCATACAGGAGTGATTCGGAGGCCCGAACTCCTAAACAAAGGGTGGCCTAAATGGCTACAAACATATGGCAAGAATTGCGACCTGTGTATGACTGGTAAGCCACACGGTGGCGCTGGTGAATTGTGAATATTCCACTCCGTGAAATTGGTCCATCATCAGATAAGGCCGTAAAGGTAGGTGCTTTTCACTCTCTGTAAGCTCACACTCCCCAGGGAACAGGTTTTGACATGGCACCAAACCAGGGCACTCTGTTTTGTGGGGCACAGATAGGAAGGAGTCCCCGGTTTGTTGTAGCAAACAAAACTCTAGGAAGCCGCATGACTTTTGTTGTGCACGTACCAAGGGTTCAAATTGGGATCAGCAAAGCTTCTGGGAGGTTCTACTTAGTAGATATCTCGGTGCTTATCATGGTTGAGGTGCCTACAAATGCTGAAACGCTTTGGCTGTGGTTTAAACCTAAGATAACAAGAAGGGGAATTAGTTTCCTTAATAACTTTGGTGCAAGCCGGTTTTCGGGGGCTCATCAGCCGCGCGGTGCTGTTGTCGTGGAACAGTAATCTGTAATGTAAGGAGCCAGTAGTAATGGTAGGGCAGGTGAGTTGGTTAATGGACTTCGGCCTACCAACTCATTAAGCCTTGTCTTCCTTTGACTGTCTGGGAAATTACATACGGAAGTGATTAGAAGCCCTAGCTATTCAGCAAAGGGTTTACTCATACACTGACAAGAAAATACTATCCATGCATAGTTAAATCAGTCTCAAGCGGTGTCGGAAGTATAGTAAGTACAGATTTTCTTACATCAAGTACGGATTACATGATTCAAGTACGGATTATTTAAGCACTAAATACTTAATTTTAGACATATTTAATCCCGACTCCGTACTTGAATTAAGCTGAAGATGAGATTGATTTGAAAAAACCTGCAATCGAATCAATCTTAAAATGCGATTGATTCAAGAATTTTAGAGTTGTTTCAATCCCGAGTCCTTACTTGAAATAAGAACAGTTGAGTCTATTGTTATTTACTCTATTAGCTACTAAAGCTACGTATACACGGTTGTCAGATCTTACAATATTGCCAGTAAAATTGTCTGAAAATGTATTACAATCGTGTGAACTACCAGTTTTTAACTTACAACGTTATCAGAAAAAACCTTGCCAATCAATTGTAAGATGACAATGTTCGACAATCCTGAGAACACTCTTTGTCGGCTTTGTCAGATAATTGGCTGGTATTGTAAGCTCAGTTTTAATTGCCAGATGTATAAAATTAATGCACCTGACAATGGCATCATTGTAAGTAAAAAGTTTGATGAGCAACACTGCCAAACAGATGGTTGTTGATATACATAAGTGGCAATGCCTTACAACATGTCTGGCAAGTTTTTTCATCTAACAATCTGACACCCGTGTGGACTGATAATTTTTGTTGTCAGATGAATTATTTATCAGACCATAGTCTGACAATGAAATTGTAAGATTTTCTTACGATCGTCGGAACACACAATTTACTTCTGCGGGACAATTTTTCATTGTCACTACACTGTCAGCATGTTGTCGGATCTCACAATATTGTAGAGTTGGGCAGTTCGCGAACGAACTAGTGTCACTGAACTATTCACATCAGGGAGCTAAGTGAGCCGATCATTTCTGCGAGCTCTTTTAGTTCCGTAGTTCATGTTTCTTTCTTTTGTCTTCAAGTTTTCTTTTTCGTTTATGTTTCTTTCTTTCTGGTAGATATGTGTACGGAAGTAATCAAACAGGGCTGCCAGAATTTGACGTAGAAAGTACATATCTATGTTATATACAACTATTCAGAATATTAGACAACACAATTTTACTTTGGTTTTTTGTATTATAAAAATAAATGATATGATATGCGACCATAATTGAATATAATCTTTTTAATAAAATTATTATCTTTTTAATAAAATTATTTTTCATCACATCTGAACATTTCTAATCTCACGTTTTATTAATCCTTATAATAATTGTACTTTTCATTTGTTTACAGCAATTTTCTTTTGCTTTTCTTTATCATGAAACCTGAACAGAGCCGTTCATTGATAATATTATTTACGGAGCACTGAACTATTGAACTAAAAGAAAGACATATTTCAGTAAAAAGAGCTGAACTAAAAAGAGCACTCTCTCAAAAGAGCTCATGAACTCAACTCTACAATATTGTAACATCTGACAACCAAAAAATATATACAGTTCGTTTTTGTGTTTCCTACAGATATGTTAACATTTCATTGAAGTTATCCTAATCAACAGTAGACTTGGAAAACTTTACAAAAAATAATAAAACAAAAACAGCTCTTCTTTTAGAGTACCTTTATGTCTATCTCTCAGTAATTCATTCACATGTATGTATGTATGTATGTATGTATGTATGTATGTATGTATGTATGTATATATTTGTGGCTTTGTTTTGGTTTTTTTATTCTACACTTGATTCAGGAATTTTATACTTTTTTTAAGATATTGTAGGATTGGCTTTCTTGAACAATGCCGTTTTCGGCTTATTTTAAGTACACTTGTGTAGTATTCGCACTTAAACTTTTAAGAACGCGCTTAAAGCAAGTAAAAATACTTAATTTTAGTACAAGCTTATTCTTTTTGTGCATGGCTACAAACTAGTAGCAAAAGTTGCGATCTGTGTGACGCTTGTAAGCCACACGGGGACGCTGCTGAATCGTCAATAATTCACCCAGTGGTGTTGATTCACCATCATATAAGGCCTTCGCCTTTTATTTTCCTTTTCGAAACCTACTATATATAAAGTCAAGAATTTCCCAACTAAAATTGCCCTATATAGTCTGGCACTGACTATTTGAATTCTTTGTTTCAGTCAGCGTTTCCACAATTTTTTTAGGCAATAACCACAAACTTGAAATAAAAAATTTGCTTTTCAAGTAAAAAAAAACTATAATATGAAGATGTAGCAACTACTGAACCTGAACAATTTATGGAGAAAAATGTTGTTTAAAAGAAAAATCTTGGAAACTGCAAAATACGGATAAACCTGCATATTTGGCAACGTTGGTCTCAGAGTCATTTTTCATGCTATTAAACCTTATATGTTGAAAAGGGCAAGTAACCCAAGAAAATATCTATATCAGCGATTTTATTTTAACAATTTTAATAAAATACTAAATTATATACATACATACATACATATGTATGTATGTATGTAGGTACCTAAAACCGCACAACGAGTCATTGCAGCCAACCATTAACGTATTTGATAAAAATCATCTAATTAAGGGACATTTTAAATTGTTAAACAAACTACTTACCTATCATTTTATTTACTTATCCCTTTAATTTTTGCCTACAAATTAAATGCTCAGCCACAACAAAGTGAACAAAAATGAAATCCACCTACAGACATTTAAAATTATTACAGCCCAGCAACAACAACATTTCAAAACACAAAAACAAACAAATAAAAGTGAATAATTGCAATAATCATTAACCATAGAATTTACTGAAACATAAATGCATTTTAAACTCAAACCTGGAGAAAAAAAAAGCAAAAACAAATAATGAAAATAAAACAGATAACAAACAAAAACTATGTACATGCAGATATACATACATACGAGTATGTACAATATTTATGTACATGCCTATAATAATGAACTTATAATAATGTACCTACTAAAGCAACAAACAAGACTTCAGACGAATTTATAAATGCAACAGCTACAGCAATAACAACAAATGGCTAAAAATTTAGCGACGAGCAAAACAACACAAACTACTGAAGCGTGATTTATTGCGCGAAAGATGCAAATCTCTGATAAAAAAAGGAAAATAATATATGTATGTACCTATAACATTTAAACTGAAAACAACAACTACTTCGGTAGGTAGGTAGGTATACCTACCAATTCCTTAACAATGGCTACAAAAACAACGTTTAATTTAAAACAAAAACAAAACATAAACATAAAAGCTTAAATATGGGTTTTTATTGTCGTTGTTTTGTTTTAATTACCACAAACTATAATTAATTAGTCCAAATTTATGGCAGAAAAATTGAATTTAAAATAAAAAAAAAAGAAAAACCAATTTACAAGAATTACTGACATTTTTAGAGTACATACCTATTATAATAGAACGCAGCAAACAATAACAACATCAACAAATGGCAACTCATTTAAAATATGCCGCTATTGAATGAGTGAGAGCGAGATGAATGGCAGACAGGAAACAGGGGAAATGCATAATTGTTGTTTTTTCGTATTGTTGAAAGCAGTGTGGTCAAGCCATACAAATGAAGAAAATTAAAAACGTGGTGGAAAAGAGTGTGTAGACACAATACATTAATCTGCATTACATGCAGTCTACACCTAACTTCAAACGCAGTTAAAACATGAAGTTAAAACTTGCTGTTTAAATATCTATCTGTTTAAGTCGGCGTACACGTAGTGATGTTAGAGTTATAACTTCTCATAGTAAAAAAATAAAAATGGTGGAAAACAACTACAAATAGCAGGCTGTTGTCAATTTAAGTTATAACAGAGTTTCCAAATGAAATGTTTTAACAACCAAGTTATAACTTTAACCAAACTTCAATATGAGCAGTCCACATTTAACTTTAACTTGAAATTAGCGTTAAAGTTAGTGTTTTCATGTCAGGTGGAGACCGTACTTTACAAACATAAAAATATAGGCGACACCATGGTATACAAAAGTTGGCTTAAGTTACTGTAAAAATTGAACGAAAAATCCATCAAAGCAACTTATTAAATGCGTTTAAAGCTCTAAACACTTAGACGACAGCAGACTTCACAACTTCACGGCTACAAATGAAGTTAGCTTCAAATGCTGCCATCTCGTCAGCAACATAATTATTTTCAAGACAGCAGCAGCACTATGTGTATTAAAGCAATGCAAATTTTAGCGGTGCCATATATATATTTTACATGAAAAAAATAAAATTACTGACTGAAAACGTAATAATATCACGTAAAGTTGTAAAAACTCATCAATTTATTTGTTTATTTTATTTATATGATGTTTATTTCTATTAAATATTTCAAACAAATTTCAGTTTTTATTGCTGCCAATTTATATTTATAGTGGCAGCACTGCATTTACTTTTTGCTGCTTACGAAAATAGAAATTAATCTAAGTTGGCAGCAGCAGCAAATTCTGTTGTGTAGTCGTGCTGCTGTGATGTCGTTAAAATAATTGTGTGCATCTAAACACATGACATGACAGATTGCTGCTTGCTGTCGTCTATGTGTTTAAAACTTAAGTGTCTATGTTAAACTTATGTGAAGTTAGTGCAGTGATGACCTGCTTTAGTAGCAGCAACAAACGAAATGTACGAGTGTAACATAACTGTACATGGTAGACAATTGTGTTAAAGAGACATCTATGTTGTATATTATGTATTAATTTTTAAATGTAAACAAACACAAAAATAACACGTTTTACGTAGAATTTGCGAAAAAAAAAACCACGAATAAAATAGATTTTACTTCATACTAAAGCAATATTTATTATCTTAATTTTCAAGCGAAATTGTATTTTTGGCTTTACTCATATTCAAAGGATTTTTTCAAAATAGAAAAAGCACAAAGTGCGAAAAGCATGAAGCAACGAAATGCACGGAGTTTTAAAGCTTATTAGTAACCATTGCGTTTAATTTTTGTTCAACTTTGTGACTCTACTTCATTAAATTCTAAAGCACAAAGTGCACAGAGATAAAAAAACGGATATTTGAATAAAACAAAATCAGGTTTTGAATTTTCGGAGGAATGTCAGCAGAGAGCCAGCAAAAGTATGCTATTGTTTTCTCCAATGTATGTCTTTGAGATTGCAAATTCATTGTTTATAGGAATTTCAATTTATTAATTGATTCAACGAATTTCGTTATTGAACACGAATAAATTTTTTTTCTGTGTATCAAAACACAAACAACAAAGTCTTCATTTCTACACATCTCTACCTTTCTTTACACCTTTTAAACAAATGAAAGTATCTTATTGTAAATTTTTGTTCTCTGCTTTTTGATACATTCGCCTAAATGCTCCCTCAATTCACATGATTTACTTTCTTTCATTTCAAAATATGTTGATATAAAATTTAACTGGAAAAAGGCTCCTTCTCAAGCAAGCAACCAAGAAATAACATATATTTTGTCTAATCTTGTACACTGGAATAAAGTTATGAAAGTTTTAATATTTTAACAACCCGATATAGACACTAAATTAAAAAAAAGAACGTTTTTTGCTCAAAATATCTTTCAAAAATTACTTAATATTGCTTAAACTTCACAAACTACAGTTTTATTTAATGAGGCACATCAATAAAAAGTAGTGGTTTTTAACTTAATAAAACTACTCGGTCAATCAAATTACTTTGACGGACTTTTAAACGCCGTTAAAAACATGTACATTGAAGATGACCATAATAAAACACCAAATTCAAAAGCTGCTGTGGAGATAAGTTTGTCTGAATACTCTTCAGATAATTATGCAGATTCCATAAAACATATTTTCTTAAAACATTTTGATATAGACGAATTTGTCGCATTCCAACACGTGAAAATCAGTTTTGAAACTCAACAATAGTCTAATCAGTTTTCTAAGCCTAGCATCATGTCAATATAATGGCGTATTACATAATAAAATATTTTAAATGATAAATGTGTACTTCTTACAAGTTTCCGCGTTGGTGTGTTATGAGAGATTTCACTGTATTTATAAAAGAAAAATTAACCAAACCTCATTTCCACTTTGACGAAAAACGTTACAAATTTTGGTTAAAACTACAAAGAAGACATCTCTGATCACTAAATAAACACCAGGTTGTTAACACTGCTTTCTTTCCATTTATATAACTATACTATAGCATTTGATAAAACACGCCCTATAATTCAATGCTCTTGGAAAAAATTTAGGAGAAATTATACTACGCCAGACAATGAGTTGAAAAATGAGAAAAGTAAAATTAAATAACTTCCAGTGGTCGGACAGAAACAACATTGAAACGAAACATTGGAGCAACAAGAGTGAAAAAGAGAGTACTACAGCGGTAAGTAAATGTTTCTCTGTTTTTCTTATTGGGATTTTTGGCAACGGCAATAAAAAGGGGGTTGATTTAAATATTTTTCCAAAGAATAAAAAGTATGAGAGAGCTTTGAGTCATACTTGAGAGTCATTCTCTGGACTTTTAATCATAATTTGTTGTTGGTTAGTGAACAGGACTTTGGCAAATGAGTTGTGTTTTTTTTTGTAAATTGTTTTAAGGAAAATTGTTTTGTGAGGTTGGAATGCATTAGAACTAAAATTAGTTTTTGTGGAGGGACTTTTGAGTGCTTTTCTTGATTGCAGTTATTTTGTTTTTAGACTTTTAAGTGGCTTTTATATGATGTTGCTCTTGTTGTTGTTGTTGTTTTTGGTGTTGTTGCTTAGGCCAGCTTTTGTTTGTGTGTTGCGGGGTATTTGTGAGTTATTTTTTTCGTGCGGCTTTTGGCCAACAAGCAGGACTGGTTTTTCCCAACTTCAGTTCTTGTTGGATTCTCAAAGAGATCGCGTGTTTAAAACAGTAATCATTAACGCGTGTGTTGGTTTCGTCGTTTCGTTTTTCTTTCTTCACACACAAAAAAAAAATAACAAAATTTATGTGTGCGTTTTGTGTTGTTGTTATTAACACTAAACAACATCATAAATATGTTGCTGCCGCTGTTGTTGTTGTAAATTACAGAAGAGAAAAAACAAGCAAACATAATGAAAAACCGCACGAATTTTAAGCAACAAAATTAAAAACAAAATTTAAAATTTTTCAAAAATACAACAATCGTTACAACAGCAACTGCCGACGGCATTGAAACGTGTGTTTTCTATTGATAAAGAATTTTTAAAGTGTAAAATAAAGTAACGGTTTCCAAGAAAATGATTGCTAATAAAAACGTGCACGCAAACACACTCACTAACACAAATGTATACGAGCGTTAATTTAAGCCGAAATTAATATAATTAAAACCACTTCCGTTTCCGTTCCATAACAAATAACAAAATAAAAAGGTGAAAATTTACTACAAAAAGATTAAATAATTTAAACCTAAAATTATGAAAATAATGTTAAAGCAAAATATAATAGTAATTATAATTAGTGCTGAAACTTGAAAGTTTTAAGAGAAATAAAATTGTTATTGAACCAATTTTTTAAAGAAAAAGTAATTTATTTATTAAAAGTCAAACAAAGAAATGTCTAAACACTTAGAAAGACAACAATTGCAAAAAACAACACTTAAAAACTAATTTGGACAGAGTTTTGAGTAATCACACACAATTAAATTAATAATTTTGATAAAAATTTCATTAAAAAAATTGTTTTTAAATTACGCGTTTTCTTTGGAGATTTGAAGGGCGAAATGAAATAAGCACTTTCAATGATACAATATTTATTTTGTAATTAATTTTTTCAAAAAATACCGAAAAAGATAGTACCTAGGTATAGGTATAATTTTCTCTTGAAAGTCAAAATCTTGGGCTTTGTAGTGAAATTCTCCATACAAGAGTCAAATATAGGGTGTTTTTTTAAGCCCGATAGAACTTGAAATTGTAAAAAATAAAACAAAAAATTAAATTGTAATCAAAATTTTTTTTTATTCGAAAGATCAATACGTGACATTAACATTTGAAAATGATTTCGGGCATATGGCACCGCGGCTGTTCTTGACGAAGCGCATTCTGGACGTCCAATTTTGGGCCACTTTTTCGAGCACTGCTGGCCGTATGTCACGAACAACACGAACAATGCTGGCCTCCAAGGCGTCAATTGTTGCTGGTTTATCAGCATAAACCAGTGACTTCTCCATTGACCGTAACGCGAGCTCCGGCCTCATTTTTGAAGAAATAAGGTCCGATGATGCCACCAGCATGAAAACCGCACCAAACAGTGCATTTTTCTGGATGTAATGGAGTCTGTAGGGTCTCTTGTGGATTGGTCTCACTCCATATGCGGCAATTTTGCTTATTAACAAACCCGTTAAGCCAAAAATGCGCCTCATCGCTGAACACAATTTTGCGTCTATAAGTTGCGCGAATCGACGACTGATTTTCAAAGTAAATTTGGATAATTTCGTAGCGTTGTTCAAGCGTGAGTCTATTCATGATGATTTGTCAGAGTATACTGAAACAAATAAAAAAAATGTTTCATCAAAATTTAATTTTTTGTGTTACTTTTTACAATTTAAAGTTCTATCTAGCTTAAAAAAACACCCTTTAGTTGTTCCATAATGATATCAGCAATTATTGGTGAAGCTGGTGAGCCCATAGGAAGTCCTCTCTTTTGCAAATAAATTTTATCATCAGAATTGAAATATCTGTTGTCCCTATTGCTAAACTTTAAAATTCTTAAAAATAAATCTTTGGAACTAAACCAAACCAGCGTGTTTAAGAAAATGTCAAATCGTCGCTGTTTAATGGCATTTCAGACTATACAAGTCTTAAGCTTTTGATTGGATTTTGTGAAACATAAATCTAATATCGGCTGTCAACAAATCTAACGTATTATTAAATTCACACACCTGAAGTAAAATGAAAATATGTGTAGAGAACAAATAGACAATTTGGTCAACGTCTGGGTTTAATATTTCATTTATTTGTTTTTGTACAAAATGTTTTTCCAGGATTTTGTTTAGAGCGTAAAACAGGGCGAAGTAGGTTTATAGATAAAAAGTGTGTTGGTAATAGTTACACACAATTCCACTGGCGGTGTTGCATGAAAAGTTTCAGAAGTTACAAAAGAGGAGTCGCATAACGAAATGCACTGCTTTTCATTCATGAGGCCTAACTACCTATAATGTGCATAAACTGAATTAAGCCAGCTTAAGAAACTGTGCGAGTGCATATAATTGTAAAATTTGTATAACTAGGTATAAAGAACTTATGAAACTTTTCGTTAAGTTTCGTCTAATGTCCGTTGATTAAGCAAAGTATGAAACTGAACACACTTTCTGTACGGAATCATTTGTTTTCCGAAATTTGTGTGATTGCTTACAAAAATTATTAAAATAAAGAAAAATTGAAGGCACAGAAGCAAACATACAAGTTTTTTTAGCTTTCTTTCCATTTTTAATTAAACAAATTACCACAAAATTCTTTTTACTCTCTGTTTGGGAATTATTGCCTACAAATACCTACTTTGTTGTTATTTTACTACCTTTTTATATAATTAGCCTTATTACGGGTTTCGAAATTGTGATTCGAGTATTGTCGTTTTGTTTCTTGAATTTGTTACTTTGTGATATAAGGTAAAATTTTCGTCTGCAAGAAATTTGTCAAAGAATTAAAGGAAAGGAATGACACAAAATATATCCAATAATTTAATATTATGAAACAGACTAAAAATAATAATAACAAGAATGTTACATATATCAAAAAATATATATCATGCAGGTTCCGAGAAACGCTTAAATTTAGCGTTTTCGATTTCACCAAATAGGTGTTCTGAGAAACGTATAACGCAAGAAATATGGTTTAGCGATGTGAAATCGCCAAACCATGTTAAGCATATCGCTTAAAATTGGCGACTTCAACTCGCATGCATACATTGAAGTGAACTGATTGAATTTGCTAAAACTGAACTTGCAAAAGGCAATAAAATTATTCACAATTAAAATTTAATATGTTTTCTTTTTATTTCAATAAAAAGTTTAAAGAATTTTATACATTTTCATTAAGAAAACGAAAACGAAAAAAATTTTCTATTTGTTGTAAAATTTTTTTTTTTCGTTTTATATTACTACCACATACATACATACGTATGTAAAACACATGTTGTATTTTTTCGGAGAAAACTCCTAAACGCCAGTAAAACGCGCGTTCCTTAGAACACCTAAAAACCAATTATGCGTTTTTCAAAACGTATTGCGGTTTCAGAACGCGCGTTCTTCGAACATGGCTGATAATAACAAAAAAATCTATAATAGGTATACATTTTTTTTTGTGATATTTTATATTATGACTGGAAAATAAAAAATGTTGAGTTGTGCCTTATTTTCATCCTCTGATGATAAAAATGAGTAGACAGTGTTCCCAATTGTAGTATTAAACTTGTGTATTCGTTCTTTTTTTTAACTTCCTTCATGTACAGTTCATACCATGATACAAAAAAAATACAAGGTAGTTTCATTCTCTCAATTTTCCTTAACAATCACCATCTGACAAGTACCTATAAAGGTTGTGACATTTTCCATAAAATTGTGCTACCGTATTAGTTTATATATTTCCCTGTTTTCAGGTTTGTTTGAAATTCTGTTTGAAAATCATATTAAAATTGTAACTAAAATATTGTACATAAGAATCGATATATTTTAACATTTACGAGTAACATGACAAATATTGTGGGTACTCAAATATTGAGCTGCTAATTTCAAAACTGTAAAAGCACAAAATACTTGTGCAAAAATACAAATATCTTACCTGGTATTTGCAATCACACTTTTCGCACTATTCAATGTCGTTCGGAAACGGGTATCAATCCGTTTTTTAGTTCATTAGAAAACGAAACAATCAAAAGTTTTTTAAAATTAAATCATTTTTAACAGAAAATATTATATTCATTCTTGAAACCAAAAATAAAATTTTATTCTGGAATATATTTTGATTTTTCGTTTTCCGAATAAACAATCCGATTTCGGATTCGAATTTTGTGACGATAATATCGAAAACTAAAACTGATAGTATCGAAAATTAAGTTACCACAAGACACGGAAATATATATTAATAACAAATGAACAAGGCTACACAGAAATGTTGAAGAACGTAAAGCATTCTTGAAAGAGTGGTTATAATAAGTTTTGGCAAATGAAATATAAAAATGGAACTTTTAAATTTAGTTGTCTATTTCGTTTTATTACCAAAAAGTTTCTTTAATACTATATTTAATAATATACTATTAAAGTATATTCATATGCTTAATATTTTAATATAGCTAGCAAAACGACCACAGATACCTACTTATATCAGTTTATAGTTTCTTCAACACATTGCAATTATAAATTTCTGAAAAAATCAATTCTATTTCATAGTGTGGCAACGCCTCTATATTTCTCTCTAATAATGAAAGGCCCAAGGCGAATTCATATCAGGTATATGCAAGAGCAATAAATACAACACTACAAAAAAAATAAATCTTTTTCAAATGTCAAGTGAAAAATATAAACACAAAAAGGAATTAAAATAAAATATAATAAAAAAAATTTACAGGAAAGAAAAACTTTTAAATATTTCGTGAAACTTTTAATTATATCGTGAAAACTAAAGTCTCAGATCATAGAGCTTGGAAAGGTGTAAATGGCAAGTCAGATTGGGGAGGATTCTGGATGATATCTGGCGCTCAAGATACAAAACAAAATTTAAAAAATTGTTTCAAACTTTTTTTCAAATTTCTATTAAAAAAATTTGCAACAAAAGAAAAACTTAATTATTTCGTAAAACCTTTTATTATTTCGTGAAACTTAAAAACTAAGATCATAGAGCTTGAAAAGGTGAAAATGGTCAGCCAGATTGGGGAGGATTCTGGATGGTAGCTGACCCATTTACCAAAAAATTAGTTTTTTTTTTATAAAAATAATCACATAAAGCTTTCAACGTATTGAATTTAATTTGGCAATGCCGTTAAAGGCGGCCGAGCGGCAATGTTTAAATCAATTTAACTTTTTGCTTTACCGCTTGATGCTAGGAACACAACTGGGACGAACGACGAACTTCGCCCATCGCGACGAATTCGCCGACAAATATTCGTTGTATAAATTCGTCATGTGAAGCGCAATATCAACGAACATTGTTTACATTCCGTACAAAGAAAAAAATAGAATATAAATACTAAGGTGGCCATATTAAAAGTAAACCTTTATAAATCCCATCCGAAAGAGGGAGTTTTGAACAAATTATCTCAGGTACTTTATAGTTTGAGAACATCTTCATACATATTTTACTACATGGATTAATATAAATCATGAAAAGTATTATGTCATGAAAAATACTTTTTTTATATAAGAAACCTGGTCAACTGATACTGCTTTATTCGTCATTCGCTGACGAAACAATTAGAAATGAATCTATTTCAAATTTCGCTGAGTATGACGAATTTCGACCAACGCCATGATTGTGTGCATTTTCATATACACCAGTGTGTTTTATTTTTGGCGACGAATATTCGCGACCAAATATTCGTCGTTCGTCGCAGTTGTGTTCCTAGCATCAATTTCTCAAACCAAAAAGTAAAGGAACAAAACTTAGAGAAAATGCAGTAAAAAATAAATTTTCTCTATTTTCGGGTTTAAAATTTTTAACAATTAAATTTATTTATTTATTTTTGCATTAAAAAAGTCATAATTTTCTTTTGTTTAAATTTCGGTACATAAATTTTTAATTCAGTTAGCCGCGTTCATTTGCTTATATCAAATAAATTCAAGCGGCAAATAGAATAGTTGGTTGCCGCTTACATTGGCCTTTCACTATAATAATAAACTTCAAAAATCCTCATTAAAAATAATGAAGAGAGAGAGAGAGAGAGAAAGAATGCAACTACCTAGTATTTTTTGTATCATGAGTTCATACTTTTATTTTTTACTTTTAGCTCACTTTTGATGTCGTTTGCGAGCATATTTTTCTATTTGTTTTAGAGAATTTCAGTATACAAGTTCGATTAGATCTTGTTTGGCCATTTTTCTTCAAATATTTCTTGACAGACTTGGGCCAATTATTACGTCACCGTCATTGATTTTAGCACAAGATATATTCCCAAAGTCTTTGGAAGAATTCATGCCTATTTCCTCGCCATCGGGACTTATTATACTGTTCAATTGCAACAAAGCATCGTTGTTTGAGCCTCCACCCGTTGCTCGACACTCATCTTTGTTATGAAGATTTTATTTTTTCAATTTCACTTCTAGTCGGCCTACAGTGTTATCAATTCAGCTCCCGTACGTGAAGATGGTCCTAAAGTGTTAAGCTTATTCGATATTTCTGCCTATTGTGTTAGGATTGCGCCAATTCTGGCTTTGATTCCAGCAACTCCACCATTTTTTCGAACTGCTTCCGTTCGATTATTTTTAATCTAAAATTATTAATTTCGTTTTAAATTAAATTTGGACTCATCGGAGAATAGTATGGAACTCCTTTGTGTGGTAGTCAAAAAGTCAAAAAGAGAATGAAACTACCTTGTATTTTTTATATCAAGGTGCATTAATGTATACACGGTGGCAGCACTACGGCATGTGACAATTTTTTGCTACTGTCAATATAGGAAGCTATTTACGTCAAATGTATGGTTTACATTTCTGAAAGTGAATTTAGTGTTTTATTCTTACATATACAAATTATTTTATGGACATAAAAATAATTCAAATAAATATAATTTATAATTATGAAAAGGTAAATTCATAGTTTATAATTGTGAAAATAGTTACAAATACTTTTGAAAAACATAGCTTACCAGATGTCTGTTTTTGTTGTATTGTTGTAATTTTGCTCTAGTGCTGCCACCGTGCATACGTTAATGCACCTTGTTTTATATCATGTTTACAATGAAGAGATGTATTTTATATTATTATAACCAAGGCGAATTCATAACAGGTGAAATTGACAGCGCAGTTGATAACTTTTTTCTTTTTCAGATATCATTGAAATAATTAAAAGAAATTAAACAAAAAATAAAAATTAAACAATTTTTTTAAATTATGTATTGAATCTTGAGCTACCATCCAAAATCCTCCCCAATCTGGTTGGCCATTTTCAGCTTTCCAAGCTCTGTGATCTGACACTTTAATTTTCGCGAAATAATTAAAACATTCACGAAATAATTAAAAGTTTGTCCTTTCTTGTAAACTTTTTTTTATTATATTTTTTTAAATTCCTTTTTTGTATTTTTTCCCTTAATATTTGATAAAGATCTATTTTTTGTAGTGTTGTATTTATTGCTTTTGCATATACCTGGTACAAGGCGAATTTATACAGGTGAATGCAAGCAGGAAGTTGAATTCAGTACTATGTATTTTGTTATTGTATGACATATCCATGATGCAAAAAACAAGGTAGCCGTTTCGCTACAACAATAAGAAAAACAACAGGTATTTTGTTTGTGTTAAAAAGCGAATTCACACTTAAGTTGTCAAAAATAGTTGATAAAGAACATGTAAAAAAATTTAAATAGCGCCGAAAAAGGTAAACAAAACTTGACAGAGAAAGTGCCGCCATATTAATTAATTAATTTCACCTGAATTCGCCGATGCATCCACCTAATAATTAATTCGCCTTGGACATATCGTGAATGTCAAAATCTAAATTCGCCTAAGATTGTGCAGCAAGGAAAAAATTTTATAAAAACGTTAAATATAAACTTTTATAATTGTTTGTAATCAAAATCACAGATTATATTAGTTTTTCACACAAATTTCTTGAAATTGCACTTAATCATACAAAAAAATCTTCAGATTAAAATGGCGCGAAAATGTTTGTAAACAAAAGAACAAAAAATTTGACAGTCTCATTGGAAAAAACGCGAGAAGCAAAAAATAATCACCTGTGCTGTTAAGTTCACCTGGTAATGAATTCGCCTTGGTCTTGACCTCGCATGAATTCGCCTGCAGCCAACATAAACTATTTTTTAAACAAGTAAAAGCAACTAAAATTCATTATGGAAATCAAATTTTCTTTATTTCTTAGATCTTCTATAAAACAAAAACAAACAAAAAATAATCAATTGTAAAGAATGTGCAATAATTCAACACACTAAATAAATAAAAAAAATAAAAATAAAAATAAAAAAATCCCTTCATTCTACAATAATAAATAAATGTAAGAAAAAATTTAATTAATTAAAAAATCTCCCAACTAATGACAATCGTGTTAAAAATAACATAAATTTTAAGATAACAACCAAAATAAGAAGAAGAAGAAGAAGTAGAAGAAGAAAAAAATTAAAGAAAAAATAAAAACTTCCAGCAAAAGTCTTTTAAACTAAAAAATCACAAAAAATAAAAGAAACAGTGAAAAAAGTCTCACGCCTTAAAAAAATTTTTATATAAAAAAAAAAAGGAAAAATTCAAATAAAAATAAAATAAAAGCAGGAACATCAACAACAACGACCACAACAACATTTGCACTGCAACTGCCTCTGAAGCTGGTGCAGTTGCTTCTGCTTTTGCTGCTGCTGGTGCTTTTTTTCTTCTTGGTTTTTGTTGAGTTCAGAGTTACAGCAGAATCCTTCAAAACGGCGGCCATAACGAACTCCGCCTTAGCAATGAGCCAACTGGGCACAGTTTATGCCACCAAACGGAGGCGACGCAATGGAAAAAGGTAAGTTTTTGTCTCTTTAAGATTTTGTTTTTTGTAACAAACAATTCTTTGTTTATTTGGTGAGAAAAAAATGTGATAAAAAAAAAATATTTAAGAAAAAAATTTCAACTTGTGAATGAATTGCAATTATATGGAAATAAAATTTTTCATGTGGGCGGTTTGTTAGACTGCATAGGCGTGTATATCCCTTCTAATAAAATTCTTTCAGTGATTTAAAATGTGCTTATAAAAGCTTTATAGCAAAAGATAAGATTAATTATAAATAAATATAGTTTTAAAAACTAATAGTGAAAGGCCAATGAAAGCGGCATGCGGCAGCGGGCGGCAACAATGTGACCCATTTACAAAAAATTATATTTTTTATAAAAATATTCGTACATAAATTTCAATATATTGAATTTAATTTAATTTGGCAATGCCATTAAAGGCGGCCGAGCGGAAATGTTGAGTTCAGTTAAACTTTTTGTTTTGCCGCTTCAATTTGTCAAATCAAAAAGTAAAGGAAAAATATAGAAGACAGAAATTAATTTTCGGTTTTGAAATTTCAACAATTGAATTTGTTTATTTATTTTGGCTTTAAAAAAAATCAAAATGTTTTTTTGTTTAATCTTCGAAGCACATATTTTTCTTCAATTAGCCGCGTTCATTTGCCTACAACAAATAAACGCAAGCGGCAAATAGAACAGGTGCTTGCCGCTCGTTGCCGCAAGCCGCTTACATTGGCCTTTCACTATAAAACGTGTGTGTTTCGATATCAAATTTTTCATTCACTATTGTTTAAGCTAAGATAATTGTCCGTATGACGCGCTCCCAGTTTTTTTTAGAATTCCCAAAATCTGCTTCAAGAATCGCGAAATTTTCGCCCTAAAGCGAAAGACCGTTTATAGTTCAGATGCATGAATATGAAAAAGCGGTTCCACAACGGCCAGTGAAGTGATTTCGAACTTTTTTGGGAGTTCCCAAAATCGGCCTCGTGAATCCCCAAATCCCCCACTTTCACAGAAGCAATACGACAACTTTAATTTTTTGCACGGGGTTCGAGTCTTGCAAACATACAAGTGAAACTAATGTAAGCGTGTTAAAAAGGCGCTGGTCTCACATTTCCATCATCCAAAATTGTTCTGGAAAGTGAAAATTTGTTATCTGTCCTTGAAAAAAATTTTATAAAATGAAAAATTATATGCTTATTATTTCTTTATTTCGACCGTTTTTTCCTTTCTTAATATGTGTAATTGATCGAGCTTAAGGTCTTTCTTGGAATTTTTAGTTTTTTTGGTTTTTAATTATCTGGCAATATTTCGCTTTCCTTTGGATAGCTTCTTCAGGCCAAATAATATTTATAAAAATAATATAAAAGGTTTTTAGCTGAACGTTTTGCCTGTTAGTATACAACAAGCTGACCTGTAGGGCGATTCACTAACCTGTTTTAGCTGTGTTTAGCGATTATGTAGCACTTTGTAACACTATTGAGCTTCGTTTTAAATCAGCTGTTTTCATAAGCTGACTGATTAACATTAACTAAACACTAACGCCCGTATGCAGAAGAACTTAACAAAGCTTGGTAAGCAATTGTTAAGAAACTTTTCCTAACGTTGTATCCAAACACAACTATTAGCTTACCATACGTTTAAAGTTGAAATGGGCCGCTTTAATTTTACGTTAAAATGACATTTGATTTTTCTTTAAATTCACAATTTTATGGAAAATATTAATAAAAACAATGTAATATGATTGTGGGATAAATAAATTAGAATGTTATATTTTATATGAATTCATTTTGAAAGGGAAATATAAATAAGAAATATGTTAGTGATGCACTTTCCATCAAGCGAATACAGCGAAAAACGTTATTCGAATAATACAAATGTATAAAGGCCTCATTAGTTTTTACTTTCTATTGCCGTTCTGTGACGTTCATTTCCTTAGTAAATATTTTACAATTACTTTTTCCGTGAAAATATTCAGCTGTTTTTACAGTAGAGCATAAATAAAAGAAAAACATTGGAATGAAGAATAAAATATGTACATAAATATTATCTTGTGTGAAAAAAGGAAACAAATCAATAATTTAGAAATGGTGATTAAACAGTCCACTTCTTTCGCACAATCTGCAGAGTTTATGACACTTCTTATACAAAATATAATTTTTTCCTGGCTAAAATAATATTCTTGTGATCATCCATAGTTGCTTAATTATTAAAAATGTATTAACTTTTAAAAATCTTTAGTTGAAACAAATTTTTTTAGCTTTCGACAAAAAAATTATATACATTTGAATAAAAAATTAATGTTTCCATACCTGAAAAAAGTAACACATACACATATCTGGCCGTCACTTAACGTTGAATTCTATTTTCAACAGATTAGTCCGTAACAGAACAGAACAAACCATGTACAGTTTATGTTGAACAGAAACAAAACAGCTCATTCATAACGGAAAGGAACGTACAAACTAATTCTGCCTTAAAGCAGCTCTATATGGAAGAGCAAACACCAATACATGTAAGGAAACACTAATGTTATTTAACAAGCAAAGCTTTCGAAAGTGTATTTACTTTGCACTTGTGTGTGTACAAATACATGTGTATATTAAAGCCCACAGTCTATAGCTAAGCGCTTTTACAAAAACAGTTGAGCATCAAACGCTTAGGGCTTGGGCTCTCCTGCTTTAGTGACTTAACAGTCGAAACAACTTTGATGTTAATTTGAAAAAATGCTAAATAAATACATATTATTTTATTTTGCGGGGGTTTGAAACCACACGAATTTAATTTTACAAGAAGTGCAACGTTTGTTCCCACTTTCGCTTCCTTATAAATGTTGCCACCACCACCTGCGGCTAAAGCAACAAATGTGAGGCCAATTGTTTGTTCTTCCGATGCGCAGAATTACAGTGGGATTTTGATTACTTTATTACTTTATTACAGTAAACAAAAACATTAGGATAAACTGTCGGTTGGTTGCAGGAGGTCGTCAAAAACTTCCTAAGATTTTTTTTTTTAAATAGATTTCCTTTTGTAGTTGAATTTGTTTATGAACGAATGAATTTTCTTTACTTTTTATGCTTCATTTTGTTAAAGTAAATTTGTTTGACAAATGATGTTGACAATATTTGATGGCGTCTAACAATCAAACAGTTGCAATTTGCGTGAACGAAACAGCACGGCGATAATCATCAACAAAATGAAGCAGTTAAATAGTCAAAATGTTAAGAAAATAGAGCAGATATACATATGTTAGTATAAAAAATATTCCTCCTTATGCACAGAGTGTTAATCGTCGTCACATGGAGTCGATGCCGCCCGCTTTTGATAACAATTCATAAATTTCATTTAAGGAAACTTGTTATGTTTAACGCTTAAGAGAATTGATCAGTCTTGTCGTTAAACTGTTGCAGAGAATTGTTTTTTCATATCCCATAACGAAACTCGCTGAATTAATTAATATAATATATTTTTTATCTTGGACCAGTACTCAGGGAATGACCCCTATATATGCAGTGCATTTTACCAGAACTAGGAAAATAGGTTGTGAGGAGGGGGAAAAAGCGAGTAGTGTTTATGAACATTCGTTATAACAGACAGGAAATACGTCTGCAGGCAACTGATTTCCGCAGGCGAAATGTACGGCTGAAAAACGAATTTTCTCTGTAATGCGTAGTACGATTCCCCGGGCAATCGACCACGAATGGATGGGCCCTACACGATAACCACGTATTACGTAAAAATGTGTTGGTTTCGGGAACAAGATCCCAAATTTCGTCGGAGAAAAATCCATTGTAGTAACGATAGAACAGAGTAACGCAACCTACACTGCGTCGATGCTCCAATGACTGAATAGTGTTCGATACCCTACTGTCATCGATAAGTTTCTTCGCCCTCTCCTGTACACGGTCGAGAAACCCCAAAATCGACTTTGAAGCGCCAGCCCAAATATGAGAGTTGTATTCCATTCGCGGCATTGTTTAAATAAAAATCTGTAAAGGAATTCGGGGCTCCAACCAAAAATTTATAACAGTATTTATTAAATGCAAGAAGCTATTTTTTTTAACAGCAATAAAATATGATATCTAAAGGTCGGATTACACGATTGCCGCAATGTAACAATTTTAACTCATTTTTGTACTCCAATCCTGTGATTGCATAATTAATTGTTACATGCGGCAATCGCGGCCCATATTGTTCTTATTTTGACCAAACAAATGCAACCCTGATGCGGCAATCGTATGACTTTTTGGAATGCTATCGTGCGGCATTAAAAATGGAACAAAAGCACTAATATTTATTGTGTTCTATTGTGACAATTCAAGTGGGCAATATACGTCAATATTTTTAATGTATTCTGTTAATTTAATTTGTGTGTGTGTTCCTTTTTTTAACACCTATAATGAGAATTACAGCCAGTTCGCCGATGTCGAAGAAAACTGATTTGGGGTTTTCTAACTTTATTCTATGCTAACGATGTGAGAAAATTCTATTAAAATACATAAGTACATGTGAACGAATGATAGTGACATAGACAAATCCAAATTAATTCGAATGTGAGTGACCAGCTTTCTTTCGCATACATTTTACATAAGTAGATACAAAACTCATTTGTGCTACATACACTCATAGAAACCCCTTCGTAACTGTGATGTATTTTAACATCAATTATTTTATCATATCATACTCGTACTGACATCATGGTGATGTTTTATTGGAATACGTTCGATCATTTAATCAATGCAGCGGCACTCTAATATGGAAGAAATTACTTAATGAAGTCAATAAAAATGATATCAATAGAATAGAACACACTCGCATCAGACCAACTATTATTTGACTTAAACTTTATGGCACCAGTACCATGGCACGCTATCATGAACTAAACTTAAGCGCGTTAAGTTTAATGATTTTAAAAATATGTTCAAACGTGCAACTTTATATTTTACTATTTTCAAGAAAGCAATGAGAATTAAAAATGTTCTAATGCTTTTGATGGCATAATGTCATCAATATAATTTATTTATTTATTTATTATTTGTTCATATTTTCATTGTGTGTATGCCATGTACGAGAAACTACTCTCTTTCTTTGTCTCGTAGTTCGTTTTTTTTTTTATTTTACTCGTACGTTCTCAGTATATTCGTTATTTAACTAACTCCGCATATGATGACTGGATATCGTCAATATGATGTATTATCGTTCATTTTTCGCTTTATACTTACACTCATAGAAAACCTGTCATAACTATGATGTATTTTAACATCAATACAATGCCAAATGTCATCATTTTTGACCCCATGACACCTGTCATCGCTGTGATGTCAACCATTACATCAGTTGCTCTAATTATCAACAGCGGCAATTATGACACATATTTCATCGATGAAATGTCGCACTGACATCATGGGGATGCTTTATCGGAATACGTTTGATGAGTGCATGTAATCAATGCAAGGAAACTAAAATACTCAGGAAATTACTAAATGATGTCAATGTAATGACAAAACATCATCAGTAGAGTGGCGCACTAACATCAGACCAACTATAAATTGGATTGATTTGGAAGTCAATTTCATGACGACATCATCAACATTAACATCCGGTTATATTTTCTGATTTCAAAAATATTTCAAACATATAACTTTATATTCTACCATCTTAAAGAAATCAATGAGAATTAAAAATCTTCTGATAATACTTTTGATGACTTCCTGCCATCAATACAATGCCTGTGTGGCGTACTATCATATTTTAAGTGCGTGTATGCTGTGTATGAGGCAATATTCGCTTTCTTTGCTTCGTAGTTCTTCTTTTTATTTTACTCTCTACGCTGTCATTACATTTATATGTAACTAACGTCGCATATGATGACTAAATGTCATTAATATGATGCATTTTTTTTCTACTTCTTAAAAATTAATTTAAATTTAAAAATAATAATTTTAACAATCTAATTCCTTTCCAACAATAAATATAAAATATTATAACACTATGTAGGCTTTTTTTTATAATCAATTTTGACAAATTAGATGTATTATACGTATTAATAAAATGTATCATTGAATTGATGTCACCACAGTTGTAGCATTGATGATACTCAATATATGACAAAATTGTCTGATGACTTTTGTTGTTGAGATTGATGTCAGTTTTCATTTTACTGATGACTATTTACATACTATTGATGTCACAATTCGATGACCCGCCGTCATCAATATTTTTTTTTTTTTTTTTTTTTTTTTTTTTTTTTTTTTTTTTTTTTTTTTTTTTTTTTTTTTTTTTTTTTTCTCATTCATTTGTTTATTGAATCTTCACAAAGTGAACTAACAATAAGTATTCAAATCTTAAAACTAAATACATAAAATTAATTAAGTCCAGCCAATGCTAGACAAAAATGTTTTATTTTGCACGATCAATATCGGTGAAATCACCTATTTAACGTTCTGATGGTGGCAAGGGTGTCCCTCCTTCTCAACCGAGAGTGGCCGCCAAAATTAAGTATATTGCGTGCAAGACTATTTGGATGAAGTTCCAATTTATTGATATGCCTTGTTGCGTACTTTGAAAATTCGTCTTTGACAAGAGGAACACAGAGATCCTTATGAATTCGTGAGTTTTTTACGTACCATGGAGCTGCGGTAATTGTTCGAAGAATTTTGTTTTGTCGTCTTTGAATTTTTTCAACGTTTGAAGCGGAGGCGGTGCCCCATAGTTGAATTCCATAGCACCATATAGGCTTTAGAATAGCGTTGTATAATAAAAGTTTGCAATCCAGCTTCAATGTCGAATTTCTGCCCATAAGCCAATTCAGTTGAGCTGCTTTTAACTTTAACTGAGTAACTTTCGCATCTATGTGAGACTTCCACGTTAACCTACGGTCCAGGTGAATACCAAGGTACTTGACTTCATTTTGCTGCGGAATAGGTGAATTGTTGATTTGGATGGCTGAACATGTTTGTTTACGCAGCGTGAATGTAACGTGAGTACACTTTTGTTCATTAACTTTAATTTTCCAAAGTTTTAACCACATCTCTAATATTGAAATATACTCCTGCAAATTTCGCGAAGCTACTTGATGGCTTTCATGTACGCTGCAGAATGCTGTATCGTCTGCAAAAGTTGAAGTGTGGATTCCGGGTGTCGTTGGCATGTCAGAGGCATAAATCAAATATAAAGTAGGCCCCAGTATGCTGCCTTGGGGAACTCCTGCCTCGATTGGCTGAGTTGGGCTTATAAAGTCGCCTTCTCTGATAACAAACTTCCGCCCACATAAGTAGCTTTCCAGAAGCTTGTGTGTATTTGCAGGCAAGTTCAACTTTATTTTGTGTATCAAGCCCTCGTGCCACACTTTATCAAACGCTTGGGAAATGTCGATGAATAGAGCTGAGCAATACTTCTTCTCCTCAAAGGTCTGTCTTATGACATTGACTAGTCTGTGCGTTTGTTCTATTGTGCTGTGTTTAGCCCGAAAGCCAAATTGATGATCAGGGATGCATCCCACAGTGTTCAACATTGGACTCATCTTTGCCATTAACAATTTTTCGAACAGTTTTGAAATTGTTGGCAGTAGACTTATTGGTCTGTATGATTCTACCTTAGTGGGATCCTTCCCTGGTTTGGGTATCATAGTAATCATGGACACTTTCCACTCTGCAGGATAATACTCGAGACGTAAAATAGCGTTAAAAATAAAAAGAAGAATTCTACGAGCTACACGAGGTAGCTGCTCAAGCATTTTACCAGTAATTTTATCAATACCTGGAGCTTTCCTGGGGTTTGTGTTACGAATAACATTTTCAACATCTTGAAAACTAAGTCTCAAAGGCACAGGCGGTCTAACAGCATATGGCGGAAATTCAGCAACATCATCCGCTGTATCATTTGCAGTAAAAACGTTTTTCAAATGATTAACATACACTATCCCTTTTTCAGAATCGCTTCTTGCCCAATCTCCAGTTGAAGTTCGCAGAGGTGGCTTACCTACTACGGGTCTTTTCAGACCTTTTGTCGCTTTCCATAGAGAATAGTCGGTTTGAGGGGTACCATCAAGACCTTCCAGATAATTTTTAAGAGAAGCCATTCTTTGGATTTCGAGCAGATTTCTTAACTGAGCTATGCACTCTCGTAGCCTGCTTTTAAGCTGGGGAGACCTGCGAAGTTGCCACTCTCTTCTAACTCTTCTTTTTTCTGTTAGAAGCTGTTCAATTTCAAACGAATATGTTCTGTTGCTCACATTTCTGGATCTTATATGGCTAGTGGTGGCATGTTGTACGGCTAGATTAAGGTGTTCAGAAAATTCGTTAATCGACACATCAATATCCTCAGGCGTTCTCAAGGCAATGTATTCCGTACAATGTGTACTCAAATATTTCTTATATTTTATCCAATTAACTCGAGTGACGGTCAACGCCAAGTCACAAAACGGGGAACCAACCCCCTGGGGGAACGAAACAGAAACTATACTCGGTGAGTGATCTGAGGACAAGTCCAATGAAGGCTCCACTTGCATCCATTCTGAGGGAAAATTTTTTGTAACTCCAAAGTCTATAACGTCTGGGATCTTGCGTTGGTCTGACGGCCAATAAGTGGGGTGTCCACTTGAAATCACACCTAAGCCCATTTTGGTAATGGTGTCAAAAAGCACACGGCCTTTCGGGGTAATTAAACGTGATCCCCAAAAAGTGTGTTTAGCGTTATAGTCGCCAGCCGCTAAAAATCGAGGACCAAGTGATTTGAAAAAAATTGAATATTGTCTTTCTGTTATTGAAAACCGTGGTGGTGAGTAAATCGAGGATATAACAATTTTTTCATGAAAATAATTAAGGCATATATTTGTAGCTTGGAGATATTCCTCACATGTCTCGTTCATTAAAAAGTGTTTAATTCTGGATTTTATTAGAATTGCCGATCCTCCGCAAGATCTTCCACGGGGATCTTTTGTGTCGTACAGTATGTAGCCATTAATTTTGAAAAAACTGTTAGTTGTCAAATGGGTTTCAGCAATCATCATTATATCGATCTGCTTTTCCATAAGGAAGTGCTCAAGTTCATTTTTGTGTTGGCGAATGCCGTTTGCGTTCCAGAAACATATTTTTAACCAATTCATTTTTTTAAAATTGCCTGTAAAATAGTGGATTGCATTTTTAGCATTTCCTGCATCATGTTGGTCATAGAGACGGTAAAAGTGTTAATGGATTGAACAAGAGTCTGCAGAGTTGCCTCTAGGTTACTAAAATTTGGATCGGAAATTTGGGGCTTGGGTTGCTGGTTCAAGTTTTGGTCGGATTTAACCACATTAGCATATGAAAATTGTTTGGTATTCTGCGTGTTTGTGAGGTTGGTTGGATGGCCTACCTGGGGAAAATTGTTTTTGCCAATGACATTTGGCTGCTGGGCTGCTGGAGAAACCGATGACTTATTTGTCATTGACCGCTTAAAATGAGTATAGACAGGGCAACCTCTATAATTTGCAGTGTGGTTACCTCCACAGTTACTGCATTTTTTAACACTTGCGTCGGCCTTTGGCTTATTGCACTGAGTTGTGCCGTGAAGTTCGCCACATACAACACAAACAGCGGGCAACTTGCAGTAAGCCTTAGTGTGGCCAAATTCTTGGCAGTTTAGGCACTGAACGGGTCCTGAACGCTTATGTGGCTCCTCAACGGTAACCTTACGATGCAAAAGATATTTGAGGTTATATATTGGGTGAATTTCACTCTTTTTTAGCAGAACATCCCCTGGTTCTAGTTCAACCCTAAACATGGGTTGAGGGGTCTTTTCACGGTTCCTGATGTTTACTACTGTTTTTATTTTAAAACCCTTATCTTCCAATCCGGTTTTTACATCATCAGTATCTACGCATGGGTCAATCCCTTTAATAACGACCTGAAGACCTTTGGCACTTTTGAGCTGGTAAGTGTAAAATGATCTGTTCTGTTTTTCTAAGACATCAGACAATTTTCGGTAGTCGTTTTCATGGTTTACCTGAATTTTTGTTTCATTGATGTTTCCGCGCTTAACTGATGTCACGTTGAAATTGTCCTTACCGATTACCGTAATAAGTTGTTTTACCAGCTCATTAGAAGTAGGTTCTCTCAAATATATTGGTGGCGGTTTAAATGTTTTTTTTTGCTGTATTTGGCTCATCAGTCTGGAGGATTGCAAATCTATTACTTTGCGTTGCTGTAGCGGTATTATCCTCTTTGGATATCTTTGGTTGTGATGATATCTGAGCGGATTTCGGGCTTCGCTGACGTTTAACCACGGTTACATACCTGTCCATGCCTACTTGTGTTTTCGGCTTATCGTCATCAATATGAAGGTGTTTTTTTCTATGAGTGTATACTTTGCTTAAACAATACTTGCTGCGATTACAAATTTACATCAATATGATGCATTTTTTTCTACCTCTTAAAAATTAATTTAAGTTTTTAAAAAAATTACAATTTTAACAACAAAATTTTTTTTCAACAATAAATAGAAAATATTATAATACTGTTTATCTTTTTTTAAAATCAATTTTGACAAAGTTATAATAAATAAAATGTATCATTGAATTGATGTCACCACAGTTGTAGCATTGATGATATTCAATGTATGACAAAGCTCTCTGATTACTTTCGTCATTGAGATTGATGTCAGTTTTCACATTACTGATGACTATTTTACATAATATTGATGTCACAAATCTGATGACCCGCCGTCATCAATATGAAGATGTTTTTTCTATGAGCGTAGTTGTAAAAATTCATCAACGCAAAATAAAATCGTCTAGCTTTGTCATTAACTTATTAATTTTGCCTTTTTCGAGTATAGAAGTGAATAGATTGTTTATTGCAGTGCACATCTTTGAACTCAGAAATATTGAGTTCTTTATTATTATTTTTTTATTTAATATTTGTAGCAATTGAATTGCTTTTTGAATTATTTTTTATGAAGTTTTAAAGTAATATACTTTTATTGATATTTAAAGTAAAAATTATGCTTTATGCATACAAACCTATGACCGCAACAGGAGTAAATTGGACCTAAGTGGGCTCGCTTTCAATGGCTGGCAACCTGTTAAACTTAACTTATACAAACATATGTAAACTTTTTTTGTGAATATGTATAGTATGGCGCTTTTTAACTCTTTTTGAATAGTGTGGCGGCGCTTTTGCGTTACAAATAGTTGACAACACTGCTTTCAGACCCAGTTGGCGGAAATTTGTGCACAATTCTCCCGATTCTATACACATTTGGTCAATTATGCTGACCCAAAAAAATCCCGATGTGCCGAAATACCTTTTCATCTGAACACCCACTATCGTAAAAGGCTGCGACGATCTTAACAGGTTGCTCAAATATTTACCTCTCCTCTCCATGGTTGAATTTGTCAAACCCTGAAACAAAGAAATGTCAAATTAAGTTGGACAAAAAACTTGACATTAAGGTGTGACTTGCAATTAACATCGTGCATTATATCTTCAGCTTAATTTCCACGAGATGTTAAATTTTATTAAAAACACTTAATTAAAAAGTCCATATTGTTGCACAATAAAAATATTATATTAACCTTAAAAAAAAATTAAATATTCTATCCAAATGTAATTAATATCCATGTAAAGAACAAAATTAGGCATAAAACAAAATTGTGTTTTGTAAAAATTATGAATAAGTACTTGTATATTGAAGAGGGGCAACCAGCGAACCCCGGCCGCACCAGCAAACATCTCGCAGTCGGAACAGAACGCCAAAAAGCTGATCTTTAAACATAATTTGTTGCAAAATTCGCTTAAAGAAAAAAAAGGGAACATAAAAACATAAACTTTAAAACAATTACATAAAAAAAAAACTTTAAAAATATTAAAATAAATGTTGGCCTGTTTTTCGTTTGCACTCTTCTTCTTAAAGACGGGCCGGGAGAGCTGCTGCCGCTGCTGCTGGCTGGTTTAGTGAAAAAACTTCTATAAAAACATAAAATTTAAAACAATAAAAACAATGAAATTTTACAACACCTTTTGTAAATGAAAGCTTCAAAAAGGGGAAAAACAAAACAACATTTAAACTCAACAAGACACGGTTGGAGTAGAACCCATTTGAAGTTAGCTGCGTCGTTTTTTTTTTGTGGCAAATAAATAATTTAAGTGTAACTGCTGTACTCGTAAGGAAAAGCGACAGCAATCATAAAAAAAAACCCAGCAACATTATATTGCACTTTTATATCTCGTGGAGTGGCTGCGAATGAGGAAGAGCAACCCTCTTTCTTGGTCAAGTGCAATTAATTCATGAAAATAAAAAAAAAACCAAAAACACAAAATTATTGATGGATCATATTTGAAAGGCAGAGCAGTAAAGGACGGCAGTGGAATGATAGCAAACGAAATAGCCAGTGTTTGTTTGGGAATTCTACAATGCCAATAAAAAGCAAATAAAACAAAGATTATTAATTAATTTGATTAAGGTTAAACACAAAAAAATATTTAGAAGAAATAATTAAAAACCAAATTTCAACCATTTTCACGAGCAGACCTGCACAGGACTGTCTTCGTTCATTACCCATACCCGACCTACTAAATGTTTATGTGTATGAACTGTTGACAGTTGTTCACGCATTAAGAAGCGTTATATTTTTTTATGCTGCCTTGGTCACTCTGTGCACTCGGTGGTGTAGAGCTGCAGTATCGTTACCATGGCAAGCCCAATAATCTCCTGCAAGACAGGAGCACATACATAACTTTTTAGTCATGCAAGGACTGTTGAACCTCAAAAATCTAAATTTTAATTGCCTTAACGGAGGCCTAGTACACAGAAAAGAATATAGTAAAAATAAAATCTACAAAATTTTTGGCTGAAAAAATAATTTGTTTGAATATACAAATATATAAAAAAAAAAAAAAAAATAACTTTGGATATCGTATTTTGTTGTTGTTTAAAAAAATTATTGTTTTGGATCAATAATTATTTTTACTAAACTTTTGTTTGAATCCACGAATTCCTTTAAAGGTCTGCATTCAAACAATTTATTAATTGATTCAATGAATTTCGTTACGCAAAAAATTTTTTTCTGTGTAAGTCTTCAGAAGGTTTTATTTAGAGAACATTCTGTCCTGATCACGGGTGAGGTATGAACACGCTCCGACCTTAAAGCAGATGGTGAAATTGATTTAAATTAGCACCTGCCTTGACGGCCTAGTGTGATGATAGACCAATTCTATGGGATGAATTATTCAGGATTCTCCAGCTTCCCCGTAAGGCTTGCAAACCTCACACAGGTCGCAACTTTTTGCCAAACAAACAAACCCCTTGCTTAAGAGTTAGGGCCTGCTAATGCCTGCTCTATGCAATTTCTCAACAGTCAATAGAAGACAAGGCCGAAGCCCATTAAAAACATCAGAAACTAATTCCCCTTCCTGCGATTATAAGTTTAAACCACTGCCAGAACGTTTCAGCCAAGGCAGGCACCACAACCATGATCAGCACCGAGAGATCTGCAAAGTAGAGCAACTCCGGGGCTTTGCTGATCTCCGTTCTGCCAATTTTAGCCCTTGTTAAGGGTTTCGGAAGTCCAATACAACTTAACACATGGGCTGAAAAGTTCCGGACCTAACAAAGAAAACACAGTTTTTTTGCTCAAAATTAACTTTATTAAGCAACGTAATCTCCAACAAGAGCAATGTAAAGGCTATAAATTGGCAGAATGGGGATCAGCATGGCCCCCCGGGTAGTTCTGCTTGCGGTTCGACCCGGGCTGATCATGGTTGAGGTGCCTAACTTGGCTGTAACGTTCTGGCTGTGGTTGAAACCTAAAACGCACGAAGGGAGTGTTAGTATCCTTGATAATTGTTTGGTGTGTGGCTTTTTTCGGGGACTAACAATCTCCCGAGGATCTGTTGCTTATACAACAGATACCTGTACTGTAAGGAACCAGTGGCGATGGTTGATAGGTGAGTTGGTTTAAGGGCTGATGCTCTTATTGGGCTTCGGCCTACCAACACATTAAGCCTTGCCTTCCATTGATTGTTGGGAAATTGCATACAGGTGGGATTAGAAGGCCCGAACTCCTCAACAGGAAGTTGCTCATATGACCGCAATCATATGGCAAGAATTACTACCTGTGTGAGCCTAGTCAGCCACACGGGGGCGCTGGTGAATCGTGAATAATTTACTCCGTGGAATTGGTCCTCCATCAGATTAGGCCATAAAGGCGGGTGCTGATGTAAATCATTTTCACAGTTGTGCAATTAGCGCGTCAAGCGTAATTTATCTGTCAAAAATCCTCATGCACATACAAAATGTATGAGACCAACCCAAATAGGGCGGCGTCAACGCTTTGCAATTGAAAAATCCAATTTTGACAGAGCGTAAAAGAGAAAGCTTTACTGCCTCCCAGTAAAGTGCGCTTCAAAACAGCGTTGTCAACTTTGAAATTTCAAAACGCACCAAAATGGAGAAAAAAGTGCGTTATTTCAACAAAAAAACGCACCGAATTTTGAGTTTTTCTTTCCATTTTTAAAACCCCATTTTATATTATAAAAACTGTAATATTTTGATATTAAAAACTGGGTCTGGTACCACCGCCTGATGGCATGCCATCAAATTCGTTCAATAGCTAGAATCCGTGTTTGTCAAATTCGGCCACTAGTATGATTCTGTTACTTTTATTAATAATTAAAACGATGTTTTATTATTCAGCAATATTATTTAATTATATTCGCTGTCGACCGAATAAGCTGTTACTTTTAGCTTTTTCAAAGCTACAGCTGCTTACCGTCGTTAAAATCTAAGAAATTTACGATTATCTGATCATTAAAAGTTGCAGAATCTCACTACAAGCCATCAAACTCTATTAATAGCCATTCTATCAAATACAGTGTAAATCTTATTTACATTTTCTGTTTTTTTACATTTTCACGAACGGTGACAATCAGTTTGGTGTCTTTAAAAGAATTTACCAGAATTATAACAAATAAAAGATGAAGTTTACCAGAATCGATATTTAATGCAAACGTTTTATTTAATTAACTATTAGTAATATATCAATTACCAAAACAGTAACGAATTTACTTGCCATCAAAAATACGAACTTTACTGTTCAGATACTACATTTATTGTAATATTTGACAAACTTGGCTTGATCGTATAATAGCAAAGCACGCTCTAAAAGCAGAAAATTTTATAAAACGAAATATTTTTTTCTCTTTCGAGAATATTTATAATGTAGCGAGATTGTCTTACTTTGTGCATATAATATGGTGCGTTTTTCCTCCATATCCTGATTTCATATTATAACTCCGTGTCCTGATTGTGCTCTGCATAATGAAACCTAAAAATATTGGACACTTGAATACTTTCCTTATATTAAAACAAAAAGTTGAGTTGAATTTGATTGGGTGCCACCGAAATTTTAAGAGCGCACTGAATATTTAAAAAATGCGCACCACGCACCGACTAAGAAAGTTTTCGCACAAATAAATGTAAAAAGCACCAAAAACGGTGCGAAACGCACCGAGTTGACAACGCTGCTTCAAAACTAATGTTACTCATTTTTTGCGGCCATTAGTAACCACACTTTAGGTGCCTTTAGCCTAATTAAGCGACTTTATCACTTCTTATTATTTCTACTTAGGTTAGGTTAGGTTTGACAGGCTGCTAGCTACTGTAAAGCCAGCCCACTTGGGTCCAGTCAGGTCCCGTTGTGTTGCCTGGATATTATTTCTACTTACAGATATTTATTAAACAAATTTATTGAGCAATACTGTTCATGGCACAACGTTAACGCTCTTATTTAAGTTACTTACTACTGCGTAAAATCAAAGCGTTAAATTACGCTGCGCTTTGCGCCCGAATTTAGATTGCACTGTTAGTGAGAAACTGAATGGCTACTCGTATGTGCTGTATTTGCCACGTGTCTACTTCACGACTGCCAAATATGAGCTTGCAGGACTAATGTTTACCAAAATGGCGGAAAAACAAACTAGTATACCTTCCCGGCGGACATCCGCTGTATAAAAAAACTTAAATCAATTCATTATTTTAATGCTCTGGCTTTCTTACATTGTTGTCAGCATATATCCATACATATAAATATATTTATCTTTTTAAATGTGTATATGTGTATGTGTAACTCACATTCTGCGCTTAAAGTTTGTGTTAAATAGCGCTTGTATTTCATAGATGTAAATTGTACAATAAAATACGACATTTAATGACAAGCGTGGCTTAATTGCTCGTAATGCAAAAAAATGTGCATTTTTCGTTTCATTTTTGTGTAAAAAATATTTATGATGATGTTGTTCTTTGTTGTGGTATGTGCACTTAATTCATTTATTCTTTAAAAAAAAAGTAAAAAAAAAATAAAACAAAATAGTTGTTATCTTTTGTTTTAATGTTTAAGCTTTTAATAATGAAAAATATGAAATTTTTTACATATTCATTACTTTGCTGTCATCTAGAGGAGTGAAGTAATGAAATTTTTCAAAACAGGAGCTGACTGCTGCTTCTGTTGTTGTTGCGGTTGTTGTTGCTGTTGTAGTGGTGCTATTAAGTTCTCTATGGTCGAGTGACAATTTAAATTAAACCTCCCGTCCTGTATCATTAAAAACGCTTTCAATTGTCCGCGCGTTCGTTCGGTGGTTTTTATCAAAAGCCGCTTTCCGTACTTTTTTTTTTGTTTTTTGTTTTTTTACAATTTTCTCTCCTTGTTTGTTGCTGTTGTTGTCGTTTTGAAATGCACACCTGTAATTAAGTGAAGTACATTTTTAAAAGTCTTGTCTTTAGTTACATATTTAAATTTGAAATACGACTATTTTTAGGGTTTCAAATGAAACGTGGCAATGACACATTTATAAAATGGTTAAATATTTTAAACAATTCCTAGGCCTTATCCTTTTCGTCTACATATGTGTGTACATACATTCACACATATATTTGTATATACATATGTAAGTATGTGTGAGCATTAAGCTGTTTAACGCTCCCTTTTTTTGAATGTTTTATCGCTTTAAGTTTTAATCTGCTTTAGCTTTAATAAATCTTTTTCTAATTCTAATTTCTTGCCTTCCACATTTGAACTAAAATGATTTGTTAGATTAGATTTTAATGCTCTACTAAGCTCTGTCAACAAAATGGTTTTAATGTTACACAAATACGTAGCACACACACACTCACACACACACTCTACTCTTAGATACATAAACACCTACAAGTTTATTAAACCGTCCGACTGGCTGACGTCGACTGTGGGGCTGGCAATTATAACATTTGCAATAGTTTTTTTTTTTCACTTCTAAGATCCATTTTTTTAACACACACACACACACGCATTCAATACACTCTTAGACAGCGCTTTTGACGAGTTTCAAAAAGTTCAGAGATGGAAAATGTCAACTAAGAAATTGTATTGATATAAATGTGAAATTCGACAACTAGCTATAACTTTTCCAATACGTTGCTGCAATTCAGGTATTGTTTCGAAATTCATTAGAAATTCTACTAAAAATATTTTTAATATTTTTAATGAAAACGTTTTTGGCGGGACACAAATTGATAGACACGTTCAAATTATGCAGAGCAAGATACTTAATTTGGCTTTGAAGCAAAAACATCATTTTTTGAAGGATGCACACAAGATTTATAAAACAGTTGGAAGGTTATTTAGTAAAACAAAAGATAGATAGCATTAGCAAGTTAGATAAGTCGAATTTAGTGTACAAAATACCTTGTAGCGGTATTGATAGTGAACAATGTGACAAGGAACAACGAAGAATAAATTGAATACTAGATTAGCAGGACATAAGACAAATCAGGAATATAGAAATAATAATTTGTCTCAGAAGACTGCTTTGTCTATAAATTGTCGGGATTCAAATCATAACCTGGATTTTAATAGTGTTTCCATATTGAATACAGAATATAGAAAGCGTTATATGTTTGAGATGCTGCAGATAATTGATGTATCAGTGGCAAATAGAATTAATTTTAGAAAAAAATACGTAAAGTTTAAATCAGAATTATAGGCATCTTATTTTCTAAAAATAAAGTAATAAATTAGCATATTCGGAAATCTATTATTATGTTAATGACATTTTTTGTTTTAAATGTTTTTTGTGTATTTTAATTTTTTGTGACGTTTTATGTAGAATGTATTTATGTATGTATGTTAAAATTATTTTCATTTCCTTTCAAATATTTTATAAACAAAAAAAAAAATGTTAACACTGATATATTAATACAGAATTAAACTATATTAAAAACGATAATTTACTGCTAGTGGGTACAGTACAAATATTATGATGGAGTAAATACTAATATTGTCACAACAATCGACCAGATAATCTTCCATCATAACAACGCTCGACTGTATGTTGCAAGACCTTGACCTTGACCATTTGGAAAACAGTGAATAGGAAGTTTTTGCTCATCCGCCTTATACCTTGCCCCTTCTCAATACTATTTGTATCGATGCCTGCAGAACGGCCTTACTGGCATACGTTTCACTTCAGAAAAGGCTATCAGAAATTCACTTGATTCATTCTTTAACTCAAAGCTGGAGCAGTTCTTTTGGCGCGGAGTCCATATAGAATAAGAAAGATGGGAAAAGTAGTGGCTAACGATGGACAATGCTTTAAATAATGTATCAACTAGAGCTGCCAGGAAATTTTTTTGTGAAATCTCTACCACAACGCATAAAAATCGCTTACAATAAAAATATATATTTTCCTACGCAATTTTTCATTTAAATTTTGCGCAAATAATTATTTTAATACAATTTTTTACGTTTATTATAAATTCAAACAGGAAGAACTTTTTGCTAAAAAGTAAATTAGTGTAAAAAATACAACTTAAACGATTCATATGATTAAACATTTATATTTGTGCTTAGTTATATAAATAAATTATTTGAAGTGACTTGGTCTATATTCCAACTCAAGCTGGTATATGCGTTTTGTGATGGCATAAATCAGAATATCATAATGGTAACATAAATGTGACAGTTTCATTGTATAATTACGTGTAAAAGCCCGTTGTTTATTCCTTTAGATCTTTGTGATTAGGTGTATTTATGTGAAGTTTTTTAAAATCATTAACAAACTGAAATTCAGGGAAAATGTGAGTTAGGGCCTCTCTACTGAGATCAACGATATATAGATAATCCAATATGTTAATATGCTTAGTTAGGAGATTTTTGTGATTAAAGTTTTTTGAGAAGGTTAAGGAGTATACATTTAAAATTTATGTAATTAATTAAAAAGCTTATAAATGAGATCTTAGAATGCATATGGAATTTGAAACTTCACGGTTTAGTTTTTTTCTTTTTTTGTACGTCCGTTAATAGGTTTAGAAAAAAAAACCCTATGATGTTAATAAGTTGGGGGTAATTCTGAAATGCGGATTATAACAAGTTGGATGAAAGTGCATCGATATTCAATTTAGGTAACGATTTTTCCTCATAATCGAAAAAATTGTAATATAATAAAAATAATATAAACCATAAACAATTTTTTTTAATGTGTATATAAGCGATACACATGATAACTTTGAAGAAAAATTAATTGAGGATTTATGAAGAGTGTCACGTTGGGCTTCTGTAAATTTGTTTTCAATTTTATAAAAATTTGTAAACAAAAAATTTTGAAATTTTCCTGAAGAAGACACACAAGGGGGTGTCGAAATATCGAAACATTAATAAACGAATAATTTTAAAACAAGTGGCCTCAAGCTCAAATAAACAATTATATTTGAAAAAAAAGATAGAAAAACTAGGATCAAGATACGATTTTTTTTTATAAATATTTATTTTATAAATACTTTTACTCAATATTTTTTTTATTTTTTATCAATGCTATTATTTTAAATAGTTATTTTCTGTTAATATGCCATTTCCTGTACTTCTATTATTTTAAAACTTAAGTTTTGTTATAGAAGTTGCCACAAATAAATTCAAATACAAATAGCCAGATATACATAAAACAGAGATAAATTTAAAATAATTTTTTTTTAATAATCACACTTATTATTCTTTTTTTGTTATTTTTTTTTTTTAAAGAAACTATAATTTTTGATACAATTAGTTTCCCGCAAACTTGAGTATTAAGATTTTAGGAATTATTCAGATAAATAGTTTCAACAAATTAGATTTAATTTCAATACCAAAACAATTTTATACATATCATCTTTATAATAAAGACTATCTTCAATTGTTTTATTTTCTAAAGAAAATATCTCTGTAGTGCAATTCACTAACATGTTTTAACGCTAATAAAATTCGTTTAGAGAAATTAACACTAGCGTTGGTGTTTTTGCGATTCTATAACAGTTTTTAACACTATTTGTCTTCGTTTTAAATCAGCTGTTTTTATAGCCTGACTGATTAGCGTTAACTAAACACCAATTATTTTTGTGGTGTTTATCTTAACAACAATGTCGTTAAAATTTCTACTAGAATAACTTCACAGTATTTGGCATACGACTTGCCGGAAGACTCCAACAGTCGGTCAGCGTGTTCTCCGTGAGAAGAACTTATCTTATTTATCAAAAAATATTTTAAATAATAAACATATAAATAGTTTTACTTACTCTAAACATGGAATTATTTGCAAATTTGCTTGTTTTTTTCCGTTCTTCTTTGTGGTTTTCTTTATTTTTAACAAAGCTGCCACATTATTTCGAATTTTTTTTTTTCATACAACCAGAGGTGTTAAGAATAAGGTAGTGAATCACATAAGCGTTAGTGCAACCCCACAATAGCTCGCGTTAAGTTATGCTCTTTTAAAATCGTTAAAAGTTAGTGAATTGCACTACTGAAGTCGTGCTGAAATTCAAGAAAATTTTAAATTTGTACTGCTTTTATCATGTCTGGTTCAGACACTTGTTAACACCAACAACAACCCCTTTGTTTTTAATTCTAATATAAACCTATGTAATAGAAAAAAAAGAAGCAAAATAAAACAAAAGCAAAAGTACTCGCATACCAGGAGTAGTACATTCTAACAACAATGGCATTTTTGTAACTATTACAGTTACATATTTTGTTTTTCCTACATCTTGTTCGGTTTTCTCGTCTTGTTTTTTTTTTTGCAGTCCCAGCGATTTGTCAAAAGGTGTGGGTGGGTGTGTCAAATCACTCGCACGTCGCGCCACAAGTCATCACTGTGTTGGAGTTTGTGTTAAAATTGCTGTTTAGAAAAATAAAATCGACTTTTACTTTGCCTTAAATGCCCTTTAGATTATTTTACATTCTACACACACATTATATACAAATAGTCTATATATAGTCAATGTATACATATGTTTCTACACAGTCACATTTGCATCTATTGTTTTGCATAGAAAATTAATAATGACAAGTGTCAATGGTGAGCAAAACTTGTATAAGAGATGCCAGATTTCTGTATTACAGCTGATGGAAACATATGTATGTAAAATTATGGTTCTCGCAATCATTGCTATTAAACGCAGTATTCATCAATGATCTACCATCTGTCATAAAATTTTCCAATATTCTAATCTATGCGGACGATGTAAAAATTTTTTCAACATGTGGGCTCTGGAACCAAAACTGCCTCCAACTGGATTTGAATAATTTCTTTGATTGGTCGAAGCATAACCGTTTAAAATTAAATTTTAGCAAGTGCAAGCATATGCACTTCTCAAGAAAATCTAACCCTCATGGGCATTTTAGGCTTGGTGGCCACGTATTAGACACAGTTGAAGAATTTCTGGATCTGGGTGTTTTATTTTTTAACTTTATTATTTTATTTATTGAATCTACATAAGAAATGTAATGGCAATAAGTATTCAAGTCTTAATACTAAAAAAAATTGTGATTAAAGTCCTGCCAGTGCTGGACAAAAATTTATTTTTATACGAATATTATTCAGAATTCAGTTCTAATGGTAGCCAAAGTATCCCTCCTTCTCAGACGGGTATGACCACCAAAGTTAAGGATATTAACTGCAAGAGGATTTGGATGGAATTCAAGTTTGTTAATATATCTTGTCGCGTACTTCACAAATTCAGATTTCACAAAAGGTACGGTGGTTGTTTTATTTGATAGAAAACTTACATTCAACCAACACATTAGCTTTTGCTCAAGTAAAGCAAGGGGGCGCCTGGCTTTGTCAGGCGCTGGTCTAAAGAATTTGCTGACTGCACTGTTGTAAAGCAATTGTATACATCTTTAGCCAATACTGGAATATGGCTCCATTATATGGGATCCTTTTTATAATGTACATAGTGATCGAATTGAGTCTATCCAAAAGCAATTCCTTCTTTTCATCCTAGGCAATATCTACCCGAACACTGTAGCCAACTTACCATCCTATGAGTTCAGACTGCAACAAATAAAGTTGCCTTCTTTGACAAGTCGCAGAAAATGTTAAATGCCATTTTTGCCTTCAAATTGATTAACGGCAATATCTGCTCTGAGTATCTGGTGTCCAAACTAAATTTTGATGTTCCCTAGCGTAGTCTTCGTCAATATCAACATCTGTCAGTGCTTTATTACCGTCAGAATTATGCGAGTGCAGATCCCTTCCGTAGATTATGCTGTTGTTTTAATGAACTTTACCACGTTGTTGACTTTTCGATGAAATTAAATTTTGTTAAGCGTATAATCTTAGGATTAAATTCCAGTAATTAACAATTTTTTTCTATTGCTTATAAATTTTTGTAATTCCAGGAATTAGCTATTTTTTTCTTCTATTTTTTTATTAATTTTTGTAATTTTTTTAACTCATATGCGTGTACTATATAGTATCTGCCTGTAAGGAGTTATTCTCCATAGGCATAAATTAATAAATAAAAAATATTGTAATTAATAAATTTAATAACTTAATATTTGATATTTGATATTTAATTATTTATAAATATTTCTTATTTTTGCAGCTAAAGATAGTTTTTTATTTTTTATAGAAAATTCAACAGTATTTATTTTCAATATTTCGATAACAATTTGTTAAATTTTTTATAAAAATAAAAAAAAAAAAACGATCTTTAGCTGCAAAAATAAGAAATATTTTAATAACTTTATAGTTTTTCTTATACCTGTAAACATACTTACACATATTTTTATAATAAAACACGTTTGATTTGAACAAACACATATCGTTGATGATGAATCTCTTTAGAAACGGCATTTAATGCTTATACGACAACAATGTTATTACATATGTTATACAGATATGTGCGAATATTTCGCTATTTCTGTTTAAAGCCTTAAATAAGCGTAATCCAGCGTTTTCCACTTCAAGTTAAGAACACCTAATTAATTTCATTTGGAGCCCCTAGTAATCCCTAAACTTGGTGTTTTAGATATGATACTTACATATGTACATGCAAAGAGTTTACATATTTAATAATAAATATGTATGTATATATAGATACATACCAGCATACGTACTTTTCAGGAAGAGTGTCCTTTTCCCAATGCATTTGTAATAAAACCTTGAGAAATTTCAGCAAATGGGCAACACTAAGTGCACTCGCACACACAATGACCCACGAATGGTTTTGCAATGTTTTTGGTCTCTTTTATTTATATTGAACATGATGGCCATTGTTGTTGTGTTGATTATAACGGTTCTTATCTAAATCTGTCGCATTTTTTTTGCCACCGTAAATTTTCTCTGTTGTTTTTTATAGGCATTTCAACAATGGTTTTTATTTGTTTACTCTTTTATTTTAGAATTTGTAAGAACAAGAGTAAAAACAAATTTAAGCAAGGTGTTTGTGTGTGGATTTGCTTTTGTTTTTGCTTAACTGTAATTGTAAGTAGAGTGGTAGAGTTCGGAAAATAAAAATAATGTTATTTGTGTTAGTAATTAACACCGTTGCGTAATGCAGCGTATCGAAGCCAGTGTAATGCCTAGTGTTTATTATTAACTGCTCACATAAGTATAATTGTATGTATGTATGTATGCACATATGTATATGTACAGATATACATATTGCTATTGCTTTGGTTTTTTCTTAAGATAAGAAGCTAAATGTGCACATACATATGTACATGTAATATAAAAACATATATAATTACATATGTATGCAAATAAAAAGGTATATATGTAGGTATTTATGCTCTTTATGTTGTATAGAAATAGGTATGTATATCTAGCTGGTACCTACAAAGGAATATAAAAAATTTATTAGGAAAATTGCTACATTTAATATTGCTGTTTTATCCAAAGTTTTTTTCCTCCGTACCTATTTAACTACCAAATAGGTAGGTAAGATTTCTGAATTCTAAGGAGAATCAACCACATAAGTACGAGTGAGTAGGTACCTGCAATTGTTGCTCACAAAGTTTTTTATAAGAAAATTTGTAATCGACCAATTTGATTAGTTGTTATCGATTAATGCTTTAAGTAAGGTTTTATTGTAGAAATATGCCCAAATTTACATTGTGCAACTTTATTGTCGGTCCTTCTTTAAAATTGCATTTGCGCTTGTTTACATTGAGCGATTTGGGTTTGTCTACCTCACTATTATTCGTTCGCATGTAGTTTTATTGAGTTTTGACACATCGTTCGCATACAAAAAAGTTAAACGAGCTCAAATGATTTATGGTGGCGTTATGCGTTCGACGTCGGCGGCTGCCGACGGCCTCGCGCTTTAGAGGGCTTTGCAAATTTTAATTATTTGCTATTTAGTTATTAATTTTTATTTTAGAGAGTGATTAGTAGTTTACGGGCATTATACAGAATCGTCTGGCAACACTATGGAAACTAAACAACTAAGCACGCGCGACGGGGAGTCCCCGTGCCATTATTTCTATTTTTTCTGTGAGCATAACATAAATAATCATTCCTTCTGTGAATGCAAGACAAGGAAAATTTTTGTTTTTCGTGTATGTTTTAAAATGCGTCAATATTTGTAACAATTATCTTATTTTCACTGAGGTCTTCTTTTCATACATTTGGCCACTACATACTCGTATGGCAATGCTTTTTATGGAAAATTGAAACAAGTTGTTGCGCCTAGATCTGGATTATTTTGTATTGAATGAACATCGCACTACGAGTAGAATCTGGTATTCTTTCAATACAAAATAATCCAGGCCTTAGTAAAACAATATTATTAAATTTTCCACAAAAAATATTGGTGTATACCTATACATACATACAGTAGTGGACTAAAGTGGATACATTAAATACATTTCTTTAAATTTGTTGTATATATATTTCTTTTATTTTAGAAACTTAAACGATTCATAAAAAATATTAAACTTAAACATGTTTCTTCTAGAAAGACTTAAATATAGTACACTTTAACATAAGAGCGTTACCAAAAGTCAAAGGTTAAATTTGTAGCCACTTTTATCCGGTTTTGTCCATGTTCTTAATTTAAGAAAAGTTTTGAAGTCCTAATATTTTGACCAAAGTCCTTTGTTCTTTAAAACATTTTTTATGCGAGTAGGCATGCTCTCCACAAGATTTTTTAAAGTTTCAGGTGAAATATTTGCCCATTCCGCTGCAGCTCTTGACCAAAGATCTTCCAAGTTAGTCGGTGCTCGTTCGTATTGGGAGAGTCTTCTTTTGACGATTGCCCACAAATTCTCGATGGGATTCAAATCAGGGCTTTGAGCTGGCCACTTCAGAGTTTGAAAATCTTGTTCAGCTAACCATTTTTGCACCACTTTGGCAGTGTGCTTAGGATCCCCATCTTGCTGAAAAATTATTTCTGTTGCAGGGTAAGCGCACTTTTCAATAAAACTAGACAAGTTGCCTTGAAGAATAGTCAAATAGGACTCCTTATTCATAATACCATCTATTTTGACAAGAGGACCGATGCCCCACCAGGTGAAACATCCCCAGGCCATTACACTTCCACCACCATGTTTTACTGTTTGTTTGACATGAGGGCGCTGGATGGTTTCACCGGGTCTCTTCCAAAAATATTGTATTCCATCGGACTGGAAACGATTAAATTTTGTCTCATCTGACCATATCACTTGCTTCCAGTCATCAGCTGTCCAGTTTTTGTGCGTTTTGCAAAAATCCATTCGAGCCTTAACGTTTTTTTCAGACAGTGCGGGTTTCTTCTTTTTCACGGCAGACACAAATCCAATTCTATTTAAGGCTCTCCTTACCGTACGATCACACACGTTTTTTCCTAGTGCTCTGGCTGCCATTTTTGGTGTTCTAGCGCTTCTTGTCACCATATTTCTTGCCACCAAACGCGCATCTCCATCAGAAAGTAATCTAGGCCTTCCTCCATTGTTGGCAGCCACTTCCACATTTCTCCGTTTTCGCACCAGGCTGACAGTTCGATGGCATATGTTGAGCTTTTTTGCGATGCTGCGGCATGATTCACCATTTTCACTCAGTCGAACAATTTCATCTTCGATATTTTTTGCCAATTTTCTCATTTCAATGCCGTTAATATGAATAAAAATGTCTTTGTCTTTAGACTTCTAACTCTTTAATAACACAATAATGCAGTTTTAAATGCATATTGTTTATTGAAAAACAAATTCCACCAAAAACAAATTCCAATATAACGGGATATGGAATATGCAAACAAAGAGGACAAAACTGGATAAATGCGGTTTTGAAAAACATATATATATAACTTTTATGTTCCATAACAGATTTATATATTTTTTAAAGTATATATAAAGAACACTAGAATAGATATACAATAAGCAAATTTAATCTTAATATGACAAATTTGACAAAAGTTATCCATACAGGTTTAAAAATATTCAATTATGTACCCACTTTAGTCCACTACTGTATATAGTTATTTATCATGGCTGGGACTGTGCTGCAAAAAACCGAACTGGCCTATAACAAATCGGCAGATTTCGTATCGCGTTATTATTAACTCTCGCACAACAGGGCCTATTTTCTTGACAGGGACAAAAGGAGGCCACGCGAACCCTAACAAATCAGATCAATTTTCTTTCCCTTAGATTGTGAACACAAGCATGCTGTCGAGATTGTTAAACTGGCTGTAGGTATACAGTATATGTATTTTTTATATAGAAAGGTTAGGCCACCATTAATTGTTATGGTTTTGTAGGCCACTATATACCTATAGAGCTTGTAAAATATTTTTGAATCTACATTTTTCATTATAAATATATATTCTATAAAAAATGTTTCTTTTCGATAAATTTGTGACAGAAAAATATGTTATCGATAATTTTTTTTTAAGAAATGCGCACAAAAGGCCTCACGTAGTCACATGGAAGCGACGTAAAATATTTGGCATTTATTTACTCGTTGCCAACAACGACAGTCTCTAGCAATAGCTTAGCTCTTCGAAATAACGAAGATCTATTCAAGAATTGTTATCGAAGACGACTGTAAAATCAAAGCTTTTTTCATGTCGCCTTGATGTGGCGACGGCGACGTCTCTTGGAATACAGGGGGATTATTGTTAAAGCCTATTTCCTCCTTTATGACTTTTTCATAGATTGTTTTATGATCAGATGGCACTTTTGAAAGATGCAGAGTTATTAAAATTTTTTTTCGTTTGGCCCCACCGTGCGCCGTAAGAAAGTTTTATCCTATTTCACGATTTTACAAGTGCAAATTGTATTGTTAGATATTTTTATTGAATAATTTAAAGCTAAAGTTGCTTTAATATATTTTTAATACATAAAAGTGTTTGACAACACCAAAATTAATATCAAACGTCGACATAAAACCAACAACTTATTTCCAGTAGCAGCGCAGGCTATTAAAATTCCCTCCAGGGTATATTGAGAAACATATGTTGTTCGTATGTGAAGTTGAATTCACTTTTGAACATTGAAAATCCCACAACACAAACATTTGCACATACGTACACACATATAAGGTATGTATGTATATAGCTCAGCTTACGAGTATTTAATACGTTTTATAAAAACCATAATAAATTTTCATTAAACAAAACTAAAATTTCTACAGGAGTAAAATGAAAACTAAAAAAAAAAATAATAATTGAAAAAAGGACTACGAAGGAGTGGATAACCAAAAGCAAACCAGCAACAACAACAACGAAAACTAACGGACTAACTGACCATCAGCCAAAGAAAATTTTGTTTACGAAATAGAACAAAAGAATAAACCAAAAAGTAGAAAAGAAAATATATGTATGTATGCGCATATACATATGTAGTTAACAACAAACCCATTTGGTCTACACAATTTTTAAAGGTGGTTGACAGGCGGTCAGACCCTCTTCTCTCCTCTTTTCATTTGAACACTTTTCAAGCACGAGTTAAATTTAGAATAATGTTTGCGCTCTTTATAGGAAAATGATCCTTTTGTTGTTGCTACTGCTGCTGCTGCTGCTGCTGCTGCTGGCTGCAGTGTGAAATGGGGTTAAAAAACTTCGGGAATTTATGAATTAAACAATTTTTTTTTTATTCTTTACATTTTCTAAGGTTAATTAAACAAATTTAGTTTTTACTTCTACTTCTTATGCCGCATATGAGAAGTTAATTAAAATTTAAAATGTAACGTTAGCTGGGCCTTAAAAAAATAAGGAAACTAGCAGCTGTTATGGACATGGTTAATAAAGGTATAGAAAAAAAAAACTTGTGGTTTAGTTGCAACAGTAAGGAAAATATTACGCCCAAATTTTATTTACAGTCTGATTATTACAACAATAAAAATATAAATTTTGCTTTTCAGTTTGAAATATTTGTTAATAAAGTAAATTTAGCCCCTGTCCCACGATGTCGAACGTTAGCATTCACTAACATTTTGGACAGCAAAAAACTGATTAACAGTAAACCAAGTGATCTAATCGCAACATGTTGGCACTCATTTAAGTGAGCGATTGGTGAATATGTGAACAGAAAGTGAATAAGTAATCTCCAAATCAGTTTTCTGATCCAAAAATATACTGACGAACGTTAACGTTCAATATTGTGGGGTAAGCAATTAGTATTTTATATACCTATTAGCTACTTTTCTTATAAAGCGATAACATTTTCAGGGAGAATTCCCAATTTATATTGCAAGGAACTCAATTTATTTAACAAAATTGTTATTATAAATACTCGTACATGATTTATTTACATATTTTTTTATGTTGAAAAATTTGTATTCGATAAATATTTCCTGGAAAAAATTTTGCCATCAATGAGTTTTCTGCTGAAAAATTTTGTTTACGATATTTTCTCTTTACCATAGTTATTTTTTTAGTCGATTAATGACTAAAAACTTTTAGTAATCGATAAATTTTGCAGTTTTGCTATTGATTATTATTCTACAATATCGATAAATTTTCCATTAAAAAATGTTGTTTTCAAAAATTTTTTGTAGAAAAATCTTGTTACTCAGAAGTTTTTTTTACGAAAAACTGTATTATCCATAAATTTGGCGTAGAAAACATTTGTTAACGATAAATTTTCTGCAGAAAATGTGTGTTATCGATACGTTTTTTACAGAAGTTTTTGTTATTGATGGTAAATTATGTATTTTGGTGAACAAGTTTTGTTACTTGTAAATTTTATATAAAAATTCATTAATTTTCTGTTTTGTAACGGTAAATTTCTGCAGAGAAATTTGTGTTATCGATAAGTTTTCTATATAAAATTTTCGCTAGTTTGTTTGTTTTTTTTTTTTTTTGTTAAGTTCTATATAAAAATATTGTTTTGGTTGAAAAATTTTGTTTTGTCATTATCAAGAATTTTCTTTTCTATATCGATAAGTTTCCTGTAAAAAATTGTTAGAAAAATATGGGGTTTTACAGAAATGATAAATTCTCTATAAAAAGCACTGTTTGGGTGAAAAAATTTTGTTACTTGTCAATTTTTTATATATGAAAATTTCTAATCGGCTACTTTATGTTCAGTAACGGTAAATTTTCTATAGAAAAATATGTGTTATCGATAAGTTTTCTGTATAAAATTTTTATTAGAGGTTATTTTTTGGTTGAAAAAGTATTTTATCTATAAATTATATATAGACAAATTTCATTATCAGGAATTTTCTATTCTATATCGATCAATTTTCTATAAAAAATGTTTTTTTCAATAAGTTTTTTGTATAAAACTTTTGCTAGAATAATTTTGTGTTTACAGAAGTTTTGTTGGTGAACTCTCTAAAAAAAACATTGTTTTGGTAGGAAAATTTTGTTGCCATTACATTTTACATAGAAAAATATCATTATCTTCAATTTTCTATTCAGTAACGGTGAATTTTCTAGAGAAAAATTTGTGTTATCGTTAAGTTTTTTATAAAAAACTTTCGTTAGAAGTTTTTTTTTTGATAACGTCTGTATAAAGAAAATAATTTTAAATGAAATTTTTTGTTATCTATAAAATTTATGCAGCAAAATTTCGTTATTAGGAATTTTGTATTCTATATCGGTAAATTCGCTATAACAATTTTTATTATTAATAAGTTTTCTGCATAAAATTTTTGTAAAAAAAATTTTTGTTTTTTTTGGTAAATTCTCTGTAAAAAATATTGTTTTCGTAGAAAAATTTCACTAACAAGATTTTTCTATTCACTATCCTCGATTTTTCTATAGAAAAATTTGCGTTTTCGATTAGTTTTCTATAGAAAAATGTTGATTCCCATCAAGTTTTTACCGAAAAATTCTCTATAAAAAATATAATTAAATAATAAATAAATATTTGTTTAAAAAAATTTTGCTCTTTATGTATTTTTTTAATTTGTTACATTTTGTGATATCAATAAGTTTCCTATATAAATGTTTTGTTAACAATAATTTGTGGTTGAAACATTTGCTTGTCGATACACAAAATTCTTCTTGGCAAATTCCTCATAAAAAATATTGTTATCGATAAATTTTTCGCAAAAAAATTTTGTTGCCGATAAACTAGTGCTCGAAAAATTTATTACCTATAACTTGTTTACAGAAAAATTTAGTTTTCAGTCATCTTCTATGAATAAATATAATAGTTATCGATACATTTTTTATAGAAATAATTTTTTTGTCGATGAGTTTTCTATTGAAAATATTTCTGCAGAGTTTTTTTTTTCAAATTCTGTAAAAAATATTGCTGTCGATCAATTTTCACTGGAAAAATTTTGTATCTATAAATTTGCTACGGAAAAGTTTATGGTATATTATTTTTCTACGAAAAAATTTCGGTATCGATAATTTTCGTTATCGATAAATTTTCTGTAGAAATCATTTGTGTTATGGATAAGTTTTCTATATAAAATTTCTCTTAGGAAATTTAACTTGTCAATAAATTTTCTGCAGTTTTTTTTTTAAATAAAATATTGCTATTGATAAATTTTCCCTAGAAAAATTTCGCTACCTATAAATCTGCTGCAGAGAAGTTTATTTATATATAATTTTTTCACGAAAAAGTTTCGTTGTCGTTAATTTTATATTAATAAATACTTGTTATTGATAAATTTTTGATAGAAAATTTTCGTAGAAAGCTTTTGAGGCGTTTAAATTCAAAATTTTTCCTTTTTCTAGTCTTTTATGTTTAAGATTATTTTTTTTGTAGAAGATAATCAGCCCAATTATGAATATTCTCACGGAATTTATTTCTCTAGGAATTTATTCCTCACGGAATTTATTTCTCTCATAAAGTACTTTTTTCAAATCAAACTAAAGAATAAAAAAAAACACAAATTTTGTCCATAAGAATTGAAGAGCTGATCTCCCTTTAGTGTTTTCAACAAATAGAGAGAAGAAAAAATAAAAAAACCTCATACCTAGTTTTTGTTTATAATTGGAGGAAAGGGAAAAGTATTAAAATTCCTACGGAATTTTTATTTTTAATTGGGCTGAATAAACTTTATTTTTGAACTATATTTTATTGAATAATAGTTCAAAAATAAAATTATGAATGAATTACGGCTTGTTCGGCGATATCAAATGAAAATGTATGCGAAAGAAAACTCGTCACTCACATTCGAATCAATTTGGGTTTATTGAATTTTGACACATCATTCGCATAGAATGAAAAAACCCCAAATCAATTTTCTTTCGCCTAGAATGCGAATGAACTTATTCTTTCGACATCGGCGAAATGGCTATTAATTTTTATGAAATTGAATTATTTATTAATAAAATTAAATTGAAATTTGTGCGCTCCAAAAATGATTTTTTTGATATATCGTTGTGTAACTTTTTTCCTCAAAAAGCTATCAAAAGCTATCGAAAGATCGATGACTCAATATCGATTGCAAAACGATTTTATTATATATAGAAAGCTTTTGTTGTCGATAAAGTTTTACTGAAACTATTGCTATCGGAAATTTGCAATAGCATATTTTTTATTGAACTTTTTTATATGAAACACTTTTTAGGAAATGTTTTTATTAATAAGTATTAAGGAGGAAATTTTAGGTTGGTGTAATTGTTGCCAGCCATTGAAAACTTAGCCCACTTGGTGACATTGTGTTGCCTGGAAATTTAACTGATGAATATTATTTATACAGTTTTGTTATCGATTAGTTTCCTTAGGACAAGCTTTTCGTTAAAAGCTTTTTATAAGTTTGTCTGTAATTATTACTTATTATCAAAGAATTTTGTCGAAAAAACAATTCATGACATAAAGACAAAAAAACACTTGAAAATTTAACAACAAATCTAAAACTAAAATATGTATGAACATATTAATTAAAAAAAAACCTTACTAAACAAAATGACTCCCTCCATTTTTGGCTCTCTACCCCTTCCCGACAAAGAACTTATTTAATGAATATTAGAAGAAGAAGAAGAACTTCAAAGCACATCAGGCGCCTTTAAATGATTTTTGTGTGTTTTTTCTTCTTCTTCTTCTTCAACTTCCAAAAGCGATTGTACGCCAGAGAAATTGAAATTGAAAATTTTCAAGGCGTTGACTGGCTGGTTTGTCAGTTTAAGACTCGTTGTTGTTGTCGTTGTTGCTTTTAATTTCTCGTTAATTTCGGCAAAATTAAACAAACAAAAGAATATTCGTTCGGCAACTATTAAAATTTGTTTGAATTTTAATTTGTTTATGAAAAATAATTTTAAAGGCGTTTCGGTAGCTGAAATTTTATGAAGAAGAAAAAAAAGAGTTGAGTTGCAATTAATTTAATCGTAAAAAATTTTATAAAACACCAAATCTATAAATGAATGATTTATTAGAAGCTGGAGGTGTAAAGAACTTGTGAACTGAGACGAAAATTTCTTATGCACAGTGAAACAAATATAAAGGGCGTTCTTTATAGAGGTATAGAATAAAACAAAGATAAATTTTTTTAAATACACATGAAATTTACTTTATCACGATAATATAATTTGTATAAGACTTCTGGCATTTATCCGTGACGGCTGGCTCGGAGGTAGTATAATCTGAAGATCCAACTTTCGATTATTCTTCCAACATTTGTGACCGTATATTGGCAAGAAAGCGGCTAACATTGTGATCAAAGTGATTACTCGTTTCGGGCTTATCGGTATAAACTAGTGACTTCACATATACCCACTGAAAATAGTTTAGCGCGGCCAATTTTACTCGATCTTGGTGGCCAATAAATGGGTCCGAAGCGGGACCAAATCATTTGCGCCACTCGCTGTGTGATATGTTGAGCCGTCTTGTTGAAGCCGCAGCTCCTGCACATCATCTCAATTGATGAATGAAAGAGTCTGGAATCATGGCTCTACAGGGACTGTAACGTTCACAGCAGCAACGACTGTAACGTTCACAGCAGCATCGTTTTTAAAGAAGTGCGGACCAATGATTTCACCAGCCCGTACCAAAGTATACCACAGAGCCAGTTTTTCTGGATGTTAAGGGGTCTCAACATACACTTGTGTACTATCATCACTCCTATCATCACTTTTTTAAAATCCCCTGCTTTCAGAAATTCGAACTTAATTTCGAACTAAGGAATATTTTTTGTAACGTGTTTTTAGTACTTTAATTATACAGCTTTACATATATGTATATATTTGATTGTTCTTCTACTAACGCTACCATTACACAGGAAAGTACTTTCATGAAATTTCTGTATACGTATTACGAATAAAAATTTCAATGAAATAGACGACTTTCATGAAAATTTCTTGTTCGTCTACACAGGAAAGTGAAAGTTCATTTTAAAAATTTCGCCGAGGCAAAGAGTTGCAAAATTTGCCTCTGCTTCTCTCCCATCTTATTTTGTTTGCTTACTAATCAGACCCAGCGGCGAACATTGCCTACCACATTACTTCTCTTCGATGATGTGTGCCACACTTTGTAATCAATGAATGGTAACTTACAAAGTGTATGGCAGTAGTATATGGAGTTCCCAAAAATGAATTACGTTCATCTTTTGTATCACATTTATATGAACGTATTTTATTTATTCGATGTAATTCAAACGTTCGCCGTCTTTGTCAGAGCACGTTGCAAAAATTTAATTAACAAAATCAGTGCTAAAGGTAAGAAAACCTTATAAAAAATGTACAAGAAAGATAAAACATTTAGTGAAAAAAAGAATGCAGTGAACAAAAAACACAACAAATTTATTTAATGAAATATTCCCAAAAAACTGAAATGCGCAGTACGTACGAGCTGCCTATTACCGGCTTACAATGTATGCGAGATTGTATCCGAGCTGTCTACTTCCGACTTACAAAGTATGCGAGATTATATTCGAACTGTCTACTGATGACTTACAATGTATGTTAGGAAGTAATGAGCTTTTGTTGGATGAACACCTCACTACCTCGCTTACTTTGTGTGCAGGTGGTAGGCGTTCACTCTACAAATGCGGCAATGTATATGAAAAAGTATACTAGGTTCGTATATGAGATGGTGTGCATTACTGACTTACAAGTGTGCATCGGATCATCGCTTCTGTAAGCGAAACTTTGGCCGCTGGCGAGTTGCCAAACTTATTACATATACAAATTTATGAGGCAATAGTTGAAAAAACTTATCATTATAAATTTTTCTATGAAATTATTTTTATAAAAAGACTTTAATTGTTTTCTTTATGTATTAAATATACAATACAATGACAAATGATCATAATTATTTTCATAGACTTGCAAAAGAAGTTAATTTTATAATTATTATTTTACTACAATACCGCAACTTTGTATAATTCTTTGTATGTGGCAACAGTGTTTAGCAATTTGTCATTTTACTTTCAGAAAGCGTCAAAAAATTTGTTTCATGAAATTTTTGATGAAAGCTGAGTAGAAAGTAAGCAAAATGAGAGTGTGTTAGTAAAAAAGTGTGAGTGTATTGCAACTTTCATGAAATTACTTTCCTGTCTAAACCATAGGTAAAATAAACATTTGCCGAACATTTGTGATATATTTCGAAAATTCGAAATTGAATTTAAGGTTCAAAGATTCAAGCCACTTGTCCAGAAGATAATATTGTTGTTTAATACCTATAATTTCCTTATAGTTAAAAAAAGCCATCATCTAATATCGGTTTAAAACTAACTTCGAAACTTCGAAATTACTTTAGAATTTCTATTAACTAAATTTGAATGAATAAATACTATAATTTTTTAATTATTTCCTTAATTATAATATATATAAAAATTAACTTTTTTTGTATTTTGCTTGCAAAAAATTGACTGGAGACTTGTGGAAGAAAAAGAAAATATGTTACACTCATCGTGAATGTTTAATCGATAAAATTAATCTTTGTTTTGTTGTTGTTGTTGTTATTATTATTATTCTTGTTTCAGTGGTTGTTGTTAATGTTTGGCTAGAGTTTTTATAGTTGTTGTTGCTTATGACTACAGCCCAGAACCACAATGAAGGAGAATATTAAATTTGAGGTTAAAGGAACTGAAATCGCTTAAAGTTGAAGAATTGTAAGGATAAAATCTAATATTAGTAAAATAAGGATAAATCTGGAAATAAATTTGCAACATATTTTGCACAAAAATTTTCCCAATTAAAGAAAATTTTGAAATTAAATAAGAGAAACTCAAATCAATCTTCATAAAATGTTAATTAAGATACAATTTTATATAAACCAATCTTGGTGCTAGTTTACGGATATCGAACCTGTTCGTTCATTCACAATTACGTTCAAAATAGAAACAATATTTGAAATGTTTTTTTGTTGTTTTATTAAATGTAATTAAGCAAGAGAATGTGCTATTTCCATATCTGTACTTATTTAACTATTGCAGTACCCTATAAGCGGTATACAAAACACGAATGAGCGACATATTTAGAACATTTGTATGAAAAACTTTCATGCGCAAACTTTCGTTGCTCATTTGTGCTCTTTAAACTGCACATCGATTATATGATATAATTTATCAAGCTGTGAATTCGAATCCACCTTCTGGCAAGGTTTTTATTTTTATTATAGCATTTTATTACTACAATGGATTTTGCTCTGACGAGATTAGGGATCTTGTTGCCGAAACTCGCAAATTTTTACGTAGCACGCGCTCATCATCCAGATCTTATCCATTTGTGGTTGATTTGTGGTTGATTGATCGTACTACGCATTATAGAGTGGAACAAGTTGCCTACAGACGTGTTTGGTGTCTGTTATAACGTTGGAAAGTTCAAGTCAATTGTTCACAAACCCTACCCCCTCTTTCCCCCTCCTCACAACCTATTTGCCTAGTTCTGATACAATGCACTGCATATGTAGGGGTCATCCCCTGAGTACTGGGGGCTAATTCTATCATTCGCTTGCGAGCGAATTTGCAAGTTTTTACATTTTTGCGATTATCTCATTCGATATTATTATATAATTATATTGGTCCTTGAGGCTTTGTATTGCATATTTTTGTAAATAAATGAAATGAAATGAAATAAAATGAAAGTATCGGAATTTCTAATGATGTCATTCGATAGCGAGTAACCATGCAACCGTGTAACTTTTTACTCGTAAGCAAAAGTACTATCGAAATCCCGAGAAACTTTGGCTAATCCCCATTAAAAAATCATTTCCAACGGAGTGTTGGCATCCTCCTGAAGCTAAAAGCGCAAGTGTGGCTGCCAATTGAATTTTTGGCGGAAAATTGTGCCTCAAAATTTAATTGGCCCAACAGATAGTTAAACGCTTCCTTTGTGAGTCTAAATCGTCTCTTGAAACTGTGAAATAAGCATTCTTTATGGCACTTACTCCTTGTTTGGCAAATTTAAAGGATCTGCACTTCCCCTAATTTTTTTCTTTATTGTATTATCCGACGTTTCATCGGTCAGACGATGATGCATAATATAACGATATTGGGTCCATTTCTTACGCTTTTTTATTTTTATTGAATTTGTTGCTCGTAAATTTTAACTTGTTTTGTCAAAACATATGATTTTTGTTGACAATTTTCGGCAGTGTTATAAAACACATTTTGTCAGTATTTTGCAACACTGAAGTGATAACTCGACTCGTTACGTAACGAGTCACATCATTAGAAATTTACACGATATCGAAATTATTTTCTATTCGATAATAATTTCGGCCACGAATGACAGAATTAGCCCCCTGGTCCAAGATTTATAGTACACAAGACGAAATATCGAAAAATAAAACAACAAGTTTTTTAAAAAAAAAATCAAAAGGACCTTGAACTAGGTTAATTTTTTGCAAATATGACAGTTGTGAAAAAGATTTACATAAGCACCTGCCTTGCGGCCTTATCTGATGATGGTCCAGTTCCACGGAGTGAATTATTCACGATTCATCAGCGCCCTCGTGTGGCTTACCAGGCTCACACAGGTAGCAATTCTTGCCATATTCATTGCGGTCATATGAGCAACTTCTTGTTGAGGAGTTCGGGCCTTCTAATCCCTCCTGTATGCAATTTCCCAACAATCAATGGAGGACAAGGCTTAATGAGTTGGTAGACCGAAGCCCACTAAGAACATCAGCCCTTAAATCAACTCACCTGTCAACCATCACCACTGGTTCCTTACAGTACAGGTATCTGTTGTATAGGCAACAGATCCTCGGGAGATTGTTAGTCCCCGAAAAAAGCCACCCACCAAACATTTATCAAGGATACTAACCCTGCGTTTTTGGTTTCAACCACAGCCAGAACGTTACAGCCAAGGTAGGCACCTCAACCATGGTCAGCCCGGGGCCCATGCTGATCCCCGTTCTGTCAATTTATACCCTTGGTAAGGGTTTCGGAAGCCAACACAACATAAGTCATGCGGCTTCCTAGAGTTATGTTTGCCGCACCAAACGAGGGACCCCTTCCCCTCTTTTCACGGAAAAACAGAGCGCCTAAGTTAGGAATACGCCAAGGCAAAACCTGTTCCCCCGGGGGAATGCAAATATGACAATTGTTAATTTAATTTTCTTCCAATAATATCAAAAAATCTTCCCCTCTAATGGAGTGTCAGAAACTGTACGAAATCGAATTGGTCGCCAATGATCTAGTCACGTTACCACTTTTCTGATACGCAAATGTAAGAATTATATTTTTATTATATAAATATATTTATAGAATTATAAAAAACATTTCAATTTAAGAAAATGGTTTAAAAAAGTTAGAATAAAGAAAACTTAGAGATTTTTATAAATATTTTATAAGAAAAAATATTCCACAAACTATATGAGTCCATTTTGCGGTCAAACTGCAATTGGCGGCAGTTAATTTTTCTAGTAGTTAATCCGCCAGAATATGTTTATTATACTTCAAAGTGTTTTTATGCAATATTTTTGTTTAACTCTTGTAGTTTATTAGTTTGTTTGCGAAAGAACGAACATTGGCAGCATGAGTAGCAACTACCAATTCTTGTTAAAGTAAATAGTTACCTGGAGATTTAACATGCCTGCAACAATAACAACAACAGCACTAACAACAGCAAAAGCCGCTTACACCAAAAACCGTATACATATGTATGTATGTACTCGTCTACTTTAAGAACGAATGTACAAACGAACGAACAACTTCAAGCCAAGAAGCAGAAGAAGAAGAAGAAGAAAAGGATGAGTGTGTACAGACCATGAATTACATAAATTGAAGTTTATGAGTGCCAAGAATTTGCTACCAATTGAAATTATTTCTTCTGTTTTTTTTCTCTTATTTCTTCTTTTTTTCTGTGTTTTGCTCTGCAGCTTGTTTTCAATAAATTTCTAATAAAATATTTGCACGCAAAGATCAAGCAACTAAATTAAAGAGCCTTTATGGACAGAAGGGCTTTAATTTCTTCAAGTGAAATAAAAACTAAAATAATTCAAATGAGAACGGTTTTTCTCCACAATTAAAACCATTATGAGCTAAAATAGCTCTACAGTAAAGCTTGGCTTTAATTTTTCTTATATTTTAAGCTTAAAAATAATATTTTTTTTAAACTAATGCTAGGAACACAACTGCGACGAACGACGAATTTCCCCCATCGCGACGATTTCGCCGGCAAATATTCGTTGCATGAATTCGTCGTGTGAAGCACAATATCAACGAACATTGTTTACATTCCGTACAAAGAAAAAAAATAGAATATAAATACTAAGGTGGCCATATTAAAAGTAAACCTATATAAATCCCATCCGAAAGAGGTAATTTATATTTTGAAAACATCTTCATACATATTTCACTATATGGATTAATATAAATTATAAAAAGTATTATGTCATGAAAAATACTTTTTTTTTATCTAAGAAACCTGGTCACCTGATACTGCTTTGTACGTCGTTCGCTGACGAAACAATTAGAAATAAATCTATTTCAATTTTCGCTGAGTATGACGAATTTCGTCCAACACCATGATTGTGTGCATTTTCATATACACCAATGTGTTTTATTTTTGGCGACGAATATTCGCGGCCAAATATTCGTCGTTCGTCGCAGTTGTGTTCCTAGCATAAAATATTTTATGATTATTAACTCCATTTTAAGCTTTTAAAATGTCTTTCTGTTATGGCAATAAACTAATCAAAATAAAAAAATAAACATTGAAAGAAAACTTTTTAGATAAAATTGTCCCAACTCGGGAAATTTTAAAATTAAATATTTATATGTGTTTGTTATAAATCATATGTGTTGTTATAAATTATATGTGTTTGTTATAAATCATGTTTATTCTATCGCGAAGATGAATTGAACCAGTATCTCCTTGTAATACCTTTAAAAAGAATAATATATTTGATGTAATTCTTCGGCTTTTCAATGTAGGGAGGTTAATAAGAGCTAGTCGGCTGCGGTATGATGGTAAATTCACTGCTGGGTTCCAGTGGAGATGATTAAGACAGAACAGCAGGAATTGTTTTTGGACTGATTCCACCTTTTTTATATAAAAGCTATACTGCGGATCCCAAATTACTGAGCAGTATTCAAGAATAGGCCGCACCAGTGTAGTAAATAGATTTTTGGTGATGTAAGGATCTTTAAATTCCTTCGCCCAGCGTTTAATAAAATATAAAATATTTGCTTTGTTGACAGCAAAAGTGACGTGAGAGTTAAAATTAAGTTTTTTGTCAAAGTAGACTCCAAGATCTAAAGTAGTGTCAACATCCAATTGCATTAAGCTTCTTAGCCAATAGTTTGTTGTTTACCTTGTCAAAGGCTTTATTGAAATCCATATATATGTATATTACATCGGTTTGCTGACTAGTATAAAAACTATCATTGATGTAAGACGTTAATTCCATTAAGTTCGTTACAGTCGATTTACCTCTACAAAAACCATGCTGTTTTACAGAAATTATTGGTAATATTTCGTGTTTAAGCATATTTGTTACGATTTTTTCAAATAATTTTGGAATGTCACTTAATTTTGCAATGACTCTATAATTTGTTGCATTATTTCGGCTACCAGATTTATGTAGGGGAATAATAAATGAATTTTTCCAGCATTCTGGGAATACTCCGTTCTTCTAATGTTTCAGCACAATTTCTTAAAATACTGCTCGGAATACCATCAGGGCCGGGTTTGTATGAAACTTTCATCGATTTAAGATTTTGCAACACAACTGATGTATTTAATGATGAAAGGCAAATTGGCGACACTTGAGGAATTTCATATGGATATGATGAACAAGTAAACGTTTTTTCAGAAAATGTAGAAGCAAAAAATTTAGCAAATGTGTTAGCTATGTCATCATCATTAGAATACGTATGACCATTGAATTTTATAGTCGAAGGATAAGATGATACTCGACGTTTAGCATTTACAAAGTTGAAAAACAATTTTGGATTGCTTTTAATGTTGTTTTTCATATTGCTAACATAGCTTTCATAGCATTTTTTGTTTTCAATATGAAAGTGACTACTTGCAACTAGATAAGAGCTGCGGTCCACCAAACTTTTTTTAAACTTCTTATGAAGGCGATTACGTTTATTTTTTAGATAAGCTAATGCTTTATTAAACCAAGGAGGGCGATTGTCCATTACTTTTCTCATTACTGGAGCACTAGCCGCAACACAATCATTAAGAATTGAGTAAAATTGTTTTATGAGTTGCTCGAAATTACTTTCATCGTTTTTATACACTTGAATCTCAGGCCAATTAATATTATAAAGTAACTGATTAAGCAAACCAAAATCTGTACGCTTAAAACACAAATATTCGACTATTTTATGCACCGGATTCGTCTTAGGGAAAGGTGTAGAAATTAATAGCGTAAGATGGTGACGGTCTTCAGGAATGCAAATAGGGCCAGTCCTATTCACCTCATATAAAGATGGATTGTTTACGAACGCTAGATCAAGTAATCTCATATTGATGTTTCGTATGCAATTAATCTGAAAGATATTTATTTCAGATGGGTAATTAAAAAATTCTTGACTACATTCCTGTGGAGTGACCACTGTCAAAAATTTGGAGTCATCTGGAGATAACCAGTGATGCTGACGGAATATTGAAATCGCCTAAGACCATTAAGTGGTCTGTGTCTTTGAGCTTACTGGCAACTGATTTTATTATCTGTGCATGCAATAGATAGACTTGTGGATCAGAATTAGGCGGAATATATGAACACGTAATAATACAAATTTACTGTGATCAATAATTTCTTATTGACATTTGAAAAATCCTTCTTAAGAAAACTTAAGAAAGGAAAAACTTGTACTAAACTCCCCATTAATATTTATATGAGATTTTTCCACAAGGGAAATTTTTTGCCTGGATAAAGAAACAGATTTATTTTTATGGAATATCTTTGTATGCAAATCTAAAACTCGAGACTTTATCAAATTGATTTTGAAACGTGTTTTACTTTGATTATTGAACGAAGCAACTTTCTTGAATATTTAGTTTGGCTTTATTTCTTAAATTGAGATTTTTGTTTTTGCCTTTTCATTAAGTGTTTTAAAGTTTGTTGTTGTTTTTTTTTATACTCGTATCTTTAAATATTTTAATTTCTTAATCAGCAGTTTTATTTCTTTGTTTGTAGTAAATTCGCAAAAAGAAAATATCTTAAAAATTGCAAATTTCAATTAAATTGTACACATGCATTGCTGATCAATTAATATGCAAATGTAACACTAAATAAACTGTCGCACCTTCATCACAATGCAACAGCAACAGCAACGGCAGCAAGCAACTGTGGCAAGTTGCAACAACATATCGGTAACAGTAGCTGCTTAACAACTTCGGTATCTAAAGTACAAAGACGTGCAAAAAAATAAATAAAAAATAATAATAAATAATGAAAGAACTCAGTTGGCTGAAAAAAGATTTAGCAGCGAAATTTTTATTTATCTTAAAGATACAAAAAACACATCAGTGCCAGCAGAAATCCAACAAAGAAATAAAGAAGCGGAAAAAAAATTTAAATATGCAAATAATGTGTTGACAACTTAATTCTTTTGGTGGCTGTGTTTCAGTTATTCTCTTTATTTTTATTTATTTTTGTTTTTTGTCTCTTTTTTTTGTTGTTCTTCATATCTAGAGCGGCATTTATATTGAAATACACTTGTGTGTTGGGAGGGAAAAATATTTCTATATGTATTTATTTTAATTTGAAAAAAAAAAAATCAATTAAAATTCATGCAAAAACAGACAAAGATTTTTGAGAAATAAAAAAGTAGTTACGCAAAACGAAACCCCCAAACAATCTATAAAAGAAACGCGCGTACATAAACTGTTTTTTTTTTTTGGGTTTCTCGAGCCCAACGGACGGAGTTAACAAGCCAACAGCCAACCAAGCTGCCAGTCAGCCAGCCAGCCAGCCAGCCTGCCAAAGCATTAACGTTTACAATGATGTTGGCTAAAAACAGTAGCAAAAGGCCAAGCCGATTTGTTAAGTTTTCTTATTCGTTAACTCTCTGGCCACAACATGTGGACAGACCATCCACATACGAGTATTTTGTTGTTTCGTTTGTGTCTAAGCGTTAAGCATCGCTGGGTCCATACAAAACTCTATTCATTCATTCATTCAAATTAAGTCCGTTTGCAAAAGGATCGGTTCTAAACAGAACACAACTGATTTTAAGCTAAGCTTAAACTATAGAAATAATTTCGCAGTTTCATAATTAAATATTTTTCAAACAATTAAGTTTTTTATTCGCTATTTAAGCTTCTAACATTTATACCAATAAAATTTTTTATTAAATATTTTTTTTAGAATTACTGTTTTTTCTTTAGAAAATTTTAAAGATAAGCATCCTTATTAAAAAAAACTTACTAAACATTTACTTATCGTTATTAAGCAAAATTCCGTAAAGTATTATTCAATATTTGTTTAATATATATTTTTTTTAATCTTGGACCAGTACTCAGGTGATGATCCCTACATATGCAGTGCATTGTACTGGAAATAGGAAAATAGGTTATGTTAAGGTAGGAAAGGGGGAGTGGTGTTCGTGAAGGTTTAACTTTAACAATAACAACACGAAAGACTAAAACAAACCCTATTGCAGCATTTAAAATGTTAGAATTAAATTAGTTAAAACTGATCAGTGCCCAGTGTATATACCTTCGACACTATTCAGATTGGGAAAATTTAGTCCAACACCTTCCACACTACAAGGTAATGAACAGCGTTGTCAACTTTGAATTTTTAAAACGCACCAAAATGGAGAAAACAGCGCGTTATTTCAACAAAAAACGCACCGAATTTTCAATCTTTCTTTCCATTTTTAAAACCTTTTTATATTGTAAAAACTATAATATTTTTATACAAAAAAACTGGATCTATTACCACCGCCTGATGGCATGCCATCAACTTTTTTCAATAGCTAGAATTCGTGTTTGTCAAACTTGGCCACTAGTTCTATTCTATACCTTTCATTGTATCTTTACAATAATTCTAACGAAATTTTATTATTCAGCAATATTATTTAGTTGTATTTGCTGTCGACCGAATCAGCTGGGACTTTTAGCTTTTTCAAAGCTACAGCTGCTTACCGTCGTTAAAATCTAAGAAATTTTATTAAAAGTTACAGAATCGCACTACAAACCACTCTATTAATAGCCATTCTATCAAATACAGTGTAAATCTCATTTACATTTTCTGAAGCGAACGGTGACAATTAGTTTGGTGTCTTTAAAAGAACTTGCCAGAATTATAACAAATAAAATATGAAGTTTACCAGAATCAATATTTAATGCAAACGTTTTGGAAAAACTTTATAATTTAATTAATAATATATCGATTACCAAAACAACGAATTCACGTGCCATCATAAATACGAACTTTACTGTTCAGAGACTACATTTATTGTAATATTTGACAAACTTGGCTTGATCGTATAGTAGCAAAACACGCTCTAAAAGCAGAAAATTTTATAAAACGAAATGCTTATTTCTCTTTCGAGAATATTTATAATTTAGCAAGAGTATCTTACTTTGCGCATATAATAAGGTGCGTTTTTCATATTATAGCTCCGTGTCCTGATTGTGCTCTGCAAAATTACACCTTAAAATATTCTTATATTAAATCAAAAAGTTGAGCTGAATTTGATTGGGTGCCACCAAAATTTAAAAAGCGCACCGAAAATTTAAAAAAAAGCGCACCACGCACCGACTAAAGAATTTTTCGCACAAAAAATTGTAAAAAGCACCAAAAACGGTGCGAAACGCACCGAGTTGACAACGCTAGTAGTGAAATGCATTGAAAAACTGTATATATTATTATAATATACTGATATTAACTCAGTTTCAAATGCTAAAACCTTCAGCCCATCTTTAAACCTACGGTAAAACTAAGAGCCTATTTACACCAAAGCGAAATCTGCTCATTCGAGATTTCAAGCCAAATCTAGTAGATTTTGTGAAGATTTCCCATACAAAATGAAATCTACTTTATGAGTAGATTTCGACGTCTACTTTATGAGTAGATTTCGACGTCTACTTTATGAGTAGATTTCGACGAAATCTCCTGAAATCTACTCAGTACTAAGCGATGCATCTGTGATTTCTTGCAAAGAAGTTCTTAAAAATACCACGCTGCAACAAAAATTGCACTATAATGTGGTGTATGCAGTCTCTGGGCACAAAAAATATACACTTTAATGCTGGTGTATTCACACTCATAGAAAACCTGTCATAACTGTGATGTATTTTAACACCAATGCAATGCCAAATGTCATCATTTTTGACCCCATAACAATTTTCATCGCTGTGATGTCTACCATTACATAAGTTGCTCTAATTATCCACAACGACAATTATGAAAATTATTTCATGAATGGAATGTCATACTGACATCATAGAGATGCTTTATTGGAATACTTTTGATGTACATGCTCACATCAATGCAAGGAAACTCCAATAAAGAAGTCAATGTAATGACAAAATATCATCAATAGAATGGCGCACTAACATCAGATGTCATAGCTCATTAACATCAGAAAACTAGCACGTGAAGTAAATTTGATGAGAACATATCATCAATACTATGGTACGCTATCATCAACATTAAACTTCAATATAATGATTTCAAAAATATGTTCATATACGTAACTTTATATTCTACCATGTTCAAGAAATCAATGAGAATTAAAAATGTTCTAATAATATATTTGATGACTTCCTGCCATCAATACAATGTCTGTGTGGCGCATTATCATATTTTAATTGTGTGTATAAGGAAATATTCTCTTTCTTTGCTGCGTAGTTCTTCTTTTTATTTTACTCTCCACGCTGTCATCATATTTATGTAACTAGCGTCGCATATAATGACTAAATGTCATTAATATGATGCATTTTTTTCTACTTCATAAAAATGAATTTAAATTTAAAAATAATAATTTTAACAATCTAATTTCTTTTCAACAATAAATAGAAAATATTAAAACACTATTTAGGCCTTTTTTCATAATCAATATTGACAAATTAGATGAGTTTTAACTTTTAATAAAATGTATCATCGAATTGATGTCACCACAGTTGTAGCAATACTCAATATATGACAAAATTGTTTTTTGCTGAAATTGAAATAAATTCCTAGCCCGTTTATAGTTTTACTACTTTGTTTTATTTGTTTAATTTTCGCGATAAAGTTAAACCATAAGCTCTGAAACCGACCCTAGTTGAGGTTGCTTTTTACATGTTAACTTTTTGTCTTGGCTTATCTGCGACACTTTTTGCACGTTTTTTTGTTACGTTTTTTTTTAAGTATTTTCACTCTGGACTCCTGCACATTTTTTCAGATTTATTTTATTTTGCTTTTCATTTAGTTTGAGAAGTTTTATTTTTTGTGTTTGTTTGTTTTAGTTGTTGTTGTATGTTGTGGGCCCATTGGAGTTCACAGCTACTGTAGTTTTTTAATGATTTCTTTAAAATCCCTTCAAACAAATAAACAAACAACAAAATCCCACAAAAACTAAAAACCTTTTAGCCATTTAACATTTTAACGGCTTCAGCAGACAGACAACGAGTCATTTTGTCTGGCTGATTTCCCGTTTTATTATTTTTGCCACTTTTAAAGGTGACAAATATTTGAATTTCTTAAAGGCCGTTCAAGTCAAACATTTTAATGAGTCTGTCTGTTTGTTGCTTCTTGGCCACAAGATCTTTTTTTAAATTAAAGATTTTCTGTTTTTTCTTTTCGCTGAAGTTTAATCACTAAACAAAACTAACATTTTGGTTTAGCGCGAAATGTTGAGTTCTGTATGCGTGAACTTGACGCAAACGCATTAAAGGTTTTGTTTTTCTGCTCGAAACAGATTAAAGTCTTAACTGCTTTGCTGCAGTTTGTGTTACAGAATAATGCCAACTTGCTGCTGATATCATGTTTTTATTGACAGGTATTTTAAATTTAATGGCGCTTAATTTGAATATTTTTTTAACAACTTAATTCAGGCCAAACAAACAAAAGAAGAAGAAAAAAATGAAGGGGCAAATAAAGTGTTTCGGGAAATATTTTCTTTATCCAGCTTAAGCCAAGACAGTAAACGTAAATGATTCATGACCAACAAAATCTTTTACACCGTTTTTCTGTCACAAAGTGTTGACAGAAAATGTATTTGAAATTGAGTAAAATTTGGTGAAAAAGTACAGGGTAAACCAAAGGTAGCAAATTCATAAACATAAACAAAGTACCCCCGTACTTAGTAGATTTGAGGATGTTAAAAATGTAAAGAAGACAACTGTGAGAAACTTTTATTAACAAAATTTTAATATTCGGTAACGTATGAGTGATATTAATAGAAAACAATTTTTTTTGAAGAGCAGATAACTTGTAAATGGTCAAAGAAATCCAGCAAGTTCTAAACCCAAAGATCTATAACTATCTTAGCTGCTTACAGCATATTGCGATTTTTTATTGGTCCTCAATAAATTAAAGTTATTTCTTGAGTTTTATTTAATCCTCAGAACATAAAAGTTATCTCTTGATAACTTCAGACATATACTTGTAATGGTGTATGCTTGTTCAGACATACGCCATTATTGAGATTACCGCAATTAACGCTGTAATTGAGCTCAATATTCCATACAAAAATTCAATTAACTTATTGAACAATTAGTAGAAAATTGTTATAATATTGAGTAAAGTTTAAGAATCACTGCTCTTGCAGGTGTGTTTAGTGAGCAAAACTACTCACATTTTAAATCATTCATAAAAAAATCATTCATGGAAAAAGTCTGTGCACTCTCTCTCTCTCTCTTAAGGTGGTCAGCTAAGTTACTAAAAATTTTTGCCGCTTATGAGAAGTGTTCGTCTTTGAGAAAAAATACAAAAACAACATATTATAGTTAATAATATATCGGGTTATGCATCGTGAGGTTCCATTTATAGTGACGTGGTGCATTCGAGAGGTCCAACTTTAGGCGACTCCTTCAAGCATAGCGGTGGATATCACGCACATTACACGAGTAATTTTGGCTTCCAAATCATTAATTACAGTTTGTCTTATCCTAGAAGACCTCAAACTTTACATATTCCTAGAGAATATAGTCCAAAGTTGTAATATGACACGATCAAGATCGCCAATTTACCGTAACAAAACGTGAAATTAAGTGCTCAGTGAAAATAATTTCTCAACAAGTCTACTATTTCACGAACTGTATGACTAGTAGCGCCGTCTTGATAAAATCAGTGCTCATCGAGACCATGCGCTTGAATTCCAGGAAGTACATAGTCCCGTTAACAGGGTGCGATAACGTTAACATACCGATTTGCCTCATTTGACATAGAAATTTTTTGAGTGGCTTCCATGTAAATTTTCTAGATAAGTCACTGATCTGTGTTCTATGAACAGTACAATAATTGGTAGTTTTTAAAATAAAACTTATAACGGTTTTGGTCTCTGCTAAATTTGTGTTTTTTTTCTTGAAGAAGTATTCCAAGGAAAGACGAAATATTGAAAAATACATTAAACATTAAAAAAAAAAAACAAAAAGGACCTTGAGCTGAACGAATTAATTTGCAAATATTGAGAACAACAAAATTATCGAATATGTATTTGTTGTTACTTGGCTTCGTGTTTACTAGTTAAGTGCAGGTTTGTTTTAAGAGAACGTATCGAGTATCAACCTTCACGAAATAGTTGCAGTACTACGAGAAGTTTTGCAAATAAAATACATAAATGAGGCAATTTCATAACATATTTATAACTGTTATATATTGAAATTCGCATAAATTATCAGATTTTTTAATTTTTGTCTTATTGTACTATTTTTTATTTGCATTTTAAACTAACGGGGTTTACATAACATACATAGGTACACATACATATATGTATGTATACTCGTATACATAAATATATGTATAAATGTTTTTACAAGAAGGAACCAAATACTTGCATTACTATATGAAGGGAACATTATTTGTAAGTACTTTTTTCTTTTCTTGTTCACATTCGATATGCTCCTTTTTTTCGGTACAATATGAACTTCGATTACCTGTTTGTTGGTACTTAGTCCCAATTTTCATGAGGCAACTTTAGTTGCGCAATTCTTGAGTTTGTGGACAAATAAGAGAGGAAAAAGTGAGGAGTGTAAAAATGAGTACAGACTTGCTTGTACTCGGAAAGTCGTTTTGTGCTATCATTCGTAATATCAGAAATTTTACATTTTCTTTCATTTGTGTTTCTTTTATGTATTCATATGTTGTCCGTGATGAAAGTAATATTGGCGCGAAATTGCGATATTTTAATTCATTTGAAAAAAAATTTTTTCTAAATATTATGGACAACTTAAAAAAATAAACAGCAGTATTAATTTAGAAGAAGTGAAAATTAAATGGAAAAACTTGAGAATGCAGTACATGCAAGATTAAAAAAGTGTAAGCAATAGAAAACGAAAATTGCTCAAGTAAAATTGCTGTGTCTGAACATAAAAGCAAGTTGAAAAGAAAATTTGATAAGAATTGCGCAACTAAAATTGCCTCGTGAAAATTGGGACTTACTAAACAAACATTCTCTTCACTTCTCTATTTGTGCTCTGAGTAAGATTACAAATATATACTACACTCGACAGTGAATTGCACACATGAAGAAAAAACTTATTCGCTGCAGATGTTTAGTATGAACTCGTTAAAAAGGGTTAAGCATGACCAAATGCTCTTTGAAAACTATTTGGAGGACGTTTGCACTGCTTTCCAATATGCTAGATCAATCCATAGCAGGCAACAGGTCAATAGTTTTTACACAATATATTTAAAGAAAATTTCTTTGTATATATTTATAAATTCCCAACTACTTTGTTGTTCAAACTTTGTATATACCAGCGCATATTATTACTATCTATAAAAAAAAATTCATATAAAATATTTACCACTTTAATAATAACTTTTTGCCCGGTCATTGATTTCAATCGCTTGGTTAACAAATTTGTGGACATTATGACAATAGCCTTAGAGTCATTCGTCTACTTTTTTTTCTGCTTTCTGCGATAACAATCAATTGAATTGAATAAATATTCATAAAAAAAAAGAAACAAATGTGGGTTTTTTACTACTGTAATATACTTTAATTATATATAATTAAAACAAGTTGGAAAAATATTATTAAACGTTTATTTGTTGGAGAATATTTGAAACCAATTTCTCATCGTGACCATTGACAAGTAATTTATCTAAATGAAGGACTTTGTGACCTTAAAATTAAAATTGCTCTGAGCTCGAAACCTTCCCACGGCAAAATTTTCAAGTTGCTTAGAAAATCAGCATTTTTTTTTTTTACAAAATTAATATTAAATCTCTGTCCAAAACGCAAAAAATAAAATATTACTTTTCTGAAGAATATTTTTTTACTATTTCTTAGTTTGTATCATTTCTTTGTTTTAGTAAAAAATCTAAAATATTAAATTTTGCTCAAAAAACTTATGTGCTCTTCATAGAACACAGGCGAGTGAGTGACTTGTCTAAAAATTTTGTATGAAAATCACTCAAAAAATGATAAATGATGATGAGTGATATTCAAACAAATTTTCTAGAGGATTGGTCGTCTGTGTTCTATGAGTTTCTATTAACAGCACATTAATATTACGTTAAAAATCTCAAGGTACAGTCATGGGCGAAATAATAGGGACACACAATATTAAGAATACAATGTAGAATTACAATAAAGTAAAAAGTGATTTGTGAATAAGTTGTTTAGTTTTTGTTTTCGTCTAGCATCGACCAGATTATGTAAGCTATATATTCTACGAGGGTCGAACTGAAAAATCAAATTATTTTAATTACGGTATTTATATCTCGTTTTTTTAAGTTCATAGTTTTGTGTTTCTAGCTATAACTTATTTGACCATTTTCAGTTATCATATTGCAGAGCAGGATTGTGTTGTTAGAGAATCTCGTTCTTCTGACTCTTTAATTTTTTAGCTATAACTTTTCATTTAATTAAGGAAATTTTTTTTTCTTATATTTTTGTTATTCTAAACAAATATATAAAAAAATGTGTAAGCAATAAAGTAATAATTTATTTACTAGAAAAGTTGAAGCTCAAAAACTAAAAAGTCAAAAAACCGAGATTCTCTAACGACACAATTTTGCTCTGTAACTTTTTTGTTAGCCGATATATTAATATTGTTGAATTTTAATGGTAAGTGTCCTCATTACTTGCTGTCCCTATTATTTCGTCCATGACTATATACATATGTACAGCACAAACTATCTTATAAGTTAATAAAAATTTCCCTTCTTGGACAATATTCCTTTTCAGGAAGTTTTCAATGAAAATAATTTTACAATAATAAACCTTGTGGTCCAAAAACATAAAACATTTTTCTTTACTCAAAAAAAAAAAAAAAAAAAAAAAAAAAAAAAAAAAAACCGGTAAGCAAAAATTTTCCACAAAAAATCAAACGTTCATGTTCTACCAATATTTATTGAATAAATTTCATATTAATGTTTATAACATTTTTATGTACTGATTTCTCATAAGAAATTTATATTCAGAAAAATTTCCCTTCGAAGGAATTTTTGTTAAAATTTTGTGTAAAATTTAAAAATTTTACACATAACTATGAATTAATTAATTAAACATTATTCACCCAAAATCATAACTACATATCAGAATATCCCTAAAGGGAAATTTTTAATATATAATTTTTTTTTAATACTTTTAATTATTGAACTTAATGAATTTAACTAAAAGGTTTCTAAATTTCCCAAAGGAAAAGAGGAAATTTATTTCATAAAAAGGCATTTTTAAATTTTTAAGTAAATTTTGTTATAAATGTTCTAGGCAAATATAGCATAAGTATAAAAGATTTTTTTTATAACATAAATTAGTTTATAACAGAAATTTCCCCTTATGGGAAATTTTGAATTTGTGAATTTTAAGGGAAGCTAAGAAGTTAAAAAACTTGTTTTCCGCCATAAAATGAAGTTCTGTTGCAGAAAATACTGCTTAGGTAAAATTTCCCAAATTAGGGAAATTTTTAATATCGGTCTTCTGGCCACATTTTGGTTAAATTTCTCTTACATATGAGTTAATGAATTAAAAAAAAATAGAAACAAAGAGTTTCTCAAAGAGGAAATTTATTTAATAAAAAGACTTTTTAAGATTTTAAGTAAATTTTGGAAAAGATTATTTAGATAAAATTTCCCAAAATAGGGAAATTTTTAATATCAGTCTTCTTGCCATATTTTGGTAAAATTTCTTTTAAAAACACTTGAATGAATGAATTAAAACAAAGAAGAAACCAAGAATTTCCCAAAAAGGAAATTTATTTAATAAACGGTATTTTTGAGATTTTAAGTCAATTTTGTAATAAGTACGCTAGGAAAATATTGCATATGGCTAAAAGATTTGTTTCATGATATTAATTCGCCCATAACAAAAATTTCCCTTTATGGGAAATTTGGAATTTACAAATTTTCAGGAAAGTTTTAATAATACTTGTTTTTTATTTATTTTTAAAAAGAACCATAGTATAAAGTGTTGTTACAAAAAATTTGCTTAGATAAAATTTTCCCAAAACAGGGAAATTTTTTTATGGGTTTTATTGCCATATTTTCTTTAAATTTTAAAGAGAATATGCATCAATAAATTAAAAAAAAGTAGAAACCAAGAATTTCCAAAGAGGAAATTTATTTTTTAAAAAGGTATTTTGGCATTTTTAAATAAATTTTCTAATAACGACGTTATTCAAATATTGCATGTACTTAAATAATTTTTTCTCATAACATAAATTAGTTCATAACTAAAATGTGTTGTTGTAGGAAATTTCGGATTTGCGAATTTTTAGAGAATTTTTAATGACACTTTTTTTTTTGTTACAAAAAATTTGCTCATTTGGTTCTTTATGCAATATTTTGTTTAAATTTCTCTTGAAAGCATTTGAATCAATGCATTAAAAAAATTGGAAACACAGATTTTCTGAAAGAGGAAATTGCTTTTATAAGAAAGTATTTTTGAACTTTTAAGTCAATTTTCTAAAGAGCAAATATTGTATAGACATAAACGATTTTTTGCATGATATAATTTAGCTCACAACAAAAATTTCCCTTTATGGGTAATTTTGAATATGTTAATTTCAAGAGATTTTTTAATGAAGCTTGTATTTTGTCGTTAAAAATATGCTTCAAAATAAAGTTTTATTACAAAAAAGTTGCTTAGGTAAAATTACCCAAAATAGGGAAATTTTTCTTTTGGGTCTTCTTGCCTTATCTTGGTTAAGCATTTTGATAAATATTGAAAAATAAATTATAAATGTTGCTTACATATTGTTTTCTTATAAAATATGCTTAAAATAAAGTTTTATTACAAAAAAGTTGCTTAGGTAAAATTACCCTAAATAGGGAAATTTTTCTTTTGGGTCTTCTTGCCTTAGCTTGGTTAAGCATTTTGATAAATATTGAAAAATACATTATAAATGTTGCTAAAATATTGTTTTCTTATACAGCAATACCCCGGTTTGCATCACTTCACTCACGTGGTTTCAGAGTGGCGGCTTTTTAAATATGAAAAAAAAATTGGCCATAATTGACTAAACTTGAAAATTATACATTTCATTATCAAAATTCTTCAGTATGACTGTATTTGTTTTTCTGCTTTAAACAAGTGATAGATAGTTTTTATTTGGATTTCAATGTCATGGTTAAAAATGCGTATGCGTGCCGGAATCACTGTCTTTATTCATGGCACAAACAGTAGTTAACAGGTCTATACAATGGAAATAGTTGAAAAAACAAAAATGCTCTAACTAAATGTGTGTCTACATGCAACTGATATAAATTTATAAACATACTCGTACTTTGCAGGCAGACAGACAGACAGACAGATAGAAATAAAGCAACCCGACTGACAAACACGTTAGACAGTCAGAAATCATTCATGATTTCAAATTCAAAATAAAACAAGAGCGTTAACAAAACAATGCTAAAATACTTTTTATTTTGTTATTTTGAAAAAACAAAAAAAAAATGGTTTTAGAAAAAAACGCAAGTTGGCGTGTCCAAAATTATGCGAATCCTACAAACGTACTTTTTGTGTATTTTTTTTCTTTAAATTTATTGTAACAACCCCAAAACTTAAATAAAAACTCACACACACACACACACATTAATGCCACCTTTTAAGCATAACATGCATAATAAACGAGTGTGCGAGAGAATAAGAAAAAGTTGTGTAGGATGATTGTACACATGTGAGTGAGTGCTTGTGTATATGTGTGTGTGTGTGAGTGTGTTTGGCAGGGATTTTCAAGTGCATGTTGCACAACATTTTACAAAATTTTGCATGTTTTTTTTTTTAGAAAAAAAAAGAAACAAATGAAAAAAACGAAACGTGTGGCAAAGCGGTACTAACGCCGAAGGCGCTGTATGTCGCACATTCTTAAGTTCGTGTTAAAAATTGCTTTTTACACAAACTCACACACACACACACTACACACACATATACACATCCAAACCCAATTTGTTAAACAAATTTAAAATAAATATACAAAAAAAAAAAAAAAAATCCCACAAAAACTAAAAATAAATAATGAAAGAAAGAGTAGTTCAGTGGGTCAGGTTTGCATGAAATTCATCAGTTTTCATGTTTATTTTTCAATCGTTTTTATTTTTTTAATTTCATCATAGATTTGTTGCTGTTGTTGGCATTATTACTCTTAAAATGAAACACATACACACAATTTGTAGTGCATGTTGAAAACATTTACTTTCCTTGTCCATGATAACGTTTAATAAAACTATAAAATGCGTACAAATATTTATGACGTGTTGCTTTACAGAAATTGTGCCTTCCATCAAAGGAAATGTAATGTTTGTGTACGTGCGGATGTGTGTGTGTGTGTGTAAACAAATGTCGGTGGCTATTTATTAAGCTTTTATTGGAACGTCATCAATGTTGCATGTTGGCTCTATATAGATTCGATATAAATGCCAACACATGTCAGTTTAAAGTCTGATTTCAAAATGACGTGCCGCTTTTCCCACAAAAGAAAAACGAGTTGAATAACCTTTTAAGACGCTTTAAAAGCTTTATTTTTATTTTCTCTAAAAAATTTGCTTTGCGAATAAACACTTCAACGCACTTTTGAAGCCGATATGAATGCACAAGGTGTCGTATGATTGATATTGGAGTGCAAAATATAGGGTGTTTTTTTAAGCTAGATAGAACTTTAAATTGTAAAAAGTAACACAAAAAATTAAATTTTGATGAAACATTTTTTTTATTTGTTTCAGTATACTCTGACAAATCATCATGAATAGACTCACGCTTGAACAACGCTACGAAATTATCCAAATTTACTTTGAAAATCAGTCGTCGATTCGCGCAACTTATAGACGCAAAATTGTGTTCAGCGATGAGGCGCATTTTTGGCTTAACGGGTTTGTTAATAAGCAAAATTGCCGCATATGGAGTGAGACAAATCCACAAGAGACCCTACAGACTCCATTACATCCAGAAAAATGCACTGTTTGGTGCAGTTTTCATGCTGGTGGCATCATCGGACCTTATTTCTTCAAAAATGAGGCCGGAGCTCGCGTTACGGTCAATGCAGATCGTTACCGCACCATGATCAATGATTTTTTGTTTGAAAATATGGATGACATTGATCCGGAGGAGATGTGGTTTCAACAGGATGGCGCTACGTGCCATACGGCGAACGCAACCATCGACTTACTGAAATCAAAATTTGGCGATAAGTTGATTTCGAGAAATGGACCTGTCAATTGGCCTCCAAGGTCGTGCGATTTGACACCTCTCGATTATTTCCTGTGGGGCTACGTGAAGTCACTGGTTTATGCTGATAAACCAGCAACAATTGACGCCTTGGAGGCCAGCATTGTTCGTGTTGTTCGTGACATACGGCCAGCAGTGCTCGAAAAAGTGGCCCAAAATTGGACGTCCAGAATGCGCTTCGTCAAGAACAGCCGCGGTGCCCATATGCCCGAAATCATTTTCAAATGTTAATGTCACGTATTGATCTTTCGAATAAAAAAAAATTTTGATTACAATTTAATTTTTTGTGTTATTTTTTACAATTTCAAGTTCTATCGGGCTTAAAAAAACACCCTATATATTACCAGTGCTGCCAGCAAAAATATTTAAGAAATCGGGAATATCCTGAATATTTTAGAAAATGTCGTCATTTTAGTTTTTAAAAATCGCCAAAAAAAATCTGTCTTAGAAAACTACGAAATTTTTGGTACATTTCAAATTTTTATTTAAAAATATAACCGACTTTTAACACAAACTTATGCTATAAAATTTTTACATTTGCAGAAAATAGATAAATTTATTAAAGAATTTAGTTTCTAATTAATTACACTTACAATCATATGTATGTACTTACATGAGAAATCAAAAACGCTTAGAATAAATCCAATAAATTGCATTTAAGTGCAATATAAAAAAAGTTTGAAGGATTTACTTTTATTTAGTGTTTAAGAATGGTGTGGGATGTATCCCACAATTGGCTTTCGGGCTAAACTTAGCACCATAGAACAAACACACAGACTAATCAACGTCATAAGACAGAATTTTGAAAACAAAAAGAATTGTTCAGCTATATTCATTGGCATTTCCGAAGCTTTTCAGCAATTGTAGACAAATGGTTAAAACTTTGGAAAATTTTCTATAAATTTAATGATCCCATGGCTTTCGTATAGCAAAAATCGTCAAATCGTCATTTTGCTAAATTTGAGCATGAAAATCGTCAAAAAAAGTATTTATCGTCAAATCATTCAGCTATGGGTTGTACATCCACGGTTATCAAATTCGACGATTTATCGTCAGTTTGTCTGTTGGAAACAATACGTTGACGATGTAAGATATGTTATTGATAATGTTTGTAGATCGCAGTTTTACTTTCATATTTTTGAAGCAACTTTGGTTTTACAACTATATTGCAATATATAAAAAAATGTCCAAAGAGTCAAAAACGAAGGTTTGCTGTAAGAGATATTTTTAGTTTGAAGTTATTTTAAACCAAAAGATACCACCATTTTCCTTACATTTTCATATAAACCCTAATTTATTAATAGCCTATATCAACTTAGCGAAAACTTTTACTAGGGAAAAAATTTCCCCACAGGAGGGAAAGTTTTTATAACAAAGATATTGCTTATTATTAACAAAATTTGGCAGTAAACTTTAAAGACAATTGATTTTAGCAATTATATAGTTAAAAATTACCCAATATATAAATTTACTAGTAAGGGAAATTTTGAAATTGATTTAGATTTGTTTTTAATTGCATTAAAAATTTTAAATAAAAACATATTTTTGAATGGCAAAAATAATCCATATTTAGCTTTTCTCATAAGCGATTTTTCGCTTCATTTTAATTTTTGTGGAAAATCAGTTTTATATTATTCCTTTAAGAACTTAAAGAATAAATAATTTCTTTTTTAATGTGTTCTTCTATATAATATTCTGCTGGTTCGAGTTAAATGTTACATATCCTACAATATTTTCCATTTCCTTTGTCTATCCTTGAGCGAACATTTGGTAGGCAATGAATTGCCTCAGGGAGGGAAGGAGAAAATAACATTAATTTGAAAAAAAAGAAATAAATGAAAAATATACAAGAAAAACTTTCTGCAGAAACAAACACGCCTTGATATTTTTTGTATCCTTTTTTTTTTCTTCTGTTATAAAAGAAGAAGAAAATTTGTTATTTTGGCCAAAAGTAATTTAAAGCTTTTTTCTTTGTTTTCTTTTTTATTTTATTTTTATTTTTTGTTGGTTTAAAAGGTAATTTTTTTAAAAGCATTCGAAAATGATACAAAAAAGTGGAGAAGAAAAACAATCCTTATTTACTGATAAAACCTTCAAATGTTTTGACTGTTAGACAAAATTCTAGAATTGTTTAACTGCCAGTTGCTGTGTCTTTGTTGTTCCTTTAATGGTTTTATAGTTGTAGTTGTTTTTGTTTTGTCTTTAGAGGCCCCTTGCTCCCCCTCTTCCACCCCACAACCTTCAAAAATTCGTGAAACTGCCACTTAAGTTCTTCTTATTTAAAGAGAATTCTTCCATTGGCTTCGAAATCCTTGCAACGTCGTTGCAAAAGGTTATCCTTTTCGCCATTAAACTTTTATTGTTTAAAAAGTTTTCTTTCTTTCTTTGTTTGGAAATTTTGTTTGTTATACATTTTTTCTTCTCGCAAATTGTTAAGTATTCATTTGCTTGGCTCTTTGTTAAGAAACGAATATGTTTTCTGTTATTCAGTCTATGGACACACATTAAGGACTTTTTTTTATGAAAATGAAAATGAATGAATTGAACTTAAAACTTGTTTCTTCAGTAGAATTTCGGCATTTTTTTTAAAGCAGTGAAGATTTGTTTTCTACAAAATACCTAGCTTCATTAAAATGCTCAAGCAAAAAATCTTCCCAACCTCTGACTCTAGTTTGGACCATGATATAAAAAAATACAAGGTAGTTTCATTCTCTTTTTATTATTTGTAATAAGGAATTTTGAAGTTTATTTTTAGAGAGAAATATAAAAAGCGTTGCCACACAGTTGAATAAGGGAATTTACTCCTAGAATGGATTTTTTCACTTGGGTGCAATTTGGTCCCAAAAACTAGAAGCACGGATTTCTGCTTATCAGTAAACTTTACGATAGCATTCAAACAAATGCCTATTTTAAAGAAAATATTATTACATTTAAAAGAAATATTAAAAACAAAGGAAAAAAATTTGATGCTTTCAGTTTAAAAATATATTATTATTTCTACTAGAATGATCCAGGACGCAGCGACAAAACTACAGCATTACTTACTTCTTCATTACTTACAATAAGAAAAACCTACTTCCAAAAGAAGTCATTTGTTTGAATATCAAAGTAAGCATGTATAGCGAAAATTTGCATATAGTTTTCCGTCGTTTCCGTGCCTTCAAACTTGTTCTGGACGTGACTTGTAACTTCTCTAACAAATGGCGCTACATAATTATTTAGTGCATTTAAAAGAAATAATAATAATTGATTTTAATAATGGGCAATTACTGACCACAATTGAAAAAAAAGTTTGACATTCACCACTTGGTTATATTAAGAATTATAAGCCGTTTTCGTTGTTCGTTCCCGAAAAATCAGTAAACGAGATGGCCAGGCAATAATACGTTTGATAAAAAAGACCGATTCGTGCCGTCAAGAACCATCGCCACACAATTGGTTTTAAATGTTACCCCCAGAAGGATTCAAAAGCAGGCTGCAGAAGGCGGACCAGAAGCATACCATACAAAAGTATAAAAAAGATCTTTATATCACGGAAAAATAGACTGGCCAGGTTGGAATTTGCAAGGGAACGCATTAATTTTACCACCACACAAAGGAATTCGAAACTATTCTCCGATGAGTCAAAATTTAATTTAAAAGGTTCCGATAGATTAAGACTGGTTAGATGACCGAAAAGCCAACGTCTTAAAAGGCACATTGAAACATGGTGTCGGTAGTATTTTAGTCTGGGGATGTTTTTCAGGCCATTTTTATATATTTTAGATTTATGTATGTATTTTATTTAAAATTTTTTATTTATTTTTGTTAGAAGTCAAAATTTTATTATTATTTTCAAAAAAAAACTGAAAACAGGGGAATATCTAAACTAATACGGTAGCCCAATTTTATGTAAAATGTCACAATCCTTATACTTGTCAGATGATTCTTAAGGAAAATTGAGAGAATAAAATTACCTTGTATTTTTTATATCATGCTTTGGACCACAGTAGCAAAATGAACCATTAATATAGTCGCTGCCAAGAGCACTTCCGAACGTTCATAGTCGACAGCATTAAAGTAACATTTACTGAACTCCTGTGTTATTTATTTAACTTGGGTTTTCACTGATATTTTGTTTCGTCCGATAGTTGATTTGCTTTGCTTAATTTTGGCTAACCATTACTATCTAAGGCTTCACAGGCTGTCAGCTATTGAAAAGCCAGTCCACTTGGGTCCTATTCGATTCCGTTTCGGAAAGAACTTAAAAGTAAGCCAATTTGCCAAAAAGTTCGCTGTTGTTTTGGAACAGCGTGTAGAGGTATCCGAATCAGTTGATTTCGCGTCGCTAGGCGAATTTGGCAAAGTAACTTGGGAAGCATCTGCATAATTTTCAACTAACGCAGAAGCCGTATTGACCTAATAAGCTGATTCTAACTTTCATCAAAAAACCCCCCCGGGAAACAGGTTTTGCCTTGGTGAATTCCTAACTGCGGCACTCAGTTTTTCGGTTAAAGAGGGGAAGTGGCCCCTCGTTTGTTGCGGCAAAACTCTAGAAAGCCGCATATGCTTATGCTTATGACTTCCCAAAACCTAACCAAGGGTAAAAATTAACAGAACGGGTATCAGCATGGCCCCCGGGTGGTTCTGCTTGCAGTTCAACCCGGGCTGATCATGGTTGAGGTGTTTACCTTGGCTGAAACGTTCTGGCTGCTTGAAACCTAAAACGCAGGAAGGGAGTGTTAGTATCCTTGATAATTGTTTGGCGTGGCTTTTTTCGGGGACTAACAAACTCCCGACGGCCTGTTGCTTTTACAACAGATACCTGTGCTGTGAGGAACCAGTGGTGATGCTTGACGGGTGAGTTGGTTTAAGGGCTGATGCTCTTAGTGGAATTCGGCTTATCAACTCATTAAGCCTTGTCTTCCATTGATTGCTGGGAAATTGCTTACAGGAGGAATTAGAAGACCCGAACTCCTCAACAATTACTCCTTAACAAGAGTTTCACTTCTCAGCAAGAAGTTGAACGCTGTGCAAACAATGTGGACAATTAACAAAATGCATATGTGATTCAATATGAGATGAATATAGATAGAGAATAAAATGAAATAAAATGAGATGAACATAGATAGAGAAAAAAAAAAGAGTGCTCGCTGGTTGAGTGGTTAAAGCAGCAGATTATGATACGTCATGACCGGGGTTCAAATTCCCGTGTTAGCTGATGAGTAGTGTAGCGACTACGAAACAGCTAGTTGTCCCCCAGCTAAAGATTTGATTATTATTTTTATTGTCTTCTTCAATCAAAAATTATTGGTCACAGCACATTTGTATTGTAAAAAACTCTTCCAAAGGAAAAACTTAAGAAAGGAAAAAACTTGAACTATGACCGGTTGTACAAATGTACAAACCAAAAATTGAAGTTGCTCATTTTTTTTTTAGGACCAATACTCAGGGGATGACCCCTACATATGCAGTGCATTTGCATTGTACCAGAACTAGGAAAATAGGTTGTAAGGAGGGGGAAAGAGGGAGTAGTGTTTGTGCACATTTGTTTTGAACCTTTCAACGTTATAACAGACAGGAAACACGTCTGCAGGCAACTTATTCCACAGGGGAAGTGTACGGCTTAAAAACGAATTCTCTCTGTAATGCGTAGTACGATTCCCCGGGCAATCGACCACAAATGGATGAGCTCTGGACGATGAACGCGTGGTACGTAAAAATGTGCGCGTTTCGGGAACAAGATCCCTAATCTCGTCAGAGCACAATCTATTGTAGTAACGATAGAACAGAGTAATGCACCCCACACTGCGTCGATGCTCCAGTGAGTCAATAGAGTTGGATACCCTACTGCCACCGATGAGCTTCTTCGCCCTCCCCTGCACACGGTCGAGTAAAGCCCAAACATGAGACTTGTATTCCATTTTCGGTCGGATGTAGGTGGTATAAATAGTAAGGAGATCGGATGGAGTGAAGTACATCTTACACCGTTTCAAAAAACCGTGGCACTTGAATGCTTCTTTAGAGATATGAAAAATGTGTTTTTGAGAAGGGTATAAAAATGAAAGTTATTATACTCTAGCATGTAAGTAGTAATGACTACTGCTACCATTTTAGCAATAACATCAGCTGATTTGGACCTTTTACAAAATTCACTTTTTAGAGCTTAGAGCGCAAAATTATATTTTGTACGGCCTTTAGTTATTTGAGGAGAAATCTGGCGCTAGAAAATGAACTATGACTAATAATAACTTTATCAAAATGTAAAAATTTATTAAAAAAAAAAAAACAAATGCTAAAATCAAATAGAATTTTAAGGCTATAAATTGCAATTTTCCATTTAAGCCTTGTAATTTTCAATAACAATAATAAAAAAAAAAAATTATAAAAAAAATAACAATTCAATACAAACTTCAACTATTTGGTGTAATAACAGACATAAGCTATTTTTCTGTTTTTTGCTTTTCGTAGTCACTACTGTTATTATTTTATCAAAAATAATAGTATAATTTTATTTATATACGAGTTTGTATCATTAAAACAAAAAATAAGTTTGAAAAATAAACTAAACAAATTGCTCCTACAACTGCAATTTTTTTTTCAAACAATGCAACAAAAAAAAAAAGCAACAAAAACAATTGCTTTGCAATGACATTCAATAATTACAGCAATAACTGCATGAATATAAAAATTCTAATCGAAAAAAACAAAACAAAATAAAATTCCGTAAATTATAAGCTACAATTTTCCTTTTTTTTTCCAACTAAAGTGGAAAAATACTTCGAAAATCATATAAATTTAATATGAGTTTAAAACACCCTTCAAATCAAATTGTTTCAGCAAAAAAAAAAAAAAAAAAGCAAAAACGTAAAAGAAAAGATTGGTTGGTGTTTTTAAATTACTCAACTCAACACAATATCCAGTAAATTATCATTTTCAATAACAATCAGTTCAAATATTCCAACAAAAAACACGTGTAAAAGGAAATATGAGAAAGTCATCCCTCAAATGTGTAAAAGGGCTGATTTACACGGTGATTTAAAGCCGTGCCTTTTTTCATAATACTCGTCAAATGTGTAAAAGGGCTGATTTATATGGTGATTTAAAGCCGTGCCTTTTTTCATAATGCTCTTTTAAACCTCCTACCAAAATCATATTACATCTTCACGATGATTTTTAAATCATGTCGTTTTTCTAATTGTTGTCGTTACACAGAAAAAAATAGATGCCATATTGATAAAAAAATTGCACTATTTTTATCAAATTTCCTGTGAAAAAGATTTTTTGCCGAATTGATAATTCAAATTATAAAGTAGAAATAGCTTTTTCACTTAAAAGCAAAAATTATTGAGTTGAAAAAAATTGTTGTTAATATGTAAAATATACTTAACAAAAAAAAATTGTTGAAGAAACAACAACTCTTCACTGTTATATGACAACCTTTTAAATTTATTTGTTGAATAACAGTTAATAATTTGGAAAACTTTTTATTATTTGCATTTTGTTAAGAGATATTTCCAAAAATTCATTATTAATAATAATTTAATTAAGTCAATGCAAATATTATTAAATTGATGGTTTTTTATTAATAACATAACTTGATTGAAAAAAAAATCTCATCTATTTTTTTCTGTGTAAAACTAATCGTTTGCCTCTTTTTACCCTTTTGGTAGTATCGATGTGGTTACCTTGCCAGTCGAATGGAAATAAAATAATTTAAAAAATAACAATCGAAATCAAAAAGAAATTAGAGAAAAAAACTTGAAAAGCAGAAAAAATTTTCTGACTTCGAAAATTTTTGAACTTCGAAAATTTTCAAAAATTGGCACAAAAAGTGTATTTTGGAAAAAAAGGTATCACACAAACGGTATTTTCAAGAAAAAAGCGTTAAATCATTACAATACAATGACAACTAATCAAAAATTATTCAAAAGTTAATGTAGTTTAATGATAATATATAATGTAGTGATTACATTTAGAAAAATGGTTTAAATATAATTAATAACAGGAGTTTAAATTATATTGATTTTTCCAGTTTTTGAATTTATGTTTAAACACAAAATTAGTTAATTTTCTGGTTTGTACACTTGTACAACAATTTAAAAAATTATAAAAGTTAATCAAAAATTCAACTAATTTAAAAAATTATAAAAGTTCATCAAAAATTCAATAAATTTAGTTAATTTTCATTTTAATTTAAGTTGTGTTTAAATGCAAGTTCAGTTTTTTCAGTCTTGAGTAATTTCTTTTATGTACTTAAATGCGATAAAAGTGTGGCAGCTTCACTTAAATTCGAAATATTATGGAAAGTGTTCCATAGAACAGCTGTTATTGGAAGCAAAGAACAGGAAAAATTCTTAAAGAAAAATATTAAATTTATCAACAGCATAGAAAACTTAATGATTGTATTTCATGTGATGTAATTTTTAATTATATATTATATTTTGATATTATTTAGTACAAAATTAGCAACTAATTTAAAAATATCATCTACATGTAAAAGCTCATATGTGTGTTTTGTTTACAAGCGCAAAAAATGGTATATGAGATAAATTTAAATGAAGAAGATTGGGCATTTAAATTTGATTCAAATTTGTAGTGAAAATTTTTTTTTCATATTTAAATGGAACTTAAAACTAAATGACATTTATATACGAATTCAAAAACAGAGCTTTAAAAGCTTTTTTGAAGCACAGTTCTACTTCTTAAGATTTATTAACAAGACAAATCACATTTATATTTGCAATCCAAAAATTTTCGAACTTTGGTGGTCATACCCGTCTGACAAGGAGGGATACTTTGGCTACCATTAGAGCTCTAAACAGATGACTGAATTCTGAAATAATATTGGCATAGAAATAAATTTTTGTCCAGCACTGGCAGGACTTTAATCACAATTTTTTTTTTTAGTATTAAGAATTGAATACTTATTGTCATTACAGTTTTTATGGATATTCAATAAATAAAATAATAAAGTTAAAAAAAAAATCTGTAAAAATTTTAATAGTTTGTGATTAATTTCCTTTTGGTGTGCACTAAAAAGTGTGATTATTTTTTATATAAAAATAACTTAAAATATAGCAAATAAACTCATTTTAGATACCAAAATTTCTTTTTATAATTATAAAAATTCAAGGCATGATTGTGTATGATGATGTCAATATATCTGTGGCGTTTTATCATTACAGCTTAAGTCGAGATAAACTAAAAAAAAAAAGTTTTGAAGGGAAATTTGAATGCAGAACTAAATTTAAGAAGAAAAGAAGATAAACTATAATTATAGCTAACTTTTGTGAATAATACAAAAAATTATTTCTGCCAACAAGAATACAATATTTATTCATGTAATCAAATTAGCAGCAATTTTTACAACTTTTAAAAATCGACTTAAAGGCCTATCCTACACGATCGTACGATTCACAGGAAACTGTTTCAAAAGTCTGGCCGACTTGAAAAAATCGCTTCAAAATGGCGTTGTAGGCCACACTATGAAACAAGTCTAATTGCAATAATTTATATACACAATAAAATAATTAAAAACTTGTATTAACATAATAATTTTACATTGATTAAATTTTTTCTCGAGGCACCAACAATATTCTCATATTTTTCACAATATATACTACACCGATCGCACAGAAACCATAATGTTTTGAAAAGTTTCATAAAATTTTTCAAATCGCACGATTTGTCAAAAACTCTGTCGCACGGTTGAATTTTTAGTACTTTTTAAGCACACATGCTTTATTTTGTAGATCGCACGATCGTGTATGATAGTGTAGCAAGGCCTTAAGCTGTTATGATAAAACGCCACACATACATATGTAAATCAGCATAATTTTTTTTTAATAATAATAAAATATGAATATGGTGTTTATAATTTTATTATTTCGTTCGACTACATTAATTTTCCAGATAATTAACCAATTTTTAATCAAAAATATAAAATCCTGCGTTAAAGGGTTAAATCAGTCATTTGATTGCTTTAAGTAGACATAGTTGAAGTTTTTTTTTTTTTTTTTTTTTTTGGTTTTGTTAGATCTTTTTGTTATTTTTTGAAAAATAAAAGTTTGCTCATTTTATTTCTTCCTCTATAAAACTAAAATTGCACAAAAATATTTATGCCTTTGTTTTGACTGAATTTCATTTTCATTCAAATTCCTACGAAATTTGTGGCACAAACGTCATAAAAGTATAATAAACGGTTGTTATAATTGTATGGCAGCGAAGCAAAAACAGAAAAAAGACTCCAAATAGAAATTGCTGATTTTTATATTATTTTAAAAAATTTTACAACCCTGATATTAAAAACTAAACTAAAAACCACCAAAATAAAAAATAATAAACTAAAACTGCAAAAACTTTGACCAGCAGACAGATACGAGTAATCAGACAGTCGAACAAACATTTTAAAACAATAAAATCCAATAAAACGCCAAAATCAAGGAACATTAACGGAACAAAAAAAAAAACGGCAGAAATAAAAGGTTTGTTCTCGCTACCAAATGCAAACAATATATAGACAGACAGATAGGCATGTATACATGAATCTATATATGTTTACAAACACATTCACTTACACACACACACACACACACACACAGGCCAGGCACCACAAATATTCTCTGCTGGCGGAATTCGCAAACCAACTCTACTGCTCTATTGCCACAAACTAATTTATTTAATTAAATGTATAAACGAGTCACTAATTTGAGAGTTGAGGGTGCATGATCAATAACAACAGCAACAACAACAACAGCTACAACTACAACAAAGAATAATAACAACACTCAAGAAAATACCGCAAAGTTTAAGAGAAATCGTTTTCTTTTTTTGTATTTCATCCAATTACTCTTTAAGTGTAGAGTGAAAAAAAAAAATACAGAGAATTGGCAACATTTAAAAGCTATGAAATTAAGTATAGAAATTAAATGAGAATTATTTAATACTCTAAACTGTATTTGTCGATTATAAATTTAAAGAAATTTCGAAACTAAAGCTAAAGGATAGTTTTCGCCCCGGCAAACAGATAATTGTTTGGCTTCTAAGAGATGTTTAATTAAATACACATATTTGTAGGAATCTTTTAAGCAAAAACAAAAATACAGAAACTGTAAAAAAAGTATATACATACGTATATTATTCTTATAAAATTGCTGCGTCGAAATGTCTTAAATCCTTTCAAAAGTATTTCTTGAGGACTGGAAGAAAAATTCAAATCTGCCTTTAATGCATTCTAACCAGTGTGACCGCATCCAAAAAATTTTTGAAGCTAAATTGGCACAAAAATAGTACTGAAAACTACTAAAGAAAATTGAAGTGCTAAAATTTAAATTACTTTATTTTAATAAAATATTTTCTTTGAGAGTTCATATTTTTTTCATTTATGCTTATGTTACCTATTTATGGAAATATATATTTCCATTTATAAAACGAAATTTCTTAAAACAATAAATTATTTTTAAACATAAACGGCCATATCGCTCCTTTATTGCAACATAGTCATATCTCAAAAAATGGGCTTTTAGAGTTAACAATGCAGAATTGTTAACAGCACTACCTTTTACATTGTGTTAAAAATTTATTCACATTACTTTTAAGCTGTTTCCGTTAGGGGAGGCATTTTCTAATAAAAAAATATCTAAGACTTGTATGGAAACCAAAACTTTGAAACGCGTTTTTCTCGAAATTAACTTTTTTTTAATTATGACTATGTTGCAATAGAGAAGCGGTATGTAACAAAAAAACTTAACAAAGCTTGGTAAGCAATTGTTAAGAAAAATTTCCTAACTTTGTACTAGCTTACTATTCGTTTAAAGTTGAATTGAGTACACTTTAACTGTACGTTAAAATAACATTTGTGCAGAAATTCTCTGAATTTTGACATTACTTTTATGAATTTTTTCACTATTTTTCAACCATTGTAACTTTTCATAGAAATAATGAAACAAATTTCATTAGATTATTTTAATGAAAACCTTCATAAAAGTAATGAAACATTTTAATAAGAAACATGACTTATTTTCATTAAAAGTATGAATGACAAATCATATGATTAGTGAAATAATTTCTCTAGAGCAAAGAATCAACTTCATAAAGCACATGAAAACTGTACATTAAATTAATGAAAAATAAACATTTATTTAATAAAATAACTTCTTTGTACTAATGTAATATATTCATTAAAAATATAAAACTCCTTCATAAGGTCAATGAAGTTATTTCATTTATCTAATTTTATTATTCATTGAGCACCTGAAAAATTTACATTAAATCAATGAAACAGTTACATTTGTTTAATGAAATAATATCATAACACACATTAATAAAATAAGTTTACAAATGTACGCAATAAGATCAATGGAATTATTTCATTTATTCATTGATACTTTATTTCATTACACAAACAATACTATTCCTTGCTTTTGTGAAATTGTACCTAATTATGATAAAAGAAAATGTTGAACAAATATTCACCAAATAAAATAGATTTTATTAATTCAAATAACTTCAAAACACTGGTATTTAAATTTTTTTTAACTATTATTATGCTGATTTGAGTACATACACATAGGTATGTACATACATACCCAAGTTCGGTAGCCAGAAATTTATTTTCCATTAATCTAATGAATTCTATTTCATTGGAATTATGAAACTCATAAGACTTAAATTTTAATAAAAAAAACTTGACATTTTTTAAACTGTAGTTTAAGATTAATAAATGCCCATTAATATATTTTACCAAAATTCAAAGAATTAAAAAAATAAAATAAATTTTGTTGCAGTCATAAATCCAATGACTTTTTTTATGAAACTATGAAACTTAATGAAAGCATTCTGATGGAACTATTTCATAATATATATGAAGTTTCATGCATATTTAATGAAACAGTTTCATTAAATATATGACGCATAATTCTTTCAGTGTAATATAACTACCCTATTAATTTCCCTCAATTTAATTAATATACTAGATATTATATATTAACTATTTATTAAAAAAAGATAAATTCAAGAACTGTTTGTCAAAAATACGTGCTGCCTTGCCCGCGATGTTACTCGACATCGGTCGCTCACATAAATACATGCAAACCAAAAACAACATTTTAAAATTTGTTTTTGTTTCAAAAGTATTTATGCGAGCGAGCGATGTCGAATAACATTGTGGGCCAGGCAGGTATTTTTTCAAAACGAGTATTCGAAAATCGAAAAACAAATTTAAAAAATAAAAATTTATTATTATTATTACATAAAATAAAACATTTAACAAAAAGAATCCTACAAAAAAAAAAAAAAAAAAAAAAAAAAAAAAACTTTTACGCTTTTTGTTATTTAATAAAAAAAAATGTTATTTAAAAAAAATGTTATTTAAAAACGAAAATGGACGAACAATTTTGCACCTTTTTGCATAAGTTTTTGCTATTTGTATTGTAAACCTTTTGAGTTTTCTCTTTTTTTTCGTTTCACTTTAATCTTTAACGCTTTTAATTTCTTTAATTCATTTTTCTTTTATCGCTCAACATTGCTTTCGTTTTTGTTTCTCCCCTTTTTGGCAACTTTTCCGTTTCGATTCATTATCCTTGTTTAATATTCTTCTATTTTTTTTTTTGTCTTGTCTTCTTTTGCTTCACCCAAATTTATTTTAGATTCTTAAATGTTGTTTCACTAATTTTTAAATTCTTGCTGTGCTACTACCCTCTCAGCCCAGTCCCACTTCGCCCTTTAAAGCATATGGCTTATAAAACCTTAACAACCATAATATTGATTAACCTCAACGGGTGGTGACGGTGGCGGTGGCGGCAGCAGTGGTGCTGGTGGCGGTGGTGGTGGTGGTAATCATCAGCTCTGCCGACTTTCTAGTTTTTCACTGGGCGGTGGTGGTTTTCGCATTTTTCACTCAATGACTGGAAAATTTTAAGACAAGGATGGCAAAAGACATACAAAGGATTTGCTAAAAGTTTATCCAAGTTAAAGCGAATCATGTTGCACAATTACCTTTTTTATTGTCTGTTCTTCAAGCCAACAAACGGGAGGGTGATTTTTTTTTGTTTTTTTTTTTTGGTCTTGTGGTTTTGTAAAACTCAAGAAGGGGATTTGTTTTTTTGGTTCCTTTGCCACTGCTTTTCTTTTAAGGATAATAACAAGATCAAGTGGCCTTAGATAATCGATTTGAAATAGACACCAACTAATAGCTAATAATAAAAACTGGTACTCATGTATGTATGCATGTATGTATGTATGTATGTGTGGGTGTGTGTGTGTGCGTTATAACTTACAGTCATTGATTTTTGTGTGGCGCTTATGTATGTATTTTCTCCCCGGATCTGTTGCTGTTTTTTTTTTTTTTTTTTTTTTGGGAAACTCAAAGGACAATAAATAACAAATTGTTGTTAAATAATTGAACAAATAAATAATATATAATGGAAATTAACACATACATGTGTAATTACATTAATACTCAATGCACACACTGGCATTCATCAAACGTTAACAGTCCAGAGGTTCTTAATTTTTTTCTGGGGAAAACCAAACACTTTTCAGAGATATTTTTGCAAAGCTCCACCAAACAGCCAAATCAACGCCGAAGTAAAATATCCATGATACCAAAGTAATGTTCAGGGGTCTGATCACTGCATACGATATCGAATTAACTGTCGTATCGAATAACATTACTAAATTATGGCAACCGATGCATATTGGATCGTAATTTAAACAAAATGCAATAGATTGAAGACCATACGTTCCCTAAAAGTAGGAATACAAAAAATAAATTCTTTAACTTTTTTATATTATTGCAATACAGTTTATTCGATATCGTATGCGGTGATTTCGCCCCTGCATTTGCTGGGATCAGAATGGTGTTTTGTATTGTGAGCTGTTGAAAGTGGGTCAGACGATCACAGAAGACAATTGTTCGTTTGAAAAAGGCAGCCAACGTAAATCACCCAGCCACAAGGCCATAATCTTCCATCATGACAACGTTCAGCCACATGTTGCAAAACTTAAAAAAAATATTTGGAAAGCAGTGGGTAGGAGGCTTTACCTCACCCGCCTTTTAGCGCAGACCTTGCTACTTCTGCCTTCTATTTGTTTCGATCGATGCAGAATTTTCTTACTGGAAGGCGTTTCATTTCAGAACAGGGCATCAGAAATTGGCCAGATTCATTCTTTACCTTAAATCCAGAGCAGTTTGGCGCGGAATCCACATAATACCCTATTCCTTATATTCCTAAATGACCTGTTATACCAAACTTCCAACCCTATCCACTACTTCGCGGATGACAACAGCATCTGCCATTCGTACTCTTTCAGTTATAGGCCCAGCCTATCCGAGATCGTTGCCAAGAGGCAAAATATGAACGACACACTAAACAGTGATCTTCTATTAATCTCCGAATGGGGTCGAGAAAACAGGGTTGCCTTTAACGCTCGTAAGACCCAATGTTGTTTATTAACACACAAACAAACGACCACAGATGCTGCTTTATCTGTACTCATGGATGGTATAAATATTGAGGAATCGGAAGCTCTTGATGTTCTTGGAATGAAGATACAGTGTGACGTTCGCTGGACTGAGCACATTTTTCATATCTCTAAAGAAGCATTCAAGTGCCTAGGGTTTCTAAAACGGTGTAAGATGTACTTCACTCCATCTGATCTCCTTAGTATTTATACCACCTATATCCGACCAAAAATGGAATACAACTCTCATGTTTGGGCCGGTGCCCCAAAATCAATTTTGGGGTTACTCGACCGTGTGCAGGAGAGGGCGAAGAAGCTTATCGGTGACAGTAGGGTATCCAACTCTATTGACTCACTGGAGCATCGACGCTGTGTGGGGTGCGTTACTCTGTTCTATCGTTACTACAATGGATTTTGCTCTGACGAGATTAGGGACCTTGTTCCTGAAACTCGCACATTTTTACGTAGCACGCGTGCATAGTTCAGAGCTCATCCATTTGTGGTCGATTGCCCAGGGAATCGTACTACGCATTACAGAGAGAATTTGTTTTTCAGCCGTACGCTCCGCCTGTGGAATAAGTTACCTGCTGTTTCCTGTCTGTTATAACGTTGAAAGGTTCAAGTCAAATGTTCACAAATACTACTCCCTCTTTCCTCCTCCTCACAATCTATTTTCCTAGTTCGGGTACAATGCACTGCATATGTAGGGGTCATCCCCTGAGTACTGGTCCAAGATAAAAAAAAAAAAAATATGGGAAGGGTAGTGGCTAACAACGATGGACAATACTTTGAATAATGTATCAACTCATTTTGTTATTATAATAAATGTGTTTTTCAAGCAAAAAAATCAACATTCTTAACTTGTACTCGTATACTGCGATCGATTATTCTACCCTTTTATTAAACCAGTTTTCGAAGAGAGCCAATTTTTCCGGTTAATAATTTAACTGCTCAATTATTAATTTTCTGAAAGAATTGTTTCCCACGAAAAGTGCTCTTCCCAATTTAAAGAGAGACCAAGAATTTTTGTTAATGAGAATTAAAGAGCAGATCTCTCCTCCGTTTTTTCAGTTAAAGCAGAGAGGAAAACAATTAATTCATAACAAGGCGAATTCATTACTAGGTGAACTTGATGGCTCAAGTTCTTTTACTGGTTAGAGAGGCGTTTTATTTCAATTATTTCTTGTGTTGTTTAAACTAAATAAAACAAACCGTTTTTTAAAACGTTACAAAACGCAAGGCCGAGTATATAAAATGGTCTTTGACCTTTATTATGTGTTGTAGGTATTTGAACTTCAATGATGTGTTTTACTCTATGTGCTGCAGTTTAAAATATTCCAATTTAGAATTATGATAATATTCACCAAGATTCTATAATTATTAACAATTATAGAGGAAAACCTCGTAATAGAGCAAAAATTCGTTACCTGTACTTTTCGGTTAAACTTTTTCTAGTCACTATAGATGTTCGGCTTATGGTAAAACGATAATTGCATTTTGTCGATGTTGTTCGTGATAGATATTGGTGGGCATTGGTAACACATACCAGGGATGGTGAATTCGACGCCTTGTTCACTTAGGAGAACAGTACTTTTGCCACCGCTGGGGGTCAATATAAGTACGGATGGATTGAATTTTATTTTCTGCGTACATACTTAGTGCCAGGTCACACACAGCAACTTTAGTTGGGCAATTCTTGACTTTATAGAAGCTTTCGGTGAGGGGAGTAAGAAGGGAAAAATAATGGCCGGTACTCGGCAATTCTCAGCAATTCCTTACTTTTCTCTCATGTGTGTATGTGTGTGTGCATATACAATGTAAATTGTGTGAAATAATAGGTAGAGAAAGCTCAAGAATTGCCGAAAAAAGTTTTTGAAAAGAAAAGCAATTTCAAAAGAAAATTGCTAAAAAGTTCGGCAATTAAAATCGCTGTGTCTGCCTTAGACTTAGTACGTATTTAATAGCAAATTATTCTAAAAATCGTGTTTTATTCATTGCATCTCAGTCGTAAAGCAGCTCTGGGCTGAAGAACAGCTCTCGCGTCATCGTAATTATTTCTTAAGTGCGGTCAGGCTTGTGTTTGTTGTTCGGTCTTCGAGAGTTTTGCGTCTCACTCGCATTGGTTAACGGTTTGCCTCAACTAACTGTATTGGTTTACAGTTTTTTTTAGAGGTTATTCATTGTTAACCACATGGAAACTTCCTGTGTGAAGGCATAGGTCGTTATAGTTAGTCACAGCGACGCTACAAAAGTACTGTTAATACCATCTTGGGCATTATGGTCTTTGTCACCCCGCCCATGCTGTGCATCCTATACTTTGCAAATTTACTTTGCAACTGTATAGTTACTAAATAAATAAATAGATATTCATAGTTTTTCAAAACTTAATATTCCCTAAAATTAATATAAATAGAGGTTTTTGGTTTTTGCATACAGTTACCAGAATTTCTTTGTTCATTTTCTTGAGCCTAATCTCTCACAGTGTAATATTTATGAGTACATAGCGGATTATATAACTGTGAACTAAATTCACGCTCTACACTCTCATAAAAATACTTCTGCTATGAGCATATTTGAAATCAAAATAGGTTTTGTATCCATACAACATTTATATGTTAAATTCCCGGTTAACCGTCTTAAAAACTTTGGTTTGTTCGATATTCGAAAGGAAAAAACGAGGTTTTAGTGAAATAAAGAAAAAACGGTAAAATTCGTTCGAATAATAACCGTTTAATCACTCCATTGTATATCCAATATTTTATAAAAAACTCACCACAGATTTTTGAGTGAAAAAATTATATCTTAATGAGGTGTTTATGGGACACGAAAGAGTGATACGTCTAGAAAATTTGTATGAAATACACTCACCTGAGTAAAATCCAGACAAATTTTCTAGAGGTATCACTTATTCGTGTCACTAACACCACATATGTATATACTCGTATGTAAGTGTTCACTGAAGCTATAAAAATTATTGATTCTGCCTATTACGAAATCAGAAGTGAGCACAGAAAATTTGTGAACATTTCAAAATTCTTCGTTGTAAAATTGGTCTGCAGCTCTTGTTTAAAGTTTGAGAAACCCTTTTTCTTTTGTTGCTGCCAGCATATGGTCCTTTCACCTTCCTTCCCAACAGAGGGTTGGTTGGTAAAATTAAATGAAATAACACTCAGTTTTTTTCTGTTTTCATTATTATTTCGAGTAACTATCGTACCCAGTCAACTGCTCTGCAGAAAGTGAAACTAAAAAGGGGCTTATTTTGTTTAATTTGGAATAATACACATTACCAAAGGTATCATTTAGGCCTTAAACAATAATTGCTGTTGTATACAAATTGAATAAGGTCGTCCCGTAATACAAGGCAATTAATAATTATGCATACAAAAGAGCTCTCTCGCCACCTTTTGCCACTATATTTTTATAACCTTTTTTTTGTTCTTTTTTCTTCTTCTTATTTTAAAGGTCATCTGTACGAGAAAAAAAAAATGATTTAAAGTTTTCCGTATTTTTTTTTTTCTTTTCTCTTTTCTTTCTTGCAGCTTAAAACCTCCTCCCAAAGATGGCGTCACAAAAAGTAATCCGTCAAAACGTCATCGTGAACGTTTAAATGCTGAATTAGATTTATTGGCTTCGTTGCTGCCATTTGAACAGAATATTTTAAGTAAATTGGATCGACTGAGCATTTTAAGGCTGTCTGTTAGTTATTTAAGAACAAAAAGTTATTTTCAAGGTGAGTGAAACACAAAATTTTCTATAAACTTGAAAAAAATAAATGAAATAAGATGCAAATGTTCACAAAAACACATGGAAAACGACATACGAGTATTTATGAAAAATTTACTATGCATCCTGTTGATTTAACAGGTTTTGAAAACAATTATTCCTTTTAAATTTTTTTGTTTAAGCATGTTTTATTTATTGAAATCTTAATACTAAATTTAAAATTAAAAAATGTGCTTTTTACTTAAGTCCGGCCAATGCTAGACAAAAAGTTTTATTATGCGGGAGTTATTTCGGTCTTTTTAAATAAAATAATAAAATATGTTTTGCAATTGACTAATAGTTAGGATTTTATTTTACAAATAATTTTTTTTATACATATTAATTTATTGATAAAACATCATTGAACTTTACAATTTTTAAATTAGATGTTTTGTTTTTCGACATTTATAATGGGCGATTTTATAAGAACTATCGGAAATTAAAAAAAAAACACATAAAATTCAGAAGAATGCATCAAATATTTATTTGGATCGATAGTTGGGTCGATATAATTTAATGTTTGAAGATTATTTCATGCAAATGTTGGCCGTGGCTGCGCCTCAAATGGTCCATCAGCTTAGTCCAATTTTGGCATACTCTTTCCAACATTTCGGCCGGTATCTCACGAATAATGTTGGCAATGTTGGCTTCCAGTGCGGCAATCGAAGCAATCTTGTCGCTATAGACATTAGCCTTAACATAGCCCCACAAAAAATAGTCTAGAGGCGTTAAATCGCACGATCTGGGCGGCCAATTGACTGGTCCCAAGCGTGAAATAAACTGTTCACCGAACTCGCGTGCTGTGTGGCATGTGGCACCGTCTTGTTGAAACCACATGTCATGCAAGTCAAGCTCTTCCATTTTGGGCAAAAAAAAATTGTTATCATCGCACGGTAGCGCTCACCATTCACAGTAACGTTGTGATTCGCATCATCTTTGAAGAAATACGGCCCAATGATGCCGCCAGCCCATAATCCGCACCAAACGGTTGTTTTTTGTGGATGCATTGGTAGCTCTTGCAATGCTTCTGGCTGCTCTTCACTCCAAATGCGGCAGTTTTGCTTGTTCACGTATCCATTCAACCAGAAATGAGCCTCGTCGCTGAACACAATTCTTCGATAAAAAAGTGGATCTTCATCTAACTTTTCAAGAGCCCATTCACCAAAAATTTGGCGTTGTGGTAAGTCGTTTGGCTTCAATTCTTGCACCAGCTGTATCTTATAAGGCTTCACACCCAAATCCTTCCGCAAAATTTTCAACGTAGTGGAGTAACAGAGGCCCAATTGCTGCGAACGGCGCCGAATCGATAATTCACGGTCATCACCAACACTGGCCGATACGGCTGCGATATTTTCTTCAGTTCGCACTCTACGTAAGCGTGTTGGTGGTTTAATGTCCAAGAATGTAAATTTGGTGCGAAATTTTTTTACAATAGCCCGAATAGAAGCCTCAGTAGGTCGATTAAACTGACCATAAAATGGAAGAAGCGCGCGATGAACTTTCTTAACAGAGCACGCATTTTGGTAATAAAATTCAATAATTTGCAAGCGTTGTTCGTTTGTAAGACGATTCATGATTAAATTATAGACCAAACTGAAGATGTTTGACAGTGACATAAGATACAAAACGTGCGTGAGCTGTCAAAACTAGTGTTGCCAAAAAGATAATAGCAAAAAAATCACTCGTTACATCGGATTTTAGTTTAAGTTTTCCTTTCCTAAGTTTTTTCTTAAGAAGGATTTTTTTTCGATACAAATTTGCGGTCATCAATAATTTTTGGTTGAAGAAGACAAGAAAAATAATAATTAAACTTTCATCTTCTGATGTCAGTATGACATATAATTGATGAAATAATTGTCATAATTGTCGCTAATGACAATTAGAGAAACTGATGTTGAAATGGTTGACATTATACCGATGAAAAGTGACGTGGGGTCAAAAATGAGAACTTTTGGCATTGCATTGATGTTAAAATACATCACAGTTATGACGGGCTTTCTGTGAATGTACACAGACGCGGTTGGCTTAGTTGAAATTTGCGCACAATTCTCTCGACATTTGAACTTATTTGGTCGCATATGCAGATCAAAAAATCACGAATTGCACGAAATGCATTTTGATTTGAACGTAATAGGCTTCAACAACCTTAACGTGCTGTTCAGTTGTTTACCTCTTATGGATGAATTTGCCAAATACTGAAACAGAGAAATGTCAAAATAAGTTTTGCAAAAAACTTGACCTTATAGTTTGACTCACAATTAACATCGTGCGTAAAATGCCTCATTACTCCTTATGCAGTTGTATATGACAAATACTAATATTTAATTGCTGTTATTCGACTTAATGATGAGTTTTTTAATACATGTATACAAATTTTTTTAATTTAATGCCTTTAATTATGGCCGTTATACTTCTCCGCAACTTCTTGTGCGTTATTTTGACTCATATTCGTATTTAAATGATGTCTCTTTCAATCAAATTTAATTTGTGCTCTGTTTTTCCTTCAGAGCAATTCGCTTCACTCTGCAATTTGGCAAATTATAAAGTCTTTTGATGTGCGAGTAAATTTCTTTTCGTTTCTCTTTAACTGACTGCAGTGTTTTAAATCAAAGCAAATTAAACTTATTTTCAAGGTCACATGGTCAATGCAAAACACTATAATCAACATAAATACATAACGGTACTATAGCAGCGATAGCCACACAGACGGACAGACAGCCGAATGCGCAAGCAAGAAAAAAAACATGCAGGCCTTTAACTCTGCGTGTTTAATAACAAATTGTTGTTGGTTGGTATCCTTGTTTGCTTGGGCACTCAAATACAGAGTCCTAAGGAAGATATGAAGAAGAAACTTCTTGGAGAAAACTGTCGTGAAGAAATGTATTCTTTGAAACAAACTCTATATCAGTTTTTATATTTTGCTTTCGTTATCTGTGCATATGTTCATAGTAATGGAATCAAATTCTTGAATTATCAATTATCTCTTGAGTGACAACAGGTGCTCCAGCCAATAAACACGATGTTAACTGTAAATAAAACAAAAAGTTCAGCGAATTATCTTATTATTTCTTAATAGGCTAGAAGGATCTATGGCAATTCTATCTAGAATTATATCAGAATAGCGAGCAAATAATTGTCACGGCTTTGGTCATTGTCAATATTTTCAATGATTCTGAGATATAATTCTTGAATTATCAATCATCTCTTGAGTGACAAATTAATGGTCACGGCTTTAGTCATTGATTGTCACGGCTTTGGTCATTGATTGTCACGGCTTTGGTCATTGTCAATATTTTCAATGTCACGGCTTTGGTCATTCTTGAATTATCATTGTCAATATTTTCAATGTGACGGCTTTGGTCATTCTTGAATTATCAATCATCTCTTGAGTGACAAATTGATTGTCACGGCTTTGGTCATTTTCAATAATTTCAATGTCACGGCTTTGGTCATTGTCAATATTTTCAACGATTCTGAGATATAATTCTTGAATTATCAATCATCTCTTGAGTGACAAATGATTGGTTCGGTGGTGTAAAGGGTGCTCCAGCCAATAAACACGATGTTAACTGTAAATAAAACAAAAAGTTCAGCGAATTATCTTATTATTTCTTAATATACTAAAAGGATCTATAGCAATTCTATCTAGCGACCACATGATTGCCACGAATTTGGTCATTGTCAATATTTTCAATGATTCTGAGATATAATTGTGTAACAATTGCGTTTCGGGATTATTGACGTACACTTTTTTTTTAAATATCCCCACAGAAAGAAATTTAACGCTGTCAAATCACATCATCGTGGCGGATAATTAACATGACCATTTACTATACTTGTTGAAGGCATATAAACCAATGAAACCATAAAGTAATTTTCTGGGGATAAAATGGTGTTTCGCAAAAAGCTTGTGAACTAACGTCACTGCAGAAGTAAATACAGTTTAAAAAACTAAACAAACACGCTTCGATATCGAACTAAGAAGTAAGAAATTATTTGTAAAATAAGATTAAAATAATAGTGAATGGAAGATTATAATATTATTTTGAAAAAAGCGTCGTGCTGTCGATACACGAAAAATATGGCACAAAGTGCCTTTTTTTATCTTGGACCAGTACTCAGGGGATGACCCCTACATATGCAGCGCATTGTACTGGAACTAGAAAAATAGGTTATGATGAGGAGGAAAGAGGGAGTAGTGTTAACAATCACAACACGAAAGACTAAACAAACTCTATTGCAGCATTTAAAATGTTGGAATTAAATTAGTTAAAACTAATCAGCGCCCAGTGTATATACCTTCGGCACTGCTCAGAGCCTTGAGCTAAAAGCGCTCAAACTCAGCAAATTGTCCAAAGAACCGATAAAAATCGACAAAAACCCGATAAATTCAACTAAAAACCGAATAATTACCCGTATAACCTAGTAAAAAATGGCCATGATTTTTCATAATCGATTCGGAACTGATTAGCGAACCGGTTCAAAGTTTTTTGTTAATTCCCAAAACCGGATTAAAGATTCGCCAAAATCACCCCACTCTTCAAAACAATTTCGGAAAAACCGATTTTAAAATGGTCATGAAAACTTCAGATACACGTTCCATGACAAAACGCGCATTAAATATGAAAAATCGTTTCGAAACTGGTCAGCGAACCGGTTCTGAGTTTTGTGTTAATTCGCAAAATTGGGTTAAAGAATTGCCAAAATCACCTCACTCTTCAGAACAATTTCGAAAGCACTACTGGAAAGTTACCATTGAACAAAAAATGCCATTCATCGGGAAATGGATGAAGTGCACGATAAGTTTGACGAACACAACCATTGTGTTGCTAAAAAAGCAGCTATCAATTGTAGGCTTGTGGAACTGGTCAGCGAACCGGCTCTGAGTTTTTTGTTAATTCTCAAAATTGGGTTAAAGAATCGCCAAAATCACCTCACTCTTCAGAACAATTTCGAAAGCACTACTGGAAAGTTACCATTGAACAAAAAATGACATTCATCGGAAAATGGATGAAGTGCACGATAAGTTTGACGAACAGAACCATTGTGTTGCTAAAAAAGCAGCTATCAATTGTAGGCTTGTGGAACTGGTCAGCGAACCGGCTCTGAGTTTTTTTGTAATTCCCAAAGTTGGGTTAAAGAATCCCCAAAATCACCTCACTCCTCAGAACAATTTCGAAAGCACTACTGGAAACTTACTATTGAACATTGAATGAGATTTATCGGAGAATGGATGAAGTGCACGATAAGTTTCACGAACAGAACCATTGTGTTGCTAAAAAAGCTTAGCAAAAAGCAACTATCAGTTGTAGGCTTGTGGAACTGGTTCGCGAACCAGTCCCAAGTTTTTTGTTAATTCCCAAAATCGGGTTAGAAAATCGCCAAAATCACCTCACTCTTCAGAACAATTTCGAAAGCCCTATTGGAAGGTTCCCATTGAAGCAAAATTTCGATTCATCGGAGAATGGATGAAGTGCTCGATAAGTTTGACGAACAAAACCATTATGCTGCTAGAAAAGCTTAGCAAAAAGCAACTATCAGCTGTAGGCTCATCGAATAAAGCAGTGCTGCCAACTCTAAAGTGTGGGTCTTTGAAAATAAAAACACTTAATATATCAAATAAAAGCTTAAAAAAATATTTTCTGCGAATAGAAATTTTAAATAAACTAAATTAGAGGCATTTTGTTTTGGGCTTGCCTAGTTACAGTCACTGCTTTATTGGGCAACACAGTTAATCAAATAAAGCAGCATTGCCAACTCAAAATAGTAAATCTTTAAAAAAGCATGCAATGTAAATGTGAGATTTAATATGTTGTATTCATTGCAGAACCAATTCTTTTGATTTTCTGCTTTTGAAAGCTCTTGCGATTAATAAATATTTGAAGAAGTTTGCTTTTAACTATTTCTGTGGCCAGTTCTCTATAATAGAATGCGTTTGTTTGCCCTTTTAAAGCCTGCTGCGTTCGGTTTTTGCGAAAACTGACGTTTTCATGTTTACAATATTGATGAATTATGCCTGAAACTTCACACGTACATACATACATACATATGTATAGTATGCGACCGACCGACAAGTCATTTCGCATACGAGTACATGAATACTTGTACTTCCCACATTCCCAATTAATAAGTGAATGAATCAAACAAAGAATGAACAAATGACTGACTGTTTGGCTGTTCATATGAGTGAGTGAGTGAGTGAGCGAGTTAGTGGATTGAGTGCATGATTTATTCATAAGATTTCTTTAACACTTACCTACTTTTTTGTTTTGTTTTTTCATTTTTTTTTATACTCACTGTTTCTTGTGATTTCATTCGCCAATTTCCAACCGAGTGTGAGTGTGTGATTTTTATACACTTAATAATTTTATTGTAAATATACAATTTTTGTTGTTATTGAAATAATGTTTCGGCAAAATCAGAAAATTAAACAAAAAAAAAATTTTTTTTGCTTGATATGTTGATGACGTTTGGTCGTTTCGTTTCGTTTTATACGGCTGGCACGCTAAACAAACTCAGTCAAGTCAGTCTTACTACCTTAAGACTGAAAGTAGACAAGAAGAAATACATAAATAATAAATAATATTATTTTAACTTCGTTCTCTTAAATTTGATCAAATATTGCGTGACTCTGCCGTTGTTTGCTATTTAATTCATTTAAAGCTGCATTTAGTTTAAGTTTATAACAGATTCTTGTTTGTTGTTTTTTTTTTTGTTCAGTTGTTTTAGTTTTAGTAGTTAATGGCAATTTTCGTTCGTAAATCTTTTATGTTTAGTAGGTCTTTATTAGTGTCTTTTTATTTTAAATTTAGTAAAAATAAAAACGTAGGAAAATCTAGCCAAATTAACACATCAGCGAAATATATACATGCACACATATATGTACACAAATACACATGTATATACATACCAGTTGACCACGTACTCAAGTCATTGTAAACGGTGTGTGCAAGCCAATAGAAAATCGTGGAAAACCGTTTGACGATGGCTCAAACAAATCGGTGACGATCGTGAAATTATACACGACCACACAAGCTGTAATCAGGGCTGCCAGAAAAAATATGGAACAAATCGTCAAAATCCCTATAATTTTTGAAAATATCGTCATTTTAGTTTTGAAATACCTTCAAAAATCGGACCTTTAAACGTCCAAGTTTTTAGTACATTTTAAATTTTTATTTAAAAATATAACAGATTTTTAAGATCTCAAATTTGTACGAGTACATTCGCAGAAAATAGATAAATTTATTAAAGAATTTAGTTTTTAATTTATTACAGCTACATACATGCGTACTTATTATTGTATTAAAAAACAAATGCATTAAATTTTCTAAAAATTTTAGAAAGATACATCTGAATTCAATAATTCTAAAAAATTTGATTTAATATTACATATCAAAGAAGTTTAAAGGATTTAATTTTATAATAAAATATGCCGTTAAAAATAATTAAGAATACCGTCATTTTCTAAATATTTTCATACTTATTTTTTACATATTGTTTTTTTTTTTTAACTAAATTGGCTAAATATTATGTCCACGTTGCAGAAGCATAGGACAATATTACTATATTTTTGAACAATTTCGAATACATTGCAAATGTTTGCATATCAATTCATATATACTTGCAAAAACTGTATAAATTTGTTTCTTAACGCCGTGGATTGACTATCCTAGATAATTCTGCGATCTATCAATTATAACTTTTATTCTGAAAAACGACTAAAAATCGAGTGATTTGAAAAGTTTTATGAACATTTTCATAAAATGATAGTTTCTATGCGATCAGAGCGGCGCCTCGAGGAGTAAATTAAAATAATATTAAACTATTATGGTATTAGTAGTTAATTATTTTGCTACACCTATTTATGTATATAAATATTACAATCATTTTTATATAATAGTGTGACAATGCAACTACATTTTGAAGCGATTTAGTAAAGCCGACCAGACTTCGAGAACATTTTCCTCTGAACGAATCGTACGATCGTTGAGAATATTGAATAAAGGCTTTGGTATATACTCTGTGTCTCATATATAAAAAAATTTAATCTTGCCATGCTTATCGTATAGCAAAAATCGTAATTTTAGGACAAAAATTGTCAAATGGCCATTTTGTTAAATTTGATAATGAAAAACTTCAAAATAATGATTTATCGTCAAATCTGGCAGCTATGGCTTTAATTTACCTTACTGTGTCGTCGACATTTATGTATACGACAGTTTCCTGTATTAAGTCATCTGTGATTGTTAATAGTGAAATGAGTAAAGATTTATATTCAAATTAGTTGCACGACAGAATGAACATATTTTCGCCCACCTTTCCTTGAAATGTTGTTATGAAACCTAAACAAAATAGGACCATTTTGCCAACTGGGATATATAAAAATACGAGCACATATAATAATTATAATTGCAAAAGCAGTAATTACTCTGCTTAATAACAGACACAGAATCAAAGAGAGATAAGTGCGAGCAGATTTTGTTAAGAGACAAGTTTTGCCTGCGATTATTAAATTTTTCTTAAGAATTGTTTCTTTGCTATTATATAAAAATGTTTATATATATTAGGTTACCTATAATTTTTTCATAGAAATATTTTGTTATCGATAATTTCTTTCTAGACAAATTTTGTTAGCGATAATATCTTTACAGACAACATTTTTTATCTATAGATTTCTTATAAAATTTTTTCTACATATAATATTTCTATGGAAAACTTTTGCTTTCAAAACTTGTTTCTTAAAAAAATTTTGCTATTTATAATTTTTTTTTCAGAAAAATTATGTTATCGATATTAGTTTCAAAAAAATATATGTATGTCTGGTGTTTCTATAAAAAAAATAATTTTTTTTTTTTTTTTTTTTTTTTTTGTTAAACAAAGTTTTGCTATCGATAATTTTTTTATAAAAAAATATTGTTATCGAAAATTTTTTTTATAAAACTTTTTTATTTATAGTTTTTTTTTCCTATATAAGTATAATTTTTTGCAGACAAATTTTGGTAGAAAAATCAAGCTAAATTAACGCATCAAAGAAGTAGATGCACGCACACACATATGCATATCTACACACATACATATGTACACATGTATTTCTCGTGACGGCCACATATAGCTATTATTACGAAAAGAGCACTACTTAAGGACAGACACAAAATCCAAGACAGTTTTGAAATTGATTTATATCAGCACTTGCCATTACGGCCTAAACTGATGATGGACTAACTTTACGGGGTGAATTATGCACGATTCACTAGCACCCCATGTGACTTGCTAGGTTCACACAAGTCGCAACTTTTTGCTATAAGTTTGTGGTCAAATAGACAAACCCCTTGCTTAAGAGTTCGGGCCTTCTAATAACTTTTGTATGCAATTTCCCAACAGTCAATGGAAGACAAGGCTTAATGACCCTTGACCTACTCACCCGTCCAACCATCACTCCTGGTTCCTTACAGTACTGGTATCTGTTGCAAGACAACAGCGTCATGCATCATAGATATGAGAGAAACTAATTCCCTTTCATGCGATTTTAAGTTAAAACCACAGCCAGAACGTTTCAGGCAAGGCAGACACCTCAACTATGATCAGCACCGAGAGATCTGCAAGGCAGATTTTCCTGGGGGCTTTGCTAATCCCCGTTCTGCCAATATTAACGCTTGGTACGGGTTTCGGAAGTCCAACACAACATAAGTCATGAGGCTTCCTAGAGTTTGGTTTGCAATATCTTACAGAAACATTTTTTGTTGTCAATCACTTTTTATAGACAGCTTTTTAATTTAAAATTTTCCAAAGGAATTTTTCAATAAATTGTGTAAAAAACATTTGTTAACCCAAAAGAAGTTAAAACGTGGTTGTTGTTTCCATTGAGTGTGTGCCCTGCCTACCTAACCTAATCTATCACAAAGGGACCTACAGGACCCAAGTGGGCTGGAGTAACCGGGTACTTTCTGAAGAATCCAGCGGCCTGCCTACCTTCCATTGAGTGTGCGATTATTTTCCATAATTTTGTGCGCTCTGTTTTCCTTCTTCACTGTTAAAATCGAGTATTTGTTGAAATTTTGATGAGTTTGACATTTTATTAAAGTACATATTTCTAGTTTTTTCTATCTCTCCTTTAAATCCCTGTACAATTGATAAGAATGACGACATTGTTTGTTTGTTTGTATTGTGTTATTTTGATTTTATGTTCTTTTTTTTATTTCTTGGTTGATTTAATGTTTAAATAAATGTCAAACGTCAAAAGCGAAACATTTACAGTTTCGCCATTTTGTTTTGTTGAGATTTTTTTTTTGCTTATTTCTTCTTCTTTTTATTTGTTGTTTTTTTTTTAACGTGGTAGTGGTTTTGGCTCGACACACATCTGCAAGATTTAAAGTTTTTTCTTTTGCTGGTTTTAGGGTGGGGTTGGTTGGTTGCTCCGTTGGCTGCTTCGTTGGTTTGTCTTCAGCCCAGTTTTGCTTTTTTCTTTGGAAAAGAGATGTCTTTGCTGTACATACATATAGTATGTACATATGTACGTGCATATTTATGTATATATCTCACAATGCCGTTTTATTCGTTGCCCTTTATTAGGGTGTGTTTTCTTCTATGGCTTTTCCTTTCTGTTCTCTAGTATCTAAATGGCGCCATTATTGCCATTATGCGATTTGTTTTGGAAAAGTCGAAAGAAGGAAATGTTTTTAAGTGTCTTCCTCATAAACCCCCCAAGCTGCTGAAGAGATTTGTTTTTCTTTTGGGTTCTTTGTATTCAATCGTCATTAAATTGATGAAAAAAAAATGTTTTAAAATAAAAAAGGAGTAGAAATACTTACTTAGATAATAAGTACATACTCCCAAAAATACTGTAACTCGCAATTTCCACTATGCAAGCAGGGCTGCCAGAAAAAATATAGAAGAAATCATCAGAATCCCGATAAATTTTGCAAATATCGTCATTTTAGTTTTGAAATATCGTAAAAAAATATTATATTTACAATTTTTATTTAAAAATATAACAGATCTTAAGGATCTCAAATTTGTACATTCGCAAAATATTGATAAATTTATTAAAGAATTTAGTTTTTAATTAATTACAATTAAATACATATGTACCTATGTACAGGGTGGCTGATCAATTTTGCTACATTAAGAAACTCAAATAACTTTTTGTAAAGTTTATTACTACGTTTATACGCACCTATTCACAAATAAAAACTATTTGCAAATACCTAATTCACTGTTTATATGCTAACTTGTATAAGGAAAAGCTTTATTTTTTTAGTATGGCATATGTTCAAAATATAAATAATTGGTAGCATTGTTAGATTAAAAACCATTTTGATTACTGAAATTATAACAGAAAAATAAAAAAATTAAATGCTTTTTGTAATTCAATTAAAGCAAAGATTATTAAAAATTAAAATTTTTGAATGTTTGCTTCTGTACGTAGTTTTTACTACATTTCCTGTGTGCCACATCGACGAAATCTTTAAAGTGGCAACTTTTTTTGTCTTATTTGCAAATAAGTTTTTAATCAGTAATTGTTTTCGTGAGGTAGCTAATTTTATTTACTGTTTATACGGCAATTTTTGTTATTTACAAAATTTTTATTCGCAAATAACCTGCACGTATAAACATAGTATATGTAATTTATTTTTTAGAAATTTAGTTGAAAAATAATACGCTTTTATTAAAGTAATTCATTAAGATTTGAAAATAATTGAATTCAAATGGCCTCCACAGCCGGTGACACATGATGAAAAATTGTCCCGCAGAAGTAAATTGTGTGTTCAGACGATCGTAAGAAAATCCGTCCGTCTACATTAGACGTGAAAAGCTGTTAAGACATACTGTTAAAACAAACCTTTGACAGCCCGATTGTTACATGGTGGAGTATACGTATGTCTTGATTTTTCGTTATTTTAACTCCGTCAACAAAAGCACATCATCACTTTTTATGCCCTTTTCTATAGTTGTTGACAAAAATGTGTATTTTTATTGAAAAATTTGCAATCTAAAATAAAAATTATAGCTTTTCTTTGATAATTTCTTTTAATTTAAAACTATTTTAAAACATATTAAAAAGTCATTTTCTGTTAAGACAGAGCTTTTAAAACAGACGTCTTAACAGCCGTGTCAATTAGATGAAAAAAATTTCCAGACATGTTGTAAGGCATTGCCACTTATGTATATCTGTTTGACAGTGTTGCCCATCAAATTTCTTTCTGACAATGATGCCATTGTCAGGTGCATTAATTTTATACATCCGACAATTAAAACCTGCCAATTATCAGACAATGCCGACGAAGAGTGTTCCCACGATTGTCAGATGCCTGACGACATTGTCGTCTTACAGTTGATTGACAGTGGTTTTTCTGACAACGTTGTAAGTTAAAAATTGGCAGTTCACACGATTGTAATACATTTTCAGACGATTTTACTGGCAATATTGTAAGATCTGATTACCGTGTGTACGTAGCTTAACACTTGTTTTAAAGCGAACTTTACGGTAAAGCTTTCTCTTTTTATTATAAAATGAAAATATCATGTGTTTGCCAATAAAAAAAAAATCATATTAATTTGATAAGTTTTTGAAAAATCCTGCTTGTAAAAAACTGAAAGTTGTAAAATTATAGAAAAAAAGAGGCAATTCAGAAACTTGCTCAACCAGTTTGCTGTGGGGCCACCCACAACTTATTGAAGTCAATCCTCATCTAAGGCCAAGAGGCAATTAAAAAAGAGAAATCCATCTTTTGAAAAGGAAAAAGGAATAATGTTGTTCAGGCGTATAGATAGACTTTAGTTTCAAGCTAGAGAAATGAAATTATTTCAATTTTATTGTGATAAAATACATATGTAAAATTTCTGTCTTTAATAGGAAATTTTTGTTTGTTTTTTGTTGTTGTTTCTGTTGTTGTCTTAATTAAACTTTTTCACTCCCCTAAACAGTGTTTCACGTTGTTTTTAAATGGTTAATGGGTACGAGTATTACGACTGGAAGTTTTGTTTTCTGCCCTGTCATTTCCTTACGCTCCCTCGGTGCCGGGCAAAGTATTTAACAAAGAATAATATTATCCTTAATAGCATGATGTTTATTAAAGTTCCTGTACTCGTATGTGTGTGTGAGTGTGTGTGTGTAGAGTGTGTTTGTGTTTAGCTTGTGTGCTGTCAGCCTGACGCACCCGCTCCACTGAAAACACATTTGTTATGAAAATCGCAAGTTTGTTATAAATAAATGGAGTTCTCTGTTTTGTTCAGCTTCAAGCTTTGAACTTTCTAAAGTTAAAGAAACTTTATAACATTTTTCTTTGCTTTTCGAAAAATGGGCCACACAGCAATAAAAGCAATTCTTTCTTTTTGTTGTAAAACATTTAAACAGATAAAAAGGGGGTAAAAAGCAAAAAGTACAAAAGTTTTAGGGAAGGAATAAACACCACAACGGCTGCTTGACCCTGACTTGCGCAGTTTTTTTCTTTCAACAAAATAAAGAAGAAGAAGAAAAATTAACGATTTCTAACTTTTTATATTTTTATTGGAATTGTGTGTATAATAAAAGTGCAAAGTTATAAAAATAATTATTAAGTTTACAGAAATAACGAAACTTTAAATTTATGGCATTTTTATGGTCAGACAATTATTTAGCTTTTATAAGGATTAATCGAAATTTTTCTTTAAAAAATTTAAGCGATTATTTTTCGAATAGTGTTCTAGCTGAAAACTAAGCGATTAAATATACGAAAAAAAAATTTTTTTTAAGAAAATAATAAAACTAAACGAATAAATACTTGAAAAACTTTTCGTAAGAAAGTTGAGGCTGCACCAAATGAGTTACTGGGTATCCACAAGATATGTAGTTTAATTCATGAATGTCTCAAATCTCTTAACAAGATAAGGTGGCATTAGAATCTGCAATATTGTATCAGACAAACAATCAAACACACACAGCATAATAGGAGTCCCGCTTAAAAGCTGTAAGAACCAAGTACACCATCAACTTGCCTGGACTGCACTGAGCAAATGGTCGAATGAGGTTACTCGTACTTGTCGAATATCGAGCCTAACAGGGCCCAAGTATGATAATAAGAGGATTATTATGGTGAGAGGTTTGCCCCAACAAAAGTTGCGTGCTATAATGGTGTTTCTGAGGAAACATTGTCACATAGGGACACATGGGTTTGTCGTTGGCTGATTTGTCGCGGTCGCAGGTTCGATTCCTGCCATAGATTCTGGGTGTTGCAGCAGACAAGTAAAAAAGCTTCGCAGTTTCTATTTAATGATTTCTGTAGAAGTTTTAAGGATGAGAAGAGAGGTTTGAGTACTTTTGCTCTGTCATTGTGCCGCAATTTCTTTTATAGGACATTTACATCTACCCAAAATCTAGTAGATTTGAATGAAAATATTCAAAAAAACTTTACCGTTTACACTTCCGTTTTTTGACATCTAACAAGATTTCATTTTTATAAAATCTTATTTTGCAAAAGTTATGACTGCAATAACTATATCACAATGAATTCATCATATAAAAGTATAGGTTTTTTATTGCAGCGTAGTATTTTAAAGTATTATTTTGAACGAAATCACAGTTGTGTAACAGAGTACCTACTTACAAAAATCTACCAGATTTCGTCAAAATCAAGGCGAATTTATACAGGTGAATGCAAGCGGAAAGGCGAATTCAGTACTATGTATTTTGTTATTGTAAAACATATCGTGAATGTCAACATCTAAATTCGCCTAAGATTGTTCAGCTGGGAAAAAATTTTATATAAACGTTAAATATAAACTTTTAACTGTTTGTAATTAAAATCACAGATTATATTAGTTTCTCACTTTTAAATTCACACAAATTTCTTGAAATTGCACAAAATCATACAAAAAAATCTTCAGATTAAAATGGCGCGAAAAAGTTTGTAAGCAAGAGAAAAAAAATTTGACAGTCTCATTGCAAAAAACGCGAGAAGCAAAAAATAATCACCTGTGCTGTCAAGTTCACCTTGTAATGAATTCGCCTTGGTCAAAATCTAGTCGCAATCATGATACAAAAAACAAGGTAGCCGCTTCGCTACAACAATAAAAAAAACAACATGTATTTTGTTTGTGTAAAAAGGCGAATTCACACTTAAGCTGTCAAAAGTAGTTGATAAAAAACATGTACAAAAATTTAAATGTCGCCGAAAAAGGTAAACCAAAGTTGACAGAGAAAGTGCCGCCATATTAAACGAATTCGCCTAAATTCGCCGATGCATCCACCTAATAATAAATTCGCCTTGGTCGCAGTCTAGATTTCACTTTATATGGGAAATCTCGTCAAACTCATCTAAATTTGATTCGCAATCGCGAAAGTAGTAGATTTGGCTTGGGTGTAAATGGCCTATTACAAGATTAAATAAATAATAAAATAATAAATAAATTTCCCAATAATTATTCGAAAATTTATCCATAAGAAAGTAAAGCGAATAAGTTTTATCTTAATATTAATCGATCTTCGTTTGTTAAATAAATTTAACATTTTAATTTTCCTGGCGATGATAAAAAAAATTGTTATCGAAATATCGAGAAATAAAAGATTTTGAATTGTTAATTTTTTATAGAAAACAAAAAAAAAACAAAGATCTGAAGCTGCAAAATTGAAATTTATTTGTAAAGCGAATGAGTTTGCATATAATTTTTTACAAGAAAATTAATGAATATTCTAAAGTTTTGTCATAAAAAGGTCTTGTGAAAAAATATAACACAAAATAATCTATATAACAAATCTTTTTCTTATTTTCTTCTAAATTTTCCAGCTAAAGATCTTGATTTATTTAGCTGGAAAATTTAGAAGAAAACAATATAAACAAGATCAAATAATACGAATATTTAAATCTATTTGTTGTTAAATTTGTGTACACGCAAAGAAAAAGCAGTTTGGAATATTGTTGTCGCAACATTAGTATTTACTCCGTCATAATTTGAATTGTTGCCACTAGCAGTATATTATCGTTTTTAATATAGTTTGATCCCCTATGAATATATCAGTGTTAAAGTTTCCACATTTCTATTATTACATTTCTATCATTTGAAAATATGGTTAAATGCAATAACAATATTTAAAAAATAATTCGAACACAACAAAAGCTATTGTTATGTACAATAATAGAATGATTTTTAACGTACGTATGGTTAATTTATGTATCAGCAACACATGTGCGTTAAACTAACTATTGTTGTTAAACTGAAGAGTTGGAAGCCAAAGGTTGGTACAAGAACTTAACTCGACAAATACATTTATGTATGTGTTAATGTGCTTTTATGTGTACTGTATGACGTTTACAGATACACTCATAGAAAAAAGCATCTTCATATTGATGACGGCGGGTCATCAGAATTGTGACATCAATAGTATGTAAATAGTCATCAGTAATATGAAAGTTGACATCAATCTCACAATAAAAGTCATCAGACAGTTTTGTCATATATTGAGTATCATCAATGCTACAACTGTGGTGACATCAATTCAATGATACATTTTATTAATAGGTATAATACATCTAATTTGTCAAAATAAGGGAATTTGGTTGTTAAAATTATTATTTTTAAATTTAAGTTAATTTTTAAGAAGTAGAAAAAAATGTATCCTACAGGGTGGCCCAGAAAGACCGAAGTGGTGTGAATTGCTTATAACTTTTTATTTAAGAGATATTTTTTTAATTTTTTTTTTTTAAATACATTAAATTTATGGGGAATATTTTTGGATTAGTTATTAAAAATGATATCCCGCAAGTGGTGGCCATATTCTGCTTCGCACAAATGTGCTCTTTCCAACACATTTTCCATGACCTTTCGCAAAACTTCCGGTGGTATGTTGTTAATTTCTTCTCGAATATTGGTTTTTAACTCCTCAATAGTCCTAGGCTTATTAACATAAACTTTTCCTTTTAAATAGCCCCAAAGAAAACAGTCTGGAGCGGTTAAATCCGGGGAACGCGGAGGCCAATTAAAATTGCTGTTACGAGAAATTATTCTTTCACCAAAGATGTCGCGTAAAAGAGTCATTGTGGCTGGTAATCTGTTGGTTTCAATTCTTGGACAAGTTGAATTTTGTATGGAAACAATCCTATGGTGTGCAAAATTCGCTGCAGCGACGTCCTTGAGAGGCCCAGTTGTGACGAACGTCTCCTGGTTGATGTTTCTGGATCCTCCCGAATACTCTCCTGTACCACTTGAATATTGTCAGCCAGTTCGGTGTCTGCCGGGACCAGGAAGGTTCCTTACTGCTCCTTGTTCTCGAAAATTTGCAACCAGACGGTTTATTGTTGACTGAGAGGGTGCAACCCGCACATTAAATTGACGACGGTATGCACGCTGAGTCAACACAATGGACCGTTGATTTGAAAAGTAAATTTCAACAATTTGGGCACGTTGTTCAATTGTGTATTGCTCCATTATAAATTATCCAAGTCTTCTTTACAAAATACTGAAAAGAAAAGAAAAAAAAAATTATAATAAAAAAGTTATAAGGAATTCACATCACTTCGGTCTTTCTGGGCCACCCTGTATTAATGACATTTAGTCATCATATCCGACGTTAGTTACATAAATATAATGACAGCGTAGAGAGTAAAATAAAAAGAAGAACTACGAAGTAGAGAAAGAGAATATTTCCTCATACACAGCATGCACACAATTAAAATATGATAATGCGCCACACAGACATTGTATTGATGGCAGGAAGCCATCAAAAGTATTATCATTAAATTGTTAATTCTCATTGATTTCTTTAAGATGGTATATATATAGTTATGTGTTTGAACAAATATTTGAAATCAGATTATATAACCGGGGGTTAATGTTGATGATGTCGACATGAATTTGACTTCCAAATCAATCCAATTTATAGTTGGTCTGATGTAAGTGCGCCATTCTACTGATGATGTTTTGTCATTGTAATTTGTAATTTCCTGGGGTTTCCTTGCATTAATTACATGCTCTCATCAAACGTATTCCGATAAAGCATCCCCATGATGTCAGTGTGACATTTCATTGATGTAATGGTTGACATCACAGCGATGACAAGTGTCATGGGGTCAAAAATGATGACATTTGTTATTGCATTGATGTCAAAATACATCATAGTTATGACAGGTTTTCTATGAGTGTATGGATATGGGCCAGAGCGAAAATAATCAATCATTCTCCATCATCAATATTTCGAAAAATTCAATAATTTGTAATATTGTTTTAAAAATATTAATAGGAAAAACTATAAAATAAATAAATTAGTTAAAAACATTTTGTTTTAATTATAGAAATTATGTATGTGTTCATATGTAAGTATGTGTATTTATTATGTAACCATATAATAATGTGACGTTATACAAGTGCGATTAATTGTGACAATAGAATTTAAAACTTTTCAATAATATGGATGGGGATGATAATATTATATGGTTGGATATGACAGCTAAATATTAATTTTTACCATAACAGTATTCGTCATGAAACAAATATTACGAATTTTACCAAATATATGGTTATATGGTATATTTTTGGTTCCTGGCTGTACTTAATTTTGTAACAAAAATTTCAGATTGAAACCATATTATGTAGTTGTGTTCAACCATATAATTCGACAATACTATTTTGCCCTTAAATATTGTGATATCAACCATATTTTTTCTTCTACGTGTAGTCTTATTAATTTTCTTTTTAAGTTCTCTAACAAAAAAATAAAATTTTTCGTCAAAATAATAATTTTCACAAACTCATTCTTGTTTATTTAATAAAGACATTTATTACAAAACCAATTCATCAATTTCATTAATTTTATTTTTTGTTTGTTTTTATGAGTCGGAATGTTTAATTAATATTAATTTCACTTTATATCTCTCATTCTTGTTTTCTTTTTTGTTTGTGTCATGTTTTCTTATTTTTATTTTATTTTTTTTTTATCTTGTAAAGTGAGTGATGTCTCTTTTGTATTGTTAAAAGCAGAAGTCATTTATTATTCATCGCCAGCGGCCAAAAATGTATCATCTGTTGGATAAAATTTTTTTATTTTTATTATTTTTGTACTTACATATCTACATACATATGTATGTATGTGCATAGGAACTATGAAAATGAGAAGAAATAAATTGAAAATTAGCTTTTTGCCTGGACGTGGAAGTGAATTTTATACCAGAAAAACAAATCGTTTGAATGAGTCAATGTCCTACTTAATATTTTATTAGCTCTTACTTTTATTAATGTTAATTTTTCCCTAAAAAGTATTTGTTACTTAAAATTTTAAACACCCCTGCCAATACACACACACACACCAACACGTTTAAACAGACTTGACCATTTGCCAACAACACTTATAATAGTCGTAGCAAAACAATGCAGGGAAATTCCCTTAATAACGGTTTGATATTTAACATTTAATGACTGCACATTCATACGAACATAATTTAGTAGTTTTACCCAGTAAACATTTGTACAGTTGACGTTTGCTAAATGATTTGTTTGAATCTCTCCTGCAGAGAGTTGGCATTTTTTCACAAATCAAATCGTTGTTTTCGTATTATTTACTCGTATTACCAGTTCCACCGCCAATGTTATGAAACAAACTACGAATGTAATTCATTAGCTTGCAGTGTTGTAGATGTTGGAATAATCGGAGCAGTGTCGAAGATATATACACTAGGCGCTGCTCACTTTTAACTTATTTAATTTCAACACTTTAAATGCTGTGATATTTGTTTTTTTTTCAATCTTGGACCAGTGCTCAGGGCATGACCCCTACATATGCAGTGCATTGTACCAGAACTAGCAAAACAGGTTGTGAGGAGGAGGGAAGAGGGAGTGGTGTTTGTGAACATTTGACTTGAACCTTCCAACGTTATAACAGACAGGAAACACGTCTTCAGGCAACTTGTTTCACAGGCGAAGCGTACGGCTGAAAAACGAATTCTCTCTGTAATGCATAGTACGATTCCCCGGGCAATCGACCACATATGGATGAGCTCTGAACGATGCACGCGTGCTACATAAAATTGTGCGAGAGTCAGGAACAAGGTCCCTAATCTCGTCAGAGCAAAATCCATTGTAGTTTTTTTTTTTTTTTTTTTTTTTGTTAAGCGTTTTTATTTATTGAATCTTCAAAATGAACTAACAATAAGTATTCAAATCTTAATACTAAATATAAAAATAAAAGAATTAATATAAAAAAAAAAAAAACTGTGCTTTTTACTTACGTCCAGCCAATGCTAGACAAAAAGTTCTATTATATGGCAGCAATATCGGTAGAATCACCTATTGAACGTTCTGATGGTGGCAACGGTATCCCGTCTTCTCAACCGACTGTGGCCGCCAAAATTAAGTATATTACGCGCAAGAGGGTTTGGATGAAGTTCCAGTTTACTGACATAGCTTGTCGCGTACTTCGAAAACTACTCTTTTACCAGCGGAACACTCAGATCTTTATGAATTTTTTACATACCATGGAGCTGCAGTAATCGTTCGAAGAATTTTGTTTTGTCGCCTTTAGATTTTTTGACGCTGAGACGGTGCCCCATAACTGAATTCCGTAGCACCATAAGAGCTTAATGAGTATTGCGTTGTATAAAATCCATTGTAGTAACGATAGAACAGAGTAACGCACCCCATAATGCGTCGATGCTCCAGTGAGTCAATAGAGTTGGATACCCTACTGTCACCGGTAAGCATTTTCGCCCTCTCCTACACACGGTCGAGTAACCACAAAATTGATTTTGGGGCACCGACCCAAACATGAGAGTTGTATTCCATTTTCCGGCGGATATAGGTAGTATAAATAGTAAGGAGATCGTTTCAGAAACTCTAGGCACTTGAATGCTTCTTTAGAGACATGAAAAATGTGTTCAGTCCAGCGAATATCACACTGTATCTTCATTCCAAGAACATCAAGAGCATCCGATTCCTCAATATTTATACCATCCATGAGTACAGATGAAGCAGCACTTGCGGTCGTTTGTTTGTGTGTTAATAAGCAACATTGGGTCTTAAGAGCGTTAAAGGCAACCCTGTTTTTCCGACCCCATCCGGAGATTACTAGAAGATCACTGTTCAGTGAGTCATTCATATTTTGCCTCTTGGTAACGATCTCGGATAGGTTGGGCCTATAACTAAAACAACACGAATGGTAAAACTGCCGTCATCCGCGTAAGAGTGGATAGGGTTGGAAGTTTGATATAGAAGGTCGTTGAGGAAAATAAGAAATAGGGTTGTCTTTCCATGTTTTTATTAATAGGTGTAAGTCCAACGTCTACAAACACTATTCCTTCCTTATTCCTCCCCCATAATCTATTTTCCTAATTCCAGCACAATGCGCTGCATACGAATATGGATTATTATTAAAGCTATCTTGCGCTAGATGGCAGCATAAATACAATTTTTGTTATTGAATAACATATTAAGTTTCCTGACAATGATAACAAATTGTTATCGAAATATCGAAAATATATACTGTTGAATTTTTTATATAAAATCAAAACGATCTTTAGCTGTAAAAATAAAAAATAATATAAAAAATTCTGTGAAAATTTTCCGATTAGAAGAAATATTTAAGGAAAATTGATTGCTAAAAAATTTTCTAATGAACATTTTTCGATAAGAAGAAATATTTAAGGAAAGTTGATTGCTAAAAAAATTTTCTAAAGAAAATTTTTCGATAACACAAGCTTTTTATGGAGAATTCATCAATAACAAAATTTTTTTTTAGAAAGTTTATCGATAAAAAATTTTCTTATTATACAAAGTTTTATATAAAACTTGACTAATAAGAGCTTAATAAATATGAAATATTTTTTATAAATATAAGACTGTTACAATATTTATCGCAACAAACATATTTTAAGTAGAAAATTTATCGATAAGAAAACTTTTTTGAAAAAAATTTGTCGATGACAAAAACTTTATACAGAAAGTTTATCGGTAGCAAATGTTTTCTATGGGATATTTGTCAACAGCATAAATTTACTAAAGAAAATTAATAGTAAAAAATATATTTATACATGATTTGTTAAAAAATTGATTTTACTCTTATTTATTTTACGAGATAGTAAAATTTTTACAAAGCAAAAAATATACAGCTGTTGTTTATGTTATCTAGCTGTCTGTATGGTGAAATTTTACAGGGACCAACCTAATCATCAATAGACTTGGATTACATATCTTTGAAAAATACGTTAAAATAATTTTCAAAAAAACTAATGAAAATTAATATGAGAAATTATTCCTGTAAACTAATAAATAAATTATTCCTGTAAATACAAAAAAAAAATTAAATATTAAATTAATTAAATTAAATTTTTAAAATGAACATTAGCAAGTGGGCATATTCTTAGTTAAAAATTATATCACAGTGTTTGCTGGGTTGCAGTGGCAGGTTTAATTTAGTTTCATATGTCCAATAGTGAGTGCTATACAACAACACCAATAACGGACCCTTGAGAGAACATATGTTTTGTTGTTGACTCTCAGCAATTTTTTATGTGGTTCTGTCTGTCTGTCTATCAGAATGCTTTTTTTTTTTGTTGTAGTTAAGAATGATTTTACCTTTTCTGCTTGTCTAATTTCTTTCTACATTGTTTGTGTAATTATTAACCCTGCAGCAACAACAAACAAAATAAAAACTAATAAACCTTTTTGTTAAACTCATGTTAATCCGCGTTTAGAGCGGACAACATTAAATAGTATTTCACTGGAAGAATTTGACAGGAAGAGGGGCACGTGTGTTACAGAATTTTCACTTCATTAAAAAGTAAACAAATTGTTTTTAGTTTTGGTTTTCAATTCAGTTGAACTCGCATGAGTCATGCTTCATTATCCTTTTCTACAGGATAAAACTCATTCACATAAACAAGCAACTGGCCCAAAAAAAAAAAAAAAAAAAAAAAAAAAACTATTTGTGAATGAACAAATTGATGCCTTGATTTCGTATTTGAAGTATTAATAGTTTTTAGTGAAAATTTGGATTAACTCTTTGATAATCGGCCCAACTGGCGCTCTGTATAATATGTTCCAAAACATTTTTAGTTTTCTCTTAAACCAATTATCTCAAGAGTCGGCTTCATTTGAGTTTCTCTGAAATCCTTGACCACTCAAGCGACAATTTGTGTAGAAATTTCGCATCGACAAAAATGTCAATTCGAACAAACAATAAAATTTTCTCATCATCATGATGACAGTATTTTAAAATTTTTCTTTAATATTTTTTTTTTTTTTAGAAAATATTTCATAATTATTGTTAAGGAAAAAATTTAAATCGCATTGTAGTCAGTCAAAATGTGAAAAATACAACAAGCGGAGAAGTAAAATCTCTCATGATTGTCTTATGAATTTTCTTGTGAATTTTCCACTTACGAGTCGTTACGATTTTTCTGTTTAATTTTTCAGTTTACTTGATTTTATAAGAAGATTTGGTCATAATAATACATTTTTTTATTATTTATTAAATAAGTAAAATATGACAGCAAAAAATAGTTGTTAGTGGTTCCTTCGTTCGTTCAAGTATTCGCAGTCATTCTTCATTCATTCACATGCCGATAAAAACGTTAAAGAGTCAACGATAAAATGAAAATAAAAAATTTAAGTTTTGTTACAAGAAATATGAGCTTCTTAAGTGGTTTTAAATACATTGTACATATAAAAAGATTTATTTTTTCAAATGGAACAGTTAAATATTTTTTTTTTTTTTGCTGTATGGCGTTTTTGCTGTGCGGCATTTGAATACCTTTTTTTTTAATACAAAATACGTCGTCTAAAACCTTTTGTAAAGCGCAGTGTTTTGTATCAATAATTGTTTACTTAAGGCCCAATCAGACTATTATACAAGTATAAATACTTTCATTCGATTTTGTGAGATAAAAGTCTAAACACATTTCTTGCGACTGTCAAAAAGTCTAACGTAAATTAGATTTTGCATTCACACCATCACACTTGATATAAACCAACATAGATGTGCCAACGTAAAACTTTTCACGGCGGCAGGTGCGCTATTCGTCGTAGGCGATAGACGTGCCGGCGCGTGAAATTCTTCAACAGTTAAAATAATATTTTTGTATAACACATCCAAATTCAATAGCACAAACATATTTTATGTTCTAAATATAGCATGAGCAAAATTCATTTATAAATGACAGCTAAATTCCAAATTTCGAGCTTTTTTATAACGACAAAAAATACTATCAGTGACGGCACCCCATCGGCTACGAAATAGCCGATTACTCAATTTTTAATTAGCAGGTTTGCTACAAAACACAACCCTGATCCAATGTAAAGTATTATCGTTTTGAAAAGTTTAAAAAAATAACAAAGTTGTATGGGATGTCAAATTTTTATCGTATTATTTTTCGTATGTATGACGGATTACATTCAGACTATCAGACTTGCACGTATTATTTGAATTTTTGACAAGTATTAATACAAAGTATAATAGTCTGAACTGGGCTTTATTAATTATAAAAATAATTACAGAGTTCTAGTAGATAAAATTTCTTTATAATAACAAATATGTATATAAAAGAAGACTTTTGCGATAGAACTTAAGGCATCCACAGACGATGTGTTTTTACGCCTGTTTTTTAATACATGAGGAAATGTATTTTTTCATGTCTGTCAAAATTATAAATTTTACAGACGGTTTATAAAATTTGTTGACAAACGTACATATACATATACATATACATATACATATACATATACATATACATATACATATACATATACATATACATATACATATACATATACATATACATATACATATACATATACATATACATATACATATACATATACATATACATATACATATACATATACATATACATATACATATACATTTACATATACATTGTCCATGCTTTTTATTATTATAAAAAATAATTATTTAAAACTTATTAAAATATTAATTCGTTGAAATTTCCTCAAGCCGACTTATACCGCCCAAAGTCAACCGCCACTTGATTGTTCGCAAGGCATAGAGTTCTAATGTCAGATGTTTAAACATATCAAAATAGAACACACTCTATATGAAATTTTGTCAGATGACTTTGCTAATGTTTCTTACAGACGCAATATTTTTGAGGTAACAGACGACATGTAGGAATTTTACATTGTGAAAAATTACATCTAGATTGTTAAAAACATATCGTGTGCTATCTACTATACACGCTGATATAAAATTTCTTTAGCTTATTAATCGATTACAAAAATTTGCTGTGACTAAAATTATAGCAGGCAAGGCGAATTCATAACAAGTGAAATTGAGAGCGCAGCTGATAACTTTTTTAAAATTTTTATCTGTTTCAGATGTCAGTGGCATAATTAAAAAAAAAATGGGAAAAACAAATTTTTAAATTATGTACTCTATCTTGAGCGCCAGATATCACCCAGAATCCTCCGCAATCTGGCTGGCCATTTTCACCTTTTCAAGCTCTATGATCTGAGACTTTAAGTTTCACGAGAAAATTAAAAAATTTCACATTATAATTAAGTGTTTCTTTTATTGTAATTTTTTTTATAGAAATTTGAATAAAAAATTTCAAATAATTTTTTAATTTATGTATTGTATCTTGAGCGCCAGCTATTATTCTCAATCCTCCCCAATTTTGCTGGCCATTTTCACCTTTCTATGATCTGTGACTTTAATTTTCACGAAATAACAAAAGTTTCACCAAATAATTAAATGTTTGTATTTTATTGTAAATTTTTTTTAAGTATATTTTTTTTAAGTCCTTTTTGTGTTTATATTTTTCTCGTGACATTTGAAAAAGATTTATTTTTTGCAGAGTTGTATTTATTTCTCTTGCATTTACCTGGTATGAATTCGCCTTGATAACAGGCAAATAATTTTGTATAGATATATGTATTATCGATAGCAACAATTATCTAAAGAAAGTTTTCCGATATCAAAATAAGCACAAAACCTTTGTCGATAACAAAAATTGTCCATAAAAATTATGGGTAGTTGCGTATTTACACTTACATCTTTCATCATTCTTCCTATATAAAGTCTAAATGAAAAAAACTCAACATCTGTATGTATTAATGTTAAATAGTCGAACTTTATTTTAATATTTCTAAGATTATATGATGATCATCAAAGCTCAACGTCTTTACAAGATGTTCGTTTCTCATTTTTCTGGACTCATCACCTTTCGATTAATTTAGTGTCATCACTAAAAAAGTTAAAAGAAATTGTCAAAAATGCATACCATCACTAGAAAATATGCCTACAAGTGTCAAAAATTTTTACAATGAGCAGGAGCCAGCAATTTAAATAAATTTTAATTTAATTGAAAATAATACATAATTATAAATAATAATACACACAATACATTTATTTATAGTAAAAAATAAAAAAATTGCAGAATTACGAAATGAGAGGAAAAATTCGTATATTTTCAAGGATATTTTTTTAAGCGTTTTTCTATTTATTGAATCTTCAAAATGAACTAACAATAAGTACTCGAATCTTGATACTAAATATAAAAATATAAAAAATATTTCTTATATTATATGATGGTCAGTTGGTATCATTCGTCTAGCTCGAGTTCAATCCTGGCTAAAGCCAAGAAATATAAAAAATAAAAAAAATAATAATAATAAAAATGTGATTTTTACTTAAGTCCAACCAATGCTAGACAAAAAGTTTTATGATGCGGAAGCAATATCGGTAGAATCACCTATTGAACGTTCTGATGGTGGCAACGGTATCCCTTCTTCTCAACCGAGTGTGGCCGCCAAAATTAAGTATATTGCGCGCAGGAGGGTTTGGATGAAGTTCCAGTTTACTGACATAGCTTGTCGCGTACTTAGAAAATTCTCGTAAAATTTTTACGTTCGAAGAATTTGGCTTTGTCGCCTTTGAATTTTTTCAATGTTTGACGCTGAGGCGGTGCCCCATAATTGAATTCCGTAGCACCATATAGGCTTTAGAATTGCATTGTATAACAAAAGTTTGCAATCTAGCTTCAATGCCGAGTTTCAGCCCTTAAGTTACGTTGCTTTTAGTTTCAACTAAGTGACTTTTGCTTCAATGTGAGACTTCCACATTAGCCTACAGTCGAGGTGTATAACGAGGTATTTGACTTCATTATGCTGAGGAATAGGTGAGTTGTGAGCGAACATATTTGTTTACGTAGTGTGAATGTGACATGAGTACATTTCTGCTCATTAACCCTGATTTTCCAAAGCTTCAGCCATTGTCCTGCAAATTTCGTGCAGCTAATTGGCGGTTTTCATGAACACTCAAAAACGCTGTGTCGTCTGCAAAAGTTGAAGTGTGGATTCCAGATGTCGTTGGCATGTCAGAGGCGGAAAATATATATAATGTTGGCTCTAGTATGCTACCTTGGGGAACTCCTGTCGTGATAGGTTGAATTGGGCTTATAAAACCGACTTCTTTGATAACAAATTTCCGCCCACATAAGTAGCTTTCCAGAAGCTTGTGAGTATTTGCAGGCAAGTTCAAAAGGTCTGTCTTATTATTATAACTTGGCAACATTGTTTTTTCACCTTTTTGACTTTTCTTTTTACTGATGTTCTGAGTATACATTCTAACGTGAAAACCACGTTTTATATAATATAGTAATTTTTTGGTTTTGAAGAATAAAGCACTGAATTGTAAGAATAAGGTTATTATGTTTTTATTTTGCAAAAACTCCGCCACAATAAATTACAATACTTATGACATGGACTAGTCTGTGCGCTTGTTCTATGGTGCTGTGCTTAGCCCGAAAACCAAATCGATGATCAGGGATACAGCCCACATTGTTCAATATTGGATTCAACTTAGCCATTAACAATTTTTCGAATAGTTTTGAAATAGTTAGTAAAAGACTTATTGGTCTATATGATTCTACCCTAGTCGGATCCTTCCCTGGCTTAGGTATCATAGCAATCATACAGACCTTCCACTCTGCCGAATAATACGCAAGGCGTAAAATAGCGTTAAAAATAAAATGTAGAATTCTTTTAGCTACACGAGCTAACTGTTGAAGCATTTTGAAAAAAACACGACTAACATTTTTATCTGTCAAAAACAAACTGACAATCCAAAATGGATGATATTGCCAACATAACAGAAAAAATTCGAAAATCGAACATACGTAACTCACGAATTTCTAAAATAGCGGTTATTTTTTGATCAGACCATGTATGTTCTGTAAAGAACACACTTATAAAATCTATAGTTTAAAAAATACAAAATTTGATTTAGTAATAATGCTGTGCTAACAACATTTTTCTTAAGAGAAAACCTATCGAACCACATAGAAACCTTAAGGTAAGCACTCGTTAATAAAGTCATCCGTTAAACAGCCCCTTTGACCTTTAATTTATTTGATTTTTATTTATCTTACTATTTTTTGAGTGCCACTCAACAATTTCCATGATATTGGTTCGGGTCCATTAACTTTTCAGCAAAACAAAAGACTCAACACAATTAAACAAAAGACCAGTTCGCTCATTGTGGCAGTTGAACGGACGGACGCACTCTTGTGTAGAAATAAATAAAACGAGAAATGTCCCAGCACATAATGAACGTCTGCCGGATAATCAACGTAAAGTAAACTAACAAATGACTCTGAAAAACAAATAGAAAAGTTAATACCCTTAAAACGATTAAAAATTCCTGCAAGTCTTAAAGAAGGATCGTTCAGGATGTGCTGTTGCTGTCAAAAGGTTTTAACTACAACGCGGGCACGTGCCAACGTCGAGAATCCCAACACGATGACAAAATACGTACTCTTACCTGCACTTTGAGACGTTGTAGAGCATACATACATACATATGTTTGCTCATCTTCCACAAAGGTGGGCCAGTTAAATCAGGCTGGGAGTTGTTAGTCCAAAACACGTGTTGTAGATTTAAGAGCTTTAAAAAAATAAAAATAAACCCCAAATGTCCACACAACTTCATAAAAGTTAAATTTCTCTTCGTTTTAATTTATAGTTAATTGAATTGCTAAACATTCTGCCTGCAAAAGCATCTAGAGAGTGGGAGAATTAAACTGCAAAGAAGTGAGTGCTACCAGATACATACTCGTACATACCGTTATTTCACTATTGTTGATTACACGAGAGTCCAAATAAAATAAAAATAATTGAACATCAAACAAAATTGACCGCTAATTGTCTAAATATTTACTCTAACGACATTTTATGAACTTGGAAATAAAATTGAAACTGTAGTGCGGAGAGAGGGGAGAGAAAAGTATTATAATATATTAGAGTTTCACTAGCAAAAAGGTGACCATCTTAGACACGTGATTAAGTCATTAAATTGAATGTTTAAAACAATTGTTCATTTAAGGGTATCGAAGGACAGAGAAAGAGAGTGAGAGAGACAGTGAGGGCAGGCAAATTTGCCAAAACTGTAAAAACAAGTTTTCAATTTTTTTTTTTTTTTTTTGGACACGCAATTTCGAAATTAATTTATCGAAAGTTCATAACCCTTTAATTCTATTAGCTCTTAATTAAAAAGCATTTTTATATCTTTTCAATTGACAAATAAATTACAAAGAACAAATTTAACTCACTTGTTTAACCATCTATCGCCACTGGAGCTCTCGTGAAGACATACGAGGGCGGATTGATATACTGAGTAAGAAATAAATTTTACTTTTTTTCAAAAACCATATGTTTTTCAACATAGTCTCTTTTACACTTAGTAAGACGATATTCCAACTTTTTTATATCATCTGAATAATACGCGTTAGATTCGGCAATCACTTCTTCGCTTGAGGCGAATCTTTTTCTTCCGAGCCATTTTCTTTAGTTTAGAAACAGGTAAACGTCACTAGAAGTTTAGAAACAGGTAAAGGTCACTAGAAGCTAAATCTTTTCTATAAGGTGGATAGTTAACCAATTCGAAGCGCATTTCATGTAATTTTAGCATCGTATCTAATGATGTGTGAACCGGTGGGTTGTCTTGAAGAAAGAGCCATTTTTTTTTTCTTCTTTAAATGTGGTAATTATTTCTTGATTGCATCAATCAATTGATCCAATAGTGCACGATAATACTTTACTGTCAATCGATGAGCAATATTCCAAGTGCATCCCAAAATACAGTGGCCATAACGTTGCCAGCCGATTTCACTGCCTTCGCCTTCTTCGGAGCGCCACCACCAGCTTCCACCCGTTGTTTCGTTTGATTTTTGGTTTCAGATGTATAGTGGTAGACCCACGTTTCATTAACAGCTATTAATCGACGCCAAAGATCAACAGGATTACTCTTTTGTTTTGAAATAAGAATAAAAATGCGAAGTAGTCTGTCGACGTCGTTTTTGTTCGACACTGTTCAAACTCGGCACCCATAGTGCCGATAGCTTTTTCATATGCAGATGCTCATGTAAAATATTGAACACACGTTCATATGATACGAGTATTTTTACCATTTCAACAAACTCACGTAACTTTACTCGCCGATCTTTCATTGGGGATATCGGGGATTTTCTTGATATTTTCTTCAGTAACCATCTCTTTTGGCCTTCATGTTAATAGGACTATTGCAGAACTTGTTCGGCCATGTTTGAATTCAGTTATCCAATACATATCTATACAACTCTCATATCTCATACATATCTATACAACACTCATGTTTGGGACGGTGCCTCAAAGTCTATTTTGGGGTTACTCGACCGTGTGCAGGAGAGGGCGAAGAAGCTTATCGTTGACAGTAGGATATCCAACGCAATTGACTCACTGTAGGGTGCGACGCAGTGTTGATTGAGTTACTCTGTTCTATCGTTACTACAATGAATTTTGCTCTATCGAGATTAGGGATCTTATATCCGAAACCCACACATTTTTACGTAGCACGTGTTCATCATCCAAAACTCATCCATTTGTGGTCGATTGCCTGAGAGAGAATTCGTTGCATTGCAGAGAGAATTCGAGAGAATTCGCCCGCACTCTTCGCCTATGTTACAGACGTGTTTCCTGTTTGTTATACAGTTGGAAAGCCTCTTTCCCCCTCCTCACAACCTGTTTTCCTAGTTCTGGTACAACGCACTACATATGTAGGGGTTTTTATTTGAATATTCTCTTATTAAAATTCTTGTTATTGATAAACTTTCTATAAAAAATTTGGATTATTTAGTTTTCTAGAGAACATTTTTAAAATTAATAAAATTTTCTACATATACGAGTATAGAACTATTTTTGTCGTTAAATTTGCTAAAGAAAAACTTCGTTATGATTGGAGTATCAAACACATTGAAGCCAGCAGACAACCAACTTCAATATGTCAAATATAAAATACATGCAAATAAATATTTACAAATATTTATTTTAACAAAAGCAGGGCGACACTACTGCAGGTTGTTGTCCAAGCAGATTTTTTTTGTCGGAATAAAAGTTTCCCTGGGAAGAGGTTTTGCCTTGGCGTATTCCTAACCAGGGCACTCTGTTTTTTGGGTAAAGAGGGAAGCCGCATGACTTATGTTGTATTGGCTTCCGCAACCCTTATTAAATTAGCAGAACGGGGATCAGCATGGCCCCCGGGTGGTTCTGCTTGCAGTTCAACCCGGGCTGATCATGGTTGAGGTGCATATCTTGGCTTAAAAGTTCTGGCTGTGGTTGAAACCTAAAACGCAGGACGGGGGGTTAGTATCCCTGAGAATTGCTTGGTGTGTGGCTTTTTTCGGGGACTAATAACTTCCCGAGGATCTGCTGCCTTTACAACAGATACCTGTAAGGTGATGGGTGGTTTAAGGACTGATGTTCTTAATGGGCTTCGCGCTACCAACTCATTAAGCCTTATCTACCATAGATTGCTGGGAAATTACAGGAGGAATTAGAAGGCCCAAACTTTTCAACAAGAAGTTGATCATATGGCTACAAGCATATGGCAAAATTTGCTACCTATGTGAGTCTATTTAGCCATACGCGGGTGCTGGTGATTAATTCACTCCGTGAAATTGGTCTATCATCAGATAAGGTCGTAAAGTTAGGTGCGATGTAAATCTTTTTCACTACTGTCGGAATCAAATTAAATTGACTACGAGTCACATATATGCAGATGATCTTCCATTTCTATTTTCTTCACAGTAAAATGATAATTTGCGTAGAAGTGAGGAATGGATCGATGAAAACTTTATTGTTGTTAACCCGAAAAAATCGAAAGCGATTGCGTTGAAGACTGCAGGAGGCGTGCTGTCCACAATTGTAATGAGCAATGAAGATATAACGTATATACGAGTATGTTCAGTATATGAAAACACTAGGAATATTCATTGATAATGAACTAACATTGATTGAAAACTTTTTTACGCCATTCAACTGCATTCTCTGGCTTTGATTATGAAAAGTGATATTAATAGGATGGTGCCACATCGCATAAAACCAGGATTACAATGGAATTACTGCGAGACCTCTTTCCACAACAAGTTGTTTCCAGAAATGTGATGTTAATTGGCCTCCACGGTCACCTGATTTGACTACTTGAGACTTCTTTTCGTGGGGATATCTGCAAAGCCAAGCTTATGCAAACAAACCAGAAATGCTTCAATTAATAAAATATCGCGTGAAATGTGTAAGAATTTAGTGAAAAATGTGCTCAAAAGGACTTGCAGTTGCCAGGCTAATAGAGCTTAACATTTATATCTTATATTGTATTCCATACATAATTGCCGACATTAAATAAAACATTTGTCAATACAAGATCCATTCTTTTTCATTTGATCAAAAATTATAAACAAATAAAGTAGTATACCTTCCCGGCGGACACCCTGCGCCCACATTATGTGGTCAGCAAATTTAAGTCCAGCAGGATGGGACGCATTTCTAATATGTCCAATAGAATATTTTTATAGAAGAGGACAAAATAAGCTTTTATTGATGACTATTTTATTGACAGTTTATCGTAATCGTTAGTTAGGAGGAGGGGGCATCCCCATTCAAGCCAAATAGTTTATGAATCATAAATAGCAATTTGATGTAATATTTTTTGTTTATGTTTTGAAGTTTGAAAATAGTTTAAATGCCAACTTTTGCCAACGAAATTTGTTATGGCAGTTGTAAAAATAATTTCAATTTCGTTATTTTTTAGTACATAATTTGCTGTCTTTATTCTTGTTGTTCTTGTTGTTGTTATTTAGCTCGTATAAATACAAAATAATAATAAAAATTTATTAACTTAAATCACCATAGTAACTACAGCAAATAAATAATATTTATAATAAAAAGAAGTAAAAAGAAATAATAAAAAAAGGCAGCCAGCAATTGTTGTTTTAAATGTTGAAAATACTCGTGATTGTATGCGAAGGTAGAGGAAGAGGAAGAGGAAAAAATTACAAACAAGAATATAAATTTTAATGGTGTCACAAATATTTTATTACACAGACCCAGTTTATTTATGAGCCATCTCCCACTCTTATCATTTCGGGCGGCCCCCAACCACCATTTTTCGTTAGTGAAAAACTGGCATTAGCTCCGCACTCTTAAACAACAAACTAAAACTTAAATAATAAAAATTATGATATTTGGAATAAGAATTTTTATTATAAATAAATTCCAGTTTGTTTTGTTTAGTTCTTTCGTATTAAAAACTACAGAAATACAAAGAAATAACATTTTGACTTTTTAATGAATTTGTCAGAGTAAAAATGGTGAAAATTGATTTATTGTCCAACAGAATCAAAGGAAAAATATTTTAGTTTTGATAAAAATGTTTTTCTCTTCTCTGATGTCATAAATTATGGTTTTAATCAGTCATCAAAAGTGTAAAACAGTGGAATGAAATAGTTTTATTTTCTACTTTATTATAAATTTATGCACGAAAATACTACTGAAAAATTAAAAAAAAAAAAAAAAATACCCCAAGAAAAGGGGTGTGAGAGAGAGAGAGAGAGATAGACAAAAAGAGGGTTGGTGTCAGTGTTGCCAGTAAAATTTCGAGAAAGATACATTTTAAAGGGTGGTTAAATTTCAAGGGCCGATGTTGATTTTGAATAAAACACAAACTATTTAAGAAATTATTGTAATTTTATACCAGTAAAAAATTATAAATAGCTTGTTTTCCAGCTATCTATACGTCGACATTTCATAGGAACTACCCTAATCATCAGTAGACTTTGGAAATTTTTGAAAGATATTCTCAAACATTCAACTTTATATCCCAACAATCCAAATAAATTGCTGAGAATTTAAAAAGAAAAATGCTCTAATAATATCCGTCAAAACACAAAAAACAAGCTTTTCTATTTATAAACGTCTCTAACATTTCTTTACACCTTTCAAACAAATGAACAACCGTTGGATGTTTGAGAATATCTTTCAAAAGTTTCCAAAGTCTACTGATGATTAGGGTAGTTCCTATGAAATGTCGAAATATACATAGATAGCTGGGAAACATAGAAAACAAGCTATTTATAATTTTTTACTGGTATAAATGTTAGAAGCTTAAATAGCGAATAAAAAACTTAATTGATCGTAATTTTATTTTATTATGATATATTGGTGTTACTCAATTATGTATGGAACAAAATATTGGCCAAATGGGCGCCGCGACCACGGCGGCACACCTCCATCCGATGGTCCAAATTTTCGATGACCCTGAAGCATAATGGATGTTCTATGCCGTTAATGTGTCGAATTATCTCATCCTTTAGCTGTTGAATTGTTGCTAGCTTATCGACGTACACCTTTTCTTTCAAATAACCCCAAAAAAAAAGTCCAACGGTGTCAAATCACATGATCTTGGCGGCCAATTGACATCGCCATTACGTGAGATAACACGGCCATTGAATTTGTTGCGCAAAAGAGCAATTGTTTCGTTAGCTGTGTGGCAAGTGGCACCGTCCTGCTGAAACCACATATCGTCTACATCCATATCTTCCAATTCGGGCCATAAAAAGTTCGTTATCATCTCACGATAGCGAACACCATTCACAGTAACTGCCTGACCGGCTTCATTTTGGAAATCCGATGATGCCGCCAGCACATAAACCGCACCAAACAGTCACTCTTTGTGGGTGCATTGGTTTTTCGACAGTCATTCTTGGATTCTCATTCGCCCAAATGCGGCAATTCTGTTTATTGACGAATCCACTGATATGAAAAAGTGCCTCATCACTGAAGATGATTTTCTTCGAAAATTGATCATCATTTTCATAATAAGTCTGGATAACTTTAATACGTTGTTGGATTGTGTATCTCTCCATGGTTCAAATTGAGTAGGTCTGAAATAGAGAAATGTCAAATAAAATTCGGAAAAAACTTGGCGTTTAGGTGTGGTTCACATTCAACATCGGCCCTTGAAATTTAACCACCCGATAGTTTCCGAAAAAATACATTTTTCCCAAAAAGATACATTGTGAAATAAAATTTCGTTGATTTTATCTCAATATTATTTGATCTTCGTCTGTTAAATAAATTTTTATTTTTGCAGCTTCAGATCTTTGTTTTTTGTTGTTTATAAAAAATTTACAAGTTAAATTATCGTTATCGAAATATTGAGAAATAAAAGATTTTAAATTTTAAATTTTTTATAAAAAACAAAAAACAAAGATCTGAAGCTGCAAAAATTAAATTTATTTAATTTTTCGTTTAACAAATTCGGTTTTTTAAGGAACTGAAACCGTAACAAAAAAAAAATTACCAATTTTTCAAAAAAATTAAGAAAATCAGAGATTTGATAAAAATCTATTTTTTTTAGTTTTTAATTTAATACGGATATATCCACGAGTCTGCCTGCAAAAGTTCAGCTTGATTGGATCACGGAAAAAGGGCTAAAAACTTATCCAAAGTCTTTCACACAGGCAGACAGACGGACACTACAAGCTTTATATTTTATAAAAAAAAAAAAAAATTCTGACGTGTACATGAAAACCGCCGATGTACGTTTATGTTTATTTTTCTCCCTCTTCCGAAAAAGTATATTTGGTTCAAAGACCAAAAAAAAAGTTCGTTTTTGTAACGCGGTGGTAGTACGACTAAATATATGTGACTACAAAACTATGAAAAACCATTTGAGGAGATTTTTAGGGATATATTGTCTTTTGAAGATCATAAAAAAAAATATTTTGGCGATTTTTGGCGAATCTTGATGGCAGTTTGGAACTCGAGGTGGAAAAAAATCTGTTAACCCTGCTCAGCAATTCATTCGCATTTAAATGTAGAAAAATTATATTCTAAGAGCAACATGCTATTGTTGAATTATATGGTTGAAAACAACCAAATAACATGGTTTCAGTCTGAAATGTTCTTTGCTAAACTAAGTATATTCAAGAACCATATTATATCATGCAACCATACATTTGATAAAAGTTTTGATAATATTAGCATGAAAACCATATTATGTTATCATTGTCATCTCTATTATTGTGAATGAAAGTTATACTACTTTGATGGTTTATGGCCACAGAATTAAATGCAAACATACAATTTTTGCTATAAAACATAATTTATTTTAATAAGGCTTGACTTTAATTAATATACAAAAAGGCAATAAGATTTGGGCAACTTCGTGGTATCTTGGATAAATTATTGGATTGCAGATCTGTACAATAATAATTTATTATCAGCATACATATATTTCTAGAAATAAAAATGCTAATACAAACCTCTTTGTCTTCATATATTATTGTTTATTTATGGAGATGTTTTTCCAAAATTCTCCTTGACCGGTTTATGTATTTATTTTACCAAATATTTAATATATAAAAACCTTTTCTTTTTTTCTATTTATCAATAATCAAGCACAAAAAAACAAGGCAAAAAATTAAATAAACTTGAAATAAAATAACAATAGTAAGTTTAATCTGTAAACATACATGTGTTGCCAGTTAGTAAGTATAACATACATAAGTATGTTTAAAATAAAAAGCTTTTATATACATATAACAATAGCTATTAATGTATTCAAGCTATACATATATTATAAATACTATTATTCCATCCAACCGTATTTAAAACGAATAAAACCGTAATAATAGATACTGTAACATTTTTCTAATAATATATTTAAACTATGTTAAAAATGATAATAGGCATTTTGTGGCAACATTACAAAATGTTATAGAGTACATACTATTGTTGGCATAACAATATGAAGAAATGTATTTTCTCTGCGTGTATGTTTTGGTTTCTTACTCGGTTGCAGAATTCTGCAGTTGATTCAAGAATTTGGAACTTATTTTAAGACGTCACAGGATTGATTTTCTTGAATAATCTTGCTTTTATTCTTATTCTAGATACACTTGTTTAATATTTGTACTTAAATTTTTTAATACGACAAGCAAGTAAAAAATACTTAAATTTAGTACGACTTTTTCTTTCTGTGTATGCACAAAATATTAATAAATAACACAAATTCTTTATGGAAAATTTATTGATTGCTAACATGTTCAATAAAATATGTATCGATAGCTGAAATTTCTTATAGAGCATTAATTGATAACAGATATTTAGCGAAACTTCAAAAAATTGTTGAAGCAATAATTTTCTGCTGGAAAAAGAGCTGCAAAACATTTACTTGTGAAATCTATTGCTTCCGATAATTTATGATTAATGAAAGTACGAAGTTACACATTTTCTTTGCAACGTAGAAAAAACTGTCCCCAAAATGTTTGACACTCAATCATGATTAAGATTAAAAGCATTAGCTCTACCTTCTTGTCAAAAATATTAAAACGCATAAAGAGGATGTAATAAATTTTGTTTAAATTACTGCTAAACTTCCTTTGAAGGAAAAAAATAAACAAACCAAAAAATTCAAAGAAATAATTAAACAGAACTTGAGGTCATAAAACTTCAGCTCACTTTACTCGTACAAATGTTGGCAAAACACTCCCTGTTCAACGTTGAGTTTATTTTTGTGTGAAATAAATACAAAAAAAAAAAACAAAATAAAAAAAAAATAATTACAACAACTAAATACAAAACTAACAAAATAAAACAGATTTGTTATCCTGAAAACTACAAAAATTGAAATAAATAATAAAAAAGTTTGCTCCTTCTACTTCTCTCTCTCTCTCCCTCTGACTCACAGAAGTATTGTTTTTAGGAAGAAAGGACATCATAATAAACAAAACAAAAAACAAACTAAAATAATTTAATATTTTTATGCACGAGTACAATAAAACCCCAAAACAGAAAAAAACCACTAAAAATATAGGGTGTTTTTTTAAGCCCGATAGAACTTGAAATTGTAAAAAATAACACAAAAAATTAAATTGTAATCAAAATTTTTTTTTATTCGAAAGATCAATACGTGACATTAACATTTGAAAATGATTTCGGGCATATGGGCACCGCGGCTGTTCTTGACGAAGCGCATTCTGGACGTCCAATTTTGGGCCACTTTTTCGAGCACTGCTGGCCGTATGTCACGAACAACACGAACAATGCTGGTCTCCAAGGCGTCAATTGTTGCTGGTTTATCAGCATAAACCAGTGACTTCACGTAGCCCCACAGGAAATAATCGAGAGGTGTCAAATCGCACGACCTTGGAGGCCAATTGACAGGTCCATTTCTCGAAATCAACTTATCGCCAAATTTTGATTTCAGTAAGTCGATGGTTGCGTTCGCCGTATGGCACGTAGCGCTATCCTGTTGAAACCACATCTCCTCCGGATCAATGTCATCCATATTTTCAAACAAAAAATCATTGATCATGGTGCGGTAACGATCTCCATTGACCGTAACGCGAGCTCCGGCCTCATTTTTGAAGAAATAAGGTCCGATGATGCCACCAGCATGAAAACCGCACCAAACAGTGCATTTTTCTGGATGTAATGGAGTCTGTAGGGTCTCTTGTGGATTGGTCTCACTCCATATGCGGCAATTTTGCTTATTAACAAACCCGTTAAGCCAAAAATGCGCCTCATCGCTGAACACAATTTTGCGATAAAACAACGGGAAATCGACGACTGATTTTCAAAGTAAACTTGGATAATTTCGTAGCGTTGTTCAAGCGTGAGTCTATTCATGATGATTTGTCAGAGTATACTGAAACAAATAAAAAAAATGTTTCATCAAAATTTAATTTTTTGTGTTACTTTTTACAATTTAAAGTTCTATCTAGCTTAAAAAAACACCCTATATAATGGAAAGACTAATTAAAATTATGAAATAATTAATAAAAACAAAAATGAGCGGTCTGCTCTAAAGAGCAAAAACAAAAACTAACTGCTTTAAAAGGTAAGAAGAGCAGTGAGAAGAAGAGACCAGGGTGTAGTAACTCTTTTTTCAAGAGATGGGGTTGCCGTCTTATGTAAAATAGTTTTCCTTTTCAAGTTGTACGAGTAAAAATGGAAAAAAAATTAATTAAATAAAGCAAACCAAAACACGCACCTTTTTGTGTTAATTTCATTCAAACAAGTGTGATGCAATCTCTGTCAGTGGATTTTATTACAGGTTTTACAGTCAAAATGCCAACCAAACAAGTTGAAAGCCGGAGGCCGGCCTCCTTTGTTCTGTCGTCTCCTAAGTCGTTTCTAATTTTTGAAATTAAACCAGAAAACAAGATTTATTTTATCGCATTTCCACCACAATGAACATAACTTTTTGACTTATTTGCTTTCAATTTGATAAGCTTTTGTAACAATAATGGAATTGTACACAAACATTTTACAAGGATTAAGATTGCGAATAGTTCTGCCAAAAACACTGGCAAAAAATTTGCCTCTAAATTGTTTTTTATGTGAATATATTACACGAGTAACAGTAGCAATTTGTGATCGATAAATTTTCAACTAAAAAAAGGTTAACAAAAATGTTTCTTCGGAAAATTGTTTGACCAACAAATTTTCACACTTAAAAGCAAAGTTTTTATTATAACTTTGTTTTTCAAATTTTCGTTGCTGCTTTATCTGTACTCATGGATGGTATAAATATTCAGGAGTCGGGTGCTCTTGATGTTCTTGAATTGAATATACAGTGTGATATACGCTGGACTGAACACATTTTTCATGTCTCTAAAGAAGCATTCAAGTGCCTCCGGTTTTTTGAAACGGTGTAAGATGGACTTCACTCCATCCGATCTCCTTATTATTTATACCACCTACATCCGACCGAAAATGGAATGCAACTCTCATGTTTGGGCCGGTGTCTCAAAGTCTATTTTGGGATTACTCGACCGCGTACAGGAGAAGGCGAAGTAGGTTATCCAACTCTATTGACTCACTGGAGCATCGACCCAGTGTGGGGTGCGTTACTCTGTTCTATCGTTACTACAATGGATTTTTCTCCGATGAGATTTGGGATCTTGCTCCCGAATTGCGCACATTTTTGGTTAGCACGCGTTCATCGTCCAGATCTCATCCATTTGTGGTCGATTGTCCGAGGAATTGTACTACGCATTACAGAGAGAATTAGTTTTTTAGTTTTGTCAGCCGTACGCTTGGTCTGTCGAATAAGTTGCCTGCAGACGTGTATCTTGTCTGTTATAACGTTGGAAAGTTTAAGTCAAGTGTTCACAAACACTACTCCCTCTTTCCCCCTCCTCGCAAGCTATTTTCCTAGTTCTGGTACAATGCACGGCATATCGCTCCTTTATTGCAACATAGTCATATCTCAAAAAATGAGCTTTTTGAGTTAATAATGCAAAATTATAAACGATACTACCTTTTACATTGTGTCAAAAATTTATTCAGTTTACCTTTAAACTGTTTTCTTTAGGAGATATTTTCTAAAAAAATTTTCGAAGACTTGTATGAAAACTAAAAATTTTAACTGCATTTTTCTCGAAACAAGCTTTTTTGCATTATGACTATGTTGCAATAAAGGAGCGATATGTAGGGGTCATCCCCTGAGTACTGGTCCAACAAAAAAATTGTGGAAGTTGCATATCTACTTTCTATGAATGACTTTTCGGTACATAATTTTTATTCTTATACATTTGTTAGAGCTTGTTTAGGAAATTTTTTGCTAAATGAATGTTTAGATATAATTTATTTATGTGCTTTTTATCGAACACAGACGAACAACTCATCTAAAAAATTTGTTACTTAATTCTTTTACTGCTTTCCATACAAATTCTTTAGACGAGTCGCTTGTCTGTGTGCTTTGTACAGCATATTAAATGTTTCAATTATCAATTAATTTTTTTTAGAGAGTAAAAGCCCTTGAAAATTTATTAATTCAAATCTGCAGAAAATGTCTGTCGATAAATTTTATAAAATGCTTACTGCCGGTAACTTTTTGTAGAAAATTTTATGCTTTGTTAACTTTTTTAAAGACAAATAATAACAAAATCTGTCAAATTTTTAATGCAAAAATTTTGTTTTCTATAAATATCTACCGAAAATTGTTGTTGTGTTATTTTGTAGAATGTTTTTCAGGTCGATTAACAATTTAAATTTGTTTCTCTTAATCATGATGTTACGGGAAATTTGTGCTTTAGCTAATTTTCGATAAAACATTTACGTCTATTAAAAAAAATATTTTAAGTGATAAACAAACATACTGTTACGAATTTGTATTATTTCTAACCTATTGTGCAGCCATTGATCTGCTTGTTATAAATTGCGCATCCATATAAACAACATAAAGAAAGACAACATGTTACACAAACAAACAAACGTACACAGTTTAAGGAATGCAAAATTCCAAGTAAATCAACCACCAATTTATTGTTGTTGTTGCGTTCATATTGTTTGTTGTTATTGCGTTCTTATTGTTTTGCATGCATGTGTGTGTGTGTATATATGAGTAAGAGTTATATTTGTACATTTGATTCTTGAATTATCAATAACTAGAGAACTCGTGATGATTGTAAAGGGTGGTTAAATTTCAAGGGCCGATGTTGATTTTAAATAAAACACAAACTATTTAGGAAATTATTGTAATTTTATTTTATTATGATATATTGGTATTATTCAATTATGTATGGAAATATCGGCCAAATGGGCGCCGCGACCACGGCGGCACACCTCCATCCGATGGTCCAAATTTTCGATGACCCTGAGGCATAATGGAGGTTCTATGCCGTTAATGTGCCGAATTATCTCATCCTTTAGCTGTTGAATTGTCGCTGGCTTATCGACGTACACCTTTTCTTTCAAATAACCCCAAAGAAAAAAGTCCAACGGTGTCAAATCACATGATCTTGGCGGCCAATTGACATCGCCATTACGTGAGATAACACGGCCATTGAATTTGTTGCGCAAAAGAGCAATTGTTTCGTTAGCTGTGTGGCAAGTGGCACCGTCCTGCTGAAACCACATATCGTCTACATCCATATCTTCCAATTCGGGCCATAAAAAGTTCGTTATCATCTCACGATAGCGAACACCATTCACAGTAACTGCCTGACCGGCCACATTTTGGAAAAAAAATACGGCCCGATGATGCCGCCAGCACATAAACCGCACCAAACAGTCACTCTTTGTGGGTGCATTGGTTTTTCGACAGTCACTCTTGGATTCTCATTCGCCCAAATGCTTCAATTCTGTTTATTGACGAATCCACTGAGGTGAAAATGTGCCTCATCACTGAAGATGATTTTCTTCGAAAATTGATCATCATTTTCATAATAAGTGTGGATAACTTCAACACGTTGTTGGATTGTGTATCTCTCCATGGTTCAAATTGAGTAAGTCTGAAATAGAGAAGTGTCAAATAAAATTTGGAAAAAAACTTGGCGTTTAGGTGTGGTTCACATTCAACATCGGCCCTTGAAATTTAACCACCCAATAGAATGTATTAAAGAAGTATAAATAGCAGGCAGATGTTCGGCAGGAAGGAACTTTAAACGTGGAGCAAAACAGTCATAAGTAAGAAAAGTAAGCAAATCTAGTGAGTTAATACGTTGTGGTGGTAGTGTCATTATTTCACTTGCAATTCAAGAATCAGCAAATCACTTTTAAAGGCAAAAATGTAATACGTTTTTAGAAAACGTTAGCGATAAAAAAACCAGCTTGCCGATCTTGCTAAATGAATATCTATAAAATATTTGCTTTAACGATTCTGGTTCTTAAACAACATTTATAACATGAACATTTTCTTTTGAAACCCGACTCAATATCTTTTTCAATCATTTGGCAGTTTTTCTCATTAAAATTTTAAAAAGTGTCACAAGTTTCTAACGTTTGGCAGCATTAAAATTGCGATCGATTTCTAATGCGTTTAAATTATTTATCTGTTCAACCAGCACTTTGAAAGTTTATTTTGATTTTGCAACAAATTGTGTTTTTTATGAATTTCAATTCTAAATAATTCATGTGATTTTTCCCCCAAAATTAAATCATTTGATTAATTATTGCTTTACACTTGTTTTTATTATTTTTTGCAGTTGTTATGCATAAGGAAAAAGAAGAAAACGGTAATAGTGTTTTGCCCCATATACACGCACATGATGGCTATCGGACACGAGAGCTGGGAGCTTTCGAACATGGTCTATTAGATGGTGATATGTTCCTGCAGGTAGGCGATTTATATTAATTATTTTTATTCGATGAAAAACAAAATTGCTGAAAGAAAAAAGCGAGCGCAAGCAAAATTAAGACATTAACAAAAAAGAAAAATAAATTGTTTGATTAATGCAAGTGATTTAAGAGAAAAGCGATATGGGGTTGGCAAATGACTCATTATTATTGCCGGCAATCAAACATATAAAAAAAAATTTTTATCATTAAATACATTTTTGTTTATGTGGTTGCTTAACGAAAATTAGTCCAAAAAATATTTAAAATCTTACAGAAAAAAATTTGCAGCCTTTTTGTAAACTTAATAACCACTTTTAAAAAGCTTACAAATGAATGTATCAAAAATAGGAAAAGAAGTGAGAGTCTAGAGCAGAGGTGCCCAAAAGTTCTATATGAAAGAGCAAATCATACATTTAAAGAAAAACTAATATTATAATTTTTTTTTTTTTTTTTGTAAAAAGCAAAATGGATCTCCGGAAAAAAGACATGCTGCTACATTTTTTATGATTAAGTTCCATAAGATTAGGGCGACAACAAGAACTTTAAGCATCTAAATCAAGCTGCAACAGCGAAAAATCAGCATGACACTCGGGCGTATCTGCATACGAGTACATAAGGATATTTGAATGCTTAATTGCTTTTGCCAAATCGTTAATAAATAAAGAAAAAAGAAGCGAACCCAGGTGACTCCCCTGAGGCACACCAGATAACACGTTTATTTAAAAAAAAAACACTTTTTCTTTTCTATTTGGCAAATAAGACAAAATCCATTTTAACGAATTACTCGTAAATCCCAGCGAGATTCGTATATACGAATATCGCAATATAAACTGAACCACAGGGTTTGTAAGCATTTTGCGTTAAGGCATTTGGCCTTAATCATTCACTACACGATAAACAGTGCGTCGTGTTGGCACGCTATTTCTCGCAAAAATTTCACGTAACTTTCTCATCGTCTCAGTAATCGATGATTGATTGACTCGCCAAACGCCACCGTCAACATTTTTTTGTTTATTTATTTTTTTGTTTATTTTGGAACAGTACTCAGGGGATGACCCCTACATATGCAGTGCATTGTACCGGAACTAGGAGAATAAGTTGTGAGGAAGGGGAAAGCGGGAGTAGTGTTTGTCAGCACTTGACTTAAACTTTCCAATATTATAACAGACAAGATACACGTCTGCGGACAACTTATGAAGCGTACGGCTGAAAAACTAATTCTCTCTGTAATGCGTAGTACAATTCCTCGGACAATCAACCACAAATGGATGAGATCTGGACGATGAACGCGTGCTAACCAAAAATGTGCGCAATTCGCGAACAAGATCACAAATCTCGTCAGAGCAAAATCCATTGTAGTAACGATAGAACAGAGTAACGCACCCCAAACTGAGTCGATGCTCCAGTAAGTCAATAGATACCCTACTGTCACCGATAAGCTTCTTCGCCCTCTCCTGTACACGGTCGAGTAATCCCAAATTAGACTTTGAGACACCGGCCCAAACATGAGAGTTGTATTCCATTTTCGGTCGGATGTAGGTGGTATAAATAGTAAGGAGGTCGGATGGAGTGAAGTACATCTTACACCGTTTCAAAACCGGAGGCACTTGAATGCTTCTTTAGAGACATGAAAAATGTGTTCAGTCCAGCGAATATCACACTGTATCTGCATTCCAAGAACATCAAGAGCATCCGATTCCTCAATATTTATACCATCCATTACTACAGATGAAGCAGCATCTGCGGTCGTTTGTTTGTGTGTTAATAAACAACAATGGGTCTTACGAGCGGTGAAGGCGACCCTGTTTATACGACCCCATTCGAAGATTAATAGAAGATCACTATTCAGTGAATCATTCATATTTAGCCTCGTGGCAGCGATCTCCGACAGACTGGGCCTATAACTAAAAGAGTACGAATGGCAAATGCTGCTGTCATCCACGAAAGAGTGGATAGGATTGGAAGCTTGATAGAGAAGGTCGTTGAGGAAGATAAGAAATAGGGTAGGAGAAAGAGCGGAGCCTTGCGGTACCCCTGAATTTATCTTGAACTCGTTTGATGAGATCCCATCTATGACAACTCGTATAGTGCGGTCCCTGAGAAAGCTCGGTATAAACCGAGAGAAGTCATCACCGCCACTAAAAGTTCTACTACATTTAACTTCGTTTTTTACACAAAAATTAATACAGTTGGACCAAAGACATTATTTGGAATAGTAAAATATCGAAGAGCACACCAAAACACGGCTAACTTTTTATCTGTCAAAAACAAACTGACAATCCATAATGGCTAATATTGCCAACATACATACACGCAGGAAAAAATATATGGTTGATACGACAATATTCTAAGGGCAGTATACTATTGTTGAAGTATATGGTCATACCCAATAACAGTATATTGTTATATTTAAAACGTCAAAACATAGCATAGTATTGTAAAAAAACATATTATAAGTAACCATGCTATATTTGGGTATAAAATTGTTATAATAATAAGTATTAATACTAAAGTCACCATGTAATTGTCATACTTAACCATGTAATTATACCAGCCAATCATACTTTTCTCATATACCTTCATTAAGTAACCATACTAATGTGGTAAATAACTTTATTGTAAACATATTTTTCTTATAATTTGCACAATTTCATGTACTATATATATAATTGTAGTTAATTAAAAGACATGGAAATTGTATAATATTATATCATTTTATAATAATTATTGTATAAAGTTAATGCAAATAAATAATTGAGTTTAATCCCTTTATCAGCTTTTAATATTGATATTGCTATCATTAAACACATTCTTGCAAAATAATTGTAAATATAATCGGCATCTGAACGGAATTAACGCACAAATTTCTTCTCGGAAGTTGCAATATCCATTAGCTGTAATAAAACAAAAATAATTATTAAGTATTTCGTTGCGATTTTAATTATATACGTAATATATTAATATGGTTGCATATATTATTGGACTCACCACAAGTATTAATGTTTATATCTTAATATTAATATTTTAATATTTTTCTGCTATTTCGCGTTTTTCCTTTTGTTTATAAAATATATTTTTGCATATTTTTTTTAAATTGAAAACAAAAAACATTTTTTTCCTTCCAAAGAAAAACCGAAACTGAAATCAAATTATATGTCAACAACTAGAATGAAAATATCGCTAATGACAATAACAAGTTTATACTATAAACTCACTTTTGTTGCATATGAATCAGCGTATTATATATACGATTATAACAATTATTTTAGTATTGGGTGTGATAAAAGCTATCGTTGTTTTTAAAAAATTCTCACAATTGTTATTATTGTATGTAACCATATCCTGAAATATAAAAATGTTAACAATAGAATTATGGAAATGTAAACAGTAAAATATTTATAGAGAAACAAACTATAATTATATTGATAATACAACGTTTTTAACAACGATACATAATGTTATAGAATATATACTAGTGTTGTTGCAACCATATTTCAAGCTGTATTTTTTCTGCGTGTAACAGACTTGTGTACCAACATAACAGAAAATTAATGCGAAAATCGAACATACGTAACTCACGAAATATGAAAATAATGGTTATTTTTGATCAGACCCCGTACATACTTACTTACATATGTATATACCAATTATTCCCTCAGACAAAAATTTTATTAATTCTTTTTCTTCAGCACGATTTGTAGATTTCCATTTCAATATATTGCAAATAAATAAATCAAAACAACGAGTAATTTCAACAGTCTTCAGTCAGTTGCCTCTTGTTGTTTACTCGTTTGATTGCGCGGAAATGTAAAATAATTTTCATATACTCGTAGTCCTTTGTTGAACCAACAAAAATTGTTTAACAATTATTTTGACAATTTTTGTTTTTTGTTTGAGAAAAATGTTAACAAATAAAATTCGTATGCATTTCAATTCATTCTCATGCAAAATATCGATAACTTCCCTCACCCTATCTCTCCCCCCCCCCCCCCTTCACCTTTAAGGGCGCATGTAAAACAAATGCACCTGCAGTTTTATTGCACATTACGTCTGAGTTTTTTTTGCTAGAAGTTCCACGGTTTTTTTCGTTTTAGAAGGGGTGCAAGCAGCACCTTTCGTAGTGACCCACCACCTTCAAAAAGAGAAAAAAAATTAAAAAAATTTTTTTTATTGTTTTTTGTTCGCTTAGAACTGAAGTGTGTGCAATAGAAATTAGTCGCTTTTGGACGTTTATTATTGTCTTGGAAAAGTGCAGCTTGTTTGTTTTATGTTCGCAGGCTGAAAAAAAAAGCTTTTTATTGCAAAAGGCCAGCAACAATAACAACAACACCAACAACAAGTATTTTGATGGAAATATGCCAAAATTGTTAACGAATTGTTGTTTTTGCTGGTTGTGCCAACTCACTCTCCGCTCCACTCGTCGTGAGCACATGCAATTTAAAATGTTCCTTTTTTTCCAGTGAGCCAAGAAGCATTTAAGCGTTTTCATTTTTTGTATTCCTTGAGCTTGCGGTGTGTGTATGTGTGTGTGTGTGTTTGTATGTGTGTGTTAAAAGTTTTTCAATAACACCTCTCATGTTTTCTAGTACTAATTGCTGAGTTGCACAATTGTGCACTTCCGGCCATATTTGTCCTGACACGTCACGTACTCTGTGTCAGTTCATTCATTCACTCATTCATTCTTCCATTTATTTGTGTTTCAAACAACTCCTTGGTTTTCCTTTTTTTTTTTTTTTTTTTTGTTTTTGTGTAAAAAATCCTTATTTTACGATTTTACTAGGAAATGCATTTTTGTATGCAATTTGAAAAGTTCTTTTTGCCTTAAAATTTCCTTTTTCTTTTCTTTTTGTTTTTGTGAATTTTTAACCTGTTGATGTCGGCCGTTTCGTTTCGTTTCGGCTGTTGTTGGGTGTTGTGTGAGTGCGGCGGGCAGCCGATGCGGTTTAATGTGAACTCAATTTACTCACTTGTTTTGCAGTTGTGAGGAGCCTAATCATTTTATTTAAAAATGGCATTTTGTCACGCATCCCAGTCGTGGTAAAAAATATTCGTAAATATGTTTAACAAGTGAACTTGTTAGTAAAATCAGTTAAATAAAAATACAATAAAAAAAAAACAAACCTATTGGGAGTTGTTAAATATTAAAGGTATTTTTATGTAAAATATTTGATTTCTTTCCATAGCTTAAAAATTTTGTTTTAAAGTTAGTCAATGCACAAAATATGTAAATAAACTTTAAATTCTTTAGGAAAATGTTTGAAGTTTTGAAGTTTTAAAAATAAATTCATAACGAAAAATATATAAAAATCTAAAGAAATATAAAACAATTTAAATTATATTTAAGAGTAAATGAAGCAAATTATATTTAAGAGAATGAACATGTTAAAGAGAAAAAAGCTTCTCACCTGTTTGCTGTTCCGTCTGGCTGGATCGAAGGACCATAAATTAATTTTCAGTATTAACAAAAATACTCTCTCTCTCTCTCTCTCTCTCTCTCTCTCTCTCTCTGATTGACAATATTTTACAGCAGCTTTAATTTTGTTTGTTGTATGTCCCCTTGCGGGGATTAGGTTTTGCCTTGGTGTACACCAAACCAGGACACTTTTGATTCTGGGGCATAGAAAGGTAGGAGTTTCTCATCAGGGGTTAATTGGCAGAACGGAGATCAGGAAAGGCCTTGGGAAGATTGTGCTTACAGACCAACCCTGAGGGGTTTCTCTCTATTGCGATGCGACAGTAAGTTCGATGCGATAGGTAGATGCGATAAGAGTATAATTTGGTATTCTGTGCTGTCTGGGCAAACTTTTTCGCGACAAAGTTTAAAAATGAAGTAACACTGGTATCACAAAATAAACAATAGCGAAGAATGATAAAATAAAATGTGCGAAAGGGAAAAGTAAATGCGAAAAGAAAATACGCAAACGCAATACAGGGTGCCAAGTCTTCGAGTTTTCTTTCGCATCGCAATAGAGAGTAACCCCCCTGCGCTGATCATGCCTACCTTCGCTGAAAAGTTCTGGCTGTGGTTTAAACCTAAATAGCAGAAAGGGGAACTAGTTTTCCTGGTGATTTTAGAACAATACCTATTTTCGGGGCCTAATATCCCACCGAGGTACTATTGTTTTGCAACAGATAACTGTAATATAAAGAGACAGCTGCGATAGTTTCGCAGGTGAGTTGGTTTAAGGGCTGATACTCTTAAATGGGATTCGGCCTACCAACTCAAGTTAGCTTTCTCTTCCATTGATTGCCTGGGAAACTGCACATTGCAAGACACGTGCTACTCAGCAAGGGGTTTGTTCATATGGCAGAAGTTGTGACCTGTGTGAGTGTCGTAAGCCACATGGGGGCGCAGGTGAATAATTCACCCCGTAAAGTTGATCCATTATCAGATAAGACCGTCAAAGCAGATGCTGATGTAAATCAATGGCACATCATGTCTGTTCTATGGCCCCTTTCGGGGAGCAGGCCTTACTTTTAAGGTATTCTTAACTCGGTTACTCTGCGTTCTGGGGCATAGAAAAACATGTTGTATCAAATTTTTTTTTTTTTTTTTTTTTTTTTTTTTTTTTTTTTTTTTTTTTGTCATTCATTTATTTATTGAATCTTCAAAATATGAACTAACAATAAGTATTCAAATCTTAATACTAAATATAAAAGTTATTTAAGTCCAGCCACTGCTAGACAAAAGAGTTTCATTTCGCGCGAATAATATCGGTAGAATCACCTATTTAACGTTCTGATGGTGGCCAGTGTATCCCTTCTTCTCAACCGAGAGTGGCCGCCAAAATTAAGTATGTTGCGTGCAAGAGGATTTGGGTGAAGTTCCAGTTTACTGATATACCTTGTGGCATACTTAGAGAACACGTCAGTTACCAGCGGAACACACAGATCCTTGTGAATTCGTGAGTTTCTTACGTACCATGGAGCTGCAGTAATCGTACGAAGAATTTGGTTTTGTCGTCTTTGAATTTTTTCAATGTTAGATGTTGAGGCAGTTCCCCATAATTGAACTCCGTAGCACCATATAGGCTTTAAAATTGCGTTATATAACAAAAGTTTGCAGTCCAACTTCAATGTCGAATTTCTGCCCATAAGCCAATTTAGTTGCGCTGCTTTTAATTTCAACTGAGTGACTTTCGCATCAATGTGAGGCTTCCACGTTAGCCTACGGTCGAGGTAAATACCAAGGTATTTAACTTCATTATGCTGCGGAATAGGTGTATTGTTAATTTGGAGAGCCGAACATGTTTGCTTACGCAGTGTGAATGTAACGTGAGTACATTTTTGTTCATTAACTTTTATTTTCCAAAGTTTCAACCATTTCTCTAATATTGAAATATACTGCTGCAAATTTCGTGAAGCTTCTTGATGGTTTTCATGAACGCTAAAAAAAGCTGTGTCATCTGCAAAAGTTGAAGTATGGATTCCAGTTCTCGTTGGCATGTCAGATGCGTAAATTAAATATAGGGTGGGTCCTAGAATGCTACCTTGGGGAACCCCTGCTCCAATTGACTGTGAGAGACTTGTAAAATCACCTTCTTTGATAACAAATTTCCGGTCGTATAAGTAGCTTTCCAGAAGCTTGTGAGTATTTGCAGGCAAGTTCAACTTTATTTTGTGCATCAGTCCGTCGTGCCACACTTTATCAAAAGCTTGGGAAATGTCGATGAATAGAGCTGAACAGTACTTTTTGTCTTCAAAAGTCTGTCTTATGACATTGACTAGCCTATGTGTTTGTTCTATGGTGTTATGTTTAGCCCGAAAGCCAAATTGATGATCAGGGATACATCCCACATCATTAAGTATTGGAGACAACTTCGCCATTAACAATTTTTCGAACAGTTTTGAAATTGTTGGTAGTAGACTTATTGGTCTATATGACTCTACTTTAGTCGGATCCTTCCCTGGCTTGGGTATCATAGTAATCATAGAGACCTTCCACTCTGCAGGATAATACTCAAGGCGTAAAATAGCGTTAAAAATAAAAAGTAGAACTCTTCTAGCTACACGAGGTAACTGTTCAAGCATTTTACCAGTAATTTGATCTATACCTGGAGCTTTCCTGGGGTTTATGTTATTGATAACGTTTTCGACATCTTGAAAGTTAAGTCTCAAAGACACAGGCTGTCTAACAGCATACGGCGGAAATTCTGCTGCAGCATCCGCTGAATCATTTGTCGTAAAAACATTTCTCAAATGATCAACGTACACCATCCCCTTTTCGGAATCGCTTCGTGCCCAGTCGCCAGTTGAAGTTCGCAAAGGTGGCTTACCTATTACGGGTCTTTTCAGACCTTTTGTCGCTTTCCACAGAGAATAGTCAGATTGCGGAGTACCATCCAAGCTTTCCAAATATGTTTTGAGGGAAGATATTCTCTGTATTTCAAGCAGATTTCTTAGTCGAGTTACACATTCCCGTAGTCTAGTTTTAAGCTGGGGAGACCTGCGAGTTTGCCACTCTCTTCTAACTCTTCTTTTTTCTGACAGGAGTTGCTCAATTTCAGCCGAATAAGTTCTATTGTTCTCATTTCTGGATCTTATATGACTAGTGGTAGCATGCTGTACGGCCAGTTTGAGGTTTTCAGAAAAATCGTTAATTGACGCATCAATATCCTCAGGTGTTCTCAAGGCGATATTTTCACTACAATGTGTACTCAGAAATTTTTTTGTATTTTAGCCAATTAACTCTATTGACGGTCAACGGGGAGCCAATCTCTTGGGGGAACGAAACAGAGATTATAGTGGGTGAGTGATCTGATGACAAATCTAATGAAGGCTCCACTTGCATCCACTCTAAAGGAAAATTTTTCGCAACTCCAAAATCTATAACGTCTGGAATCTTTCGGCGGTCTGACGGCCAATAAGTGGGATGTCCGCTTGAAACCACATCTAAACTCATTTTGGAAACGGTGTCAAAAAGCACACGGCCTTTCGAGGTAATTAAACGTGATCCCCAAAAAGTGTGTTTAGCGTTATAGTCGCCGGCCGCTAAAAATCGAGGACCAAGTGATTTGAAAAAATTTGAATATTGGTTTTCTGTTATTGAAAATCGTGGTGGTGAGTAAATCGAGGATATAACGATTTTTTCATGAAAATAATCAAGGCATATATTTGTAGCTTGGAGATATTCCTCACGTGTCCCGTTCATTACATAATGCTTAATTCTGGTCTTTATCAAAATTGCCGAACCGCCGCAAGATCTTCCACGGGGATCTTTTGTGTCATATAATGTGTAGCCATTAATTTTAAAATAACTGTTGGTTGTCAAATGGGTTTCAGCAATCATCATTATATCGATCTGCTTTTCCATAAGGAAGTGCTCAAGTTCATTTTTATGTTGGCGAATGCCGTTTGCGTTCCAGAAACATATTTTTAACCAATTCATTTTGTTAAAATTGCCTGCAAAATGGTGGATTGCATTTTGAGCATTTCCTGCATCATGTTCGTCATGGAAACCGTAAATGTATTTATAGATTGAACAAGAGTCTGCAGAGTTGCCTCAAGATTGCTAAAATGTTGGTCGGAGTTTTGAGGCTTGGGCTCCTGATTTAACTTTGGTTTATCGGATTTTACCACATTCGCATAAGAAATTTGTTGGGGGTTTTGCACGTGTATATGGCTGGTTGGCTGGCGTACCTGGGGAAAATTGGTTGTAGAAATGGTGTTTGACTGCTGGGGTGGCATATTTAAAATCAATGGCTTATTTGTCATTGACCGCTTAAAATGAGTATAGACAGGGCAACCTCTATAATTTGCAGTGTGGTTACCTCCACAGTTGTATCAAATAAATCTCTCCGAGATTGAATTGGTAGAACGGGTAACAGCATGCCTGCAGAAGATTTTATTTTAACGGCGCTGTTGAGGAGCCTATAGCGGGACTGAAACGTTCTTGGTATGGCTTGGACCTAAAATCGCTGAGAATATCTTTATTAAGGACTTTGTTCACATTGCTTAAAACATACTCACATGACAAAAAGTTGAGTCTTAAGAGAACCGTTCCTAGAGGCGCTAGTGAGGCCTTTAACCCATAAGTTTTGCTATTATAGCAGGTGCTGACATGGATCAATTACATATGTACATATATCCATTTTTTGTACGCTCTGAGGTGAACAGGATTACTTTTAGCCAACTGGGGTACTCTGCTTTCTGATGCTTGGACGAGAAGACGCTCCTCCATTGTATTTGGTTGGCAACCCAAAAATTAGAGCGAGATTTATGCTTTGCTAGAGCGGAAACTAAAATTCACTAAAATTTAATTGTTATAAAGCGGTCTATTGTAACCCTGGAATGCATTGTGAGAGGAATCTTGCTGAGTCGCCTAATTTTGCCTATTAGTAAGCCTGAGCTTTTAAGCTCTTTAATCACAATTCGTCAATTATCTCGTATAATTCTTTAAACAGGAGTTGTTTTTGTATATTTCCTTCTCTTTTTGCAATTTGTGATTCGCCATATTTTGTTATTTCAATTGTTCCACTATTCTATTAATTAGTTTCTGTATTATTAGTTGATATATCATATATTGGTTCGCAGAGCTTTGTTGGGCTTATGTGGTTACTCGCTAATTGACTAGTATTATGAGTTTTTCTATGCGCTTACTTGGCTCTTGAAAATTTCTTATTACTGCTTTTAGTTGGATGAATAACTGTTCTTTTCTTTAACTTCTGAAATACTTCAAATGCCCCCAAAACCTGTTGTCCCCTTTTAATATGGAAAAAATGTTCTTTAATTGTTGTTTATTGCCCGCTGCTTATGGGTTACCTTCATTTTAACCGAAAATGGTGGTAAATAAAACACACCAACCAACATTACATTTTATAAGTATTCGCCAAAAGAAATAGAAGAAGAAAAGGCCATCACGCGCTCTCGACTTTGGTGGTTGAAGAGAGTGAGAGAGAAAGAGAGCGAGGAAAAAGATCTATCTGTTTTAGGTCGGTCTGGTCTGTTGCGGTTTTATGTCTGTGATCTTTATGATGATTATTGATGAGTTGGGGAGCTTGTGAGGAAATGCCCCTTAGGCTTGATGACAATGCCATATCCTTTAATACTTCCATATAAACAAAAACGACAAAAGCAACAACAATAATGACAACAACAACAAGAACAACAACATTAAAGCCAGCACACTCTCGTCTTGATACCGGGATATAAAATGTTAAACAATGATACTGACGACGTCTGACTGACTGCTTCTCGTACGAAGAAGAGATTTAACACTGATGCATTTTAAATTATGACGCCACTTAACATTTTATGATCATCTTCTAAATTGTATAAAATGCGTTCAAGAAACCAAAAAAACAAAAAAAGTATTAAGAATAATTTTTTGTTCTTTTAATTTTCTTGGGCTGTTTGCAGAGCTGGGGCGTTAATGATCCATGCTGTGCGTTTATGGTGAAGCGCCCAAACTTGGCTGGTTGATTTCTTTTGAAATTCTTTATGAGTTTTCAGACCAGCTCTTTTTTTTCTAAAGCAGAAAAGCAAATGTGTGTGGTTGGTTTGTATATATGTACGTGTATATATGTGTACGTGGTGTGCAAAGCTTTCGGCTCATTTGTCTACTTCAGCCAAACTGTCCTCCCCTCTAGATGTTTTGCTTCTTTTTGTTTTGTTTGTACTTTTGGATTATTTGCAATTCACTCATCCATCCCAAATGTTCATTTGTTTATTGTGGCCCAGGTTTCATGACTGTGAAGCCCCAAGTCAAGTGATATTTAAATACTCAGGTATTAATTGTTCATACTTTGCTTAAGCCCCTCTTTTTGCTTCTTTTTCCTTTCCTAAATACTACTCGTTTTCAGGATCGTTGTAGTTTGTGAAATATTTAATATTCATATTTTATGCTGTTAATTTATTTTGCAAAAACGAAAACAAAAAATCTTTAGTCTTTTACAAATGATCATGTTGTCGTCATTAGGTGTAGATGAAATTTATCTTGGCTTTTCCAATTTGACCAACTTAAAAAAAGTGTTGGTTTTTCGTTTTCATTTTATTTCAAGTGCAGCCAAACGGCCGCCGCCGACTGTTTTTAATTGTTTAAGGAAATTTATTATTTAATTGTTTATTGTGATCATTTTTTTAAATAAACAAGATATTAATGACAAAATATATGGCATTTTAGTAATAAAGTCACATAGAGTATTCCAGGCAAAGTTGGGTTGCCGTCAAGGAAACCATTAGCCCTATTCACAATCTTGTGCTAATAGCCTTGCAAACATAACATTTGCAAAATGGGCGATTTTACACCAACAATACAGACAGAATGTGCTCAAAAAAACGCGAAGAAAACTTGACGATTTTTCTATTTGGGTTCATGCAAAGCAAATAATAACAAACTTTTTAGACAAAAAACGTAACAACTGACATCAGTACAGTGTTGGATGGATGCATCTTACGGCATAAGCCATCGCTGTGTTAATGTAAGTAGGAATTGTATACAGACTTCGGATGGGTCGCGCTTACATTGTCAATGGTCCTAGATCGAAGATGTACGAGTATGTGACAAATATTTCACTGGGATGTTTATTTTGATTTTTTCTGCTGACACAATAGCTTACAAACGAATGCTTTGCAAATGGTAATAACTTCCCAGCGGCCAAAGTTTCGCTTACAGAAGCGATGATCCGATGCACACTTGTAAGTCAGTAATGCACATCATCTCATATACGAACTTAGTATACAAATGCGGCAATGTATATATTGCCGCATTTGTAGAGTGAACGCCTACCACCTGCACACGAAGTAAGCGAGGTAGTGAGGTGTTCATCCAACAAAAGCACATTACTTCCTAACATACGTTGTAAGTTACCAGTAGGCAGCTCGAATACTATCTCGCATACTCTATAAGTCGGCAGTAGGCAGCTGGGATACAATCTCGCATACTTTGTAAGTCGGTAGTAGGCAGTTCGAATACAATCTCGTTTACTTTGCAAGTAGGTCGAAGACGTACTGCGCACTTTAGTTTTTTTGGGAATATTCCAATAAATAAATTTGTTGTTTTTTTTATTTATTGCATTCTCTTCTTTTTGCACTAAATGTTTTACTTTTCTTGTACTTTTTTTATAATGTTTTCTAGGCACTCTTACCTTTAGTACTGATTTTGTTAATTAAACGTTTTGCAGCGTAGTTTGACAAAGACGGCGAACGTTAGATTTACAACTAATCGATGAAATACAACTAAAAAATGCGATACTAAAGATGAACGTAATCCATTTTTGGAAACTCCATATACTACTGTCATACACTTTTTTAAGTTAGCAGTCATTGATTACAAAGCGTTGCACACATCATTGAAGAGAAATAATGTGGTAGGCAGTGTACACCGCTGGGTTGTGGACTGCTGGGAGAGTGCTGAGAAACCTTAAAGAAAAAGCTCTTTTAAAGATGCCAAAACAAAAAGCTTACCAAAAAAAAATGACTGATTTTTTCCTTTAAAGTTTAAATGATTAACTGATTCCTAATTATCCAATCTAAAAATGCTGCTATTAGTTTTAGTTAATTTATTTATTTATTATTGATTTTTTTTTTTTTTTTTTTTTTTTTTTATTAATTAATTACCTTACTTTATTATTTGTTATTGAGTTAGTGGTCTTCTTGGTTTTGGTAAAAATTATGGTTTTTATTTTCAATATTTCGACACTCCGTTGTTTGTCTTCTTCAGGAAAATTTTTTTTGTAAAATTGTGTTTACAAAATAATATAAATTTGAAAACTCATATTGAAATAACAAAAACAAAATATTCAACTACATTAACATTTACAATGAAGAAACATATTTTACTATTTCTACTACTATATGATGATGGGTTGGTATCATTCGTCTAACTCGAGTTCAATCCTGGCTAAAGCCAAGAAATATTTTTATTTATAATTATAACAATAATTGCCGCGATCAATAACTCTTGATCAAAGAAGACAGGAAAAAATAATTGAATGCACTAAAACTGGCGGACAACTAGCTGTTTCGCAGACGCTACACTGCCCATCAGCACCCACCAGGATTCAAACGCAGTACCATGTAAACATGTTGTATTTTTAATACTTTACTTTAATACTTTAATGATGTATTTTTAATACTTTTTAATATTTTGATGGCGGCAATTATTGTTATAATTATAAATAAAAATATTTCTTGGCTTTAGCCAGTATTGAACTCGAGCTAGACGAATGATACCAACCCATCATCATATAATATTAGAAATATTAAAATAAAGTTCGACTATTTAGCATTAATACAAACATATTACATAATATTTTTTAAAAAGATATGAAAATGTTTTTAAACAATTTTAGACAAAAGACCTATCTACTCCTGTTTTTGTTTTTATATATTAAATGCCTATAATTTTGGGCTAATCCATCTACATCCTTTTTAAAATTTATTCTCTCTCTTATTTAAAGGTACGTTAGTTATCTGTAGCATTTCTAGCATATATCCACATTTAGAATAATTTTCTTTGTTTAAAATAGATGTTCCTCCAAAATCTGGATAGTGATCAAAATCACGGTAATGGGTAGATAATGCAGTTTTTTGCGAAGAGTTATAGTTCTTATACTTCGGGTCAGATTTATGACCCGCTAACCTAGTTTTAAGTTCATTACCTGTTGTCCCTATACATATATACTTCGTCACAATTTTCATTGTTGTTTCCACTACTTGGTATTTTATACACTATACTAGACATATCCGACTTTTCCAACCTATCTGTAAATGTGGAAAATGTCTTCCAGAAACTGGAGGAGTAAAAGCAATTGAATGCACAGGTGCAAATTGAACAATTAAAGCCTTTGAGGACCACTTTAATCGCTCGGGAAAAGAAATGAAACCCAACCAAGAAATGAAAATAGAAAGGACAGTGAATTAATATTAGAGAACAAATTTTATTATTAACAAAATAATCGTTCCCTTGTCAAGTGACTGGTTGAACAATAGTAATTATTACAAAAATTATAGAAAACCGGCAACAATCTTTTGTAGTTTGTAGTAGGAGTTTTAGGCTTTAAGCGTAAAAGAGAAAAGAATATTTTCACAATATTCAGCTATTCTATGTAATGAGCAGAAAATGAGACACTTGCCCATCACAGTTGTTAATACCAAAGTACATATGTACATATTTTGGCATTAACACTATCTTTTGTTTTACAAAAAATTCTACCTACAGTATTATGAACTCTATGTGCAATTCTATATTTCGTATTATCGTATATATTAGAACTCTCTAATCTTTCTGACATTCCAGGTACATGACTTAACGATTTATATATTATTGGATCAAAAACATTATTATCCGATCTTCCCCTTATGTTGTATTGTCTTATCAACCTACAAATGAGTTCATCAGGAAAACTATTATCACTTAATATTTATATTCCTAATTATGCTCTTATTCTTCTTATGAAATTTATGATCACTGATTGTTAACATTCTACCTATTAAGTTTTTAGCTGTATTAATAATATCCCTTTTTGAATGCTTAGAAAAATAAATAGAAAAGGGTCGAAAAATTAGAAGCAATCAATTTAATTATCTTACAGTTTTTGTCATTTGCCGAATGTAAAGTGAACTGAATATATTTCAGTTTATTTTTTGTTATTAAAAATTAATCAGATAATCAGATCTTATTAAAATATCATTTTATATATTAAAAAGGTTAATTTTCTGTTTTAAATTTAGGTACTCGATAACGTGAACAAACTCGAAAATATGAACTGCCTTGCTAGAAATGTTCAAGTTATCATTGATCACGTTATTCATTATATTTTATAAATGCTTATACATAATATCATTAAATAATTAAGACTGTGTAAATAAAGCTTAAACGATGTATAACATTTAAAAATAATCGACTTATTAATCTGCGTTTCCACTTTAATGGCAGTAATTTCCCATTGTGCATTTTTATCTGGTTCAATAAATAAATATTGCATTCAAATGTCATTTTATTTCTTTTTTTTTATTTTTATTTTTTTGCTTTAATGTCAAGATGAAATATGTTTAACTAATTTGTTGTTTTATAATGTGTTAAATAAATTAAAATATCTTTTTTGAGCATCTGATAATAAATTAAAATTGATTTTTAAAATGCGTTTTTATTTCGGTTTCATTTTGGCTTCCCAAAGTTTGTGTTTGTGATTTTTGTTTTATGGCCTAAAGCTGTTTTAATGCGAACTTTTAGTATGTGTTAATTGTTGAAAATCATGCGAATTTTTATTAATAAATTTAAGTATTTGTCTAGGTTTTTTTTAGACCAAATTTTGTACAAAAACAAACAAAAACATTCAACAAAAAGCTTTTTTATGTCTGGCTCAGAGTTTTTTTTTTCTTTTCGCTTAAAAAATCTCTTAACAAATTATTACTGTTGTTGTTGTTATTAGTGTTGCTGCTGCTGTTTTCAGTGAGATCCAGTTGTAGTTATTAATAATTTTAATAAATATTTATGCTTGAAATTACAGTTAACCATAAATTAAAAATGCAACTACAAGTATGAGTAAATAAAAGTACTTGCTCAGTTGTTAATTTCATTTGGTACGTTTTTCATTGAATGCCGACCGTCCGACCGACAACGGCCGACCAACCGACACCGACCGACCGACCGATTGCTGATTTGTACATGATTTCTAGTGGTGTTAAAAGTGTGAATCAGTACGTATGTACCTGTATTCATGAGTGTGTGTGTACGAGTGTGTGCATTGTTTTCTTTTACTCAAGTTACTCGTACTTTGTTGGCTGCAAATCATGTATTTTCACGCTCTGGGAATTTGCTTTTTTTTTATTACTCATCTATTTTAGAAAAATTATGAAAACTTGAATAATGCAAAATACTGTAAAAGGAATATAAGAAGATTAAATCGGCATTCGATAGACAAGAAAAAAAAATATTAATAAAACTAAACATATTTTTAAATTTATCTTGAATTAGATCAGAATCACATAAAAAGCAATTCAAGCAGATATCAATTACAACTAGTTGGTCAGGGATTTGCATAAGCTTTTGCAGAAAAACAAAAAATTCAAATTACAGATAAAATAATTTGTAAGAACATTAACCTCTTTGCACAACAACAACAACAACATAAAAGAAATATACACGCACACACAACTACATACATAATATTTAGGTTAATAAAATTTACAATTTTTTTTAGAAAAAAGTTTTAATAGATTCAACTAAATTTCTATAAACTGGAAATCAACGCCAGAAAAATATTTGAAAATGAAAATTATATAGAAAATTACTGAAATGAAATTTTGCTTTCGTTTTATTCGAATAACTTTGAAATCTAGAACGTCAATAAAAAAAAGCAAAGAAATAGCAAGCAAAACATTTCTTGCAGAAATAAACTTTTCCACAAAATTTATTGTTTTTTTCCAATGAATTTTTCAATTAAAAAAATTATTTATTGAAATCAATTTTTATTCGAAAAATTTTAGTTCCAACCAATTTTTTTATTCCAATAAAATGTTTATTCGTAAAAATTTCTTTTATAATAATATTTTAATCAAAATAATTTTTTATCCCAATTGGTTTTATTCAAAAAAATTTAAGTTTTTTCGTCTTCTAAACTCGAATTCTTACTTCATTCGAAAAAAATACTTTAAACGTCAATAAACATTTTTTTTAAATTAATTTAAAACATAATTAAAATGTAGCTCAATATATTTTATGCGATTAAATGTTTATTCGATAAATTTCTGTATAAAGTTTAAAAATTCTAATAATAATATTATTTTAATCACATCAACATTTTATTCAGATTTTATTCAACAAAACTTATTGTTGCGACTAATTTCTGTGTCTTCTAAATTTTGTAATTCAAATTAATACTTCACTTATACTTTCAACGTTTATAAATATATTTTTTTTTTTAAATAATCGTTCGCAATATAAAATTTTAGTCGACAAAACTTTTTACTCGAATTTCACTATACTTTACTGCCAATTTATAAAATTATTAAAAACAAAATTTTAACAAAAAGAATTCTTCAAATGTTATTTTAAGGGCGGTACAATATTCATTTAACTATACAGTTGCAAAAAATTTTTTAAAGTATAGAATGCACAGCATGGGCGAAATAAAAAAGACCTCATGCCCTTGATGGTATTAACAGTCATTTGCAACGGCGCTGTGACTAACTATGACGACTTATGCCTTCACATAAAAGGTTGCCACGTAATTAACAAAGAAATACCTCAAAAAAGCGTAAACTAATACCGTTAGTTGAGGTAAACAGTTAACCTGTGAGAGCGAGACGCAAAGCTCTCGAAGGCCAAACAACAACAACAAGCCTGACTGCACATAAGAAATAATTACATTGACGCGATAGCTGTTCTCCAGCTTAGAGCTGCTTTACGACTGGCTGTACAATATAATTGCCTAATTTTTCTCATTACTTAATAGAAAATCTTGAGTTATAAAATCTTTGCTCTTGTACATATACAGAACTTTGCCGTCCATTATCCCTTTGGTAACTTTTCTAGCAAAAATTTTTGGAGAGAAAGTGTTACGCCATAAACTCATCAAAATATAGGTGACTCTTAGAGATAAATCATAATAACACTACCGCCAATTTTTAAAATTCCAGGTAATAAATAGTTATAAAAATATTTTAATGTATTCAGTTGTCCGACAAAAAATATTCTTTCGTTCAAGCTGTTTTTATTTGAGTAAATTATTTATTCCAAAATAGTTTTAATAACAACATATGTTTTATATAATTAAATATTTTTATGCTCGTAAATATATCTGCGATTCAACATATAATATATATGTTACAAGAAAAAATTAATCAAATATGTTTTTATACGACTATCAGGCATGTCCCCACACTTGCCAGTTTTCAAAGTCGCCAGACGACTTGAAAACGCCAAATTTATATTTTGGGTTTTCTGTGACTCAGGCGTTTTGCTTGCGAGTTGACATAATTTGATTAGCATTCAAACATTCAACACATGTTTTACGAAAGTAAATAAACTAAAAAATAAATTGAAAATGCCAGGAAGATTCATAGTATGCACTTTGGTTTAAAAATGTAATATACAATTGAATGTATAAAAGTTTATATCCAGAAATGCAAATGAGTTTGTCTCGCGTTTTAAGAACATTTTTGAAAATTCATGTATTTAACAAAAATTTAATGAAAAATGGTCTAGTTTTTATTCTAGTACAAAGAAAACAAATTCAAGTTATTATATATGTCATTTTATTATTTGTTTAAGATTTAGTTTAGTGTTAATTCATCAGTTCACTCTTGTGATTTGAACTCGCCAATAGTGTGGCGATTGCGATTTACCGAACAATTTCTTGCGAGTTCAAGTCACAAACGCAAATATCATACGAGATGCGAATGGCAGAACATGCCCGTATGTGTTATTCGTATAAATTCTAATAAAATTCTTTTTCAAGTTAGTAATTTTAGTGATTTAGTTTGTGTAAGAAATAACTGTTTTTTTAATCGTTGCATAGCTTTTCAAAAATACACTTTCTTTATATCGTGCTGCCCCTAATACAAGCATATACGAGTAGCTATGAATGTTTTTGGCCACCACTGCTTTATACTCACTTACTTCCTGATTAATGTTACTTAGAGCATTTTTTATTACTTTGCTTAAGCATTAATTATTATTCTATTCTGCTTTCAGTGGCAATTTGTTTAATAATCAGCACATTAAATAAATATAAAAATGTATTAGAGCAAATAAATAAACAAATACTATTATTATTTACTTCTTTACATTATAATTAAAGTTTTAAAAAAATTAAACCGGCTGAAAAAAAATTCTAAAACAAATGATTGATTCAAACTGTTTTGGAAACACTTTTACCCACTTAGTGGCCGTGAAGGTCACCCAGAAGGCGCCATTAACTTCCTGTCTCTTTTCTTTTTTAATATTAAAATTTCTTTGTATGAAAATTAAAATCTCATTAAACTTTTATGAAATGTATAAATATTTAAAAGTAAATCCGAAAAGAAAACAAACGAATAAAGTTTGTTACAATATTTAAAATGTAATTAGGAGCGTGTAAAACTAGTAGTTTAGCTGAAAATTTACTCCGTCCTGATTTACGAGTAATGACTTGAAAACACAAAAAAAAATTTTTTTTGATACTGTAATTATAAACAATTTATGATGAACAAAAAGAAAAATGTATTTGAGTTTTCGAAAATAACATTTTTGAAAATTAAGGAATGAAAAAAATCACAAAAATTCAAAAACGCCAGGGAAGACTAAACACAACCGGTTTCTTTAAACAAAAATCAAATAAATACTTTAAACACACACACACATACACACACACACATTCAAACATGTACTTGTAATAAATAAATAAATGAATGAACAAATAAATATATGAATGAATACAACACCAGCAGCAGCAGCAACAACTAAATGATCTACGATTTTAAAAGAGGAAAAATCATTGATTTAATTAGACATCATTTCCTGCACTGGACTGGAGTGAACTGAAAGACCGACCGACAGCAGTTAAAACATTTTAATAGACAGACGACGATTGTGCGAGTGAGTGGCAGACAGCAGCATCACATTAAAATGTTCATGATCTCAATGCAGGAGCAGTTTGTTTTCAAACAAGTGATTTGAAGCTTCAAATTTTAGCTTAATTAAGATTAGAGCCACTAAACCAGAAATTCCAAAATCTTGGAATTAAAGGATAATTGCGAAAATCGAAAACTTGTATTACAAGATTTTCACACAAAAAATAATGTGTTTTTCTTTGGGCGGATTTCACATGGTTTCGATGAGCAGCATTTTTTACGCTAAATATGATCGCTGAATTTGCCTGCACAGCTCTGAAAAGTAGTCGCCGGTTGGCGTTCTACCTGATATCGTATGCATAAAAAAAATGGTGACCTGTTGTCTGAACCAGTGGTGATGATTGACGGGTGAGTTGGTTTAAGGGCTGATGCTCTTAATGGGCTTCGGCCTACCAACTCATTAAGCCTTGTCCTCCATTGATTGCTGGGAAATTGCATACATGAGGGATTAGAAAGCCCGAACTCTACAACAAGAAGTTGTTCATATGACCGCAATCAATGACAAGAATTGCTACCTGTGTGAGCCTAGCAAGCCACACGGGGGCGGGGGTGACTCGTGAAAAATTCACTTCGTGGAATTGATCCACCATCAGGTTAGGCCGTCAAGGCAGGTACTGATGTAAATCATTTTCACAGTTGTCTGACGAGCCCACCTTGGCCTTCTTTGGTGCATGCTAACTCGGTAACATCCACTGTTGTAATTATTCCATGGTCTCCACACTGAAAGAAAACCGCTTCTTTTCGCACAGTCAATAAACCAATATCTCCTTTGCACGAGAAATTCAATGGCCGTGTTGTCTCACGTCATGGCGATGTTAATAGACCGCCATGGTCATCTGACTTGACACTGTTGGACTACTTTCTTTATGGATATTTAAAAGAAAAAGTGTGCATGAATAAGCCAAGAACAGCTCAAAAGCTAAAGGATGAGATAATTCTTTACATTGACGACATTATGCTTTAATTATCTTTTAGAGTCATTGCAAATATGGAGCAAGGGAAAGAGGTATGCCCCCGAAGCCGTGGCGACCATTTGGCCGATATTTTATTTCGCATAAAATTTTCCTAGATCTTCTATCGTAATCAAAAGTAGTAAAACAATTCTCTAGAAACTTTTTTATTAACATCGTGCGTTTTGATTGGACTACCCTTTAAAATAACCGAGCAAAAAATTAGATACCTTGCAAGCATCGAAAATTTTGTAGTGAATGGAAAAATTAGCTCCTAAGCAAATAAATTTATACATAAAACCAGAATATAATATTCTATAATCGGAATACAAAAATAATCGAATAATACGATTACAGAAGAAAGTTTGCTGAAAATAATCGGAGAAAATGAAAGAAAACGTTTAAGTAAATGAGCACAAATTTTACCGAATAATGGGAGCGTAAGACTTCCTTTATGGCAACAAAAAGTTGGGTTGTTTATAATTATAGTGTTATTAATAACAAATCCTCTTAAAAAAATTATATAATCAAATTAATTACTGCTTGATTAATCGGTTTCTCGATTAAACGGTTATAAAGTATCGCCTTTTTTTTATTGAAAATTCAACTGCAGAACCGAATAATCGAATAAATTTGTAATTCCCCAAACACCTATTTCACCATATGAAAAAAATCAAATTACTTCTTTTTTCTATTTCAGGCTTTAAATGGTTTCTTAATGATACTCACTTGTGATGGCGAAGTATTTTTTGCTACCCACAGTATTGAAAGTTATTTGGGGTTTCATCAGGTAAGTTTACTTATAAGAATAATTATCTAGAATAATTATCTAGAAGTTAGCAATTGCCAGAAGTCGAGAAACACAAAACTAAAAAGGGAAATGTCTCAAGAGTGATCAAAGAATTGGTTTTGTGGTGATATAAACTTAGGGCTTATATCCCTTAGGTGCGCTGTGAAAGCACCTAAGTCCAGTAAGCCACAAAAGCGGATTAAATTGTCGTTGATAAATAACAGAAGCTCAGGACTGGTTCTTTAGAGATATAAATTGAGTTTCGTTCTAACAAATTACCTCCAAGAACCACTTTAACTTGTCGTTGGAAAATAACAAAAGTTTTGAAAGAAAAAAAAAACAAAAAAACCTTCAAAATTGAGTCTTAACTCATCACAGGACTGGTTCTTTAGGGATATAAATTGAGTTCGATTGTAACATTTCATATTCAAGATCCAATCACTTTAATTTATCGTTAGCAAATACAAATATCAGAAGTCCAGAAAGCCACAAAAGCGGATTTGGGTCTAAACTAACTACAGGACTGGCTCTTTAGATATATACATTGAGTTGAGTTCTAACATTTCACAGTTTTGCAAGACAAATAAAAAACCCGGTATTGAGTACGATCTCATCAAAGGACTCGTTCTTTAGGGATATAAACTGACTTCAACTGTAATGTTGCACAACAAAGACTAAAAAAAAATGGAACTACATCTAAACTGATCACTGGAATAGTTCTTTGGGAATGTCAACAGCGTTGTCAATTTTGAAATTTCAAAACGCACCAAAATTGAAGAAAAAGCGCACTAAGCTTAGAATTTGTCTTCTCGTTTTTTAACACCAATTGTGTATTATAAAAAGTGTAATATTTTCACATGACGATAGCACCGAATAGTGTCATGCCATCAAGCTAATGCAATAGCTAAAATTCTTGCTCGTCAAACTTGGCCTGTAGTGCGCTTATGTTAATACGATACGTATCGTTACAATATTAAGGACCACAATTTTTCTCATTTGTTACTCGGTAACATTATTTAATGATATTCACTGTCGACCGCAATCAGCTGTTACTTTTACTGCCTATTATCATGTACATCGTCCTTAAAATTATATTGCAGGAGCATATAATCGTTAATGCCTTCATAAATACGAACTTCACTATTTAGTGTTTATTTTTATTGTAATATTTGACAAACTTAGCTTGATGGTTTAATAGCAAACACTCTTTTAAAGCAGCAAATTTTATGAACCGAAAAGTTTCTTCTTTTCAAGAATATGTATACAACAGCAATATCATATCATGTGCACAAAGTAAGACATACTTTGTGCACATGAAATGATACGTTTTCCGCATTATTACGCCGTGTTGTGATTGTGCTCTACAAAATGATACGCAAAAATGTTGGACACTTAAATCAACTTTTTTCTTACATTAAAACAAAAAATTGTGTTCGATATGATTTGATGCACAGAAAATTTCGACTTGGACTAAAGAATTTTTCGCACAAAAAATTTTACAAAGCACCAAAAACAGTGCGAAACGCACCGAGTTGACAACACTGGATAGCAACCTTCTACATCAATGGGAGAGAAGAGGGAAGTAGCTACTTTTTACACACGTAGTAACAAGGTGTATTAACATCTACAAGGTGGCAGCGCTATCTCATGTGACAATTTTTTGCTACTGGCAATATAGTAAGCTATTTATGTCAAATGTATAGTTTACATTTTTGAAAGTGAATTTAGTGTTTTATTCCGAATTAAACATATAAAAATTATATTACCTTGATCCTAATTATTTGACCTTTTTTTATAAATTAAATTGAAATGTTTTTTAAGCTTGAGGTCAGTTTTGTTTTTTATATAAAAATGCTTTAATTATACTCGATATTTCGATATTTTGAAAACCAAATATTTTTGATTTTGTAAACAAAACCAAAAAAAAAAATTGTCCTGAAGAAGTCTTCCGAAGGAAGACGAAATATCAAATATAATTAAAGCATTTTTATATAAAAAACAAAACTGACCTCAAGCTTAAAAAACATTTCAATTTAATATATAAAAATTATATTGTGAACATAAGAATAACTCAAATAAAAACAATTTAAGATTATGAAAAGGTACACTCATAGTTTATATTTATATTTATATGATTTTTTTGCTATTTGGCAACACTAGTTTTGACAGCTCACGCACGTTTTGTATCTTGTGTCACTGTCAAACATCTTCAGTTTGGTCTATAATTTAATCATGAATCGTCTTACAAACGAACAACGCTTGCAAATTATTGAATTTTATTACCAAAATGCGTGCTCTGTTAAGAAAGTTCATCGCGCGCTTCTTCCATTTTATGGTCAGTTTAATCGACCTACTGAGGCTTCTATTCGGGCTATTGTAAAAAAAATTCGCACCAAATTTACATTGTTGGACATTAAAGCCAGAAGCATTGCAAGAGCTACCAATGCATCCACAAAAAACAACTGTTTGGTGCGGATTATGGGCTGGCGGCATCATTGGGCCGTATTTCTTCAAAGATGATGCGAATCACAACGTTACTGTGAATGGTGAGCGCTACCGTGCGATGATAACAAACTTTTTTTTGCCCAAAATGGAAGAGCTTGACTTGCATGACATGTGGTTTCAACAAGACGGTGCCACATGCCACACAGCACGCGAAACAATGGACCAATTGAGAGGCGAGTTCGGTGAACAGTTTATTTCACGCTTGGGACCAGTCAATTGGCCGCCCAGATTGTGCGATTTAACGCCTCTAGACTATTTATTGTGGGGCTATGTTAAGGCTAATGTCTATTAATTAAACATATAAAAATTATATTGTGAACATAAGAATAATTCAAATAAAAACAATTTAAGATTATGAAAAGGTACACTCATAGTTTATAATTGTGAAAAATGTTGCAAATATTTTTGGCAAGCTTAGCTTACCTCATGCCTGCATATATTGTATTACTGTAATTTTGCTCTAGTGCTGCCACCGTGTAGACGTTAATGCACCTTGCATGGTAACTTCTCACTCTTTTTCCGACTTTGGAGACCGGACCGAGAGCCGCGGTTCTATCAAACTGTTGTAACTCTACAGAAAAAAGTGCTTGCAAAACATTCAATTAAATTTATTAAACGGTATATTTAGATTATTTTTCATTTAACAAATGTTTTATTATTTTCTTATCAAATACAAACATCTTTGATTCCCCAACACACATTTATTTGCCAAATTCTCAAAAAAAAAAAAAAAGAACCTGTTTTGTGATATGATTCCAATGTTCCTTTCAATATTTCTTGTTTTATTTGTTTTTATCAATGTTTGCAAAGAAAGAGATCATCCTCGAAACGTGGTCCACTCTGCGTACATGAAGCAATAAATAATAAATCAGTACAGCGGGAGGATTGCGCAATCGCATTGTATTACAATTCTTGTGCTGTTTCTGTTGCTTTTGCTGCAAATCATAAACGATCACATGTGTTTTCAGTCTAAATGAACAACATTGTAAATGTTTTCCAAAGGAGCTGGAAATGTGTGTGCGTATGTGAGAGTGTGTATGTGAGTGTGTTTAGAGAAGAGTTGCTGCCCGGCCTTACGGCAGCCGTGTTTATGTTTGCTTTGCAAATAAATAAAAAATATAAATTTTTTGCTGCAGTTGCATCTTTATTATTTACATACAACATGTGTACAAATATTATCGACTTGTTTTGCTCGTTTGTTTGTTTGTTTGTTTTTCAGCTGGTTTTAAACGATTTAAAATAAAAATTGGGTATTATTTTAAATGGGCTGGGAAATGCAGAAAAACAAATAAACAATGATATCAAGCTGGCTGACCCGGTAGGAAAATTGCAGAAATTTTCTACAAAGAATGCAAAAAAATTCGTTTTCGCAAAAATATGTAACAAATTATTTGAGTAACTTTTGTTTTGATAGCATTTACACAGAAACTAATTTTTCTGCCTTCAATCATGTCTTCAATCATGAAATTCGCTGAACCAATTAATAAATTGTTTGAATGAGCACCTGTAAAGGAATTCATGTACTTAAACAAAACTTTAGTAAAAAAGTTTTTGTTGTAACTTCACAGGTATACACGCGGTTGATACTTTGTTTACATTTGAACAAATCATCAAATTAGGTGATCTTCAGATTTTAATAAAGCAAGGTCTCACGAATCAAAAACATACATGGTCTGATCAAAAAATAACAGTTATTATCAAATTTCGGAAGTTACGTGTGTTCGATTTTCGCATTTTTTCTTATGTTGGTCTGTTCTGTTATATATGTTGTCAATATCAGCCATTTCGGATTGTCAGTCTGTTTTTGACAGACAAAAAGGTTAGTCGTATTTTGGTGTGCTCTTCGATTTTTTACAAAATTTTCTAACTTTTGAGCAAAAAAAAAAAAAACGCCGCATGAACATCGCTCAAGAGCTGTTGAACATCGTCAACGACGATCCAGATTTCCTCAAAAAGCTCATAACTGATGACGAATCATGGGTGTACGGCTATGACATTGAAACCAAAGCCCAATCATTCCAATGGAAGTGTCTAGAAGAGCCAAGACCGAACAAAGTACGTCAAGTTCGGTCACATGTGAAGGCTTTGCTCACTGTTTTCTTCGACTGCAATGGCGAGGTACATCAAGGTACGCAAGGTGGCAAGGTCAATAAGGATTATTACCGTGAAGTTATGGGCCGTTTACGCGAAGCTATTCGTCAGAAATGTACAGAATTGTGGAAAAAACAATCATGGCTTTTGCACCTTGATAATGCACCAGCTCACACATCGATGCTTGTGCGTGAGTTTTTGGCCAAAAACAAAACCGTTATCATGCCTCAACCACCATATTCACCGGACTTTGCCCCCGTTGCATTTTTCTTCTTTCCAAAACTGAAGACACTGATGAAAGAAAAGCATTTGGCTACGATTGAGGAGATAAAAGAAAAATTGAAACAGGAGCTGTTGGCGGACACTAAAAAGCGCGTTTCGAAAGTGTTTCGAGGATTGGAAAAAACGCTGGTATAAGTGTATTATATCTGAGGGGGATTATTTTAAAGGAGACAGTTATTAATGATTAAATATTTTTTGAAAAAATTTTAAAATAACGGTTACTTTTTGACCAGCCCTCGTATAGCATTGCGGTTGGTACAAATTAAATTTTTAAAAGCCAAGAGTAAAGTTAGACGTGGTAAAGAAAAACTGTTAAAGACAGAAATATAGCCTTTGCAGAACTGCGAATACCGATATATAAAATATTATGACCGGAATAAAAGGGTCGACACAGTGAACAAAATACTAAGAGGGCGGTATTTTTAGGCGTGGCATACACAGTTTTATTTTTTAACCACTCTAAATTGCACCCAACATTAATTTTCTGTGTATGTAATAATAGTTTGATACGGATTATCTTCTATAAAAATGGCACAATTCTGCTAATTATTTACCCAATAAACTAAAAATGGGCCTTGTCGGAGAACCATACTTTGAGTGGAAATTTAGTATATCGGTTGGCGAACAGAAGTATTATTTTGAAAAAAAAAAGTCTATCAATAATGAAATGTCAAGCCAAACTGAAGAAAAAGCGCCCATCAGCTGATAAATCAGTTGTCAAATAAAGCAGAGTTGCCAACTCGCAAGTTCTGAAAAAGCAACTAATAGATATGTATATTTATTTATTTATTTATTTACAAATTTATTATAATTTAAATTACAATAAACTATAGAGAGTAAAGCACTAGCAACTGGGGCTATCGGCTTGAGATATGTATATTTTTATGAAATTCTATTAAATTATTTCTTAAATTTTGACTGAAATTTAAATCTCCCCAAAAGCATTAAATTTCACATTTTAGAACATCCCATCGTTTTTATCTCCAACGAAACTCTTAACAATTATTAATTTCTTTTAATTTCTCTTATTTTCCGAAATAAAAACAAAAAGAAAGTAGAAATTAACAAAACTGCCAGCAGACTGCTGCGCTCCTTCGCATTTCCTTTCCTCCTTTTTACATATTTTTCTTTCCTCCCAGCAGCTCTCCAGAACAACTTAATTTTTAATTGAGATACTAAAGTGGGCGTAACCTTTTCGTATATATTTCTCCAACCGCCAAACATTTGTGTTTGCTCAACAATTTACATTTACAAGTAAATTAAACGAACTCCAGCCAAGACTGTCTGTCAGCCAAACAGGCAGGCAGGCAGGCCGTCAGGCAGTCACTCAGTCAGCTTGGCAGGTGGATCGTTAGATGTTGGACGCGTGAATAAGTGAGCGAGGAGTGAATTCGGGGACTCATTGGCAAATTTTCGTATTGTTTTGCTTGTTTGTACTCAAATCAATATTAAATGAAATGAAATGTTATGTTGCATTTAAACTGCAACACGTTCCAATACTTGTGCAGCAACAGCAGCAGCAGCAATAATAATAATAATATTGTTATTATTTAAGTGCCGATGTTGTTGATGATGAGCTTTGAAATAAAATTTCAATTTGCCGAACAAAAAAACAAACTTACACACAAAACAAGTGAACGCGGAATTGTTTGTGGAGTTTCATTGTCTTCAGCGTTTGTTTGTTTGTTTGACGTTATTGAAAAATTATACAGAAAGAGGTGTTCGTATACTGAGGACAACAACTGCCCTATTCTGAAATAAAAATCTCGTTGAGTACAAAAAAGTAGTGCCAAAAAAAAAGGCATTCACTTTTATAGTACGTTTCCATTATAAGCAAATTTAGTTGATTTGAGAATATCATTTTTAACAGCCCGTTCGACGATATCGAATGAAAATGTGTGCGAAATGGGTTTGTCTATGTCACTATTGTTCGTTCGCATGTACTTATGTATTTGAATTGAATTTTGACACATCGTTCGCATAGAATAAAGTTAGAAAAACCCAAATCAATTTTCTTTCGCCCAGAATGCGAATGACTTATCCTTTCGACGTCGGCGAACTGGCTGTAAGTCTTTCCATTATGTTGTAAGTAATTTTCTCTTCGAATTTTCGAAATCAGTTTGATGTTTGTATTATTTTATCACAGAAAAACCAAAAATTTGTTTCAATAAATACAGGGTGGCACAAAAATAACCTTCCGATGTTTTCTGGCTGTAATTTAAAAAAAATATGAAAAATTTTGACTCTTCTTGTGGATTATTTTTATTTGGTCTTTTAATTTTTTTACATTAAGTCGAGAATATGATGTCATGTAAATGGCCGCCGCCATAGTTGGTTGTCATTTGAGCCCTTTTTATAGCATTTTCCATCACATTGGCCAAAACTTTCGGCGATAGGTCCTCACATTCTTAAGAGCTGCACGAGTCTAAGGCTTGTTGACATAAATCCGCGACTTCAAAAAGCACCACAAAAAGAAATCTTCAGCGGTCAAACCAGGCGATCTTGCTGGCCAGTGCAAATCGCCAAAACGGGAGATTAGGCGCCCGGGAAATGCATGCTTCAGCATATCGGTTGTGGCACATGCAGTGTGTGCCTTAGCACCGTCCTGTTGAAACCTTATGTTTTTCAATCCCAATTCATCAAGCTGCGGCAAAAAGAACTCGTTGAACATTGCTCTGTAGCGCTCACCATTCACAGTAACCGTTTGGCCCGCGACGTCTTTGAAAAAAGGTCCGATGACTCCTCCAGCGAAAACAGCATAGTATACAATGATTTTGAGCGGTTGTAATGGCTCTTTGTGGGTTACACGCGGATTTTCAGTGCCCCAGAAGCGTAAATTTTGCTTATTTACGTAACCGCTAAGATGGAAATGGGCGTCATCACTCATGATTATTTTTGATGAAAAATCATCTTCCTCTTAGGGTCAAATAAATAGTCACCAATAATCCGCGTTCTGGAGCAGTGTAGCGTAATATTGTTTATTCACGTGTATTTCGCATGGTTTACTACACAAGTGTCAAAACAGAACTGACATTTGGGGCCAATCGCAAAATTTAAAAAGTTAATGTTACTCTCGATTATTTATGTGTTGTTTTTGGTTGTGAGATATTAAAATTGTGCAAGGGTTGTGAATCCCCTGGTAACAATTTAACTTCAATTTTTGCACTAAATCAGCAACATTGTATATACAGTTTTATATACTTAAAAACAAGTCAAATTTATACCAGGTAAGGCAAGAGCAATAAATACAACACTACAAAATAACAATCTTTTTCAAATGTCAAGGGAAAAATATAAATACAAAAAGGAATTAAAAAAAATATATAATAAATAAATGTTTACAAGAAAAGGAAAACTTTTAATTATTTTGTGAAACTCTAAATTATTTCGTGCAAATGAAAGTCTCAGATCATAGAGCTTGGAAAGGGGAAAATGACCAGCTGGATTAGAAAGGATGCTGTCAATTTCTCATGCTATGAATTCGCCTTGCCTACATACATATGTATGTAATAATCACTCATATGACAATGGGTTTCGAGTGTTGCCAACATACAAACAAGCATACAAGTGGAACTAATATAAGCGTGTTAAAAATTGGAAACATATTTGTACTTTCAGTCGTAAAGCAGCTCTGGGCTGAAGAACAGCTCTCGCGTCATCGTAATTATTCCTTAAGTGCGGTCAGGCTTGTGTTAGTTGTTCGGTCTTCGAGAGTTTTGCGTCTCACTCGCACTGGTTAACAGTTTGCCTCAACTAACTGTATTGGTTTACAGTTTTTTAGAGGTTATTCATTGTTAACCACGTGGAAACTTCCTATGTGAAGGCATAGGTCGTTATAGTTAGTCACACCAACGCTACAAGAGTACTGTTAATACCATCTTGGCATTATGGTCTTCGTCACCCCGCCCATGCTGTGCATCCTATACTCTGCAAATTTACTTTGCAGCTGTATAGTTACTAAATAAATAAATATTTGTACTTAGCGCATCAAAATCCACATAGTATTTAAGGCTCAGCAAAAAAAAAGTTTTTATTTTTTGCTTGTTGAACAGTGTTGGTTAAAATTTTATGAGGATTTTTAACTCCTCTGAGCACAAATATAATTAATCTTTTGACACGGTTCCGGATTAAAACACGCAAAGCAAAACCTTGTCACCTGCTCTAGTGATGTCGCCTACTTAAATACGCTTTGATGGGAAATAACTTGACTAGTGTCAAAGCTTTTGACATATTTGTGTCATCAAAACAAAAGACAGCTGATCCAGTACTCATACCGCTAACTCTAGTAAGGCTGCTTTGGTATAGAGTTGCGATGTCCATCAACGGTGGTTATACCATGTTCAGACGGTAATATGAAACACTTGGTTGGCTTTCTGAACCACGATTGCGAAACTAGGTGTTCAGACGGTTGCTTGTTGGTTCACACTGATGTTTACATATTTTATATAAACCTTCCCTACTTCGTTTTTAAATTTTTATTCAAATCTTTATATTATGTAAATATCCAATTTTTATATAATCAATATGTTTCTTTTGATTTTACACACATTAATTATGTTTTTTTTCTTTGTTTACATTTTTTTGAGAGCTAGTTCAGATAAACTATCGATAATTTATTATCAAATTTGGAGATGATAGTAGTTTTTGCTTGGTTCACAACAAGATTCAAAATGAACCAAGTTGGTTCGCTTATAAAATTTTGTATGGCGAATCATGTTGGTTCAATCAAGATTGGGCCGCGAACCACGAATGAGAGTGCGAACCTCGAAAATAAGCCTTCGTGTGAACATGCTATAAAGTGGTAAACAAAATGATGAAACAGAATACGTCCGCAACTTCAAGCAAAAACAACTCTCAGAGAAAACAGGCACATAATTGAAACGACGGCTGCAACCTCACAAACTGTCATTTAATGTTCCTTTTTGTTAGATAAAAAATAGGGTTTTGTTTTATTTTTCTTCGCACTAAAGCTTTTGTTTACAAAATGTATGAAATTTGCTAAAAGTGTGATAATATTATTGAAAACTTTTCGGCTTCAAATTATTGCATAAGAAAAATCGCTGCCAAAATAAAATAGATCCTATTTTACGACCGCATTCTCTGGCGTTATTTTATGCCAAGCTGTATGAAGAAAATCGTCAGGCGCTAGTTCTGTTTTATCATAAAAGCAAACACAATCTTACGCTTATTAGTTTAGTCGTCAATGATAGAGATGAAACGATACCAGTAGGGTATTGAAACTTATACTCGCAATCATATAACTAATTTTGGTGTCCCATTTGCACTTGAGAACAAATAAAATTATGGTTAAAGTGGTGACCAACCTGTCACCACTTTAACCATTTTTGCCTGTCAATAAGAAAAGAGCATTTTTGACTGATACTAGTAGTTTTCACCGATACTTACTTGGTACTCGATAGTAAAGCATCAATACCAAAAGTACTTAATATGGAAAGAAAAGTACCGAGTATTTACTTGTGTTTACTCGTATCGTTTCATCTCTAGTCAATGATACAGCGACGAATGAACATACGTATCGGTGTTAGAATTTGTTCCTTTTTTTAGTTTTTTTCATATAAAATTTATTAGAATTACTGAAAACATAAATTCATATAATATTAATGTATTTTTACTTCAATTGTCAGTAAAACGATTTTTATGAATTGCGAACTTTTCTCCCAGTGCAAATTTATTTACACTCAGAGCGTAACTATTATGGATTTCTCTTTGGGCATCACTAACATAGAGCAACAATTGTTGTCTTAAATTTGCAAGTATTTTCGAATGTCTAAGCGGACAATTTGATGGAATGGGGCAGCTTTGACTTGTTGGCGAAAATGCGTGGCTCGTGTTTCCTTCATACGAGTACATTCGCACACAATTTTCAATCAATGGTGATGATGATGACAATGATGATTATTATGATGGTATTTTCTTGGGCTTCTGCTTAATGTGTTTAGTCTTTTATGTTGGTTGGTTGTTTGATTTTGTTTATGATTTTTTCATGTTCTATTCAATTGGCAGCTATTCGTGTCGATATCGATGACGATGGTGCGGTAACGTTTCACATTTTTTGCGCACACACAACTATTTTCAGAATGCTGAGAATTGAAAATTTAAGAAGATTGTGGATTATAGAAAACACTAACGGAAACCATCAAAAAAAAAAAGATCACAATATTTAGAAGGGATTTGTCGTCGGGTTTGACACCCGACAAATCTTCTGATTTTAAAAACCCTCAATAGATTGAGAATTGAAACTAGAAATTTCTAATAGTTTATGATTGTAGAGACATTTAATTTAATATTTAAAAATAGTTTCCCATCAATTATTTCACTCTACTTCATCTAATCTTTGTTTAAACAGCATTTTTTTCTACCTCAACTTTTGGAATTTATTTTATTATTCTTATTTTTTTTTTTTCTTGTATAAAAAAATTTGCAAACAAACAAAAAACCAGCGAATATTGCAAGAAAAACACCTACTTTTGAAATTATAACTCAATCTGGTGAAGCTACCTGCAGCGTCAAATGAAGCAGCAACAAACAAAATCACCGAAAATAAACAAAAAATAAAAAAAGATACAAAACAAACTTAAATTGAGTTTTCAATTTAGTTTTGCAGATGATTTATTTATCAACCCAAAATCCAAAACACACAACAGAAACAGGGCATGAGAAATCAATAAAAAAAAAACAAAATAAAATAAAAAATTCAACTCAAAGTTCTTTAACCCTGAAAACACTTGATTTGTTCGAAAATTAAATTACGGCGGCTATGCGGCGTTACGTTGTACGAGTATGTTTGGCTTCAAACAGTTAATGCAATTAATCGAATAGCCAATTAAACAAACAAACGAATAAAAGGGAATTTTCATAATACAGATTTATATTAGCCATTGAAAAGCCAGCCCACTTGGGTCCAATTTGGGTTCGCTGTGCCTACATATCACAGGTCGAGTTCGAAACCAATGCAAGGATCGGATGAGAATCCAATTCACCTGCTTTACATTCCGATATTTCTGCCAAATCTTCGATATCACCGATATTTCTGCCAAAGCATCGGTCTGTCTAGATACAAAGTCCTTGCAAAAGGAAGTGATGGACACTTTCTACTTCCTCCTCACCCCTACAACTTTTACCGAAATCATTAAATGGAAGATTTATTCTCCCCTCATGCGTCTTTATGTGACAATGTCTTAGAAATGTCACAGTAGAATGCAACCTCCATCAAGGCTATCCTCTAAATATAATAGATTTATCAGTTTCTTAGTTATTTAATTCTGGCCATCATCGTTTTTGGAGAAATGCTCGTATAGGCCAACGCTTCCGCTACTAAGACTGAAAGTTAGCCAGACAACTTGGTTTCAATTTAAGCCCGTTGTGTTGCCTGAGATTAATAGGAGTATTAATATTTTAGTACACTGCATATCCCCCACCGATGCAGATCGCAACCAACCTAAGAATTGGATGAATGAGTCCAAAGCGCCTGCAGTGCATTCAAATATTTGTATCAAGTCATGTAGTAATGGTTTGCCTAGATACAACGCCTTTATGCATCCTTTAGTAGCCGCCCTAATAGTATTTTTCTGTGAATGTAATGGGGTTTCGCAAAACCTTATGGACTGTTCTCCAAATAAGACAATTCGGTTTATTTACGTTTGATTCAATCTAAAAGAACAAAATTTTTAATGGAAATTCAATATCAACATCAATTAACGCACCGAAGTAGTAATGTGATAAAAATTTCACGGCTCACCAGCGCACTGAGGTGGCCTACAATGCGCATACAGTTGGCAACTTATTGTCATATATTTGTAGCTATGTGGACTTAATACTTGCAAAAGAATCCGCACTTTCTATTCCTTTCTTTATTCAATACCCTAGACAGTCAATTTAGGACTTGGTTCCTTGAATGGGTAGTTCGAAGTTCACAAAAACCGTCAATCTTTCACCAACTTGCCCGTCTTTCCATCACTTCTGGTTCCTCATATTGAAAGTAGCTGCTGCAGGACAACAGCACATCGGCAACTACAATTAGGTCAAACACAAATGCCAATTATCAAGGAACACTACTAACCCCTCATAGCGGTTCTATGTCTCAGCTACAGCCAGAATGGTTCGGCTAAGATATAGGCAGATTAACGATGATCACTACTAGATTAGTCTGTAAAACAGAACCTTCTGGAGAGAGGCTGATACCCGTTCTGCCAATCAACGCTTTGTGACGATTTTCGGAAGTCCCGACAAGCAGGGACTTTGTGGAAGTTTCTCTGCCGCAAATAGCTGTGTGGCCAAGATCGGTATACGCCAAGGTACAAACTTAATTCTCGGGGATGAGATAATTGAACGTTTGGAAATAAATATTCAAAGAGTTATGGGCGAAATACGGCCGCAAATGCTGCGAATTTTTTATGAAAACTTGAGATCCAAATTGCGCCTTCGCATGCATCAGCCGTTGCGACCACATGGCCGCAAATAAACCTCAACACAAATGTCATAAAATTTTATATTCTATAAAACCGTTTTCATTGAAATTAAAAATACATTTCTTTGCTTAATTATAATTTAAACTTGTATAATTCTAAAAAAAAAACACCCTGTATTGTATTAAATATGTTATTTACTTTAAATGTTTTTCTTACGATTGTATTCTTTTACAATTGAAGATTTTTTTAAGCGATTATTCATTCCAACATATTGTTAAGAATTATTGTCACATCTAACCCACTGTGCAACTGTTGACCTGCTTATTATAAATGTACAACACATCCACACAAACAAGATAAAAATTAAAAACATAATACATAAACAAACAAACATACAAGGTTTAAAGTATGTAAAATTCCAAGTAAATCAACTACAAATGATGTTGTTGGTTTTCTTGTATTCTTGGTATTCGTTTTATTATTGTTTGTTGTTGTGACTTGCTTATTGTTCGCAAGCATGTGTATGAATGTGTATATGCGTAAAAATAATATTTGTACATTTGAGTCTAGAATTATGAATGGCTAGAATGATCTCGATAATCGTAGAAGATGATAATGAAGTATACATAGCAGGCAGGTCGGCGGCAACACTCATAAGTCAAAGTAAGCAAGTCTAGTGTTTTGGTACACAGTGGTATCAAGGGTAAATAAAGTTGTGAATTATTTAAATACTGTATAACGAACAAGTGTGAGTGTCATTATTTAATTTCTAATTGAAGAATTCGCAAAGCGTTTTTAGAGGCAAAAACGTAACAATATTTGTTATTTAGCAGTTCTCTAATGTGATATTTTTATTGGAATAATACTCGTATATCTTTTCACCATTGTTTTAATTGCCTTATTTCGTTTTTCTTCGGAAAACTTCTTCAGTAAAACATTTTTCTAGCAAACAAATTACCAAATATTTGAAATATTTTTTCCTGAAGAAGTTTTCGGAAGGTAAACGAAATATGGGAAACATCGCAGCATTTTAATTATACGAATAATTTTTGTTTTTATGTTTATTCCTTTTTTAAACTTTCATACTTTTTTTCAGTCCGACATCGTTCACCAATCGGTTTATGAGCTGGTGCACTCCGAAGACCGCGAAGAATTACAAAGACAATTGCTGTGGAACTCCTTTCTGCCTGCGGACATGTCGAGTATGCAACTTGCAGACACTTTGGCTCCCGACAAGACCATCTACTTGGAGCGTAGTTTTACCGTTAGATTTAGATGTTTGCTAGATAATACTTCGGGATTCTTAAGGCTAGATATAAGGGGACGTATTAAGATATTGCATGGTCAGAATCGCAAAACTGAAGAGCCTCCACTGGCCCTGTTTGCCTATTGTACACCCTTTGGTCCGCCCAGCCTGCTAGAGATACCGCATAAGGAGAACATGTTTAAGTCAAAGCATAAATTGGATTTTTCTTTGGTGTCAATGGATCAAAGGTTCTGAGATGTTTTTGGAAAAATAAAATTCAAATAAAATTCATTAAAAAATAAATAAATTACAGGGGCAAACACATTTTGGGCTATTCGGATGGTGAGCTGGTCAACATGGGTGGCTATGATTTGGTGCATTATGACGATCTGGCTTATGTGGCCAGTGCTCACCAGGAATGTAAGCTTTTGCGTAACCAAAGTTTAACTAACGAAATACTATCAACTGTTTCTTTTTTCTTTCCTTTTAAATTAAGTGCTTAAGACGGGTGCTTCTGGCATGATTGCGTATCGTTACCAAAAGAAAGATGGTGAATGGCAGTGGCTTCAAACCAGGTAAGTTTTTTTTCTTCTATTGCTCCGCATAATGTTTTGTTTGATATAGATTTTTAATTTTTAAAAAGCAAAATTATGATCCTGACAAAAATTTGTAAATAAGTAATCGATTATTTACAATTTTGTATTACTTTTGGGGGGGAAAAATTTTAGAACTTGAAATTTTGATTATAACGAATATTTGTAATCTGTTAATTGATTACCAAGACTTTGAGACAGTATTTCGTTTCATTCTACTCGTATTGCATTAGGGAAACAACTTTTGGAGCTTACAGAAATTTGTGGTATGCATAATACATATTTTTAATCGGTTGCTAATATTAGCGAATAATCGGTTATTAAACTATGCATTAATATTATTGTACTTAGAAAAAAACTTTGGCATCTTAAAACTTTTGTTATGCAGAATTCATATTTTTAATCGGTTACTAACATTTCCGAATAATTGGTTATGAACCGATACATTCATATTATTGCATTTGGGAAACATTTTTCAAAACGCCAAACATCGTATGTTTAATCGAATAATCGATTATTCATATTTTTGATTAGTCGTAATACATACATTCAACTGCACATTTTTTCACTCCTAATATTTTAATTACTTATAATATATATTTTTGTTCAAATGATGAATTACTTAGATTGTCAAATAATCGGTTATTTAAATAAAATTGGGAAATAAGTTTAGAATTTTTATTCGAGTAATTTAAGTAAGATATCCGAATAATCAGACATTTGTCTATACGTTCTATTGTATTTGGAAAATTGTAAAAACAACCGGAAGTTTTGCTCAATTTCTATTTTTAATCGAATAATCGATTGCCAATATTTTCGAATAACCGACAATTAAACTATACATACATATGGAGTTTGGGATATACTTTTTGGAACATGAAATTTGGATTACATATCAATTTTTTTCGATAACCAATTATTAAGATTGTCGAATAATCGTTTATTTAATTATACATACGCTCCGTTTCATTTGGGAAGTAACTTTAGAAGCCTTTAATAATAATGATATCTTTTATAAGAATAATATTTTTATAGCCGTTTTCAGTTGTAATCATTTTTTCATTCGAACAGATGACTGTTCTATTCATTTCAATGGTTCTACTTCATTTCAAGGGAATAATCGATTACCAATATTTTCCAATAATTTTTTTAATAAACTATCCGCACGAGTACATACTATTGCATTTGGGAATTATATTTTACAGTCTCAAATTTCGATTACATATACGAGTATGTAGTTAGTTCATGCCTTTATATGAATAATTAGTTACTAAGATTTCCGAATAATCGGTTATTTAAGTATACATACGCTCAATTTCATTTGTAAAATAGCTTTTAGAGCCTGTAGTTTTTATAATAATAATACTTTTATTCGAATAATCAGTTACAAAAATGTCCGAATAACCGGTTATTTAAGTATACATACGTTCTATTTTATTTTTAAAATAACTTTTGGAACCTGCAATTTTTAGAATAGTAATATTTTCATTCGAATAACCGATTACTTAGACTACCAAATAACCGAGTATTTAAATATTCATACCTTCTACTTCATTTAGAAAATAAAATTTTGGAACCTGCAATTTAAAAAAAAAATAATCGATTATTCGGAATCAGCTATTTATCTATAAGCATTTGAATCCGAAAAATTTTGTCATACTTCAACTTTTTAATTGAAAAAGCGATAAGTAAGATTATACAATATTTAACTCCAAAAAGAGCTAAAACATGAAATTAATCGGTTACCATAGTTTTCCGATTCGACCAGATTTTCTGTTGCATTTGTGGAGTAGATTTCGTAGCTTTAAATTTTAGTTATTTTTAATAAATTTATTTAAATAATCGGTAGCTAAAATTTCCGAATAATCGGATGTTTGATCATATGTTTTATTGCATTTAGAAAAAGAAACTGAAAATTTAACAACAGTTTAATTGATTTTATTTTCGATTGAATTTTGAGGCCAAAAACAAAGTTATTAATATTAATATTATAATTATTTAAATAAAGTATCAATTAGAGTTTCCAACAATCGGTTATTTATCTATACGTTCTATTTCATAACTTTTATATGCAGAAGTTCATATTCGAATATTCGGTTCATAAGATTCATTTGATTGCACTTTCTATTGCACTTAGGAAAAAGCTATTGAAACCTAAAAAATTTTGAATGAGCCACCTTCAAATACTATATTTTCCATATTTGACTATATTGTATATGTCATTTGGTTAAAAACTTTCGAAACCAGAAATATTAGTTATTACTAATATATTTATTCAAACAAGAGTTTACTTAGGTTTTCAGATAGTCGATTACTTTACTACATTTTCTATTGTATTTAGAAAAAAAATCTTAATTTTAGTTATAATTTATAGTCTTATTTGTATAACATACTACCAAGGTTTCCGAATAGTCAGTTACTCGACTATACGTTCGATTGACATGGAAACAGCTATTGAAATATGAAGATTTTCTTATAACTGAAAACTGAAACTATTCGGGTAATCATTTATTGGACAATGTCTTTTTTTTAAGTCATAAAATAAATTCCAATCAAAAAACTATAAATAGCTTGTTTGTTATGTTTTCTAGCTGCCTATATGTCGACAGTTCATAGGAGCTAAACCGTGAGAATTTAAACAGCTAAATTTCAAAACATAAACAACATATACTTTTTTCTTTTGCAAGCGCTTCTCCTTTTTTTTAAATAAGAAAATAAATGTCAATTGTTGCAAAGAATACATTTTTTTTCGAATTATTCGGGTTGTGAAAACCGAAATATATTTTCTAAAAAGAAATATCTTTCAAATTCGAATAATCGATACGAGAACTTGTGAAGTATTGCTTCTTTGACTACACATTTTTCATATTTCAATTACTTTTTGTTTCAGTTCCCGCCTGGTCTATAAGAACTCCAAGCCGGATTTTGTTATTTGCACTCATCGCGTTTTAATGGACGAAGAGGGTTACGATTTACTGGGTAAACGCACCATGGACTTTAAAGTGAGCTATTTGGATACCGGCTTAGCTTCCACCTACTTCTCGGAGGCAGATCAATTAGTGGTGCCACCCAGTGGCTCGCCCAACTCATTACCTCCACCCGTAACACCCACACGGCCTAATAGACGCTACAAAACCCAACTCAGAGATTTTTTGTCCACTTGTCGTTCTAAACGTAAAATGCAACAACAAACTCAACAGACATCACCTCTAGGACAGGTAATAAATACCTCTTATTTATCTTATGGTCTTAAAAGCAATTACGAGTATAACAAAAAAGAAAGTGTTATAAAAGTTATCCAACCAAAAACCGTTTGATTTACATTGAAAATCAGAGAGAAAGAGAGAGAGGGAGAGAGATAAAATTAATGTAAACACAAAAAACATATGTTTGTATGTTTCTTTATATTCATTACTACTAAACTAGCAGACATTTCTTCTCAACCTTAACCACGCCATTAGTGGGAAAAACAGTGCATACACATGAACACTAACGGTGATAAGCTTGGTTGGAGCGTCAAAAACTAATGCTATACTATTCCAACTTTTTAAAACGTTGAAATTTCCTCTGAACGTTGAACTTCTGAGAAAAGTGATACTTATTTTAACTCGATTTAACTTTAATTTGAATAAACATAAATTTCATTAAAAAAAAACCAAAATTAACAATATATGTTTTATTTTTAAGGTCACCTCTCCGGCACCCGTAGTAGACTATCTTCCAGATCCTGCGGTGGCAGTGGCTGCTGCCTATTCCAATCTCAATCCCATGTACACCACATCACCTTATGCCACTGCAGCTGATAACATTTATATGGGCACTTCAGTGCATTCTACTAATTTCTATCCGGTCACCGAAAATCTTTTCCATCAATATCGTCTTCAGGGAGTAAGCGGCTATTATGCTGACTACCATCATACGGGGGCGCCTGCCTCGGCTTATGTGGCCAATGGTTTTCTATCATATGATGGTTATACCATCACGTCCAAAGAGGAAAAATGGCAGGATACGGGGAAATATTATAGCGGTTATAGTAGTGGTTATGGTAGCCCGAACTCAACGCCACAGGTTGGTAAATGCAGATATCATCAGAGTGTAATAATTAAATTTATTTATTATTTTTCCGTAGCAAGTTCCTTTAAAAACGCCAAAGTCTTCACCTCATGTCATGGAAGTGGTATCCTGTTCGTCAGATGGTCCTTCTCCCATAAATGCTGTTAATAATCCTGCAAATAATCCCCCAAATGGAGTAGTGGTAACGCCCAAAGTTGAATTGACTACACAGGATCCGTACGAAAGACAGACGGTATTGATGTGGGGCACACAATCGAGTGGTGTACCCATTAATAGTCTGCATCAAACAAATCGACAACTTGCCACACACCACAGTGAACGTTCTCCACAGTCTACGCCTTTGACAAACGGGGGCGGTCTTTCTTCTTATGCCAATAGTGAAAATGAAACATCGATTAAATGGAACGGCTCCAATGCGGCAAATGCAGCAAAAGATATTAAAAGTGCTTCCACACCTGATAGTTATCAAATTCATCATGACGATTCGGGTTTATACTCGGCTTCTTCACACACAACTTCTCCTCAACACAGATTAAGCAGTAGTGGTAGCAGCTCTGGTGGTGGTCCAGGAGGTGGAGGAGGAGCAGGCGGCTCTAGTGGAGGCGCAAATGCGGGAAATACAGCTCATCAAACGGTGGCTGAATCTCTTAGTTCATCTACAGCAACAGCAGCAGCACATCATGCACCCGCCACTATAGCACCAACGCCCGGCACAGCAGTAACTGTTTTAACAGACAGCAATACTCTAATGGCCACACACAACATGCACTCAACCCAATCCCAACACCAGCAACAACAAACCCATACTAACAATAACGCTCAACTGCATCATCAGCATCATCATCAACTGTCGCCACAATCACACAATGCAGTTGCCACTACCACACATGCGCACTTAACACAACCACAACCATCCCTAACGTCTCAACAGCAACATCTCCACCATCATCATCACCATTCAGCTGTTTCACCCACACATCATTCTCATAGTCATGTAAGCAGTAGTAATGCACATCATCCGCACCATCATCATGGTCATCATACACACGCCCATCATCCGCACCATCATCCACCGCCATCAACACCATCTATTGCATCCACCACCTCAACACATCATCCCCATCTATCACATTCGCACCATCCGCATCATCATCATCATCACCACCACCACCATCCTCATCATCATCCACATCATTCAACCAACACCAGCAACAGCTCAGCCACTACTCCCAATGGCAGCGAGGTATGGAGTCCTGCATCATATGCATCTCAATATGCTTCACAGTATTTTTCTTATCATCATGCTCACGCTCACCACCATCACCATCACGCTCATGCGGCAACGGCTGCCAGCAGCACAACTACGGCACCACCACCTCCACATTAAGTAGCAGCACTCTGTAGTTTGTTGTTGTGTACAAATATTTAAACATTCACAAAAGAATCTGACATTCCGAAAATTAAGAGAAAAAAAATCTTATTTTTCGCATTCGGTTGCCACAAAACCTTTTCGAAAATAAAGAAGCCAAATTTCGGGTGTGTAGACCAAACTGTAAAATGTATTGTACTCGTATGTATGACTTGATACTCTCATGAATAGTTGATAGAGTCTTGCATGTATGTATGTGTATGTATGTACTCGTAGATGTAATTGGACGGGTAGAAAGCACTTTGGTATCTAATAACAGTTATCTACTCTCTTTTCACCTCTTTTATAAACTTTCTTTTACGTGTATATAATGAGTATGGAAGTAGTTTATTTCTATGATGGTCTCTCCCGGTTTTAGAAGTAAATGAGAAAGGTTTTTCGCACTGAACGAGGGCAGTTTGATAATTCCTTGGGAATTTACATATTCCGAGTAGTAACTGATTACATTTCCTCTAACCTATCAGAAGACTTGTGAGGAATTTTTGAGGAAGTTGCATCTATTGCTTTGCTTTTTACAGCCTCCTCAATTTTAGTCAGGTGCTTAAATATCGATGCCAAAACACGCGTGAGAAATCATGAGAATATCTTATATCTCATAAGATCTATAGTCTCAATGTAAGCAGTGTTAGTCTCACCAGAATTAGTCGATACACAGAAAGAAAAAGCTCGTACTACATCTGAGTATTTTCTACTGACTTCTGAAATGAGTCGTACTCATAACGTACGAATAACACGCAATTGCACTTAAATATAAAGTATAAGAGTATAAATTAAATTGAAATCTTGATTTAAGCTTGAGGTCAGTTTTGTTTTTTATATTAAATGTTTTTTTTAATTTATTCTTCGATATTTCGTCTTCATTCGGAAGACTTCTTCAGGAAAAATTTTTGCGGTATTGTTTATAAAATTAACATCTCAATTTAATTTATTAGAAAAAGATCAAATAATTAAGATCAAGATAATAATGGAGTATAAAATTAAATATTTAAACATATATTTCAAAGCTTTCCAAGTCTACTGATAATTAGGGTAGCTCCTATGAAATGTAAACGTTTAGGCAGCTAGAAAACACAAAAACAAGCTGTGTATATTTGTTGATTGGTATAAATATTAACAACAGAGTAAATAATGATTGACTCAATTGTTCTTTGAGAACGCAGCGTTACCTATCGCTGGAGTATTTGGAGCTCGGAGCTAGTCCGTGGGTTACGAAGTTGGACCAGAGACTTAAATCTGGTACCACAGGAACCGGGAGCCTCTGAAACTTATTCCTGCCCGGTTATGGTGCGGCTTAGACCCAAATTGCGGGGAGAGTTGCATTGCAACTGGGTGCCATGATCCAAAGATCGGTAGGAGTATTAGGAAGGCTCCGTTCCTAACCAAGGGCAAATATTATGTTTCTAAATAGCATGTAATTGAATTGGTGCTTTTGCATTGTTTCCATCGGGTGTTAAGACCACCGTGGGTAAGGCTATCATGGCTGGTACGAAACAGCTAGCTGTTGTCCCCCATTTATTTTTCTTGTCTTCTTCAATCAAAAATTATTGATCACAGCAAATTTGTATTGTAAAAAATCCTTCTTACGAAAACATCAGGGAAAACTTAAATTAAACTTCGATGTATAAAAAACCAAAACTCTAGTTTAAAAGAGTATGTATTATAAAAAAAGACATGCCTTTGTGTAGCGTTTACACGTGCAGGTGCGGGTTCGAAAAACTCACTTTTCTACTAACACATGCACAATGTCTGCACTTGCAACCAACTTTCAACTGAAGTGACAAGAAGTTTCAGAAGGCAGTGATTTTTTGGCATTTACTGGAAATCAAATGACAATCGAAACAACAGTGTTGCCTTACAACAAGTTCTGCGGAGACTAACTTGATTTTATTATAATTCATTTGTTTTATTTAACTTCTCCAAAATTGATTTTTAAAATAATTCACATTTTTTGATTGAAAGTATATAAATCAAGCAGTCTTTGCCGTTTTTAGTTGGAAAACGTTAAAAATAATTCTAGTTCATTTATTTATTTTATTCAAGCTATTCATTTCCCCAAAAATAAAATTATAGTTTTCTATGGTAAGGCTGTTTTTGCAGCTGTTGTCACTCCGCTGACATTTTTAAATTGAACTTCCATGTTACTCATTAAATACTAATGCCACGCAACTTGCAAGAAAGTCGAGTATTTTTTGGCATTTTCGTTGCCAATACGTACACAGGACTTCCATGCAAGCACTTGCACGTGTAAACGCAGTGGCGTACAAATCAGTGAGAGTATAAGAAAAATCCCTGTCAAAATAGAATAGCTTCTGTACTACGGCCGTACTCTTAAGCATCATTTTATGTCAACTTTTATGGAAAACTTCGTCAAGTATTAGTTACTTTTCAATAAATCATCATTACTCGTAAATTCGTAAACAAAACGTTTTTGTAAGTAGGAGAAGGAAATAATACTCGTACATTTTAGCTGTCTCTGTTCTGACATCTTTTCAAAAGATAAAAAAATCTGATTTATTTTTAATTAAACAACACTTTTTTCATTTATTGTTTAACGTTTTTATACAGGGTGGCGCAGAACTAACTTTATGATTTGAATTGACCTTTGATTTCCCAAATAAAATTCAACAATTTTAGATCACTGTTCTGTTGTATAGTGTCCCAAGTTAAATTCACAAAGTTCTGGAATGAAAATAAAAACTATAGATAAACTAAAAGACTTCTTAAATATTGAGACCATAAATGCAGTCCTGCGCTACCCTTAATTGTTGCTATAAAATTCATTCAATATTGTGTATCTTGATTGATATCGAATGCAGTAATTTGGCCCCTGTATTAGCATTAGAACCTAGAAAAAGTTCCGGTAGTCTAAGCCGCCGTATTCTCTTTTAATCGTTTTCCAATATAAAATTTTGCACTCCTGCACCAATCTTTTAGTTTCTTTAAACCATATTTTCATTTGCTTATCCTTTTTATGCCATTAAATCCCTTTAAACACTAACGAATAATAATATTTTATTTTGATCCTTAACAACTTTAAACTGCCACTACAGATCATGATCAGTCAACAATCACATCAGCAACAACAACAACTAGAACACCAACAAGTATTACAACTCAGTGCGTACAATCAACATTTACAAACGCTTGAAACCCTGACTGCGGGGGGAGGAGGCCAAGCAAGTTGCCACAATTCGACGGTTACAACAGCCGCATCGGCCGGCTCGTCGCCTTCCTGTACATCGCCACTGCAAACCCAACAATTGCCTGCCATAAGTAGTGTTATAAACGGTCTAAACGGCGGCTCATTGCATCACAATGGTTCTCCTGGCGGCGATGCGGGGGGTATAACGATTCCCACCTCGCCCTACCATCAATTGGCTATAATAGCTTCGCCTATTGTTATCACATCAGCGTCTTTAGATGCCTGTGCGACAAGTGAACTGGGTGCTCAAAGTGTGGCCCTGCAGCAGCTGGGCGGTGCGCTAAACGCTGGTAGAGTGAGTTCCTCGGTGGCGAATTTGTCGAGCGGGCCAAGCAGTGGCTTAGGGTCCGCCACATTCAAATCACGCAGCTCCGTGATGCATCCTTCAACATTGGCTTATGCCACTAATGCTTATGTTATCGGAGCACCCGGTACAGCGGCAACATGTGCTTCGGCGCTGGGAGGTTTGGAGCAGACAATAGATGGCAGTCCTTTATTGTCATTTTCGGAGGTCACTAACACTTTATTGAATCAATAAAACAATAAAGTTTTTATTAAAAAAATATATATACTAAAGCAAATAAGAAGATAAAATCCTTAAAATTCTAGGACTTGAATTTGTTACTCTCTTTCTCTCTCTCTCTCTCTTTCTTTCTGTTGAAAGTATTCCAGCTTAATGATTAGAAAAGAAACGAAATCAGTTAAATATGTGAAACTAAAATGATGTAAAAAACACTTAGTTTGATTTATTGTTCATTCCATTAACAGTCTCCATTACACCGAAAGAAAAGCATTCCATAAATTTTAAGAAATATATTTCACTTAAACTTACAAAGTAATATGTTAAAAAAGAAATTAACAAAAACAGAAAAATATATAAAATATATTTTTGCCAAATAGTAAATAGACTTCTATATCTTCCAATAACTACCAGCACTCATCAAACCACGTCCATGACGTCCATCCATCCCTTCAACCACCAAGAATACCGAAAACATTTATTTTTTTAAATGTTTATGTTTGAAAAAAAAAGCAATTTTTTGAAAAAAAAAATATATTTAAAAAAGGTGCTTCGTCTGAAAAGAAGTACTTTCTCGAAAACGGTATTAAAAACTATTCCCTTATAAAAAAAAGTTCCTGGTTTTAATTAACTCTTCACAACTTGAACTTTTTCTTATATTAAAGCCTGTTTTATAACCTCGAACGTTAATGTTTGCAAACAGTTTGTGAGACCCCGAAACCTTTTATTTTCGATCTATTCTAAAGCTCCAGCGCGACATAATGTAAATATCGCCGCAAATGATTTACCAACTCGCCACAAAAAATAAAAAATAATTTTTGGGGTACAAAAACGCGAACGTTAACGTATGAGATTCTGAACCAGGAAGTTAAAAAAAGTACACTTTTTCCAAAAAAAAAACAAAAAAAAAAAACACTAACAGCCTGTTCGACGATATCGAGAGAAAATGTATGCGAAAAAAAAGCTGGTCACTCACATTCGAATAAATTAGGGTTTGTCTATGTCACTATTGTTCGTTCGCATGAACGAATTGAATTTTGACACATCGTTCGCATAGAATAAAGTTAGAAAAAACCCAAATCAATTTTCTTTCGCCCAGAATGCTAATGAACTTATCCTTTCGACTGGCTGTAATACAAAAAGATTATTTCTTAAAGTTAGGTGCTTTATTTTAGAGAAGTTACTAGTTTTGCAAAAAAGATACGTGCACAGAAAATACTTGAAGAAGATTAACGTTCGTAATCGTAAAAGGGGTCTTAAAATAATAATTTTTTTAAACAAAATTTTAGAAAAAGAAATTCTTATTTAAAAGGTAATAGAAGATGATTTCTTTTTTAAAGAAGTATCTCTTTCCATTTTGGAAATTCGTATTATCTTTTTCCAGAAAAGTTTTTTTTTAAATTATGTTTGGTAAAAAAAAATATCTTTTTTTGAAGAAAGTATTTATTCACTCTCTTACAGCCAGTTTACCAATCTCGACAGCGTGCTTGCGTTCGCAATCTAAGCGAATGAAAATTGATTTGGGTTTGTCTAACTTTTGTCTATGCGAACGATGTGTCAAAACTCAATCAAACTACCTAAGAATATGCGAAAAAAGCAACAGGTTTTTAAAAAAAGTACTTCCCCGAAGCATCTTTTTCAAAAGTAAGCGCTTATATATTAATTTAAAAAACAATTTGTAATCAATAGATATTTTTTTACAAACAAAAAGCGTTTGAATAAAAACAATTTAACGCAATAAATATTACAAAATTTGCAATAAAATAAAACATAAAATAAGAGAAAATAAATAATCATGCTCATACAAGTATATCACCGACTCTATCTCTCCCTCTCTTTCTTTCTCTCCTTAACGTTTAAAGACTTGCATATTAAACGGTTTCATCAATGCAAACAAATTTTTCGTTTTATTAATGAAAAAAAAGAAAGAATTTTTATAAAAAAAAAGAATCTGAGGAATCAATTTAAACTAAATATTCCTGGAATTCTTTAAACAACCAAAGATTTAAATAGAAAAAGAAAACCAATCAGTTCATAAAACTTAAAAGCAGTTGTAAAACTAAAAGCAAAATACTAAAGGTTGTCACTCCAAATTAAAGTAATTAATTATTTAAAATAATAAAAATTATACGGAACACATTGAGCAATTTGTTTTTAATTTTAATTAATTAATTAAAGCAAAAACAAAATAAAACTGCAAAACCACTTAAAAGTTTCCTATTATCATTATTATTATTATTATTATTAACAATACAAATTGAACAAAAACAAAATAAAAAATCCTTTAGCCTGTAATTTAGCCAATCAATATTGTAAAAAGCATTAAGATTAATTAATATATAAAATAAATAATAATTTTTCATTATAAATTATTGAAAACTAAACAAATATCTAGTCGTTTATATAAAAACTAAAAAAATAATATTTTAATTAATAATAGTAAAAGCAAAAAAAAAAACTAAATTAAGTCTTTCAAGTGTAAATGAAATTAAAAAAAAAATTTAATTATTTAAAATTGCAATAAATTATTTTAAATAATTGGAAAATATTTGTTTTTATTTAAAAAAAAAAATATTTCCAAATTTAATTATCAAATAAGGACAACCTCATTTCAAACTTTGCAAATAAATATTTAAAACAAGATTATTTAAAACTAAAACTAAAAAAAATTAAAAAAACAAAAACGAATTACTCGTATGTAAAATAACAATCAATTCCTTATTAAATAATTTACAATAAATTGAACTAAAAAAACTTAATGATTGAAAACCATTTGCTTTTTAATACAAAAAAATGACAGGGATGGGACTAAAGCAGGGGCCAAATCACCGCATACGATATCGAGCAAAATTATCGAAATTTTTCATTTTGGTATCACGGCATACGATATCGAATAAACTGTATTGCAATAATATAAAAAAGTTAAAGGATTTATTTTTTGTATTCCTACTTTTAGGGGACGTACATATGGTCTTCAATCTATTGCATTTTGTTTAAATTACGATCCAATATGCATCGGTTGCCATAATTTAGATGTATCGTAATGTTATTCGATACGATAGTTAATTCGAAATCGTATGCGGTGATTAGACCCCAGATAACAAAATTTGTGGGAAGCAAGGACCCCCAACGAGGTTAAGTATATTATTTATATCCTCAACCTACAAAATATGTACAAATATTTTAAATATTTATTTATTTAATATTTAGTTATTTGATCTTGTTCATGTAATTAATTCATATTTTTGCAGCTAAAGATCGTTTTCTTTCTCGAAGAAAGAAAACTATATATACGAGTATGTTCTTGATTCTACTTTGAAGTGAAAATAGTTTGAAATCACTTCAATTTCAAGCTTCGGTGTCCTACATTCTACTCTTACTTTTCATTTGTGTTTTGTTTTCGAACATTAATTTGTAGTGAATTGTCTGGTTCTTGAAACTACTTTTACACAAAAAGTTCTAGTTTGAAAACACTTTTTAATATCATTGTGAAAATGGAAACTTTTACAGAAAAACTGAGTATAATTACAATCCCATTAAAATAAGAGGGTTAGATGACGAAATATTTATCTGAGATACAATTGTGCATAAATTTATAGGGAAAATAAGGAAAATATTATATAAAAAACTAATAATTGTTATTTTATTAACTAAAGTCGATTGGCGATATCATCTCTTATTACAGCGGTTACGGAATCACTAACTCATCCGAATCAACGTCATCATTTTCATGTCTTGGATTCACCCCCACCGGCTCAAATTTTTGCATAAAATGACACTTAAAAAATTACGATCATCGTTTTGCTCTTATAAAATAGCAAGCATTAGATTAAAAATTTTGCACGTCGTTTTTTGCGCAAACGGCATATCGCAAAAAGTAAAATAAAATTGAAAATTGGTTCATTTCAGTGGTTCGTGTCTGTACTAGTTATTTGAACATTTATCCAAGTTTTATTTTCGAAGTTCAGTTCGAACGAAAGAATTTAACACCCAAATTACTACTTTTTCAGAACAACAAATATGAAAAGTTACCGTTTCAAATCATTTTTTATTTTCATTCTATTACTTTTCTGGAACATGCCGGATAATTTGATTTCTTTGGAGAGGATCGAGGCAGAGGTTCTAAATCTGTGAATATTTTCAACACTATCGAAAACAACAGTTGAGTTAAGTTAAAATACAGAGGTCACCGCCTAATGTGATGTATCAGATTCGGTATACGCAGATAGAGTATACCGACTAAGTCTGCCACTGTCAAAAACTCTGTCACATTTTTAGTAATTTTTCAGCACACATGTTATATTTGGTAGATCGCACGATCGTGTTGGATAGTGAATCACGGCCTTTAGGTACTACTCGTACTAAAAGCAGGTAAAAAGTACTTAAATTTAGTATGAGATTTTTCTTTCTAGTGTTTTCCTATTCAGTTGTAAATGAAATTCCATTCTCTTAGCATCAAAGCTTAGAAATCTTTTGGTATATTCAAGACGATTTGCCTCTTTCCAATATTTCTTCGTATATTCTGTGCTTCCTTTTGATTTTTCAACCCAAATGCTTAAACCCGGGGTGCCCAAAAGTTATATATGGAAGAGCAAACACCAATACATTTAAGGAAAAACTTCTTTTATTTAATATTTTTTGTTGCAGAAAAAGCAAAACATATTTACAAAAACAAAATCTACACTGACAATCGCTGTCATCAATGTTTACCAGCAAAGTATGGTGCTATTATTAGGTGGCAGCATTATAGTTGCTGTACCAATTACATATTTTGTTTGTGTAAAAATGCCACCATAATGATAAAGACATGTTTATAAAACAGAGGAAAATGAAGAAAAAAATGTATATAAAGAAAATTAATTGTGTATTATTATTTTCATAAATCGTTTTTAACGCATTTTAAGCAATTAAATTATTTTTGAAGTGAGGGAAGTCGATAAGCTGTAGAATTTTTCTTTTTATATAGCAGGCAGCAACGCATATTAAGGAATTAAAATATTTTTGAAATCTTTTTTATTGTTTCTTTTGCACTGTTTAAAATATTATTTTTTCATTTCACTTTGCATAAACAGCTTTTACCCAATTAAAATATTTTTGAAAACTTTTTTTGCACTTTTTCACTTTTTGTTTCTTTTTAAAATATTATTTTAAAATATTATTATTTTTTCACTACATTTTGTGTAAACATAAACAACTTTTGACACTACCGGTCGTTTTAAATAAAAAATTGTCACCTGCGCTAGTGATGCCACCTGGTTAATTGCACCATGCAGCAATGTATGCGAAAGGGTTATTGCTTTGCTCTTGTGTGTGTGTGTGTGTGTGTGTGTGTACAGTGAAGAACGACAAAAAATATAAAGCTATAAGACAAAGTTGTTTATGTATTTTTCATTGCTAGTGCTGAGTGCAGTATGTGTGCACTAAAGACCATAGCCCTATAGCTAAGTGATTTTACAAAAACAATTGAGTATCAAGCTCATAGGGCTTGGGCATTCTGGTTTATACATTTTGCACACAATGTCTAGAGACAATTTAATTTTTTTTTTAATTTTTCGCTAGGTACGAGTAAATACTCGTATGTATGCGTCATATAACTTTTGATTTCATTTAACACTCTTGCCCAATTTTCATTCAGAAAAATAAATCCAGCAAAATATCCATTGCAACAAAACTTCAGATTTTGTTTAATTTTTTAATTATGATCTATTTAAAAGCTGCTATCAGCTGCCCATCGCTTTGTGTACTCGCAAAAAGAGAGTTCCCGCAATTGCAAAAAGTATTATTCAGTCAACAATTATCATTTTATTAGCACAAATTCAAAATTGCTAAAATAAATAATGTCAAATGGAAACAGAACTTGACTTGCGTTTCAAGATCTAGTTTTCTCCTAGCAATCGTTGGCAGCGATAGTATTTATATGCAACTCAGAGAGGAAATACAGTTTTAGAAATTGTTAAAATAAAAGCAAAAGTCAAAATGAACAATAACAGCAGCCAAGTGGATATAGTGCAAAAAATAAATGGCAACTTCGGCAAGTGGCAGTTGCGTACTATTGTGCTAATATTTCTGTGTAAAATTCCCACGGCCTGGTTCACCATGTGCGTCATATACACGGCGCCCACTCCACAAAAAGGCAATTACTATTGCAAGCCCATACAATCGCCGCTGCTGCACAACAAATCGTACACTTCGGAGAAAAGCAATTTCATGTCATATCATTTGCAAAAAGATATACAAAATACCGATCGCCTGTTTCAGATGGATGCCTGTCACACTTACAAAACCAATTTGGAGACAAATTTTGCTTTTAAAAATGTACAGAATTACACAAATCCATTTGCCGAGCCGGAAAGCCAGAACATGAATGTTCATCTGGTGCCATGCGACCACTTCGAACACAATTCGGAATATAAATCGCTGGTGACCCAGTTTGATCTGGTGTGTTCGCGTGAATTGTTGGTATCGTTGACACAATCTTTTCATATTCTGGGTGCCTTGATTGGCGGCCTGGTGGCACATCAGGCTCTTAAGCGGTAACAGTTAAATGAAAAGCCTTTAAGGATTAATATATTTTAGCAGATGATTTTCTTTTCTTTTTCTTTCAAGCATAAGTCCCCGAAGATTGATGTTGTATGGCATGGTGGGTCAAATAGTGTGTGGCATTTTGACGGGTTTGGTGTCCACGTTCACGCTGCATATTTATTTTCGCTGCCTGACATCGATATCGTGTGCTTTGATGTACACAGCGGGCCAAGTCATATGTGAGTAAGCTAATCGATGTTTTTTTCTTTTCGGCATAACTTATTAGGAAATTTTATTTAGAAAAAGTACTTTTTTCGAAAGATACTTAAAAAGTCCTTAAAAATTTTGATTTTGAACAATTGTTTTTCTATATTTATCTCATATTGACACGTGTACAATTTGTCATTATCCCGTTTGTTATCCATACAGTATTTACTGTCCCTGGAGACAAACAGTTACATTTTGCTTTGTTGTATTATTGTCTGGTTTATCGTAAACCAAGGCGAATTAATTATTGGGTGGATGCATCGGCGAATTCAGGCGAATTCGACTAATATTGCGACACTTTCTCTGTCAAGTTTTTTTTGCCTTTTTCGGCGCCATTTAAATTTTTTTACATCTTCGTTATCAACTACTTTTGACAGCTTAAGTGTGAATTCGCCTTTTTACACAAACAAAATATCTGTTGTTTTTTTTATTATTGTATGGTTGTAGCGAAGTGGCTACCTTGTTTTTTTTATCATGATCGTAAACGTTATTTGCGAATAAAAACTATTTTATTAAAGCAAATAGCTAACTCACAGTTTATACACCCCAAGGCGAATTCATTATTAGGTGGACGCATGGGCGAATTCAGGCGAATTAGGTTAATATGGCGGCACTTCCTCTGTCAATTTTTGTTTACCTTTTTCGCCGCCATTTAAATTTTTATACATGCTCTTTATCAACTACTTTTGGCAGCTGAAGTGTAAATTCGCCTTTTTACACAAACAAAATACCTGTTGTTTTTTTTTTATTGTTGTAGCGAAGCGGCTACTTTGTTTTTTGCATCATGATACATCCGAAAAAGGTTCAAAGGGAAATAATAAAACACGTAGATATGGTAACATCGGATGATCTTATAATTATAAAAATATAAGTTAACTCAAGGCGAATTCATACCAGGTATATGCAAAAGCAATAAATACAACACTATAAAAAATAAATCTTTTTCAAATGTCAAGAGAAAAATATAAACACAAAAAGAAATTAAAAAAATATAATAAAAAAAAATTACAAGAAAAGAAAAACTTTTAAATATTTCTTAAATATTTTAATTATATCGTGAAAATTAAAGTCTCAGACAGATTGAAGAGGATTCTGGATGACATCCAGAATCAAGATACAATACAAAATTTTAATAAATTTGTTTAATTTTTTATTCAATTTTCTATTAAAAACAAAAAAAAATTGCAATAAAAGAAAAACTTAATTATTTCGTGAAACTTAAAGTCTCAGATCATAGAGCTTGAGAAGGTAAAAATGACCTCCACAATCTGGAGTATTCTGGATGATACAAAATTTAAAAAATTGTTTTAAATTTTTTTTTTTTCAACTTTGTTTTAATTATGCCATTGACATCTGAAACAGATTAAAATTAAAAAAAAGTTATCAGCTGTGCTGTCAATTTCACCTGTTTTGAATTCGCCTTGAGTTAACTTATTAAAATTTGGAGAATACACGAATTCTGAACTAAAAACAATTATTTCAATTATTTTTTCGCACAATATAATGAACTTTCTTTCACAATTTTTTATTATTATTGAAATTTACAATAATGCCTGATGTTAAAAAAAAAAAATTGAAACTATTAAAGAAGGTGCCAACATGTCATACTTTATTTGCAAACTTTCAAGGCAAACTTTCGTGAGTTAGTAACTTACAACAAAAAAAACTATACCGCAATATTATACGTTCTTATTTGGAAATAAGTCGCACGTATAAATGAGACATACATATGTCAATGATTTCTTGTTCCCGGAGCGAATTGTAATTATTATTTTAAATCCAATTGGGCAATAACAGACGAGAACATTAGTTCTGCAGCTTGTTGGCGAACGGGGGGATGAAATTGATATTATGTCGGCATAATTTTTTCAACCAGCTTTACCTAGCGTTTAGACATGAAAGTCTCAAGTTCACCTAGTGATGAATTCGCCTTGATGCTGTGTACACGTATACTTGTTATGCCGGATTAATTTGCCTCGTCTGTTCTTAGAAGAACAAAAAATTGTTCGGGTTAAAAATTGTTCTCGTCTGTTATTGTCCATTGGATTTAAAACAAAAATTGAAAACTTTTAGATTCTTTCAGACTTCATTGTTTTTTTTAGTATGGAGACACTCGTTATTGTGCCTTGTAATTAGAATGTACTTAAGTGCGTTTCAGACTATCATACAAGTCTTAAGATTTTGATTGGATTTTGTGGGACAAATATCTGAAGATATTTGTTGCGACTGTCAAAAAATCTAACGTACCATTACATTTTGATTATGATTTGAAAATAAACAGTCAATTTGCTTCACGTCTGGTATTAATACTTTTAGTATTTGCTTTTGTATAAATGCAACCCTGATCCAATGAAAAATCTTATTGTTTAAACAAACTTCTAAAAATGGTGAAGTATTATGGGGTGTCAAATCTCTTACCGTATTATTTCTCATTTTCATAACGCTTTACATTCACACTATCAAACTTGCACGTATTATTTGATTTTTTTGACAAGTCTTAATACAAGGTGTGATAGTCTGAAGTGCCCTTTAGTGAATTATTATCAACGAACTCGTTGTGTTGGGCGAAATGCGTTGTCGCCCTAGTTGTGTTCTTAGCACTAAGCAATCATATTTTAATTGAAATTTTCTTTTCAACCAATTTTCAATTCGTTTAGTAACCGATATAACTGCTGGCAAGGCCAGAACTGTTATCGTGACTCTGTCCGAACTTTTCTGGTCTATTGGTCTGATACTTTTGCCGGCAATATCGATTTTTTTCGACAGTTGGAGTTATTTGTACATTGCCATATCGTCATTTGTTGTACTGCTGGTGTTTCTGCACAGGTTTGTATTTTTGTTTAAATGACTTCACAATAGAGATATCTAAAAATTGTATACGCTTTAAATGAAGATGGATTTCCGACAGCCCCCGTTGGCTGTTAAAACACAACAAAATCGAAACAACATTGCAGTTGCTTTTGGAATCGGCGGCTTTTAATAACCGTCAAATACCTCTAGACCTGGAATATCAATTAGAGTTGTATGCGAAGCAGTTAAGAAATGCACAAGCGGCTAGCTATTGGTCCATTTGGGATGGCAAAACGCCAAGAATTTTCATCATTTTAATACACTGGGCCTGGGTGGTGTCTACCATCTTGTACAATGTCATGATTTTATTGATACGCACTTTGGGTGTGGAACATCTGCATGTGAATACGGCTTGTTTAGGTGAGTTGCTGGGGATGTATATTTATGAAAAATAGAGGAAAGACTCTCACTGTTTTTATTTTTTAGGTTTTGCTGAAATGATGGGAGTATTTTTGGGTCTATATCTGATTCTCTACACCAGACATCATTGGCTGTGGTGTGGTTATGTCATGATGCTGGCAGGTTTCATTACATACTTAATATGGTTTATACCAGACACAAGTACTTACTCGTAATTCTGAATATAGCAATCAACTACATACATACATATGTATCGTTTTGTTTATTTACAGTTAAAGAATCCCGTAAGGTCGGCTATGAAATGGTTTTCTGGATTTTGTTGAAACTGGCCAATTCAGCTTATTTGTCTATATTAAGCACCTGCTCCGGCCAATTGGTCACCACTGAGAAGCGTTCAATTTTAATGTTCTCCTCCTCCTGTTTCAGCCGTTTCTGGTTGATTTTTGCCCCCTTCCTAATAATTACAACAAAAATTCACCTGCTCATACCAATCACGATATTCGCCTCGTTGGCTGTTAGCAGCGGCATGTTAATGTGTTTTCTAAACATGCACTTTTGGAACGATGAACAGCCGAAAATCTGTAGAATTCCTACATCGAGCATGTATAGGAGAACGTCGGTGATACTTTTGCAGCGTCGTCGCAGTTCTTGTATTTCCGAATTGACTACAAAGAGTTCAGAAGTTTTTTATGATAATCCATTGACTATAAGTGTAGTGGACTTGTGGGAAATGGATCGAGATATGTCTTCGACGACGGAAGTGGAAATTATGGGTTGTCACGCAAGCCAAGAAGAAGAAAATGAAGAGTCGAACAAAATGTAGAATGAAGAAAATAACCAAGAAACTTGATTACACAAATATTCGAGGGAGAGAGAGAGAGAGAGAGAAACAGCAATATAAATATGTGCATACGAACTCGCATGTATTGTGGTAACAAAACTTTAATAACATTTTTCGGGTTTACTTAAGGGCGTTTCAGACTAACATACAAGTCTTAAGATTTTGATTGGATTTTGTGGGACAAAAATCTAAAGATATTTGTTGCGACTGTCAAAAAATTTAACGTACCATTACATTTTGATTTCACACTATCACACCTAAAGTAAAAGAAGGAATATGACTTGAAAATAAACAGCCAATTTACTTAACGTCTGGTTTTAATATTTTTATTATTTGCTTTTGCAAAAAATGCCACCCTGATCCAATGAAAAATCTTATTGTTTAAACAAATTTCTAAAAATGGTGAAGTGTTATGGGATGTCAAATCTTTTATCGTATTATTTCTCATTTTCATAACGCTTTACATTCACACTATCACACTTGCATGTATTATTTGATTTTTTGACAAGTCTTAATACAAAGTGTGATAGTCTGAAGTGCCCTTTAAGGGCACTTTAGACTATCACACTTTGTTTCAAGATGCATTAACATCTACATGGCGGCAGCACTACGGCATGTGACAATTTTTTGCTACTGGCAATATAGTAAGCCATTTATGTCAAGTGTATTATTGAAATTGAATTTAGTGAAAATTATTGTCTGAACATAAAAATACTTCATATAAAAATAATTTACAATTGTGAAAAAGTACTTTCATAGTTTATAGTTGTGGAAAAACTTACAAATATTTTTGACAAACATAGCTTACTACATGCCTGTTTTGTTGTATTGTTGTAATTTTTCTCTAGTGCTGCTGCCGTGTAGACGTTAATGCACCTTGCTTTGTATTAAGACTTGTCAAAAGTGCAAATAATACGTGCAAGTGTGATGGTGTGAATGTAAAGCGTTATGAAAATGAGAAATAATACGGTAAGAGATTTGACACCCCATAACACTTCACCATTTTTAGAATTTTGTTTAAACAATAAGATTTTTCATTGGATCAGGGTTGCATTTTTACAAAAGTAAATACTAAAAGTATTAATACCAGACGTTAAGCAAATTGGCTGTTTATTTTCAAATCACATTTCTTCTTTTACTTTAGGTGTGATGGTGTGAAAACAAAATGTAATAATACGTTTTTGACAGTCGCAGCAAATATCATTCGATTTTTGTCTCACAAAATCCAATCAAAATCTTAAGACTTGTATGATAGTCTGAAGCGCCCTTTAAGGCCCGATCGGACTATTATACAAGTATAAATACTTTCATTCGATTTTGTGAGATAAAAGTCTAAACACATTTCCTGCGACTGTCTAAAAGTCTAACGTAAATTAGATTTTGCATTCACACCATCACACTTGATATAAACCAAAAAATTTGAGTAGAAAAGAAAACGGCTGTTCATATTTTTTTATTTATTCAGCAGAGAGATTTGCCAACATAAAACTTTACACGGCGGCAGGTGAGCTCTTCGTCGTAGGCGGTAGACATGCCGGCGTTTGAAAATCTTTAGCAGCTACTATAATAATTATGTAAAACAGATCCAAATTTAAAAGCACCAAATTACTTTACGTTCTACATATAGCACGAGCAAAATACATTTATATACGAGCTTTCTTATAACGACAAAAAATACTATCTGTGACGGCACGACATCGGCTAATAAATAGTCGGCTAGTAAATCTTTTTACAGCTGGTTTCCTAAAAAACACAACCCTGATCCAATGTAAAGTATTATCGTATTGAAAAGTTTCAAAAAACATCAAAGTCGTATGGGATGTCAGATTTTTATCGTATTATTTTTCGTATGTATGACGGACTACATTGAGACTATCAGACTTGCACGTATTATTTGAATTTTTGACAAGTAATTTTTGACAGTATAATAGTCTGAACTGGGCTTTAGTAACGCAACAGTTATATGTACATGTATTTATATTAAATTTTGTATAGAAAATATAGCTTATCTAATTGTAATAAACAAAAACAGAAGAGAATTTAACAAGTAGTAAGTGGTTTGGCGAGCGCTGATATCTGGGGCCAAAACACGGCATACGATATCGAGCAAAATTATCGAAATTTTTCATTGTGGTATCATGGCATACGATATCGGATAAACTTGTATTGCAATAATATAAAAAAGTTAAAGAATTTTTTTTTTTTTTTTGTATTCGTACTTTTAGGAAACATATGGTCTTCAATTTATTACATTTAGTTTAAGTGCCAACTTCACGATAACGAAGCTGTTCGTTCGTTCGCACAATTGCATTTTAAATAAAAACAACATTCAAAATTTTCGTTTAAATGCAATTGTGCGAACGAACGAACAGCTTCGTTATCGTGAAATTGGCACTAAATTACGATCCGATATGCATCGTTTGCCATAATCTAGATGTATCGTAATGTTATTCGATACAATAGTTATTTCGATATCGTATGCGGTGATTAGACCCCTGTTTATAAGCCTGTAATATGTACTTATTTATGTATGTGTGTATGGTGTTGTATATTGCGTGAAAAAAATTTCTTGTAGTAAATAAGTAAACCAAAATTGTTTGCTTTAGCAATGACGACAACCATTTTGAACTGCTAATTATTTTGAAAGGGATGCCAGATAAGTGTGTGTTTATTGTGTAGCTGGGATGGGAGGCAGACACCAGTTGGAAAAGATATTTTAAGCAGTTATCACACTTTTCGTAATCCAAGATCGAAAGAGTGAAATAGTCAACAATAGAAAGGGACTCGTAAGTTGCCACAAAATAACTCACATATGTACACATAAATACGACATTTGTAAGCAAAACGATAATAACTTGCAATATTGTAATTTTACTTTAATTTGTATTTTTATTTTTTTCATTTGTATTTTTACTTTGAAAAATTTGCAATTTAACTTATGTGTTTTGCAATAAAATTGACTGTAATTTGCTTTGTCGTTTTTATTACTTTTAGTTCTGCACTTCTACACACTTTAAAGTTTTATTTCACATATGTGTGCAGGCAACCATAATTTTAAATCTTGTTTAGGGAGTTACCCCTTTTTTTCTTAATAAAAACACTAATTGAAAATTCTTTGGCACTTTTATTTTGCTGGTGTTATAAAAAAAACTCCTGCCGGTTTGTATTTTTGTGTTTTCTAATTTTTATTTTATTTTGCCCGCACCAGTACCATACTTTTTCACTTCACTTCAAAACCAAAAAGCCTCCACTTTCCAAAGTAATTCTTCCCACCTGGACTTCACCCACCATCATCTATCAGATCCAACATCAATTCAATTCCCATTCCTAATTATTTTACATACATCTCTTTCCTTCAGTTTTCTTCTTTCTTCACTACTAAAAACTGCCTTACCGACTCACGGTAGGGTGACCACTACACAGCCAACAATAATGTGTTGTAAGTATTTTTCATGTTTACATTTGTACTCGTAGGAAAAGTAAAATCAAAATTTTTTTTGTGAGAGGGAGAGAGTTGGAATTCAGTGAGGGGTCAGTGCTCAGTACACTAGCTAGTCAGAATCCTCCCTGGTATCTGCGGCCGTAACACATTTTGTACGTTTAATTAAACTAAAAAAAAGTTAACCATAATAAAAGAAAAATTAATATTACCCAAGAAATCTCTTGTGTAATGTAGCGCACGCTTTGACATCTTTTTTTATTATTATATAGCGCAAACTATTATCGTATCGCGCCTGGTTACCACTCCGACATTAGCCTTAATTAAACATTTATAGCTCAATTCTAAAATATTTGGCTAGAAAAAAGTATAGATTACAATTTAAACGCCCGAAAACTTTATAATCATTTGAACAATAAAATGGCTCCAACTTGTGCCAATTTTGATTAATTTAATTTGCAATTTTTACTAAAAAAAAAACAAGATAAGTAGCAATGCGAGTACCTTCGCAGACATGAAACACACAGTGAGCCGCTTGATTCTCGATCATAAAAACGATATCAAATAAGGCATAAATATAAAAACTAAAAAGTTAAAAACCCCCCAAACTCACAATTAACATTAAACGATAAATTTCAAAAATAAATAGATCAAGTGGGGTAAACATTTTCTTGGCTGGTGGCTTTTCTAACACGATCAAATTATGTGACTCAATTTCAAATGCATCTCAACAGGAACGTGCAAAAATTATCACCTATATTTTATGAGTCCAGCAAATATTTGAATTTAATAACAACGTCTGGAAGGTTTCAGAAAAACGTTACTAAATAAATGTTGAATTTGCGTCAACGTTACCAGGAGTGGTTTTCTTTTTAAAAATAAGGACATGTTATATAAAAGTTTAGCTTAGCTGGGGGTCTCCATTAGCCATGAACACGATATGAGCATCATGTCGAATATCGCAAATGACTAATGTGGACCGCTCATGTCCATGTTTCGTTCATGCTCTGACATCGATGCTGGAGCATATGGCTTAGCCATGAAGTTGGCCATCACGAACAAAAATACACAAAATGGCGACGAACTGAATACTTTGATAAGGTAAATCCGAACATACGTGTTCGCCACATACAAGAACATGAACTTATTTTTACATTCGCTCTGCCGACGTTATGTTCATGTCGTGTTCAAGTCGATGGCACGCGAAGACGAGGCGTAAGGCCGGTAAGAAATATATGTTAACTGAAATTCGAAGAGTATAAGGTATATAAATAAGCTTAGCTTATTAAAATGTTGATAAACATACCCTTCACTACTTCTATTTTAACATTTCACTTGTTTTGTTCAACAATTTGCTTGCGTGTCAAGGTTGTGTGTTTTTCTTTTTTTTTATTATATTCTTATACAAATTTTTTTCATTTTGCCACTAGGGTCTTGAGCATATATGCTTCCTTTTTTTTCTTCCTTTTTTTAAATATATACATATGTTTATTCCTATATTACATCACAATTTTTAAAGTTTCACAGTTAGGAATAATAATATGGACACTTATGAGTTGCCTTATGTGGATGTTCTACACGAGTTTCTTATTTATTTCCCATACTTTCACTGTGCCTTAATAGTTCAGATCTTGGCACATACAAATTTAGAATTATATATTTAAATAGTGAAAGACACCTCACTTTTACTTCTAGCACACGTATTTTCATAAAAAATTGTTTATATACTACTTGATTTGCGGATATTTCCTTCTTTTTTCCAGCGATAGGGCTTTAAAATCAGCTTGCAAAGCTCCTACAAATTTCTGGACAAACTCTGCACAAACTGCTGCGACAACCCCCCGCTGCAGTAGCCGTACGCACAATTACACATTTTCATTTACCCAACTATTTTTGCAAAAAAAAATCTTAGTTCTATGTGCACTTTATTCTATGTGCATTGTTTTGTCTAGAGCACAGGGCAATATTTTCAAACAATTTGGTTTTTTTTAAGTACTTAATCGTATTTTTTCTTCCTTTTTTACGATTCACTTTCCGAATTGTTAAACTTTTTTTATTCACGTAGGAAACTTTGCAACCGTCCTAATTTTATAAAAAGAAAATCGCTGATATTAAGTTATTTTCCTCTAGACACTTTTTGTTGAGGACTTGCACGTTTTATGATCAAACGCTGTCTGCATGTTCTCGAAAAAACTCCAAAAATATCCCGCGTCTTCTTTCTTTTTCCTTTTCTCCCACATTCGATCATTACTTGTCACATTTCTGATTGGTTCCAAAGAAAAACTAACGGTGATTTTCCAAAATCAGGCCATGTGCGAATGTCACCTCAAAAGGGGGACACAAGACAATTGCAATATGGAGCTATCAGACTTGTTCAAATCATGCAGGGTTCTCGCACTTCGTAAATGCAATGACAAGACATTAGCTGATGTAATGCCATGAGATTTGAATTTCGTGGCGACAAAAAAAAAATTCGTAACAAACTGTTATGCATATCATTCTTATACAAAAAAGACGTGACTCTAAATCATGGTGTAAATGCCATTTTTATAAATGCATTCTTACAACGGTATCTCTTTTTTATAAAAATTAATTTTTAACGTCATGGAATTAAGTACGAAACTGGTTTTATTACTCTGATTTATCATTTTAAAAGTTTACAGTTAATACATTTGAATGAGTCTGACAACATCGGTTATTTAAACCTGTAAGTAAAACAAACTACGGGAATAATAAAATTGCTAGAAAAGCAAAATTCATAAAAGTAACTTCTGATTTACTAAATTTTTTCAGTTTGTGGAAATTTTTAAGCCCATTTCTATCACCTTATCTTTAGGTTTCAAATCCAAAGTATTACTCAAAATGTTTTTATTAAATTTTCATTGCAAATATTGCCAAGAAAACTACTTATATGCATACATATACAACAGGTATTAATCAAGTCATCACCTAACTAATTCTAGGTAATGCAGGCGGTAAATACTTTGATATAAAAAATTATGTTCTTAGGTAAGTGCAATATATTACCAAGTTTTCGGTGGGAGGTAGTTGATTTCTATTGCAATACCAATTAAGCCTTTTAGTGTATCAGGGCCGTTAGCGAAGGTGGTTGATGGTAGCATTGTTGCACTTAAAGTTGCTGCCCGAGAAATTTAAAAATTCCGGGTGTTATCAAGCATCCCAAGTCATTATTTTACAACATGTTTTAGCTAATAACTTATTAAATAGCTCAAAAATGTTAAGCCCAGTGTTAGCGGGTCTTATTTTAACTTTTGCACTCTTCAAGGCAGGAATGAATATTTAGCTGTTTCGTAGTCCCATTTAGGAAACTTTATTGGTTAAACCCATTTGCTCCCGCTTAAACAGCCTGTTATATTTTTGTTTTCGATTGCCAGTATTCAACACGGTAACACTGATTGCTCTATAAAATAGATAAGAGAAATGAAAGTTGGAATTGTGTAACTGTAGTTGAGGAGAGAGAGAAAGAAAGGGATATACATACTTAGAAAGATACATACTTGTTCTGTAATTTGATGGCCTCATTATCACTTGTGGTGTTAATTTTTTGAATTTTAACTAAAAGTTTAAAAATTATGGCATTTTTTTGAAAAAAAAAATTACTAAACAGGGAAGTGAACAACTTTAACACACAGAAAAAAAAAAATGACAACTATATGTGAAAAATTAACACAACATCATGTTGAGTTTACTTATTTATAAAACGTTTAATTTTGTTGATTAGCGTTGTTTTCACTTTGATTTTAATAAAAGTTTCCTATTAATGTTAGAAACACAGAACGACGAATTCTTCAATAAAAGCTGACTGTGTAATCTCGTCATGTGAAGCACAATAAAAGGACTTGCGAATAATTTTTTATCTCATGGATTTTTTCGAATGTTTATTCGATTAATTTTTTCATAAAATAATTTAGAAAAAACAAGTTCTAAAATTAGTAATTATTCATTTTATTTTCTAATAAAAAAATATATTGAAAATTGCGATTAATTTTTTTTATAAATAATTGTTTACAGAGCAAATTTTTAGAAAATTATTCGTTTACTTTTTTAAGACTTGCGAATAAATTTTTCGAAATGTTTATCTTCGTTTGTTTTTTAGAACATTTGTTAAATATATAATTTGATTCGACTATTTTTTTGTAGTTTTTTTTTTTTATAAATAATTGTTTGCAGAGCAAATTTTTAGAAAATGATTTGTTTACTTTTTGAAAACTTACGAATAAATTTTTCGAAATATTTATAATCGATTGTTTTTTAGAACATTTTTTAAATATTAAATTGGATTCGACTATTTTTTTTATATTTTTTTTATAAATAATTGTTTACAGAGCAAATTTTTAGAAAATTATTCGTTTACTTTTTTAAGACTTGCGAATAAATTTTTTTGAAATATTTATATTCGATTGTTTTTTAGAACATTTTTTAAACATAAAATTTGATTCGACAATTTTTTTTATAAATAATTGTTTGCAGAGCAAATTTTTAGAAAATTTTCGTTTACTTTTTTAAGACTTGCGAATAAATTTTTCGAAATATTTATATTCGATTGTTTTTTAGAACATTTTTAAAATATATAATTTGATTTGACTATTTTTTTTTTATAAATAATTGTTTGCATAGCAAATTTTTAGAAAATTAATTGTTTACTGTTTTAAAACTTGCGAATAATTTTTTCGAAGTATTTATATGCGATTGGTTTTTAGAACATTTTTTAAATATATATATATATATATATTTTGATTCGACTAATTTGTTTTTTTTTTTTTAGTTTTTTATAAATAATTGTCTACAGAACAAATTTTTAGAAAATTATTTGTGTACTTTTTTAAAACTTGCGAATAAATTTTTCGAAATATTTATATTCGATTGTTTTTTAGAACATTTTTTAAATATAAAATTTGATTCGACTATTTTTTTATAAATAATTGTTTTTAGAGTAAATTTTTAGAAAATTATTTTTGTACTTTTTTAAAACTTGCGAATAAATTTTTCGAAATATATATATTCGATTGTTTTTTAGAACATTTTTAAAATATATAATTTGATTTGACAATTTTTGTTTAATTTTTTATAGAAAACTTTATTTTATTTATTTCTTTATAATTATTCATTTATATTTCTTATAAAAAGACTTGCAAATATTTTTTGTAACGAATTATTCAATTATTTTTTACAAAATTTTATATATTATAACTATATAATAAATAATTTTATTGTTTTTTAAATTTATTGTTTAATAAATTTCTTAATTGTAATTTTTCTAATTATTATTGGATTAATATTCTTCCTGCTAAATTGGTGTTGGGCAAATATTTGCTGAAATTTTAAACAAAATGTTGCAAATTTATTTTCCAAGAGCACTTGAAATCAAATCGGCTCTTATGGTGTAGTTTTCTTAATTTTGTTTAATTTTCTCTTATTCTTATTTTTTATGTTGTAAATATAAATTTATTTTAAAGATAAAGAAAGTTTTTTTCTTGCACTGAATGTAATTCATTAAATAAATATTACGATAAAACAAGTGTGGATTTAGGGGAGGGGGGAAGTATTATAATCCCCCTTTCCCCATCATATGATAAAAATATATTTCGTTATTGTGCTAACAAGCGCTTTGTGAATACAAAAATGTTGAGTTTTTTTTAATGTCATTGACAAATTTTCCAGCTTCAGCGGTATCCACGCCAGTGGCGCAGTATTGTGAAAGGCATTTGTGAAGAGAAGAAAAATGAAATGAATGTTATAGTATATGTATATACTCGTAACACAATGACCGATATCGCCCCTTCTGCCTTGAAGCCAAGTGCTTTCCTTTGTTCAGATTGCTCTCAACGCAGTATTACATTTGTTTAACTTACCCAGCTCTGCATTTAGTGCAGCTGTTTTATAGCGCGTCATTTAGATAAATTTAAATAAATTTCTAGTTTTTTCTTCTTTTTATCTTTTTAAAAATCAAGTTTAATTTCATGGACTATTAAGGCAGGCAGTCTATTTACAATATTAATAAATAAAAGTAATAATAATTTATTAATAGAATTTATATTGCTCGTGCATATTTAGAAAATGATAACAATATTGAGATTTTTTATTAACATTTTCCGCACTCACCAGGAAAAGAAAATATTGATATGCAAATTTATAAGAAACTTATTTAACAATTAAAATTTACATTAAAACATGAAGCAATAAATATTATTAATTAATCAATTAAGTATTCGTTATTTGATTAATTGAGCGGAGAATAATTTTAGGCAGGTTGGAGAGGGAGAGTCATTTAAATAATTTATTAGGGAATGTTTTACAAACAAACAGTTGCGGTCCTTTCGAAAAATAACATTTAATTGAATGATTATTTTATAAATTTAATTTGGTTTTATTTATTTCCAGACAAATCGTGGTTTTGCCTGGAATTTTTTGTTAGTAAACAACTTTAACTCAAGTCTCCACCTCCACGACGAATGCAAGAATGTCCTGACAGAAAAAATGTTATAAATTAAAAAGGAATTTCTTTTTTAATAAAGTGTCTTCTTTAGAGTTACACAAGTTTAAAACATATTACAAATTTCAATGAAACGGGTTTTTTTTTATAAAGAAATTTTTTCAGCATTCATGCTGGAGCGTACATGGCGCGATCTGCAACATTAGTTTTCACAAACTATTCGCCAAAAATTTTTATCCGTATTTTACCAATAACTCTTCGCATGTTAATTTTTATCTGTTTAATTGCTTCCAAATCAGGGTATTCTAATAATATATCTAATAACCCGCAATGAACAGTTATCCTGCAACAGATATCTGTAATGTAAGGAACCAACAGTGATGGTTAGACGGGGGGAGTTTGTTACGGGCTGATGCTAATGCAAACTGATAAGCCTTGTTTTCCATTGATTGTCTGGGATATTGCATACAGGAGGGATTAAAAGGCCCAAGCTCTTCAGGAAGGGGTTGCCCTTGGCAAAAGTTGCTACCTCTCCGAACCTTGCAAGTATCATGAATAATTCACTGTGATGAACCAGCATCAGCTAAAGCTGATTGCTAATGGAAATCAATGACACATTCTGTTTAATTGTTTAAACCTTAAATCGTAAGGAGAGGTAATTAGTCTTCCCTATTAATCATGATGCAAGCCGGTTTTCTGGGAGCTAACTATAGTCACCGAGGTGCTAATAGCTTGCAACAGATGCTTGTAATGTAAAGAACCAGAAGTATGGAAAAGTAGGTGAGTGGATTAAGGGCTTATGCTTTTTATGAACTTCGGGCCACTAACTCGAGGAGTCTAAGCTTCCTCCGACTGTCTGGGGAATTGCATACAGGAGCAATTCATCAAGGGGTTTGTTCATATGGCTACAGACGTATGATAAGAAGTTGCGTCTTATGTGAGCCTTGCAATCCACCTCAAGGTGCTGGTGAGGCATGTATAATAGTTCACACCATGGAATTGGTCCACCGTCAGATTAGGCCACAAATAAATTACACATATGTATAGGTATGTTGAATTGTCTCGGGTTTATCGACGTTCACAAGTGACTTTACATAGCAAAAAAAAAAAAAAAAAAATAGTCCAACGGCGTGAAATCATACGTTCCTAGTGACCTATTAATTAGACCATTACGTGATATTACGGTATTCTTTCATCAAAAGTTTATCTGAGTAAATTGGTTGTAACACGTGCTATTTGACATGTGGTGCCAACAGCACGGCACCACATGTCAACGAGATAAATGTCAGCTAATTAAAGTACGTCTAACATCTTTTTGAATACAGATGGGCCAATGACGCTGCCAGCTGATAAAGTACAGCAAACAGTGTTGCGGCAAAAGCTTTTGGATTATCTCCACTGCAAATGTGGCAATTCTTCTTATCTCTAATCATTGATCAAAAATCGACTTAACGGGAAAACAACTTTTCTTTACTGGAATATCAATTGACGAACGGAACCTTTAGTTTGATTAAAATATTTCAAGAATATGGAAGCATAGCTCTGATGTAAGTCTATCAAAGCAAACGAAACATTAAGTAATAATCAGCTGTTAAATGGCTTGGTAATAAAGCGGCATTGCCATAACAAAGTTATAGACCTCTGTTTAAACAAAAATAATTACATAAATATATTTTTTGTATATTTGAATATTGCTGTTAAATATTTAGATTTTAATTTAATTTTTAGGGATTATTTTAATTCTCTCAATTTTATTTAAATATTAATAAATATTAAGTTCAGTCTTAAGTCTGGACATATCCTGTGAACTGTAATTGAAATTGGGTGAAACGAAATTCGAACTAATAGCATGTTCACACGAAGGCTTATTTTCGAGGTTCGCTCTCTCATTCGTGGTTCGCGGCCTAATCTTGATTGAACCAACATGATTCGCCATACAAAATTTTGTGAGCGAACCAACTTGGTTCATTTTGAACCAAGCAAAAACTACTATCATCTCCAAATTTGATAATAAATTATCGATAGTTTATTTGAACTAGCTGCAAAATAATGTAAACAAAGAAAAAAAAAAAGATAATAATGTGTGTAAAATTCAAAATAAACACATTGAAAATGTAAAAATTTGATACTTACATAAAGATTTAAATAAAAATTGAAAAAAGAATTAGTGAAACGTTCGCACAAAATATGTAAACGTCAGTGTGAAGCAAAAAACAACCGTCTGAACACCTAGTTTCGCAATAGTGGTTCAGAGAGCGAACCAAGTGTTTCATATTACCGTCTGAACATGGTATAAGCGTTTGGTTCGATTGGAGGTTTAAATTTTTTTTTTTTTAATTTATTCACTTCATAACCTAAGCCTAAGAAAGGATCTCAATAAAAATTTATTAAACCTTCTAGCATTTATTAGGTGTCCTGCATCACATTTAAATTGTTGCTGGTTTAATCGGAAGTGGCAGCAACTTTGCTCACCTCTAAAAAATACACACCTTATCGACTTGTTTAATTAGTTATAGAAGTGTTATTGCGTAATTTATATCCAGAGAAAATTAATTTGTTCGTTGAACGAAAGTCATTATTTGCCTGAATCCTGCCAGTCGTAAAAGGATACTTTACAACTGTTATGAAAAGGATATTAAATATTTACTACAGAAGTTTTTGTTTCAATAAACTTGTTTGTAATTTGTTTTTGTTTAACTAAAACAACAAAGAAATATTGCTATTGATTTTTTCATGCAGACAGTTCCAACGTACAAATTTAATGAATTAAAAAGGAAGATCAAATATAATAATAAAATTTTTAATATTTTTACAACATAAAATTTAAATATATTTTCTTATTTATAGTTCTCTGTTTCTTTTAAATAATAACGTTCGTATTGTTAAAAAATAATAATATTGCATGTTTATTAATCCCTTTATTTGTTAAATTTCTATACAAAATTTTTCACAAAAAAAAAAAAAAAAAGTTAATAAAATTAAAATATTTTTATGAACAGGGCAACAAGTAAAAACATATGAAAATTATATTGCTTGTTTTTTGCGTTTAAAGGTTATTATTAGAACATTTTTCATTTCAAATTCTTATTTTTGTAATTAAAATAAAGGGATATATAGTTAAAAGCCCAAAAATATTTTTCAAAGGTTTCGATTTCTACTGATAATTAGGGTGTCCGCTAAGAAATGTCGATATATAGATAACTAGGATATATAAAAAGGAAGCTGTATGTATATATTTTTTTATTTTTATAATAAAGTTAATCGAACTGCAATTCGAAAAGTTTTCTTTAAGAAAACTCATCAAATAATAATTCGTATCTTTTTTTAACAAAAATAGTCAAAATTTATTTTATAAAAAAATAATCGAATAATTATCAAACACAAATCAAAGTCTACTTATGAAATGTCGAGATATAGACAACTGGGAAACATAGAAAACAAGCTGTTTGGTATAAAAAAAAATCTTTGAAAACATTTTGGTTTATTCAATTTAATGTTTTCATATCAAAAGCCAAGGAAATTTATATGAAAAGCATTTAAAAATTTCAGTGTTCATAAATTTTATAAATTTCTATTATCAGCCATGTCACAGAGTTCAATTTCGTTCGGAAAAGGAATTGAATAGTTTATTTTTTAATTCTTGAAATAACATAATAAATATCATAGTTTAAAATACTAAAAAAAACACACTTCGTGTTCAAATTTTAAATTTTTCATTCACTATTGTTTAAGCTTCTTCTTGAATTATCCATATAACCAGATAATTATCCATATAACGCACTCCAAGTTTTTTTTTCGGAATTCCCAAAATCGGTTTCAAGAACCGCCACAATCTCCCACTTCCCCGGAAAAAATATGGCAGCTTCAATTTTCGCACGAAATCGAATTACTGTTAATAGTTCGGATACACGCTCCAAAGCCAAAACGCTCACCGAATATAAAAAGCCCGGTTCCGATTCGGTTAGTGAAGTGGTACCCAGTTTTTTTGGAATTCCCAAAGTTGGCTTCAGGAAACGTCAAAATCTCCAACTTGCTCAGAAACAACTTCATTTTTCGCACTAAATGATCGCTAATAGTTCAGATGCATGATCCACGGCATAAACGCGCAACGAATTTGAAAAACCCGATCAAAACGGTTAGCGAAGTGATTCCGATTTGTTTGGGAGTTCCAAAAATCGGCTTCGTGAAAGCACTAAAGCAGCAACACTGTACATGCGGTTTTATATACGTGCATATGTAATAATCACTCACACGGCATGGATTTCAAATGTTGCAAACATTCAAACAAACAAGTGCAACTAATATAAGTGGGTTAAAAACAAAACACGAAAAAGCTATTCGGAATGAAATAATTTCTAATTTCAAGAATGAAACTAGTATGGTCCCGTAGAAACGTTTTCATTCCGAAAAAAATTGTTAGATTTTCGTTTTTTGAATAAACAAAAACCGGATTCAATTCCTTTTCTGAACAGAATCGAATTCTGTGATATTTTAAAAATATTTTTTTAAATAAATTAATCAAAAAATTTGTAGAAAATTTTTTATAAGCAAATTAATTTGTACTCGAATATTATGCAAAAAAAAATATTCGAAAGTTTTTCGACATTTCGAAAACGAAAAGTTTCTGCTAGGGTTTTTCGAGGTTTTTCCGAATATATAATCGTTAAATTTTTTAAAGTTATTCGATTAATTTACATCACTTAAAAACTGCTTAGTAGTTATTCGAAATATTTTCGTTGAAAAAAGCAGTAGATTTTGTTTAACAAAAAAATAATTGAACAATTATTCAAAGAAATTTAAATAAAAACTTTTTCACTATATTAGTTTTCTTTTTATTTGTTACCTAAATATAATGTTAAATCTTTAAAATAAAAACATATTGAGGTCATTTTATTTCATTATTACACCTTAAACTTTAAGTAAAGTCATACTGAAATATTTAAAGAATTTTTCAATATTATTGTAAAGGCGAACCGGTTAAACTGCGACGTGAATTTGCAGTAAATAAATCGAATACGTTATAAGGAGATTAAAACTTTTTAATTAAATTGCTTTAAAACACACATGCACACTATACATACATACATATGTTTGTGGTCATTGTGGTAAAAAAGATTATTACTTAAGCAAATTAAATAATTTTAATTTGCATATGAATGATATTAAATTGTTATGCAAAACCGTATCAGAGGAAGAAAACTTCAATCAGCAGCATTTTCACTGTAACTGCAATTGGCTGCAAGATATTATTGTTTTCAAGATCTTTGTTTGCAAAGACTGAGAACTGGATTATGAAATAAAAACTTTAAATTCAACTTTTAGTTGTTTAAATAAAGAATAGGGGTTCCCAAATTTTTTTAGAACCTAACGTAATAAAATATTCGAAACACATTCTTCAAGGAATTTTACTCAAAATTAGACAAAACAAATTTCTATTAACACTAGTCAAATAACTATTTAAAAACGATTTTAGATTCTATTAAAAGAAAAATTAATGCAAAGTAATCGAACAAAAAGAAACCGAATAATTATTTAAAAAACACTTACAGAAACTTTATTATATAAATACTCGACTACAAAACTCGTCAGAGAATTTATCGAGGGAAGAAATGTAACTGAAAATTTATTCAAAAATATGTTTACAGCTAAATATATACGGATGTGTATAGATGTTGTAATTATTCGAATAATATATTCATATATGCAGCGGAATGGATGGAATGAATATTTTAAAATTTTCTAAAAATAATATTACAAAGAAAGTTTTCTACATCACATAATTATTCAAAATTCACTAAAAAGTTATCCGGATAAATATTTGAACAGTGCTTATAAAAAATTTATTCGAATATTTATTTGCACAGTTTATATTGAAAAACTATTTCATTTAAATTTATTTAATATCGATTTAAGATGGGTTAATTAAAAAATTAATCGAATAATTATTCGAACAGATTTCAATGAAAAATTAACTCATAAAATTCATTCCAATTATTATTGAAACTTTTTGTCTTAAGGGCCTAAGGTTATGTTTAAACAAAATTAAAGAAATTCTTAATTATTCAAAATTGTTTCTAAGAGAATTTATTCGAAGAAGATAATTCGACTGAAAAACTCTCCAGAAAATTCGACTGAAAATTTATTCAAAAATATGTTTACAGCTAAGTATATACTTATGTATATAATATATATTTTTAAAATGTCTAAAAATATTATAACCGAAAAATGTTTTCCACATCACATCAAATAATTATTCAAAATGTTTCACTTTATCCGAATAACTTTTTATTCGGATAAATATTCGAATAGTTTATTCGAATAATTATTTGCACAGTTTTTATGGAAAAACTATTCCATTTAAATTTACTTAATATCCATTTAAGATGGATTAATTAAAAAACTATTCGAATAACTATTCGAACAGATTTCAGTGAAAAATTATTCGAATAATCATTCGAAATGTAAAAAAAAGATAAACGAATAAAATTCTCTCCAATTATTATTGAAACAAAAAAGGGTCTAGGGTAATTTTTAAACAAAATCAAAGAAATTCTTAATAATTCAAAATTTTTTCCGATTGACTTTATTCGAAGAAGATTATTTGGCTTAAAATTGTAACTGAATTTATTCAAAAACATGTACAGCTAATATATATTTAAAATGTTTCACTAAAAATTTGTTCGGATAAATATTCGAACAGAGTTCATAAAAAATTTATTGAAATATTTATTCGCACAGTTTTAATTGAAAAATTATTCGAATAATAGTATTGCATTAATCGAATTTTAAATTTAAAGAAAAATAAACGAATAAAATTCATTGCTATTATTATTAAAACAAAAAAAGGGCCCATGGTTATTTTTAAACAAAATCCAGGAAATTCTTAATTATTCAAAATTTTTACCAAGAAAATTTAATCCAAGAAAATTATTTGAAAATTTTCTATTAATCAACCTAATAATTCAAATTTTGATTGAAATATTTTTAAAGAAACATAAAAGGGAAATATTTGTCAATAAAAAATTAATCATAGAAAAATTTGCGATTAAAGAAAGGTCCAGCAAATTACTATATAAAACCAAATTATTGAAAAATCTTCATGAACAAATTAATTTATATGATTAATCGAGAATAAACGAATAAAATTCAATCCAATTATTATAGAAAGAAAAAAATAGTCTAAAAGTTATTTTTTAACAAAAAAGCAAAAAAAAAAAATTAATTTAAAGAAAACTATTAGAATTTTTTTTTAACATTTTATTGTAAAAATCATTAAAATTTTCATTTAAATATTTTTAAAGAAATATGAAGAGGATATATTTTTAAACAAAAACGCCTGTTTTAAAAAATTATTCTAAAATTTCTAATATGTGTGTAATGAAGGGATATTTTTAAAACTAAAATTAATGGTATAATAATTAAAAGTTCAAACATTTTGCCGAGAAAATTTCTTCGGTGAAAATTATTCAAAAAATTGACAAATGAAAGTCCAGCAAATTACCTTAGAACCATTAATCATATAATAATTTGATTACCTTGCAAGAAATATGTTTTCAAAATAATAACCAAGGACTTAAAACGTTGCATGCCCCATTCATTTTAATGCAAACGAGTAAAATTGTCTCTACTCGTTTAGTGAGACAGCTCTGCTTGCCAACTGGTTCATATTTATTTAAACAATTAAATCAACATTATTGCTTGCAAATTTATTAAGCAAATTAATAATTGATAACCAAACACAACGTAACAATAACAAAACTATAAAAAAAAGAAAGAAAAAACTGAAACCACTATTTTCACTGTTGATTCGCTTAAATTGAACAGAACGAAGATTTGAAAATTACGAGCTTATATGCGGCAACGACAACTGCATTCGCAACCGTAACAACGAAAAGGTTTGTTCGTTCATTCGTTGGAATACTTTCAAGAAAAATGTTTCGATTAAAAGAATTAAGAGTATTCTGTCTGTTAGTTCTACAGCGGATCTGAAAGTGTAAACACGGCGAGGCAGAGTATCGAGTGTGTGGCCCGGTATCAAGGAAGAGTTCTTGCAACAATTTTGATCGTTTTTCTTGTCGCTTAATTGAATGAAAAATAATAAATTAGACATAAAATTTTTAAATGAGTTTTGTTTATTGTCTTTAAATTGTTCGCGTTAAATAAAAATACAAAACAAAAACATTCAGTTTTCAGTTGCAAGAAAAAAAATCTGTTTTTAATTGAAAGAAATTGATTTCATGAAATTGTAAGAAAAAAAAATGTTTAACTGAAAATATTTTCCCAGTAAAAATACATTTAATAAAATAAAAAAAAAAAACTTATTTTAAAGAAAAGTTTTACCTCAAAAATTAAAAAAATAATCTTAATTCATAATAAAGTAAATAAAAGCATTTTTTAAAATCATAACGTAAAAAAATTTTCTAAAATTCGGTCGCAGTGAAAAGTAAACCGTCACAACAAAAATACAAAATACTAAACAGCTTCAACTCAAAGTCATGATCAAACGGCTAAGTCAAGAATTTTGAACGCTTCACTTGATTTCTTCAGTGATTTTATAAATTCGGATTTCAAAGTTCAATATGAGTAATAAAATTTAAATTTATTTAAATAATTTGTAAAAACGAAATTCTATAAAAAAAAAATCACTTTTTTGTCAGACATTCTCTTGGCGCCCTCTTTTTCTTACAATCATTCAAACAAACAAAAATTAAAAATTAGAAAAAAAAACTAGAAATATAACAACAAGTTGTTGTTGTGTTAAAAATAATTCAATTAACACTTGTTTAATTAGCAACACGCACAATCATCTTCAAAGAAATTTAAAAAAAAAATAATATTTTACTAAATACAGTCAACTCGTTTTCAAAGCATTATTCATATTAATATTCGATTAACATTTTTCAAATATTTATTCGATTAAAATTAAAAAAACTAATTTTGTAATAATTCGCCGAAAGCTTTTATGGAGTACTCGTATTTGTTGAAGACCTATTTAGAAGAAAAGTTCTATTTAAATATTCGATTAAAAATGTTTATATAATTATGTGCCGTTCATAGAACACAGACGAGCAACTCGTCTTTTCCTAGAAACCACTCAAAAAGCCAAGTAAATTTCCTAAAAATTTTTTTTGGATAGTTGTTCGTCTGTGTTCTATGAACAGCACATTAAACGGAAAATTTCTCAAAATAATTTGCTGCAAACTTTTACAAATAATAAAAATAAAAACTCGAAAAAGATTTCTTTCTTACAAAAAACTTCCAACTTGAAAGATATTTTAATATTTATTAAGATTTTTTAATTTTCAAAAATAGTCTCCTGAAAACTTCTTTCTACGCAATATTGTAATTCATAAAAAGTCTTTAAAGATATTTGTGGCAGAAAATTCTTCAAATATATTATTCGATTAATTATGTTCGAATATTTAGTCGATTAAGTTTAAAAACTTTTACTATAACTTTGCTTCCGCCGTTTTTTTTTCAAAAATTCGAAACTCTATTGTAAAATTGTGCATCGCTGCCCACTACTTTCTCCCACTTTTCGGGCAGTGTACGAATCCCGCGTTGAAAAAACTACTCATGTTTTAAAGCGATCCACGAATTTATCCCATTTTTTATTTCTTCAGAAGACAGGAAGTGCTGGTCCAACAGATCGTGTGCCATTGATCGAAACAAGTGATAGTCCAATGGAGCAAATCTTTTTTCACAAAATTTTTTATAAAATAAAAAAAACATTTTATACAAATAGAAAAAAAATTGTTTTTATTGTTTTTTTAATTTTAAAATTTTTCAATCAAAACAGTTAGAAAACTTTTTATAAAAATTAAAAAAAAAATATACTTATGTGAAAAATTTTTTATACAAATTTTAAATTTTTTTATTAAACTCATTTTTCCATTTTTTTATTAAATTGAATTTTTTTTTTTTTTTTTTTTTTTTTTTTTTTTTTTTTTTTTTTTGAAATCGTGATTAATTTTTTATTAAAATTCTATAAAATTAGAAAATTTTTAAAAATTTTTGATTAATTTTAAAATATGTTTGAAAAATTTAATTATTTCTTATTTTTTGCAGCTAAAGTTCGTTTTGATTTTATAAAAAAAAAATCTACTCATACAATTTTCAATATTTCGATCACAATTTGTTGACGATAAACGTCAGGAAAATTATTATGTTATTATGTATATGTTTATAAAAATGTAAAAAAATGTTTGAAACATTTTTTATAAAAATTTAAAAAAATGTTCGAAAAATTTTTTAGCAAAATTTAAAAATATTTTTATAAAAATTGTTTATAAAATTAGAAAATTTAAAAAAATTTTATACAAATTAAAAAAATATATTTTACAAGATCAAATAATGAAATATCACAAGTTTGAAATTTTTTTTCTAAAACTTCAAAAAAATGTTTGGAAAATTTTTTAACAAAATTTAAAAATATTTTTATAAAAATTGTTTATAAAACTAGAAAATTTTAAAAAATTTTATACAAATTAAAAAAATATATTTTACAAGATCAAATAATGAAATACCACAAGTTTGAAATTTTTTTTTCTAAAAATTGAAAAAAAAATGTTTGAAAAATTTTTTAACAAAATTTAAAAATATTATTATAAAAATTGTTTATAAAATTGGAAAATTTTAAAAAATTTTATACAAATTAAAAAAATATATTTTACAATATCAAATAATTAAATATCAAAAAATTGAATATCAAAAAAAAAGGTTGAAAATTTTTTTTTTAAATTTTAAAAAATGTTTGAAAAATTTTTTAATAAAATTTAAAATATTTTTATCAAAATTGTTTATAAAATTAGAAAACTTTAAAAATTTTATACAAATTAAAATAATATTTTTTTTTTGTTTATTTAAAATTTTTTTATAAATTTTGTTTATAACTTTTTTAAAAGTTTTTCAAAAATGTGAAAAATTTTTTATAATAATTTGAAATTTTTTTTCTAAAATTAAAAAATTGTTTACAAGAATTGAAAAAAATATATTTATTTACCAGACAAAAATATTTATTTTATTGTGATTTACCATTAAAAAATACAGCTACAAATTTCTACAAAGAGCTGTTAGCGCCGTAAATACAGCTAGTTTTTTTTTATAAAAAAAAATGTTTATACAAAATTTTATTAACAAATTTTCTATGAGAAAACGCAGCAACTACGAATATTTAATTAGGGCCTCTTTCACGAATTCGAACATTAACGTTCGAAAGCATTTCGAATGGCGAAAACTCGTAATTCCTATCCACTTTTGATCTAAAAGGCATAGACATACTGTCTGGCCCACGATGTCATTCGACAACGCTCGTTCGCATAAATACGTTGGAAACAAAAACAAACTTTAACCCTTAAGTGAACACCAAAATTAGTTTACGTAAATGAACACCAGGGTCTGATGCCATAATTAATCTTATTTCTTATTCATCCTTAAAAAATAATTATAATAAAATACAAAAACGTAAACAAGTAAAAAAAATTAAAAAATTCAGTCGTTTCATTAAAATAGTAGTCATATACACAATATATATATATATATATATATATATATATATATATATATATATATATATATATATATATATATATATATATATATATATATATATATATATATATATATATATATATATATATATATATATATATATATATATATATATATATATATATATATATATATATATATATATATATATACGGTCTTAGTTACATTTAAAACATGTATAATCACATTTAGAATGCTGAAAGCAAAAAGGATTTTTGCAGAATTGACAGAAGAATCTAGTGCTACGTTTGACATTACCTATGTCCTTACAAATAACACACTTTGATATATTTTTCAAAACCTCAGGGCCGCTTTTTCGACAAAATTTGCTGTAACTTTCTTGTTTTTGCTTCGTTCTTCAACTCAAGGATATGCAAGCTGTTCCGAAAGGTGGGATAAAAATGTTGTTCTGGCGCCTTGTGTCTTTTTCACTGACAGGTTTTCATCATATATTATGTATGAAGCCAAAGCCATTATATCGATCATATTGTAAAAAAGTGTTAAGGTCCATCGATTTCTTCTTCGCTTAGTAGTATATTTGCTGAGCATTTGGTCCTTAACATCTACAACTGTTTTGGCATTGTTGTAATGCATGATTGCCTCGTTTTTTTCTCATTATACCTACTGCAGTAGTGCCGTAGTGAACTGTTGATAGCAGTATAACAGACTTATTTTTTTTTTTTTTTGGAACATCAGAGCATATGATATATTCATGACGCATACGATATTTTCATGAATACTTCCCGTTTTGTATGTTTTTTCATCTCTAGTGGGACACATCGCTTGTTGCTTCTGAGTGTGCCAACAAAACCAAGGCGCTTGCATAAATCAAGTGTAGTAAAAAAGTTATCAGCAACTATTGCTCTGCCCGAATCTTTGTAGCGCATTGCGAGGCGTATAAGTTCATTTTCATACTGTTTTTCCGCTCGAATTTGGCCCAGTATAAACACTACCTTCTAATGGGAAATGAGTTTTTGCATCACACGCATATTTTGATGCCATATTTAGCTGGCTTCAAAGAAATATATTGCGTGAACTTTGTTCTTTTACTTTTAACACTAGCCACAGAGTGAAGCTGTGCTACTTTATGCACAAGCAGAAAAAACAATTTGTAGTCAACTTGCGGAGTTCTTCGAAATAAACACAAAGAAAATGTTTTTTTATACAATATGATGTGATTTTTACACGTTTTGTTTGTTTCTAAACGGAGTGTTTGGTTTATATTGTTACAAGGTCTGGCTGGAGCCTGGAGGTTTAAACGTGAATAAAAATTTCTTAAGAACGATTATCGCGCCCACAGATTAAAAATTATTGTTTTTTTTTTACATATTTCTACACAAAACACCTTTATTGAATAATTTATAAAAAATCAGTAACCTATGACTATGAGTATATGAAAAATATTAAGAAAAATCTGAAAAATGTCTGGCCAGGCCCTGGTGTTTACTTAAGGGTTAAAATGTTGTTTTTGGTTTGCATGCAAGCAAGTTATGTCGAGTGACATCGTGGGCCAGTTAGATAGTGTAAAAAACATAGCAAACTAATGTATCAATTCATAAGAAAATATATTATTTTTGAGCTTTCTAGACCGTTTCAAATGTATGCGAACGTTAGCGTTCGAAGTCGAGAAACAAGCGCTTAATTTCCCAAGTTAAAAAATTTATCCATTACGCCAGAAAATTCAGCTCCGTTCGGAAAAGGAATTGAAACCGGTTTTTTGATTCTACAAAAAACGAAGATGTATTCTTAACAATAAAATCATCTTAAAGAGAAAATAATAATTTCATTCTTGAAATAGAAAACTTTTTGGTTTTGAAGAAATAACGGTTTTATATCGGTTTCTAAACGGAATCGAATTCTGCAAGATGGTTGCATTTATGGGAAAAATAAGCCAATAATATTTTGAAAGTTTCTATAAATGAAAGCCAATAATAAGTTTTAAAAATTTCAATACAATTTAATGAAATTCTAAAATTACCGGTTGCTAAATGTGAATAATTTTATATTACCTTAGAACATAAACTATTTTTTTAGTTTTTTGTTTATTATTTATTAGCTAGAGCAATTTGTTTAACTTTTTGTTTATTATAAGTTTTATTAATTCATTTAATAGTATTGGAAAGAATTGAAAATTTCTTGAAAACTATTTTATGATCATCACTTATTACTTGTGTTATAATGAATCTGAATTTTCAATTGCGGTTTCATGCTTGACAGCCAAGACAGTGAGTGTGCGGTGGGAACTTAAGTCTGAACATTTTAATTTCAATTTGTGATAAAATATAATTTAATTCAATGCTAATTAAGAATTTGTATTGAAAAATTGAGAAAGCATGATATTTATTAATTTTTTTGATTAAATTAATTTTTCAGGCGCAGAATTATGAACAGCTGAAACAAAAAAAAAACTCATTTGCAAAGAAAAAACGCACAGTCACTTAAAGTTGAGCTTATCTTAAGGCGAAAACAACAACAAAACAAAATGAGTCATACCAACGGCACACGAATATCACCTGTTGCATCTCCCAAATTGGGTCAACGTAATTTAGCTTTTGTCTCAGATACTCCCGATTTAAATAGTGCAAAGAACGAGCAATCCACACAATTACCCACTGCCCCACAAGTAGTTTCAGCCAAAGCTTCGGCTGCAGTGGATATTATTGGCGAAGTTACGGGAGATTTTGGCATTTGGCAGCTGAGAACGATACTCATTATATTCCTGTGCAAAATACCTGCCTCCTGGTTCATGGCCTGCATAATTTTTACCGCCCCCGAACTTTATCCTCAAACCGAATTTGTCTGTGATTACTCCGGCTTAAATCCAAATCAAAGCACGACAGCGAATCAGTGTTTTATAGAAGATGCAGAGACTCTGGAGAGGGAAGAGTGCAAGCAATTTTTGTACAACTCGCAGTTTCAGTCGCTCATTATGGAGTTTGACTTGGTTTGTTTGCGTGATATTTTCATAGCCTGGACTCAGTATTGGCATTTGTTTGGGGTTTTGGTGGGCGGTTTGGTGGGCACAAAAATGATGTTGTTGTATGTGGGCTGTTTAAATAAAATGAAAAAAAGAGTTTTTCTAAACATTTTTCCCCTTTTTATTTCAGTATAAGTCCGCGAAATGTGTATTTCATCGGACAGATGGCACAAATAATATGCGGCGTGGTGACAGGGTATGCGCGGGACTTTAGTCTGCATTGTGCTTTTCGCTGTCTCTCGGCTGTTTGTTGTGCTATAATGTTTACATCGGGCCAAGCAATATGTGAGTGTTTACTATAGATATTATGGAATCTCTTTTAAGAATTGAAAAAATTATCTTGAAGAGAACTCAACTCTTCTTAATAACCAAATAAGCTGCATAAAAATCATCATAAGAAAATAAATATTCAGAGATAATCGTCTATATTTGAAAAGTAATTTTCACCGCAAATACGTGCTCGTTTCATTTTTTACTATTCTAAAAGACATATCTATATTCGTTAGAGATGAGAGTAGAAAACATATGTTTTCTTTCACATCGTTTGCATTCTAAAATACCTTGTCACTGTATTTTAGTCCCAATATTGTTCGACGCCGAATTTACCGCGTAAAACACAAATTAGCAACAAAAAATTTAATTATTTGTGAAAAATATTAGGAAATATGCATATTTACATATGTATGTATGATGGACTAAAAAGCAAACAATTTAGAGCAATGGTAGAATTTTTTTTTGACACATGCTTTTTTACTTTTCTTGTCTTTTTTAACAAATATTAATGACAAACAATAATTTAGAAACGAACTTGAGCCCGACAAAGAAATTAAAAATATATGATTTTCCATTTTCACTATTTTTATTTTGAATTTAGTTTTGTGCTAGTCAGCTGTGTGGAATGTTGTTTATAATTTTACTAGAGATAACACAAAATTCGATTACTGAAAACGATATTTATTCGCGCGTATTTTAGTAACTGTCGATACCGAGCCGTCGAAAGTGAACATTCGACGGCGACGAAGTGAAGAGTGAATTCCCGAATAGACCTGAATATTATATAATTCTTCGAGCTTTAGGGCTTTTGGAGTTTTTAGTTTCTTTATCTTATTATCTGGCAATATATCGCTCTCCTTGGGATAGCTTCTTCCGAGCAAAAAATTTTTAATAAGAAATTTAAGTGAAAAATTATTAAAAATCTTTTGGTAAGAAAACCAATTGAAACAATTTCGACAACACAAAAGAATAATTACAAAGTTTTCGATAAAAAAATAAAACAAAAATTTATCCAAAAAAACAAATCTATAATCGAATATTTATCTAAAATTTTTCTTTATGAATATAAGTCGAATAGTTAATCAAGCATTTCAGCAATAAATCTTATCGAATAATTTATAAAAATATCGGATAGAAAACTAATACGAAAAATTATCTAAAAACTATTCAATAAAAAATTAGTCGAATAATTTACGCTTTAATTAGTAAACAAAGCACTAAGAACCCCATAAATTTGAATTTAACAATAGGTCAAATAAATACACATTGCAAAGTAAATTAATCGAAAAATATTCGAAAAAAATTAATTGAATAAATATTCGAAAAACTAGCAGAACTTTGCTATCGAATAATTATTTCAAAACTTTTCTACAGTAAAATCAAACTTCTCTTAAGAATAGCAATGAAAATTGAAAGTATAGTTATTAAAAAAAAATTCTCATAAGAATAGGAATTGAAAATTATTCACACAATTCACAAACAAAAATTATCGAATAATTTATCCAAAAAGTAGTCAAAATTTTTCATATAATAATTATGCCAAAGCTTTTCTACAGGAAAATTAAACGAATTGTTAATTAAAAATATATATATTACATATAAAAAACAAATAAAAAATAATTAATCAAGCAATTCAAAAAATATCGAATAATTTGTAGAAAAATATCACATATTAAACCATTAAAGCAAACAATGAACTAAAAACTGATTGGCTTCTCTTATCCAGCATCGAATAATTTTCGAAAAAAAAATTAATCGAATAATAATTTGAAAAAGTAGCATAAATTTAGTATCTATTCGATTATTCTTTTTCTATAGAAAAATTAAAGGAGTAGTTATTTAAAAAAAAAATGTCAAGACAATTAATCGAATAACTTACGAAACATTTTTGGTAAGAAAAAAAATTTTTTTGATAGTAAAATTATTTTAAAACTTTTCTATGTATGAAAATTTGTCGAATAATTTTAAAAATTTTCCATAGAAGAATTAGTCCAATAAGTATTTAAACACTTCAAAAAATATTAATCGAAGGATTATTCGACAAATGTTCAAGAAGAATGTTAGGTAAAAACTATTTACAAAAAAGTTCGGTAAGAAAATTAATAAAATAATTTTTTACAAAAAAATTATCGATTACTTATTTAAAAAAAAATAGTTAATAAAAAAGTTAAATAAAAAAAAAATTAATTAATTAATAGTTCGTAAAATTTTTTATAAAAAAGTAATCGATGGCTGATTTGGTAGAGTACTCGACCAACAGTCTCGAGGTCGCAGGTTCGATTCCTGCCACAGACCCTGGGTGTTACTGCAGACAAGCAAAAAAGCTTCGCAGTTTTTGTGTTTGTTAAAAAAAAAAAAAAAAAAAATATAATGATAATTTCTATTAAAAAAACATTTCATATTAAACTTAATCGAACATTATTCTATAAAAAATTAATTATATAATGGATCGAATAATTTTTATGATAATCGAATAATTAATAAAGAGACTATTATATAAGAAAGACATAAATAAGGATCTTATCCCTTAAAAATTTCTCAAGAGAATTAACCGTTAAATTTTTCTTATGCATATTTTAATTATTATTGTACCAATATTATTTTAAACAAAAGAAATTCTAAAAATTTTTTTATCATCTGTTCTTTGTTTCCAGTTGCCGATATCACTTCTGGTATCTATAGAATCGGTGCTATAATACTCTATGACACTTTCTGGTCTTTGGGTGTGATATTCTTACCCTCCTTATCGGCCTTCTTCAACAGCTGGACTCACATCTATCTTGGTATAACATTCCCCACATTATTTTTGACCCTACTTTTGCAATGGACCCCGGAATCTCCCCGATGGCTGCTGAAAAACGGTGATGAGAATGCAGTCAATCGTGTGGCGGAGATTGTGCGGGAGGGTGCTGCTATAAACGATCGTTTGGACAAAATACCTCGAGACTTTAAAGAGCAATTGAAAACTTTGAGATCGAAAATGAAATCTGCTCCGGCTCCAGCAAAATGGTTTGAACTTTGGCAAGGCCCCAGAGCCAAAGTGCACATGATTGCCGCCCATTTGGCACTGGCAGCATTTATTATAAATTTCATGGGCATGTTATTGAATATAAGATCTTTTGGTCGGGATTATTTAGTGCCGAATACGGTGGCAATGGGTGGGTACAGAAAAAGTTTATTTGCTCAATTATATTTTTTTATTTTACAATTTGTTTGCTTTTAATAATGTAATTTTGAGCTCTTATACTTATAAACTCTTATAATGCAATTTTGCTCTTGTAATTATGTAAAATGCATCACGGCTTTCACCCACAGAAAGTTACTCTACTAAGTTTTGAGTTTGGCGGTGGTAAGGGGAAAACAAGAGAAAAAAGAGCCGCTCTCTTTTCCCTTGCGGCCGCAAAGTAAACTTTTCGTGTGAAAAAGTGGTGTATTCTTTTTCAATCTCCAGTAATTTTTTCTACACTTTTTTACTCATAAGTTTTTGTAATCTTATGCTTTAAAATGTTTCCAGGCTTTTCCGAAATTTTCGGCTGCTTTTTGGCTTTGCATTTTACTATGAAATTGGGTAAATGGAAGTGGCAATGGGCTGGAGGTTTTAATATTTTGGCAGGTCTTCTTGGCTGCCTGGGCTGGTTGTTCAGTTCAGCAGAAAGTAAGTGAAATAAATTCTCTTTATTATGCAAGTTGCGCAGGCAACTATATCGCTTTTGCACAAGAATAATGACTGCTTCCCAACGTGACATTGATAACCTCTTGCATAATAAGCAAAAAGTCTCCTAAATTTAAATTCATATAAAAATTATTTTATGCTTCTAGTGGATCCTGAACTAAAAGTAACTTTATGGATGATCATTGCGACTATACCCAAAGCTGGAGTTTCCTGTGCCCAATCAATGATCTTGGCCTGCATGAATGAGGTGATGCCGGCCAATAAAAAGGTTCCCTTTGTTTTTTCGGTTGTGACTTGGGCCCGTGTCTGGCTGCTGTCGGCTCCTTTTATTAATGTTCTGAAGAAAATCGATGTCGCCCTGTCGCTGAGCTCTTATTGTGCTCTGAGCATATTTGGTGGCATTTGTACCTGCTTTATACTCACACCCAGAACCCCCGTACCCCCCTCAAAGGAGGAAGGTAACGGCAATAGTAGTAGTAGTAGTAAAAATGTATCACCTTTAACAAAAACTCTGTGGACAGTAGAAACAAATGTCAATAATACTCGTCTGTAGGGGACGGAGGAGAAACGAAATGATTATGTCGCTCAATTTGCCTTAAACTTATTTTAACTGAGCAGTGAAACAAAAATGTGTGATAAAATATGGAACTTTTATGCCGGAGAGGCGAAAAGTGATTGTGCTGTTTACTTAAACTTCTAGAGTTGTAAGAATACTGTACTTAAAAAAAGTTTTATTTTTATATAAAAGACACTAGTATAATAAATGTGATTAATAAAGTATTAATTAAATTTAGAACTTTTTTTTACTTAAAATGTTAGCTAAAAACGAATGCCCTGGAAGGTTCTGAGGCAACCAAAAGTTCAAACTTGTACGCTAAACACATTCAAGCCAGCAACTACAGCTTGTTACAAAATGTGTCAACAGCGACACATCAGCTCCTGCCTTGACAGACTCTTTTTACAAAACTGACCGTCTACATGACGTGAAAGGCAGTTAAGACCTCCTGTTAACACATATCTTTGAAAGTCCGATTTTTACATGATGGAGTAGACGTATGTATGTCTTGATGTTTCATTGCACTCATACCCCGGTTAGCGGCGCTAATTGGGACCGGAAAAACGAAACGCAAACCGAATCACAGCTTTCCATACATTTGTGTTAATTTTCATTAAATGCGTTCCGAGACTCATAATTTTAGTAAAAAAAATTGATTTTTCAATAGAAAATACCAAATTTTTTGTTATTATTTGTAATTGTTGTTTATTTGAGCTTGAGGCAATTTGTTTTAAAATTATTCGTTTATTAATGTTTCGATATTTCAGAAAAATTAAAAAAAAAAAATCTGAAATTTTCCTGAAGAAGACACACAAGGGGGTGTCGAAATATCGAAACATTAACAAACAACAATTATATTTAAAAAAAAGGTCGAAAAACTAGGATCAAGATATGTTATTATTTGTGTAACAACACTTTTTATTAAAATAAAAAATAACAATTCAAAAAAAAAACACATAAAAATATTAAGATCAATAAATTTTTCTTATTTTTGCAGCTAAAGATCGTTTTTTATGTTTTATAAAAAATTCAATAGTATTTATTTTCAATATTTCAATAACAATTTGATATCATCGTCAGGAAAATTAATATGTTATTAAAAAATTTTTCAAACAAAAATTTTTACATAAACAAGATCAAATAATTAAATATAAGATCAATATAAAAAATAAGAAGTTCATAGTATGTACATAGTATGTACATAACTGAAAAATCTAAAAAATCTAAATTTTTTTCATCATTTATTTTTCGACGGGAAATCCTCTTTTTCTATTTTTGCTTTGTACATACAAACACTTATTAACGACGCAACTACAAAACCACGCGACGCAAACTGAAGCAAAAACGACGCAACATTTAAATCACGGAAATTTTAAAAAGATGCGACTTCGAAATAACGCAACTTCGTCAACAAAATCAAATAATAAATTTTTTATGCCCTTTTTCATAGTTTGTAAAAAAAAAACTATTTTTATTGCAAAATTTTCAATATCACATAAGAATTTGAACTTTTTTGTAATTTTCTTTAATTTGAAGACATTTTTACTTCTTCTTCGTAAAATATTATTGAAATTTTTCCTTCCACAACACAAAAAAGGGTAACTGCTATATTAAAACGTCGCTTTCTGTTAAGACAGACAGAGCTTTCAAAACAGGCTTCTTAACAGCCGTGACAAGATGACAAGAAAACAGTAACATTTGCAGTCATCACCTGACAGTGACACTATTTTGCTGTTCGTCTTAGTGTTTTCAAGTCAGGTGTGGACAGCACTTAAGACAAAATTTGCATTAAAAAGTAATTATATAGCAAAAATTCTATAAAAAAGTTTTCATGTGTCAAAAATTTTCCACCTTGATAAAATTTGAATTGAAAATTTTGTGTTAGTGACATTTGGTTTGACTTAGCACATCAAACTTTTTCCGTCAAATTTTATTTTAAAATTATTTTGAAAAGAAAACAATGTTGTTTATTATATGCCAAGTTATGTTTTGTTCATACAAAAACGTTTTTAGATTGATTTAGAATTAAAATTATTTCTTCAAATTGAAATTGTGTATAAAAAAATCAACAAATCCCAAAATAAAATTGTTTTCTTTCATTTTTAACACGCTTATATTAGTTTCACTTGTATATTTGCAACACTCGAAACCTAGGGCATATGAGTGATTAACACATATGTAGATACATAAAACTCTTATTACAGTGTTAATGCGTTAGTGCGAAAATTGGAGTTGCCGTATTACTTCCGGGGAAGTGGGGGATTTTGGGGATTCCCAAAGCCGATTTTGGGAATTCCCAAAAAAATTCGGAACCACTTGGCTAACCTGTATGGAACCATTTATTCATACTCGGTGCGCGTTCTTGCCGTGGACATACATCTGAGCGGTCATTCGCTTAAGTGCGAATATTTTTTGACGTTTCCTGAAGCCAACTGTGGGAATCATCACAAAAGTTTGAACCACCTCGATACCCGAATCAAGACAGGATTTTCATATTCGGTGCGCGTTTTGGCCGCGGAATGTGTATCTGAACTTTATATTTATAGCGAAAATTTAAGTTGCCATATTGTGTCCGGGGAAGTGGGGGGTTTTGGCGATTCCTGAATATTTAATCATCCCCAACGACGTGCTATTTGAAGTTGCTATTGCTTGGCTCTAATTCTGTTCAACAGCCACAATTGAAACACGTTTAAAGAGGTATTGGCTGTTTTGTTTCTTCCACAGGTTCGTTGTATCTCTGAAGCCAAGCAAACGAACAGTTTGTTAACAGACACTGAAAAGTGAAAACGTGCAAAAATCAGAAGCGACTTGGAAGAAAATTTTCGAAGTAAAGAAAATTTTTCTATTTGAAAGTCTAGAAAGAAACAAAAGAATGGATTATTATGATAATGCAGTTGTTTTTGTAACAGGTAAGAGGATTATCTACTCACGTACTCGTATATATGCATTTGTGGGGAGTAATTATTTAATTCAACATTTCAAAATATGTGCACATAACCATACATATGTATACACGTAGAAGAAAAACTTGTTTAAATTATAAAACGTCAAAACCGTTCCGGTCTATATAGGTATTATCAATCATTTTAGTTAAATCAATATTTATTTAAAATTCATAAAATTAAGATTTCATCATCTGACAAATTTTGCATGCTTTAATATCACTTCTTATCTAACAACATATTCGTATTAGTTTCATCATTCGCAAAAACACTTTCACAATTTCAACGCTCTGTTACCAGTTTTCATTCATATTTTTCTTGTTTTTTTTTTTTCATTCATTTCATTTACTGCAGGAGCCACTGGTTTTGTGGGCAAAACATTGTTGGAAAAACTGCTGTGGAGTTTTCCTCAACTTTCTGTTGTTTACATACTGATACGTGAGAAATACAGCAAAACAGCTGAGCAACGGTTTCAAGAGTTCGTAGAGCACAAAATATTTGAACGTTTACGCTCAACTTATCCACAGCGTTTGCAAAAGCTAAAATTTTTGGCGGGAAATATTGAGAGCGAAAATTTCGGTGAGTTTTTCTTTTTGCCAAGCAATAAGTTTGTCAGTGTGTACGGCACATACATGTAAGTATGCGATGCATACATGTAAATACACACTTATCTAATATACGAGTAAATTCCATTTCCATGCAGGGCTTAGTGATGCTGACAAAAAACTGTTGTGCGCTAAAGTAAATATTATTTTTCATAGTGCAGCCACAGTACGCTTTAACGAAAGACTAAAAGTGGCAGCACGTGTGAATGCTGTGGCCACTTGGAATTTATTGGAATTATGCAAGACAATGCCGCTGCTTAAGGTCAGTAAAAAAATAGAGTGTATTCAATATGGAACACAGTGCTCTTTATTCGCCTTTCGCAGAGTTTTGTTTACGTTTCCACTGCGTATTGCAATCCTGGTCGCAAATATGTAGATGAGGAAATTTATCCGACTTTACCTCCTGTCAAATGGAAACATTTCGTGGATTGTACCTTAATAATACCCGACGAGTATTTTAACAGCTTGGCCAATTACATAAAGGTATGTAGAAGTACATACATACATATATACTTCGTATGTTGTTTAAATATGTGTATGTGCTTTAACAATTCAAAAAAGTATTATTTCAATAGCAAATCGAAATTATGGATTAGACAAATATTAACTTATGTACGAATACACTCCAAAACCTCTAGACCAGGGGTGCCAAACACCAATATATTTAGGGAAAAACTACTTTTATTTAATATTTTTTGTTGTAAAAATTTTGCTTTAATATTGAGTATGACGAATTTCTTCCAACACCACGATTGTGTGCATTTTCATATACACGAATGTGTTTTATTTTTGGCGACGAATATTCGCGACCCAAAATTCGTCGTTCGTTGCAGCTGTGCTCCTAGCATATAGCAGGCGGCTGTGGCTAAATGTCGACCGCAACCTTGCAAACTTTGTTTTCTTTGAATACAGGGGACGCTGCAGCTTAAAGTGTAGGACTACTTATTCATATGCATACATATATATATGTATGTTTTATAAGTATAGGAAGAACATAGCGACGATGATACAAGAGGCGTAAGACATCTTGGAAATATTTTGAAATAATGGTGGAATGAAACAGTGCAAAAAATCGTTTATGTGCAAAATTTTATAACACCAGTAGCAACACTTCAAAGAAGTAGAAAAATCGGCTAAAGTCATCACAATTTTTTTTTTTTATAAAAACGCTTTTCTTGAAACTATCGGAAATATCGATGGGGACGACTATCGATAATTTTGCGGCTCTATCGTGTACTGCATTCTTTAGCCATTCGCCAATATCGCGATTGTAAAATGGAGCTAACGTTAATTTATTGATTTTCTGGCAACCAAATATTTTTGATTGCCAACTTGGGCGCCAAATTTATTGTTTTACATATTTGAGCCATTATTTTTTAAATATAAACTATATTTGAATATTTTTAAAAATACTATAAACTGTATTTTCATCTAGTGCAAATTTGTAATCCATTTTTACTTTTACAAATAGGGTCCTCATCCAAACACTTACACCTTTACCAAATCCATAGCCGAACAAATAGTCAATGACTATAAAAGTCAAGTACCCATAGTGATTGTCAGGCCGTCCATAGTAACGGCTGCCCATCGCGAACCATATCCCGGTTGGATAGACAATATTCAGGGCATAACAGGTATAATGATGGAAATCGGCAAGGGATCCATAAGCAGCATTTTGGGAGATAAAGATATCATATGTGACATAATACCAGTGGATTTTGTTGTTAATTCTATGATATTGACGGCTCAAAAGGCATTAAAAGGAAGGTAATTTCCCTGTGAAATTTGTGAATTTTAATTTTATTGAACGAGTTTATTTTTTTCTAACTGAAGGGTTTACATTTCCAACTCCACGTCGGGTTTAACGAATCCCATAACATGGCAGCAGTTGGGTTGTTTAACTCTTAAGTGGTCTCGCATTTATCCTACAAAAAAGTTACTTATGTTTCCTTATTTCAAATATCGTAAAAGTTTTTTATTGCACGATATGGCAGTTTATTTGCTGCACTATGTACCGGCCATTTTGATGGATTTAATAAATCTGTTCCACGGTGGCAAACGTAAAATGGTGCTGCCAATAGCGAAGAAATTTCGGCAAGCTTGCTTAGCAGGTAAGTTGGCTAAATTCTAAAATACATAATTGTTTAAATAAAAATGAAGATGCGCTGACATGGTACTCGTAATATAACATATTTAATATATGTAATTATGTTCCCCGTTTGTACTTGATGTATATATGTAAGTCAAATCAAAGTATAATAAAGAAGTGTAATGAAATGCCACAGTAAATAGTTTGACAACACTCACGCATTGTTTGCTCACCTAATTTTGCAATTTTTTTATATTTAATTATTAATTGTGTAAATAAAAGTTAAAAATATTATTGGACGATTTATTGGAGTTAGTTTCAATAATGCTGTAAATGGCCCCCCGGGGAACAGATTTTGCCTTGACGTAGTAAAAAACCATGGCACTGTGTTTTTCGGGGTATAGAGCGGAAGGAGTCTCTCGTTCGTTGCAGTAAACAAAACTCTTGGAAGCCGCATGACTCATGTTGTATTGGACTTCCGAAGCTCTTACCAAGGCTGTAAATTGGCAGAACGGGGATCATCATTCCCCGGGTGGTTCTGCTTGCAGTTAAACACCCGGCTGATCATGGTTGTGGTGCCTACTTTGGCTGAACCGTTCTGGCTGTGGTTTAAACCTAAAGGCGCAGGAAGGGATTTTTTCGGGAGCTAACAACCCGCGGCGCTGTTACCGTGCAACAGATACTTATACTGCAAGGAACCAGTGGTGATAGTTAGACGGGTGAGTTGGTTTGGTTTAAGGGCTGACGTTCTTAGTGAGCTTCCGCCTACAAGCTCATTAAACCGGGTCTTCCATTGATTGTCGGGAAATTGCATACAGGAGGGATTAGAAGGCCCCAGTTCCTGAGCAAAGCGTTGCTTATAGGGCTACAGACATATGCTAAGAACTGCGACCTGTATGTACCCGGCAAGCTACACGGGGCGCTGGTGAATCGTGAATAATTCACGCCGTAGAATAGGTTCATCATCAGATAAACCCATAAAGGCAGATGCTGATGTATATTTTTTTTCACTGTTGTTGTGTTGTTAATGGCGGAGAGCAATTCTTCGAACAGTTTGGGGTCCAGAACTGTAATAGCCCTTTTTAGGGCTGTGATAGTCTGAACAGAGACTATTATTTTCTTTAGGCAGTTCACAAACAAGCATATTTTTATCAACTATTTTTTACTACGACTTCTTTTTATTTATTTTTTCAGGCAAATGTTTTTCGCTCAATGAGTGGATTTTTTTAAATAGAAATTGCTCAACTCTCGCTGCAAAAACAAATTCATATTCTAGTCCCGATTGGAATTTAAAAACTGTAAATTATGACAGTTACATCCGACAGTTTGTAATCGGTATACAGAAGTATTTGCATCATGAGCGCATACATGGAAAGTCGAATATATTTAAAATCACAAGGTAGGAAATAAATTTTAAGTCACATCTAATGCTCAATATAATTTTTTGACATTAACTCTCATTTAGATTATACTGGTCTTGGATTTTTGTTCACAGCGTTATCATTTTATTGCTGCTGTATATTATATTGTAATTATCAATCCAATACGTATATGATTTGAAAACGACAAGTGATTTCAAGTCGGGTAGTTTTAAGAACAGGCCTTATAATTGTTTTTTTTTTTTTAATATTTTATTTAAAGCATAAATGTTATAATATAAAAAGTTTATAATTTATAAAAGCAATGAAGTTTAATTTAAACAGTGCCTGGGGTTTGGCCCCAAAGTTGGGTAAGTACGTAAACGTTGTAATTCCAATATGGTTTTAAGTTCCATGATATGAACATAATCCCGACGCACTGCTTCTATAAGACTGCTGTGACGCTTGATTTTCTCCATTCTGAAAATGAAAAATTATAGAGTTATTGCAGTATGACACATACTTAACAAATATCATTATTATGTTTTATTGATTTAGAAATAAATTAATAAACCTTATACTATTCATCACATGGAGCACTGGCTTCATGGTTAACTAAATAAAGTTTATTTTCCTTAATGAAAATCAAACATACTATAAAATTAAGCAAACTATTTTTTTGGGGATTCACGAATCCGATTTTGGGAACTCCAAAAAAATTTGGAGCCACTTCGCTAACGGGTTTGGAACCAGTTTTTCATATTCAGTGGGCGTTTTTACCCTGCAAACTACATCTGAACTATTAAGGTCATTTGCTTTAGTGCGAAAATTTAAGTTGCCGTATTGTTTCTAAAGAAGTCGGGAGATTTTGACTTTTCCTGAAGCCAACTGCGGGTATTTGCAAAAATCTCCGATCCGCTTCGTTAACTGAATCGGAACCGGTGCATGTTTTGGCTGTGGAACGTGTCTGAACTATTAACGGTCATTCAATTTAGTGCGAAAATTTAATTTACCGTATTGCTTCCGGAGAAGTGGGGAGATTTTAGCAATTCCTGGCGATTTGGAAACTCAAAAAAAAAACTTTGAACGCGTTACATGGATAATTATCTGGTTAGTAATTTGCTATCGATATTTGTTTACATGCTTATCCAATAGGAAAAATAGTCAGAAAATTTACAAATAGAAAAACTATTTTTTTCAAATAGGAAATTTTCTTTTTTTTCCAGCAGAACACGGAAAGGCTATCTAGCTTTCCATTTTATTAATACATATGTACTGTAAATATATTTTATCAAATTTACTTTCTTGAATTGGACAACAGTTGCCAATAATACAAATGTTTTGTTCTTATGATGTTATTCGTTTTATGGTTCTAAAATCACTTCGGTAAAGTTGGCAAAGTCAGTAATTTAGTAATTTAGATTTTACTATCATTAATTCGAACTTGCCCGATATCCTATGCGACATATCTAATAATATAATATCATAATTTATATTAGAATATGTTATCGTCATCAATAAAATTTTCAATAATTTTCAGATAAAAATTTTTAGTATTGAAACCAAGACGAATTCATAACACGCGAAATTGAGCTTTTCCTGTTTTAGTTACTAGACGTCATAAGAAAAGTTAATTCCTAATGCATATAACATATTGAAGGTAGCTGGCTACCGACTATAGCCTACCAAAAATAGACTACATGTTTATATATGGAAATGATTATATTACTGGCAGGACGGCTACAAGGCAACATTTGTAGTTGTCGCCAAATTAAACAAATTTCTTAATTTTCTGTCGATAAAAAGTAGATTAGTGTTGTCAATATAATAATATACCTGAAATACGATATGAATAACGCGGAAAAATAAGTAGCTATCCAGTTGTTTCACGGATACAAATGACACTAGTAGTCGGTAGGCAGCCGTTTTGATTGTGTTTAATGCCTAACATTTGACAATGGTTCAGGGAAACCAAAAAACATGCTTAGAGTTTTCAAGAACATATGTTGTCACACTAGCGAATTTATGTACCGTAAACCGAACTAATGACGGCTCTGTGACAAACTTCTAGCCCAAGGCTAACGCCTTTTAAAATACGGGCGCTGATTTTGTAATTCTTGTATTTTTAAAGTGCATTAAATAAAAAATGTTTGTGAATATTAATTTTGTCACAGTTATATATATGTATGTAGGTTAAGTTAGGTAGGCAGGTCGCTGAATTCTCTGATGCATCTTAGGTTCTCTAGCTCACTTGGGTTATAAATATTCCCTTTGTCATTATCTGAAAAGTGGAAGGGTAGAAGGTAGAAGGGAAATATAGAATTTAGAGGGATATAGTGGGAGGGGCGAAACCGCTCAGTGTGAAGTTACATGCTGTTGTACTAGCCATCCGCTGCTACTTATGAAAGAGGATAGCGCGGTCGGAGCGATCGAGGCCAGACATGATAGGCTCGTCTCGGTTAGATATACTAGGCGGTAATGCTCTAATGCCGGGCATGTTCCGGGGACGTCGTTGTAGGGTAAGCCTAGTCTCCTGTCATGGTTCCCAAACGGGTAATATGTATGTACATATAAAATGTTTATCAAATACTATAAAAACTTACTTTTCGTTTTGCTCCCTTTTTCTCTTCTCCTCCAGCAGGTGATCCCGATTTGTTTGAGCAAATGCCACCGATGTTTTAAGTTGCTCAATTTGACGATCTATTCGTTTACTACTTTGTTTCATTTCATCAATTTGCTGACGCGTTTGTAAAATTTTATTGCTCCTAAAAAATGTTAATTAAAGAAACATATGTATAGTGCTCGAATATTTGATATTTGGGAACATAATTTTCATGGCCTGCAGCTAAAGCGAATTTATAACAGGTAGCACAATTTGCAGCTCAGCTGATTATATGTCACGATTGGATGGCGAAATTTCAATAATTTAACAAAAACTACAAAGCAAATATTGCATTTGCCGAATTATGCTGTTGGACTGAATAGTTTCTTATTATAAATTCGCCTAGGATTCTAACAAGCAAAACCAGAGATATTAAAAAAGATTACAGAGTATTAAAAAATATGTATGTATGTACAGGGTTTTTTCTTTAGAGTTACAAGATTGAAAGAAATACATATATTTTTAATATCAATGAAACGGGACCAAAAGGACCCAAGTGGGCTGGTTTCATGAAACTGGCGGCCTGTACAACCTAACCTAATATCAATGAAACGGGCAAATAGACCAACTGCTTCGCTAGCCCATAAATCATATCAAACAGCAATTTTCTAGGGAAATTATGTTGCTTCGACGAAATTTTCTGGCTTATTTTCATCACAACTGAGATAATTCTGTTTATTTATGCGACTCCTGCATCTAAAAATGGGTTCAGAGAAAAACTTTTTGAATGGAAACAAAATAGAACAGAACTATTACTTTTTTAAAATATATCAAAAATTGTCAGGCGTTGCTCTGCTGTTAGTCCATAAATAATGAAATGACAAACCAATCTAAAAACAACTATCAGCTGTTAAATAGGCTGCCGAAGAAATCCGTGCTGCTAACTCAAAATTATGAAGCTGCAAAAATATGCTCAATACATACAATCTTGTTAGTTCCTTTCTGTATCCCATCAATTTCTCTTCTGTTACTTTCGCCAATAGACCCTCCGTATTTTCTTCTTGTTTTTTCATCTTTATTTTATCCCAATTTCTTAAAATATTCAGAAATTCTACGGATACTTTACATTTGCTAATAACTTGCAGCATATTGTTTAAGTATTCTATGTTGGCGCTCACCACTTTGTGTTCCCATTCCCTGTAAATGACTTGACGGCGAAAAAAGGCCACTTTTTGCATAGCTTTGATTTTTCGTTGCCCAGCATTCTAAAGCAATGGGGTAAAATTTGTTAAACTGTTATAAAATGTTGCTTCAAACTTACCAAAATTAAGGCGTTAATATCATTTATATCGTCTTTGTGTATAAGCACGCAATTTTCCAAATTTTCCAAAGATCCCATGATGTTAAACTCTACCTGGCCCATGGTTAAACGTATTTCAAGAGTTTGATCTTGTATGGAATTCAGCTTAAAATAGATTTAATAAATACATACATACGTAAATCGATCGTTTTATTCGTGCAACTTACATATTCCGTTTGCGCCTCCTGCAGCTTTTGAGCAGCATCGATTTTGCCATTCTTTAAATTACCCAACTCCTTGCCATACAAATTCATATCCGCTACAAAATCGCCTAATTGAAGATTAACTGCTCGTACTTTCAGTTCCATTTCCACTTTTTGACGCCGCAGCTTAACAAATTGATCCCAATTTTTGCTGTCCAAGGACACCGGAATATTTGTTAGATCGTCTAGAGCATTCAAACCCTCTAGATATTCAAAGACATCTTTTGGCAGGGGGAAAGGAAATTTCGGTTTGGATTTCGAATTAATACGCATGGCAAGTTCTTTGCAAATCAAGGTCGAATTTAAAAGTTTCGGTGAAATTTTTGGTCTTTTTTTGAACGTCTTATTCATTTCTGGACCCAAATGTTGGGGAATGCTATTCAGAAATTGTCCTCTATACTGACGTTCAATGGCCTTTTGTTTAAGCGTTAGGCTGTCGACTTTCTGACGAAAATCGTCAACAGATTTTGACCAAAACTCATGAAGTTTGCCGTATTTTTCAATATACTCAGCAAGTAAATCGATGTCGGTTCTGAAAAAATAAAACAAAATTGGGCTATATTCACCACATTCCACTCTTTCTGAAGTAAATATTTAAATAAAAAGTTTTTTTTTGTATTCATAATTGCAAAAAAGTATAATTTAATAGCCTATTTACACCAAAGCGAAATCTGCTCATTCGAGATTTCAAGCGAAATCTAGTAGATTTTGAGAAGATTTTGGTGTATGCAGTCTCTGGGCACAAAAAATATACACTTTAATGCTGGTGTACTCAGTCTCCGATAATATTGTATTGTCAAACCCGCATGCATAAATTATTTTTGAGCAAATGAAACCTTGCCAGATGTCAAAAAACGGTGGTGTAAACGATATAGATTTCGTTGTAGATTTCAATTCAAATCTTCTAGATTTTGAGTTGGTGTAAATGCGCTATAAGTGCAATTGGATTTAAATGAGTGGCAGCTTTAATTTGCACATTAGAAAGTGGCAACCTTGAACAGTTGCTTTTTTTTGGTTTACATTCCTTTAAAAATACTAGAGTTCGTCCGCTGGTCGAAAATCATCTAAATTCATGAACATACCGCACACTAAATTGTAAAAAGGCAGAATAAGCTATAAATTTCTTAAAATCGCTTTTATTTTTTTGTTATAAATTTGCCTACAGATCAAAACTCTAACGACCAGAACAACTTCGTTTACAGCACTGTAAAATTTATTCTTCACTATTAAGTTTCTTCTAATTACAATCGTATTTTAAAATTTGCCCCTGTAGAATAAATGTGATGCTGTGTGCGATATGCATGTCCTATATAAACATCAAAAGCATCCAATTCCTCAAGATTTATACCAGAGATAAGCAACCGGGGCCTTTTCTAATGATCTAAGTACACCAGTCTTAAGTCGGGTTGGGGTGTGATTGGCCATCGCATATTGTTTGCACAATTATATTATCTACTCGTTACAGCTTCCGTTTGTAAATTAGAGTATATAACCTACCCAATCAAATTTGTATGCGGTGGCTGCTTGATTTTGATTCTCATTCGGCAATCATACTCGTACTTTTTAACAACGAATGTAGTAGTTGTATGTAAGAATTTTCAGTTACATATGTATCTTTGTGTGTTCAGTTTTAGGTATTTACCACAGAATAGTTACATACATATCTGTGGTATTTACTCAAGCATAAACACATTGAGCCCAACAGATAACCGACTTCAATACGCGGGTAACCCACGAAGAGCCATTACACTTGCTCAAAGTCACTGTATGGTGTGCTGTTTTCGCTGGAGGAGTCATCGGACCTTTTTTCTTCGAAGACGTCGCGGGCCAAACGGTTACTGTGAATGGTGAGGACTACAGCGCAATGATCAACGAGTTATTTTTGCCGCAACTTGATGAATTGGGATTGGAAAACAAAAAAATACATATAATGTGATATGAATGCATACACACAACAAAGGAATGTATAGAGGGTGTTGTTTTTTACAATTTAGTGCATTATTAAGAAAACGATTAAAAACGAAAATAAAAAATACTAAAAAATTGGCTCTTACTCAATGCGAGTAACAACAACACATTGATGTATCAAAATTTCGCAAAGGAATGGCAAGTACAAATACCATCGCATCACTTTTTAAGAGTGTAAAAAATACTCGAATGTAAAAAGGATAAACAGCCGGTGTGCTTATAGTTTTGGTGCACCGCTGCAGATCTCTGATCTATACCATTCATAAATATATATATATATATATATATATATATATATATATATATATATATATATATATATATATATATATATATATATATATATATATATATATATATATATATATATATATATATATATATATATATATATATATATATATATATATATATATATATATATATATATATATATATATATATATATATATATACACTAGCTAGGAGCCACGACAATTCCGCTCGCTAACAAAATCAGACTTTCATTCCATATTTCATTCCCTTGGGGGTAGAATTAATCAAAATCATTTCTACGGCTACGACGTAAAAACTACCTGCAGGCCAAATTTCAGCCCTATCCGTTAAGTAGTTTAGGCTGTGCGTTGATAGATCCTGATGCAATTCAGTCAATCACCCATGAGTTATATATATTTATGTGCTGTTCATAGAACACAGACGAGCAACTTTTTTTTTTACAAAATTTGTATGGAAATCATTTAAAAAAATGAAAACACTGAGTCTTAAGTGCATTGAAATCGATACTGTTCAAAGGGCCCCATTCAGATTTTCTCATGGCATTGGTCTCAGATTGGTTAAACCTATGAGTATGATTGGCAAACGCTGTTATCGTCTGTAAAAGAAAGGATAGGGTTGGAAATTTGACATAGAAGGGCATAAAGAAAAATAAGGCATAGAGTGGGTGAGGTATCTCACCAGTGTGGAAAAGAAAAATGTGTATAAATCATATTAACTCGCTGACCCTCCAGCTTACTCATCTTTTAATGCATTTACAAACCTCAACATGTTTATTCTTTCCAGCCATTGCAACTTCTTGAAGTACATAATTTTTGTATTGAAATTTCTTAAGCGCACGTGGTTTATAGCGAAATCATATTTCAATTTAGTGATCATCAGCTGTGTTACACTTTCATTTAGCTTCAATATATATGAAGTCTTGAGCAAATTTGTTTTGGTCTCATCATCGTTCAGCATTTGCAAGTACTTTTGCCGATCCTCTGTCAAAAGGCGACATTTCTCTTCATACTCTCTTAAGAGCTTCTGATCTTCCAAAGTGTATTCAGCTGCATCTTTTTTATTGAGAAATTCAGGCTTGGGAATAGCTTTTTTGATTTCTTCTTCCCATAATTTTTCCAAAACTCCATCCATCATGTCGTTTAAAGCTCGCTGCCAAAATTCAACAGACCACAAAAGTAAACGACCACGTTTTTCCAGCTCTATTTCATCCTTCTTTTTATGGCGATTCACAGCTTTTATCTCTGAATCATCGACTTCCATGATGCTCTGGACAAATTCATCTTTGTGCCATTCGGGTATAGTGAGTTGAGGTGGCTCGAACTCGGCTCTGTCCAATAGCTTAAGCATGCAGTTTATATTATGATAGATTTTATTTAAATGGCTATTAGTGTTCCAGATAGCTTCCATCAGTTCGTGTTTAGTTTGCTTGATTTCCTCGAATAATTTATTGAAATCGTTTTTCAACCGATCGATTAATAAGACACGCACTTTAGCGTCTTGGTTTACCATTTGATTGCCGGTAACAATATTGACATCCTGCATAGCAAACTCATCGCACATAACATGATCATACGTCAAACCGCGAACTCTAAAATATTGCGCGCTTTCTTTAGTTTCCAAGTTCTTTTCTTCGCCAACTTCTGGCAGTCCACTCGGCTCATTTTCTTCAAACGCATCTTCGTCGGCCCCAGAATCCATTTCATAAAAACGATAAAGATCAAATAATTCCTTTAAATGATCCGTTTTACGTAAACCGAAATTCGCCACCAAGAAATGTGAAAATATGGCCCTAAGTTGATAAGTAATGCCCATATTAGTGCCCGTTACGAAAACACAAATCCAATCTTTTATTCTAGTTTGATCCAGTATAGCTGCTTCTAAAGACTTGCGCTCGGCGTGGCATAATTTTCTCGCTTCCTCAGTGACTTTGTTTAGCCATTTGTGATTTAAACAAAATTTTTTAAATACTCCCTGGGATTTGCCCGTCACCGACATATCATAATCGATAAGATTTGACACTCTCTGTCGTAATGATCGTACTTTTTGCAAGATGTTATCTCGGGCTTGCAATTCTTCTGGTGAATGTTCTATAACAAGGGTAGACTTTCTTGGATCAATATCATGAACTGTAATGGAATCGGGCTGTATGATTACGGGAGTTTCGTTAATGAAAGAATTTTCAATGGTGACTGCTCCAGTTGAAGCTACACGCTTCACTTTGATGCCCCCACGAGAGTATATGTAGACGAGATACCTAAAAAGATTATATTATCAAATGACAATACTAATTGTTCTATTGTACTATGCGGCTGTAATGTGATGCTAATTATAATGTTTTATTATCGTTATGTTATACTATGAGAAACTCATGTAATATTACTTTAATGCTATGCTACAGTCTGCTATGTTAATGCTTAAAAATTACATGTTATTTTAATGTTAATGTTGTCTTTTAATATGCTTCGCTATGACGAACTATGTTATGATGTGCTATACTACTCGTGTACTATGCCATCTTGTACTCTAGTATGTTAAGCCATGTTGTGCTATTATATGCTATACTATGTTATATTATGCAAAGATATGCTATACTAATTCCATGCTCTGCTAATGTTATATTTAGATATGCTTATATCATGCCATGGTTATTCCATAATTTTACGCCTTTTTGCGGTGTATTAAGCACGCACAGCCTAGAGGCCGTGGACTTTGCGGTGAATCAAACTCTGCATATAACGCTCACCGAAGAGACGCCGTTTTTCTTACTTTAATGGAGAAAATCTAACCTGAAACTGCTTAGCTTCAGGATATTCCCTAGCAGTAGCACCTTACATGCTCCTGAGCTTTAAATATATGCTTAGCTTGTAAATTCGGCTGATTCCAGCAGATTCGTAGAGTTTTTTCGTAGTATTCCGTTGCTGCGTTCCATTTGATTTTATCCTAAATAATAGCATCAACGACAATTGTTACGATCAATATACCCGTTTATGGCTCAAGCTTTTGCTGATTTGCATTCCAGCCCGAGCACTTAAAGAAGGTAAGATTAGCGTTGTCTCACACTGTATTCGTTTATGTTATTATTGTTAAAGTTTAACCTCGACAAACACTACTCCCTCTTTCCTCCTCATCATAACTTATTTTCCCAGTTCCAGTACAATGCACTGCATATGTAGAGGTCATCCCCTGAGTACTGGTCCAAGATAAAAAATAAGAATATAAATAAAAAGGAGTATTACACTTCCCTATTTTATATCTTTTATATAGAAATTTACGAAAACATCTGTAGTCGCATAATAGCTGGGTCAGGTAGTAATTCACCTATCCGTATCTCCTGCTTGTCCAATTCTTTATACTCTGGATAAGCCTTCCTTCCATCTTCCACTTGCATCAGGATTCAATGTTTCCTACTACATTTGTAAAGCCTCACGCCTAAGAACTTCCACTTCTACGCGATCAGTCCTATTCGACTGGTTCGACACCCATATTTTTCTCCTCTCAGATCAATTGGGAAAATCCCAACAATGACTATCACTGCAGCTATAAAATGGTATGACACCGCAAATGTTTTCTAAACTGCTAGATCTTCTGATCTCGCACCCATAAAGAAGAGTGGAGATAATGTTCTCTATAAGAAGTCTGCATTTGCTCGGTAACGGGCTGCCGTTATCTGCCATCAAACAACAGCCGTGTTAACCGTTGCCTAATCTAAGCTGATTAAGTTAATCTTGACCCCAGATAGCCCTAAATAGCTTAACACTTTCTTGCTGAGTACAGTAGAGCCGTCAATAAAAGTAACGGCCTCTAAAAGTATGTGACAGTAGTTCAGTAATAGTAAGTCGTGCTATTTCTGTGTCAACACCAGCTATTATTATTATTGGTTGGGATATGCCCCTCATCGGCCATTTGCACTGCGACCAGTGTTGATCTATTGTGCGTCCCCTTGGCCCATTATGGGCTAAGTATGTCAAGAAAACGGACAAGCTCCTTCATTGGGAGTGATATTAGGTCACATTCGCTTAACATATAAGCTTGTAGTAGCCTATATCTTCTGTGCCCCAGTGCTCTACAGTGGGTGATTAAGTGTTCTGAGAGTTTTCCTGTCCAGTTTTAGAGCACGTTCGGCTCTCTTTTTATCAAAGTTTAGAAATTTCTTAAAGAGTTCAAGACCAGCTGTCTCGTTCCAATGTTGCTCAATGATGGACTCCATCCACTTCTTTATCTCCTCATTCAGGAGACCCTTATTGAAGCCAAAAGTTGGAGAGGGTCTAATAAAAGTCCCCTCTGCTCCTTTTTTGGCGTAGATGTCAGCCATTTCATTGCCGTGGTACCCCTCACGTCCTGGCACCCAGATCAGGGTGACCTGGTTCTGGCTTGCCAGTTCGTTTACAATACCAGCTATACTTGAGTAGTTATATTGCTATAGTAATGGCCTTTCACATGACAATAATGTGTTATTTTTATGCTAGTGTTATGCTAATGATACGCTATCGCTATGCTCTGGCAACGCCATACAATTCAAGTGCTATAATAACACCATACTTTAAATATGACGACTGATGCTAAGCGCTATTATTTAGTTTATGCTGTACTGATCTTTTGCAAATAATATGTTGAGGTTGTGACAATGTTATCTTAATTGCTAGCTTATGCTAATGCTCTGATAAGCTTATGCTACGCTAATGTTATTTAAATTTTAAACTTACTTGGCCATAAAACATTCGAAAACTTTTTTCACCACTCTGGGTCTGTACTTTATTTGCAATATTTGGCTTACACCAAAGGCCTTCGATGATTTCCTGTGCGAGCGATAGTGTATGAAAGTGCCATCCAAGCCCCAAGTTAAAAGATTCATTGAACCCTTTATGCCATGAATGTAGGACAAGTGGTTGGTCTGGATAGAGTATACAATCACCAATTCATTTGTATCCGAGTGAAAATTTAAACAATCCATAATACATGTTTCCAAACGAACAGCAAGAAACTCCACAACATTTTTTGACGTTGTCGACAATATGGCAACATCACGGTAAGTACGAGTTAAATTATATTCAAGGCGATCGTAATTTCCTTTGGCGGGGATATGAAACTGATAACAGCACATTAAATTGGCATGTGGCATCAAAATGGGGGAATTGCGATTGAAAAATATAAAAATGAGACTTTGGGCCAAAAAATATTCCCTTATGCCGACCTCCTCCGTAAAACGTTCGAAAGTGGCAACTTCATAGAAAATATTGCCGGGAATGTCAGCCACAAGCAAACGAAACTCATTATATATTGTGCGATAAACAGCCATTCGGCCGGAGAATAGCAAAGATTGTATTGAAACATGTTTTTCATTTTGTGTGCTGGCTTTCGTGGAAGGCTCTCTGATGTTTGTATAGTCAAGGCAACAGATTTGACCAGTAGCGGTGCCTACCAGAATATAAGGAGCTACCGTGTGCGCCGCAACACAAGTTGCTTCAGGTATTTGCACTCTAGAATACTGCACCAAAGGGGCTATGGCTAAGGCGTTAATAAAGCTCGTGGTGGTGAGTTGTATTAAGCATTCATGTTTAATTCCCTTCAACAAAACCACATCTATACTATTTTCATTTCGATGAGCATTAACCGGAACAACTTCTATCTTTTCAGTGGACGTTTTAATCTGATAGAGATTACCTACAGCAGCAGAGGCATAGAGTTCACCATTTCCATTTGACAGGCACTTGCAAAGACCTTGGGGCAACTGGTCAGCCAGAAGTTTCCATTCACACTGCCACTTGCTTTGTTTGCGACGCAAATAATAAACAATTTCCGGGCTATAAACCAATAAGCCCTGTTTATGACTTTCCAAACAGAAACGTTTTAAAGTAGCACAAACATCCTGTGCCTCACCAGTAGACCATACAGGTCTTAAATAAAAATGTGCCACTTCCAGCTGAATAAAGGATAAAATCAATTAAATTGTTGTTGTTGGAAAATTTTAAGAACTTGGACTTACCAAAAAAACATTTGCAAAATTATCCACCACATATAAGCTGTTATCCTCTGTGTAACACATAATTGATATATTGCTGTAGGTGAAGTCCTTCGATAGCTGTATTTTGGAAACTTCATGCAAGTCCACTGCGGTGGCGGTGTAGCATAATTCCCATACCAGTATTTCACGATTCCATTCCGAAAACTGTACTATCTGGGGTGTATGATGGTAGGAACACAAAATAGATTGAGCCAAGGATTCTTTCAGTGTATCATGCTGCAGCAACTGTTGTCCGGTGCGAAAATTCCATATACAAAACGTATAATTGGGGAAACCGGAAAGAGCCAAAAGCAAATCGTAATCATTGAAGCGTAGGTCCACGAATGTGATAATTTTCTCAGCTGAAATCGTTATCCAGTCTTAGTACTCATTATAAATCTATATATTCAGCCATGTCAACTTCGAACGGAAAGGGAATTTAATCCGTTTTCTTGCTTCTTTAGAAAACGAGTTACTAAAAGTTTTTCGTTATGAAATTATTTTCAACAGGTAATATTAATATTTTAGTTGTGAAGTGAAATGATTTCATTCCGAAACACTTTTAGTTTCTCGTCTTGTAAAGTATCAAAATACGTAGAGAGTTCCGTTTCTGAATGCAATTGAACTCTGTGATATGGCTGATATTTCCGTTTAGAAGGTAAATTTTATAAAACCACTTAAATTGTTTTAAAGTGAAAAACTCCACTTACGCTGCAACAATTCGAATCGACTTAAGGGCCAAATAAACTACACAAACCGTTTGGCAAACGCACTCTTTTTCTTTCCACCTAAACCACACAAATACAGACACATGCAAACTCAATTTAATCACTATTTTTGTTTTCAATGACGGTCATTGTGTTGCGGCAATTTGCTCGCCATTTCTTTTTTTGATATTATGTTTTTTAATATTGTGTTTTTTAATTTTTTTATTTTCTACAATGAAGGTAAACTTTTATACAATTCTAAGCATTATTACAATAAAATACTTTCTAGATACACTTTGTGTGATTCTTCTTCTACTACGTCCCTTTGCAAAAATCTCAATGAAACGGCAAAATTTACACACATATTCCCAATGTTTGCACGGAAATCAATTTACAAAGTCGGCCTCGGGAAACGTCACAATCCCCACATTTCCGCAAATGCAATATGGCAACTTCAATTTTCGCACTAAAGCGAATGACCGTTTACAATTCAGATGTGTTGAAATATAATTATTACAAATTTGCTTTACAAAAATACTCTATAAATTTTGTACATTTAGAAGTATACTTTGTATTTTATTATCAAACTATGAAATGTAAATGAAAATAATTTTTAGTCTTTAATTAAATATTATTGAGCATTGGTCACATTTCTCCATAAGATGCACACCGAATATGAAAAACCGCTTCCAAGCCGGCTATCGAAGTTTTTTGAAAACTCCCAAAATCCCCCACTTCCCCGGAAGCAACATTGTTTATAGAATTTTATATACCTACAATTGTAAAGGGGGATAGACACGATCAAAATCCGTAACAACCATACTAATAGTATATGTGAACATTTTTTAGTATGTGTTACACCGATGGTGCTTGATGGAAAATCCAAAATTCTTGATTTTCTGGCATGCTTGCTATCACATGCTTCTTTGTATCTAGTGAAAGCCATCAAGCCCAAACAAATTTTCATTATTATTTTGTTTACATTGTTGAATGGTTGGTGGGGAAAGGATATAAAAAAAGAAAATAAGTGAAAAGTTGCATTATTATTTTTAAAAGTGAAAAACATTCTCATAGGCTTTTTACACTGATCAACATCTTCACGAAATGCATGAAAGATGTTGAAAATGTGAAACACTGTTTACATTGCTCACATCTAACAACTACTATCAATCAAAAATATTCACCCTTATTGTGCTTGGCGTAGTCGTAAAACGACAGCTCTCGTAGTAGCTGTCGCATTTACGCTGTTATCTTACCGTCTAAAATTTTCGACAAGCAAAATTTTGTAAATGAATCATAATGTAAAAGATTATGCTAATCTAAATGATTATGAAGCATCCTGTTAAAGAATTCTATAAAAAGTAGCTGAGACAGCAGCAAGTGAAAATATTTTTGCTTTCTAACAAGAAATATGTTAGAAAATATTTTATTATAAATGTTTGTTCACATATGTTTAAAATCAGTCCAGGTCTTCGTACAACCCTATACGGAACGGGATGGTGGACAAATATAAATTAAATTTTCGCAAACGGTGTGTCGCGCCGATATACTATTTCCTTTTTTTAAAAACACATATATAAATAAATAAATACTTATTTCAAATGAGAAAATGTAACATCAATCATATGTAAAAAATGGAGAGTGTAGAATTCATATTTTTATTTGTGATATTTTTTTTATTTTATCAAATTTTAGTTATCTGTCGTGAGCAAATACGTTGACGACAAATTTGCTTCCTTTTGAAAGACAAATACGCCAAACACGGTAGCATTTTAATGGCGTTTTGTAATAGATTTGAAACTTGTCGTATTCACTGGCGTTTTTCGCCAATCACGGTACCATTTTTCAAAAACTCCCGTCTTTCGCCATAAAAACGCCAAACACAATAAGGGTGATTATTTTTTCAATTTTCAAACAATTGAACAAAAGCACGTAAAATTTTTTGGAAATAAATTAATACCAATAAAAATTATAAATAGCTTGTTTTCTATGTTTCCCAGCTATCTATATGTCGACATTTCATAGGAACTACCCTAATCATCAGTAGACTTTGGAAATTTTTGAAAGATATTCTCAAACATTCAACTTTATATCCCAACAATATAAATAAATTGTTGAGAATTTAAAAGAAAAATGCTCTAATAATACCTGTCAAAACACAAAAAACAAGCTTTTTCATTTATACACGTCTCTATCATTTCTTTACACCTTTCAAACAAATGAACAACCGTTGGTTGCTACGATTTGTTTTTTGAAAGTATCGAAAAGCAGAGAACAAAAATTCAAACAATTAAGTTTTTTATTCGCTATTTTTAGCTTCTACCATTTATACCAATAAAAAAAAGAAATGATAGAGACGTGTATAAATGAAAAAGCTTGTTTTTTGTGTTTTGACAGGTATTATTAGAGCATTTTTCTTTTAAATTCTCAACAATTTATTTATATTGTTGGGATATAAAGTTGAATGTTTGAGAATATCTTTCAAAAATTTCCAAAGTCTACTGATGATTAGGGTAGTTCCTATGAAATGTCGACATATAGATAGCTGGGAAACATAGAAAACAAGCTATTTATAATTTTTATTGGTATAAATGGTAGAAGCTAAAAATAGCGAATAAAAAACTTAATTGTTTGAATTTTTGTTCTCTGCTTTTCGATACTTTCAAAAAACAAATCGTAGCAACCAACGGTTGTTCATTTGTTTGAAAGGTGTAAAGAAATGATAGAGACGTGTATAAATGAAAAAGCTTGTTTTTTGTGTTTTGACAGGTATTATTAGAGCATTTTTCTTTTAAATTCTCAACAATTTATTTATATTGTTGGGATATAAAGTTGAATGTTTGAGAATATCTTTCAAAAATTTCCAAAGTCTACTGATGATTAGGGTAGTTCCTATGAAATGTCGACATATAGATAGCTGGGAAACATAGAAAACAAGCTATTTATAATTTTTATTGGTATAAATGGTAGAAGCTAAAAATAGCGAATAAAAAACTTAATTGTTTGAATTTTTGTTCTCTGCTTTTCGATACTTTCAAAAAACAAATCGTAGCAACCAACGGTTGTTCATTTGTTTGAAAGGTGTAAAGAAATGATAGAGACGTGTATAAATGAAAAAGCTTGTTTTTTGTGTTTTGACAGGTATTATTAGAGCATTTTTCTTTTAAATTCTCAACAATTTATTTATATTGTTGGGATATAAAGTTGAATGTTTGAGAATATCTTTCAAAAATTTCCAAAGTCTACTGATGATTAGGGTAGTTCCTATGAAATGTCGACATATAGATAGCTGGGAAACATAGAAAACAAGCTATTTATAATTTTTATTGGTATAAATGGTAGAAGCTAAAAATAGCGAATAAAAAACTTAATTGTTTGAAATAAATTAATTTTAAAAACAAAAAAGAGGATAAAATTTATGCACATATGTATGTCTATAAATAAAATGTAGGCTTTATAAAAAAAATTTAACAAAAACACAGAAAAAATTATTCCAGAAAACAATTAAGAAAGAAAACACACATGCAAACATTTGATTTCAAAATAAATTACGTTTTTTCAGTGATGCCACAAGAATAATCGACATTATTGCCACTTTTCTAGTGATGGCACTGAAATAATCGAAAGATGTTGAATGGAATAAAATGAGATAGGAACATTTTATAAAGATGTTGAAAAATGTTGACTTTTGGCACAATGTATTTCTTATGGGAAGATGTTATCATATTCAAAAACTGATGGTAGATGTTAGATGTTGTTCAGTAGAAAAACCCTATTAGCAAATCAAAATATAAAAAACATAGTGATAACAGTTAGGAAATTTTAAAATTTATTGTAGTTTTCCTATCATAGACTACCAAACGAATTACGTAAAATTAAAATGAATGTTTGATGGGAGATCAAGCATGAAATTGTAAAGCATCAAGCACACCTACATAAAGTGGACAGCCAGCATTTTGATCGTGTCTAGATCGCTTAATAATCACACATATGGCATGGGCTTTGAGTGTTGGGAAACTAATAAATATAAGTGTGTTAAATATACAAAACACTTTGGACAAATAAGAAATAAAATCAACACTCAAATAGCTGCTGCAAGCGTGGAATTACAAACTATATATCGTCATTGTCAGTTTTGAAACACATGCGCAATTGCAGATGAATTGTGCATTGGCAAAGTCACTGTGAGTGTAAAAGTGGCTTTATATTTCACCCTAATTTTGAAGATTTACAACATTTTTCTTCCAATCAAAATATTATAAACAGCTTGTTTTCCATGTTTCCCAGCTGACTATATGTTGACATTTAATAGGAGCTTTGGAAATTTTTTCCCCTATAAACTTTAAATTAGAAATTCATATTTGTATTAAGCAACCGGTTGAACAGAAACGAGCAAATTATTAGCCAATGTATGATAGTTCTTACTTACTCTTAAAAACTGCATACTTGTTAAATGAAGGATATTCAATAATATGTACCGCAGGTCTTAAGACCAAATCACAAAACGCCACCAAAGAGAACTTATGATGACCCGTTGCTGCTCGTATACTTAAGCCCGTCTCGGGGCTTTCAGCCTGATAATACGAAATAGCTGCGCTTTTCAAATCCGTAAAGCATAAAATGTTGTCACACAACATGCATACCGCGTCCGAGCCCACATTAAACAGCGTCTTTGGAGCACTAAAAGTTGTCCATCTACATATACGAGTATATTATATTAATTGATAATTTTTTAAATTAATTTTGATGTAAAAGAAATTTTACTTACAATACCGTGGAGGCCATCTTTGGTAAAATATATTATGTGTGGTAAATTTTTGAAGCTGCAAAATCTCTTTCAATGCTGCTTTATCAAACAAAATATTGTATTTTAATGTAGAATTTGTATATAGTATTTATTGAAAGGAAATAAGGATATACTTAAAAAAGGATTACCATGGCAAACAAACACAAGTAACAGTCCTGGGCAAAAAAATAAGTACAAATTTGAATCACGAATTTTATAGCCTGGGGCCAGATTCCGCAACTATGAATTTTTTTTACCAGTGAACACTCAAAATAAAATTCACTGACGGACACAGTGTTCACTTTTCATTAAAAAGCGATTCCGTAAAAAACAGTGAATTTTATTGCGCTGAATATGTTTCTCCAGGCTGAATGAAATGCTGATTTGTCAAATTAACTGTGTCACACAAGTTGTTGAATAGATAATTTTAATATACATACATAATACTTTTGTTTATTTTTTCAAGTTCAAAATATTTTACAAAAAACTAAAATTCACCAAAGATTTTTGAGTGAAAAAATTATTATTAAGTGTACACTTTAAATGTCAAAATTATTCATTCTCACCATTGCGGGCTCAAAAATCAAAAGTGAACACTGAAATTGGTGAACATTTAAAAATTCATCGTTACGGAATTTAGCCCCTGTTTATAAAACACGGCTCGTCGATAAAAAGCGCTAACTTTGTATCTTTTTGGTTTACAAACCGTGACTGTTGGCAATTTGTTTTGCCCTGCATTTAGACATGCGAGTAATCTCATGCGAGCGCTGAATATGTACATATTATCAACGAAAATTTCTTCGAAAAACTCGAGTCTCGTGCAATTTTCTCTTCTGTTTACACATGCGAGTGAGAGTTAATTTTAATTTGTCGTCAGCACGTGAACTTCAAACAATTTGGTTCCTTTCCATGTTTTGTTTCTATTTTAACTTATATTCTCGTCACATGGGAATATTTTAAGTGAATAGTTGGCATTAATTTTTAATATTATGGACGTTTTAACAGGACGTTGCCACTTGTCACCCAGGTAACGAAATAATGGCTCTGTTGCGCAACAAATTCAATGGCCGTGTTATCTCACGTGGTGGCGATGGCACCACGGCTTGTTGCTTTTGTTCTTCGGTCTTCAAGAGTTTTGCGTCTCACTCACACTGGTTAACGGTTTGCCTCAAGAAACTCTATTGGCTTACATTTTTTTTTAGAGGTATTTCGAATTTAACCACGCTGCAACTTCCTATTACAAATTCCTATCAAAAATTTTTGATTTTCTGGCATGCTTGCTGACACATGCTTGGTTGTGGCTAGTGCAAGCTATCAAGCCGGAACAAATTTTTATTATTATTTTGTTTTCGTTGTGAACGAGTTTCAAGAAAAATAAAAGCAAAAGGAAAAAACTGAAAAATAGAATATTTTGAATTTCAAGTGGTGCGAACAAATTTTAGAAAGGAATTAAAAAGAAAAAACAATTTCGCAATTAAAATTTCTTTATTTATTGACAATTTTTCCACTAAACGAACACCGCAAAATCTAAATTAAAATGAATGTGTATCAAGCATGAAGTTTTTAAGGCGCGAAATTGACAGCAAGCATTTTGACCGTGTCTATGCCCCTTAAATCAATATAAAAACGTTTTCTTTACATATAATGAAATACATAACTTTCTTTTCAAAATAATTTTAAAATGAAAGATATTTAACGAAAAAAGTTTGATTGATGTGTTGCTGTGCTAAGTCAAAACGAATTTTAATAAAACACACTTGTACTCAAATTTTATCAAACTGTTTGATGTATGAGCATGGAGCTTTACACACCGATCACACTGTTTTTATTTAATAGTCAACCTAATTAGAAATTAAGCTGAAGGTCCATACGCGTTTCAAACTTTCTACATACTCTACACTTTTCTAATCTCAAGTTACATACAATGCTTTTCATGCGATAAGTTTTTTGTTGTGTTTGAAGTATCGGGTGGTTAAATTTCAAGGGCCGATGCTGAATGTGAACCACACCTAAACGCCAAGTTTTTTTCCGAATTTTGTTTGACATTTCTCTATTTCAGGCTTACTCAATTTGAACCATGAAGAGATACACAATCCAACAACGTGTTAAAGTTATCCAAACTTATTATGAAAATGATGATCAATTTTCGAAGAAAATCATCTTCAGTGATGAAGCACATTTTCACCTCAGTGGATTCGTCAATAAACAGAATTGCCGCATTTGGGCGAATGAGAATCCAAGAGTGACTGTCGAAAAACCAATGCACCCACAAAGAGTGACTGTTTGGTGCGGTTTATGTGCTGGCGGCATCATCGGGCCGTATTTTTTCCAAAATGAGGCCGGTCAGGCAGTTACTGTGAATGGTGTTCGCTATCGTGAGATGATAACGAACTTTTTATGGCCCGAATTGGAAGATATAGATGTAGACGATATATGGTTTCAGCAGGACGGTGCCACTTGCCACACAGCTAACGAAACAATTGCTCTTTTGCGCAACAAATTCAATGGCCGTGTTATCTCACGTAATGGCGATGTCAATTGGCCGCCAAAAACATGTGATTTGACACCGTTGGACTTTTTTCTTTGGGGTTATTTGAAAGAAAAGGTGTACATCGATAAGCCAGCAACAATTCAACAGCTAAAGGATGAGATAATTCGGCACATTAGCGGCATAGAACCTCCATTATGCCTCAGGGTCATCGAAAATTTGGACCATCGGATGGAGGTGTGCCGCCGTGGTCGCGGCGCCCATTTGGCCAATATTTTGTTCCATACATAATTGAATAATACCAATATATCATAATAAAGTAAAATTACAATAATTTCCTAAATAGTTTGTGTTTTATTCAAAATCAACATCGGTCCTTGAAATTTAACCACCCTTTATTTTTTAAATAAAAAAAATCTATAACACAAAAACATAAAATAACAATCCACGGCACAAATATTTTTAGCGATAACTTTGAAAAAATAAGACGAATTGTGATCTGTGACTATCAAAAATAACTGACAGTTTTTATTACGCTTATGACGCATGCAAAAGTAAAAAGTAGACCTATTTCTTGCGTCGGACGCATCTATGCATTCTATGCTTTGTGATGTGTAACTTCTGTCATAAAATTGCACTGATTTTACTTTTTGACAGACGCTTAGAATGCCTTAAGGCATGTAACGCGTGGTATGGACCTTCAGCTTTAGTTTAACACAACTGCGACAAAAAATCAGCCTGGACAGCAACCTGCAGTTATGTCGTCTTATTTTTTGATAGTTTAAAGTCGGTTGTCTGCTGGCTTCAATATGTTTAATACTTAAGTTTTAATTGCTTTTAAATTTCATTTTTGGGTTAAATATTTAAAACAAATTCTTTAAAAAACAATTCTCAAACATGACAACGTTTCGCGCTATTCGAAGCATGATGAATTCGCAACTTTCTGGAAAATAAAAACCATAACATTAACTATTATATTAAATTTTTATTTAAACTTGTTTTAAAAAATAATCACACAAAACTTTTAATAAGCATTTTTTTTATATAGAACTTTAAACTACTGCTACCTTATTTAAATACTTATATCCGAATAGAAATTTGTATTCGAATAATTATATGTATTATGAGTATCATTGTTATTTAATAAACAAATAGGATTCCTTGAAGCATAAATTTTATTAAAATTATAAATTATTGCTAATAATATATTAAAAAATTCTTTTTTTCTATTTATGCCATAACAAATATTCGAGTCTGTTGTACTCGTATTATTTAAATCAAAATTTTCTTTGCTAAGAAACGTTGCTTCATTTATAGTTTTCTCTTTATTAATTTCAATATTCACCAGCTGATCCATATCGCTTAAATCGTATTTTTGCGATACAAATTCGTCAAGTTTTTGTTGACTTATTTCCGATTTTAATTTGCGACTAAATTCACCCCGATAATAGTCGTTGATCAAGTTGATGAGACCTTTAGAGTACCAATAGATAATACCCATCAGGAGCATGCCCTGCATGAAGGGGCCCACCATTTTTCTCGGCGTTTGTGTTTGATACAACTCTTACGACGTTTTATTTATTTGTTTGTTTTGAGTTGGCTTTTGTTTTTCAAAGTTTTTGTGTTTAATATTGTTTAAAACTGTCCAACCATTCCATTAACCAAATATATTGTTCTTTGACATGCGGCCAGGCCATGGTAACAATCACCATTACAGTATTGGCGAAAACAAAGATTTTCATCATTTCAACACCTGTAAAGAAAAATTTGGTCGTTAACCAATTTGATTTAAACTTTTGCGCTCTCGTATGAAATTGTTGTACAGACAGTTCTAATATCTACTAAAGGTTCGATCATATTTAGCAAATATTTGACAAAACTAGCGTAACTACTACTTAAGGCCCAATCAGACTATTATACAAGTATAAATACTTTCATTAGATTTTGTGAGATAAAAGTCTAAACACATTTCTTGCGACTGTCAAAAAGTCTAACGTAAATTAGATTTTGCATTCACACCATCACACTTGATATAAACCAACATAGATGTGCCATCATAAAACTTTTGACGGCGGCAGGTGCGCTATTCGTCGTAGGCGATAGACGTGCCGGCGCGTGAAATTATTCAACAGTTAAAATAATAATTATGTATAATATATCCAAATTCAATAGCACAAACATATTTTATGTTCTACATATAGCATGAGCAAAATACATTTATAAATGACAGCTAAATTCCAAATTTCGAGCTTTTTTATAACGACAAAAAATACTATCAGTGACGGCACTCCATCGGCTACAAAATAGCCGACTAGTCAATTTTTAATTAGCTGGTTTGCTAAAAAAACACAACCCTGATCCAATGTAAAGTATTATCGTTTTGAAAAGTTTCAAAAAAGAACAAAGTCGTATGGGATGTCAAATTTTTATCGTATTATTTTTCGTATGTATGACGGATTACATTCAGACTATCAGACTTGCACGTATTATATTAATTTTTGACAAGTATTAATACAAAGTATAATAGTCTGAACTGGGCTTTAGCAGATATTTGACAAAATTAGCGTAACTACTACTTAGTGTTTTTGACTATCATAATCATTAATGCGTCTCAATTTGCTCTCAATGCAAAAAGCAAGGTATACACCAGAGATCTGCAACCGGTACCTTTTTTTAGTGATCTAAGTACACCCGTTTATATCGAGTTGCGGTGTGATTGGCCACCGCATATTGTTTGCACAAGTATGTTTTCTACTCGTTATAGCTTATGTCTGTTGACTAGGCAATATAACATACCCAATCAAGTTTGCGTGCTGTAGCTGTTTGATTTGGTTTCTCAATTATTTTTTCCACACTCGGAGAAGTACGAGTAGTACTTCTTTTTAGCAACGAATATAATATTTGTATGTAAGAAATTGCAATCACATATGTACCCTACCCATGAGAGTGTGTGTTTAGTTTTATGTATTTACTCACTCACACTCGATAAAAGTATTCGTACTAAGCACATGATTGTCAGAAGGTTTTAAAACATCATGTTTTGAAGAAAATATATACACATATTTTATTTAAACATATTTAGTACAAAACAGGTAAAAATAATGGGCTATAACTATAGTCAAACACTAAAGTCGGTTCTTTTTAAAAACAACTTATATTTTAGCATCTGCTGCTAACTTTTTTTCAACTATAGCCAAAATTAAAGTTGGTTCTAAGTTGAACTGGCTCTAAATGGGTGACAAGTCAAATTCATTAACCATTTGCATACAATATAGTATGAAATATAAACGAGTGGCATCTCTAATCACCTGGCAGGCAAAATGAAAAAAAGAAAACAAAAGGTAAAAAAATTTTATTAAAAAATAAAAAAGAAAGAACTTTGTAAAAGCTTTTATACATGCATGTTCTGAGAAACGCAAATCGCTTAAATTTAACGTTTTCGATTTGAAAACGCTAAATAGGTGTGCTGAGAAACGTACAACGCAAGAAATGTGGTTTTGTGATTTGAAATCGCCAAATAGGTGTTCTGGAAAACACAAATCGCTTAAAATTGGCGACTTCAACTCGCATGTGTATATTGAAGTGAGCTGATTGAATTTGCTAAAGCTGAACTTGCAATAAAATTATTCACAATTAAAATTTACTATGCTTTAATTTTATTTCCATAAAAAGTTTAAAGAATTTTACACATTTTCACTAAGAAAAGTAAATTGAAAAATTTTTCTATTGTTATCAAATTTTTTTTTCGTTTTATATTACTACCACATACATATAGACGCAAGGCAGCTTTATACAGGTAGTGGCAGAATTACAATAAATACAACACCAACAAACATCAACATGTATTTTGTTGGTAGAATTTGTTGGTGTTGTATTTATTGTAATTCTGCCACTACCTGTATAAAGCTGCCTTGCGTCTATATGTATGTATGTGGTAGTAATATAAAACGAAAAAAAAATTTGATAACAATAGAAAAATTTTTCAATTTACTTTTCTTAGTGAAAATGTGTAAAATTCTTTAAACTTTTTACTGTATAAAGCTGCCTTGTATAGATGTATGTAAAACACATGTTCTATTTTTTCGGAAAAAACTCCTAAACTCCAGTAAAACGCGCGTTGCTCAGAACACCTAAACATCAATTAAGCGTTTTTTAAAACGCATTGCGGTTTCTGAACGCGCGTTCTCGGAACATGGCTGTTTATTTGAACATATTTAGTACGAACCAGTTAAAAAAAAATAATAACTTTTACTTTTAAAAAATATATTTCTTTTACGAAGCACATTTTCATTAAATTTCTTTTATTTTATGTTCCTTCATTTATAATAATTTCTCTAATTTCTTCTAATCTTAAAATCATCACTCAGTATGCTACTTTCAAAGTCGTCAAAGGGTAATTGAGCGAGCAAGGTATTAAAGCGGAGACGTTTAATTACCTCATAGAGGTAATTTTGGGTAGACGCTTTTATCCAAACGGACTTAAATCAAAACAAAGTCACATACGTCAAAATAAAATCTAAACCCAAAAGAAGTTTTCAAAATAAAATATTTTATTCAATAAAAACAAACAAAAACAATTTCATATATAGGTTTTTATGATTTTTGTACTCAAATTCAATTTTTTACAAGTCAAACACAATGTTTTGCAACACAAATTCAATTTCTTGCACTTCAAATTAAATTCTTTGCATTTCATATTAAATTTTTTCTATTTCAAATTAAAATATTTTTATTTCAAATTCAATTTTTTGTGTTTCAAATTAAATTTATTTAACTTCGAATTGACAGCCTGTTCGACGATATCGAATGAAAATGTATGCGAAAGAAAGCTAGTCACTCACATTCGAATCAATTAGGGTTTGTCTATGTCACTATTGTTCTTTCGCATGAACTTATAAATTTGAATTGAATTTTGACACATCGTTCGCATAGAATAAAGTTAGAAAAACCACAAATCAATTTTCTTTCGCCCTGATTGCAATTTAACTTATCCTTTCGACATGGGCGAACTGACTGTAAATTTTTTGTTTATTTGGCTAAAAACTTAAGGCTTTATTAAAAAAAAACTCAATATGCGTTACATTATAAGTAAAAAATTTTGAGAAAAGTTTATGAAATAAACTTTATTTTAAATTTGAAAATAAATTGAAAAAATATGTTCTCCCGGTATTTCAACTGTAATAAATTTCTGTTTTGAAAGACAAGACGATCATTGCTAATTCATCTGTAAATTCCAACATTTTCATAATTTTCGTGGAAGAGTTAGCTATTTAGTAAATTAGCTGAAACCAGCACCGAATGTGCTTGGCTGGTCCTTGATAATGCTAAGATACATAAAACTCAAGATACAAAAGATAAAGTTGCAGAATCCGGGCACACTATAAATTTTCTTCCTCCTTACATAGCTACATAGGTGAGCTTACTCCAATAAAAAAGTTTTTTTCTAAAACAAAACTACCTGCCCGAAATTTATTAGCTGATGCGGATAGTAATTTGGACTTGATAACAATGATTAAACAGTCAGTCGAAACGGTAGCACCTTCAGATTGTAACAATTATTATCTTGATATGACCATGAGTTTGTCATTAGCTGCATCTGGAGAACGGTTGCAATAGGAACCGTCCAAATTTCGTTTAGAAAATTATATTAAGGAAGAATTACGAGTAATGACTTGAACAACAAGTTTATTTTTATTTCATTTTGTAAATTTTAAGCTAAATAAATAAAAACTTGAGTTCGAAGTTAAACAAATTTAAATTGAAACAAAAAAGATTTAATTTGAAATAAAAATAGTTTAATTTGAAATAGAAAAAATTTAATATGAAATGAAAAGAATTGAAATTGAATTTGTGTTGCAAAACATTGTGTTTGACTTGTAAAAAATTTAATTTGATTACAAAAATCGTTAATTTGAAAGTAAAAACCTATAACAAAAATTATACATACATATGTATATGTGCATACATATATAAAAAAAATAACTGAAGTACATGTATATAATAAAAGCGTATCAGAACGTTAAAAAACATATTAGCTGAAATCAGAAAAATTTCGGCTTTATATTTCACAAGTGGCAAATTTGTCCACAGAGTTAAGTGAATTGGTAGGCAGTGTTGGGTAAAAAAATAAAAGGAGTTTTAGAGAATTTTTGGATTTGGGATACAATATTTTGAGTAATTACCCAAAGTGGGTAATTAAAAGCAAGTTAATTAACCGAGTATTTTTGTATGAAAATAAGTGAAATAAGTCCCGGGATTAAATATAAAGGGTGAATAAACGAAAAAGGCATTTAAGCGTTGGGTAATTACACGGGGTGTACTGTAACAACAACACTTTTTTTTGTGGTCGTTTCTAGTTATTACTCTTAAAAAAATAGACAAGATACGAAAGTGATTGGATACAGTTTTGATGTATCAAGATTTCACAAACAACCGACAGGTATAAATAACATCGCATCAATTTTTAAGAGTGTTTAAAGTACTGGGATGTGAAAATGACTGGGATTTTGTTTTTTGCCCACGAACTTCAATGTAACAAAACTGCAATCTATATATGTATATAAAACAGGATGTATGCATGTATGTAACGTATGGACTCCAAAACGGCTACGCCGATTTTGATGAAATTTTCAGGGAATCTTCAGAACATTCAGTGAAGTCTGATTTTTGATTCTCCGTCTGCGGAGGGAGGGGCATGGCAAAATCCAATGTTTATATTGCATCACCAATTACATATACAGGATTTTTGTTTAAAGGCCGTAACTTTCGTTAAAAACTTAATTTAAATCGTGTGGTAATACAACACTAATGTTTGCTTAGGGCCAGAAACGCGGGCCGGCTTAGCTAGTCAAAAATATTTTCGAATCGGTTGGACGATACGAACAGCAACGTCCAACATTCTGTTTTTCTTAGCCCACCCACCTTCATTGGATCTCAAATAGTTACCGAAACCTGAATTTAAATCGTCATCTTCAGGTTTTGGTGGCTCAGGTTCCAGACCAACATGTTTTCCCTTTCGGTTATGATTTGGTGCAGCAGCCGACGAGTCAGAAGATTTGGCAGATTTATTTGTAGATTTGTAGGAGTTATTATTGTGACGTTTACCGTAACCTGTGGCGGAATTGGCGAAGGCGCCTTTTTTCGGTTTCATTATAATTTAACCATGAATTTAAAAATTAGAAAAACTTTTCAGTTTTGGCATTTATGTTCTACTCTTTCACTTTATTAGTATTTTTCTTTTAATGTTAACGTTTAAACTGCTGGCCATTGACTAAATTAAATATAGCTAAACATTTGTTTAATTTTTTTCATTTTTATTTTTATTTAAGTGCAAAAAAAATAACTAAAATGATTTGTAAGGCTTCTTTTTAAATTAGATTTTCTTTGTGTCATGGCCTCAATCTTTCTTTAACTTGTTATTTTTTAAATAAATTCAATTTCAAACACAGTACTTTATGGTATTTTATTATTAGTTTTTTTCTATTTGCAGGCTTTTTTCTTTAATAAACATTCTTAATTTTAAAAACGCACTTATACAATGAATTAAAGTCATGACTTTTTTCTGTATTTCATTTTCATATGACATTTGACGATGATATTTAAGGCATATGTACATATTTTTAAATGTTAAAGAAAATTAAACATTATAGCAGAATATCGAAACAGTGTAAAGAAAAATTAGAAAAAAAACAGGATACCAAAAAAACGTGCCTTTTCTTGCTGTCACAATTTTTCAGTGCAAGAAAAAGTCTTGCTTTTTAGACATGACTTTAAGTCATCGTATAAATCTTCATGTGCTTTTTTTTGTGTTTTCTTCTCAATTTTCCAGCTAAAGATCTTGATTGATTTTTGTTTTTTATAAAAAAGGTTTAACGGCATTTTATTTTCGATATTTCGATAACAATTTGTTATCATCATCAGGAAAATTAATATGATGATAACAAATTGTTATCGAAATATCGGAAATAAAATACCGTTAAACCTTTTTTATAAAAAACGAAAATCAGTCGAGATCTTTAGCTGAAAAATTTAGAAGAAAACAAAATCAAACAGGGCTGTTCTGCAAATCACTTCTTGTGAAAGTGATTTCAAATCACAAAAAAGGTGTTCTGCACACAAAATATTTTCGATTTGTGTGATTTTAAATCGGTTAGCTAACTTGCAATCAATTTGAAATCACATCCCAATTTTTGCACGTACTTTATTATGAATTTTATAATTTATTACATTAATAAATAACATTATGTGTTTTCTATTGATTATTTAAGTAAACTCATTTATTTTATGCGAAATAATTCACTAAATTAAGAAAAAACTTAGATACGCTTATTTGGCTGCAAGATTTGTTGTATTATTTTGTGATTTGATTTGTTGGTTTATTTTATTTTAACTTCTATATTCGTTAGAAGAAATTAACCTTATTTTTAAAAATAATACCGCGAATAAAAAAATTCAACCTGAAAATAAGAATATCAATAAACTGAAGCCAAAAACAGCTGTTTTTTGTGTTTCAGAAGAGTAGAAATCACATGGAAAGTCACAAAAAATTGTGATTTGCAGAACAGGCACAAATCACATTTGTGCTTTTGAAACGGCATGTGCTTTGAAATCATGTGATTTTTAAAACAGGCCTGAAATAATACGAATATTTAATTTATTTTTTTGTTTTATGTTTTGTTTATTATTTACCTTAAAGTGTTCTTCAGATTACTGATGTTTTAAAACATGCTTTTAATATAATCTTTACATATGTAACTTTACACGACCATATTTAAGTATTTAATTGAAGCGCAAATAATATTATGCTTAATGAAAATTTATAGCAACGTAACAATAGCTCTTTTCCAAGAAAAATTCAATTTGCGTGTTATCGCACGCTGTATCGATGTTCATTAGCTGCTTTCACGATCAAGTGATTTGACACCGTTGGAGTTCTTTCTTCTTTCCGTTGGGTAATGGAATTGAATCCTTAATTTTGTTCTTCAAAAAGCGAAAAATTAAAAAGCTTTTGAGAATGAACTCAAGAATGAAATGAACATTTTCTCTTCGGAAAATAACACCAGAATAGTGATTCAATTCCATTAACGAACGGAATTGTATTCTGTAACGTGACTGCATATCTAAATCAGTATATACTCAAACCTCGGTTTTCATAGACTAAATGCCGGGGCACATAGAATCCGTCGTACGTTATACGTTGCCTTTTTCAACTGACAACTAAGTTGAAAAACATGTAGAGCAACTTTTAACGCACGTTGAGAACTTTGACAACGATCAGTTTATATTTTTATTTAGTTTTTCGTTCAAAAATAAAATAAACTAAGTACAAATTTTGTTCGATTTTCCTGAAAAATGAATCAGAAGTTTTTAATCAAATTAGAATACAAAATGGTTGGTTTTATATCCGTTAACAAAGTACCGATTGTGCCAACTTTATGCTTCGTATACGTTAATGTCAGTTGAAAAAAGAGACGTATAACGTACGACGGACTCTATGTGCCCCGGCTTTTAAATATTTTTAATTTAATTTTAAATTTTCAAAGCATAAAAAGGCAAAAAACAATGTTATATTTAGTAATCGAAAGACAAAATCATATTCCTTTGTTAAATTTAGTATAACTAATTCAGAAACTAAATTCATAATAAAGATATCCATCAATTCTTATTAACAATCAAATTTTGAGAGTTTCATTTAATATTTGTTTAAATTTTATGGGAAATGGTGTAATATAGACTTTCAACTACATCTTAAGCAGGAGGATTTTACACAACAAATATTACAAACCTTTCAAATCACAACCTTAAAATAAGCATAAGCATAAACAAAACAAGAAGCAACCAAATCGAAAACAAAACCTCTTTTAGGATCTACAGCGAGAAATCAATTATTAAAAATAAATTAAATTGTTTAGTTATTAAATACATAATTTATTTTTTGATTGAAAAACTAATTGGTGTATATACAAAAACAAAAGGGAAATGCAATTAATAATTAATGTAATAAAATAAAATGTATAAAATCATAAAAAAGAATACTTCTAACAGTTTGAAGGTTTACAAAAACGCAATATAATAACATTTTAAAGACCATGAGTGGTTGAAGGATGGAAAGAAAATCATAATGACTACAAATTAAAAAATAATACTACTACAAGTTTTAAGCATACATACAACTATGTTATTATTAATTTTAATTTATAACAATTTTTTATAAGTATATCAAACTCATGTAAGTAAAGTAAATAAGAATATAATTTTTTACTTAAATCACTATTACAATTTCTCTTATTTCGTATTTCATAATTATGTAGTTGTAATAAAGATTAAAGTTTTTATGTAAAAATATGCATGTATGTTAATATGATTTATTTAATTGATATTATATGATATGACTAATGATAATAATATAATATAAAATATGAATAATGTTTTTTTATATAGCACTTATTAAAGCATTCAAAAAAAGTTATTTGTTTTTTTTTTAAGTATTCAGAACTTATTTGGCTTAATAACTATTAATTTTTTCTTAGAAAAGTTGTCAAACCAACATATTATAAGTTTATGACATAGTTTGAAATAAAATAGAAACAAATGCTTAAAGAAATGCCAAAAACTAATGACAAGAAATTCATGTCTTTTTACTTTCGTTTCCTTCAGACTTTCATAAGACAAACTTTTGTTATTTGTTTTCTAGATGTGCGTTCATTGGGTTTATTATATTAAATAATATGGAAAACATAAAAGCTAAACTTTAAATGTCATTTAAGAATTGTTTAAAGGGTGTATTCATATAAAAAAGGAACATTTAAGGGAAACAAACATCAATTGATTGACAAAAAAAAAACACTTTTAAAAAGCAGTAAACAAGTTTTTTAAAAACATTAAGGACTCCAGTAAACTAAAATAGGACAAAAGTATAATAATATCCATTTGAATGTATGTTAAAAGTACATGTTAAATAAAAGACAGGCAGGATGAAAAACGAATATAACAGAGAAAGAGTGCTAAAGACGTTATGGGATAAGATGACAAGTCTGAAATTGGTTAAGAAAACACCATTTCATACAATAGAATTTTTAAAAGATATTTTAAATAAAAAAACAGATACTTTAAAAACACATTATTAAAGAAATGCACACAAAAAAAATTCAAATAAGTTATCTATTAATAAAACTATCTTGTAGAAAATTAAGTTTTAGAAAAATTATTTTTTACATTAATACATTAAGCAAAAAATTCTCCTTTTGCATAAAGGAAAGGAAATAAGTACTTTTTAGAAAAATCCCTTTTTGGAAAAGTAATTTTTAGAAAAAAGTTCCTTTTAAAAGAAAGTATGAAGAAAAATTAACTTTTGCAAGTAAAACAGCAAAAAAAAAGTGCATTTTAAAATGGTATTTTTTACAAAACTTACATTTAAGTGGTATTTTTTTAAAATAGATAACCTTTCAAAAAGTAAGTTTTAAAGATTGTATTTTTTAAAAAATCCCTTTTTCCAAAAGTATCTTATAAAACTAAATTTTTTCTAATAAAGGGTTTTATAAGCAGGATGTTTTAATAAAAGTACCTTTTAAGCGTCATTTTAGAAAATACCTTTATAAAAAAGTATCCTCAAAAAAAAGTAAATTTTAAAAAATTTCTTTTTAGAAAGTCCCTAAAAGTGTCTTAAAAAAAGTAAATTTTAAAAAATTTCTTTTTATGAAAAGTAGTTTTTAGAAAAAGTGTATTTTTAAAAGAGTAATTTAAAAAAGGTAATTACAAAAAAATGCGTTTAAAAAGAATACCTTTGGAGAATATCGGCCCTATTCATAAAAAATATTGTATGTTTATTAAACACTTATTTGACAAATCTTCCATAGAAATTTGTCAAATAGCAATATTTTTATGAATAAGGGCATATGTCTTTTCAATAAGTAGATTTAAAAAAAAATTAAATAAGGTGTGATTTATACTGTGATTTAAAGCCATGTCTTTTTTTATAACACTTTTAAAGTTCTTACCAAAATCATGTTACATTTTTACGATGATTTTAAAGTCATTCCGTTTTTCTAATTGTTATCGTTAAAAAACATCGTTTGTCACTATTTACTCCAAGGCAGCTTTAATAGGTAGTGGCAGAATTACAATAAATACAACACCAAAACACATCAATATGTATTTTGTTGGTAGAATTTACGAATACTTGTCAAAGTTTTGTTTGAAAAAAAGCAAGGAAGTCTGTGTTTTTGACAAATTTACGCAAAAGGAAACGAAAGACAGCTACCTTATTAAAGCTGCCTGGATTTATCCTTCTGCCAGTATCGATGTGGTTACAGTGCCAGTCGAATGAAAATAAAACAATTTAAAAAAAAATAGCAATCGAGTCAAAAGGAAATTAGAAAACAACATGGAAAACGAAAAACATGCCCTTTTCATTTTTTAAAATTTTCAGTACAGAAAAAGACATGACTTTAAATCATCGCGAAATTTTGCTCTAAGAATATTTAAAGAAACGTCTTATTACGAAAAATTTTTTCAACAATTACCTTCGCAACAATAGCTCTTAAATACTGCTTTCAAAAAAAAGTATCTTTCAAAAACTGTATTTTCAAAAAAAAAGGCTTTTTGAAAAAAGTATTTTAAAAAGATACCCCTGTAACAAAAGGCTTTTCTTCAAAAGATTGTTTTCTTAAATGCATATGTAGAAATATTTTAAAGCCTTTTCACACAACTTTCTCATAAATTTACCATTTAAAGAATCCTGGCCTGTTAAAATAAAAACAAAAACAAAATTAAGATAACCAAAAATAATATAACTTATAGACACACAACACAAAAGATCAGCCTTCATTTCAAATAAAATCAATCGACCTGTTTCTTTACAATCGTAGGTGGGGGTGGAGCAGGCACTGTAGGCCGTTTGGGTGTCATTATCATGTTGGGCGATAGAGGGGTTGTTGGTGTAGTTAAGCGTTTTTCTGCTAATGGCTTATCTGAATGTGAGGAGAAGGCAGCGGATGATGCAGTGTTTGCAGTAACTGATGGCGTTGATGAATTGTTCGAGTTGTTAGTGTTTGTTGTCGTAACCTTTACTACTGTGGCAGCAGGTGAAGGAGGTATTGCGGGAGAGGGTACTGCATTAGCATTAATTTCCACAGTCGTTTGATTAGTATTATGAGTCATATGATGATTATTATGATTAGTTTCTTTAATTAAAGCTGAAGGTATAGAGGTATTACTGCTGCCGATATTGGCCTGTAAAGCTGTTACATTGTCACAATGTGCCTGTACCAATTGTTCGGCAGTTTTATGGCCCCGTAATGAGTTGTTTCCAGTTGTTATGGCAGTAGATGTAATATCTGCGATGTTTGGGGTGGCGTTTGTGGGTGTGCATTCTTCATCACTTCGACTTATGCCGCCAGCAGTACCCGCCCCTGTATTTGAGGTGGTTAGACCCAAAACCATGGGTCTTTTGGGTATTTTTGGTTTTTGAGGGAGATCCGGTTTGAAGTTTATGGAGCCAACACTATCACTACTTTTACGATCAACTGTGGGTGAAGGTAAATTGTCTAAGCCGAAAAATTGTGTACGTGTCATGGGCACTGGTTTGGCCGATAGCGGAGGAGGTTGTGAATTCGTTGTCATATTTATTTCTGGTTGAGTCTGTTGTTGTTGCTGCTGCTGCTGCTGCTGGTGCTGTTGTTGAAGGAGTAGTTGTTTTGGTAAAGGTGGTACTTCTGGTTTCTCTGTATGACCACCAGAACTAATGTTGTTGTTATTAGTTACCGCCGCTGCGCCTGTGGCAGTTGGAGGAAATAATTCTTTTACTCTTTGGTTATTACTATGCTGTAGTTCTATATTGGTTTTGTTCGTCGGAGTGCTGTCGGGACCTGGGGAACCATTAGGATCAGAACTGACCACATTCTGTAATTTAGTGGGAGGCGAGGGAGCATAAGGTTTCTGACGGCGTATTGTACCATACCGAGGACTTTCGGCGATATCTGAACAAATAAAAAAAAAACAAGAAAAGTGCTTTATAAATGTTTGTCATATTTATGTATATTTTTAAAGAGTATTTAAAAAATATATATATTTTTTAAAGATGACTATTAGAAACTCTTATTTATAACTCACCGGCGTCATTACGATCCAAAGTGTCATTGAAGGACTTATTTTTATCTTCTACAAACAATTTGCCACGCTGCAATGTGACAAAGAAATCCACTTCGCCTTCAAAGAAATAGTCCCATTGGCTGATCAACAGCTCCACGATAATATTCACAGCTGATGAACTATTCACCTGTCCCATATAGTCGGCGGGATTATTTTTGTCAACGCGGGGCCACAACATATTCGGCGACATAACAATTGCCAAATTGTGTGAACTCATTTTATTGGCATCCACATTTTGTGTTACGTGCCACAGAAACTTTGTTAAGTAGCGCAAATTTAAATAATTTGCTGTGGGCAGTTTGGCCAAAGTGTTTTTAATCTCAATTTTACGCTCCTCTTCGGAGGGTTTTTCCACAGCTTTGATAAAATTTTTATAGCACTTAAATGTCAACAGAGGTTCAGGTAGTTCACGTAAATATAGTTTCAGAATAGAACCAATTACATGGGGATCCTGGTAGTCAAGCGGCAACGGCGTCTTGACGTATTGAGCTTCCAAAGCATGTTTCATGCGTCTCAATTTTGTACTAGCACAGCCGACACGCAACAAACCCTCCTCACTCAGACCATATTCGATCAAACAGCAAACACACAATTCTATTACGTAGGATATTTCCCGATTTGTCGATTCCAAGTGATCTGTTAAAGAGGTGCCGAAACGCGACTTTGCGGTCGACTGTATTATATCCTGTATAGTTGCCAATGAGGAATTCACTTTTTGTAAAGCACGCTCATGATAATTTCTTTGGTTGAGTACATAATCTCTTATGCATTGCACAATAACATCTTCTTTGGCGATCAGCTCGAACATTTGAGCAGCCCATGAATCACGTTCCTTTTCCAATTTGATTTCACATTGTTCCTGTTGATCTTTAATGTGATTGATTTTGGCCTGACTCTCATCTAAACGTATGGCCGCCTAAAAAATTAATAGGTAAATGAATTAATGGAAATTGTTTAAAAGCTTTTCTGGAGAAATTATGCGTTCACAAGAGTGCTTCAAAAATGAAAACATAAGTAATGGTTCACTTAACGGCTTCTTTCGCCGCGCAATTTTTGTACACGCCTCGTTTCTTATTATACCTGATGATCATGTAATATTTGTTTATAACTGTTTGCACACATGTTTGTAATTTGAATGTAAGCAGTTTATTGATTGTCTTTATGAGTAAATGTTCGGCATGTTTATGACCTAATAAACCAATTTCCTTCTTGAGTCATATTGTCTCTATGCAGTTTTATTTAAAATAATTGAAAATACTATCGTTTTTGTTGTTTCCTCGTTTTTTTTTTTTACATTAGTTTATGGAAACACAATTTCAATTAAAAGGAAAAGACTAATCTTATCATTAAAATTTTTAATTTACTGTTTTTCTTTTAAACATTAGCCCTATAAGCTAAAGCAAGGTGTACTTGGTTTCCTAATATTATTTGCAACATTTTGATGAGATTTTTATAAAGAAAGCAAAGTAAAAGCTTAATACTTTCCAATTAACGGATGTAACACTTCAAATACATATGAATTGATCTCATGTAGAAAGGCTCTAACTAACACAGTTGCAACTTTGCAAATAGCAAGAAAAACCAAAATAGAAACTTTATATGTTCATACTTACGAGTACATATATTATCAATATGAAACTTTTCCGCTAATTACTAAACTATTTCATTAAATTTCTGCGGCGAAGTCTATGCATTTGCGTGAAACTTATTTGAATCACTAAAAAACTAAAATGTAGAAACATTGCAACAACGATATGTGGTTCGATTTAGCAATTGATTGTGTGCCATCGATATTTCGACAGCTTTTGGCGTGGGGAAAAACATAGTTCCACTACGATATATCAAAAAAATCGTTTTCGAGGCGCCCAAATTTCAATTAGAGTTTTGACTTTTTCTCAAATTTTATTTTTAAGGTTTTTTCTAGTAGGCAATCGTGTGATTTATGTTTTTTAATATTACCTTTCCAAGCAGAACTTTATTTTTGAATTATTATTTTGAAATTATGTTGATGGAATTGAATTATTTATTAACGTAATTGAACTAAAATATGTGCGACTCGAAAATGATTTTTTTTTGATATATCGTAGATCTTTTCTTTCTCATGTTAAAAACTATCGAAAAATCGATGGTGCAATATTGGTAAATTTTGGTCCTTCCCAATCGACTAAACATAGTATACACTTGTATGTACATACATAGGTGGGTATATTGTACCTTTTATAAAAGGTACTTTTACCAAATGCTACTTTTTCTAGTAGGTACTTTCTATAAAGGTTTTTTTAATTCAGAAAAGGTACTTTTTACAACAGGAATTTTTAAAAAAGGTAATTTTTATTACAGGCACTTTACCTAAAATAAACTTTCTATAAAAGGTATTTTTTTGTTTTTGTGCATTTTATAGACGGTACCTTTTATAACAGGTTTTTTGTACTTTCTATTACAGGTACTCTTTATATGTACTTTTTATAAAAGGTGTTTTTTACAGAAGGTAGTTTTTACAAATGCATAAAAGCTGTAAAAGGTGATTTTTAAAGAAGGTACTTTTCATAAAAAGTACCCTTTTTACAAGGTACTCTTTATAAAAGCTACTTTTTATAAAATTTACTTTTTGTGAAATTTACTTTTTATAAAATTTACTTTTTAGAAAAGATATTTTTATCAAATTCACTTTTTATAAAAGGCACCTATTATAAAAGGCACTTGTTATAAGAGGCACTTTTTTTAAAAGGCACCTTTTATAAGAGACACTTTTTATAAACGGTACTTTTTATAAAAGATACTTTTTATTAAAGCACCTTTTACAAAAGGCACTATTTATGAAAAGTAATTTTTATTAAAGGTACTTTTTACAAAAGGTACTTTTTATAAAAGATAGTTCTTATAAAAGGTAGTTTTTATAATAGGTACTTTTTATAAAAGGTACTTTTTGTAAAAGATAGTTTTTATAAAAGGTACTTTTTATAACAGGTACTTTTTATAATAGGTACTTTTTATAAAAGGTACTTTTTATAAAAGTTACTTTTTATAAAAGGTACTTTTTATAAAAAGTATTTTTTATAAAAGGTACTTTTTATAAAAGGTACTTTTTATAAAAGGTACTTTTTATAAAAGGTACTTTTTATAAAAGGTACTTTTTATAAAAGGTACTTTTTATAAAAGGTACTATTTATAAAAGGTACTTTTTATAAAAGGTACTTTTTATAAAAGGTACTTTTTATAAAAGGTACTTTTTATAAAAGGTACTTTTTATAAAAGGTACTTTTTATAAAAGGTACTTTTTATAAAAGGTACATTATATAAAAGGTACTTTTTATAAAAGAAGCTTTTTGTAAAAGATACTTTTTTTAAAAGGTACTTTTTATAATAGGTACTTTTTATAAAAGGTACTTTTTCTAAAAGGTACTTTTTATAAAACGTACTTTTTATAAAAGGTACTTTTTATAAAATGTACTTTTTGTAAAAGATACTTTTTATAAAAGGTACTTTTATAAAAGGCACTTTTTATAAAAGGCTCCTTTTATAAATTGCACTTTTTATAAAAGGTACTTTTTATAAAAGGTACTTTTATAAAAGGCACTTTTTATAAAAGATACCTTGTGCAAAAAAGGTACCTTTTAAAATTGCAATTGTCTTTGAAAGCACATATAAAATTCTTAGGGCAACCCTAAAAGCATTCTTCGGAAATCTGTTAATAAAATTTGCTTTATTAATAAGATAAAAACTTTGAACATCATGTAAACACGTATTTTAAATTATAAATAAACCACTTACGTAAACCTGTTTGCGTAAAAAAGGCTTTAAGTAAAAGTTAAGACTGGTCAAACAACATTTTCAAAGTTTAACAAGAAATGTGTGTTGAAAAACAATAGCGTGTTTAAATAGTCGTTAATGATCAATCAATCGTTGTATGACTGCTTTTATTATTTTTTATTATAAATTAAAATTTGTCGTTGTTTTTTTTTTACTGTTACATTTTAGCTTTTCTACTTGTTTAGTAGGTGTTCGGTTGTTTAATTTAAAAGTATGATACAAGCAAGCAGACAAGCATTAAGGGGGTTCAGTGTGCTTTCAAATATGTGTATGAATAGCAAAATTAACATGTTTTCTTTATCTTTTTCGTTTCAATATTTTAAGTTATAAAAAAGATATTTACACAATGGATAATTGTTTTTTTTATTCCTCTTACTTAATCAATATACATACGTGAATATATTTATTTTATTTTCTTTTATTTTATTTTTTTATCCTTATTATTTTTTGGTTTGTTTGCAATTATCTTTCCCATCATAAAGCAATAAGCGCCACAATTGTGTTTTCAATACAACTTATGGCTAATGTGGATGTTATGACACATTGAGGTTTTAAAATATTATTATTAACTACATACAATACAAATATAAATAAATTATAATGAGCTTTAAATTGTTAAAAAAAAAACAAAAGTAAAAAAAAAGCTGAAGAAAGCAAAAAAAAAAAAACTATACACAATTAAATCATCAACTATTTTGAATTTTTCTATGCAAATACATATAAAATATTGGTTTTTTATTGTTAATACTTTAGGATTCAAAAGTTGCATAATAATTAGAATAAGTTTTGATTGATCTAAGATAAACTTGATTTAAGATAAATAAACTTAAAAATAATTAATTATGAGTAGTCGAACTTGTTATAAATTCATGTAATTGTATAATAACCAACTTAAAGAACTCAACGGCTTTAAACAGTCGCAAAAAGACAGGATGTTTTATCATGAACCCGAGCTCGAAAACTAGTGGATGCTAAAGCTAAAGGCCTATATCAAGCGTTATATACGTTGTCGTGGTTTTCTACGCGTTCCAAACTTTCCACGTGTTCTACAATTTTCTAACTTCAAGTTACATGAAAAGATTTTCATGCGACAAGTTGTGAGTTGTGTTAACGTACAAAATTATTTTTAACAAAAATGAACCGTGATCGTGAGCCAGGCAGTTAATTAAAATACATAAGTGCATGCGTACGAACAATAGTGACATAAACAAACCCAAATTTATTCGAATGTGAGTGATTAGTTTTCTTTCGCATACGTTTTCATTCGATATCGTCGAACAGGCCGTAAGGAAAAACTAGATAGTCTTATTTTGTTGCAAGGATTGCTGTATTGTTTTGTGATTTGGTTTATTGGTTAATTTTACTTTACTTTTTATATTTATTAGAAGAAATTAACCTTATTTTTAAAATAATCCCGCGAATAAAAAAATTCAACCTGAAAGTAAAAATATCAGTAAATTGAAGTGAAAAACAGCAGTTTTTTGTGCTTTAAAAGAGTATAAATCGCATCGAAAATTACAAAAAATTGTGATTTGCAGAGCAGGCACAAATCACATTAGTGCTTTTGAAACGGCACGTGCTTTGAAATCACGTGATTTTTAGAACAGGCCTGTATAAGCTAAATTTGTCTTTGATCTTGTATCTTTTGTTTTATCTACCTCCGATATATCCGTTAGTTGAATAATAGTTGACTATAAGGCACTTACTGCCTGGCTCACGATGTCTTTTCGTTAACGTTCGCTAATGTTTTATATTAAAAATAAGTGACTTACAGTCAACTATTACACAACTAACGGATATATCGGAGATAGACAAGGCAAATGATACAAGATCAGTGAAAATAAAGCTTTTAAACGGCATCGAAATAGGTTTTTTGACCTTAAAAATTATGGCGAACTTTTACGTAATGACATCGTGAGCCAGGCAGTAAATTTTGACACCTCGTTCGCATAGAATGAAGTTAGAAAAATCCAAACCCATTTTCTTTCGCCTAGAATGCGAATTAACTTGTCTTTTCGACATCGGCGAACTGGCTTTTATAATACATTATTTTGTAACATGTTTTTTGTTAGAAAGCGCAAATACTTTCACTTGCAGTCTCAGCTGTTTTATAGAATTCATTTAATGTCTGAATTTCGCCTATATTCAGACGATAAGTAAAATGCAACAAATTTTCATAAATGAAAAATATCAAAAAATTTTTAATATTTTTATGTTCTTTTTGTTATTTATAAACTATTGTTTGACGTTCCTTTGACAGAATGCTTCATAATCATTTAGTTTAACATAATCTTTTACATTATGATTCATTTAGTCCCCTTTCACAGTTGAGAAATTGATGGGCAGACAGACGAAGTTTGTAGGCGATGTATTTAAGAGGAAGAGTGTGCGGTAAACCTCTACTGTACTGGACATTTTAAGACATTTTTCATTTGAAGTTGCGTCTCTTCGCATTTTTCATGTTGCTTCATATTATTATTCTCATATCAACATCAACTTCATATAAACACACTAGCTGTGCTTAAAAAACAACAGCAACAAAAAAGAAAGAAAAGAAAGGAAAAATTTCTGTCTGTCTATTAATTTCGCAACTCTAAAAGGTTTCGGCAAGTTCATAGCAGAATGAGAAAAATGTCTGTCTTTTAATTTCCAAACCCTAAAAGCGGACTTACAAAATGTTGCTTGTCGAAATTTTTAGACGGTACCATAAGAGTGTAAATGCGACAGCTACTACGAGAGCTGTTGTTTTGCGACTACGCCAAACACAATAATAGTGAAAGGCCAATGTAAGCGGCTTGCGGCAACGAGCGGCAACCACCTGTTCTATTTGCTGCTTGAGTTTATTTGTTGTAGGCAAATGAACACGGCTAATTGAAGAAAAATTTGTGCTTCGAAGATTAAATAAAAAAATATTTTGGTTTTTTTTAAAGCCAAAATAAATAAACAAATTCAATTGTTGAAATTTGAAAACCGAAAATTAATTTCTGTCTTCTATTTTTTTCCTTTACTTTTTAGTTTGACAAATTGAAGCGGCAAAACGAAAAGTTAAACTGAATTCAACATTGCCGCTCGGCCGCCTTTAACGACATTGCCAAATTAAATTAAATTCAATATGTTGAAATTGATGTACGAATATTTTTTATAAAAGATATAATTTTTTGTAAATGGGCCGCCCGCTGCCTCATGCCGCTTACATTGGCCTTTCACTATAAGGGTGAATGTTAATTACTTGAGTGAAATTAGTACTAGTAATTGCGAAATTTCTGACATTATCAAAGCATTAAAAACTAAAAATACACTTGAAAATTATTTGATTAATAAAAGATATGTGAAAGCGCTGCCTCATACAGCCATACAGTTACTAACAATTCTTATGAATTCTTGTCTGAAACATTCACATTTTCCGTTAGATTTTAAAGAATCTAAAACTGTTCCAATAACGAAGCCTGGTAATGTTTCATTAATTCCGCTATCATATCATCCTATTAGTTTATTATCGTCAGCGAGTAAAATCCTGGAAAAGGTTATAAAGAGTATATAAAAAGATTTTATCGAAAACTACGGTTTAATTCCGCCACAAAAGTTTGACTTCCGTAGAGAATATAACATCATACACTGATTCGAATAACAAACTTAGTTAATAAAAACTTTAAACAGCAAAGATCATTCCAGTTGATCCTGCTTGACGTCAAAGCAGTTTTTGACACAGTGTGGCAGCACAAAAAACTAATTTTTAAATTGCAAAACTATAACTTTTATTATGTTTTGTAATAAATACTATTATTTTTTTTCCAATATTTCATACTCTTTTGTGTGTCTATTCCCTTCAGACACAAAACTATCTGAAGGGGATAGAAGCAAATTGCAAATAACATAACCGTTTATTATAAAACATAATCCAAATAATCAAATTAAAATTTTTCTCATTGAAGTGTGCTTCAAAAATATGATACACTTTGCAATTTTCTTGCAGTCTTGCATACATATTTACCACCTTAAGAAATAAAAATATAAACAAGCAAAACTCACCTCATAACTTCTTTTTAATGATGCATATTCTTGTAAAGTACGGGATACATTGCGTTTCAGTGTTGAGATCTCTTGAATTTCATTGTCTAAAATTAATTTAAGACGCCGCACCACTTCGCATTCTGTCTCCATTTCACTGTCGACAATGCATTCAGCAATTGACTTTTCAAGTTCGCCTGTTGCACAAAAGAACGAAATAGAAGACAAGAAAAAGAGTGAAAAAAATAAACAAATTTTAAGGAGCCAACATTTTTAGAGTCTTAAAAATATATATGAATGAATGAGCATATTAAATAAAAGCATAAACCGGAAATATTAAAATTAAATATTTTTTTTTTCTTTTTTTTAATCTCTCTTTTCAAACACTCAATCATACAACAAAAAAAATGAATAATTTCCATTTTCAAAAATTATGCGGCAAATAAGGTTGTTGACTTGTTTATGTGTTTAAAATATAATAAATACCAGCTTTTAAAGTCGTTGTCTCTCTTTTCTATGCACGAGTATGTAATCGTTTTAAGTGTTTAACAAGACATTTTAATTTAGAAAATTGTCATTTTTGTTTGTAGATCTTCCAATTGTAACGAGGGGGTGTTCTACATCAAATGTGTTAATTTAATTTTAATTGTGGATTTGGAATCGTTTAATTGTTAAGCCACAAAGTTTAAGTTTTAGCTGCATGCAATTAAGGATTAAAATAAATTGGCCATAAAAAGAAAAGCACATAAAAAAACCAGATGGAACGACAATATTTCAAAGTGGGAGAGAGAAACTGGTGATAACATTATAAATGCTTTACATTTCAAACAAATAGCGTTAAATATGGGCCACAGCATATATTATTATAATTTTATTATAATTTTTGAATGCTGGGGCCAAATTCCGCAACGATGAATTTAGAAATGTTCACTAATTTCAGTGTTCACTTTTGATTTTTGAGCCCGCAATGGTGAGAATGAATAGTTTTGACATTTAAAGTGCACACTTAATAATAATTTTTTCACTCAAAAATCTTCGGTGAGTTTTAGTTTTTTGTAAAATATTTTGAACTTGAAAAAAAAAAACAAAATTATCTATTCAACATAATTATCTATTCAGATAATATTATCTATTCAACAACTTGTGTGACACAGTTAATTTGACATATCAACATATCTTTCAGCCTGAAGAAACACATTCAGCGCAATAAAAATCATTGTTTTTTACGGAATCGCTTTTTAATGAAAAGTGAACACTGTGTCTGTCAGTGAATTTTATTTTGAGTGTTCACTGGAACAGACCTTAAATCGCCAAATTGTCAAAATATTATTTTCAGCACCAAAAATCGTCAAATATGGCAAATATGACCGTAGCGAGTATAAGTATCGATACCCTAGTGGTATCGTTTCATCTCTAGCATTAAGAAGTCCTCTGTGTGAAATTATTTAATTTGCTACATAAAAGTAATTTTTAATGTAACTTATTTTTTAAAACTAATTTCTAAGATAGAAACGTTAAGAACATAATGTATCAATCAAAAAATTATAAACAGCTTGCTTACTATGTTTCCCCGATGTCTATATGTCGACCTTTCATAGGAGCTACCCTAATCATCAGTAGAATTTGGAATTTTTTGAAAGATATTCTCAAACATTCAACATTATATCCCAACAATCTAAATAAATTATTGAGAATTTAAAAGAAAAATGCTTTAAAAATACCTGTCAAACACACAAAAAACAAGATTTTTTCATTTAAATACGTCTCTATATTTCTTTGCACCTTTCAAACAAATGAACAACCGTCGGTTGCTATTTTATTTTTTTAGTTTGATATCGTAGCGTGTTTTATAGTTCTTTTAACTATGCATATTTATCACAATAAAACATTTCTATTTTATTTTTTTTCTTCTATTATAAGACCATTTTTATGCAAGTTTAATAAAATACACATTTAAGTGTGTCTCTTAAGGGCGTTTCAGACTATCATACAAGTCTTAAGATTTTGATTGGATTTTGTGGGACAAAAATCTAAAGATATTTGTTCTGACTGTCAAAAAATCTAACGTACTATTACATTTTGTTTTCACACTATCACACCTACAGTAAAAGAAGGAATATGACTTGAAAATAAACAGCCAATTTACTTAACGTCTGGTTTTATTATTTTTATTATTTGCTTTTGCAAAAAATGCAACTCTGATCCAATGAAAAATCTTATTGTTTAAACAAATTTCTAAAAATGGTGAAGTGTTATGGGATGTCAAATCTTTTACCGTATTATTTCTCATTTTCATAATGCTTTACATTCACACTGTCACACTTGCACGTATTATTTGATTTTTTGACAAGTCTTAATACAAAGTGTGATAGTCTGAAGTGCCCTTTATTAATTTAGACCAACCACTATTTAATTAACTTAGTTGCCAATAAAAAATTTTGCCTAAAATTTATCCCATTACCACAAATAAAAAGCAAAAGCAGTCACGATTTCATATTAAAATCACCACTTTCCTTTAATGTTTACACTCAAATTCAATACCTGCTGTTAATATGTACATATATGTATTACATATTAGTTGCCAGTGTTTTTTTAGTTTACAAAACAAGGTCAAGCTGAACTTAGGTGAGGCGAGGCTACTTGAAGAATATAAAAAAAAAATTAACAACAAACAAGCAAATCACTCAACTAAACACATCGTTTATTAAACCACATCCAAAACAAAAAATTATAAATAGTAAAAAAGACGCACACAGCCAACGAACCCCAGCAAAGCTAAATGATGATAACGATGACACAATGCAACAATGACAAAGTGACCAGCCAGCAAACAAAACAACACTCTTGATAGATTTGATGCCTCACGACACCAGGCGAACTAGCAAACAAACAGAAACTTTATGGAAAATAAATATGAAATTGGCACGCAAAGTTGTGTCTTTTGTAAACCTCAAGAAGTAAATTCCATTTAGAATTTACTTGAGACCTTTTAAATTACAATATACAGAAATGAAAACATTTAAATAATTAAAAGCAATATTCAAATGATCTTTTTTTTGCTATTTTCGGATTGATTGACTTATAACTCATTTGCTTGCTACAATAGTGGAATGATTTCAATAAGCGATTTCTAATTTAATAACGTCAAAAATTCCTTTAGCATTTTTAGGACACGAAATTTAGAGTTTTTTTTTTTATTTGATTTTGTATTTTTAGGTAAAGAAAAGTAACTACAAATGTGAAAACGTTGATCAAACATTCAACATTACATTTAATTATCTAATTATATGTGAAAAGATAATGAGAATTGAATAGAAAAATGTTCTAATAATATTTTTATTATAACCATTTATTTTTTGTTATACTTGCGAATATATTTAGATTTATTGAGCCTTTCAAAACACAAATGTCAGGTAAATCACAATACAATGAAAAAAACAAAAACTGAGGACTATAATGTATTATCCTAATAACAGTATAATTAAATGGCAACCAAATTATTCCAATAAAGAAAATATATTCCGATTTGCAAAAACTGAAATATAATAAGCTCTTGCTCCCGGAGCTAACGTGATACAAATGAGTACATAACTGTAAAATAAACTTGAAACTAACAGCCTGTTCGACGATATCGAATGAAAATGTATGCGAAATAAAGCTAGTCACTCACATTCGAATTAAGTTGGGTTTGTCTATGTCACTATTGTTTGTTCGCATGACACATCGTTCGCATAGAATAAAGTTAGAAAAAACCCAAATCAATTTTCTTTCGCCTAGGGTGCGAATGAACTTATCCTTTCGACATCGACGAACTGGCTGTAATTTAAAAACTAACTTACATATATGTAACACTTAAAAACTAAAATAAATAGAGCAAAGGAAGAAAAAATAATAATAAATAATATAATAATAAAGAAAACAAAACTACTGTACCAATGGGCGCTAGCCCTGTGAGTACCTGGACTACTCTTCAAATAAACATTTTGGGTTATTATAAATGAACAAAGAGATTGAAAATTTTTTTCTATTTTTTTTTTAACAAACACAAAAACTGCGAAGCTGTTTTGCTTGCCTGCAGTAACACCCAGGAGTACTCTACCAAATCAGCTATCTTAATACCTTTCGTTCAAAAATTTCCATTTCTTTTGTAAAAGACGGCGAAACATTAAACTAAATAGGAAACGCATAAAGAAATACTGGCCTTAGGCTAGGCTAGTCTTGTATAATAATTTAATAGAATAATTTAGTTTTACAAGAAAGAGAAATAGTCCATAATTATATAAGCTTTATTTAAAAAAATACGTGCATGATAGTTAAATTTAAAAAGTGTATTGAAGGTGAAACCTGAACACCGAATTTTTTATTTTTTTTACACTTACTTGAAATGCGAATCGTAGTAACCAATTGTTAAGATTCGTAAAACGTAACATAGATATTGTTCAAAAGTTTTCAAGTCTACTGATGATTGGGTAAGAACTATGAAATGTCGACATATACACCACAAGGTATTAAAGCTTACATTAGTTAAAGAAAAAAACCCTAGCGCCAAGTAATTGTTGCGGAAAGATATTTTTCTACTCTATGTTAAGATGGGCTCTCATATTTGTTCGCAAGTTCAGTCTCTGACATAAACTCTACAAAGGGAAAGATTTAAAGCCAGCATAAATTATGCCTAATATCGTTGCCCTTGATTAAAAAAAAAACAATAGAAAATGCCAAAAATTATGAAAACTACAGGGTGTCCGCCGGGAAGGTTTACTAGTTTGTTTTGCCGCCATTTTGGTAAACACTGGTTTTGACTGCTTATATTTGGCAGTCGTGAAGTAGACATGTGACAAATTTATTATGGAAAAATATTCGATAAACCAACGTGTTTTAATTGTTAAAACATTTTCTCAAAATCAATCTTCGATAGCTGGGACGATTAGAAAGTAACGTGAAATTTTTGGTAGAAAGAATGTGCAAAAAACGCATTATTTATCGTGCAGTGAATGATTTCGAAGTGTGGCATGGGCCACAACGTACTGCAAGATCGGCATGCTGCTCAAATTATCAAAAAATAATCCAACTCCCCCCACACTGCAAGGTAATGAATTACATTGTATAGGAATTATTAATGAACATATAATATGAGAAAAGCACTTGTACACAAGATGAAAGATAAAACGCTATTTATACCGGCATGCTACTTACTCGTATTCCGGTGTAAAAAGTTATATATTTAATAATAATAAATAAAAAATAATAATTATGATTAATAATTGTTTTCGGGCCGCATGGTTTGATCTGGAAAATCAAATTATTTTGATGAACTTTTTAGTAACTGGTTTCTAAATATTTATAGCTCCATTTTTTAAATAATTTTGTACGTATATTAATGATAAATAGTTAAACTTATTGAATATTTCTAATAGTAAATGATGGTATTTGTCTGGCTTAAGGTCAAACCGGGTTTCGCCAAGAATTTCTTTTAATTATAACAATAATTGCTGCAATCAATAGCTCTTGATCAAAGGAGACAGGAAAAAATAACAACTAGCTGTTTCACAGTCGTTACTCTGCTCACCAGCTCCAATTAGCATTCGAACTCGGTATCATATAACATAATTTTGTATATTTAGTTATAGTCTAACTGACCACTTTCGATTATCATACAATTTTTTACCGACCAACAAAACAAGTTACTGAACAGGATTGTGTTGTTAGAAGCCCCCATTTTTCAAATCTCTTAATTTTTAAGCTTCTAAGCACTATAATGAGACCATGTCCGCTGTACATTTTGTTGAAAATTTTTTAGAAATCGCAACCGTGATTCCGTAGACTGTTTCTTACACACATATGCAAAATCACTTTTCTTGTTATAGTATACTATACTAAAAAATACTAACTGGCATTTTCTGAGACACGCATATCGCTTAAATTTAGGTGTTCTGACAAACGTATAACGCAAGAAGTATGATTTTGCGATTTTAAATCGCCAAATAGGTGTTCTGGTAAACATATATTGCTTAAAATTGGCGACTTCAACGCGCATCTGTATATTGAAGTGAACTGATTGAATTTGCCTAAACTAAACTTGCAAAAGAAAATGAAATTAAATGTTAAAACTTAATATGTTTTCTCTTTGTTTCAATAAAAATTTAGAAGAATTTTGCACATTTCGATTTAAAATTATTGAATTAAAAAATATATCTATTTGTTATCAATTTGTTTGTAAAATACATGTTGTATTTTTTAGTAAACAACTCCGAAACGCCAGTAAAACTCGCAATCCTTTGAACACCTAAAAGTGAATTAAGCGTTTTTCAGAACGCTTTATGGTTTCAGATCGCGCGTTTCTGAGAACATGGCTGTAAAATATATTCCGATTATACAAATACAAGTACGTGTATGTTCATCAATAAAAGACGTTTATAAAATCTATCTATGAAGAAGCCTACAAAAATAACTGCCTTCAAAGAATACCTCATGATCAGTTTACAGAACACGAATGAATGGGTCGTAAAAGAATTTTTAAGATATGCACTCATATATCTAAAAGATTTTTCATACATATTTTCAAGACGTTTTATTCATTCGTGTTCTGTAAACTGCACATTAACATTTAAAATTTTTTATATTGTAAAATTGCGTGCTGTTCATAGAACACAGCCAACTCGCCTAGAAAATTTGTATGAAAATTACTAAACTTTTTGAGTGATTTCCATATAAATTTTTTTAGACGAGTCTATGTTCTATGAACATATTCATATATTATAATATCAACGATTCAGTATGTACATACGTATGTATCATGTATGTGAGTATTCACGTAAGCATATCACACCCCAAATATGAAAGAGTCACAAATCTGACTTTATTCCACTAAAGTCAGAAAAAAGTACATAATGGAACAATATTTTATTTAAATATTACCATCAGTTTTACATAAACTGTCTTTTGTATCTCTTGGAAATTATAGTATTTTGAGTTGTGACCCTTTTATATTTCGGATGCGATATGTCTATTTATCTGATCTACGCACCCTACACTAAGCACTAACAGGTATACTGTTTTAACTATAGCACACCGCTGTTATTGAAAGAATTTCTTATCAGTAATTGATTAATAGTCAGGCATAAACATAATACAAATTTTTTATCGAAAAGATTTATTTAGCATGTGTTTTTAAGCAAATAAATATGCATGTGTGTATGTATGAATGTACACAAAACAACAAGGGCAAGGGTACAAACTTCGCTTGAAATTTAATAATATAAAATTCCTGCGCTTTAACTTACCACAATTTAGCAGAACATGGTGCAGAGGCATATCTCTCGACAATTCCTTTGATGACTCTTCCAGGGCTTGGCCAATTTTATAGTGTGTTTGTTTTTTTATCCGTTTATCGCGTTCCAGCAAATCGACGGAACCGCTGGCACTACTACTGCTGCTGCTATTTGGCACTGTTGGCAGTTTGCGCACCATTTTATCCAAAACATCACGATATTTTTCAACTTGTTTTTCTATTATTTCCAATTCGAAATCCTTGTGATCTGTTTTTGTAGATCTGCAAGGAACAGAAGATACAACAAAATACTTGGTTACACTCTTGGGCAGACGCAATCAACAACCGCAACAGCACAAGCATTTACAACCTAGACAGCTTTTTTAAACCCTTAAACTGTTGTTTGTAGCTTTGTGTTGTAGACGAAATTAAAAACAAAAATTAATGTGGACAAAGAACCGTTTGAAGAAAGGCACATTCCGCTACATCAATCGTCGTATGTGGTTCTGTGCAAACTTTTGCAATGCGTCAATTCCAATATTTTACACAAAAATCCACAAAAAATATACACACATACACAAACAAATAATCGAAAAATAACAATTTTACCTTGAAAGATTTTCAGCTGCTATTTTAATTTTGGTAAATTGTTTTTTCATTTTGAGTTCTTGACCCTTGAATTTTTTTTTTATTCAATTTTAGACAATTTAGGCGCACTTTTTCTTAATTTAGTATTATTTTTCCAATTATAAATTTTTTACAAAATTTTTATTAAACAAAAACACACTCACAAAAATTAGTCATTCTTCGATAATACAAGAAGAACGTATGAAAATGTAAAGGCGTTGACAGTTATCAAATAAGAAAAAAAGAAAGTTTGACAGCTGCTCATTATAACCGATAACAAACAACTCTGTCTTAAAATGTACCACACACTGAATACACACTCTGAGACTGATGACTGCCAAATGCCAGAGATACCACACCAAATACCCACACAAAACAGGTTTTTGGGGGAAAAAATATAAACATTTAAAAATGTGCCATCATTATTATTATTTATTTATTATTAGTATTTTTTTTATATTTTTCACTACATTTCTTTTACGGATTATGTTACTAGCTTATGGGGTTTCACTTGAAATATGCTTACCGGACTAAAAAGTTTTGTCTTTCCATTTATACTGGCACAAAAGCATGAATGTACTTAGTTGACCTCATGTAGAAAGGCCCTAACTAACAGAATTACAATTTTACATAAGAATGGAAAACAATAGAAACTGTATGTCGTTAGTCTCATGTAGACAAATTTTTAATTCGGATTTTCCAGAATTTGGGTTTTTAGTGATTCTAATACATTTCACACAATGCACGTCGTCACAAACATTTAATGGAATGGTTTCATAAGTAACGATAACAGATAGTTGTAATTTTTCAGTCCGTGTTATGTTTTCCGAACACAAAAAACTGGTTATTGCAGAACGATTTCGTTTTTGATTAAAAAGTACATAGAGTGGTAGATAATTAAAAAATTATACGAAAATAATAAATAGTGAAATTGAGGGAAACGCATAGTTTTCGAGACATATTTGATTTTCCACTACATTTGCGAATATAAATGAACAATATCAGTATCATTTGAAGGTTTTTGAATAGATCTTTCCGGACATACAAAATTTATTTCAGAATGTCTAACACTTTAAATGTCAAACCAGTTTTAACCAGGAAACACTTAATATTAAATATACTTTGGTTTTAACGAAATTTTGTATAAATTTAGTAGGTACGAACAATAATTTTTATATGGGCAACTGTATACATGTATTTTTTATGAAAATTGTTCTTGGATTAATTATGTCCATGTTATGTAATTGCTACCGCTTACTTTAAAAATAATAAAATGACTTTATTCAAGTGAACCAAAATATAACACATTTCTGGGATTTCTTTATAAATTGCTCAGAAAAACTTGTTTTGTTAAGAGATCACTATTGGCATGTTTTTTTATATCTCATGATGTCTAGCTTCCACTTCTATTTTAAAATTCTGCAATCGGTTAAAGATTGCAAAAGATACAGGCTTCTCAATATGGAATTTTTAGCGCCTTTAATTAAGTGAACCGGAGTGTATGTTTACAATTGTAATAAATAGATAATCGAATATATGTACATATATATGTATGAAAACCTGAGGCCCATATCTCGAAAATTATGCGTTTCACCCAATTGCACCATTTAATATTTTCTCATTATTTTTCAATTCCCTATCACCCTATGTACTTTTTATTTAATTTGGAGCTGCGTACGTGAAGTAGATAATTTTATTTAAAATGCCGGTAGTCTTACACATACAATATTTCTGTTTACATACAGATTTAGTGCCAGTTTACAGACCTCGAACACTTGCGTTTGTTTGCAAACTTATATTTAAGCCATTGGCAAAGTTTTGAACGGTTTTGTTTTAAGTCTGATTGTGTGAACGAACGAACAGGTTCGATATCTGTAGGTTAAGAACTACATATTTTTCTTGAATGGAGTTGTTTGTATAACCCAGAATCTATCTCATGAAAAATTGAAGTTCTTCAGGTCTAAAAGTATTTAAACAATATTAAGGCATTGTACTATCTTCTTTATTTTAGCTATTTGATCTCTTTCACAAATCATCATCAGACATAGGGGTTATGAAAAATATTATATAAACTTCAGCCTCTGTGGGATCAACCATCATAAAATGCATTTCCAAAAGTCCGCTTAAATCTGTTTTTAACGCCACCTTGGAAGCTACATATAATGATTTTTGTGTCGTGCGAATTAGAGTCGTTTTGTAACGGGCTTTCGTAGTTTCTCTGCAATTAAACAAAAGTATCATATCACTTGTTTTTGCAACTTCCACACTAGATTCCGACTGCATTACACCTAATGTATTAATTTTAAAATGCGGTTTTCGTGGTGAAATTGTTATTTCCAATTCTTCAGCAGATTTATCAAATTCTTGAAATATACTAGCCAAATCAGGCCCTCGCACGAATATTCTATTCAAACTAGAACTGTTATCGTCTATACTGAAATCCATTGGTTCCTCATAGTGAGTGGTCTTAATGGAACACTCTGTACTTATATCTTGCTCTTCGTTTGGCTCTAAAACTAGAATCAAAGGGGCTTCCGGTCCTTTGTAGTACATCTTCATGCCGCAGTCTATTCCAGCAAAAATACTTAAACATTCGGCTAACACATTCAAATTTATACTAAACTTAACAATTCCATCAATATAAAATTCCGAAAAGTATCTGGGCATTATAAAAAGGGAAGCTTGTATACATTTTCCTTGCTCAACGACACATTTGAAACCGTCTTCGCTTATCATAAAAGATCCATTCTCCCCAAAGCTTAGTGCTTTTATGCCAGCCGTGAAAGTTTTTATTTGATTAAGACTTCCGACAAATTTAAAATTTGAATACTGGGACTGTGTCAACATTTTCCAATTTCGCAGTATACCCTTATGAAATAAGTGTTTGGAATGTTGCATAAGATATTGACGTTCTCTTGGAAACCCAAATATATGTACATACGTATGTTATTCCTCTTGCAGACTTGAAGGTATAAAAGAAGCCAGAAGTAGATCTAAATCATGACCAGGTACTTCTTTAAAACACAAGCATCTATGTTGCAGTGCAATTGCCAAGCGTGCAGCAAGCATATGCTGACAAGTATACGGATCTGTAATAGTACTCTGTTTGGTCAAAACCCTGTCTTGAAAATATTCACAAGTGCAATAATTTATGTGTAGGAAAAACCGCACGATACGTAAGGAAGAATTAATGTCACAAATTTCCGCGATTTGTATTGTTTTTGTACTGTTGGCATAGATAACGATACTTTGGTGATCCAATATATTCAATGCTGCTGCCACTAGACGTCCGCCAAATAACTTGTGCAAATCCAAGAAAAAATTCTCTTACACAATATTAAAAACAATATTTAGTATATATATGTATACAAAGTTTGTATTCTTATTTATCACCTTTATCTTTTTCGTCTTCTACACATGAATATCTTTCGAAAATCTGTTCCAAAAGCAAAGGAACAAGAACCGATGAATTTGCCGCCTCTTGCATATTTTTTACCAATTAGGTGGCCAGCTTATTTTTAGCTACTTTGCCCTTTGATTAATATGTGTATGTATGTATGTATGCGTCTTACAAAATTATTGATACTATCACAGAATAGTTATATCTGCGGATATTATACTTATGCACCTGTTTATTATTATTTTTAATACTTGCAACAAATTTCTCTAGCTCAAGGTCCTTTTTGTTTTTATTTTATTGGAAGACTTCGAAATCAGTTGAATATACACATTTAATTTCTAAACCCCAAAAATATAAGAAATACATATGGCCACCTTAATGTTTTGTTATTGTTCTCATCAAGGTGTATTAACGCCTACACGGTGGCAGCACTAGAGCAAAATTACAGCAATACAACAAAAACGGGCATGTGGTAAGCTATGTTTGTCAAAAATATTTGTAACTTTTTTTAAAGTTATAAACTATGAATGTATGTTTTCATAATCATAAGTTATTTCTTTTGAATTATTCTTATGTTCACAAAATAATTTTTATATGTTTAATTCAGAATAAAACACTAAATTCACTTCCAAAAATTTTTAAAATAAATACTATTGAATTTTTTATAAAAAATAAAAAACGATCTTTAGCTGCAAAAATAAGAAATTTTTTTAAATATTTTTTTAATTCCTTTTTGTTTATATTTTTGTAGTGTTGTATTTATTGCTCTTGCAATTCGCCTTGGTTCTAATATAATTATTTCTTGATTTATTTATTTTTATTTAAATGTGTATTATTTTTAATGAAGAAACTTATTTCTTGCTGTCAAAGTTTTATGTTGTCAAATAAAATATTTTTTTTACCTTAGTACTTTGCTAGCGTTTCGTACACGTCTTTAAAATAATATTTTTATCATTAAATCCCTTAAACAGAATTACATGTGTATTAATTTTTAAAAACATATATTACTTTATAAAAACTTGTGCGAAGTGTTGCTTGTAAACAGCATGCGTAAGAAAATTGACAATCGATTACTGACGTCTTGGTGGGTGTAATCATCTGAGTCGATATTAATACCACTGCGAATTTTTCCCTTTTCGACGACTCAATTTGTATCAAGTCGGCGTTTACTTTAATCGACCATGTTCTTTAAGAAAAACAAAACAATACATAAAAGTTCAATACATAAGTCAATAGTTTTAATTTTTCTTTAAAAAGTGTTTAACACAAAGTAAGAAAACGTTGTAAATAAATCAATGTATATACATATATTGATTTAAACATGGATTTGGGAGAAGCAATTGAAGATGACCAAAAATTTGTTATTTATAAGCATGAAGATTTGTTCAGCGAAAGTTTTCCTTTAATGAAGGAAATACGTCGAATGGGTAAATTATGTGACGTGACCTTAAAGGTAATACGAATAGGATTTAGCAGTGTTATCATAACAAATGAACATGAATATATTTCTGCGATAGGTGGAAGATCAAACATTTTCAGCTCATCGCATCGTTTTGGCCGCTACTATTCCCTATTTTTATGCCATGTTTACCAATAATATGGCAGAGAGTCGGATCAAAGAGATTACAATGAAAGAAATAGAACCCACGGCTTTGGAAAGTTTGATCAACTTTGCATACAGCGGTCAAGTACGCATTGATAATCAAAATGTCCAAAGTCTTATGATGGGTGCATCATTCCTGCAGTTGCTTAAAGTACGCAATGCATGTGCTGATTTCTTAATATCTCGTTTTCATCCCCATAATGTTTTGGGAATTCGTCACTTTGCCGATTCTATGAGTTGTACACATTTAATACGGGCCGCTGACAAATATATAGATGCAAATTTTACCAAAGTTTCTCAGTCCGAAGAATTTTTAAGCTTAGACTTTGAGGAACTGATTGAACTTATCAAAAGTGATTTTCTGAATGTTAAGTCCGAAGAAGTGGTATTTGAGGCCTGTATGAAATGGGTTAAATTCTCAGAAGATAAGCGTGCACCGAATTTTCCTCAAGTTTTGTCGCAAGTACGGTTACCACTGCTGTCTCCACAATTTCTAGCTGATCGTGTAGCACGGGAAGAAATGATACGCTCATCGCTTCAGTGCCGCGATCTTTTGGATGAAGCTAAAGATTTTCATTTAATGCCTGAACGTAGGGGTCTTTTGCAAAGTTTCAGGTGAGTTTGCAAAATGATTTAATGTATACATATTTCATATTTAATTATTATTTTTTTTTTTTAAGAACTCGCCAAAGAGGTGAATTTATTTCTGGACAAATTTATGCCGTGGGTGGTTTGACTAGTAACGGAGAATCTGTTAGCACTGTTGAAATTTACGATCCTCTAACACAAAAGTGGCGTATGGGTGAACAAATGTCAATGATGAGGTAAACCTTTATAAGTTTTAACCTTTATAAGTGAAAAAACGCCTATTTTTTCTTAACAACAAGGTCAAGAGTAGGTGTGGCAGTAATGGATGGAAAATTATATGCTTTTGGTGGTTTTAACGGTTCTGAACGATTATCGACAGTTGAAGTCTATGATCCCAAGAAAAATTTGTGGTCTCAAGGCAGCGCCATGAATTGTAAAAGAAGGTGAAAATCCAATGCTTTTTGTTCATTTTTACCAATTAACTTATAATGAGTGTATTATACCGTAAAGTGCTGTGGGTGTAGCAGCTTTAAATGACTGCATTTATGTGTGTGGTGGGTATGATGGTGTAACCTCTCTTAATACTGTTGAATGCTATTGTCCAAATACTGATATATGGAAAACTGTAAATTTGTAAAGTATATAAGAGAATTTTAATTGTAAAAAATATGAATTTAAGGTAGCACCTATGATGAAATATCGCTCAGCTGGAGGCGTAGCGGCATTAGATAGTTTCGTTTATGCTCTAGGTGGACATGATGGTTTATCTATTTTTGATTCTGTAGAACGTTATGATCCTATAAATGATGTGTGGCATAAAATGAAACCTATGTTAAATCGTCGTTGCCGCTTAGGAGTTGCAGCTCTTAATAGCAAACTATATGCTTGTGGTGGTTATGATGGAAATTCTTTCTTACGCTCAGTTGAAGTTTATGATCCCATTAAGGATTCTTGGACTTTAATAACACCAATGAACTGCAAACGCAGTCGTGTAGCTTTAGCTGCAAATATGGGCAAGCTGTGGGCCATTGGTGGTTATGATGGGGAAACAAATCTCTCTACAGTTGAGGTTTACGATCCGGAAACAGATCTTTGGACATTTGTTCCTTCGATGTGTGCTCATAGTGGAGGAGTAGGAGCTGGTGTGATACGTAATGAGTGAATATTTGATTAACAGCTATTTTATATTTTCTATTTGATCATTATTATATTTAATCATTGTTTATATTCTAAATATGTTTTGCATTTGAACAGCTTTAACTTTTTTTTACATATTAAATGTAGGATGAAAGAAAATAACACTTTTTAATCATATGTAAATATGTACTGAAAAACTAATCACTTTTTAAGCAAAAGTTGCTTAATGCTCATTTTTTTTTATTTATAATAATGCCGATCTGCTAAAAAAAAAAAATAGTATGACATACTCTTAAACGTTTCTTAACTTGAAATGCCAAATAAACATTCATTTGATAATGCTATCGAATCAAGATTAAAGAAATTGTGTTTTTTATTCATTTATTTCAATTCATTTAATCGAGCCCATAGGGCCATATTTTATTAAACAGCAAATTCATGCGATTAATAAAATACAATTTTCATATTTTAACTATGTATATAGTTATACCATATTAAGAGTTACTAAAATTTCATTACAATATACACAAGAAACTAATGTTAATTATTTGCAAACCAAAAAATTTTAGCTACTGTTTCGCTTCAAATATTTATAAAATGTGCTGGTTACTCTTGAAAACCAGTATTGAGTTTATTACGATGAATGTACGTGTGTTTTTGCTTAACTTGTAACAAATAAAACAAGTATGTAGGTATATGCATTCATGCACCTTTTTCTTGAAAAAAGTTTTCAAATAAATTTTCAAACCCTTTGATAACAGAAATCTAAGTAAAAACCATTTAAAACTGAGATTCTAAGTATTTTTATTTAATTTAATGTCATTGGGAACATCGGCCACTTCGTAAAATTCCTGTACAGCTTTATGCTCGAACAAGCAGCACTAAATCAACTCAATACAAGCCAAGCAATCAAATGAATACAAAGGCACTAATACACACATTACTGTTACGGTAGATTTAAATGATTTTTTATATTAAGGATATATCGCTCCTTTATTGCAACATAGTCATATCTCAAAAAATGAGCTTTTCGAGCTAACAATGCAGAATTGTTAACAGTGCTACATTTTATATTTTGCCAAAAATTTGTTCAAATTACTTTTAAACTGTTTCCTTTAGGAGATACTTTCTAAAAAAAAATTCTAAGACTTGTAGGGAAACTGAAAATTTGAAATGAGTTTTTCGCGAAACAGGTTCTTTTGAGTTATGACTATGTTGCAATAAAGGACCGGACCTCACAAATATTTTGTGAGGTTCGGTTTAATAACCGGACGCAGACATAAATTTAAAAACAATTGTGCTGTTGTATAAAGTGAAACATAAAACTCTTCGGGGTCAATTAAATGACTTTGACGAACTATTAAAAGCCGTTGAAAGCGTCTACTTTGAAGATGATAACATTAAATTTAAGAGCTGTTGTAGAGATAAGTCTAACTGAGAACTCCTAAGATAAGGTAAATGTTGAAATGTCTGATAAATTAAAAGATTGAAACATATTTTCCTAAAGCATTTTGCTAGAGACGACTTTGTTGCACTCCAACGCATAAAAAACACAAAGCCTTTTTGAAATTAAACAACTCAACTTCGATATAATTTAAAAGTGCTATCTTCATTAATTTGTTTAAAGCCCAGCATTGTTTTAATAAAATGTAGAACTATGTTTATAATAAAATATTTGAAATAAGAAAAAATTTACCAAAAAGAAAAAAATATATTCGCATCTCCACATGGAAGAAACATATTGTTAAAACTACGAAAATTGGCAGTTATATAAAAACAAAACAATGTGTTTATTAGTCTACGTAATGGATATCATTTGTACATGTTGATCACTATTTAAAATGATTATAAAATTAAATTGAAAAATTCCATATTACTAATAAATAAGTTAAGCATGCTGCATATGGATTTAATCATCGCTAGCATCAAATATACCCATTGACCATATTAAAGGTGTATGGGTTTGAATTTCCACGTTGTTTAAACTATATGAATTTGAACTACTAACCATGCCACCGAATTTCAAACAACCATTAGCTAAAATTAAAATAAAAGTAGAGTAAGTCCAGAATAACTTCATAACTAATTTTAAAAACATACTTAAGTCCCATTTTAAACCTTTAGTCGTTACATTTGGCGCTTCCTCACCGACAGGTATTAAAGCACACCATCTTTGCTCCTCTACTAGATCAGAGGGTATTGTAATGGAATGTTTACCCGGCTTCAGTAGCCATGTCAATGAATTGCAACTTAGTAAATATATATTGAAAAGTTCTTTTCTGAACTTGAATAATGTATTTATATTTGCCATTATTTGATCTAAACGGCCCGAAGTGTCATGAAAAACTATAATGTCTTTTATATTATTCTCTTCTAAAATAGTTTTTACTATATTCACAGCTTTAGTAAAATCTGTTGCAATTTGGTCGGGCGTGTGAATCATGCGCGTTCCTTTGCTACTAAAATACTGCTTTGTTTCCTCAGTTATGGAGTCAAAATCTCCAGTGATCAGATCGAGAGGCTTTAAAATGCATTCAAGATTTTTGTGCTGTTTTAGAAATTGTCGCCATCGGTTACTGCCACCATCTACACAAACTCGGGTACATGCTTTTTCAAGATTTAAGACCAACTATTTGATTCGGAAAGCTATAGCACATAAGAAATAATTAGCTTACCATTTTGCCATAATTCTGTTACCACATGCTCGGGTATTCGCACTTCTCTGTTAAGCACTAAACAGACATGCTTATTACTACCATTATATGGTTTACTTAGAATATTTTCGGGTTCCCATTGATATTCTTCATTTAATTCTCCACCCGACTTCGTGTGCAAGTCCTCTAACATTTTTATACTTTTACTGAAATTATATTTTTTATGGAGGTTAAAACAAAATGTAATTGTTTTCAAACGCATCTGCAATAATGTAAACACTTGCACAGCTGTCAGCAGCGTTGTCAGCTCGGTGCGTTTTGCACCGCTTTTGGTGTTTTTTAAAATTATTTGTGCGAAAAATTCTTTAGTCGGTGCGTGGTGTACTTTTTTATAATTTTCGTTGAGCTTTTTAAATTTCGGGGGCACCAAATCAAATCAAATTCAATTCAATTTTTTGTTTTAATGTAGGTTAGGTTAGGTTTGACAGGCTGCCAGCTATTAAAAAGCCAGCCCACTTGAGCCCAGTCAGGTCCCGTTGTGTTGGGTGGATATATGTATTTCAGTAGATCTACATATCACTGGCTTAGAACCAGCCCGAGGATCGGATAAAGGAGCCCAATCCACTTACATCGCATTCCGATACCTCCGTCAAATCATGCAGCATCGGTCTGCCTAGGTACAATGCCCTTATATAGGAAAGATGTAAGAAAAAAGTTTATTCGTGTCCAAAATTTCTATGTTTCATTTTGCAGATCACAATCAGAACACGGGGTTATAATGTGGAAAACGCACTATATTATATGCACAAAGACAATCTTGCTGTATTACACAAAAAAAAAAATTCGTTTTATAAAATTTAGAGCAAGTTATGCTATTAAACGATCATGCAAAGTTTGTCAAATACTACAACAAATGCAGACAGAGAGAGAGAGAGAGAGTTAAGTTTGTACTTATGATGGCTCCTGAATTCGTTACAGTTTTGGTGTTTAATAAATTATTTATTAAATTATAAAATGTTTCCAAAACGTTTGCATTAAATATCTTCATAAATAACTTCAGCTTTTATAATTCTGGCAAATTTTCGTATATTTCAATAAACTCTTTTAACGAGACCCCACTCTAGCCAACTGATTTTCGCTGTTCACTTTCGAAAACACAAATGAAATTTACATTGTGTTTGATAGTCTTAATCGATTTTGACTTTTAATGATCCGATAATCGTAAATTTCTTCGATATATTTCAGTCCTCGAAGTAACGATTGTGTATGCTCCTGCAATATAATTTTAACGATGGACGGTATGCAGAAAATTATAATTATTAGAAAGATACAATTAGTCACAGAATCGTACTAGAGGCCAAGTTTGACGAACACGAATTGTAGCTATTGAACGAATTTGATGGCATGCCATCAGGCAGTGGTATCATACCCAGTTTGACCGTATAATAGACGCTTAAAAGGCTGTTTCATTATCGTGTTTTTAATATAAAAGTATTATATATTTTGTAATACAAAATGGATTTTTTTTAAATAAAAATTCAGAATTCGGTGCGTTTTTGCCGAAATAACGCGTTTTTTCTCCATTTTGGTGCGTTTTGAAATTTTGAAGTTGACAACGCTAGCAGTCAGCTGCAAGACTTTTATTGTTTTGATAATTCTGGGAGTTACAAATGTATTTTTTGACAGTTGAGGGTGCTTGAATTAATAATTAATCCTGTATTCAGCTCCCTAAAGTTTATATCTAGCTCCAACGGGCATCTTTTAATTTCTGTTTTTTTTTAAAGAAAAATGCTCTAATAATATCCGTCAAAAAACAAGCTTTTCTATTTATAAACGTCTCTAACATTTCTTTACGCCTTTAAATTCTCAGCAATCTATTTGGATTGTTGGGATACAGGATACACTTAATAAATATTGATTCTGGTACACTTCATCTTCTATTTGTTATAATTCTGGTAAATTCTTTTAAAGGCAGCATACGGATTTCCACCGTTCGCTTAAGAAAATGCAAACGAAATTTACACTGTATTTGATAGAATGGCTATTAATAGAGTTTGATGGCTTGTAGTGAGATTCTGCAACTTTTAATGATCAGATAATCGTAAATTTCTTAGATTTTAACAACGGTAAAACTTAAAAAAGCTAAAAGTAACAGCTTATTCGGTCGACAGCGAATATAACTAAATGATATTGCTGAATAATAAAATTTCGTTAGAATTATTGTAAAGATACAATGAGAGGTATAGAATCGAACTAGTGGCCAAGTTTTACTAACACGACTTCTAGCTATTGAACGAATTTGATGGCATGCCATCAGGCGGTGGTAATAGATCCAGTTTTTTTGTATAAAAATATAGTTTTTACAATATAAAAAAAGTTTTTAAAAATGGAAAGAAAGATTGAAAATTCGGTGCGTTTTTGTTGTCCATTTTCGTGCATTTTAAAAATTCAAAGTTGACAACGCTGGAGAATATCTTTCAAAAATTTCCAAAGTCTACTGATGATTAGGGTAGTTCCTATGAAATGTCGACATATAGATAGCTGGGAAACATAGAAAAGAGGCTATTTATAATTTTTTACTAGTATAAATGTTAGAACCTTAAATAGCGAATAAAAAACTTAATTGTTTGTATTTATTTTTGTATTAAAATTTTTTCTACCTTAAAAATGCATATAACAAGAAACTGTGTATATGCAAGTATACACGTATTATTCTCCTTTATAAACCGGTTTTCGCTTTTCCGCGAAGGCCTGTAATCCTTCTATTCTGTCTTTTGTAGGTATAACTTGAGCATAGCACACTTCTTCAATAGAATATCCGGTATTAAGGTCAACTTGCATACCTTTATCAATTGCCAATTTTGCCATGCGTACGCCCACAGGTCCATTTGGTAATATTTCTTCTGCCAACGCCAAAGCTTTATGATAAGCTGCATCTTTACTTTGGTTTTGCGTCACTACATGATTAACAATTCCCATTTCTTTAGCTTCTTTGCCATTAAAGACGCGAGCAGTAAAAATTAATTCTTTAGCCAAGGAAGGAGACAAAATTCTAGGCAATCGCTGAGTTCCGCCAGCTCCCGGTATAATAGCTAATTTAGTTTCCACTAATCCCATTATAGCATTATCAGCTGCTGTACGCATATCGCAAGCCATAGCCATTTCTAAGCCGCCACCCAAAGCCGCACCATCTAACGCAGCTATAACTGGCATAGGTAGTTGCTCTATTGTTACCAAGAGTTCACGTAAACTACTAACGAAAGCACTGACATCTTCCTGTTTCATATTTTTTCGTTCTTTCAGATCAGCGCCAGCACAAAAAACGCCCGGTGTTAGGCTCCTCAATATTACCACTCGCGATTCATTGTCACGTTTCAGTTCGGCCAAAATGTCGAAAAATAATTCAACCAAGCCTAAACTAAAAGCGTTTTTAGCTTCAGGGCGGTTAAGCCCTAAGACTGTAATTCCAGAATGGTCTCCTGTCAGACGTTGAACAACAACCTCATTGCCCTGAGCTTGCATAGAATACTTACATTTAGACAGAGCACTAAGAGTTAAGCCACCAAAGGTGAATTGTGCCGTTCGAATCAACTTTGTGGAAAAAATTTTCATGTTTTTAATTGCTAAAAAGTGAATTTTAAACTGAAATAATTGGTTATAAAATCATAATCAATGTCCAATAATTACATCTGTTTTTACTATGTGCAGCTGTGAAAAATGTCTTATCAATTGAGTGCTGCCACACTTTCAATTATATGCTTTTGGCGGTTTTAGAAAAAGTGATATTCAAACAATTACCTGGAAAGTTCATATCGTTGGTCTCATGTAGAAAGGCCCTAACAAAAATGATTGCAATTTATAGGAGAAGAAAAAAACGTAATGTAAACTATATATATAGGTACATCTACAGTTATATTTTTTTGCTCAATTGCTTGTAAAAGCGATATGTATGAAATTATTTAATTAAATCTTTATGACACTGTGTATTTGTGTGAAACATTGTGGAATCCCTGAAAAAACTGAGTTCAAGAAAAATTCGAGTTAGGGCCTTTCTAGATGAGGCCAACGATTTGCTGTTTCAGTCTCATACAAGTCACTACCGTTATGTCTTGAGCCGACTTAGCTCAAGTTGGGATTGCCGTAGGAGTATAATGACATTTTGTCACTATCAAAATCGTATGTTTCTTGTAAGAGTTTGCCAACGTGATCATACCACAAGCTGTTTCTCATTATTGTTATGACAACGACCCTATATTTTTCTTTCTAGAAGCTTAAATTTTATTAAAATTTTAATTAGTGCATGATGGTTTCCAAAGTATTGCATATCCATATCTATTAGGTGGATATCATCAGCCTGATTTATAGCTGAAAATTGTCTAGTTGACAGCACTCTTAAATATTTTGCGCGAAATTGTTTATTTGTTTACAAAATTAAAAACACCTTTTTAACTTGTTTTTTTTTTTTTGCAAAATTTAAATTAAGACTAGTTTATAAGCTGGGGCTCAGTGTAGTTAAGTCCAAACAGTTGCGATACCCACAACCTATTCATATGTATTTACCAAGGAATTAGAAATAGAGGCTGTTTTATTAATGAAGTAGACGCCCAAATAAATTGAAAGGAAATATGTCGAAAAAATTATCAGCATCACAAAAGTTGGGGGTCAATAAAACCAAGCAGATGTCTTTGAGTTCGTTTTTAGGATGCACAGAAAGTAAAAAAGGTACAAATGCATGAAAATTCTTTTAATAATACATATACATATGTATATCAATAAATTTTGTGATGAATTTGCAGCATCTTTACCGGTTAAAACATCAATGAATCCTATTTATTTGGATTCTGATACGGATGAGGAAGATGAGCGAAAAGCCATCCATTCTGACCAAATTAAGAAAACAGAAAGCAGTTCTAATGTTTTGGTCAAGAAATATTTGTTTGATGATTTATATAAGTCTCCCATAGCTCCTGTTATAGCTAAAAGTGATTATGAAAAGGAGACAATATCGGCCTCCGTACTAACATCACCAATAAAAATAAACTTTGATGATATAGAAAGTTCATATCAATCTTCAATGAAGACTCTTAATGAGAGCATTGAGAAATTGGCCAAAGAACGCAGCAAATATATACTAACGCCGGTTAAAAAATCATTTTCTTCAACAGAACTATCAGGCTCTTGTAAAACGCTCAATTTAAGTAGGTCCTTTAATAATAGTTATGGCCAAGAGGAGGAAACCAAAATCTCAGATTGCCTTATAAATTCTAATAACTTGGAAAGTAATTGTGATAACCAGAAAGTCGTTACAGCAAAAAATGCTGATAGCATGAAAGAAGCACAAAATGAACCATATTCGGTTGAATCTCAAGGGTTGGTAAAGGAACAAAAGCAGTCCAGTGATATATCGAATGAAAACAAAACCTGTAAAGGGGAAAACAATAAAAATAGTATAAGTATTGTCTTTGAACACGGACTGAGCAGCTTTTTAAGTGAACTAATGAAGAGTCATCATTTTAAAATTGGGGCCAATGCAGTAAGTACAAAATATAGAATTATGCCTGTGCATATCTCATTGAAACAAATTGTTAAAAATATTGCTAACAACTTATTCTTGTTCTTGAAACTTTGAGGAGAACATCCATGTTCTTAAAACCAGCTTAAATTTTTTCAACACAAATTATTGCGAATTAATGGAAAAATATTGCAACATTATTGATCAAATACCAGCCGATTATTTCAATTCTATTAGTGGTTTTGAAACTGATACATTTCTTAAACTTAAAGTTATGAGACAAAAATTCAAAGCAAAAACAAAATTGCTCAAAACGAGTCTTGAAAAACTTGAGAAAAAGCAGGAAAATCTTGATATAGATGAACTTGCAACGGATGAAGAAATTGATACTGTACAAGAGTTAAAACATGAATCATGTCTTTTTAAAAATATTAATAGCCTCAATAAACCTGCCCTTCACTTACAATCAGAGCCAGATTTTGATATTGACGCCATGTTAGAGGAAGAAATACAAATGAAAGCTGAAGAAAAAGAAATGAATAAAATTAAAAGCTCAACTCTAAAAACCAATTACTGCAATAGCGCACCTGAAGACGAAGATGTTTTAGAGCCTGTAATACCCAATCTTAGTGCGAAATATGTACTCTCGCCTAAAGTAGTAAAAGCTTCGGAGTTAAGCCGTATCAGAGAAGAGCTAGTACACGATTTATGCGAAAATGATGAGCCTTTAGAGGATGTTGAGCAAACCTATTTAAAAGAAACGGTTTGTTTAGATGAATATGAAGACAGTTTTGACACAAAACCAAACCCATATTGTGTAAATGACGATGATGATGACGAATGTGAATTAGATGACTTGTTGAATGATATACGAGATCAAGATAATGAGATGAAAGGCCGTAAATCTTCATTCAATAACCTTGCATATGGAGATTTCGATACTGGAAAGAACCTTGATAAAGGACAGCCCTCAGCTCAACGAATCACATTTCCGAACGATAGAGCTAAATCACCAGATCTTGATGAAGATGGATTTCCAGTAAGTACTCTTACGAAAGCCAATTAAATATGTTCGTCGTATAGAAACCAGCAAAATATATATTTATTTTGATTTTTAAGATTTATGATGCTGAACAATTTGAGATGGCATTTTCTCAAGCAGCTGCTAAAAAATCATCTGATTGTATTAACAATGTAAATAGAGTTTCTATTATAAGTATAGATGATGATGACGATGACCGGCCCAGTACGAGCCAGCGTTCATGTTTAGCAAACAATTTGCTTAAAACTATCACATCAACTAAGGACGTAAGCCTAAATCTAACGAAATCCGCTCAAAAAGTAGCTGGTAACTTTCATTCAAATGTTCAAAACGATGGTATAACCGGCGAATTCGACGGTCTTTCGTATCCGCATTCAGAGCGCATGATGGAAGCTTTACGTTTTAATTTTGGGCTGAAAAGTTTTCGTCCCAATCAACTGCAGGTTATAAATGCAGCTCTTTTGGGCAATGACTGTTTCGTTTTAATGCCAACGGGAGGTGGCAAATCGCTCTGTTATCAGTTGCCCGCCATTTTAACAGAAGGCGTTACTATAGTTATCAGCCCTTTAAAATCTCTTATAACTGATCAAGTCAACAAGTTAGCATCATTGGATGTAAGTTTGAAAGCTTATTATTTAATACCAATAAAAATTATAAATAGCTTGTTTTCTATGTTTCCCAGCTTTAACCTTTAATTTTATTTTTATTTAATTTTTTTTTTTCACCAGATTTATGCAAAAAACTTTTCCGGTGATCAAACTTTACAAGAACAACGTGCCATTTACTGCGATCTAGAGACCACACCTCCGCGCATTAAGATTTTATATGTAACACCCGAGAAGATTTCCAGTTCGACAAAGTTTCAAGATTTGTTAGATGATCTTTACGCAAAGAATGCTATAAGTCGTTTTGTTATTGACGAGGCCCATTGCGTCTCCCAATGGGGTCATGATTTTCGTCCGGACTATAAACGTTTAGGGATACTAAGAAAACGCTTTCCAAAAGTCAATACAATGGCACTGACAGCAACTGCCACACCGCGCGTCAGACTCGACATCTTAAAGCAGTTAAACTTAACCAAGACCAAATGGTTTTTATCTAGTTTTAATCGCAGTAACCTGAAATACGCAGTATTACCGAAAAAGGGTGCAGCCACCTTAGAAGATATCAAAACGTTTGTGCGTTCCAGACGCTCAACGGACAGCGGTATTATATATTGTTTGTCAAGAAAAGAATGTGATGATGTGGCAAACAGTATGTGTTCAGCTGGTATAAAATCTTGTGCTTATCACGCCGGCTTAAGCGATAGCGTACGGGAGTCCAGACAGAAGGATTGGATTACAAATAAAGTACGAATTATATGTGCTACCATTGCATTTGGTATGGGCATAGATAAGCCCGATGTTCGCTTCGTTTTGCATTTTTCAATGCCCAAATCAATTGAAGGTTATTATCAGGAGGCAGGACGCGCTGGCCGTGATGGTGAACTGGCCAATTGTATTTTGTACTACAACTATGGCGATATGTTGAGATACCGTAAAATGATGGACAGTGAGTTGAATAATTATATTATTAAATTAAATAATTTCATTAATAATTTTGTAATTTATCAATTACCAGTAACTAATTTACGCCGGTACCATAATGCAAAGCTCACTACTCCCTGTCTGCTTTTATTGTAATGTTTGACAAACTTGGCTTGATCGTTTAATAGAAAAACACTCTCTACGGCGGTACTGTCAAGCCAAGTTTGATCATTATTAGCCAAAAATTAAGAAAAATCTTCTTGTGTGCAAAAGCTCAAATAATTTGTTTTTCCTTTTATTACTTGCGTATGTCTCCGAGTAGAGTCAATCATAGTATAAAAAATAATTTTCTCATTCGTTCAAATAATAATACGTAGTAATATGTTACAACAGTTTTCGCAATACATTCTGTTATAACATTGCGCGTCTTTAATTTGGATATACATAGTTAAGAAAACTCTGTTATAAAAGTTTGTGGGGTAAAATATAAACTGGTGAATTTTAAGTTTGAATTTACACATATGAATTTGAAATATGAAAATATTTCTGGATGGATTATAACTTTTTTGTGTTTTCATTAGTGGACAAATCTGTAACATATGATGCCAAAAGAATTCATGTTGAAAATTTAAATCGTATTGTGGGCTATTGTGAAAATGTCACTGACTGTCGTCGTGCTCAGCAGTTGGATTATTTTGGCGAACATTTTACTAGAGAAGAATGCTTACAAGTGAAAGAAACAGCTTGCGATAATTGTCTGAAACAAAAACGCTATCAGGTAAAATATGAAATTTTGCGCAAAGCATTTTTGGCATTAAGAATATTTTCGAAAATTATTATAATTTAAGAAAATCGACGCTTTGGAACAATCTAGAAAAGTTGTTCGTTGTGTAAAGGATTTATGCGGTGGACGTGCCCGGTTTACTTTACTGCATATTGGTACGTTATTTACTAATCTAAATATAATATTTTAAAAATTTATTTATGTATGTATACCTATATACATACATATATATAAAGTTAGTTAAAATTCATTGAATTAGCAAGTTTAAATTTCCACTTCTCAAAAAAAAAAAAAAAAAAAAAAAAAAAAAAACAGCTGACGTTCTCAAAGGTTCGAATATTAAGAAAATTATTGATAATGGGCATAATAAAACACCTTACCACAGTTTGCTAAAAGACTGGGATAAATCCGATATTCAACGACTTCTGCGGATTATGGTTACAAAAGAATATTTGCGAGAAGATCTTATATTTGCCAACGATATACCACAGGCCTATATCTATTTAGGCCCTAAAGTTGAAACAATTATGAGAGAAAACATAAATATGGAATTTGCTTTGACGCGCAAAGAAAGCAAGGCCCAATCCCTTAATATCAATAACGATATTGCTAATAGTACTAACAAAACGTCTTCATCAAGCAGTCAAAAACTTAAGGATATTTATGAACGCTGTTATTCAGATTTACTCGATCTATGTCGTACAATAGCAGCAGCTCGTAACGTAACTATGGCGAGTATAATGAATATACAGGCTATTAAAGCCATGGCGGAACAGCTGCCAGAGACTGAAGCCGATATGTGTTCCATACCTCATGTAACTAAAGCGAATTTTGATAAATACGGTGAAAAGCTATTAGAAATCACAAGAAACTATGCTGCTGAAAAATTGTGCCTTTTAATGGACTTGGAAGAATCTGAAGAAGCTGAGAAAGAAAAAACATATGCGTCTACGACGAAACGGGCACAGGTAGAAAATAGCGATGATGACGATGATTATGAAGGAGGAACCTGGGCAAGAGCAGCTTCTTCACAAGGTTCTGCCAATAGCGGTAGCAGTAGTTTTCGTGGAGGCAAACGAAAACGAAGTTGGCGTGGTGGAGCAGCTAAGAAATATCATAAAGCAGGCGGTGCAGCAACTTCATCATCATGGGGAGCAGGTAGCGCAGGCTTTTCTACTTCTCCTAGAAAGAAGTATGCAAGTAAAAAAAGTTTTGGTTCTCCTAGACGTAAAAAATCGGGTACTGGTAGTGGCAGAGGAGCGTCGTCAAGAGGTGCACGTAGCAGAGGAGGGGGAGGAGGTGGCACTTGGATAGCAAAGAAAACTGGTAAATTGTTTTTATATATTTCAATACATAAGTATGCGACTTATAATATTTTTAATCATATTTTTTTAAGGTACAAGTGGCGGCTTCCAACTTATGCCTATACCAACATCAAAATAACATTTTCTTTTTTAATTTGTTGAATGTCGTTAATATTGTTTGTTTATTAATTATCAAAAATATCATTCAAATAACGTGCATTTTTTAGTTATCTTTATGTAGATTTTAATATCATATGTGACCTCTTACAAAAGAACAATGCTACAGTTTTTGTTAATTTAATAAATAAATTATGTTACCAAAAATCTCTTTTTAATATTAAAAAAATATTCAAAACTTGAAAAATATTTAAAGGAAAATAAGTTCTATTTTTCGATCTCGAACGTTAATTTCTGCATATGTTTTGACAATAGAGTGTAGTAACATTATGTACGAAAATGTAGAAAAACGTCGGCCAACTCATTATAACAGATTTAATTATTTGTGCTACAAATATGTTTCTCTGCCGTTCAAATTTTTGCACAGAATAATTCAATGGCTCTGTGGCTGAGTTATTAAGGCAGCAGTTCATGATACGTCATGCCTCAGCTTTAAATTCTAAAATGGGTGCTGATGAGCAGTATAGCGAATACGAAACAACAAGTTGTCACCCAGCTAAATGTTTGATTATTATATTTCTTGCTTTCTTCAATCAAAAGTTATTGACCACAGCAAAAATGTACTGAAAAAATCCGTCTTAAGAATAATTTAAGGGAGGAAAAACTTGAACTAAAACCCGATGTACAAATTATATTTTCGATACGTTATGTATATAAAACTACCTACTATGGTTGTTAAATACGAACTGTAACTTTGTTTTTTTTTTTATTCAGCACATATCATTTATTTTATTTATCCAATATGAAATTTTTTTTTTTAAGAAACGCTCTTTTACCACCAAGTGTTTTTAGAAACAAATTTCCGCTTCCTTTTGCTCTTTACACAGCATTGCCATATAAAACAAAAACACAATGGTAATAGTGGTTGCCCATTACTACCTTAGCTGGCAACTTTAATGTCGATAAAGCTGATTGGGCTTGTACGAAACAGTAGAAGGCAAAACTAAGAAATAATTGCAAAAGTATTCTTTTTAGTAGACCTCCGTAAAATGCCGTAAACAATGAAAAAGTATTTTAAATAATAAAATAAGCTAAAATAATTTTTTCCTAATTAAAATAACTAACATAAAGTTTAACAAAAATACCGCACTTGAAAGGTAAATGTAGAAAATTCAAAAGTGGAACAATCTAAAAAGAATACATCGAGCAACTCATTAAAAAATTTGTAAAAAACAGCAGTGAGAAGTGTAGTCAGACAAGCAGGCATTAAAAAAAAAAAAGAAACGAAAAGGTTAACAAAAAGCAAATGTAATATAAAAGGTAAGAATTCAACAAAAACTGGATTTCATACTTTAAAACGGGAAAATGATGAAACTATAACTTATTTCCCACAGTTTTTTTTTTGTATAAAGATATACAAATTATGGAAAATTTAGAGCCTTGGAATATGTTCAGTAATGATTTTATGGCGGATGATGGAAATGCCAATGAAAATGATGTCGACGGTGAGAGAGGGGAAGAAATGCAGTTTTCGGTACCCTCGCCGGTGCAGGGAATGCAGGTGAAAGAAGAACCCCAAGATGTTGATGATGATATTTTGGACGATGACGATAACGTTCCACTTCATTACATTGCTGACGCTCGTAAAAATGACATAACTAATGATTCCCAAATTCGAAGTCGAGAGGATGATAATGCTCTGTTTGACTTTGGCTTAGATTCATCGAATTCACAAAACCACACTTTCTTTAATAAAACTGCGGGAGCTGAAAAGGAATTCCCCAACTTAGATCCAGAAGACAAGTACTATAACGCTATGATTAAATTTGAAGATGCAATAATCTACATATGTCCAGCTTGTGGTCGAGAATTTAGTTCGCAAGATGCTTGGAAAAATCATTTGAACGTCATACATCTTTACAATACACGGCGCGGCTTGAACTTTATACAAATCGATAAACTCTACCATGAATGTTTGGAGTGTCATAAACGTATTGCTATGCATAGCATGGAGAATTTGCTCAAGCACAAATTTACTCATCTTCCTTATCGGTGCAGCAAGTGCATGGTGTGCAAAAGACAATACAAATATCGCCAAGATCTTATGGTACATTTGCGTATGACCCATCGTGATGATTTAATAGAAATATTAAAAAAAGAACATTCAAATTCCAAAAAAACCAACTCGCAAATGCAGACAATTCGTTCGATTCTGAGTAAAACAGACGGCAGCACCAGTAGACCTAATATTTCTATTGGAGCCGTAAAGGAGAATGCTAGAGATTTATTTGACAACATAGAAGTGAAAAACGAGGTTCTTAATGAAGACGAAGACGATACCATGGGCGAAGATAGTCAGCCACCGCCAACCAAAACGCCAGCTATAGATTTGCCGGCTTTTCTTGATGATGGCTCTACAAACGGATCTACTAGCGATCAACCAGTAGTAACAAGTCGTTCTAACAAATCTTCAGAAACGGATGAAATAGATTCTTCGCTTGAAGAATATATCTTATTTACATGCCCGCAATGTGGTACAGAGTGTGAGACGCAGGCTCAATGGCGTCAGCATATTGAATTTGTCCATGAATTTGGTACGCGGAGAGGTTTAAATTTTCGCGAGCTCTTTAATAAACAGGCTCAGTGCATGAGTTGCAATACGGTAAGAAAGTTTGTTTATTTTAATACAAAAAATTTTTTAAGTTTTCGTATTATTTAAATAAGTATGCAAGTTCTCTAGTTTTACTTAAATATAACAGATTATTAATTTTCTACATATTACTATGAATGATATTTTATAATTGAAAGTAATATTAAGCGGTTTCGCTTTGTCTTGAGCCTTTAATTTTTTATTTGTTTGTTTTGTTTCTAAAGAGTTCTTGTTTCAGTGATTGTCAATATATTGCTTGTCTATTTGAGACATTAAAAAACTAACTTTAAAAAAGATTTTATAAATTAAGAGAAATTATACACTTTTTTAAAACACCTTTTTGTGTACTGCATTTACACTCACAGTAAGTTCTTCAATATACATATTATCGAAAATGTCGAAAAAATTGCCGAATGTCTCGCAAGTTACTTTTATGTTTACACAGACAAATGAAAATGCATTTTTTAAATGCCATCACTGCGTAAAAATCTATTAAAAATTGCTTTCATTTTGTAGCTAAACAATTTAAATATACAAAAATGAAAACGAAATTCATTTAACAATTTCTTGTTCATATAATTTTTGTGTTTTTTTGTTTTTGATGAAAAATATTTGATTTATAATTATTATTATTATTATTGGTGGACGGAGTATGGCCCTCATCGGCCATTGCACTGCGACCAATATTGATCTATTGTGCGTCCCCTTGCCCGATTATGGGTTGAGTATGTCAAGAAAACGGACAAGCTCCTTCATTGGGAGTGATATTAAGTCACATTCACTTAACATATAAGCTTGTAGTAGCCTATATCTTCTGTGTCCCAGTGCTCCACAGTGGGTAATTAAGCGCTCCATTGACTCCTCTTCATCACCGCAGAATCTGCAAATGTCTGTGTTGGAAATGCCCATCTTGTGCAGGTGCTTGTAGCAGTTATAATGAACTGTAAGTGCACCTGTCAATGTTCTGAGACTTTTCCTGTCCAGTTTTAGAGCACGTTCGGCCCTCTTTTTTATCAAAGTTTAGAAATTTCTTGGAGTGTTCAAGACCAGCTGTCTCGTTCCAATGTTGTTCACCGATGGATAACGTCCATTTCTTTATCTCCTCAGTCAAGAGACCCTTATTGAAACCAAAAGTTGGAGTGGGTCCAATATAAGTCTCCTCTGCTCCTTTCTTGGCATAAGTGTCAGCCATTTCATTGCCGTGATACCCTTCATGTCTTGGCACCCAGATCAGGGTGACCTGGATTTATAATAATATTTGATAAATAAAATATGGGTCAAGTATTGCCGTTTTGTTATTATTGCAAAAGTTCAGAAAAACATATTTGCATGATATGATTTTTTCCAAAAAATAATGTTATTTATGTTTAGTACCACCCTTGAAATATGTTGCTATTCATCTGTTCTGTCGTAAGTAAAAAAAATAAAAACTTGTGTGTATTGGTAAAAAAGTTTTGATGTATGTATTGACTTTTTCGAACTTGCACTTGCATATGTAAATGCTGGGTAAGGGCATTAAATTTTACTTATACTCGTAAATAAACGAAAGTTTTGTTTTTAATTACTGCGCGCAATTTAAAAAAAAAATTATTTTTTTAATATCAAAAAAATTAAGTAATCTAAAACATAAATAATTTTGGATATACATACATCTAATGTGCAGCGTCAAAACCGTCAACCATTTTTTTTTAACTAGCTACTACAAGCGCACAATTGTTTTATTGCAAATTAATCATTTACTTCTACTTTTCTCTTAATTTTTTTAAAAATAAATATATTATAATACCGTATGTTATCAATCTCACAGACGCTTTTGCAGTTAATATTTTTAAATAATCAGTCAAAGAATATTTTCTACTCTCTTTATTGAAATATTATATTTTCTGAAAAAAATCCTTTTGTTGTACCAAACAACTCTTTTTTTTTGCAAATGATTGAAAAGACCAGTGTGTTTTTAGTTATATTTTGTTAAAAAATATATATGTATAAAATAAGCTACATAAATTTCTAAAAAACGTTTTCATAGAAAAAAACTCCTTTCAGCCTCTCAAAAAACCAGAAAATTAAAAATCTTACGATTAGACAACACTGAAAAAAATGCAATTCAGTAAATTGTAGTAAAACACTGTACAAATGTTCGGGTTATAAAATATTATGCTTTTATTTATTTTTTATTTGGTTGACGTACGACGTACGGTAGGTTTTTAAGCGGTATAGCTACATATCAAACTGTTTCTTCAAGCCATAATTTTTTTAACACGCTTATATTAGTTTCACTTGTATGTATGTTTGTATACTTCGAAACCCATGCCATATAAGTGATTATTAGATATGTATTTCCAATAATCGTTAGATTCGTTATAAATCATCATATTAGAAAATCTTTTGTTTCATAGCACTGTTTCCCAACTCATAATTTTAAAAACTGTTTTTCCAAATGTTCCAAAGTCTGTCATCAGAGTGGATAAAATTGGAATTTCATATAAGAGAACAGGCCTCAAACAAGTTCTAATCGAAATTTTAAAAAGAAAAATTATAACAATTAGCCCAATTATAAATAAAAATTCCGTAGGAATTTTATCACTTTTCCCTTTCCTCCAATTATAGACAAAACTAAAGTATCAGGTTTTTTTTCTTCTCTCCATTTTTGGAAAACACTAATGGGAGACCAACTCTTCAATTCTTATGGACAAAAACTGCGCTTTTTCCTTTAATGTGATTTGAAAAAACTACTTTATGTGAAAAATAAATTCCGGGGGGAATAAATTCCGAGAGAAATAAATTCCCTGGGAATATTCATAATTGAGCTGAAGAAATTCTTATATTCTTAGCAATATAAGAATTTCTCTTTGTGTTTGAATTTTTTGTATATAAGAATTTTTTGACAACATTTTTTCAAACAAAAATTTTTATAACATTTTAATTTTCCTGACGATGCTAACAAACTGTTAGCGAAATATCGAAACAAATAAAAAATACGTTACTTTTTTATAAAAAAACAACAAAAGATCTTAAGCTGCAAAAAATTTTAATAATTTAACATAAAAGAAGATCAAATAATATTAGAATAATAAATGAAACAAAAATATATAAAAAACAACAGAACTAGCAACAGAAGTAGAACTTAACACTTTTATTTTTTAAACATAATAAGACTCATTATTTTGTGTTTTCTTAAAAAAAACCTATCCATATGCTAAAAATTTGGCCCTTTTGTAATTTTTATGAATTTTCTATATATATTTAGAAGCTAATAAAAAATAAAAACAAATTATCCACAATTTCCATTAATATTGTAAAATTCTTTTATATTTTTAATTTAAGGTCTTAGCAAATGCAATACATAGCCTTCAAGTACATAAATTTACTCATTTGCCCTACAAAGAATGGATGAGTTGTAAATTGTGCTTTACTTCCTTTAATTCGAATCGCATTATAATTGAGCATTTGGCTGACAGACATCATTTGGTTTCAGAAAATGTTAAACCAGCCGCTCGGCCAAACAATAATGAGGAGGATAGCCAAGAAGCGTTTGGTTTTGATAGTGCTAACGATGCTTTGGGCGCATTTGTCGATGACTATGACTACGGCGGTGGCAGTAGTGGCTACGGAGCTTCAGATTCAAAAGGTTTTCAACCCGGCCAGGACTTCCAAACTGGTAAAATAGAAGATCGTGATGTATTCGAACAACATATTACATACATTTGTCCAGCTTGCGGTAAGGAATTTAATGATAAGAAAATATGGCGTAAACATATTGTGGAAATTCATAAATTGGGTGAATTGGAAAATTTAAATTTCGAAAATATAAGCGATCGTCAATTGAAATGTAAGGAATGTGATAAGATAATAACAAACGCTTATGGCATTCAAAATGCGCAACAACATCGCATGACTCACTTGCAGTATAAATCCTTTGCCAAATGTCGTTTATGCCGAAAAACGTATACTGATCGCAAGGGCCTGATCAAACACTTGAGAAACTCTCATAAATTGGGTTATCAGGGTAGTTTTAATCCTGTGCCAGTGCCATCGACAACAAGTTATGGCAACACAACAGGCAGTAACAATTCCATTTTTAAACCATTTGTCAAAAAGCCTTATAAAATAGCCCACTATCCACCTAAAGAAATTGTAAGACTTTCGAATTATACTTATGAAATCGTACATTTGATTGAAGATGACGACGACGATGACGAGGTAACAGTAACGGGCGGTTACGATTTTGCCAAAGGCGATGCTCACATCTATAGAAACAATTCATCTTCTTATAGTACACCACCTAAAAGACCTACCAGTATGGAACAAATAGCCCGTCATAAATGTGTAGATTGTGGCACAATTTTTCCTACGCCACAATCTCTGCAACATCATATAAAACAAGAGCATGATTTTATTGAATACCGGAACTCGCCCGTCACTAAACCTGTTCAAAATGAAGAAAAAACAACCAACGATATTAATGACTTATTGGTTCCAAGCCGGGATGTTGAAGCCCAGCGAGATGACCACGTCACCATGGATTGTAATTTCATTTATTTGTGTCCTCAGTGTGGAGTTGAATTCCGTTCACAAGTTCAATGGCGTCGTCACATCAATATGGAACATAACTTTGACAAACGTGAGTCGTTGGGCTTCAGACCTTTGGATAAATTCCGTTATCAATGCACAACTTGCAAAGATACGGTAACAAGCTCAAAGCTCAAGGGTCTGCAGGACCACAAATTTAGGCATTGTCCACACAAACTCTATTTAAAGTGTTTGCTTTGCGGCCAATCGTACAATCATAAACCGAATATGATAGCGCATTTAAGACAAAGGCACAATATTGTGGAAGTTATGGATGGTGGTGTTGTGTCCACCGCGAAAGAGCCTATGCCGCACCGGACATCATCTGTCGCGAACAATAAAGAATACATTGATGCACCAGCCAGACCTATAAGAAATTCGGAGCCTATCTTTAATAACACAAGTCGTCCGCCCGGCCTGAAAACTGTCGAAGATGTCATATCTTTTCACAATGCCGTTGATCATGAAACTATTAAGTATCGTTGTCCTTCGTGCAATCAGCATTTCGATTCGCATGTGTATTGGCGCAAACACATTGTTGATGTGCACAATCTGAATAGTAGGGAAGGTTTGAATTTCCGTCAATTGGATGAACATCATTATATTTGCTTGCAGTGTTACAAACGTGTTACGGTCACCCACACCAAAGGCGCAATCGGTCAGTTGCAATCGCATAAATTTCGACACTTGCCATACAAATCATTCTATTGTACTGCCTGCGATGGAGAATTCGTGCGCAAGCAAATGTTTTTCAAACATTTGGACAGGAATACCAATAAGTGTTCTGGCATAAATGTGAATAATGATCCTAATTTTGGGGAGGCTAACGATAGTGGAACTGCAACATCAAATAACGATGACGATGGCACTGATGATATGAGCTCTGCAGTGGTGGAGAAAACAAGCGCTGGAAGCCCTTCATCCACAAAATTCTCCTGGCCTACAAGATCCTCTTTGCCGGCACCATCGACCAGCGCTTCAAATAACGATTCGATTTCAGAAAATCAGGGCTGCTTTACTCTAAACTGTCCTCAGTGCGGCGAATATTTCGAAACTACACGAAGCTGGCGCGAGCACATTAACATTGAGCACAATCTCAACAATAGAACCGTATTGAACTTTAAGAAAATCAGTGCCAAACTGCACCTCTGTTTGGAATGTAATGAACATGTTAACGGGCGTAAACTGCGTGACCTTCAAGTTCACAAATTTAAGCACTTGGCGTATGGCGCATATTTGCACTGTCGCTTTTGCTCTATGAAATACTTCCACATCAGTAATATGCAGGAGCATTTAAAAAATAAACATCCAAACATGGTGCAAAAAATGAAAAACTATGAAGACGATTCAGCCGGTATGGATGAGGAAGACGATGCGAACGTAGATGGCAGCAATGATGCCGACACAACGCTGGACGGCGAAGTGGATGAAAGTAATACCGACTACGATGATGCAGCAATTGATATCGATTTGTTAGAGGCCGAGGCCGAAATTGAAGAAGTTGATCCTGATAATGTTGAATCTGATGAACAATATCTCTTAGGCTAAGATTCCATATTTAATTTATAAAATAATTGCAACAAAAAAAGAAAGGAAATTAATATTCAATAGCGTTAAAATCTAAACAAATTATAATCTAAAAGATAATTTTAAAATCATCATCACCCACCCATCACATGCTGCGAACAAATCAGAAACATTTTTCAATTCACTTTTTATGCAAAATCTTTTACACATTTGATTTATCATAATTATATTTTATTTTATTTATACACATACTCATATTTTTTATCAGACTATTTTATGTTTGTAAATTTTGTAACATCTTTCTTTTATGCTATCACCATCATCCACCCAATCATCTAAAAATAGGGACCGAGATTGCGTTTGAGAAAAAATTTCTTTTTGAAATTTAAGTACATATATAAGATATTTATTAGCTGATTATTTTTTAAATTCTCAAAAACGAACAAAAGTTTAAATTTGTCTGGTAATCGGATCTATTATATGTATATTCCATGTGAAATGTTTACTTTGGAATTGTCATAGCATTGTTGTTTTTTACCAACAACTCCTACGAAGTGTCGAAAGTGAAAAATTCACGCGGAATATGGAACATGGTCGATTGCTTTAATGACAAATACTGTTTTACAACTTACGAGTATTTTATGTAGTGGACTTTTTTTTTTCTTTTCAAAACAAAAAGGAATTTTCAAAGGAAAAATATTGTAGTATAAGAAACAAAAATGATATATATCAATAAATATACATTTCACTATATTAAAACTAAGAAAATAAACCAATACTCCTGTTTTCACCACACAGTTTACTTTGTGCAGTCAATTTCCACTGTAATGGTACCACAATGCTGCCTAGTTTTCTTCGGTTTTTTCTTATTCTTCTTCTAGCAAATGTTTTTTATTGAACTGATAATTAACCTAAATAAAATTCAAATGACTGCGCAACGAGAATTTGTTCTAAATCTGTGATTGTCATGCAATGCCCTTAAAAGTAATTGCACTTAAGCACCCCATACACGTTTCAACTCAGTTGGCAACTGAGTCGGTTGTTTTCCAAATCAAAGCGTGTATGGTTGATTAGTTTGGCAGCTGTCGAGTTGGTTGAAGAAAAATTAAAACATTTTGATTTTTTCAAGTTGACTAGCAAGTCTTTCAATTCGATTGTGTTGTGTGTGTTCGAGTCTCTTAAATAGGTCTCAAAATTTTTATTTATAGTGTTTTTGTAAAGAGAACTCTATATATTTTTAAAATTGTCTATAATTTCATTGAATTTAATAGTTGAATGCAAATCTTTCAATTCAGTTTATGAAGTGTGTGGGCAATAAACAATTCAGTTGAAAGACTCAATTCACAATTGAATTGAAACGTGTATAGGCCGCTCGCTTTATACGTTGACATACTGCGATTTTATTGAAATGTTGTATGGGATTTTTGAATTATTTCATTTTAATTTTTACAAATACGCCCAAAAGTTGGTAACAATACACAATTTTATCCAATTTTATGCCAACTGTCAAGAAAGCAGGCTAATATCACTGTATTTATTAAAACAAAACACAATGTTACGATTACAATTAAGCAAAAAAAACATATTTTATGTCTTCAGTGCATTTAGTCACTGAAATCACTAAAAGAGTGGGGGACACCGTTTTAAACCAATTAAGAAATGGTTATTCGCAGCGAAAAATCGTAAATATTAATGCTTCCAGATTGTAAAAACTCATTGGATGGATGCTTCATTCACAAAAATCGTGTTGATAGCAAAGGCAGGTTAGGTTATATAGGCTGCCAGTTTCATAAAACCGGCTCACTAGGGTCCTTCCTTGGTTCTGTTGTAATGCCGCTTTAGATCCAAACCAACCCAAAACCCGGATAAAAGAATCAAGTCTGTTCACCCCGGATTCTTATAAATCTACTAACGCGTGAAGTATCGCTCCGCCCAGATACAACGCTCTTCGTAGAAGAAAGAGCCGGACACCGACAGACGAAGTGCACAACAATAAAATAAAAACAGAAATAAATGAACTTTGTGTTATGACCAAATTTTTCTTTAAATTTATTTGATTATATTTCCGGGCTAATATGGTCAGAGGTTATGTAAATAAAAACCAATTATTTCATGTGTTTACTCAACGTTTCGTCGATGTGGGTTGTCGACTTCTTCAGGAGTATATATGCTTTTTATTAAAGAAAAAGAAACATATATATTATATATGTTTTAGATATTACGCATATAATATATATGTTTCTTTTTCTTTAATAAAAAGCATACATACTCCTGAAGAAGTCGACAACCCACATCGACGAAACGTTGAGTAAACACATTAAATAATTGGTTTTTATTTACATAACCTCTGACCATATTAGCCCGGAAATATAATCAAATAAATTTAAAAACAGAAATAATTAGATGCAATATTTAAACTCCTAGCAAGCGTCCAGGTAACCTGACTAGACCAATTGTCCTGTATAGTCCCTACAATTTGACGCTGCTCTTGGTCCTTACAGCTTTTTAAACGCATCTCTACCATCCCGCCTTTGTGGCTTTACTTTAAACGGACTCAGTATTTTGCCAGTTCGTCCGCTACAATATTTCTAAGCACTGTACTGTGCCTCCGTGTCCAGAAAAGCGCTAGGTTTGAATGTCTCGCTATCTCAAGAGATATCCGACACCAATAAAAAATTATAAATAGCTTGTTTTTTATGTTTCCCAGCTATCTATATGTCGACATTTCATAGGAGCTACCCTAATCATCAGTATTTATTGCTATCAATGTTAGAAGCTAATATAGCGAATAAAAAACTCAATTGTTGGACTTTTTGTTCTCAGCTTTTCGATACTTTCAAAAAAAGAAATCGTAGCAACCAACGGTTGTTCAAATTGTTATCGAAATATTGAAAATAAATACTGTTAAATTTTTATATAAAATAAAAAACGATCTTTAGCTGTAAAAATAAGAAATATTTAAAAAAAACGCATATTGAAATACAGCCCAATTACGAATATTTTCAAGGAATTTTTTTCTCACGGAATTTATTCCTCTCGGAATTTACTTTTCCCATAAAGTACTCAATTCAAATTAAAAAGAAAATCACAATTTTTGCTAACTTGACCGTAGGAATTTTAGATTTGAACTCCCTTTAGTGTTTTCAGTGAATGGAGAGAAGGAACATATAAAAAACACATCATAGTTTTTTTGTTTTTTTGTTCTTGGACCAGTACTCAGGGGATGAACCCCTATATATGCAGTGCATTGTACTGGAACTAGGAAAATAGGTTATGATGAGAAGGGGAGTAGTGTTCGTAAAGGTTTAACTTAAAGAATAACAATAGCTCATTTGTGTTCAAAATTGGAGGAAGAAGAAAAGTGCAAAAAAAAAAAACGCGTACGAAATTTTCATTTGTAATTGGGCTGATAAATTTCTGCATCATTTAATTTTCTCTCCACAGTGCAGTTTATACGAAATCTTCCGGATTGCTTCAGTATGCATTAGCGGTTTTAAAACGCCATGTTTCTAGCATTTGGTTTTTGTCAGAATACCTCTTTAGCGTTCTCAAATCGGATGTGCAAATTTTAAGCGATATACATTTTCAGAACATGGACGATATACTGTTTTTTCAGTTTCCTAGCTGTCTACATGTCAACATTTCATAGGTGCTAACCTAATCATCAGTGGACTTGGAAACCTTTGACAAATATTTCCAAGCACTTAATAAGCTAGTAAAGTAAATAATGTTTTTCGCTTTAATTTACTGATATTCTTACTTTCAGGTTGAATTTTTTTTATTCGCTGTATTCAGGTCTGTTCTGCAAATCACTTTTTGTGAAAGTGATTTGAAATCACAAAAAAAAATTCATTAACAGGCCTGTTCGAAAAATCACGTGATTTCAAAGCACATGCCGTTTCAAAAGCACAAATGTGATTTGTGCCTGTTCTGTAAATCACAATTTTTTATGACTTTCGATGTGATTTACACTCTTCCAAAGCACAAAAAACTGCTGTTTGTTGGTTCAATTTACTGATATTTTTATTTTCAGGTTAAATTTTTTTATTCGCGGTATTATTTGCAAAATAAGGTTAATTCCTTCTAATAAATATAAAAGGTAAAATAAAATAAACCAATAAAGCAAATCACAATATAATACAACGAATTTTGCAACAAAATGAGCGTATCTAGTTTTTTCTTAATTTAATGAATTATTTCGTATAAAATAAATGATTTTATTTAAATAATCGATAGAAAACGCATTAAGTTATTTATTAATGTAATAAATTATGAAATTCATAATAAAGTGCGTGCAAAAATTGAGATGTGATTTCAAATTGATTGCAAGTTAGCTAACCGGTTTAAAATCACAAAAATCAAAAATATTTTGTGTGCAGAACACCTTTTTTGCGATTTCAAATCACTTCCACAAAAAGTGATTTGCAGAACAGCCCTGTAAATTAAGAAAAAACTAGATACGCTCGTTTTGTTGCCAAATTTGTTGTATTATTTTGTGATTTGCTTTATTGGTTTATTTTATTTTACCTTTTATATTTATTAGAAGGAACAAACAATACCGCGAATAAAAAAATTCAACCTGAAAATAAAAACAGCAGTTTTTTGTGCTTTAGAAGATTGTAAATCACATCGAAAGTCACAAAAAATTGTGATTTGCAGAACAGGCACAAATCACATTTGTGCTTTTGAAACGGCATGTGCTTTGAAATCACGTGATTTTTAGAATAGGCCTGATTATTTCAAAAGGTTAATTTCTTCCAATAAGTCAAAAAAATTAAAGTAAACGAAATCATAAAATAATACAGCAAATCTTGCTACAAAATGAAAGTATCTAGTTTTTGCTTAATTTAGTGAATTATTTCGTATAATATAAATAATTTTACTTAAATAATCAATAGAAAACACATTAATGTAATAAATTATGAAATTTACATTAAAGTACGAGTAACAATTAGGATGTGATTTCAAAATGATTGCAAGTTAGCTTACCGGTTTAAAATCACAAAAATCAAAAATATTTTGTGTGCAGAACACCTTTTTTGTGATTTTAAATCACTTTCACAAAAAGTGATTTGCAGAACAGCCCTGTATACCATTTTTTAATAATTCTATATTCCTTTGAAAACGCCTGTTAGTTTTGTTTTTATAGAATTTTGAAAAGAAAAAAAAAGAGAATCACTGCAAAAAAAGCAGCTGTGAGCCATTGTAAGCATAAAAAATAGTTTTTCTTTTCTTCCAATAAAAAATATTTTGCTTGAAAATGTTTTAATTGGATTAAACATGCAGTGAACTCATGGTGATGGAAACTTTACATTCCAGTAGTGAATGTGAACATGAAACATGAACATGTTTCATGAAATTTTTGTATACGTATTACAAATAAAACTTTCAATGAAATAGACGACTTTCATAAAAAATTTCTTGTTCGTCTACACAGGAAAGTGAAAGTTCATTTTAAAAATGTCGCCGAGGCAAAGAGTTGCAAAATTTGCCTCTGTTTCTCTCCACTCTTATTTTGTTTGCTTACTAATCAGAGTTGCCAAACTTATTACATATACAAATTTATGAGGCAATAGCTGAAAAAACTTATCATTATAAATTTTTCTATGAAATTATTTTTATAAAAAGACTTTAATTGTTTTCTTTATGTATTAAATATACAATACAATGACAAATGATCATAATTATTTTCATAGACTTGCAAAAGAAGTTAATTTTATAATTATTATTTTACTACAATACCGCAACTTTGTATAATTCTTTGTATGTGGCAATAGCGCTTAGCAATTTGTCATTTTACTTTCAGAAAACGTCAAAAAATTTGTTTCATGAAATTTTTAATGAAAGCTGAGTGGAAAGTAAGCAAAATGAGAGTGTGTTAGTAAAAAAGTGTGAGTGTATTGCAACTAGAGCTGTGCCGTGTCGTTCATTTTAGTGACCGGTTACTTTCGTTCAGTTAAAAAAGGCTGATCCGTTCATTCATTTCGTTCAATCGGTCACTTTGATCCAACGGCACGCTGCCAACATTAAAATTTTCCGGTCAATTATCAACACAGCACAGAAAAATGAACAAAACAAGATTGCAAAATAAAAAAAGGTTAAGTAATAAAAAAATTATTGTTTTAAAAAGAATAATTTTAAATAAAAACCATTTTGGTGTGGTAAATTTTGATTAGTTTCATAAGCGATTTTTGTTTTATTTCAGATAATTTAAAATAATACAAAGAAAAAACAACCCCCACTTTAGTTAAACTGCACAACAAAAACAAACATGAACATGACACAAAAGGAACAAAAGATATTTGGACGAAAGCTACACAAATTGAACGGCTCACCATTGAGCGAAAAGTGGTCAGTTTAATGACCGGCTCACTACGTTCAACGAGATGATCCGTTCAATTTAACCCGTTCGTTCATGAACGACACAGCTCTAATTGCAACTTTCATGAAATTACTTTCCTGTCTAAACGATAGGTATTGTACGACTACTTCTGTCTCTTTGTTTTCATCTCTGTTTCGTTGGTTGCGTAGGCTTTCTATTCTGCATCTTTTTGTCATATGTTTTTTTTTTTTTTGTAGCTGGTGAGAATATAAAAAAATATGATGAAAAAATTTACAGCATAGTAAGTTTACGTATCCAGCAGATAGTTAAAATATCATTTGTGATTTAAAACTCTTTCAATATAATAAGTTCCCTAAAAGAAGTCAACCAGAAATTTACGAAACTTTGCGAAAATATAGCAAAAATTTTATTTAAATTATTTTCAGAAATTTAGTTCTTATTCGCTAGCTTATGGAAATGAAAATTTATATAAAATACTACACATTTGCGGGTTTCAAACGGTGTCAAATCACACATAACGTCCTAATATTTTATGACAGCATAAAAATCTTGTTGTTGTGCTTCCCAAAAAAAGTCGTAACGTAATAGGACTTTTTAAATTTTGCATTTTTATTTGTCTCAGCTGACTCATTTCAAAGAGCACACTAAATTATGACAGCTTGTACTCACATTTTTTTTCATACTATTATTTTAATGCCGTTTTCTTTTTTGAAAAAGTTTTGCATTTATGCTGCACTTTTTTTTTTCTTAAAATTCAAGTTTTAAAATTTAAGTTTTATTGAGATGAAAAGAAGATATCGCAATAACTATAAATGTCGGAAAAAAAAGTTGAGAAAACTGTATACTTCCGTATTTTTTGGCAAAACAATATTGAAAATGTTACACTTTTTCTAGAAAAGAAAACGCTATAAGTCTTATGACCATCCTGATTATCATAATTATTCAAATGTTATCGTATGATAAATTATTCAGCATTAAATATTTTTGTAATCGAAATTGTGACCAAATTTAGTAAAATAAATAGTAGTGCTCTTTATTATTTAATAGTTATTATCAAAAGTTCACTGTAGTTCATATTTTAAATTAATATTTTTAAGCAAAAAAATGTCTTACCTTTTATATTTGTTTACCAAATTTTGTGTTTTGTTAAAAATAATTGTGTTAACTTTTATTTTTGATTGAAAAAGTATCAGCCATAAAATAACTGTTATATTTTGTTATGAAAGCTGAACGGATTTTTCCGATTTGTTGAAATATTTGCTTTCATTGTAATTTAAAATTTATCAGTCAGTAAACAATAGCTATTTTTCTACAAAAGCTAAATAGGCTTTTATTGATTCAATAAAAACTACAACTTTTACGTCCTCCGTCTGGAAAGTCTCTAATTTAATTAACCTTTTAATATTCTTATAATTTTATACACATATGGTATGTATGTAAGTTTGTTCTACGAGAACTCGTTCATTTTTCTATCTTCTATCCCTGTCTTTATCTCCTCTTTCACACTCACCCATTAAATTACAAATAAATTATAGATTTACAAAAATTTATTATTAAGTTTAAAAGCATCAGTAATAAAAACAATAAAATTTCAGTTTAAACAAACTATTAACAAATTTATTTTTTCGAACAGAAAAACAAATACATATGTATGTAAGTATGTCCAAAATGGTAAATTTAAAATACAAGTCACCAAGTAGTGATTTTTTTGCTATTATCTTTTTGGCAACACTAGTTTTGACAGCTCACGCACGATTTGTATCTTGTGTCACTGTCAAACATCTTCAGTTTGGTCTATAATTTAATCATGAATCAATCGTCTTACCAACGAACAACGCTTGCAAATTATTGAATTTTATTACCAAAATGCGTGCTCTGTTAAGAAAGTTGATCGCGCGCTTCTTCCATTTTATGGTCAGTTTAATCGACCTACTGAGGCTTCTATTCGGGCTATTGTAAAAAAATTTCGCACCAAATTTACATTGTTGGACATTAAACCACCAACACGCTTACGTAGAGTGCGAACTGAAGCAAATATCGCAGCCGTATCGGCCAGTGTTGGTGATGACCGTGAATTATCGATTCGGCGCCGTTCGCAGCAATTGGGCCTCTGTTACTCCACTACGTGGAAAATTTTGCGGAAGGATTTGGGTGTGAAGCCTTAAAAGATACAGCTGGTGCAAGAATTGAAGCCAAACGACCTACCACAACGCCAAATTTTTGGTGAATGGGCTCTTGAAAAGTTAGATGAAGATCCACTTTTTTATCGAAGAATTGTGTTCAGCGACGAGGCTCATTTCTGGTTGAATGGATACGTGAACAAGCTAAACTGCCGTATTTGTAGTGAAGAGCAGCCAGAAGCATTGCAAGAGCTACCAATGCATCCACAAAAAACAACCGTTTGGTGCGGATTATGGGCTGGCGGCATCATTGGGCCGTATTTCTTCAAAGATGATGCGAATCACAACGTTACTGTGAATAGTGAGCGCTACCGTGCGATGATAACAAACTTTTTTTTTGTCCAAAATGGAAGAGCTTGACTTGCATGACATGTGGTTTCAACAAGACGGTGCCACATGCCACACAGCACGCGAAACAATCGACCAATTGAGAGGCGAGTTCGGTGAACAGTTTATTTCACGCTTGGGACCAGTCAATTGGCCGCCCAGATCGTGCGATTTAACGCCTCTAGACTATTTTTTGTGGGTTATGTTAAGGCTAATGTCTATAGCGACAAGCCCGCTTCGATTCACGCACTGGAAGCCAACATTGCCAACATTATTCGTGAGATACCGGCCGAAATGTTGGAAAGAGTATGCCAAAATTGGACTAAGCGGATGGACCATTTGAGGCGCAGCCGCGGCCAACATTTGCATGAAATAATCTTCAAACATTAAATTATATCGACCCAACTATCGATCCAAATAAATATTTCATGCATTTTTCTGAATTTTTTTTTTTTTTTTTTTAATTTCCGATAGTTCTTATAAAATCACCCATTATGTATACAACGAAATAAGTAACAGGGTGTCCGCCCGGAAAAGTAAACTATTTTGTTTTGCCGCCATTTTGGTAAACATTAGTCTTGACTGTTCATATCTAGCACTCATAAAATAGACTTGGCAAATTTATTATGCCCGATTTTACATTTGGACAGACGATGGGCAGACAGTCGAAATTTGACGGTGCTGTAACGAAAATTGTCGGTGGGAAAAGTATGTAGCAAGGCGTATTTATATAGGTGAATGCAAGCGGGAAATCGAATTCAATACTATGTATTTTGTTATTGTAAAACTTCCTGAGAATGTCAAAATCTAAATTCGCCTATAATTGTTCAGCTAAGAAAAAAATCTTACATAAACGTTAAATACAAATTTTTATAATTATCTGTTATTAAAATCACAGATTATCAGGCCTGTTCTGCAAATCACTTTTTGTGAAAGTGATTTGAAATCACAGAAAAGGTGTTCTGCACACAAAATATTTTTAATTTTTGTGATTTTAAATCGGTTAGCTAACTTGCAATCAATTTGAAATCACATCCCAATTTTTGCACGCACTTTATGATGAATTTTATAATGTATTACATTAATAAATAACTTAATGTGTTTTCTATTGATTATTTAAGTAAAATCATTTATTTTATACGAAATAATTCATTAAATTAAGAAAAAACTAGATACGCTCATTTGTTGCAAAATTTGTTGTATTATTTTGTGGTTTGCTTTATTGGTTTATTTTATTTACCTTTTATATTTATTAGAAGGAATTAACCTTATTTTGCAAATAATTCCGCGAATAAAAAAATTCAACCTGAAAATAAAAATATCAGTAAATTGGACCAAAAAACAGCATTTTTTGTGCTTTAGAAGAGAGTAAATCACATCGAAAATCACAAAAAGTTGTGATTTGCAGAACAGGCAAAAATCACATTTGTGCTTTTGAAACGGCATGTGCTTTGAAATCACGTGATTTTTAGAACAGGCCTGTATAATGGTTTTTCACTTCCACAAAAATTTTTTAAATCTTCACTAAATTACAAAAAAAAAAAAACTTCAGAATGGCGCGAAAATGTTTCTAAACAAAAGAAAAAATGTGACGGTCTCATTGCAAAAAATGCGGCAAGCAAAAAATAATCACCTTAGCTGTCAAGTTAACCTAGTAATGAATACGCCTTGCTATGTAGTACACGACTCTCTACTAGAGATTTGTGGTCATATTTTGTTTCTCTTTATAACTTTTCGCATTCTCTTTATAACTTTCGCATTCATATCATTATTCTCATATCAATAGCAACTGAATATAATCACGCTGTCAAGGCGAATTCATAACAGGTGAAATTGACAGCGCAGCTAATAACTTTTTTTTTTTAATTCTTATCTGTTTCAGATGTCAATGGCATAATTAAAACAAAATTAGGGGGAAAAATTTAAAGCAATTTTTTAAATTATGTATTCTATCTTGAGCGCCAGATATCATCCAGAAACCTCCGCAATCTGGCTGGTCATTTTCACTTTAAGTTTCACGAGAAAATTAAAAGTTTTACATTATAATTAAGTTTTTCTGTAAAATTTTTTATGTAAAAAAAACAATTTTTTAATTTATGTATTGCATCTTGAGCGCCTGCTATCATTCTGAATCCTCCCCAATATTGCTGGCCTTTGTCGCCTTTCCAAGCACTATGATCTGTGACTTTAATTTTCACGAAATAACTAAAAGTTTCACAAAATAATAAAATTTTTCTCTTTTATTGTAAATTTTTTTAATATATTTTTTTTTTTTTTAATTCCTTTTTGTGTTTATATTTTTCTCTTGACATTTAAAAAAGATTTATTTTTTCTAGTGTTGTATTTATTGCTCTTGCATTTACCTGGTATGAATTCGCCTTGCACGCTGTGTTTAAAAAAAAAGCCACAACAATAAAAAACAAAGTTCTGTCTTAATTTTAATTAATTTTTTAAATGTAAAAGGTTTAGGCAAGACCAAAAGAAATGAAAAAATGCCCTTCCATCGTCTGTCTAAATTTAAAAGCGGACTATGGAAAAATATTCGATAAAGCAACGTGTTTTAATCGTTAAAACATTTTATCAAAATCAATCATCGGTTACATGAAATTTTTGGAAGAAACAGCGGGCGCACTATTAATCATGTAGTGAATGATTTCGAAGGCCTGTAGGTGATAGTATGCAAGATCGGCTGACAACATTACTGCTGCTCAAGAAAGTGTTCAAAACAATCCATCAACATGAATTCGACGTCGTACTCAGGTGCTTGGTATTCAAAGAACAGACGATGAGAAAGTTACGTTAAATTTTTGAGAGAAAAAACGTCACAAAAAAAAAACTATTTATCGTGTAGAGAATGATTTTAAAGAAAGAGGGTCTGTATATAAAATAAGTTGGTGTCCACACCTCTGATAATATCTGAGATGAGAACGTCAAACGCAATCGCAGAGAAATGTAGACTTAAAACCAGTGTTATTGCAGTCTTATAATAATTTTTATGAGAGCGTTCTTATGAGAAATCTCATGGCAACGATCTTATAATAAAAGCTGTCAAAAAAGCGATTGTGTGTGTTTGTTTACAAAAAGGCGCCATTGCAATTTTACCTTTTTTATTATTGTATTATTTTTTGCAAAATATCTTTTAAAAATCCATTTTAAATGGAAAATAGGTTGTTTTTATGCATTAAATAAACACTATAAATGATTACTTTCGTACAAAATGTGTGCATATACAAAATTCATATAAGATTTTATTCATCGCAAAGATGTATTTTCTTCTGGGCTTTCATTGCATGCAGTATGAATTCTTATAAGGTTAACAAAAATACGTGTACTCCTTGTTAGACATTAAAATGTACATAAAGAAATTCGTTCTCTCATTCTGCCTACGTTTTGTCAGATATTGGGGGTTATTCTGCGTTTCGATTCGGATCGAAATTTTCTCCGTCTGGCAACTTGAGTATTCTGCGTTTCGATTCCGCTCATTTTCTTTCGATTGTATGTATTCTGCATTAAGATCGGAACTCCGTTTTTTCAGTTGTTTTTTTTTGTTGACGGAGAAGTTTTCGTTATCTGTTTTTTAGTTAAAAAATTAAAAAAATGTAAGTAGAAAATGATATAAAATGTTCAGTAACGATTAAAAAACATTTACAATTATTTTATATAATTTTTTGAAATTATTAATTTTTGTACCCGAATATGATGTGCATTTTGGGTCAAAAACAACAACACCAGAGCAGTATGAAAAATTGGCAAATTTAATGTCACCTAATGCAGACATTACATGTGGATATCACCAGCGATCAAATGAAGAAGTAGCAGTGTTTTGGGAGGAAGTTACAGGAATCATTAATGCACTTGGCCCTCCAACAAAAAATGCCTGCCTCATTATATCTCATATTGTTCTCCTCTCTGACCAACAATAATAATTGCAACACAGTGAATTAGTCTCCTACAATTTTTATTAAAGTTTTATTTTAGTCTTTCCATATTTAATCACAACACTATTAATTTTTTTTTTATATTCACAAGATTATTTGCACTAAAATTAATTGTTCATAAATATATTACAATATTTATGAACAATTAATTTTAGTTTGGTTTTGTATATATTTCTTTTTTCTTATTAAACTTTATTAAGAACTTATTTTTAATTATGTATACAAACAACTTTTTGTATTAAATTTGACATTTGTTTATGAAAACGATAACAATCTAGCTTATTTTGCAATTTCATTATAGCCTATTTACACCAAAGCGAAATCTGCTCATTCGAGATTTCAAGCCAAATCTAGCAGATTTTGAGATTTCCCATACAAAATGAAATCTACTCTATGAGTAGATTTCGACGAAATCTCCTGAAATCTACTTAGTACTAAGCGATGCAACTGTGATTTCTTGCAAAAAGTACTTAAAAATACTACGCTGCAACAAAAATTGCACTATAATGTGGTGTATGCAGTCACTGAGCACAAAAAATATACACTTTAACGCTGGTGTATTCAGTCTCTGATAATATTGTGTTGTCAAACCCGCATGCATAAATTATTTTTGAGCAAATGAAATCTTGCTAGATGTCAAAAAACGGTGGTGTAAACGATATAGATTTCGTTGTAGATTTCAATTCAAATCTACTAGATTTTGAGTTGGTGTAAATGTGCTATTACCACATTCCACAGTGATGTTATTAATTTTGTAAACATTGTTGTCTTCTTCTTTTTCTTTCGATTCCGTTTTTTATCAGAATACCAATTTTCGATCGCAACGGAACTGAATGCGGAGATTTAATCGAAACGCAGAATAGGGGTGATTATCTCAGAGTTAATCACAGTTGTAGACACTAGGTAAAGCAAGTACAGTTGCGATCTGTATTATTTTCTAACTGTGTTATCATTTTATTGAACTGCGTTATCAATTCCTGCCTCTTACAAATGGAATGCAGTTCGAAAACAATTTATAAATTATACATTGAAAAGATCGTTTCACGAAGCGGGCTGAAAATATAAAATTTTTAGTATTTCAATTTGCCAGACAGATATCACGTGTTTGGTGTTTTCAAATTAGAAATACGAATTTTAAACGATATCCCTTTTCGACTACAAAGGCAATATTATGAGCTGGAGACGTTATCCAGTCGCTTCTGTCGCGAGTCTCATTGTGGTAATGGAGAAAATGTGGATATTTCGTGATCAAACTAGACAGAAACGCTGGAAGATTTTATAGTCTCACTGAATGAACGTGGAAAAAACACGTTATTAAGTTCTACATAAGTATTTTTCTTAACCGGGGTTTAAGTCTGGGGCCAAATCACCGCATACGATATCGAATTAACTATTGTATCGAATAACATTACGATACATCTAAATTGTGGCAACCGATGCATATTGGATGGTAATTTAAACAAAATGCAATAGATTGAAGACCATACGTTCCCTAAAAGTAGGAATACAAAAAATAAATCCTTTAACTTTTTTATATTATTGCAATACAGTTTATTCGATATCGTATGCCGTGATACCAAAATGAAAAATTTCGATAATTTTGCTCGATATCGTATGCGGTGATTTGGCCCCTGGTTTATCAGGCATGTTCCCACACTCGCAAGTTTTCAAAGTCGCCAAATTTATTTTTAGGTGTTCTGTGACTCACGCGTTTTACTTGCGAGTTGACATAATTTGAATGCTAAAAACACATGTTTTACCACGCAAATAAACTAAAAAATAAATTGATAATGCATTTTGGGTTAAAAATGTAATAAAAAATTTATTGTAAAAAAGTTTATTTCCAGAAATACATAATAAGTTTGGCTTGCGTTTTTAGACCATTTTTTAAATTGCATGTATTTAGCTAAAATTGTATGAAAAATCGACTAGTTTTTATTCTAGTGCAAAGAAAACAAATTTAATTTAATATATACGTCATTTTATTATTTGTTTAAACGTTTTTTTAGTGCTAATTCATCAGTTCACTTTGGCATACTCTTGTGATTTGAAATCGCCAACAGTCTGGCGATTGCGATTTACAGAACACCTTTCTTGCGAGTTCAAGTCACAATCGCAAATATCATGCGAGATGCGAGTGTCAGAACATGCCCGTATGTAAAGCGCGATTTTCGATAAATCTAGTATTATTAACGTTACATTACGTGATTAATGCTCGCTTTCAAACATTTAATCGTAGCTGGAGCTTATTCGTAACTTAATACGTAATTGTTAATTAAATGTACATCACATGCTATAACCAAAAGTCGCTTCACAAGATACCTCTTATGTATGTATTATTTAAAAGCAGGGTTACATTTTTAGCAGCAAGAATATTTTCCCAGTTTTATGGAAAAGTCAAATAATCGTTTTTGAGTTTTCTGGAAGTGACTTTAGGTGCAACTTTAGTGTAAATGATTAAATTATCGCAAACGGTTTTACTAAAAATAAACGAAAACTCTTCTTTCTTTAATGAAATGTCTATATAGATTTTATTCTTTTAACTCTGTAAACAATAATTATAAAATAAGCATTAAGACCAAAACGTCTTATTTTAATGTGTAATAAAATTTTATTTATTTAATTTCTGGTAAATCAAAAGAAAATCGTTTAGAATTATAATTTGTTAAATCAAATAAAAATATTTTTTCGAATTTCATTACTGCCCGTCTACATTAGACATGAAAAGCTGTTAAGACATACTGTTAAAACAAGCCTTTGACGGTCCGATTCATACATGGTGGAGTATACGTATGTCTTGATTTTTCATTATTTTAACTCCGTCAACGAAAGCACATCATCACTTTTTATGCCCTTTTCTATAGTTTGTTGAAAAAAATGTATTTTTATTGCAAAATTTGCAATCTAAAATAATAATTTGAACTTTTTTTTGATAATTTCTTTTAATTTAACAATATTTTTACTTTTCTCGTATTGAAATGTTATTTTCTGTTAAGACAGAGCTTTTAAAACAGACGTCTTAACAGCCGTGTCAAGACGGCAAGAAAACAGTAACATTTGCAGTCCACACCTGACAGTAACAGTATTTTGCTGTCCCTGTTAGGGTTCTGATGTCAGGTGTGGACAGCACTTTAAGGATTTGTCGTAGATGATAAAATGTAATTGCCTAGATATTAAATTCTGACATTTGCACACAAATAAAAATATGTAAAAGCTGCTAGGTTTTTTGTTTTTTTTTTTTTTTTTTTTTTTTTGCTACAATTGCAGACAAGTTTCGTTGCTATAAAAACGTCTTCCATTAATCGAAAACCGACATATTTGTATGCAAATTTCAGAGTCCAACAGCCGATAAGGGGGAAAAATATATTAAAAGAATATTTTTTTAAACAGAAACATTAAATTAAAGGAATTCTCGGCATAAAAGGGAAAAGTTTCTTTGCGATTCGTTAAACATATAGGTATAGTGTTTATATGTAGTATGAAAGTAAGTAAGTAAAGTGAATTTCTTGTTTTTTTCTTTTTCTTTTAATTATAATGCATATATTACTTAGTAAGTATATTTTATATACTATATATAATTATATAATATAGTAATGCAATTAAGAGAAAGAAAGCAATATTCTTTTTATGTTCTTTTTTCATTTTTCAAGTAGTTCTTGTCAGATGTCTGTTTGTGGTGGCAAAATGTACTTATTGTTGGCTGAAACTTTAACCCTGGGTAGAAGTTGCACTGGCCAATTCCCGGTAGGCTTCTTGTAGAGCATGTTGCATTTCAGGTGTTAGTTGGCTAGCACATACCTGGAAGACTTCGGGATTCGATTCGACTTGTTTGACAATGGCCAACATGCGTGAACCGACTTCACTCACAACGCCAACGACTTTGTTAACAAATGCCTGAGCGATTATGGAAACAATACGCGGAAGATTGCAATTGTTGGCACCCAAGACAATGGGATGGTTGGCCTGTATTAAATCACATAAATAGCCATAAATGTGAGGAGCTTCGTCGCTGTCTTCGGTAACGGGCAACCAGGAGAACCTGTCATAATAATAATATGCAAGCTTAAATTGTTGCCATTAATTGCAAATATGAAGTTTACACTTACCAAACGTTAATGATTTCGTCGACATTTTGCAAAGCAGATTTGTTAAACTTTAAAATTTTTGTTACAGCGGAAATGGCATTTTCTGTTGGATTTATGTTTTCAGGTTCACGGCTCTTGGGATCGTTGACAACTTGTACCAACAATGGAATGATTTGTGCACAGGTTACAGCATACTGTTCTCCACCATATTGACCCAACACGCCGCAACCATAAGCAGCGGCCTGGCGCACTTCTGGGGATTTGTCGCTCACGTATTGCAACAATGCAGGCGTAAAGAACTGTTGATAAGGAGCGCTCTCGGGGCCGCAGAATTCTAGGAAAGAAATACAGTTTCGGTTTTATGATACTTAAAAAGACGTTTTTGTTTTTTTTTTTTAAATTTCACTTACCAATAACATCATCAAATGCACATAGGCCCCATTGCCTATCGGACCATGAACGCGATGGATGCAAAAGTTTGACAAAGTTCTGTGCAATTTGATCGAAGTGTGGCAAAAAAACTGCCTGTTTAGTGGTGAACAGAGCATGTAGAATGTCAACAACTTTAGATAAAATGTAAGTGTCAGTATCATCCTGTTCGGCCAATTCTTCTTCCACACCATCATCATAGTCCTCTTCATTGCGGGCAGCCAAACGTTTGTCGGCACGTTCAAAATGTTCCTCCATATATTTCGTAATTATTTCCAAGACTTGTTTCATTGCATCATCGTTAAGACAGTTAGGTCCCAACGTTTCGATACATTTAGCCAAAGAATTTAAAAGCTCAGCTTGCACATCAGCTTCCGGTTCGGTGCCAATGACCTTCAGGAGTTCAGGACAAATGTACAACCACATGCCCTCCAAATATTGGGGTCCCTTGATTTTGGCACAATCCAGTAAATATGGCAAAGACTCAGCTGCTGCTGATCGCACACCATCGTGGAAATAGAATTTCAACATGGGCACCATTAAACGTACGACTTCTTCTGCATAGTCGGCAAACCCGTCTTTGAGTTCGCGAGCATAGCACACTAACATTTCACAGGCAGAAGCCTTGTCTTCCATACCAGCTGTACGGATGGCAAAGTTCTGTTGTTCACCCAAGTTGATGTATGACCAGTCAACATCACTTTCAATGTATTCAAGTTCGTCGTTGTCCAACACTGCAACTTCAGGCTTCAGGGCAGCCGTACGCATGACCGGACCCATAACCAAGGGAAGATACTGTTCAAATTGTTTGCCCAAAATCTTACACATACGAGCCCAAGCAGTAATCAAATATGAAGTTTGAGGATCATCATCTGGCAAATCGCCTTCAGTATGAGTTTTTAACAACATGTCCATAACCTCACCAGCATCGGTGATAAATTTATCGCGGCCGACAGCAAGCCCAATAAGGCTTACGCACTCAATTGTCTTGCCACGCAGCATACGCAACTCTTCAGAGTTGGCGTTCTGAATAATAAACTTCAAGCACGGCATTAGGCGATCGTAATAAGCAACGAATTCGTTTTCACAAGTATCGGCAACAGAAGCAATAGTTGTGACCACTTGTTCCAACACCAATTTATTGCCCTTCTCCACTAACTCCTTGAATTTAGAATTAAGCACAGCTTCCAGTTTGGTCATAATGGCATCCAAGTAACGGGTTAAAATGTTTTTGGGGCAATCTTCCGAGAAGTTGACTAAAGCAGCTCCAGCATGAGCCTGAACGCGTGGATTCTCCACATCCTCCAACAAAGACAAAAGACCGGGAACAACATGCTCGTGGAACTTCTTTTCGAACGTGGGAGCAAAATCGGTGGACATTTGACCGATAGCATTACATGCGGCATAACGAACACGTGGATGAGGATCGCGCAAGAAATTTAAAACGCCTTGCATCACTTGATCCAACATGGCTTCCATTTGTTTATGGCAACCTTCTCCAATGGATGAAATGGCCATAAGCGCGGCATAACGTTGCTTCCAATCACTATGTCCCAACATGGCTGGCAAAGAACTCATGACATGCGGCAAAACAGTCTTGCCTCCCAAACCACAAGCTAAACGGTCCAAGGACGACTCAGCAATGACATTGTTGTCACTATTATCATCCTCCGTGACAACATCAGAGGTTGCCCAATCTTCATCATCATCCATGTCAGTCATCATTTGCAGGACCAGTGGAATCAAAGCATTCACATATTTTTCAGCCCGTTTGCGAACCATAGCTGGAGCATTCTCTGCTAAGGAAACCATTACTTCGAGAACCAAATGACGCCAACTGTCTTCGATATCCTGAGAGTTGAATACCTTCATACAAATTTCAAATATGACTTCCAATTGGGGACGCAAGAATTTCGGACACGTTTCTGTCATGTCGATTAATAACTTAACCAGAGATTGATCATCCTGAGCTTCAATACTTTCAGCTGTTATCATAATCATGCGTGGCAATAAATCGCCGAATTGTTTGTAGATGACAGCTTCCTTTTCCTTATCATGTTGCAGTATAAAAGCAACGATTGCACGAACAGCCTGGAAACGCACCTCAGCATCAGCTGTAGGTTCCATACTCTTTGCCAACATCTGCTTAATCAAATCCAAATATTGTGCCTCTTGATTTCCAAAAATTGATGGAACACTTGCAAAAATACGCAATGCTGACTCCTGCAGCTGGGCTGACGGAGAGTTAGCACATTGGAAAAGGAATTGCAAAAAATCAGGCCATTGGTTGTTGCCATCATCATCGATTAAATTGCGTGCAGCTTCAGCTACTACTTCACAAATTTTACGACGTAAGTTGGGTGTTACCTCTTGTTGGACAGCTAGTAAAATTTGTTGTAGTAATTGACCTTGAGCTTCTTGTGGTAACTAAAAGAATAGAAAAAATATGCAGGGGGTAAACAAAATGAAATAATAAACTATTCATTTTAGTGTTTTTCTTTTACAAAGCACATTAAACAGATATGGTCGATTGTCAGAATTGTACAAATACTTTTTAATTAAAATATACAATGAAATAATAAAACCTAAACCGGCACTTTGCAACAAAATATCTTTCGATAAGTTTTACATATATTATAGTTTTAATGAAAACTATATTACTAACTCCAAAGACAGATTGTGAAATTGATTTACATCAGCATCTGCCTTGACAGCTTAATCATGATGGACCAACTGCATGTGGCGAATTATTCACGATTCACCAGAGCCTCCATGTGGCTTGCAAGGCACACACAAATCGCAACTTTTTGAGATTAGTTTGTATCCCAACAATCCAAATAAATTGCTGAGAATTTAAAAAGAAAAATGCTCTAATAATATCCGTCAAAACACAAAAAACAAGCTTTTCTATTTATAAACGTCTCTAACATTTCTTTACACCTTTCATTTATAATTTTTTACTAGTATAAATGTTAGCAGCTTAAATACCGAATAGAAAACTTAATTGTTTGAATTTTTGTTCTCTGCTTTTCGATACTTTCAAAAAGCAAATCGTAGTAACCAACGGTTGTTCATTTGTTTGAAAGGTGTAAAGAAATGTTAGGGTAGCATCATCAGGGATAATCACAAAGGGACCTACAGGACCCAAGTGGGCTGGAGTATCCGGGTACTTTCTGGAGAATCCAACGGCCTGCCTACCTATCATCAGAGATTTAGATATTGTTTTTTTTTTTTTTTCGAAAGAACTCTAGAAACACAAAATAGGGATCCTTTTTAATCGTATGTACAGTACTGTACTATACAAACAAATTTCCGTTCTAATTCGATTTTTGCCAAACTTTATCTGTCTATAGAAACAAACACTAAATTACAGGTTTTAGATAAATAAAGTTGCACATTTTATTGTAGAAACGAAAACACCACAAGTTTTTGTATTTGGGACCCCCTAATAATTGTAGATAGCGGCTAGGTATGTTCTGCAGAAATGTTTGGTTTACAAAAATATTGAAAGTCGGTTGTACATTCGGCAATTTTGGGAGCCCTCTGGGTCTAGTTATCGTGTTTGACCCTAAAATTTTAAAAACTAATATTTTGTATGGAAGCCGACTTAAGCAGTACAGTTAGTAAGTAGATATTGCTCACACGAAATGTATAGGGAGATATACTACATACACATTAGGTGTGTTTCTTTACTCTACTTTGGGATCCCGCGGGATCCCAATTTGCACGAAAAGCGTTCCCGTACTTTAAAATTGGGCAAATGAGAGCGCTTTTGAGAGAATAGTATGCTTCCTCTTCTTGCACTAAACAGCCCGTACTTTTTCTTCGGGCTAGTTTGGGCAAGTAATTAAGCAATCAGCTGTTCGAAAAATAAACAATAGCAAAGAAACAAAGTTCATTTGAATCAACTCGTATACAAATCATTTCAGTGTTTTTATATAAAAATTAAATACACAGGAATGTACAAAAGACCTTAAAAGCTAAAAAGTGAAAAATATCACAGTATTTTTTCGTAAAACTAAGTGACAATTTTTTTTGCCACATCAAAACACAGCATATGTTTCTTTTTGGGCTAGAAATTTGGCTTTTTGCGTTCCCGTACTTTAGGTAAATTTTATCTGTATTTGAGAGTAACTCATGCATGCTCTCTTTTGCCCGAAACTTGCCCGGAAAGTAAAGAAACACACCTATTATATACTACACATACATTACGTTTTACCACCCTAAGAACAAACTCAAGTACAATTATGAATCTTTTTGTCGATGTTATGACGTTTTGCCCTACATTTGTGCCTGATGCCAAATCCAAAATTTACTTACACCTAGTGCACATGTTGCACTTTCACAGTTAAAGGAAATACATATACCAACATACATACAGAGGTATGTACATGTCTTTTATACTCAGTTGCAACATGGTTTATAATAAGACGATAAGCTTTCATCCACACAACACTGACCACGTTTTTTTTTTTATTAAATAGGTAAAATCCGCACTGACATAACCAAATTTTAGAGTTTCCTCTTTCAAGTATTCAATTCAAGCCAAATCTTTCTCCATACCTACATTCGTCCATGTGTACATATTGCATGCATATGGTACGTCATATGTACTTATGTATATACTTATGTGTAACAACAAAAATAAACACAAAACATATGCATTTGTATTGTCCACATGTACAATAGTACACCAAAGACAAAGTGAAAGAAGGAATAGATAGATGACTATATACTTAATGGCTGACAGACTACCTGCTGAGTTTTTTGTTTTTCCTTATTTTTGCACAAGTTTTAACGTTTGTATGTGTATACGTTCATTTTCGCAAGCGAAAGATAAGATTGGTAGATGAGAATATATACGTATAGAAATGGCAATACCGTAACAACAAATAAAGAGTACATCATGAGGGAACGAAAACAAAAACAACATCTAATAGGTATAAGAACATTGAAGATTATAAAAATAAATTTATTAGTAAGACATACATACATACATATGTATAAACGTACTTATACATACATATGTATATGGATACAAGCATTTTTTTGCAAACTAATTTTCATGAAAAAAGCTTAATAAATGTTAAACTTACTCTCGTCTTTTAAGCATGTTATCTTATCATCCATTTTGAAATTAAATATTTACATATAAGTATGTAGGTACACATATTTCGACAGATACATATTTAGACATCCTCCCAGTGAATTGTGGAGCACAAACTCTTGAAACTCTACCATTAGTGCTTTAAATGCGTTTAGATGTTGAATTTAACATTGAAAAGCCCTACGAAGGTGACAATTTGCCTTTTCATGTATATCCCTTATCTAATAAAATTACATAGGCCCATACACCACACTACCCCAAGATACCATGCTACTAGTTAGCAAGCAAGCACTAAATTCTCCAAATCAAAATTAAAAATTTTAGTTCCGTGCTTTTGTTTGCAAAATGAGGAAAAAAAATTAGTAGCCCGATTCACAATCTTGTGCATTTGAGATTTGCAAATTTCTGCAATTGCAAAATTGACATTTTTAGGTATAATTTGTTAGTGTGAAGTTAAAATATACTCCAATAATATGTAAATGCAATGATGCAAGGACAATTGCACAAAATTGTGGATAGGGTTAGTATGTATTTTAAAATGGCATGATGTATTACACTGGAAAATTATTTGCATATTCAAACATTCTTGCAGTCTACATTGTGATGTTTGTGTATTTTTTGCAACAATATTTTAGAGATTTTTCTTTTAAAGTGCTTTCGCTTTTTTTTGTCCTGCAAACGCAAAAATGATTTGCTTTGAATATATACTTCGCATAACCAGTCCGTTGGTGTTTAATAAAAGGCCCCATCTCCTAGATGGCGAAGACTGAAGATATGCAGGTTAATGCGGGAAAATTTTGACGAAAAAAACAACTAGGCAGCAAGGAGAGTTGCATAGTCGGCTCGGACTTTACTGTAAAGAGTTCTATTGTAGTTCCAAGGATGTAAGAGCTATCGGTGATTTAGGCTTGGTGAACTGCTACGATATCTTATATATACAGGATGGATCAAAGTCTTTGATTGTACTATGTATAAAGATCCGTCAAGTGTGGTTTTGTTAAAACGTGGCCGTTACGACCCTATTTGAATGTATGCGCGCAGTAAACTACCTCGTAAAACAGCCAACATAACAAAAAAGTTGCAAATTTAAATGAAAAATAAATCCAATGAGAAATAAATCAACTTGTATTCACAAAACTTGTCACTAGTTAAGTTAATTACTTTATTCATAATATCGATCATTATCACTATATGGAAAAATTTAGGGCTCGACTAAATAAAAAAAAAATGATAAATAAGTACCTAAATAAAATAAATAATCTAAATAAAGTTAATAAATAATTTCCTGACTGTTTCTATTTGATGCAACGCATAACTAAAGCCTCTTAACTAACGTAATCACTATATTATGTTGTAAGGTTTGCATTTAAGTAAAAAAGCCAGATACTATTAGCAAAAGCTGGTTTGAATTATATAACTTAATTCAAAATCAAATAATTATAAACAGCGTGTTTTCTATGTTTCCCAGTTGTCTATATGTCGACATTTCTTAAGAGCTACCATAATCATCAAAAGCTGTTTATCATTTTTTGATTGCTATCAATATTAGAAGCTAATATAGTGAATAAAACTCAAATTGTTTTAATTCAAAATCCTGAACAAAGAACTAGCTCAATAAGATACGATTTTTTGATACTTATAAACATTTTTTACATTTTCAACAAAATTTTAAATAATTCTATTAAGTACATATTAATTACGTTTAAAAGCATTTCTCTTACCTCCTTATAAAATTCCAAAAATTCAGTTGTAAACAAACGCCGTAATAGAACAGCTGCCATTTGACGGGCCTCTTCAGATTGTTGGCCATTATAAATAGTGGCCAATAAATGAGTTACCTTTAGGTCACGGGGAACATTGTCGTACGCATCCTAGTAATAAAGGTTGTAAAAGTGTAAGCTAATTATTATTGACAATATTAAAAGATAAAATGAAATGAAGACATTGTTTGACTAGATACCTATTTACATATATAGTACTATGCCAGCGCACGTTATACATGCCCATACACTTGTGCATAAACACACACACAAAACTATTTTATTGCAAGGTCATTCACGAATGCTATTGTGTAAACCTCGAACACAGAGTTAAGGGCTTAATGAAATTATAGAATGAACCTACTTTATATTTCCTATTGTGCTAAAAATAAATCAATAGCCACTTCATGTGCAGATGTATGTATGTATCCACATACATAAGTACATATTTACTTTTTAGGTGGGTACATACACACATACATACGTAAGCATGTACATATATACTTAGCAATATGCGTCATTATATTAAGAACCACATTTTGGTTTCTTTGGCAGCATACACAAGTGCATATGGATGTATATAGAAATTAAAAGTAACCACCCGCCTGCTCCTAATAAACAAAAAAAAAGGAAAAAATAATAAACTTCTAAACTGACAGATAGCTGTGTTGTCATTGTGATATTTTTCTTGTTGCTTAATTATTTTTGCCTTTGTTGGCTTTATTTTGCTTCCGTTCTATGAATCATTCTTTATCGAAAATAAAATATACATATTTTGCAAAATTCATATTTAATTAAAAAAATTATACACGTACACATGTGCAAAAAATATATTCTTGAAAAACTTTGTCAACACATAATTTTTTTTCTTTTAAATTTATGAAAATACACACTTTTTCTAAGAGTCAAATAAGGGAAAAACACGTTTCGCGCTATAAAAACCCACCACAGCATTTTACCATGTCCACCCTTTTCAGATTGGGTACACAAAGAATGACCGAGCTTTAACACTGTTTTAAATCGCACAAAATGCTTTTCAGGATTATAAAATTTTCCTTGAGACTTTTTCTTTACGTATTTTAAGGAAAAAAGCGAACAACAATAAGAAAACAGAATGAAATAAAGTTTTTTACACACCTCAGCTTGTGTTCTCACTTCATTGTCAGTAGATAATAAAGAGCTTAACATTTGTTGGAATTGATCAGCTGCCATTTTTTCTCTATTAAATTTATGTTATTTTTCACAATTGTATTTTAATTATTCGCCTGATTTAATTTTATAATTTTTTGTGCTCCTTTTAACAGTACTTTTTAATAAATTATGCGCCTCGTAAACCGCACGCAAACACGATGCAAAAAAAAGAACCAACAAATATTATCGTTAGTGATGTGGTAAAAATAACGAGTAATACAAAATGTATTCAATATATTAGGTATTGCCAAATTGAAATAACACAGGTAATTGGTTGTCGAAAACGGTCGCATGCTATTGAATGTTGGTTTTGAATACTGTTTTGTTCTAAATGTAATCACGCGAACGAATACTTTCGATATCCCGGAACTGACTTATTATTATATTTTCGTTAATCGTTGATATGGTCTTGTTTCATGATCTCAAGCGTAAACGTAAATTTTCACTTGTACTTCATTTATATAGGAAAAAAGAAAATGGTGTGAATGATAAACAGCCAGTTCGCCGACATCGGACATTGTCGAAAGGATAAGTTCATTCGCATTCTAGGCGAAAGAAAATTAATTTCGGGCTTTTCTCTGCCAGTTTATCAATCTCGATAGCGTGCTTGTGCTCGCAATCTAAGAAAGAAAATTGATTTGGGTTCGTCTAACTTTTTTTTTATGCGAACGATCTGTCAAAACTCAATGAAAATACATAAGAATATGCGAACGAGTAATAGTGAGACCCAAATTCATTCGAATGTGAGTGACTAGCTTTCTTTCGCATTCATTTTCATTGGAAATTGGTAAACTGCCTGTCTGACTTTATTCTATGCGAACGATATGTCAAAATTTAATTAAAATACATACATAAGTAAATGCGAACGAATAATAGTGACATAGACAGCCCCAAATTGATTGGAATGTGAATGACTAGCTGTCTTTCGCATACATTTTCATTCGATATCGACGAACAGGCTGAACAAGGCGAATTCATAACAGGTGAAATTGACAGCGCAGCTGATAACTTTTTTTTAATTTTAATCTGTTTCAGATGTCAATGGCATAATTAAAACAAAGTTGGAAACAAAATTTTACATTTTTTTTTAATTTTGTATTGTATCTTGAGCGCCAGATATCATCCAGAACCCTCCCCAATCTGACTGGCCATTTACACCTTTCCAAGCTCTATAATCTGAGACTTTAATTTTCACGATATAATTAAAAGTTTCACAAAATATTTAAAAGTTGTACTTTTCTTGTAAATTTATTTTTATTATATATATATATTTTTTAATTCCTTTTTGTTTTCATATTTTTTCCTTGACATTTGAAAAAGATTTATTTTTTGTAGTATTGTATTTATTGCTCTTGCATATACCTGGTATGAATTCGCCTTGAGGCTGAAGGTGTAATATTGAACACGAAATTTGAGGTTTTCCCATAAGGAATTTATGTGAAATTCATAATTGTTTTTATAACATTTACATCCGTTTTCATATTATGAATAAAATAAGTAAATAAATAAAAATTTAAGTTTGGGTTAGTAAAATTTAGTTTGACTTCTAACAGCAACAAATCAAAATTTCCAAGCCATCCGTCAAACCAAATTATTTTGAAAAGGAAAGAACATAGCCGTTTTTTTTTTTTTTTTTTTTTGGTTTGTGTATGCGGGTATGAAATTAAAATAAATTTTTTAGATTGAATTTGTGTACAAACAACAAAAAATTCCAAAATAAAATTGTTTTCTTTCAAATTTTATTTTATGTTCGTCACCAAAAACAAGGATTTTATCATTGCCAAGAATACACAAAACTAAAATTTGAAGTAATGCATGCAAACCACCTTCAAACATCAAACCATATGTATGAGCTTATTCCCACTAACACATCAAAAATTTCTTTAAACTATGCTTTTTTTATTGTATTAGTGACAATAAATTCATACATATGGTTTGATATGAGTTTGAAGAAAATGAAAAGAATTTAGATTTTTACTATGATGCAGTTCAAATTTTAAGCTAGTTTGATATGTGTAAGCGTAATTCCTAAAAATTTCATTTTTGTGTGGTCTTGGCAGCGGCAACATCAAGGAGAAAATAAGAAATGAAAGAAAACAATTTTATTTTTCGATTTGTTGTTTTTTTTATAAAAATTTTCAATTTGAGAAAAAATTATATTCTAATTACATCAATGTAAAAATGTTTTTTTCAAACAAAACTTAATTTAGCAAATAATGAAAAACATTATTTACTAATTTATTGAATTTTTGCTGAACTTAATAATTTTTAAATTAGATATTTGGTTTATACATTTGCACATCGAGATTTAGTTCAAGTTTTTTCCTTTCTTAAAATTTTTCTTCAGAAGGATTTTTGCCAATACAAATTTGCTGTGATCAATAATTTTTGATCGAAAAAGACAAGAAATATAATAATAAAATCTTTAGCTGGGGGACAACTAGCTCTTTCGTAGTCGCTACACTACTCATCAAAACATTATTTTCTTTTCAAACTAATTTTAAAATGAAATTTAACCAAAAAATTTGATGTGTTGCTGTCCTAAATCAAACCAAATTTTACTAATCCATACTCAAATTTTATTAAAAAAAATATACTTTGTTTGTATAGTTTATTTTTGTTTGATGGGCTTATAACAAAAATTATGAAAGAATTTTTTTATTCCGTTACCAAAAACAGCCAAAAATTATAACTTTAATAATACAAAACGGAAAATTATCCAAAACATTATTTTTCTAAGTTAAAGCAAGATAAGAATAAGTAATTTCGTATATAATAAAATTTTCAGTTTATTAAAGCCTTGATAACTTAAAATCGTGAAATTTTTAGAGAATTTAAGTTTTACAGAAAATATTCAGATCTGGAGCAGTGAACATAACAAGTTTGATCTTCTGATATGTTGTTAACTCTGCTCAGCAAAGTTTGAAATATTGGAATTAGCTTTTGAATCGTTTTCGAACTTGAAGGTATTTTATTTATAAGTAGGTTTAAAATGCAAAAACTACCCAAATTTCAACTCTTATGAAACATAACTGTTATTTGTGTGTATGTATGCGCTTTACATAATTTTTTTTTTATTGTTTAACTTTTAGCATACCGATCGATGTTCACAGAAAACCATAATTATTAAAAATGCCTTTTGGAAAACATGCCACCAATAACTGCACTATAATTGAAGCTCACAATGAACATAATGCGTTTGATAATAACAATAATAACGAGATTGTGACCGAGAAGAGAAAAAAGCCACTGTTACGGGGAATCAAGAAAATTTTCTTCGATTATTGTTCGAAAACTTCTATTCATGGCGTACAATATTTGGGCGAACAAAGGCCATGGAAAGAAAAGTTTTTTTGGTTGTGTATTTTCTTCGTTTCGATATTCTGTTGTTCTAATTTAATCGAAAGTATTTACATTAAATGGAACGAAACTCCGGTCATTGTAAGTTTTTCGGAAAAGTCAACACCTGTGTGGAACATACCTTTCCCAGCCGTAACTATATGTTCAGAAACGAAAAGAGTTTTAAAAACCGAAGGTAAAAACAACTAAAATATATATTTTAATAACTACATTAATTAATAACCAATTAAAAATAAAAATAATTACATCGTTTTAGTTGGTTTAAATATCTATAATATCATACTCAAGCATTTTTAAGCATTTAGTCATTTCATAGCTTAGTTATATTTACATGCGTGTACATACATATGTACACGTGTTAGCAATATGATTGAAAAACTTGATTGAGTGGTCGTTATGATAAGTGATCTAAGCCAGTCAGACAAACGACAGGAAATTATTTTTCGATATCTGCGTTTTTAATGCGAAACTTATCGCATACCCTTTTAGCTCAAGCTTTTTATATATGATTATACACGCTTTAATTCTTCTTGTTAACATATAGAATAAAAACATATTTAATTTATTTTAGGTTTAAACTACGGTGAAATGTTCAATATTCTCAAGACAAGCATTCAAAAAAATAGTACCTTTAAGCCTGACTTGAATACAACAGCAGAACTGCATGAATTTTTAGCTTTGCTACATATTTGCAGAGCTGAAACGGTTGACAGAAGTATACCGCGTATTGTGCCGGAGCCAATTAATTATTTTAAAGTTTTAAATAAAATGTTGCCGAATTTCAGAAGATATTTTTTCTACTGCAAATGGTTTAGCCACTACGGTGAATGCGACGAGCTGTTTATAAAAACTTTAACTGAAGACGGCATATGCTATACTTTTAATGGCTTAAATGCAACCGATTTATATCGAGAAAATACGTATCAGTATAAAAAAATAGGTTTGCGGAGATCAGCAAAAAATGCTGTTCTGAACAGAACACTAAGTTGGTCTTTAGAAGGTGGATACTCAAAAACTTCTGTACGCACATACCCAGCCAGAGTTTTGGCTGCTGGAACAAGAGCCGGTTTATTTGTAGCTTTGCAGAGCTTTAAACAAGATGTAGATTATGCTTGTCGCGGACCGATACAAGGTTTTAAAGTTCTTCTTCATTCACCAGATGATGTACCATTGGTTTCTAAAGAATTTGTGCGTATACCTATGAGTAAAGAAGTTTCAATTGCAGTTAAGCCAAACATGATTACAACATCTGCTGGAATTGCAGAATATAATCCACACCGGCGCCAGTGCTTTGTAAATAGCGAGCGCCACTTGAAATTCTTCAAGATCTATACGCAAAATAATTGTGAACTTGAGTGTTTGACAAATTTTACGTTCCGCAGTTGTGGTTGCGTTAAATTTTCAATGCCTCGTACGCTTGATATGCCTGTTTGTGCAGAAGATAAAATATTTTGTTATAATAAAGCCGAAGATGATTTGATTTTAAAAGAGTTTCGCGATGGCTTAAAAACTACCGACTTTAATTACAGAGGTGAAACGGAATGTAATTGTTTGCCCGCTTGTACATCGCTTACTTATAACACTGAAATATCTCAAGCTGATTTCGATTTGGAAGATATGATAAAAGCGTCCGGTGACACAGAATTTTTTGAAGAATTTCCCGGTTCTCTAATGACCCGCTTAGGTATCTACTTTAAAGAAAGCCAATTTATTACATCAAAACGTTCAGAATTGTATGGCGTTACAGATTTTTTGGCCAATTGTGGTGGAATTTTCGGTCTCTTCATGGGATTTTCAATTCTAAGTATGGTTGAAGTATTGTATCATTTCTCCTTACGTTTATGGTCGAATGTAACTGAAAGAGTACATGATTAAACGTTAATTTGTTTATTAAAACTCGTATATTTTAAAAATTCGCTGAAAGTATGTGGTTTTATCTGTTTTTCAAAATTTTTAAATTGTTTTATAAATTATATTATTAAAGATTTTTGTGTGTATATTACATGTGATAAAATGTTACTAGTATAATGAATATAAACTAATTATAGAAGCTAAAAATGTTTTATATTGCAAATTATTAATAGTTTTGCCATCAAAAAGAAAAAAACCATTCGCTTTCATAAAAAATAAAAATTAAGAATTTGCATACATATAAACTTAATATAAATTACGCATATAATTTATGATATGCACATTTATATTTTTAAAACTTTTAAAATCTGTTATTTTCAATATTCATATGTAAAACTAGTTTTAGAAGATAAAGTCGAAAATAATTTATTTTCTCACATTTAAACTTATGTACATATTATTGCTCCGAAGTAATCACATATCGCCTAAAATTTGTTTGAAAATTGGATTTTACGGTATTATAACGCGTTGAAATTAGCCAAAAGTGGTCATACAATAAAACTCCACCACCATATCTCGAAATTCATAAGAGATAAAGACTTAAAGATTGCAGAAATCGATCAGAAATCGTTTGATGTACATGAGGCACGATGATATTATATGTACATATTTTAATCAATACAGTAATTTCACTTTTTCTAAACGGTTTTATTGCATTTGATTACTTTTAATGTAAATATATGTAGGTATTTTTACTTTATATATGTTGTTTAGTTACTAGAGAAATTAAAAAAATGCTCTAAAATATCCTCAAAATATCTATTCAAAAAATGTTATGTATCTTTTGTTACGTTTATGATTTCAAACAATAAATATGTTTCGAAATTTAGAAATACTTAGAAAAATATTCGAAAATTTAAAAAATTAAAATTTCATTACATATAAAAAAGATCTCTTGAAGATTACTCCATTTGAATTTAAGAAAAAGGTAAAAAATTTGGGATAAAGAAAATTTTAGTAATTAACTTAATACATGCGATTTGGGTTCATTTTTATAATCAATGTTTCAAATGTAATCGATAAGAGTGGTTGACAGTAGTTTCGAAATAATGTTTGTGTTTTAGTAATTTTCCGCAAATAGATATAACATCTTTGTGCCGGTATATTTAACTCCAGTTTCGGATTGTAGACGTAAAATTTGTAATCCACGGGAAGAGGCTACAATTTTTACAAATGGCGGAGATTACTAAAATAACATGTAATATAATTGCTCTGATTTCGAAAACGTTTTACGAAAATTTATATTTTCTGCAATACTGCTTGCAATACTATTAGCCTACCCACAATAAATTTAAGAAAATTGCTAAGTCTGTGGGTTGTTGTACTCGTTTGTATTGCATTGCACTGTAATGTACTGTGAACTTTTTTTAATTGTATCATCTAGACTTAAATTGTACAAATAGCGACAACACTGTTCTAGAGCGCAAGTACAACAATAACCAACAAACTCACCACTCATGGCAAAATGTAAACATAAACATCCAAGTTTATATTTTTCGCTCAAGTTATTTGTGTAGTTTCAAAAAATACGACAGTTTGCATAAGATAAATACCAAAATGACAAAACCATTGAGCTTAAATCGGGAAAGCCAAATACCTCGGTTTGAGGATCATATGCGTTTTATTTGTCCTGAGTGCGGCAAGGAAAACTACACCCAGCAGGATTGGCGTAAACATTTAAATGTTACGCATAGTTACGGCTCCAAGACTGTAAATGATTTCAATTTTAAAGAAATAAGTGATAAATATCATGAATGCCAAATATGCATGAAATGGGTAGCAAATGCTCACCAAGCAATAGCATTATTGCAATACCATCGTTTCCTGCACTGCCCTTTTCCGCGAACATATCAATGCAGACACTGTGTAGCTGCATTCACAAGGAAAAAGGCTTTATGCGAACACTTGAGTAGATTTCACTCTAGTATTATGGATGAAATTGATACGGAACGGAAAATACAAGAACTAAAAAAATCCTTTGACGATCAAAGCCCAAAGCATAATAGTGATTTTTTTATGAAATATTTGTGTCCATTGTGTGGCAAATCGTTTGATCGCTACAATTTTTGGCAGCAGCATGTGGATGCAGCGCACAGTGCCACCTCAGTTGATTTACGCATGTTTCGCATTCAAAGTACGAAAAACTATTATTGTGCTCAGTGCAGTCAAACACTTTACGATGGTCCCACTAAGACCGAACTACAACGCCATAATTTTACACACCAGCCGTATCCTTTATATTTTCAATGCTCTTATTGTTCCTTGAGAAAGAGTTATAAAACTGAGCTATTGCTGCATTTTGTTAAAACACATAAGCAAGAATTTGAAAAGTTCAAGGAGTATATAAAGGTACCAAGTGAATGGGGTGGGCAAGCTGATGAAGAAGTTGTGAGAGAGTTGGATATTTTTTTGGGGAAAAATAAAGCAACTCCGACAGATATTTTGCAGAAAGCTATACAGGTATGAATATAGAAAAATGAAAATAAGGTATTTTTACAATAAAATAAAGTATCTACTATATTGCTGTATTAAAAATATTTATTATTAAATATAAGTTAAGATTAATGAAGAAAAGATTTGTGATTTTTAAAGTAATCAGCAAGCTATCATAACAAAAGCTCTTCTAAGGGCAACATAGCAGTTAGCTGAGTGGCAAGCACAATGTCTTTCATTACGGATGAAACAAAAAGTTTTGTTTAATAAAATGTAACACCATCCATAATTTTAATTATTTAATTTTTATTAGTTTTTGATATCTATTTACTAAAATTTTCCTAAATTGCAGAATAGCTTAATTGATCTAGAGGATGAAATTGACAAAGAACAAATGTTTAACCATGAGCTTGCATTAGATCAGAGTCTTCAGGAGTTGGATGATATATTGAATTCTGAAATTGATCCAAATTTGCAACTCAAAGAGAATGAAAAAACTACTGAATATGAATTTGATGACGAAGAATTAGAAGACTTATGCAACGAGATGTTTGAGGAAGTAACCAAATTTAACAATAATGATCCGGCTGAAGAATTAACGAAACCTAATAGAAAACGATTGAAGTTGGACTTGTCTGCACCGGAAAATCTTCTTAAAATAACTGACTCGATGCAAAAAGAAATGCAAAAATATATCAACTATCTATGTCCAGAATGTGGCCAGGAATTTCTGTCGCAGTCTGTTTGGCGAACACATGTCTTTGAAGCGCATAATTTAGCTAATGCAGTGGAAACAAAGTTTCGCTCCTTTAATTCCCAAAAGACATCATATATTTGTTTGGTCTGTTACCAAGTACAACGCACTGCCAAACAATCAGAACTTAGGCGTCATCATTTCCAACATATGCCCTATCAGGCATATTTAAAATGTGCCATTTGCACTAAAACGAAATCCAGTAAACCGAAAATGCTTCAACATTTGCAATTTTCGCATCTTAAAGATATACAAAAATCGACTACACCAACAAGTACAAAAACAATGGTAAAAAATTTTCGCTGTCTAGATTGCGATAAACTATATGCTCAGCAGACCAGATTCGAGGTTCATTGTCGCCAGTGTCCGCAACGTTTAAAGCCACTTGCAGTTGGTTTATATGACATAGAAAAAAATCTTAAATTATTGGAACATTTAAAAAAGGCCAGTATACGTATTGAAAAACTTTTAGCTGAAGAAGGGATAGATGCATCCAGTTTAAAAATACCATATAAATAAGAAAAATTTCCCCTAGCTTCGTTGTTAATCAATAACTAATATAGAAAATAATAAACTTAAAAATTTTAAAGTATGAAATTTCTTCTTTTTCTGTCGGTTCTATTATTGAGAAAAGAAAGTTGATTAAGGTGAAGGGGCTCTTGGCCCTTATTTTTTACCCAACTTTGTAGAGTTTGGTCTTTACTTTTAATTAAATAGTACAGTCTCAGTGAATTTAATGAAATACTTTGCACTGAAAAAGCAAGCTTAAAAAATAGTTTAAAAATAATTCTCAAAATGAAACTTTTTAAAAGTTCTGAAAAAGAATGAATTAAAAAAAAACAATTTTTTTTGTTGCCGTACAGAGGTTAACAAGATCAAGAAGGGCATCCCTATATTTCTTGAAGGGTTTATTGATTTTGAAAACAAAATTGAATAAATTTGCAATTGTTATGTTTACGGGTAAGTATAATAAATTCACATAAAACATAATATATTATAATCAGCCACGTTCCGAGAAACGAGCGTTCCAAAATCGCAAAGCATTTTGAAAAACGCTTAATTGATTTTTAGGTGCTCTAAGGAACGCGCGTGTTACTGGCCTTTCCGAGTTTTTTCCGAAAATATACAGCATGTGTGTGGTAGTTATATAAAATGAAAAGAAAAAATTGACAACAAATAGAAAATTTTTTTAATTTACAGCCTGTTGGACGATATCGAATGAAAATGTATGCGAAAGAAAGCTGATCACTCACATTCGAATAAATTTGCATAGGTCATTATAGTTAGTCACAGCGACGCTACAAAAGTACTGTTAATACCATCTTGGTCATTATGGTCTTTGTCACCCCGTCCATGCTGTGCATCCTATACTTTGCAACTGTATAGTTACTAAATAAATAAATAAATTTTCAAATATCTAAATTGATTAAATCCAAAACCTTTATCGTTTCTATCGGTTGTCCTTAAACAATAAAACAACAGTAACTTTAAATATTTTGTCATATATGTTCTATATGTATATATTTTGTTTAATTTAATAATTTTTTTTTCATTACTTTGATGTTCGTTTATGCTTTAAATGTAATTGAAATATTTTTTGTTTTGTTTTAAAATAATAAATGACATTAATGTGTATTACGATTAATATGTTTTATTTTAATATAATATGTATATATTTTATAATTAAAAATTTACAAATTTTGTGTGTATTTTCAATGGATATTATTATTATTATTATTAAGTTTGCCTTCTTTAGTGGTAGCAGCCAACCAACCTTTACTTTTACATAATTACTCGTATAAAATTTAAATTCAATAGCTTTTAAAATCATATGCAAGTATTCTTGTGAGAACTTTAAGTTTAAAAACTCGATTAAAACAAAATTCCAATAACACAAACGAGAAGTTTTAAGGTATTTTTGGTTTGAAAAGAACACAGTTATTAAAAAAACAAGTTAAGAATTGCAACAAAACGGGTAGAAGAATCTAAAAGTTTTGTATACAAACATATGAAACTTAAAACTTGGATAGACTTTCACAAAAAGTGTGTTTATGTTAAATTCAAGACAAGCTAGAAAATCGGCACACTTACTCGTACATAATCGAAATTTGATCTTTTAGCGATAGTTTTTTGATAGTTACAGTCAGATTTTGAAAGTTTCTCATAAGACAATAATTGGAAACTTCCAATTTCCAGCGGTCGGTCCACAAGCTATTACAATTTGGAAAACATCCGATTGTAAACTATTATATTAATAAAAAACATTGATGTAAACATATTAAGCGTATGAGGGCGGAGTAACATTAAAGCTGGCAGCACAAACACAAAAGTTTTTTCTTTTCTTTCAAATTGCGATCTGTCAAACGTCAGCTATTAAAATTTCACCCAAATTCTTCGATTAGTTTATTTGTTGTAGTCGTTTGAAGTAAGTAACGTTTGTGTTTCTATTATTATTTTTATTATTTGAAAGTGAAAACGGCGAAGGGGACAATAGAAAAGCTCGATAAACTTTTCGGTGAGTCTCTGTTCCGTTAGGTTACATGGTAAAATATTAGATTGCTGAATTTAAACATAAACGAACAAGCACTGCAACAATACCGTTAACAGGAAGGCCAAAAGAGGTGGCTACTGGAGAAAATATCAAGGAAATCCTCAATATCGTTATGAATGAACGCCGGTAAGTGTGGCAATATTTTTCATTAAACGTGGTAATAATAGGTGTGTTTCTTTACTTTCCGGGCAAGTTGTGAACAAAAGAGAGCATCCATAAGTTTCTCTCAAATACAGATGAAATTTACCTAAAGTACGGGAACGCAAAAAGTCAAATTTCTAGCCCAAAAAGAAACATATGCTGTGTTTTGGTGTTGCAGCAAAAATTGGCATTTAGATTTACGAAAAAAAAAACTGTGATGTTTCACACTTTTGGACTTCTAAAGTCGTTTGCACATTTTTTTTTTATTTAATATTTTTATAAAAACACTGAAATGATTTGTATACGAATTGATTCAAAGGAACCTTGCTTCTTTATTATTGTGTATTTTTCGAACAGCTGATTGCTTAACTACTTGCCCGAAGAAAAAGTACGGGCTGTTTCGTGCAAGAAGAGGAAGCATACTATTCTCTCAGAATGCTCTCATTTGCCCAATTTTAAAGTACGGGAACGCTTTTAGTGCAAATTGGAATCCCGCGGGATCCCAAAGTAGAGTAAAGAAACACACCTACTGTGCAAATCAAAACATATGTTTAAAATAATAAAGCGCGAAAGTGCAAAAATTTGTTCAAAGTAATTTCAACAAAATTTTAAACATTTTAGCAAAATGCCTGGAATTTTAGTTGTTGCAGTGTTAAACGCACATAGACGGGAACAATGCACCGAAATATTGCGGCGCAGGAGTTCAAGGGATATATCAGGGGCCAAATCACCGCATATGATATCGAGCACAATTATCGAAATTTTTCATTTTGGTATCACGGCATACGATATCGAATAAACTGTATTGCAATAATATAAAAAAGTTAAAGGATTTATTTTTTGTATTCCTACTTTTAGGGAACGTATGGTCTTCAATCTATTGCATTTTGTTTAAATTACGATCCAATATGCATCGGTTGCCATAATTTAGATGTATCGTAATGTTATTCGATACGATAGTTAATTCGATATCGTATGCGGTGATTAGACCCCAGATCTACTTTCAAGCAGCATCTGATTAAAGTTTTTATTGCTTATGTTTTTTTTTACTTCAAACATAAAAAGTTTTTGGAAATAATAAAAAATACCAATAAATTGTGTTTCATTGCTTAAAAAATAGATTTCTTTATGGGATTAGAAATGTTTTGTACTTGTTTTATAAAATTTATATAAATTTCTAATTCGATCGCAAAAATAAAAGTGATTTCACTGTAGCGACTACGAAACAGCTAGTTGTGCCTCAGCTAAAGATTTTATTATTATTTTTCTTGTCTTCTTCAATCAAAAATTATTGATCACAGCAGATTTGTATTGTAAAAAATCCTTCTTAAGAAAGGAAAAAACTTCAACTATAACCCGTTGTACAAATGTACAAACCAAAAAAGTGATTTCATTTCGAGAAAATTGAACGATTTTAATTTTCAGAGGAAGCTTTTTCGGAATTGAAACTGATTTCGATCGAAATTAATTTCTGTGACAGGCCTGATTGCACGCCATTTGCAATTGAAGAATCCGCAAAAGGAAAAAAATAGGCAAAAACGTAACAATACGTATGAGCAATCAAACCAGTGGAGTTGATAGCACTCATACGTTCGTTCAACTCAAGTGTTTAGTTAATAAAAGTGTAATAAAAAAAGATTTTTGTATAAAATGTCGAACAAACAATTTGCTTTTAAAACACCGCGCGCTGATTTGAAAAGCTATCCGTCATTACAGTTTTTAAAATTTTAAAGTTATTTCTTGTTTAAAAAAAGTTTTTTTCTTTTGTTTGCTACCATTTTAAAATTTTGATAATTATTATTTTGTTTTTCTCCTGCAATGTTATGGAAATTTGACTACTTTTAAAATATTGAAAAATACGAAAAAGTTTTGTATATAAAAAAAAAAAAAATTTAAGAAAAGAAAATTACTTAAAATCCATTAAATTTTAAAATATAAAAAGTTCTGTAATATATTTTGTTGCTAAGAGTATTAACTACCTTGAATATTATTTCTTTTGTTTTATAATAAGTAATATATATTTTTTTTAATTTTTGTATTATTTTTTTTTTATGCAATTGAATTATGTTTTTTGTTTTTTTATTGTATAAATATTATTTAAGATATTTTTATTATTTAGTCAATATTTACAATTGTTTTTATTAAAGGAGGGGATTTATATTTATTTATTTTATTTTTTATTTATTTTTTGTAAAACTTGTTTTTTTTTTATAATTTAGTAAATGAGTTGAGGCTTAAAAACTTCAAATAACACTTATTCTGTAACTCGTTTTTCTTATTTTTAAATTTTGTTTTAAAATCATATTTGTTGGTTTGTTTAAAATATGAGAGACTAAAATATGAGTAATACATTTAATTTGCTATTTGCTAGTTTAAGTTAAGCCTAATTATTATTTTTATTATTTATTCATTTATTTTCTGTTTAAATTTGTTTCTGTATTTCAATTTTTCTAATAGCACATGTTTGTTATTTATTACTGTATGATGGATTTCTTTGAAATCCTTATCCTATTTAAATATATATATATATATATAAATTGTTTACAATAAAATTTACGTATATTTTGTTTTCAATTCAAGTATTTAAAATATTTGTTTGTTTTCTTTTTAAATTTTATTGCATAAAAAGTTGTGCTTTTCTCTGGTTCTTCTTTTTCTTCTTCTAAACAAAATTACCTGATTTGTATTATTTGCTTTTAAGTAAAGTATTTGTTTTCGTTATTGGTTAAGTATTTTTTTTTTTACAAAAAATAAAAGGGAAAAAATTCTATGGATTTTTTTATTCGCTGAGGTGGAAAAATTCTTTTGAATTTTTGAAACTTATTTTTGTTATAAATTTCAGTTTTATTATATTAACAATACTATTTTCTATTAATTTAATTTGTTATTCAAATACTGGTTTGGTGTTAATGGTTTGTTAATAATCATTTGTTTTTTAATTTTATGTATATATATTTTTTTTTAATTTTATTTTTTACAATTGAAATTTATCTAAGAATTATTTTATTTACAATTCATTGTGAAATAAAGATTAAAATTTGATGTAAAACAAAATTGAAATAAAGAAAAAAATAAACTGCGAAAAAATTTAACTTCAACGAAACACTTAAATAAAAAACATGAAAATAAAACGGCAGTTTTAATTTTAATAACGTTTTAATTGTTAAAAAATGTTTGGCACATTTCGAAGGCATTTTTTCTTTGTTGTTTTTTTTTTTTGTAATGTGTTTATAAAATTTTTGATGTTAAATTAAGTTTCTTTTTTATTGATGTTTTTAATTTGTATATTTTGGTCCCGCTTAAATAAAGAAAAATAAAATACCATCAAACTGATGATTTTCGGCTGTAATTGTAGATGTGTTCCACGAGATCTCGCACTAGTTCGGACTAATGAGAGTAAAAAGTAAATTACTCTCTAAATTTGCAAATTTTATCCAAAACTGCTAGAATGCAAAAAAACCACAATTGTACATCTTGCAATAATAGTGCTGCTTATTTTTTAGATTATAGTATATTTTAGACGCTTAAAACGCATAACATCATATAAACAAAAGATTTGCATTATTGGCAACAGCTGTTAATTAAAAACAATGTAAAATTTTCAATAGATTTTTTAGTACATATTTATAAAATGAAAAACCAAATAACACTTACATGTTGTGTTTTCAACTTCACATCGTTATTTTTAGTTTGGGCAACCAAACTTAAAAAAGAACTTTTTTCCAACTTGCAAATTTTTTGATTACATTAGTTGTGTTCATTTACTAAAAACTTTTACAAATTTGTAATAATTGTTACTAGAAAGCGTTCATTAACCCAAAAAATTTGCAACGAGAGAGCGTCAAAAGAGCGTAAAAAATTGAGAGCCATAAAAATTCTTGCAAGTTTTTACAAGTAAAATTTTTACTTGCAATAATTATTCAAACAGCTGTTTTGCGTTTGTGTTTACAAAACAGTATTTCTAAATTAAGTTCAAAATAAAAACATTTTGAAAAATATTTCTTATTTTTGCAGCAAAAGATCGTTTTATGTTATGTAAAAAATTTAACAATATTTATTTTCAATATTTCGATAACAATTTGTTATCATCGTCAGGAAAATTAATATGTTATTGTTATAACATATTAATTTTCCTGACGATGATAACAAATTGTTATCGAAATATTGAAAATAAATATTGTTAAATTTTTTACATAACATAAAACGATCTTTTGCTGCAAAAATAAGAAATATTTACCAAAACAAGATCAAATAATTAAATATTAAAGACATTTTGAAAAATTTAAGAAATTGTAATAGTATGTAGACTTTTAAACCAATTAAAAGTATTAAAAAGATTACAAATTTATTTTTGTGTAACTTATTAGCAACAAAAGTAAAATAAGAAGTCTAGGGGAAATGAACTAAGCAACACAGTATCTGTCACATCAGTAGCAAAGGATGTTCCGGCAAATTTGCTTGCTTGAATGTGTTTAAAGCTTTTAGGGGAGCAACTAAATTCACACTTAGATCCTTCCATTTATAATTATATTAACATTTTTCTAATTTTAACCTCTAAAATATTTCTGTTTTTTTTTTCTTGTTTACAAACCAGATGTTATTTTTAGTATTGTAAATATTATGAGTACCTAGCTACTCGGTACTTTACACTTTGAAATTAATTTGAAAAAACAAAAAGGCTATGTGTAGGCAGGCAGGCAGCGGCTCATACACGTTTCAATTCAATTGTGAATTGAATCTTTCAACTGAATTGTTTATTGCCCACACACTTCATAAACTGAATTGAAGGATTTTCATCCAACTATCAGATTCAATGAAATTAAAGACTATTTTAAAAATATTTAACTTTATAATTTTTTTAAATTAAATTTTTGGTTTGTACAACCGGTTATAGTTTAAGTTTTTTCCTTTCTTAAGTTTTTTGGACAACTGAACAACGAACATACAAAGCACAATCGAATTGAGAGACTTACTAGCCAACTTTAAAAAAATCAAAATGATTTGATTTTTCTTCAACCAACTCGACAATTCTTAAACGAATCAATTTACTTTAATTTTGATTTTGCACAACAACTGACTCAGTAGCCAATTGAGTTTATCGCAATCAGGTACTATTTTGAGAATCCAGCAGCCTGCCTACCTAACCAATTGAGTTGAGACGTGTATCGGTTAGCCACCCCTGATTAAAAAAATATGTTCTATTCAAAAGTAGCTAATCACCCCTGTATTTAGCGTATTTCGACTACGTCTAATAAAAGATTAAATAAAATTGTAAAATGTTTCTTCATTCTATTACAAGCCGTACTCGAAAAATGCCAGTCACGGCAATGCTGAATATTAATGACCATAACCACACTCTTTTTATAATAATATACATATGTATAATTTGTCCAAAAAATATAAGGGTAGTTATTAAGTACTCATATATACCGATACATAAACAACACTACTCTAACTTGCAAATTTTAGCTAGTAAAGTATTCATTTACTTTTTCACATTTTTGAGAGTAATTTTGAAAATTTTCTTGTTACTCTCTCGTTGCTAATTTATACTAGTAAAGTAAATGAACACACCTATTTTCAGTTTCCTACATATATGTAAACATAAAACAGCTGATTATTCAATTATAGTAGGAGCTTACCCAAAGAAAAAGTTCGGGCTAATTTGTACAGGGAATGAAAAAAATTACTGTCTCATTTTCTCCAAAAATTGCACAAAAATTATTACGAGGAGCGTTTTGGACTAGTTCGGACTGTTATTCGTTATTCACGTGGAACACACCTTGTGTGTGTAATCGTAAGAGTAAATGCCAGTTTTTGAAATAACAATCAGCCATGTGCTGAAACATACATTTCGCGAATACAATTCAGTTTCGAAGTTACAAAAATGGGTTAAACTTGCAAGCGGAGAATGAGGCGAACTTGCAAAAATCGCATGTCAAACAGTGGAAACAAAAGCGTCCACATAAAATTTTATGTTTTTTTTATTGTCTTTAAAATAGAAACATAATTTTTACCAATTTTATTAAAATATTTGAAATTGAAGGAGTACACTGTTTTTATTTGATCGCCACGTGTCATTGGACAATAACAGACGAGAACAATTTTTAGTCCGAAGAAATTTTTGTTCTTTTAAGAATAGACGAGACTGGATTCACCCATTGTTTTCGAACAAAATTTTTGTCCGGACAAAAATTTTTTTACTGAGAGTTTTTTGCAGCACGATTCAACCATTGTAAAAAAATGTTCCGGTAAATCAGAGCTGCCATATGTAAACAAAATCTATTAGTTTTACAAGGTGGTAGTACCGCTTGTTATTATTTTGGTTTATTTAAGAGTTGAGTTCATGAGCTCTTCTGAAAGAGCGCTCTTTTTAGTTCAGCTCTTTTTACTGAAATATGTCTCTCGTTTAGTTCAATAGTTCAGTGCTCCGTAAATAATATTTTCAATGAACGGCTCTGTTCAGGTTTCATGATAAAGAAAAGCAAAACAAAAATGCTGTAAACAAATGAAAAGTACAATTATTATAAGAATTCATAAAAGGTGAGATTAGAAATTTTCAGGTGTGATGAAAAATAATTTTTTTAAAACGAAAAAAAAAAAACGATATATTTGTGATGATGTCTCGATGTTTTCATATTCAATTATGGTCACGTATCATATCATTTATTTTTATAATACAAAAAACCAAAGTAAAATTGTGTTGTCTAATATTCTGAATAGTTGTATTTAACATAGATATGTACTTTTTATATCAAATTCTGGCAGCACTGTTTGACTACTTCCGTATACATATCTACCAGAAAGAAAGAAACATAAACAAAAAAGAAAACTTGAAGACAAAAGGAAGAAACATGAACTACGGAACTAAAAGAGCTCGCAGAATTGATCGGCTCACTTAGCTCCCTGAAGTGAATAGTTCAGTGACACTAGTTCGTTCGCGAACTACCCAACTCTAGTTTATTTTCCTGGCGTATTTTACATATTCTCCATTATTAGTAAATATTGTGTGATAATAATGGAAAAAATAAAACTGCTTTTGCTTATGAAAGACATAAAGTATTATTATTAGGCAAGTACAAAAAAAATTAAAAAGAGTTGAACTGAAACGACTTTTAGAGCAATGGGCTATTTTTATCGTACATACATACACTCTCTTCCTGGCTTTTTCATTGCCTCAATAAGTTTTTGGGCAATAAATTCATTTATTTCTATATTAAAATTATTATTTATTAATAATTTATTTATTAATAATTAAAACCATGTACATAAGTATATCAAATGGCAGCCACAATTGAAATTTCATCAAAATAAAATTACTATGTAAATTTTTTATTCGATGGGGCAACTCAACAAAATTTTGTATGAAAACATGTATCATATTGGGGGCTATTCTGCGTTTCGATTCGGATCGAAATTTTCTCCGTCTGGCAACTTGAGTATTCTGCGTTTCGATTCCGCTCAGTTTCTTTCGATTGTATGTATTCTGCATTACGATCGGAACTCCGTTTTTTTCAGTTGTTTTTTTGTTGACGGAGAAGTTTTCGTTATATGTTTTTTAGTTAAAAAATTAAAAAAATGTAAGTAGAAAATGATATAAAATGTTTAGTAACGATTAAAAATAAACATTTAAAATTATTTTTTTAGTTAAATTTATTTATTTTTTTGTTCTAAATTATTAATTTTTGTACCCAAATCTGATGTGTTTTTATGTATTTTGGGTCAAAAACAACAAGACCAGAGCAGTATGAAAAATTGGCGAATTTAATGTCATTTAATGCAGACTTTGCATGTGGGTATCACCAGCGATCAAAGGAAGAAGTAGCAGTGTTCTGAGAGGAAGTTGCAGGAATCATCAATGCACTTGGCCCTCCAATAAAAAAATGCCAGCCTCATTATATCTCATATTGTTCTCCTCTCTGACCAACAATAATGCAGCTGTTATAGAAGTTAAAAAATTAAATTATTGAGAAAAAAAAAATGTAACACAGTGAATTAATCCCCTACAATTTTTATTAAAGTTTTATTTTGGTCTTTCCATATTTAATCACAACACTGTTAATTTTTTTTATTATGTACCTTTATCTTCACAAGATTCTTTGCACTGTAATATATTTATGAACAAATAATTTTAGTTTGTTTTTGTATATATTTCTTTTTTTTTTCTTAGTAAACTTTATTAAGAACTTATTTTTAATTATGTATACAAACAACTTTTTGTATTAAATTTGACATTTGTTTATGAAAACGATAACAAACTTGCTTATTTTGCAATTTCATTTCCACATTCCACAGTGATGCTATTAATTTTATAAACATTGTTGTCTTCTTCTTTTTCTTTCGATTCCGTTTTTTATCAGAATACCAATTTTCGATCGCAACGGAACTGAATGCGGAGACTTAATCGAAACGCAGAATAGGGGTGATTGGCATCTCAGTTCAATTTTGTCCGGACAAAATATAAAATTAAACCAATTCAAGTTGGGAGTTGATCGTAAAAAATATTTTCTCTCTATCAAGAAGAGAGACGTCAAACTACATTTCATTACCTCGAAGAAATTAGGAAGTATGACTATCTTTATAATTTGCAGTCGGGAAATTACAAAAACTTTCAGGGTGAAAAAGATTTGTAACATTGATGTGTTTGCCATCTGTGGCCTCCAAACAATGAGGAAGACTAGTTTTTACGTTAGGATTAGCCACACAGACTTCATGTAATTCATTCTATATTTCTTCGCATGTTTCATAAATAACCTGGCTTATCTTGGATACTCCAAGTTTATATGCTCAAGCCAAAACTTGCCTTCTGCAAGTGATCAAGGTAGTTTAATGATAAGTTATAAAAACCTAGGTTTTGGGGATGGTGAAGCAAGAAGTTTTGAAATATATTGTAAACTTAACATTATACATTAAGTAAGTGATAACCGGGACAAAGCGGTTTAAGTAGAGAAACGAGGACCTTGTGTTTAGAAATACTCATTCTTGTTACTAGATCTTCATGCTGGCTTTCAATTGGCTGCAAACATGTTTTGAAACAATATATATCACGACTTTATGTAACGACGATGACGCCTTATAGAATATGAGGTACTATTTTTCATACTCAGTGTAAAAAAAAATCCGCGCAATCTTTAGCACGCAGAAAAATGCGATTTTGATCTAAAAAGTGGTTTAAAAATCTTGCGTTTTTCAGCACATGACTGTTAATCTAAGAAAAAAAAACTCATAAACGAAAACATTATTAAAGTTTTAAATCCCATGTTAACTTCTGGCCCACGCTGTACATCGATACTAAGAAAAAGATAGACATGGTTTAAAAATCATTGTAAAAATGTAACATGATATCGGTAACAGCTTTGAAAAGTTATTAAAAAAAAGGCATGACTTTAAATCACCGTTTAAATCAGCTCATTATGAAAGTAATGTAAAATTTTAAATATAAATTTATAATACATGTTAATAAAATGGAAAGCCAAGTAACTATTGCATGTTACGCTTGCAACTTCACAACGTAATTTTTAGTTTGTGTAACCAAGGCAGCTTTAATAGGGCAGTGGTACCAGCACAGCTGCCTTTCGTTTCCTTTGCGTAAATTTGCCAAAAACCCATAGACTTCCTTGCTTTTCCAAACAAAGGTAAAACAAAATTTTGACAACTTTTCGAAAATTCTACCAACAAAATACATGTGACGTTTCTTGGTGTTGTCTTTATTGTAATTCTGCCACTATCTGTTTAAACCTGCCTTGCCGTAACCCTCCATTCCGCTCTAGTTTTCAAACAAAAACTTTTTTCCACTTTGCAAATTTTCTGATTACTTTTTTAGTTTCAAATAATGTCTGTAAACAAAAAAAGAAATAGCTGATCATTCAATTCTAGTCTAAGCTTACCCAAAGAAAAAGTTCAGGGGCGAAATCACCGCATACGATATCGAGCAAAATTATCGAAATATTTCATTTTGGTATCACGGCATACGATATCGAATAAACTGTATTGCAATAATATAAAAAAGTTAAAGGATTTATTTTTTGTATTCCTACTTTTAGGGAACGTATGGTCTTCAATCTATTGCATTTTGTTTAAATTGCGATCCAATATGCATCGGTTGCCATAATTTAGATGTATCGTAATGTTATTCGATACGATAGTTAATTCGATATCGTATGCGATAGACCCCAGGTAAATTTGTACAGGAAATGAAAAAAACAATACTCTCTCATTTTCTCTCAAAAATAGCACAAAAATTGTTACGTGGAGAGCTTTTGGACAACACGCCAGCGTTGTTAACAAATTTCAAAACTCACTAAAATGAGGAAAAAAACGAGTTATTTTAACAAAAATGCACCGAATTTTGAATTTTTTCCTTTCATTTTTAAAACCTTATTTTGTATTTTAAGAAGTACAATATTTTTATGTTAAAAACTCGATAATGAAAAGGCGACTATTATACAATCAAGCTGGTTCTGATAGCACCGCCTGATGGCATGCCATCAAATTCGCTCAATAGCTAGAATCCGTGTTTGCCAAACTTGGCCTCTACAACGCCTCTCTTAGTTTTATTAAGGTAATGTTACTTTTACAATAATTATAATGATATTTTATCAAATTTATTATTAAGCAATATCATTTAATTATATTTACTATCGACCGAAATCAGCTGTTCCTTTTACTACCTATTAGCAGGGACAAAAATACTAAATTTGATTTTGTGCCACCGGAATTAAAAAAAAAAAACCCCGAAAATATTAAAAAAAAGCGCGCCCCGCATCGACTAAAGAATTTTTCGCACAAATAATTTTGAAAAGCACCAAAAACGGTGCGAAACGCACCGAGTTGACAACGCTGCAACACGCCTATAAAAATGAGATTAGCGATTTCGACCTCACAAGTGATTTAAAAACTTTGCATTTCTCAGCACATGGGCGAATAGTAACAAAATTAACGAATTGTGCTATTCTCACTTAGTTTATTAGTTGATTAAATGTGTTTTTTGAAAATATGTTTAGTGATATAATCAATACTTACATATGCACAGAGTGTCCGCCGAGATTACTTTCCTTTGCCGCCATTTTGGAAAACATTAGTCTTGGCAGTTCATATTTGGCAATGGCGAAATAGACACGTGACAAATTTATTATGGAAAAATATTCGATAAACCAACGTGTTTTAATCGTTAAAACATTGGTTACATGAAATTTTTGGAAGAAACAGGGGACGCACTATTAATCGTGTAGTGAATGATTTCGAAGAAAGGTCTGTAGGTGATAGCCCCAAGCATGGACCACAACGTACTGCAAGATCGGCTGACATCATTACTGCTGCTCAAGAAAGTGTTCAAAACAATCCATCAACATCAATTCGACGCCGTACTCAGGTGCTTGGTATTCAAAGAACAAGTTTAGCCACATTTTTGCACAAGGATTTGCATTTGTTTCCATTTAAGGTTCACATGACACAAGAGCTTTTTCCACAAGACCATTTACGCCGCCGTGAGTTAGCTATTTGTAAATGAAATCTGTATTTACGTTTATGCGATAATTTTTTCTATTTACAATATTTTTATTCGCATGTAAAAACTTAGTAAAATACCTGATTTTTTAATTTAGGGCACTATTTCGTATAAAATAAATAATTGTATTAAATATCAATAAAAAGCACATTAAGATATTTATTAATGTAATAATCAATTTCAAATTGATTGCAGTTTAGCTTACCGGTTTGAAATAACAAATATCAGAAATATTTTTGCTGATTTTGTACGATTTTTATCGCAGCAATATTTGATTGGCTCCTCAAATTCTCTCTCCCTTCTCAGCCACAAGGCGATCGGAAATACCCTAAAATGTTCACCACAGGCCAAAGAATCAAAATTCCATGTAAAATTGCATATTAAAGCGAATGAAAATTTGCGATGTGGCCCGAACGAAGGTAACATTTAGGTGTCGCACGAAAATATGCGTCGCGGCCTCAGGATAACATTTTCGTGTCGCATGAAATCGTGCGACGCGCAAGCCAACGTGTTAATGGGTTATTTTCAGAAACATTATACATAAGAATATCAAATTGTTTGCAGAAAATTAGATAATTTTTAAAAACGTTCACAGCTTTGATTTAGCGTTATTTCGTAACCTATTTAAAAGCTGACAGCTGCTTTTGTTTAGTTTGGTTTGACATTTTATTATGGATATGCGCAGCTAATTCAGTGAAAGGGAAGAAAGCAAGGCGTATTAACGTCTACAAGGTAGCAGCGCAGCGGCATATGCCAGTTTTTTTGCTACCAGTAATATAGTGGGCTATTTACGTCAAATGTATTCACCCATATTCTGCTTGTCGACGGCAATATTATGGCGACATCAATATTAATCTGGCATTCCCTAACAGTTTTGTATTAATGTTGCCGGTTTATCGTTTATGTTAATAAAACCCAACACACATCTCTAATGTATGTGTCAGCTGCTTCGTTTTGTTTACATTTTGATTTAGAGCAAAATTTTGTTCAAAATAGGAAAGTTTGTGGAAAAAGACAAATAAGGAAGTTTTTAAATACAAAATGTTTCTCCAGCCATATTTAGACTCCAGTGACGAAGAAAACAAAATAAGCTTAATTGTGGAAAGAAGACTGCTTAGACAGAAGTCCTGGGGTCTAATCACCGCATACGATATCGAATTAACTATCGTATCGAATAACATTACGATACATATAGATTATGGCAAACGATGCATATCGGATCGCAATTTAAACGAAATATAATAGATTGAAGACCATATGTTTCCTAAAAGTACGAATACATAAAAGAAATTGTTTGACTTTTTTATATTATAGCAATACAATTCATTCGATATCGTATGCCATGATATCAAAATGAAAAAATTTCGATAATATTGCTCGATATCGTATGCGGTGATTTGGCCCCTGCATTTTTAATTCTGGCCATTGATGTGCTCTTTTCCAGCTCCTCTAATAATTTTTGAAATTGGGCGCGATTCGTAATTTTAATTTTTTCCATTTTATTCCAATTTTTTTTAAGTTTAATTTTCTTTATTAATTTTTTTTTTATGTTTTTGTTTGAACTCGACGCTAAAAACTTTGACGACGACAAAATAACCGGCAATTAAAGACAATATTGCCGCCATTTTCTCTTGTAGAATATCAAATATGTGTGTGTCGGCAGTTATCGATACATGCCAATATTGACAACAGGAATGCCGATTCACCTCAAAATGTAAAAATCGGCGTCGTCTTGTATTGCTGCCGACAAGCAGAATATGGGTGATTGTTTACATTTTTGAAAGTGAATTTAGTGGTTTATTCTGAATTACACATTTATAAATTAAAAGTTGTGAAATGGATATTTTTGACAAGCATAGCTTACCACATGTCTGTTTTTGTTGTAATTTTGCTCTAGTGCTGCCACCTTGGCGACGCTAATATAACTTAGGTTGAAACTAGTGGACTATTAGCTTTTGTCGGCACACAATCGACAGAAAATTACTGCTTGGTGCGCTTTATAGGCGGGTGCAATCAAAAACGGTGATGGCCAGAATGCTACTTGTCAATGGTGAACAGTATACAGACATTATTAGAAATTTGTTCGCACCTCATTTAGTTGACATTAGTCTGACTGGCACTTGGTGACAACAAGAAATCCAGCGACATGTTTCATATTAGGCTATACATTTGAAGTGCTCAAAGAAACTTTGCAGTACTTTATTTAACGTGATGATCCAATTAGTTGGCCACCAAGATCGTATGACTTAACCCCACTAGATTAAACCAGAGATAATTGAACATTTGGAAATCAAAATCCCGAGAGTTATTGGTGTAATACGACCGCCCGCAAGTGGTGCGAAAAGTTTGTGAAAATAGGTGGTGCAAATTGCGACTCCATAGCGACCGTATAACCGAAATCATATTTTCATTGGTATTAAAAATATATTTCTTTGTTTTGTTACCACTTAAACTTTTGTAACTTTGAAAAAAAAAAACACCCTGTATAATAAACATATATTACTACGTTTATACGCAGCCTATTCACAAATAACTAACTCACTGTTTATGCGCTTTATTTAAATATTTTTTGTAATTCAATTAAAGCAAAGATCATTGAAAATGAAAAATTTTGAATGTTTGCTTCTAAACGTAGTTTTTACTATGTGCCAGTTTCACGATAACGAAGCTGTTCGCACAATTACATTTTAAACAATAACAAAATTTTGAATGTTGTTTTTGTTTCAAATGTAATTGTGCGAACGAACGAACAGCTTCGCTGTCCTGAAATTGGCACTATATTTCCTGTGTGCCACGTCGACGAAATCTTTGAAATTGTGAAACAAAGTGGCAACTTTTTATGTCTTATTTGCAAATCAGTAATTGTTTTCGTGAGCTAGCTAATCGCAAATAAAAATTTTACGAGTATTTATTGTTTATACGGCAATTTTTGTTATTTACAATATTTTTATTCGCAAATAACGTGCGCGTATAAACGTAGTATATATTGACGATTTCAGTACTTAAAAAACTGCAGATTTTTTTTTACTACTGATATTTAACGATTTTAGTGCAATTTTGTCTGATTGTCTTATCAGTTTGTGTGGAGTGAGTCTAATTATAGGGAAATTGCGTTTTTGGCAATATTTGTGTAAAACTGATTATATGAAATTGTCTTTCTTGTAAATTATGTATGTATGTATGTATGTATTTTTTTCTGAGCCAAAAATGGTTAAATATGAAATTAAATAAATAAAACAAAAACGAACAAAATTTTATTTAAAAGAAAAATCCTAAAATTTATTTATAAATATAATTCTATTTTTCAATCAACTTCATTTACTTAAGAGTAAAAAGAAAAATTATAATAAAAAATTGAATAGAATGAAGAAAATTGATTTTAACAACATATTTTTTGTTCAACAAAAATGAAAAAAGAAAATAAAAATAAATCATTTAACAGGGAAACAGGGAAAAAGAAATGATAGTAATTGTGTAAGCGGCAATATAACAAAACTTAAAAAAAAGAACGCATAGAAAATGTATAAATAAAAAAAATTAAACAATTTTAGATTTAGATTATAAACAATAAGGAAAAATCAAAATGTAAACAATTTAAACTTAAGCTAATTAAAAAAAAAAAAAAAAAAATTTAAAATGAATTTCACTGCAGCGGTTGCAGAGTTGTGGTGGCCGCTACAGTAGAATTGTTGACCACTGTGGAGGATGATAAATCGCATTTAGCTTTTTGACTGCTGCTGCTATTGCTGTCTATGGACCAGTCCCACTCTTTACCCTTCGGACGAAATTTTGAAGACTTGTGAAGAGCATGTTGTTGTTGCTGCTGCTGATGTTGATGATGATGAAGCATTTGCTGCTGTTGCTGTTCCAAAGTTGTCATGGAAGAGTTGTTGAGACAATCCAGTTCTTTGCCAACTCCATCAATTTGATCGTTACCGTTGCCCGCCGCGTCGGCAGCAGTATTTGAAGATGAATTTGAATAAGCCAAAAGTTCATCGCAATCATATTCCCAGTTACGTTCACAGAACTTCTTTTTGTAGTGCTTTTCCAACGAGGTCTTAGATTTGCGTTGATATTTTAAGGGGATTTTCAAACTATTTGCGGCATTGTCCAAACTATTGCTGGAGTTAAGTAAAGAGGCAGGCGGGGGCGTATTAACGGCCACATTGGGACTTGGTGTTCGCGGCAAACCCATATCTGACAGGGGTGGACTGTCTATAGCTGTGGGATCATGAGGTGAGGAGCAGTTTTTCAAACCAATAGCCATAGAATGGACATCCGAGTGCGTTGACTTCATGCTACTGTCGCTTAAATGCTCTTGACTGCCACCCAGATGATGGTGGTGGCTGTGATGGCTCATAAAACTGCTATTGCCACTGGATGTGCTGCTGCCACTGCTTATAGGCAAATCCAATTGTGACGAAGTCGAGGAAGTCGAAAGGAATGTTCTTGCTGCATCGGAATTGCTGCTGCTGTGTGTAATACCAGAATCTGGAGAGGTATTGCAGCTAATGGAAGAGGGAACCGTATCGGTATCAATGGATCGTCTCGTTTTGTCCAATTCTGTTGATGCAAATGCCACTAAACGATCAAATCCCGAACTAACCCGATGCTGCCAGTGGCTTTCATCATCCGCTATAACATCATCTGTCAAAAGTGCGCAAATTTAATGATCACACGGTGATGGCAGGATGAAAAGAAATGTGTAAAATGTTTTCAAATTATTTTTTTGTTTAATTTGTTGTTGATTTAATTTAAACAAGTTTTATATTTCCAATACAGTTTCTAAAGTGTTAGTGGGGTATATAAATTATTAAGTTATAAATTAAATGACTAGGTGAGTTGAAATTTGATTAAAGAAAGGAACTTTTCATAGTTGGAGCGAGAAGTGTTTTAGGAACATGAATGTTTTCTTTTTTCAAACTATACTATTGCAATTTATTTGATTAAAACCTAAAAAATCAATCATTTTTTAAAAGTCTTTTTGTTTTACATAAATTAGTACAATAAATTTGTTTAACAATTTTTACTGATAAATCATAATAATAAAAAAAACATGAAAGTCTAACAAAATAGTTAGTAAAGCTACAAAAATCCACAGAAAATATAATTAATTAATACCAAAATATGTTTATAAAGAATATTACAAATAAAAAAAAAACAAATATAATAATAATTATTATAATATGGAGCGTGTTACACGATCTCGAATGTTAACGTTTGGAAACATTCTGAACGACATATAACCTGCCAAAAAAATAGGGAAAACATTCTGAAAGGTGTGCTTCTTAACTCGTCATGAACACAACGGGACCAAATTGGACCGCGCGTGGGCTGGCAGCTAAACCTGTCGTTATGTTCTGTAACTTTAGCGAAAAGTTCTCGCGTCGAAAACTTGTGAAACAAATTATTCCACCGTTTCTTGAAAAGTGAGAAAAAACTGCGTCTGTTACGTTAGAAATGTCAGAAAATATTGTATTGTAACTATACAGGAGAGGGCATCCAACTCTATTGACTCACTGGAGCATCGACGCAGTGTGGGGTGCGTCACTCTGTTCTATCGTTACTACAATGGATTTTGCTCTGACGAGATTAGGAATCTTGTTCCCGAATCTCGCACATTTATACGAAACACGCATTCATCGTTCAGATCTCATTTATTTGTGGTCGATTGTCCGGAGAATCGTACAACGCATTACAGAGCCGTACGCTTCGCCTATGAAATAAGTTGCCTATAGACGTGTTTCTTGTCTGTTATAACGTTGGAAAGTTCAAGTCAAATGTTCACAAACACTACTCCCTCTTTCCCCCTCCACACAACCTATTTTCCTAGTTCTGGTACAATGCACTGCGTATGTAGGGTCCAAGAACAAAAAAAAAATTATAAACATCTTGTTTTCTATGTTTCCCAACTGTCTATATGTCGACATTTCATGGGAACTACACTAATCATCAGTAGACTTTAGAAATTTTTAAAGATATTCTCAAACATTCGACTTTATATACCAACAACCTAAATAGGTAGCAAAAATTATTGTACAAAACTGTATAGCACATTTATGATTCAAAGTATTGTCCACCGATGGCCACTACTTTCTCCTATCTTTCGGGCAGCGTAGGAGTCACTCGTTGAAAAAACTGCAAATCTTAACAGATTTGCATCGACGAATCGATCGCTTTAACAGACAGCTAGGCTGTGTGCCATTGAACGAAACAAGTGATAGTCCTAGGGAGCAACGTCAGGACTTTCTATTTTAACGTTTCCAAGTATATCTTGATCACTTTCGCAACATGGGGTCGATCATTGTCACGCTGTAAAATCACTTTATCATTATGTCTCTTGTTGTATTGCGGCCGTTTGTCTTTCAATGCTTGACACAGACGCATTAGTGGCGTTCGATAACGATCGCCTGTGATGGTTTTAGTTAATTTTAATAACTCATAATACACTACGCTGAACTGGTCCCACCAAATTCCAAGCATGCCTTTAGAACCGTAAATATTCGACTTGGCCGTCGATGTGAAAGCATGGCCGGGATATCCCCATGATTTTTGCGCTTTGGATTATTGTAATAAAACCATTTTTCGTACCCAGTCACAATGCGATGCGTCTTTGCCTTCCAAGCAGCTGTTCGCAAGCAAACGAACGTCGTTTAACTTCTCTTGGCGTCAACTCGTACGCCACACAATTTCCTTGTTTCTGAATCATTTCCATGACTTTCAGACGTTTTAAAATGGCTTGTTGCATAACTCCCAACAATCCTGCCAATTCTTGTTGTGTTTGACACGAATCTTGATCATGTCTCTCGTTGCATTGCGACCGCTTGTCTTTCAATGCTCGGTTCGATCGCATTAATTGCGTTCGATAACGATCGCTTGTGATGGTTTCAGTTGATTTTAACAACTCATAACACACTACGCCGAGCTGGTACCACCAAATAATAAGCATGACCTTAGAACCGTGAATTTGACATAAATCTTGATCAAGTAATGCCTCCAATTCTGCATTTTCGAAACCCTTGTCTTTTCCACCGCCATGCTGATTTTCGACGTCAAAATCACCGTTCTTGAAACTTTGAAACCATTCTTTGCACGTTCTTTCATTAATAACGGCCACACCATAATCCGCTATTAGTGCACTTGGCTCGTAAACTGACATGTTCAATCAAGAATAACTTTATGGTGCAGACACAAATCGACTAATGTTTCGATTTCGCCAAGTTTACAGATACCTAAACTTATTGTATGACATATACGATCTATTTATTTCGACTACCACTTACCGGTACAGTCATCTCTTGCAAAATGACGAAAACGACGAATGATGTGAATGAGGAATAGTTAGTTTTTTGACATTTCATTTTAAACTTAACGGCACGGTCAAGCCGGTAGTCCGTTCCATTCTCTTCTCCCCATTCTTCCGAATTCGCAAGACTTAAGGGGTCAAACTGGATGTGAGTAAGCAGTTACATGCTGTGTCAGTGCCATTTTACAACCCTTACGTTTTCTTGGTTAGTTCTGCTTCAATTTTCTCTTCAACTTTTGAAAGCACAGCTTTCACATACAGAAAGTTTATTTTGCAAAGTCTTGAGCAGCATTGCCAGAATGAAGATTTTGAGTAATCATAGTTTTGTAATAATGAAGAAACATTATTTTTGCGTTGATATCGAATTTGAAAGAAAAACATTTTTACATTTTTTTTTTTTTTCTAAAATTAAGATTTCTTTTTTGCATCACTGGTCTTGAGTTATGCGATGGCAAGGAAAAATAGAGAGTGTAAGAGAACCGCTCTCTATTCCTTTGCCACCACCAAACTCAAGACTTTGCAAAGTATACTTTCCGAGTGTGAAAGTGGTGTTGTATTTACGTTCACACACGATAGCTTTGTGTTATCCAGTTTTCTTTTTTGCTTATAAATTTTCTCTTTTTATACATTTTATTTCAAACTCGACGACACGGTCAAGCCTGTACCTCTTTCCGTTCTCTTCTCCCCATTCGCCCAAAAACTCAAGACCTGACGAGTCAAACTTGACGTGTGTAAACTGGCCCTTCTCGTCATTCTCCCAAAAACGCAAAACTTGACGCGTCAAACTTGATGTGTGTAAGCTGGCACTTCTCCCAAAAAGTCAAGACTTTACGATTCAAACTTGATGTGTGTAAACTGACACTTAAGCTGAATTCACCCATGGTTTCGGAACCAAATGTGTGTTCCGAAACATGCTTTACTCGTATATACAGTTTGACGTTCCCCTTTTTGAGAGAGTAAGAGAGTTGACTTTGTTCGGAGCAATTTTAGCCTGAATTGGTTTAATTTTGTTTTGTGTTCCGAACCAATTGAACTATACTGCCAGCTACTTTACTTTTTCAAATAAAATTGATATGAGCTGCCACAATTTTTGATATTGTTTAGTATAAAAAAGAAAAGTAAACAATTTCAAAAAATTTTGTCATAAATTTTAACTCATCGATTGCACTGAAGCTTATTTCAGAAATAAAAAAACCGCTCCCAAGGTAGCTTTAAAACGGTAGTGGTATAAGCACAGCTGTATTTAGAGTCCTTTGCGTAAATTTGTCATAGACTTCTTGCTTTTTCAAACAACATTTTGACAACTGTTCGCAAATTCTACCAACAAAATACATGTTGATGTTTTTTGGTGTTGTATTTATTGTAATTCTGCCACTACCTATTAAAGCTGCCTCGGCTGCGCCCTCGTAACAGTAAGATGGCTCGTTTACATAGTTATTTCATACGGTAGCTTTGTTTGTCCACAACAAATGTTTAAAAAAGTGGATGAATCGTTTCAGAGCAAACTCTCAAACCTCTCTGAACAAAAATGTTGTTCCGAAACAAGGGATGAATCCCTTTGTTTCGGATTTGTTTACTTCGAAAATGGCCGGTTCAGAGTACACAGCTGCTTTTGTGCTCGTACAAAAAAACAGCGCTACCAGACTTTGCGTATATATATTTGTTTTTATAGAAAACATAAAATCTTTCGATACATAAAAGAAATTAAATTTGCGATGATGACAAATCAAAGGTGACTGACAAATCAAAGCAACTTTACTAGGTAGTGATACTATTAAAATAAATACAACAGAAAATTACATGTTGCCAAAATCTAAGCTCCCTTTTGCTTACAGAATGTTTGTTTGTATTTTTGCAACACTCTAAACTTACGTCATATGAGTGATTACTACAAATGTATTGAAAAAAATTAGCGAAAATTGGAGTTGCCATATTGCTTTCGGGGAAGTGAGCTGATTTTGGGGATTCACGAAGCCGATTTTGAGAATTCAACAAAAAAAAAAAAAATCGGTACCACTTCGCTAACCGGTGTTTCCTATTCGTTGAGCGTTTTTGCCGTGGAACATATGTACATCTGAACTATAAACGGCCCTTCGCTTTAATGCGAAAATTGAAATTGCTGTATTGCTTTTGAGGTTGTGGGGGAACTAAGACGTTTCCTGAGGCCGACTTTGGGAACATCCAAAAAACTCGTAACCGCTACGCTGACCGAATCGGAACAGGGTTTTCATATTCAATGCTCGTTTTGACCGTGGAACGTGTATTGAACTATATTAATGGTGATTAGATTTAGTGCGAAAATTTAAGCTGCCATATTGTCTGTGGGGAAGTGGGGAAGGGGGGGGGGGGGGGGGGGGGATTTTGGGGATTCCTGAATAATAATAATAGTTATATGGATAATTAATTTAATATCGAATCGTGTTTTTTATGTTTTCTGGCACAAAAACAAAAGACAGCTGTTTATACTAATAGCTGGCAAAGCTGCGTAGTCACAATTTAATTTAAAAATTTTGCATATGAGCAACTGACTGACTGAGCGCATCTCATTGCGCAGCCTTTATTCAAAACGAGTAGCGAACCGTTAGTAAACGTTGATAATCGATTATTAATAAAAATAATCGATAGTTGATATAAACTAAGAATTAACCGAATGTTTGATTTCGTTTGATAAAATAATATTCGCCGCTTCACCAAAGATTATGTTTTTTTCTATTGGTTTATGCATTATACATATGTAATTCAAAGCCCTTTAGAGCCACTCACACACACGCACACACACACACACACACACACACAATAAATACACCTGCACAAAGATATTCCCACATTTGAAATATTTTAATTCTAAACAAAAAAAAATTATAAAAAAAAATAACCCCAGTGTAATTATTGTTTCATATTAAAATTGCTCTAGTTTTATTAATAAATAATTTTGTGTTATTTGAAAACTTTACAAGGTATTAAATGTAAAATTAAAATTATAACGACACATTTTCTTTTATGTAAATTAAACATTTAAACTTAAAAAATAAATTAATGGTTAAACATAAACAAAGGAGTAATAGTTTGAGAAAGTAATTATATAAAACTATGAATCAAATAAAAATAATAAAAAGAAACTTACCTTAAAAAATAACATATTAATAATAAATAGTGTTGAGTCTTTTTTATATAAACAAAAAAATAAATGAAAACATGTTATTTGTAAACAAAGTTATAACTTTTTAAAATTTTACAGATCTCACTCTCGTTCTTATTTTTTGTACTAATTTATGTCTTTAACGCATTTTTTGTATATTTTTTTTTTTTTACTTAACAATATTGCAATTAATATTTTTTTTTTATAAAAAACAGACAACTGATAAACGGCCACAATAATTCCAATTTGAATTTTTTGTTTTTTGTTTTCTAAGGCTGGATTGTGGTGGTGGTAGTGGTAGTGGTTGGTGGTGGTGGTATTTGGTTGTAATGGTAGGATGGTATTTTATGATGAAGGTATACAAATTTAATTATTTATTTATTTTATATTTTTGAATATTGTTTGTGGTTGGTAGTGGTTGCGTTTATGAACTAGTACGTCCTAAATCAAAATTTTTCGTATTGTTGTAGGAGTAGGAGTAGTAGTAGTAGAATCCAATTTTAAAAAACTGTTTAGAAAGACAATTAAGAAAGGAATAGTAAAACAAACAAAAAAAAGACAAAAGGAATTAAGAATTTTGAAAGATGTTAAATTTTATTTTGAAATTTAGCTTTTGTAAAAAAAAAGGAGAGAAAGAGGATTGTGGCTGGTGTTTTTAAGTCTTTGGATTTAATACGAATAGAGTTAGTGTATTTAAATGAAAATTAAAAGGGTTTTGTCTTTTGTCGATGATTTTATATACATGAGTCAAATGGGTTAGGAAACAAATGACAACAACAAGAGGGGATTCAGAAACTAGGATGATTTATGTGAATTTAAGTTTTGTAAAGTTTTATGATTCTGCATGGCTTTCATTCAATATTCAGTGAACAATTCTATGAATGCGCAAAGGGATTGTATTAATATCGATGGACACACCTAACATATGGTGAGCAAACTTGCTGGGAAATTTGTTTAAAAACAATTGTTTCCGAATCGGCAATTGCGGCTTGTAATTTTTTTCCCCAATTAAAGAATTTTTTGTTCGACAAACTTTTATACAAGATTATGTAGAAAAGCTGTTCATGCTTGTGCAAAAGAGAAAGGAAATAAACAACGTTTTTACGAGGTCTGATAAAAAAAAAAATAACCTTTGTTACGGCAATTAGCGTAAGCGCCTAGTTTTACTAGATTGTGAACACCAAATAAAACCACAATTCAAGAGTTTTGTGTTTATATTTGAATGTTAAAATTCCTAAATGTTAGACAGATTCATATTTAGTTATATAATTCAGAGATAATTATTTTAATTATTTACCAATAAAAAATTATAAATAGTTTGTTTTCTATGTTTTTCAGCTATCTATATGTCGACATTTCATAGGAACTACCCTAATCATCAGTAGACTTTGGAAATTTTTGAAAGATATTCTCAAACATTCAACTTTATATCCCAACAATCCAAATAAATTGCTGAGAGTTTAAAAAGAAAAATGCTCTAATAATATCCGTCAAAACACAAAAAACAAGCTTTTCTATTTATAAACGTCTCCAACATTTCTTTACACCTTTCAAACAAATGAACAACAGTTGGTTGCTACGATTTGCTTTTTGAAACAAGCTATTTATAATTTTTTATTGGTATAAATGTTATATCATGTTTCCATTACAAAGGAAAACACTCGTTTTGAGGAAAACATGTCGAAGTGTTTCCATTATGTAATGAAGTGTTTTTAATTTCGAATTTTCGAAGTCAGTTTGATATCAGGTTATTTTTAATTTATTGTTTATTAGAGCTTGTAAATTTATATTATTCGCAAATACATTAATGAAGTGTTTACAACTGGCATTAAGTGGTTTGAGCGTAACTAGTTTCAGAAAATATATAAAAAGGTGCGATCTGGATTAGCAGAAATCATAGAAATCCTAGGCGAGCAAGTTGCCTTTAAAGATTGAAAAGCATTGTTAAAAATGAGTGGACCAAAACAGGCAGAAAACGTGTTTCGAAGCTTGTTTTTATTTATCAATTGTAAATAATTTATTGTGTACAAATTTAAAGTTTTTTTTATTTAATATCCTATTTTCCTAGCTCCAGTACAATGCATTGCATATGTGCGGGGCCGCAATAAAAGAAAATAAATGTTTGACTGAATAAAGAAACAACAAAAACATGTGAAATGGCTTATTAAATAACATAGTACTAACTGGTGTTTTATTGCTCTTTAGAAATTACTTGTTTAACTATATTACGTAAATTAAATACAAGACGCAGCAGTTGACTAATTAATATACCGGAACTCGAGTAACAATAGGTATTTTTTTTTCGAAATTTAATTCGTCTTTACATAAGCTGAAAGCTTTCCCAAACCTCGGGATTTAAATATTCATGAAGCTGAACGAACGGCACTGCCGGGAATATTAACAGGAACAATATTGGTTCAACTACTACGAAAAACACACTGAAAAAGAAAAATCATATAATAAGGTTTATTACCTTAAGAACTATTAAGATAAAGAACTTACAGTACAATAAACAATAAACCGGATACAATACCACCCATATTCAAAAGATCACTTTTCGAATCTTCCCAAAGATATTCTGCCTGCTCAGCCGGGTACTATTGGAATCACAAAATATACATGTTTGCTTCACATAGCCAAATTATGGCAAATATTCTTCAGTATAGAAAACATTTGGCCAAAACCACCATTGTAAATAATTTTTAAATGTTCAAAATAGTTTTCTGATTTTTTTTTTGTGGATGACAACTGAAAACCTCATTTTTCGAATTTGTCACTCACATTTAATGAATAACACAGTGATTTATTTTTAGTTATTCAGTACAAACAGTGTTGTATGGAACATTTTCGAAGTGTTTTGATCCAAAGCATGTAGCTTGAGGTGTTTTGCTGTTTTCAAAAATATATGGGAAAACACGTTTATTTCTACATGTTTTGCGCAAAACACGTGTTTTCGAGCAAAACATCTATATGGAAACGCACTATTAGAAGCTTAAATAGCGAATAAAAAACTTAATTGTTTTAATTATTTACATACTTCTTGGTGTAAAACGGAGGGCTGAATTGCAAAATAGATTTTATTGTCTAATATTATCAAAAAATCACGTTTTAAAATTAGAAATGTTCGCGATACAAAATGAAGTTTTGTTTTCCTCTGCCAGATGCGCGCCTTTTCTTTTCAGCTCTCCTTTTTTCATTTCATTTCATTTATTTCATTCACAGTGGCGATAACAACCGTTATTTTCAAATTTCGTGAGTTCCATAAGTCCGATTTCCGCATTTTCTTTCTGTTATGTTGGTACACATGTCTGTTATATACATATGTATGTTAGCAATATCAGCCATTTTGGATTGCCAGTTTGTTTTTGACAGATAAAAAGGTTAGTCTGAAGTAGAACATTGCTTGAATGCTTCTACTTCAATTTTGTTCTATTTCAGTTGATTCTCTTTGTGTTTGGTTCTGTTTGTTCTAAATGCTTATAAGACAGTATTCGTTTATGTGTTTAGAACATTTTGGCACTGAAGTGTTTGTTTTAAAATGTGAAAGAAGCCGATGGATAGTACTTGAAAATACTACAATGTCTTCTAAGATGTTTTTATTGTACTTGAGCAGCCCTCTAATATACATATCGTTCGTCTCATGTAGAAAGGCCCTAACAAAAATAATTGCAATTTTACAGGAGCGGGAAAAATCGTAATGGAAACTCTATAAATAGATACATCTAAAAATAACTTTTTTTCTTCAATTGATGGTAAGAGGATATGTATGAAGTTATTTAATTAAATATTCGTGACATTGTGCACTTGTGTGAAACGTAGTAGAACCCCTAAGAGCTCAATTCAGGGAAAATACGAGTTAGGGCCTTTCTACGTGAGACTAACGATAAATTGAAGGCATTTAAATTTTCTCTATCAGAACAAGCTGCTTATGTTTCGAACAATATGTGATTATTACACTGTTTTTTTTTTTTTTTTTTTGTTACAAGAACAATAGATCTTTTTAGTCATAAATATATTTTTATGCCTAAAAAGGTGCTTAAGGCATCTGCCTTAAGCACCTGCACAGGATGGGCATTTCCAAAACAGACATTTGCAGATTCTGCGGTGATGAAGAGGAGTCAATGGAGCACTTAATATGTAGGCTACTACAAGCTCGTATATTAAATGAATGTAACTTAATATCACTACCAATGAAGGAGCTTGTCCGTTTACTTGACTCACTTAACCCATAATAGGGCAAGGGGACGCACAATAGATCAACACTGGTCGCAGTGCAAATGGCCGATGAGGGCCATACCCCATCCAATAGTAATAATAATAGTCATAAAAATTTAGATTATTTTGTATGAATTTTAATGTGTTGTTAAATTAAATAAATATTTTATTTGAAAAGGAAAAGGTTTATTTTTTATTTTGTATGAATTTTAATGTGTTGTTAAATTATATAAATCTTATGTTTGAAAACGAAAAAGTTTATTTTCGAAAATTTCGAACAAGAGTTTTAATGGTATTAACGGATTGTTCGGTGGAAATTTTACGAATTAAAACCTATATCAGCTGGCAACTCTGTTTGCAATAAAGTTTTAATGAAATTACAGTGCTAGAGTGAGAAACAAAATAAAATATCAGAGTAAGAAATAAAAACAAAAAAAAAAACAAATAATGAAAGCAACATTTCTAGCGTAACAGACAAAACTAAACAACTAATGCCAAATAATGCTAACCTATGTACATATCGCTCCTTTATTGCAACATAGTCGTAACTAATAAAAAGCTTGTTCCGAGTAAAACACCTTTCTAATTTTTAGTTTCCATACAAGTCTTACACCCAATTTTCACGACGGCTTTTAAAGACATGTTTGTTTTTTATTTTATCTTAAAGCTGCTACCAACCAAAATCATGTTACATTTTCATCATGATTTTTTAAGACATGTCTTTTTTTCAATTGTAGTTGCAAAATAATATCGTTTGTCTCTTTTTATCTTTTTGTTAGTATCGATGTAGTCATCTTGCCGAACGAAGGTAAATGAAAAATAATAACAATATTACAAATGATAACAAAAAGGAATTAGGAAAAAAACACGAAAAACGGAGTTCGTGTCTTTTTGTTTACCCCTCCTCTTTCTTTTCTATCAAATTTGCCTACAAACATGAAAGACATGACTTAAAGACGTTTGAAAAAATCATCGTGAAAATTGGGTGTTAGAATTATTTTTAGAAAATATCTCCTTAAACAAACAGTTTTAAAAGTAATTTGAATAAATTTTTGGCACAATATAAAAGGTAGTACTGTTAACAATTCTACTTTGTTAGCTCGAAAAGCTCATTTGTTGAGATATTACTATATTGCAATAAAGGAGCGATATGTACATACTACGGTCCTGTTTTGCGCTCTCGAACGTTAACGTTCGCATACATTCTAGTTCGTTATCAGGATTTCTTTTCCATTATTTGCTTAGGATTTTCCGATTTTTTTTTAACAAACAAACCAAAACTGCAAAAACATCCAAAAACTTTGGCAAGAAACGAACCTGCCACCTGGAGGCTGTGGATTGAACACTCTATAAATTCGTTCATCAAGGCACTTTGAATAAGTTTAAAAAAAATTCGCTTTCAGTGGTTGAGTTTTGTCTGCAACACTATTCACATTTACAACACAAACAATATAATTAATTGATAAATCTAGTAAAAATCTTAGAAAAACTTAACAAAATTGAAACAACATTTTTCTTATATTTAATATTATATCTTTTGGTTCTATGTATCATCATAAGGATCACATAATTAAAGTGAAAATAGAAACTACGTATTTTAATAAATTGTCTAATTGTGTAAGCATGCATGTTTTTAAAAATAAATTTATTTTGCAGATGATTTAAAATGTGCTGTAAGATTTTGAAAATATCTGATTCTGGTGGCAAGGACATTTTTAAAAGTTATGATACGAGGGCGGTTTGGAAACTTCTTAGCCTATCAATGAAAGAGAATAGTTAGTTTTTCAAAAATATTTTTATTTTTCAATATAATCTCCCGAAAGTTCAATACACTTAGTCCAATGCTTTTCTAGCAATTCTATCCCTTGATTAAAATAGTTTTCCGCACTGGGAGCTAAATCAGAATAAGGTGGGTGGTCAAGCAACTCGTAATTTAATTCCTTGATTTTAGCCATTGTTAAAACACTCTTGTGCGCTGGTGCGTTGTTTTGATGAAAAATTATTTTTTTGTGTTGTAAGCCAGGGGTCTAATCACCGCATACGATATCGAATTAACTATCCTATCGAATAACATTACGATACATCTAAATTATGGCAAACGATGCATATTGGATCGTAATTTAAACAAAATGTAATAGATTGAAGACCATACGTTTCCTAAAAGTAGGAATACAAAAAATAAATCCTTTAACTTTTTTATATTATTGCAATACAGTTTATTCGATATCGTATGCCGTGATACCAAAATGAAAAATTTCGATAATTTTGCTCGATATCGTATGCGGTGATTTGGCCCCAGGACGTTTTTCTCGAATATGTACATTTAATTGATCCAAAAGGTTGGATTGTTCTTTTGTCTCTGGAGTATAGTGGTCCATCAACAATTATGAAACGACACTTAAAATCCATTTTATTTCGCTTAAAACGATCCAAACAAGCTTGAGAAATGTTCATTCTTATGCGTTTATGGTTGACTGTTAATGAATGCAGCACCCAGCTTGCAGAAAGCTTTTTCATTTGTAGTTCTTCATGCAAAATTAAATGGACTCGATTATTTGAGATGCCCATGATGTTAGCTATTTCACGCACTTTTATTCGTCAATCATTTAATACCATATCATGCACTGTGGCTACAATTTCTGTTGTTGTTGCTGTTTTTGGACGTCCACTACGTGATTAATCTTCAATGCTTGTACGACCACGTTTATTTTTTACTGTTGCATATGAAGGAACTCTTTCACCTAACACATTCACCATATCATTATGAATTTCTTGTCCCGATGAACCTTTTTTATGTAAATATTTAATCATACCACTTTCTAATTTTTCCATTGTAAAAAAATCGCTAATGCGTCTTTTGTGAACACCTGTTTCTATATGAAGGAGTTACCAGATCGAAACAAAATTTAACATGTGTTCATAGCAGAGATGGAAGTTTCCAAAACACTTAAATTTTTTCTGTTTATACCGCGCTTTTTGTGCTAAGCTAAGAAGTTTCCGAACCGCCCTTGTAAGCTCTTATAAATTCCTTTCTCTATTAAGAATTCATATTGAATTCAATTAAACTTTAGGTTTCATGTACAAGTGCCATAACTTGTATTAAATAACTCCCTAACTGGTTAATGTATGGACCTTTCAGATATCTTTTTTTAAGAGTATCATACGTATAAAACATAAATCAAAAGAATGTTTGCCGGTAAATTTGTCAAATCTTTTAACATCATCAAACTCAAAATTTTATTAATATTACTGAAATAAGTAAATATTTCTAATGGTTGTTTTCGTGAACTTTGAAAATAGGCAATAGTTCGTCCATGGCTCTGGATATTTCCAAAGCGTTTGGCAGAGTGTGGCATGCTGCACTACTGGAAAAACATACTGCTTTTGGTGTCGGCGATGACTTTTCTCGGTTTATATCGAGCTTTCTCAGAGACCACACTATACGAGTTGTTACAGACGGGGTCCCATCAAACGAGTTCCAGGTTAATTCAGGGGCACCACAAGACTCCGTTCTTTCTTCTGCCGTATTTTTTATTTTCCTCAATGACCTTCTATTTTAAACTTCCAGATGACCGCAGCATTTGCCACTGGCACTCTTTCAGTAATAGGCGGCCCTGCCTATCTGAAATCGTTACCAAGAGGCAAAATATAAATAGCGATCTTTTATTAATCTCCGAATGGGGGTCGTAAAAACAGAGTCGCTTTTAACGTTCGTAAGACCCAGTGTTGTTTATTAACACAAATAAACGATCGCAAACGCTGCTTCATCTGTACTCATGGACAGTATAAATATAGAGCAATCGGATGCTCTGGATGTTCTTGGAATGAAAATACAGCGTGATGTTCACATTTTTCATATCTCTTAAGAAGCATTTAAGTGCCTCGGGTTTTTGAAATGGTGCATAGATGTACTTCACTCCGTCCGACCTCCTTACTATTTATACCACCTATATCCGACCGAAAATGGAATACAACGCTCATATTTGATCCAAAATTTATTTTGGGTTTGTTCGACCGTGCGCAGGAGAGGGCGAAGAAGCTTATCGGTGACCGTAGGGTATCCAACTATATTGACTCACCGGAACATAGACGTAGTGTAGGTTGCGTTACTCCGTTCTATCGTTACGATGAATTTTGCTCTGACGCGATTAGAGAACTTATTCCCGAAACTTGCACATTTTACGAAACACGCGTTCGTCGTACAGAGGTCGATTGCCCGAAGAATTGTACTACGCATTACAGAGAAAATTCGTTTTTCGGCAGTACGCTTCGCCTATGGAATAAGTTGCCCACAGACGTGTTTCCTGTCTGTTATAAAGTTTGAAAGTTCAAGTCAGATGTTCACAAACACTACTCCCTCTTTCCCCCTCCTCATAACCTATTTTTGTAGGTCTGGTACATTGCACTGCGTTTGTAGGGGTTATCCCCTGAGTACTGGTCCAAGATAAAAAAAAAGAAAATATTAATCCTCCGGGATGTGTAATTGATTTGAATCAACACCAGCTTTGATGGCCTTATGTGACGGTGGACCAATTCTATGGGGTGAACTATTTACAGTTCACCAGCGCTCGCTCCTGTGTTGCTTGCAAGGCTTACACAGGTGCCAATCTTTTGTCATGTGTTCGTCCCCCCGGGGAACAGGTTTTGCCAAACCAGAGCGTTCAATTTTTCGGGGTATATAGGGGAAGATGTACCTCGTTTGAAGCAAAAACTCTAGGAAGCCGCATGACTTATGTAGTGTTGGACTTCCGAAAAACTTACCAAAGATATAAATTGGTCGAACGGGGATCAGCACGTCTCCAGGTGGTTCTGATTTCAGTTCAACCCGGACTGATTATGGCTGAGGTGCTTACGTTGGCTAGAACGTTCAGGCTGTGGTTTAAGTCTAAAGGCACAGAAAAGGGGAATTAGTATCTGATAATTATGTGCACATTTTAGTATCTGATAATTATGATGCACAATTATCAGATACTAACATCCCCCTGAGGTGCTGTTGCTACAAACATATGGTAAAAATTCTGACCTGTATGATGCCTCCAACATTTTGAAAATAGATTCCACAACGTAAGTATACGAGGATATAACAAGACTATCATGTAGAAAACAACGTATAAATTCGGCGATCAGGCTGTGGTCAAAAGGACATGGGGGAGGCGATGGACAGTCAAGACTCAATTATGAAAGGATAGTGGATCTACCGGAGAATATTGATTACTGCTCAATGGCACGTGCTTGAGATCTTTATCCCCCTGTATTACAGGAGAATTAGTTTTAGGCGAAACTCACGGCTATAAAGGGGGGCTGCTAACTGGTTGAAGTACTACAGGAGACGATATTCGAAACTGGAGCTTTTCTGTGTGCGGAGGCGCAGGGAAGTACACGAAAATGTTGTAACGCACGAACTGGTAAAAACCTGCCGCTCAAGAAGTGTAAGAAACGAGTACAGTGTCAACTTTTAGGAGTTTCCCTGTTGAATATCAAGGCTGACTTGGTTCAGGTATTATAATACGAGGGCTATTTTCTTTAGGGACCTGCCCTGACGGAAGTTGGGGGTCTACTGTGGCGGTCTTTTTTATTTCATGATTTATCTAGAAGTTGTAGGGACGAGGAAGAAGTAGAGTGTGTGGATCACTTCCTTTCCCGGTGTCCAGCTCTTTTTTACATAGGCAGGTCGGTGATGCATGATTTGACAGAAATATCGGAATGTGATATAGGTCAACAAGTGACGGCAATGTAATGTAATTTTAAAAGTATTTGTTTTGTCCTTTTTTATGTACAAAACAAAAAATGTTGAGGATTTTTCTTGTAGATACAAATGTTCACAAAAGGTTTTTTCTTGTCAATTCTAGGACTAAGGATTATACAAATTTTTAGTTTAAATATTCAATCTGTTTTTAAAATAAAAAATATCTAAAATAATAATAATAACTAAAAACAAGTAAATTAAATAATTTTCAATCAGTACAATTAAATTAAAAATAATATGCGTACACATGCAAACTTTTTTTTTTGAGTCTTATTAAAAGTAAACTGTATTAATTAAGTGTCCTTATGGTGATACATTAACATACGTAGACGAGAGTCAGACTATTTTTTTGTCATCATGGTAATTGGAAATAACCTGATCGTAATGATTAAATAAACTGAACGCTTTAACTTTATGAGGTGAGAAGGAAGGAGATGTAAAAGGTAGTGATGAATTATTGTTAAGTGCACTGGTTTTAGTATAAGCTGAATAAATAGTGTTAGGAGAATTAGAGGAAATTTATGTGTTATGCTATGTGTAGACGAATGTTAGATCTTACAATATTCTAAGACATGCCAACAAAATATTGTCAATTTAGATCACTTTAACAAAACCTTAAAATTTCATTGGTGGAAAATTGTCTGATAATCAACTTATATGCCAACAACAATTTGCCATTTCAAAAGGTTGTCAGATTATGGCCAGATCTGTTGTTAGACATTGCCAAAATATTCAAACAATATCATCATATGTTTGGGCAATGTTTCCAATAGAAATATTAAGCGATATAAGCACATCTGCCAATTAAAAATGAATGAGCTTGCAGTGTCTGGCAATTAGCTGACAACGACAGAGCAGAAAGTTCTAAAGATTGTCAAACGACTGACATTATTGTCGCCTAGGGTTATAATAAATTTTCAGGCATATTTTACTGACAATATTGTAAGATCTGACAATCGTCTGTACATGGCTTTATACTGTTCATCTTCTATATCCATCTGTGAATTTGAGTGTGATGAAGAGGGAGATAATTGTGTTGGAGATGCTGGTGATTCGGGTGGTGGTGGTGGTGTAGAGGATGATGAGTTAATGTCAATATGTTGTTGAGGTTGGTGAAAAGGTTCTTTTTTTATAGTCAATTTAGAAAATTCAAGCTTACCATCATCTGCATTGCGATTTCCTACGATGTTATTAGAGTTTGTTAGCACTGCAGAAGCATTGGATGCTGATGATGATGATGACGCAGAATTATTGTTCGGATTACGATTATTTAAATTTTGGACATGATGATGATGATGACTATTGTGCTGATGATGGTGTTGTTGCGATTGCTGTTGCTGCTCATGTTGATGTTGCTGTTGGTGGTGATAACTATTGTAATGACCATGACCATGACCGTGTTGATGTGTGTTGTTGTTATTATGTAATGAGTTCTGTCTACTGTTATTAACAGGAGCATGCTGTTGCAAGGTTCGAGTCTCATCACCTCCCATAATGGAATTTATTTCAGGACTCATTAACAATGGTTCCATGCTTATCTTATTACCACGTCTATGTGTACCACTGACGTTGGCAGAGTTTGCAGACATTGAAGGATTATTATTATGTCCAAGATGATGACTGCTGTTACTATTATTTATACTACCGCCATTTGCGCTGGCATAAGGATTCTGTGAATGGCTGCTGCCATGCGTAGGAGGCGGATCGTTGGCAAAGTGTGCTACCTTTGCACCCCTAGGATAATTATTTGTCATGGGCGATGTTCGTTTTACACCAACTGCAATTAAAATTAATATATAATCATTAAAATAAGTTGTTAAGATATACATATAAAACATTAGTTTACGTGTCATAGTGTTATTAAAATTGTTTTTCAATTCCCTATACACATTTGCATCTATCAGAAACTTTCGAATAATATCCAATATATTAATTTGTTAAATTTTTGTTGAACTTTTATAATTTTTTAAATTAAAAATTGTTTGGTTTGTACATATGTACAACAGGTTTTTAGTTCAAGTTTTTCCTTTCTTAATTTTTTTCTTAAGAAGGATTTTTTACAATACAAATTTGCTGTGATTAATAATTATTGATTGAAGAAGACAAGAAAAATAATAATCAAATCTTTAGCTGGGGGACAACTAGCTGTTTCGTAGTCGCTACACTACTCATCAGCACCCACTGGGATTCGAACTCGGGACATGACGTATCATGATCTACTGCTTTAACTACTAAGCCACCGAGCATTTAATTATTTTCTATCTATATTCATCTCATATTGAATCACATATGCATTTTGTTAATTGCCCACATTGTTTGTACAGCGTTTGCTGTCTCTAAACTAGCGGTATTTATTTTTATTTATTAACATACATATTTTTTGTATTTAATATTCTCCGGACCCAGAGGGTGCTGATGAGTAGTGTAGCGACTACGAAACAGCTAGTTGTCCCCCAGCTAAAGATTTGATTATTATTTTTCTTGTCTTCTTCAATCAATAATTATTAATCACAGCAAATTTGTATTGTAAAAAATCCTTCTTAAGAAAAAAATTAAGAAAGGAAAAACTTGAACTAAAAACCTGTTGTACATATGTACAAACCAAACAATTTTTAATTTAAAAAATTATAAAAGTTCAACAAAAATTTAACAAATTAATATTTACATCTCTGGGTCCGGAGAATATTAAATACAAAAAATATGTATGTTAATAAATAAAAATAAATACCGCTAGTTTAGAGACAGCAAACGCTGTACAAACAATGTGGGCAATTAACAAAATGCATATGTGATTCAATATGAGATGAATATAGATAGAAAATAATTAAATGCTCGGTGGCTTAGTAGTTAAAGCAGTAGATCATGATACGTCATGTCCCGAGTTCGAATCCCAGTGGGTGCTGATGAGTAGTGTAGCGACTACGAAACAGCTAGTTGTCCCCCAGCTAAAGATTTGATTATTATTTTTCTTGTCTTCTTCAATCAATAATTATTAATCACAGCAAATTTGTATTGTAAAAAATCCTTCTTAAGAAAAAAATTAAGAAAGGAAAAACTTGAACTAAAAACCTGTTGTACATATGTACAAACCAAACAATTTTTAATTTAAAAAATTATAAAAGTTCAACAAAAATTTAACAAATTAATATTTACATCTCTGGGTCCGGAGAATATTAAATACAAAAAATATGTATGTTAATAAATAAAAATAAATACCGCTAGTTTAGAGACAGCAAACGCTGTACAAACAATGTGGGCAATTAACAAAATGCATATGTGATTCAATATGAGATGAATATAGATAGAAAATAATTAAATGCTCGGTGGCTTAGTAGTTAAAGCAGTAGATCATGATACGTCATGTCCCGAGTTCGAATCCCAGTGGGTGCTGATGAGTAGTGTAGCGACTACGAAACAGCTAGTTGTCCCCCAGCTAAAGATTTGATTATTATTTTTCTTGTCTTCTTCAATCAATAATTATTAATCACAGCAAATTTGTATTGTAAAAAATCCTTCTTAAGAAAAAAATTAAGAAAGGAAAAACTTGAACTAAAAACCTGTTGTACATATGTACAAACCAAACAATTTTTAATTTAAAAAATATCCAATATAAATTCTCCTTAATATTTTCTCAATGCTCATAACCTAGAAGTACAACTGAGATATGATTATAACAGGTACTCGATTCAGACTTTTTTATTTGTTTTTGTCTTCAAGGATGCGCTAAGATTCCTGCTGTAAAACGTCTCGAAATCTGTATCACGTAAATCAGCTTTCCGCGAAAAATGTTTTTCACGCACTTCGAGTAACTTATGATAGGCATTAGCTCGATCGATTTATGTGTGGAAGGTGTCAAAAAGTCAAGCTTCAATTGAGGGAATAACGGTTACTGTGCTCTCGGGCAGACAGAAGGTGTGATTGGTCGAAATAGATTGTCAAGAGAAAGTATTCGAGTTCTTTATGATTAAAGAGTTTGTGGTTGCATCTGTATGCCCTAGTATCTAACAAAGGAAAATAAGTTTTATATTGTGCGATTATTGTAGTGTGATACAGACGGGATTCAAGACTATAACTGAGGGGCAGCTAACAGTTTGAGGTACTGTATTGGGATATACGGATTGAATATACGAATTATTACTGACAGTAAGGCTGCGTTAAATGCGCTAGTCAGTATTTATAGGAAATCTAGTTTGGTTTATGAATGTCAGATACCTCTTAATGAGATAGCGAGATTTTCAAACATGGAGCTTTCCAAGGCACCGGTATACAATGAAGTGCCCGTAAGTATCGTAGAGGATGAACTAGAAAAGTACGCAGTCCGTTGAAAGTAAAGGGGTAAAGGCGAAATGGTAGAGATCAGGCTTAAAAGCCATAAGCAACAAGTACAGCGTGTCCTTAAGGGGCTGCACAGTCGAGATGGTTTTGTAAAGGCTGTTATAAAAAGGCTCTGTCACATAGGAATGCATGTGAGGACGTTAGATCCCCCGTATAAAGACTTCTGTGGAAGTTGTAAGGATGATAAGCCAAAAATATTGTTGAACTCTTTTTCTTTCGTTGCCTAGCTCTAACATAAGCACATTGTATATAGGCAGAGCGGTACTGCAACAAGTACAGCATTTTAAAGACTAGAGTGGGAAGAGGGCCTCGTGTGCTCTGGCAAGGCAATGTCGCACAGGAATGCATGCGGAGAGGCTAAATATTCCCTCCAATAATTTCTGTGAAAGTTTTAAGGATGAAGAAGAGGAAAAGGGTACTGGAATACTTCCTCTGTCGTTATCTAAATCTTTCTTATATAAAGGCGTTGTATCTGGACAGACTAGTCCGCAGGTATCGTACTTAGATATTAGCAGATCAGCTTCTTTTATCCATAAGGACCAATGGGTGATATATAGATTTGCTACGCTGTCTATAATCCTCAGACCACACACAGTCACTACAATTGGAGTCAGGTGGGCTGGCTTTCTTTCTTATAGCTTGCCGTCTGTTCAATCTAGCCGATTAGGCCACTGAACCACACCCCATCCAAGAAGTGTTGACACTTAGCAGTTAACTCTGCCTAGACATCATTTTTTCACGCAAAATTAACGCAGTTTATTTTAGCAGAATGCCGGATAAAAGACTCATAAAACGGACTTATTATTGTTAATTTTTTGATATTTAATTTCACTTGTCACATACAAGGAGCACTGTAATGATTTTACTGTTGAATTATATTTATGTGCTGCTAGTTTCGCGTTGATTGTTCGCTTGGATAGCGTAATATACGTATGTCGTCCGCAATTATGAAGTTGCGATTCAATACTTTGTTTAAATATAATAAATACGTTAATGTTCTAATTTTTTCAACATAAGTAATAAATAGAAGAGTGGAGTTCTTTAAAATCATCGAATCGAGATAATTTTTTATAGCTTGATAAACTTGTTCTTCCTTCTTTATATTTTTGCGGCCTGCACTTAAAAAAAGTACGGAAACTGATACAAATAGGTTCGATTAAAGCCCAGATCTTAAATTTCCTTAATAAATTTTAACTGTGTTATGGCAAAGCAAACATTAACCTAATTTTAAATTCGTGTAAAAGTATTATATAATGAACACATATTTCTCTAGAACTTACGTTCCACCTTCATTGAGGCTCCATTATGATGGTTATTATGCAATGTCGTTGCTGCCTGCTGACCATACGCATTGTTGTAATGTTCCACATGATGATGTTGACGATTCTGGTGGTGATGTTGTCCATGAGATGTCGCATGATGTTCGCTATTATGATGACTGCTAGTATTGGTATTGGAGACAGCTGCAGCTCTTTTCTGCCGTTCCTCCTGCTCTTCACGAAATTTTCTTGACGCCATCAATGATGCGGCCAGACCTTCAGATAATAAACATTTGAAAGAAGTTAAATATATATGTATGATTTTTTTTATAGTAAAAATAAATATTGTAACAAAGAAAAATGTAAATCGCGTGATTTTGCAGTGAAAAAGATTTATAATATGCTAGAGGTTTTTTAGGATGCCTACATCATGTTTAAGTTTATAACAGGATTACAATTTGAACAGATTGTTTAACAAGCTGCGCCTTTTATTGTAGATTGTATTTGACAGTGAATAAAAGCGAACTACTTCTAAAAATTAAAAAAATGAGTTTCGTGCGTGGAAACCAAGTAAAGACTTAATACATACTAAGGGAACTCTGAATCATCAAATTCACTGAACTCATGAGTGGTCGTACCAGCACAACTGACGCCGTACATTCAGGTCGCCCAAAATTAGAATATATTTGGACGGTTGGAGAATGAAACTACGTGCTGTAGGCATCTAATTTTACATGAATATTTGGACATGAAAAAGCTATTCGCGAGAGTGTTTAGCGATGTTCAAACGCAATTTAAACAAGTTTTTACGCCATTATATAACCGCAGGCGAAACACGGATTTATCAGAAAATCCCAGAAACGAAGATATTATCAAAACAGTTGGGGGTTTCGCCGACTGAACGGTTTTTTGAATGCACGTGGTACCATTCACATAGATCGCATAAAGAAGGGTGTATAACGATCGCTGGTGAATACTATTCAGAGCTTATAGACAGATTCGACATTGATTTAAAGCACTAACGACTGCATTTGGAGAAAAGGTACTGATCCATCAATACAATGAGCGAGTGGAAACTTGTGTAATCACCTGTTACCCCATTTAGCAAAAACAAATTTTAAAATTTTGTTTTTGTTATGCATGTACTTATGCGAGCGATCGATGTGGAGTGACATAGTGGGCCAGGCAGTTAGCCTCCAGCGATTATCGTCTTTTCGCAAACTATGTACTGATGATTTTGGCTTTAAGCTATTGTCTTTTAAAGAGGTGTTTAATTTTGGTTTTAGTTTAATGAGAAAGGATAACGCTAGTCTACAGGAAATTCAAATTCTGATATCTACTCGAAATACGATTTTTTTCAAATTCTACTATTTAAAGAAAAAACAAAACAAATAAGAAGACAAAGAAAGGGATTTAAGCTAAACCCAAATTAAACCTTCAACCTAAGCAATACCAATACTTACCTTCTAAGGGTGGATTAGTGCCATTCAAACGATTATTACGTGAAGAATGTCTTTCTTTATTTGATTTGTGACTGATTTGTGTAGTTGCTGATGATGATGACAAATGCTGCTGTTGTGGCGGTGGCTGCTGCTGTGATTGATGGTGATCTTGATCATGAAAATAGGCTTCAATACACGGTTTCATTTCAGCTCTGGGCAGAGCCACTGGTTGATAATCTCGATTTGTTGTGGGTGCGGAGGAGGCAGAATTTGAACTTAAATTGGCAATGGAATTTTTGCTGGAACCAGTTAAAGATGGCAAATGATGATATGAAGTTGAATTGCTTAAATCCCTGTCGCGTTGAATGCTGGTGTTTTTACTGCTGGTGTTGAAATTACGTCCTGCAGTAGAGGAGGGCGATATTGATGATGATGACGATGTGGAGCTGTTGTGCTGGTGTTGGGGATTTTGATGATGATGGTGCTGCTGCTGGTTATTTGGCGGTATTGTTTTATGCTGATATGCAACATTTGCCAATGTGGCTAAATTATGGGCGTAAGGTGATTTACGACCGCCTGAATGGCCAGACTGAGATGATGTTCTGGGATTTATATTTTCATAGTTATTAGCTGAATTTGTCATATCATCTGCAACCTTAACGTGTACACGTTCGGGTCTTTGGGCATGATTATTGATAATTAAACGTTCTCTTTCACGTTCCCGCTCTCTTTCCCGTTCACGCTCTCTTTCCTTTTCTCTTTCCCTCTCTCGTTCTCTCTCAATCGACCGGTCACGTTCTCTGTCGTTATGATAAAGACTTCTTTCCAATAGATAGGGATTGCGTTCACCCGAAGCTGAACCCACTGTGGACATATTAACGGCAGCATTTATTATTGACTGATGGGTTATTTCAAGAGTTCTTTCAATTTCACCATTAACCAAATCTCCTATCGTTTTGGTGGAGGACATAAGAGGCATAGAATTGCCGCCTGATGGCGCCGAGCCTGGGGTAACTTGATTTAGTTTTTCCTGAGATAGATGACGCCTTAAAGCCATTTTCGCTGGAGAAACCTGTGTATAATCTGGTTGAGATGAGTTGGAACTTGGTCGACTAGGAGGTTGTTGTTGCGGGTTTATTAAATGTCCCGATTCCCTGCTGCTACTTCGTTCCATCGACATTAAACGATCTCGCGTGGGTGGATAATATTGCAAGGCAGAGTCCGAATTGGCAGAAGACGAACGTACTGGAACAGCTGGTTCTTCCATTAACATTTCGCGGCTACTTGAACGTTGCTGCAAATGACTTTCAATATTTGTAGGAGGCTGTTTGAACTCCAAGGGCAAATTATGACAGTTATGCGCAGCCATATTAAGTGTATGCTGCTGCTGTTGTTGTTGCTGCTGCTGCTGCTGTTGGAGTAAAAGTTCACGTTCTCGCTCCCTTTGCTGGCTGGCAATAAACTGTTCATAATTAGCCGCTGAAACTGAACTGCGTCTTCTATGTAAATTGAGCTCTTGAGCCACATACATGCTATTTAAATGTGGATTATGAGGATTATTGAGATTGGTATTATGGTTTTGGTGATATTTCGATGATTTCGTTGACGGGGAATTGACGGCTGCCTGTGAGGAAGGCATAGCAGAGTTGACAGGCTGCAATAGCATGTTATTGTTAGGACCATATTTATTTGTTCCACCGCTGTTTGGTGGCACCTGAGGCGGTGGTAGAGCGGGAGTTATAGGTGATATAGTAGTGGTAGCATTAAGATGAGTCATACCATGAGTAGCAACATTGATAATACTGCTTAAAGAGTTATGAGTATTTGTAGAACTTGCATGGAAATTGCTATTTGGTTGATTTGCATGGGATTGTTTGCTACGTTTTGGTATGGGTGATTGCTGCGGCGAAGGAGAAACTTCTACTTGTACCTGATTGACCACCTGTTGAGCTTTGCGCTGTTCTTGATCCTCGTTTAGGGCAGATGTAATAATACTCTTAAGTCGGTCTTCGAAATTGGCTACTTTGGGGGATTCTTGTATGCTTACAATGGGAACATTGTTATTGTTCGGTTTACGCATGCCAGGCATGTCGCATTTGGGTAATATACTGCCAGAAGTTGTTATAACATTTGAATTGTTTACAGGTTTTATCGAAGTACTGGCGTTTAACAAATTTGTATCTCTTTGTTTGGGTGCAGGCATTAAAGCACTGGGATCTTGTTGGATGCCGCCATAGCCGGCAACTAAAGAAGGCAAGTGTTCATTGCTACTCGAACGTTGTTGCTGGTGCGGGTGCTGTTGCAGATGATGTTGATGCGAATGATGGTGATTTGTAAAATGATGTTTATTATTTCTATATGATTTATCTTCCGGATGTTGCTGTTGTATATGGAGGGGATTTTGGTTTGTAAGATGATGTTGTTGCATTTGCTGCTGCAGCTGCATCTGATGATGGTGATGACTGTTTATCATGTTTTGATGTTGCTGGTGTTTAGAGGAATTTGTATTTGAATTTGAAGTCAATTTGCCTGCTTCTATTTTTCGACCGGTTTCTAATATTTTTTGCGCCAATACTTCGGGATTACTTTCTTCGATCTTGCCCACATCTGGCACATCCGGCCATTCTTGCGAGCGGCTACGATGATCTCTACCTCGTCTTACGGTTTTACCCGAAGTTTTTGTAACAGTAATAGACGGTTGAGTAGCAGCGTTATTATTGATATTATTTGGCACTAAGGAGGTAGTAGAACTAATATTGTTTACTGGGTTCAAGGTCACAGAACAAGAAGAGGACGAAGATGTTGCGGAATTTGTATGATTCATTGTAAGACTATTCAAATGTTTATGGTTAGTAGTAAGTTGCAAGGGCTGATTGTGATTAATGTTACTATTTGCGGTTGTATTAGAATTCTGAGGATTAGTTAAAATGATATTGGTTCCTTGGGCCATAAGAGCAGCAGCTGTTCTTCTCTCTTCTACCGTTTTCTCTAAAATGTTAGCTTCCTTTTCTATGCTTGATACCTGTGCTACTAACTTCTTTCTCTGGGCCAAAGTATTAGCGATTTCCTTGAGCACTAGTTCATGAGCTGAAGCCTCCGACAAGTCACTACATTGCGCTAAATCGTGCAACTTAGTTTTGCCATTGACGCCATACAAACGCTGGTATTCGGGCAGATGATGTAAATGTCTTTTTAACAAACGTTTCTGCTCCAGCTCACACACGGTGACCTGAGACTGAATTTTCTTTGCCACACCCTGCAACTCTTTGTGACGGCCTACTATTTCCTTGGCCTTGGCTATAAGATCATTCGGCGATGACACATTAATACCTAACTCATTCATACGTACTTTCAACAAGGCCACACTATCATCTATAAGCACTTTAATTTGTTTGTCTAATTGGGAAGCTCGGTTTTTAATGCGTTGTTTACGCTCCTGCTCCAACTGAATTTGTCTTTTTATATTCGGTATAAAGGATTTGGATTTCATTTGTTCTATCATAGCCATATATTGAGAACGGAAAACATCCAATAGTATCTGTAAAGCATACGGAGTATCTTGAGGTGAGGCAGGTATATCTAATTCAGCATGATCCATATTTTCAGTTAACAGCGAGGTTAATTGTTGATCTATGGTTCCCGGGGCAGGTGGTAGCTTTTTGCTCATAGCTTCTAAAGAAGTGGAAAGCAGTGTTTCTTGATGTAAGACATCCAGGCCAGCAATTTTGAGATTTTTCCTACCCCTTGCACCCTTCTTTAAACGTCCTTTGCGGCCTTTGGCAGCTGTAGAACCCCCGCCCGTAGAATTGCTGCCAAAATCTTCTTTGGAAGAATTGTCCTTGGATGCTTGTGCTGCTTCCGCTCTTTCTTTTGCAGCTGCTTCTCTTTGGGCCGCTGCTGCAGCACTTTTACTAGCAATAGCTGCTTTGCGCGTCAATTTTTTGCGTTTTTTCTGTGTAGTTGTTCGGGCGGTGCGTGCACTTGTAGCTAAAAAATTATTATTCTCCTCCTCGTCAGATTGGGAACTTTTACCACCCTTTGAGCTGCCCCAATCGGACCAAACTTTGCGCGTAACTGGAGGCCCACCACTGCAATTGCTATTACCGTTGGTGGTATTTGCCTCCCCATCACTTTCCGTTGATGTTTCAATTTCCATATTGCGTGATGGTTGCTGCTGCTGCTGTTGTTGTTGTTGTCTTGTTTTAGTACTCGTTGCACTATTGGCATGAGCAGCTGGCGAGTTTGTACGTGTTGCATTCGAGTTTGAATTGGAATTTTGTGAATTTGTTAAAGCCTGATTGTTGGCTTCGCGTTTGGCACGATCTCGGGTGGTACGTGTGTTGCCGCCTGTAAAAAAAAAACCGAAAAATTTACAGAGTTAAAAACAGTCTAAAAAGAGACAATCAACTCAATATACAGATCGGAAATATTTAGTAAATTAGTTTTTTTGTAAAGACTTAAATTCACATACATAGATTTAGATTACATACATACATCTATCTATATACAATTATTCTCCTCCTTTACGTACATAAATACATACATTTATACTTACTTATCTTTGTAATTACAGTAGTTAAAAAAAGAATAAGTTTTTATGTACAAAATTAATGTAAGTGTCCTAAAAACGACTCAACCCTCAGGTGTATTATGCGTGTTTGTGCTGTCGTGATTTTTCGACTAAACGTTCCATGCTTGATGGGCTTTGATTGATCAATAATTTTGATCAGTTTATTCGACGCCTGATAGGCGCATCAAATGGTTTTATGCTTGATAGAAAAAAAAGTCATTTGCCTTTTAAGTTTGCAAACCAACAATCTTTTCCAGGTCACTTTAAATATATTAATCCTATCATGGTTTATAAGTTGAAAAAGTTTTTTGCGTTATGACGGAAACTGTTCTGCAACGTTTTTGCATAAATTTATGAAAACTATTAGGTGTTTAAGTTGGCAATACTACTTTTTTGACAACCCATTTAACAGTTAATAGTTGCTGCTTGTTCAGCCCGGTGCGACATTCTATTATAGACAGTGCCAATTCGGACTAAAGAACAAATGGATAACAATATTGAATTTTCATAAAAAAAATAAAAAATAAAAAAAACAATTTTTTTTGGCTACTCGGTAAACCAGAGTTAATTGAACAGCTGCCATGATGGCCTAATCTGAAAATTCACCACGTGGTGAACAACATCACAGTTTGTGGCTTGCAAAGCTCATACAGGTGGCAACCTTTTGTCCATATATTTGCAGCCATATGAACAAACACCTTTCTAAAGAGCTATGTCTTCTAATACCTCCTATATGCAATTTCCCAAACAGTCAGGGAAAGTTCTATCAGCATAATGATAATTGAAATGAACATTTAGGGTCTGTCCCACAATGTCGAACGTACTCGTAACGTTTGTAAAGATTTTGAACAATATAAAACTGATTAAGAGCTAAGTAACTGACCTAAACGCAACATATTCGAATTGACTAAAGCAAAAGAAAGTTCATAAACATAAATTGCAAATCAGTTTATTGAACTTCAAAATACTGGCGAACTTTAACAATCGATATTGTGGGATCAGGCGAATAATTATTATAATTTTTTAGGTTTTATTCACTTAATAGTATTACAAACAAAATAAATTTCATAGCATATAATAAATAACAAATAAAAAATTTTTATTAAAATAATAAGTAAAAACGTCTATGTGTAAACAAATAAGTAAATAAAAATTCTAGCATATAACTCGACAGTTGTTTCTTTCCCTTTAAGTCAGTCCAACTCCTAGCAGATGTAAAATAAAATTAAAATATTAAATTGTTTTCTTTTGCAGTAATGGAATGGAAGTATTTGGTACAGTGTACATGTCTTCAATATCCCAAGATGCAAAAACCCAGATCGGAGAACAGTGACCAAACCTAAGCTTATAATAAGGCACAAGAAAGTAAGATCAGCATTTGCCGAAACATATAAATGTTGGGAGGAAGAATGACACAATGCAATTTTTATTGATGGCAGAAAGTGGATTTGAACTCATAATCTGGCAAATAGCATCATGCGTCTAAAAAAAAATTTTAATTAAAGCCTACTTGGCTCTGATAACTTGAAAGGTTGCTGTAGACCTAAAAGCCTACAAATTGCTTTATAACATTTAAAATGAATGGAGGTAAGTATATGGAATTACTAGGGGGTGGATAGATTTTACCGAAACTATTTATGGAGAATATTTGGAATGAATTTCAATTTGATATATAAAGCCGTGTTTTACTAAAGACGTAACACAAATTATTGCATTAACAGTGTAACCAGGGTATTGCACTTTATTTTTTGCACAAATAAGACTATGATATTATATGCTGCTGTTTCGTTTTACTCTAACTAACATACTTAACTTATCAAAACAAAATAAATATTTATGCTTTCGTGCTTTTTTAAGACAAATAACATTTTGTAGAAATTTTGAATACAAATTGTATGACATTCTTTAGGCATGCAAGCATAAAAACATGCCACAAATGCACGTGATATTTTTTGTTGCGTAAGTCGTGATTAGTAGTATTACATTTGTATTTATTTCTCATAAGAATCAAAGCAGTTATATTAGCCGCATTAGCTGCTCATTGATTAACATTTGCTGTATGTAAACAAGTAGCAATAACAATCCGTATGAGAAACATTGAAAATCTAACAAACAATAAGCAGATGAAATTTCAAGAATTTTTGTGAATTGAGTGTAACCGTGCATATGTTTAAACTACACATACGGTGAGGGTGCAACACTTTTTAAATTAAATTTTTCATTGGCCTCCACTAAATCCAGCAATAAACGCTGCTGAAAACACTGGGGGAATCCTTCTACACCACCAGCCCAATTATGAATATTCTCAAGGAATTTATTTCTCAAGGAATTTATTGCTCTTGTCACTTGGTTTTCACATAAAGCACTTTTTCAATTTAAGAAAATTCCAATTTCGTAGGAATTGAAAATTTATGTGCTGTTCATAAAACACAGACGAGCACTCGTCTAAAAAATTTTATATGGAAATCACTCAAAAAATTGAGTAACTTTCATAAAAATTTTCTAGACGAGTTGCTCCTCTGTATTCTATGAACAGCACATTAAACTCCCTTAAGCGTTTTCAGTGAATTGAGAGAAGAAATAAAAAAAACATCATAATACTTGATTTTTGTTCATAATTGGAGGAAGCGGAAAAGTGAAAAAACTACCACGGAATTTTCATTTGTAATTAGGCTGCACGTTTTTTAAAAATGGGCGCATATTTGATTCTTTAAAATAACTTTAACTAAGAGTTGTCCAAAACTGATAAAAGTTATGGCATAAATTAATTAACTCAATACCTAATTAACACCCCATATGGGCGGGCTGTGGGAAGCTGCTATTAAAAGTTTTAAACAACACTTCCGGAAAGAGGCTCAGTCCGTCAAGTATACGTTCGAAGAGCTTTCGAAAGTCCTTGCTAGAATCGAAGCTTGTTTATATTCTCGCCCTCTGTGTCCTATGTCGGGCAATCCTGACGATCCAGTCGCCCTTACCCCTGGTCACTTTTTGATAGTTAGTCCGATTTTAGCTCGCCCAGAACCTTCTACTTTTGACTCTTCTATAAGTATAATGAATTGATATCGTAAGGTGAAGGCACATACTCATGACTTCTGTCGCCGGTGGAAGGAAGAGTATTTGCAGAATTTGCATAAACGGTACAAATGGCAATTTCCCAAGAGGGAGGTAATGGTGAATGATCTCGTCATTAAACACGAGCAGTTCGCTGCAACTTCCTGGAAATTAGGTCGCGATTTAAAAACGTATGCAGGAAGTGATGACTACGTTCGCGTCGCCGACGTATAGACAGAAAATGGAGTTGTAAAGTGCCCAATCACTAAATTGGTCGTTCTGACTAATTAACATTGTTATTATTATATTTAATATTAACCCTCACTATTTCCTAGAACTGTATGGACTCCATACGTAGTTTGGTTCAAGAGAGGCTTTGCTGGAAGATTATGAGAAGCGTTGGAGGGTTCCTCACAGTTCATGCGCCCGGCTAACACCATGCCGCAACTGATCAGTTCATGGGTCTGTTGTAAAAACCTTGATTTGTATTACTTCTAGATTTTATCTTCGTTTTATTATATATAATAAATTGTATGCAACGGTTATAAATTGTGTTACATCTAACTACGTTATTGCAAGGTGGCCGGCAATGTTTAAGTCAAAATCGAAATATATTTAATTTCTGTACCTATTTTGAAATTACTTTTACTACGCCGTCAGTTTCTTGATTATACTCCTTTACCTACAACTTTGTCTTTTCGGAGCTTTTTCGTTAAGATTCTGACAAGTGAAACCGTTAGCGGTTCGATTAAACGTTGCTTTCGCCATCTTTGGACATATACATAAATTCTTCACTTGTATGGAGAATCTTGTGTACGACACATATCGCTCATTTATTGCAACATAGTCATATCTCAAAAAATTAGCTTTTTGAGCTAACAATGCAGAATTGTTAACAGCACTACCATTTATATTGTGCCAATAATTTATTCAAATTACTTTTGAATTGTGTCCTTTAGGAGATATTTTCTAAAAAAATTTTTCTAATACTTGTATGGAAACTAAAAATTTTAAATGCGTTTTCCTCGAAACGAGCTTTTTTTTAGATATGACAATGTTGCAATAAAGGAGCGATATATACTTTTGGTTCACCAACAACATTTTTTGTAAGGTAATATTCGTTCTGAATAAATAGAAGATATATTTTTCTTGTATGATTATTAAAACCCTTTGTTTTATTTTATGTGATTGGACTTTTCTTACTTGGCACGCAAACAAATGAAATAATAAAAAATCTGCCAGATCATACCGATTATTGATTTATAAAACTTAAGGGTATATATAAGCGTAACGTGTAGCATTTTAAGTTTAATGGCGTTGTACTATAAAGCTATTTCCCACGGCAGGTGTAAATTTTTTATTATATATTAATCAATATAAATAAGTAAAAATGTTGTGACCTGTTATGTTTTTTTTTCTAATTACAGTTTTTCCTATAGTATATAATATTATAGATTCCTATCAAAAATTGTCGATAATTTTTGACCTATACAATCATTACGTAAACTCTTACAACATAACGTACGTAAACCATCGACTCAATTTTATTTTACTGGCATGATAAACTTACATACACTATTAGAAAAACAATAATTAAATAAACATACAATCGAAAACATAATAAATAATAAGCATAATTCAAGATTCATGAAATAAAATGAAGTTAATGGATATGTATGAAAATGATGAATCACAGAGTTTGTTTTTAAATTTAGAATTTTTTTCAAATATGTTTTGAGCGTTAATATTGTTATATGTGTTTTATCCGTAATAATCAATCAACAGATTTCTGGCTTAGTAGTTATATGGCTTTCTAGTTCTATGTTGTCTTTTCATTTTTCTGCAGGTTAACTTACCCGCATGATCGTTTTCAGCACCTTTTTGTGTTTTGAGACGTTGAAAATAACGCTCTAAAATCGTGCGATCGATTACATGTAGATAATAAGAAACTGGTTTACAGGTCCATGATACAGAACCTTTCAACGGCGGTATCTCGCTGACATGCATAATCGTACCAATATCACTTAAATTTCTAAAAAAAAAACAAACAACAAAATGTACAAAAAATTAGTTTTTATTTCATTGAGTCCAAATCAAAAAAAGATATCATTCATTTACTTACCTATCAGTTATTCTAAAATTTAAAGGACAAAACGATTTCGAGGACACCACACGAGCGCCATCTCGCAAATCGGCAAATCTCTCTTTCAGCTGATGATCCACATTCGGTCCGAAGGCAAAATTGTTAACAAAAACCAATGATGAACTGGTTATCTTTTCACGATGTTCGTCGACCAGAAAATCCCCTTTCAATAATTTATATTCACAATAGCGTTTGCCAAACCAGGACATAAACTGTCGAAAAAACAAATCCATTCGTTCGGCATAACGAGCGGGCGTATCGGCTTTTTCAATGCCTATGCACGATTTTAAAGGAAATGATCCGGCCATTTGTAAAACAACTTGACCCACGCCCGAACCCAAATCGATAAACGTATCATCATTGGTAACATTCACATGTTTTATCATTTGTTGGACCAACTCATATGAGGTTTCACCGTAAACCTCGGGTGAAAAGGGTTCATAGTTGTTTAGTTTATCGGGATCCAGTACGGCTGCATTGTAAACTAGTTGTAAAATATGTCTTAAAAGACTGGGATGAGCGAATTTATTTAAACGCTCAGCGGGCAGTGAGGTTCCTTTTTCCTAAAAGAAATTAGGGAAAGAAATAAAATAAATATTATTGATGTCGAGAATTCAAATAATTTATTTAAATATGAGTTTCATTCTTCGATTTTAAAGCTATAAAGAATATATCGATAAACATATGTTTTAAAGAAAAATATAGTTTAATATATATAAAATTTTTGCAGTTTGAGATCTTGTTTCTTATATAAAAAATTTAAACATTTTTTAACCTTTATTTTTCAATATTTCGCCAACAATTTGCTAGCATCTTCTAGAAAAATTTTCCTGAAGATGCTAACAAATTGTTGGCGAAATATTGAAAAATAAAAGTTAACAAATTGTTAAATTTTTTATATAAAAAACAAGATCTCAAGCTGCAAAAATTGTATATATGTATATTAAATAAACAAAGATAAAAAATATTAAGATAAAAGAAAAATATTGTTTGTTATATTTGTATTTTCTATCATTTTTTTACAGAACATTTTTTATATATTTTTTAAAATTTTTTTTAACGCTTTTATTATCGATTAATTTCTATACAAAACTTATGTTACCGATAACTCTTAAAAAATTTGTATGAAATATGTTATTGATAAAATTTCTATTACTATAACGCTTTTGTTATCGATTAATTTCTATACAAAACTTATGTTACCGATAACTCTTGAAAAATTTGTATGAAAGATGTTATTTATAAAATTTCTATTATTACAGATAAATTTTCTATAAAAATTATTTGTTGACAGAAATTTTTGTACAGAAAACTCTTATTAAGGATGAAATTTCTTTAAAAAAACATTTGTTCTCAATAACTTTCTTCAGAAAAATTTTGCTATCGAATTATTTTACACAGACTAATTTTGTCGTCGATAAATTTTCTGTCAACAAATTCGTTATTATTAAAGAATTTTTGTTATCAATAAGTTTTCTATAAATCAGTCTCGTATTCGATAAAATGAATATTCCAGAGATTTTTTTTCATAGGTAAATTTTTTATAGAAATTAGTTGTTATCGATAAATTTTGTGTGATACCAAGAGTTTTAAATGGAGAATATTTCTATAGAAAATATGTGTTATCAATAATTTTCCATAGAGAAATTTTGGTACAATTTTTTAAAAACAAATTTGTTATCTATAAATTTTTATAAATTTCTGGAGTTTTTGTTTTCGATAAGTTTTCTATAGACAATAATTGTTATCGGTATATTTCTGCAAAAAATTTTTATCGATAAGCAAAATTTTTTCAATCGAAAATTTTTTCATCGGCATTCAAGATAAATATAAAATTTCTTTTAGAAAATTTTCTTTAGAAAACTCTCGTTATCGATAAATCCAGTACAAAAAGAATTTCTTAACGAAAAATTTTCTACAGAAAAAATCGTTTTACATAAATTTTTATAAGAAAATGTTTGTCAACTGGTTCTGCGAAGAAAAATTTTGTTATCGACAAAAACATGTTGCCACCGGTACATTTTCTTTAGCACAGTTTTGCTATCGATAAATCTTAGATTGAAAAATTTTGCAATCAAAAATTTTTATTTTTTATCGATAAATAACTATTTATTTTTTAAACAACCGTAAAACCGCGTATTGAAACATATTGTTATCGATAAGTTTTCCGTTGAAAAATTATTGCTATGAAATTTTACAAACAAAATATTTTTTACTACCAATATTTTTATGGCCGACAAATTATCTATCGAAAATGCTTGTTATCGGCTAATAACTTAAAAATAAGAAATAACAGCCAGTTTTTCGATGTCGAAAGAAAAACTTCATTCGCATTATAGGCGAAAGAAAATTGATTTGAGTTTGTTTAACTTTATACTATGCGAACCATATGTCAAAATTCAATTAAAGTACATAAGTACATATGAATGAATAATAGTGACATAGACAAACCCAAATTGATTCGAATGTGAGTGACTAGTTTTCTTTCGCATACATTTTCATTCGATATCGGTGAACTGGCTGTAAATACTTTTATTAGCGAGCTAGATTTCTAAATCTATGTATGTATATCTTAGTGCTATCTATTAAAATCGTAAGAAAAACTTTTACTACTTACCAATGCAACAATACTATCGACAGCTTTGTTGAAACGATCGACAAGATTTGTCATAGTCTTATAACAGGCAGTGTCTATATGATTAAGATTGATCTCTTCGAAGGCCGATGAGATGCTTGGCAGTTCGTCGCATACAAATTTAATGGTATCAATAATGTCAATGCCATTATCGTGTCTATCTTGACCGGTTCCAACTTGAAGGGGCCACAAAAATGTTAAAACTTCCGATGAGCCAGCTGGCGAACGCAACACCAAGTCTTTGACTTGAGGTGTTGCCATATTTTGGAAAAACGTACCCGCTTCAACAAAGCGAAGTAAACAATATTGAAGGTGATGATTTTGTTTAACAACTAGTAAGTAGCAAACAATAACACTCGAATAATTTTACAGCGCAGTAAACTGAGGATGAAATTTATCATTCAGGTGCTTTTAAAGTACCTTCTTCGTATAGTTCTAGTATCCAAAATATATTTACGGTAATCGATTTGAAGACAATGGCGGTTGATATCTCTCACTCCCTCTCTATGCTTATGCTGCTCTCTTTGTTTTCTCTATCACTCTCTCTCTCTCTTTAATATTTTTTTTCTAAATAATCGGTATTCCTTTGGTGCTTGTGTAGTTAGAGTTCTATTAGACTACTTTATAAAATGTTGCCAGATTTTTTCGGTGGGTGGTTGTTGTAGTTTTATTTTTCCTTTTTTTTGTAATTTTGTTTTCTTGGGTTGTAAAGGCAGTTTCTTTTACTTATATTTTTAGAAATGATTTTCAATAGTGATAAATGATTTCAAATAAAATTTTGATGGAGTTGCAAAAATAACACATATGTATATAAATGTTGTGACATAAATAAATAAAAATAATTCAATTTTAACGTAATGGCAGGAAAGGATGTAAATTTAGTTTTCTCAAAATTTCCGTCTTTTTCTTTATCTATATGCGTTCCGGTATGTTGTGTTTGATTTTTGTTTTTTCTAGTTTGCGTGAGAGAGTGTTCAATTGTTTAAACGTTATAACGTAGTAATCGGCGTTTGAGAGTAAAAAATTCCGTAACAAATGCTTCGTAAATATATTAACAATTTCTTCGATTTTGTTACGTTTAATATCGTTTTAGCCACGTTACACGTTTGATTTAATTTTGTTTTAACGTAAACAATTTTAACAAAATATAACAATAACTGGTGATAATTGCGCAATTTTGTTCTTTTTAATTGTATGTTAAGATAACGATACATTTTCGCAAAGATACAACATTTTCAAAACTCGTTCACAAGGATTGTTTGTCTTTTCATTACTATTTGCTTGATATAACAACAAATTTGATTTTACGTTATGTATTTACGTTATATAATTACAATATTACAATTTTCCATTTGGTTCGTCCTTTCCGCCTTTTTGGAAGATTTCTTATTTTGTTTATATATTTTAATTACAATTACGAAATAGAGCGAAGATGTCTGTAAATGAAGAAAAAGAGATCATGAAAGAAAAACATTAAAAAAAGAAATTAGACAAAACAAATTGAACAGAAGAAAAAGAAAGAAAAAAAGAAATTATTTTAACAAAATCCTTTCAAAGGTGATATATACTTAAAATATTTATAAAAGAAGATCAGTTATAATTTTGATTAAGTTTTAAGTTTCTATTTCTTATTTTTGCAATAATAACGTGTTCAGCCAGCCCGTTGGCCGCACCGGACAGTCTCTCCACCCACAAAGATCACGAGAAAAACTTATTCAACTCAGACCTTCCGTGTGAACATTTAAAAACTACATAGAACAACCTTATTTAAAAACAAATCTTTTTTATTTTTTCTAATTGGTTACAAGTCATTTACTATAAAGCGAGCAATTGCGGCATTATTTTAATTTGTTTGTTGTTGTGTCATGGCCAAGCAAATTGTTATTATAATATTTTTATTAAAACAGAAACATTAACCTCAACTGCTAAACAGTTTCTAATAGAAAAATTACACATGAAAAACTAAATAAAAAAACTTAATTCAAGTACATCGTCTTTTTGCTAATACGTAATACTCGTATGTAATAAATTACTTATGCATTAACAAATAAATGAAAAATGAAATAAGTACAAAATTCAAGGCCAAAAGAAATTCATTGATTAAAAAGCTTATTATTACTTTACAAAAAATATGTTAATTGTTAAAAAAAAATTAGTTACACACATACATATGTATATACGAGTATGTACGTACAAGTATTACATTTCCTTTCTAATACAAAACGTAGTCCCAGTTTACATTGTGCAACTATTGTGGCCGCAATTATTAATTTGGAGAAGAGAAGGGAGAGAGTAATTGAATGGGGTATACATACGATTGTACTCGTGCAATTCGCTTTTTTACATGTGAAGTTAGCTACGTATGTATCTAGTTTGCTCAGTGTCGAACAAAAACGGGTTCGACAGAACACTTCATAGCGGTGTTTACACACGATAAAGTGTAATCCTGTTGGATGTTTGGTGTCCATTAACAACTGTTGATGAAACGTGGATCCACCCTATACACTTGAAACCAAAAATCAATCGGACCACTACACAGTTTTTTTTTAGAGATATTTCGTTGTTAACTACGCATAGGTCGTTATAGTTAGTCATAGCGACACTACATGCGTACTGTTAGTACCATCTTGGACATATGGTCTCTGTCATCCCGCCCATGCTGTGCATTCCACAAATTTACTTTGCAACTGTTTACTTAAATAGAAAAAGAAATTTCTTTGAAGGTATAAAGTCCAACTCCATTAATTTCTATCTATCTTTTTTCCATCCTCCAAATAAATTCCAAATTTTTATGCATCGAAAAAATTTTAATTTCCTAACTTGCGGTACCCTCCGATATTTTATTTTTTAATTCCTTTAAACTGACTTACTGTTCCCCTGCAAACAATACGAAATTATGATTTTTAGATTTTAAATTGTTTAATTGTACATTTTTTCAAGCGCTATTGACCTTTTAACTAAAAATGCCACTACCTTTTACTAGACCATATTTCTGCTTCTCCTAGAATCCTTTATTTCAAGAAATTTTTTATAACGGATCTATATTTCTTATTTCCTGGAGCTGTGACAAAGATTCTTGGCTTTTATGCCATTAAAGCCAAGCAATTACACGAATTTTTGCCCGCTTTTCCTATTTTATTTGCTGAGAATTCAGACTTTTTTCTGTAAAATGTCGGTTGTTCAATTTGGTTTTTTTAACTTCTGTTGTTACACTAATTTTTGGAATGTTGGGTCCAAAAATGTGCATACAATTTCTTTTGGAATACACGGCCCAAGATCTGATGTGATTAACGGCGCTATTTTAATACCTTAATCGAGCTTTATGAAGTCCAGAATTATACATTTTTAAACTTATTTTTACGCATATATTGGCTTGGTTGGATTTAGCCCCGATATTTCTTCGAAAAAGAACGTAAGACCTTTTTTTAATTTTCAAGTCGTTGAGACGTTTGGCTGTGACTATATTTACATAGGCCTCACTTTCCTCCCTTCAATTAAATTTTTTATAGGTACCTATACTATCGTTTTTTTAAACAAAAAACTGACGAAAAATGTTTCCGTATTTGTTTAGATATTATCACTGTTTGCACAACTGGAAGTGTTCATTATGACAATCAATTAAAGATAGTCAATTAAGAGATAGTCATATACAGTGCAGGCAGTCATACCACTGCATGCACTTGCATGCCAATTGACCAAACAAAAAGCCCAAGTTAGACTGATGATGGCTTTTGCACTATTCGATACTTACTTTAGAATATCCCCAACTAACATTTAATAGAAATAGTCGCTCATGACATATTTAAAGCGTTTCCTTCACTTCTGCTACAGACATGAAGAGTGAATTTGGTTTTGGGTAAAGTGACAGCAATTGGTTTTGTAATGAAAAATTCTCGTTAATTTAAGAAAGGAAAGAACTTGAATTAAAAAAGAATAATCGCTGTATCGACGTTTAAACCTTGTTTAAGCTATACCGCTTAAGAACATGACCACCTGGGTATGAGTGAGTTTTGTGCTAATTTTTTATTGTTTACACTTGTAGGTAGTATAAATGTGTTTTGCCAGTATTATATACTTAGTTACATCGTTAGTTGTTTTAAAAGCTTTTGTGTGATTGTTGATTTGTTCTAGTTTACATTTGCTAGAATTTATATTTATTTATTCGCATTTACAGTGACGCCTCTTCAATCCGAAATAACGCTTCCATAAAAAAGTTTTCGAAAAATTTGTTTACGGAAAATGTATCTTCAAAATATTTCAGTTCATTACAAGGCCGAGAATATTGCCGAATCAAAGTTGTCAAGGGTGTGAAATGAAATTGTGCACATAGATACCTATGTACATCGTACACTCAAGTTAATTACGTTTGGCATTCTGTTATATACATATACAAATAAAAATATTATTAAATAAACACCTGTGTTTTTGCAATAAAAATATGATTATTAATTATAAAATAAATTTTAAAAATTTGCTAAATTCTACGAATTAAATTCAAAATTAAGTTATAATACTTAGTTAAAATTTGTGGTAGTTATTCAATATTAGAAGCGGACGAGAAAGGTATAGAATTAGAAAAGATTTGAAGGCATAAGCGCTACATGGAATGTTGCCTGGGATAAGTGTATTCCTGCAATAACTTCTCTACTTCGATCGTCCGCCTGAAATCAAAGATAACAATTTTTTCAACATTCTTGTTTTTTTAGGATATTTTCTCTGTTAAGAGATCCTGTCTCTATCAGATTAGTGAAGAAAATACTGCAATAGGAATGTAAATATATATTTATCTTATTGGCTAAACGTCAAATGGCGCATAAAACCATCAATACAATTCTTATATCCAATACCGAATATATACCTGATAAAATATTTATTTCTGAGAAATTTCCTCTGTTAAATTATCGCATCGTAATAAGAATCAAATATGCTACATATTGTTAGTCTTATGTAGTATGGTCCTAACTAACATAACTGCAACTTTACAGGAGAATTTCTATACAAAATAACGAATTTTGACGCATACCATCACAAGGTGGCTTGATTGCTCTTAAGCACTAAATCAATCACTCATCATAATACGTTTCTCCCAGTTGTAACGGCATATCAGAGTAAGCGGGTGAGTAAAAAGCCTAGCGCTCTTTGTAATTTTTAAAATATTTGTTTTGATTTTATTCTTTGTGAAAAAAGAATATAAAACCTTATCAGCCCAATTATGAATATTCTCACGGAATTTGTTCCTCACGGAATTTATTTTTCACATAAAGTACTTTTTTCAATTCAAATTAAAGAGAACTGTAGGAATTGAAGATTTGATCTCCTTTTAGTGTTTTCAGTAAATGGTGAGAAGGCAAAAATTAAAAAAAATGTTTCATTTTTGAGAAATTGAGTTTTTGGACAGATTTGTTATTTTAGCAGATTTGAAATCAGTACAAAACATTCTACATAAGTATGCAGTATTCTTATGTATTATTTTCAAAAATTAAAATTTTCATACTAGAACATTCTAATATATTTTTGTATTCATTAACTTTTATCAAACAGTAACAGACGGTGGATGACCTTCTTATTAATATCCGTCATTTCCATTGTTCCAATCTCGACAAGAATCAAAAACAAATAAAAGAAACTTGAATGACTTTTTATCTACACACATATAACACATACTTACATACCCTGCCCGGCAAACATATGGAAGCTTAACATTTTAACAGACATACAAAAAGTAACTTTAACATGACTTCAAAAACAAATGCATAATATCAATTTTTAAACTACATTTTATTTAAGAATCAGTGAAAGCATAGGAAAGGTAAGGTAATTAAAATGTTATTTTTAAGATAGTATGAAAAGTAGGAAAATCGCCACCTTACCATATGTTTCATGTTTTTGTCTTTTTAATGACAGGTTTTGATATTTAGTAAAAATGAGTAAAGTTTCTTAGAAGTCTATAATTGGAAACTGCTAATATAAGAAAAGAAGTGAACCTTTAGAAAAACTGCTAATTTAGAAATGCTAACATATATAAAAGACAATGTATGTCGAAGAGTAGTCTCAGTTAGCGGGCTGGAATGGAATGTAACTGTAATGGAATGAAACAGCTGAATAGTTTGTTATATGTAAATCAGTTAGAACAGTTATTGACATGTAATGTAACGTAATCAGAATGTATAAATAAACCTGTAGAAAATATAATTTTCTTATATTTTACGTTACACTGAAGTGTTGTCAATATGGTCATATAAAACTTGGTACAAACCCTATTGCTACATATTGTTGAACAGAGAATACTAAAAGCAACAGAATTCTAAAGATTGAAATAAGAAAAACAAAATACAGATCACTTTTATATTACGTTATTTTTGATTACAGAAAATATAAAAAGTTTCAGTTTAATAGTGAATTTAAAATCAGTGTGAATTTTATCTGGTATATAATAAACAAAGATGTAACATTTTGGCGTTTTCTGCAAAAACAGTAGAATTTTTAAGTGTTCGCTATTAAAATATATATGTAAGTTTACATTGTTAGCGTTTGTAACAAATTTGATACATCGTAAGAACTATCTATGAAAATTTTGAAATATATTTGAACTCCACAATGTGGCATTAAATACATTTACAGGGCATGTATCGAAAGCGTTATGCACTGTCTACTAAACTGAGCCCTAATTTTTTTTAATAGAAGAAGAATTCAAACTTTAATAAATTTGTGAAGATTTGATTGTAAAAAGACGCTACTTTTAATCACCTTTTTCACCGAATAGTTAACTTTTATGCTTTATTGTCACAGATTTATTATAATTTAAATTGCAATAATATCTAATAGCTCATTTACACCAACTCAAAATTTAGTAGATTTGAGTTTTTATGACACCTAACAAGATTTCATTTGCTCAAAAATAATTTATGCATAGGGGTTTGACAAAACAATTTTATCAGAGACTGAATGCATCACATTAAAGTGTATATTTTTGGTGCCCAGAGATTGCACACACCACATTAAAGTGTATGTTTTTGTTACAGCGTAGTATATTTAAGTACTTTTTAAACAAAATCACAGTTGCATCGCTTAGTACTGAGTAGATTTCAGGAGATTTCGTCGAAATCTACTCATAAAGTAGATTTCATTTTGTATGGGAAATCTTTTCAAAATCTACTAGATATGGATTGAAATCTCGAATGAGCAGATTTCACTTTGGTGTAAATAGACTATAAAGAAATAAAAAAATAATACCATACGAAAGTGATTATAACATATGATAGCTTAGCATGTAATGTTGTCACTGTTTAGTCTCATTTTAGATAGAAAATGTTTGCAGGGTGTATACATACATATAAGTAGGTACATATGTATATTTCAAATTGAAGAAGTTTTATACAACTGTAATAAATTTTTGTGATTCTCAACCATTTCAACGAGGTATGACCGTGCATGTACTCCGTTTCAAGTATTGTATATACATACATACATAGTATATATGTATGTACACAAATACATAACAAATTTTAATTTGTCATACATTTTATATTGTTGCTTTGTTTTGATTTTTAGGTATTTATTTATATTTTATCATTCTTTTTTTTTCTATTTTAATTAATTGACCTTGACATAATAAAACAGCATGAAATATATATCATTTTGTAAATAGTAACAAATTAACAATAATATTCTATAAATGCATATAGTTAAATCTATAATTTAATATTTTTCAAGACAGAAACTAAACAAGAAAAAAAATTTAATAAATCACTTAAAAAAAAGAACAGCAGCACAATTATGAATTCAATACAGCTCTTGAGTGAAATGAGTGACAATCAACGAGAGTGACTGACTGACATTGAAAGAGCGAAACAGGAAATATATAGAATGTATACTAAATAGTTAAACGTTTGGTTGGTTGAGGGATATTTATAGTATAGCAGCTAAATTATTTCTGATAAGATGTAGAGAAGAAAAACAAAAAGAAAGAAACACAATAAAAATGAAACAACATTTAAATGCATTCTACACTCATGGTAATTATGTTCCACATTCCGTTACATATACATATATAGTGTAAGCAAAGTAAATTTTTTAATTAGAAAATTCTTAAAAATTGTAAAGTTCATTTTTACATTAGCGGTTTGTACTCTTTGTATTATATTTAAAATTCGTTTAAATGTAATACTATTGTAAAATTCTAAAAGCTGATTTATACGGTGATTTAAAGCCATGCCTTTTTTATAATATTTCTTTAAAGCTCCTACCAAAATCACGTTACATCTTTACGATGATTTTTAAGTCATATCGTTTTTTTAATTGTTGTCGTTAAACATAATCGTTTGTCTCTTTTTACCCTTTTGGTAGTATCGATGTGGTTACCTTGCCAGCCGAATGAAAAGAAAACGCTATTAAAAAAAAAAAAAATAACAAACGAGTCAAAAAGAAATTAGAAAAAAAAAACTTGAAAAACAGAAAACATGGGTTTTTTCAGTTCAAAAGAAAAGACATGCCTTTAAGACATTGCTTTAAGTCATCGCGAAAATTTGCACTAAGTGTGAGCAACTTTTTCCTTGGTATTGTAAAAAACCCGAAACAGCTGACATTTGTTTGGATGTTTTTACAACACAAATACACAAAAGAATTTTTCAATTCGAGTTTCGTGGAAAAGAGATAAAATCTTAAATGAATGCCAAACTCCATCTTTTATCTGAATTTTTTTTTTTTTTTTTTTTTTTTTTTTTTGTTGTCTATTTTAAACAAACAAAGTTTATTTACATTTATGTTATTAACAGCAAAAAAATAAATATGGCGTCTAGTCTGCCGGCTGTTTTATACTTGTAAATACATGAACTTACTACGTTTACTAAGTCTACTACTACTTTTGGTACTGTACAGGTTGTTAATTTAGTAAATTAAAAGTCTATGTATTTTTCGTTGTGTCAAGTTTTAAATTAACCAAGATTTACTAAATCTACAATATGTACAAGTTCTACAATAGTACTCTACTACAAAGCGTGTGAACGGCTATTAACTTCTTTTCAAAATTATTATAAAGGGCGAGTCCCCCATCAAATTTATTGTGAGTTAAAACTTGACGTAAAACGTCAAGTTTTAACTCGACATACATACGAGTATGTATGTATTTAGCTTCATAAAAAACAAAGGTTTCATCATTACATTTTAAAAAGATAAAAAATTATATTTGTCTCTTAAGCCCATAGTGCAAAATATCAAGTTTTCATTATGAACAAATTTCTTCATGTTCTACTTTAGTTTTATTTCAGAAATAATTTAATATTTATCTATTGCGATACAACAACGTGTGTGCTCTACATTTTGAACGAGGAAAATAAATTTTTTTGTTTCTTTTTTGTTCATTAATTTTTCTAGTTTCTTTAGCAAAAGTAAAATATGTAAATACACTGCCGCTCAACTGAATACGAGATATGATCTATTGGGACTTGTATTCCCTTCATACCGTATTCAAAATCAATAAGTTTTGATGATTTTAGACACAAAACAAAAAGATTTCTCAAAGTATGCAAATAGTTAGATCCTAATTAAATTTTATACAGGACTTTTTTTTTAGCTCAGCAGAATGTAAAATTTTAGAGACTGGTAAAGTTAATATATGTATTTATTAATTGCTTAAAAATGGAAATAAAAAATTGGTTTATCTGAAGTAGAAATTGAAAAAAGGTATAATACGAGTATATTAATAATATATTAATTAAGTATTAGTTAAAATTGGTCGAATGCGATTTGTGGTAAATTTTTACGCCACAGTGTAAGGACAATATATGAATACGTCCAAACTTTTTTTCGGCTGCAGCTTGAAGATGTATCAAACGATTTGCCCCTAGCTCTAAAAGCTCTGCAGAAAAAATCGGTGGGAAAACGGTTGTGAAATATGCTACTCTCATTATCTGTTTATATACGATATGGGGTGAAAAGTCCCGAGTTTAACACAAAGATGGCGCTAGTTTTATTGCAGTCACTTTTCTTCAGTTAATACTAACCTTCAAAAGGCCCCTGTTAAAATTTCATGACATTCATTAGTTTGTGATTTATTGTGGTAAGAGTGACGCTACTTTTGTTAGTCTCAAAACAATGGATCAAAAACAATTTCGTGTTTTAATTTTACACTGCTACTTGATGGGGAAAAATACCGCTCAAGCGAAGCAATGGCTTGGAAGGTGTTATGACGACTCCGCTCCATCATAAACAACAATAACATGTCCTAGAGACAACGATGATGCAGAACGCAGTGGACGTCCAAATGAGGCGAGAACCTCAGAAAACATAAAAAAATCCACAAAATCGTTTTGAATGATCGTAAAGTGAAGTTACGTTAGTTAGCTGACATGGTAAAGATATCAAAAGAACGTGTTGGCTTTATAATGCATGAGCATTTGATTATGGGAAAGCTCTATTCGAAGTGGGTGCCGAGTTTGCTCACTGTTGACCAAAAACGAGAACGTGTTGATGATTCTGAGCAGTGTTTGGACAGGTTTAAACGTAAGAAACCGGAAATTTTGCGTCGATATGTGACAATGGATCTGGAATCAAAACGATCGTCATCTGAGTGGACAGCAACTAGTGAACCTCGTCCGAAGCGCGAAGTTTCGTCAAGTATTGAGTTTTTGGGAAAACAGGGACAAGAGAGTGAAAAAGGGTGACTTGACGATACCGTCAAGTTTAAAATGGAATGTCAGAAAATATGAAAACTTTTAGGCGAAAAACTTAAACTTGACGACACAAAACTTTTGTGTGTGAACGTAAATGCAAGTTCCAAAGAAAATTGAAGCAGATTTGATCAAGAAAACCGGGTGTGTGTAAATTGGGACTTAACAACAAAGACAATCAAACTTGCAAAGTGGTGCATCGCAATAGGGGTATAAAATTAAAGTTTTCTTTCCGTAAAATGCTTCGATTACACCGCTTTCACACACGAAAAGTTTACTTTGCAAAGTCTTGAGTTTGGTGGTGGCCAGGGAAGAGAGAGAGCGGCTCTATTTTCTCTTCTTTTTCCCTTGCTACCACCAAAATCAAGACTTTGCAAAGAAAACTTTCTGTGTGTGAAAACCGTGTTACTTTGAGTCTACATGTGGGAGACATGTTAAGTGTACAATAATATGTAAATTCTGCAATAATATATAAAAATTGTTGACATGAGAAATTATTTACTTTAATTATTGCTTGATATATTGTATTTAATTGGATAATAACTTTTGTAACGTATAGTAGTTGAATTTGTTACATATGTGAATGTGGAACAAGATCCATTGAAATTTATCTTTTATATCTATATATTTTTGGTATGAGGAGGCATTATATAGTCTAAGTAATATACATATGTTTATATGAAATGGCTCTGTATTACTTTAATTGAATAAATAAAAAAATAAAATTACTGGAAGAGAAAAATGAAGACTTTTCCATAAAAACTTTTGGCATCAGTGCAAAGCCGTATTCAATTTAGCAGCAGTGTAATGTAGGTATGTATTTGTGTACTGCGTATATACATATGTAAATGATTCTTAAAAATAATGCTGATTTAACAAAAAAAAATTGTTTATACTTTAAAACTATGCTAAGCACCAAAAGAAGTGTGAAATCTAAAGTAAAGAAAAACTTACATGCGACTATTTGTTTAAATAGAAAATTACGAAAAAGTAGATATTTATAGTGGTGCTCGTATCGAAAAATTTAAATTTATAAATAAAGATGCAGGAATATTTGTTACTCTCGGCAGGTACAACTTTTGTTTTATGCATCTTAAAATTTATATGTAAAATATTTAAATTTAATAGCTGAGCAAATAGTTTTTAAATTATTTCATTCAGAAAAAAGGCTTGTAAATTTGCAAGAGTATGCGAAAACCGTTCACAGACGAGACGTGCGCTTGTGTATTAAAGTGGTTACACGAGTTGCTCTTAAAAAATTATACAAACATACATACATACATATATTTCAAATGTCAATAAGTATTTTTTTTTTTTAATTTATAATAGCCTTATGCAATATTTAAGTAAATATTCCGCTCTTTTTTTTATAAAAACAAAATCTAAATCTGATAAAAGTACAGGTGTAAACATACGTTGGTGTTAATGACCAAAATCGACCCAGTTTCTTTATTACGAACACTATTTTTATACATCATTGTTTGTGGGATTTTGTTATCATTATATATACAAACAAGCATTCATGTGGTTGTGAGTCGATTTTATACAAATACTTGTACGTTTATCGAATTTGTGTTTTGATAATAAGTTTAAAAAATATATCTATTTATCATTTATTAATGTTTTATTTAATTTTCTAATTTGTGCAGAGGCAGCAGTGTGGCATACATTTATTTTAAAATATTAAAAATAGTAAAGCTAAAAACTAATACAGAAAATAAATTGATTCAAATCCACTTTATGTAATGGGTGATTTTATAAGAACTATCGGAAATTTAAAAAAAAAAAAAACACAAAATTCAGAAAAATGCATGAAATATTTATTTGGATCGATAGTTGGGTCGATATAATTTAATGTTTGAAGATTATTTCATGCAAATGTTGGCCGCGGCTGCGCCTCAAATGGTCCATCCGCTTAGTCCAATTTTGACATACTCTTTCCAACATTTCGGCCGGTATCTCACGAATAATGTTGGCAATGTTGGCTTCCAGTGCGTCAATCGAAGCGGGCTTGTCGCTATAGACATTAGCCTTAACATAGCCCCACAAAAAATAGTCTAGAGGCGTTAAATCGCACGATCTGGGCGGCCAATTGACTGGTCCCAAGCGTGAAATAAACTGTTCACCGAACTCGCCTCTCAATTGGTCCATTGTTTCGCGTGCTGTGTGGCATGTGGCACCGTCTTGTTGAAACCACATGTCATGCAAGTCAAGCTCTTCCATTTTGGGCAAAAAAAAGTTTGTTATCATCGCACGGTAGCGCTCACCATTCACAGTAACGTTGTGATTCGCATCATCTTTGAAGAAATACGGCCCAATGATGCCGCCAGCCCATAATCCGCACCAAACGGTTGTTTTTTGTGGATGCATTGGTAGCTCTTGTAATGCTTCTGGCTGCTCTTCACTTCAAATACGGCAGTTTTGCTTGTTCACGTATCCATTCAACCAGAAATGAGCCTCGTCGCTGAACACAATTCTTCGATAAAAAAGTAGATCTTCATCTAACTTTTCAAGAGCCCATTCACCAAAAATTTGGCGTAGGTCGTTTGGCTTCAATTCTTGCACCAGCTGTATCTTATAAGGCTTCACACCCAAAACCTTCCGCAAAATTTTCCACGTAGTGGAGTAACAGAGGCCCAATTGCTGCGAACGGCGCCGAATCGATAATTCACGGTCATCACCAACACTGGCCGATACGGCTGCGATATTTTCTTCAGTTCGTACTCTACGTAAGCGTGTTGGTGGTTTAATGTCCAACAATGTAAATTTGGTGCGAAATTTTTTTACAATAGCCCGAATAGAAGCCTCAGTAGGTCGATTAAACTGACCATAAAATGGAAGAAGCGCGCGATGAACTTTCTTAACAAAGCACGCATTTTGGTATTAAAATTCAATAATTTGCAAGCGTTGTTCGTTTGTAAGACGATTCTTGATTAAATTATAGACCAAACTGAAGATGTTTGACAGTGACACAAGATACAAAACGTGCGTGAGCTGTCAAAACTAGTGCTGCCAAAAAGATAATAGCAAAAAAATCACTCTTTACTTAGGTATACTACTTTGCTTTCGCCGTTTTTTTTTCGAAATTCGAAGCTTTATTGTAAAAAACTGTGTAACACATTTATGGGTCAAAGTACTGTCCATCGCTGGCCACTACTTTCTCCTATCTTTCGGGCAGCGTACGAATCTCTTGTTGAAAAAACTGGTCATATTTTGAAGATATCCACGAGCATAAGCATTTGACTAAGTGGGTGCCGCGTTTGCTGACTGTTGACTAAAAACGAGAACGTGCTGATGATTCCGAGCAGTGGTTGGCCATGTTTAAACGTAACAAAACGGGATTTTTTGCGCCGATATGTGATAATGGATGAATCAAGGATATAGACCCCTTTTGCGGACAACCCATATCAGCATGTTGAAAAAGAATAAAACTCCACACGATGAAACACGCTCAAGAAAAGTGGCTTACAGAGCCCACGTGCCTTATATCAAGGAACCTGTGGCCGCACATTAACTCTAAGAGAACGGGGGAGCTATTAAAACTTCCCAGATCTCCCAAACGGGCAATGTCCAGTCATCACTGGACATTGCCCGTTTGGGAACCATGCCAGGAGACTAGGTCTACCCTATAACGACTTCTGTAGAAGTTGCCAAGACAAGGAGGAGGAGGAGACCATCCTTCATCTCCTCGGTACATGCCCGGCTTTGGGGCACCATCGTCTAAGATGCTTAGGCGAGAGAAGCTTCAATAATCTATCATATCTGGCCTTGGTCAAACCGACTGCTATAGCTTCTTTCATAAGAAGTAGCGGATGGCTAGTAAATCAGCAAGTAATGCCACATTAAGCAGTTTCCCACTTTTCCTTTCCCTCTTCTGCACTCCTTCTATATCCTTATAACTTTTATTGTTCCTTCTATCATACCCTAACTTTTCAGGCAATCACAAAGGGAACAACCTTCAGGACCCAAGTGAGCTGGAGTATCCGGGTACTCTTTGGAGAACCCAGCGACCTGCCTACCTAACCTAACCTAAGGATCCATCACTTCACTCCGGAATCAAAACGATCTCACAAAGCACAACAGTCGGCTGGAAAGCTTATGACCTCGGTATTTTGGCATGTGCGTGGTGTAATATTCATCGACTATCTTGAGAAAGGAAATACCATTAACAATATGGCAAAGAGATTACGTTGATGAATAAAGCCAATTTTGCACCAAAAAAACTGTGTTTCTTTGTTAGGGCTGGGATTTTTCAGCCCATATGTTAATTTTGATTAATTAACATACAATTTAACAATAAATACAGTAACACTGTTTGTTTGACATTTGATTGCATTAAAGTGCCAAAAAATCACTCGCAAGCAAAGTTAGCGACGAGTAGACCTGCGAGTGCGAAAAATGTGACTGTGGTAGTAAAAAAAATGTGAGTGTATTGAGTTTTTCAAACTCTTACTCGCATGTTTAAACGCTAGATTAGGTACTTTCATACTAATTTAGCGACTTTATCATTATTTATTATTGTATTGTATTTGTAACTATACAGTTGCAAATAAATTTGCAAAGTATAGGATGCACAGTATGGGCGAAGTAACGTAGACCTTATGCCCACGATGGTATTAACAGGATTTTTTTTTTTTGTGGCGCTGTGATTAACTCTACCGACCTATACCTTCGCATAGGAAGTTGCCGCTTGGTTAACAACGAAATACCTCAGAAAAACTGTAAACTGATACAGTTAGTTGAGGTGGACAGTTAACCAATGAGAGTGAGACGTAAAACTCTCGAAGGCCAAACAACAACGATGACAAGCCTGACCGCACTTAAGAAATAATTACGATGACGCGACAGCTGTTCCCCAGCCCAGTAGTACAGTTCACTAACTTTTCATGATTTTAAAAGAGCATAACTTAACGCGAGCTATTGTGGTTTGCACTAATGCTTATGCACTGACTTTTTTTAACACCTCTGGTTGTATGTTAACAAAATTTGAAATAATGTGGCAGCTTTGTTAAAAATAAAGAAACCAGAAAGAGGAACAGTAAAAAAAAACAAACAAATTTGCAAATAATTCCATGTTTAGGGCAAGTAAATCTAATTATAAATTTATTATTTAAAATATTTTTTGATAAATAAGATAAGTTCTCTTCACGGAGAACACGCCTACCGACTGTTGGAGGCTGATCTTCTGACCACTCGTTTGCCAAATTCTCTGAAGTTATTCTAGTAGACATTTTAACGACATTGTAGTTAAAATAAACACCACAAAAATAATTGGTGTTTACTCGTAGTTAACGCTAATCAGTCAGACTATAAAAACAGCTGATTTAAAACGAAGGCAAATAGTGTTAAAAACTGTTATAGAATCGAGCGAAAACACCAACGCTAGTGTTAATTTCTCTAAACGATTTTTATTAGCGTTAAAACAGGTTAGTGTATTGCTCTAGAGAGCTGCTTTACGATTGTAGTCTTTTGGCCCAATTGTAATCGATTGTTCCAATTAAAGCCTAGTATTGAGATTGAATGTGCGAAAAATTCTCAGTAACATTATTTATTTCGTATGGAAAAATTGAGATGTACTCAGTGTTGTCTATTTTTTTCTCTTATTCATGTTTCTTTTTTAATTTTAAGTATACATGTTTGTACTTCGAGCGAAAAAAGCTTTGCTTATGTTATTTCGCAGCTGAAAAAACAAATATTCCCAAAACAATTTCAAATGGAAACATGTTGCAGATACATATTGTGTGTTTATCGTTTTAAGAACTCAGTACTACATTTCTAAACTTATTTCGCAGATATTTCATACTAATCACTTTTGTATGCAATTTGAAAGAATTTCGCACGAAATAATGAACTCAATATTAGCCTTAAGGGATTAAAATCGTATATGTATGTATGTTAACTAATTTATGTACTAATGTATGCAGTATTATCGCATACGTTTTATGCAATATAACATAAATTTTTGCTTTAAATTTAATAAAAATCTTTAAAACTTTGCATGCTTATTCCTGATTTGTTGTTTTTCTTTACATCCTTACATATTGTATACACATACTTGCTTACATATGTACATGTACCTATGTACTTATGTAAGTATGAAGGTATTTGACTTTATTTTTATTACCCTTTGCTCAGTTTTTCTTTTTTTACGTTTTCAATGTTGACATTATAATCTTACTTTTAATTTGTTTTCATTACACTAATGTGTATTTCTTTCGTGTTCTTTTTTTTGTATAAAATTTTCTTTTCTGCGGTCAATGTATTCATGTGGCATTTGCATAAAAGCATGACCGACCGACTGGCCGACTGTATGTGGGCAAGACCGGTCCAGTCCGGTCGTTCATCAGTTCGCACGCATTCTGACTTGAAACGAATTAATTGTAAATTTTCATTTTTATGACACACATGCATAAATTTAATAATAACAATAAAAAGAGAAAAAAAACATTAAAGAAAAAGAAAATAATAATATAAAAAAAAGAGGCATGTGGTTTTAGAAAAAAGGAAATACATAAAGTCTTAAAATGTATGTCACACGAAATGGTGACTTTAGAGTCATTGCAGTATATGTACATATGTATTCTGGTATTTATACGCAAATAAATGATTTAAGAAACATACACACATACATACATAGTATGTACATATGTATGTATAACTTGTATGTCTGCCATGTGCATATGTATATATAACGAGTGATTTTTTTGCTATTATCTTTTTGGCAACACTAGTTTTGACAGCTCACGCACGTTTTGTATCTTGTGTCACTGTCAAACATCTTCAGTTTGGTCTATAATTTAATCATGAATCGTCTTACAAACGAATAACGCTTGAAAATTATTGAATTTTATTACCAAAATGCGGGCTCTGTTAAGCAAGTTCATCGCGCGCTTCTTCGATTTTATGGTCAGTTTAATCGACCTACTGAGGCTTCTATTCGGGCTATTATAAAAAAATTTCGCACCAAATTTACATTGTTGGACATTAAACCACCAACACGCTTACGTAGAGTGCGAACTGAAGCAAATATCGCAGCCGTATCGGCCAGTGTTGGTGATGACCGTGAATTATCGATTCGGCGTCGTTCGCAGCAATTGGGCCTCTGTTACTCCACTACGTGGAAAATTTTGCGGAAGGATTTGGGTGTGAAGCCTTATAAGATACAGATGGTGCAAGAACGGAAGCCAAACGACCTACCACAACGCCAAATTTTTGGTGAATGGACTCTTGAAAAGTTAGATAATGATCCACTTCTTTATCGAAGAATTGTGTTCAGCGACGAGGCTCATTTCTGGTTGAATGGATACGTGAACAAGCAAAACTGCCGTATTTGAAGTGAAGAGCAGCCAGAAGCATTACAAGAGCTACCAATGCATCCACAAAAAACAACCGTTTGGTGCGGATTATGGGCTGGCGGCATCATTGGGCCGTATTTCTTCAAAGATGATGCGAATCACAACGTTACTGTGAATGGTGAGCGCTACCGTGCGATGATAACAAACTTTTTTTTGCCCAAAATGGAAGAGCTTGACTTGCATGACATGTGGTTTCAACAAGACGGTGCCACATGCCACACAGCACGCGAAACAATGGACCAATTGAGAGGCGAGTTCGGTGAACAGTTTATTTCACGCTTGGGACCAGTCAATTGGCCGCCCAGATCGTGCGATTTAACGCCTCTAGACTATTTTTTTGTGGGGCTATGTTAAGGCTAATGTCTATAGCGACAAGCCCGCTTCAATTGACGCACTGAAAGCCAATATTGCCAACATTATTCGTGAGATACCGGCCGAAATGTTGGAAAGAGTATGCCAAAATTGGACTAAGCGGATGGACCACTTGAGGCGCAGCCGCGGCCAACATTTGCATGAAATAATCTTCAAACATTAAATTATATCGACCCAACTATCGATCCAAATAAATATTTCATGCATTTTTCTGAATTTTATGTGTTTTTTTTTTTTTTTTAAATTTCCAATAGTTCTTATAAAGTCACCCATTATTAGATATTATGTTACATGTAAACCTTATTTAAGAGAACACCCTTTTCACACCAATTTCCATCATACCATCTGGTAGCACAACTTGCATGATATGTGCAACACGCCTTCTTTAAACGAATGACAAAAATTGTAATATTAATAGCTTTAATATCTGTTTAAATAAAATTTATTTATCTTGAAAAAAAAAAGAAAAACAACTTACAATTTTGTATTATTGAATGAAATTACACATCATGCACTTGTTGGTTGTTCGTGTTATCAACTTGACAATGAAAACGGATATAAAGTCAAGAAGGACGAAACAAAAATAAAGAAATATAAAAAAAAAGTTGTCAATAAAATATAAAACATTTCATGTTTTTAACGATGTCTTATCCATGTTTTTATTGATTTTTTATTTTTTTATATTTTTTTTCGTTTATTATGCTGTGAGACTGTTTGCTGTACGAGTATTCCCCCTAATAAGGAAATTACAAAAATAGAGAATTCTTTGTAAAATAACAGTATTGCAAGAAACGGCATTAAAATTTATTATGGCTTAAGAAAAGGGGTAGCAGTTTTTATTTATTGCCGGCCGACTGACAACCGACAACCATTCTGCCAAATAAACTTTAGTGTACTTGCAGAGGGCAGGTAAAAAAGCACCTGTCTGTATTTAGCATTTAACTTGAAGCAACAGTTTAACAACAATCTTGTTTGAAACCTTTAAAGAAATTGCTAAAACAGGGGAAATACTATTTAAAGGCATTTTTTCTTCTTTAACATTGACAGCAGAGCTGTGTATGGCACGAGTTAAATATATTTTGTTTTTTTTTTTTTTATTATTATATTTTTTCGCTTGCACAGTCTACTCTTCAGGCCACAATAATTTTATTATTTTTGTTTTATTTTCTTTTTATGAATGCATTTTGTAGTGTGTGCCTAAAAAAGAAAAAATAAAAAAATATTGCAAAAGGTTACTCATTTATACTTAAAATCTTTTTAAGGTCGTTGTCGTCTTCTTAAAGAAACATGTTTATATATGTTTTTTTTTTGTTTCTCTTCTTATTTGCACACGATATTATTGACGTTGGAAAATAAATGTTAAAAAAAAATTGTTTATAATTTTATGTACGAGTAGTTTTTTAAGTTTGTTGCGGTTAAAACATCTGTCATTACTCGTATGCCTTTAAATTTATATATTTTTTTTGTTCTCGTTTGTAATGTTATCAAAGATATAATAATTACATTTATTTAATATTTTGATAAATTAGCATAAACAAACATATGGATGATTGACAAGTGCAAAAATTACATTATTTTTTGCATCCTGCAAACTTTAAAAAAAAGGTAAATCATCAAGTTCAGCTGCTAAAATGTTAATTCAGCAAACAAAGTTCCTAATTATATTAAAATTTTACAGTTGTTTTTTTCCGTTCGGCTTATAAATCAGTTATTTCTAACACTTTTATATTGATTTCACTTGTATGTTTGCAACACTCGAAATCCATGCCACATGACTGATATTACATATCGCTCCTTTATTGCAACATAGTCATAACTAAACAAAGCTTGTTCCGAGAAAAACGCGTTTCAAATTTTTAGTTTCCATACAAGTCATAGAATTTTTTTTCGAAAATATCTCCTTAAGCAAACGGTTTTAAAAGTAATTTGAATAAATTTTTGGCAAAATGTAAAAAGTAGCACTGTTAACAATTCCGCATTGTTAACTCGAAATCCATGCCACATGGCTGATTATTACATATGTAGATATGTATATAAAACTGTAAATCGTTGGTCTCATGCAGAAAGGCCCTAACTCGCATTTTCCCTGAATGGAGCTTTTTTAGGGATTCTACTACGTTTCACACAAGCACACAGTGTTACGAAGATTTAATTAAATATTTTCATATATATCGCTCTTATAAGCAATTGAACAAAGGAAGATACTTTTAGCTATAGCCAGGTATACAGTTTCTATTACAATTTTTCCTTGTCCTGTACAATTTCAATTATGTTTGTTAGGCCCTTTCTACATGAGAGCAACGATATACTGTGTTCCTGCTTTAGTGCACATATTGGAGTTGCCGTATTGCTTTTAGGGAAGTGGGGGGTTTTGGGAATCCACGAAGCCGATTTTGGGAATTCCTAAAAATATTCGGAACCACTTCGATAACCGGTTTTTTCATATTCGGTGCTTGTTTTCGCTGTGGAAGCGGTCATACGCTTTAGTACGAAAATTGAAGTCGCCTTATTGCTTCCGACGAAGTGCTTAAACAATAGTGATATGAAAAATTTGAAATTTGATATTGAAGCGAGTTTTTTAGTTTTGTAACTCTATTTTTATTACTTATATTTATATTATTTAATCAAACCTTGTTGACATATATTAATCAGTTCTACCTTTTTACTATTCAGATTCAATTGCTAACATGGGTTTGCAAAAAAATACCGACATATTATTAATTTTTATGAGGTTCTTCTAGATTTTAAAACTTGTGAGTCTGATTCAGCTGGCCGAATTGCTATTCAGCAATCAAAAATTTTGGGCGTGCAAGTTTTGTGAAAAAATGTTCCACATTTAATTTACGAGTAGAAGATTAGCAATTAAATTAACATAACTCATAAGCTTGGCTTTTCACTAGAAAATCTTTAGAAAAAAATATGTTTATATTGTACATACTTGTATGTACATACAACTCTTCTATATTGCAATGTAATTGCAAACATGAATTCAGCTATGATATCATCATATTATATTTTACTATTTAACTTTATTTTGTAATTTTCGGTAGTACCGTATTGATTCAGCTGCTACAATTTCAATTCAGCAAGCGTTTAATTTTTTTAGATGAGATATTATACTTTTGTGTATTAAAACAATAATTTAGCTGAGAAAATTTAAATTCAGCTAGGGCGATTAGCAGTTTGGTCCCAAGATTTTATTTAATATAGATGAACATTTCATTAATTGTCTTAAAAGTTGTATCGTTTTTTGTTGAGGATTTGCTATTTAGGTATGACATTTCAAAGCCTATTGCAATTCAGCAAGCAAATACAGAAATATAATTATTTGCAGCAAGATTTACATTTTCAAAATTAGTTTGATATTTTGCTATTCAGCTGAAGCAGAAACAAATTTTTAATTTTTGTGATCAAGGTTCAACTAATTCACATTATTAATCATTTTTGCAAATTCCATTATTATTATGCAAATTCAGCTAGATTAATTTCAATTCAGAAAACTACTAAAATTTTGATATTTGAATGAATATTTCAATTCAGCTAAAAATCTGGATTTATGGGTTTTAGTTGAAGACTTGAATTTTAGGTTTGATATTCTAAGACATATTTCACTTAAGTGACCAAATTCAAATATATTTTGTGGCCTACTGAAGACTTCTTTACGACAAACATTAAAGTCAAAAGCTTAGCTTAGAATTTAGCTATTCAGCAAAAAAAAAATTATCTACTTTTGTAATCAAACTTTATCAAATTCAAATAATTAATCAGCGTGGATAACTTAAATTTAGCTAGATAAATTTCTATTCAGCTAGCAAAACTTCGAAATCTGCCAATTTAGATTTACATTTTAATTCAGCAAAATTTCTGGTTTTATCGTTTTTTTAATTTGAAATTAATGTTATATTTGAATTCAGCGGCTGAACTCAAAAATATTTTGTTGTCTCCTGGAGACAAATAGATTGGGATTTTGCTATTCAGCAGAAGATAAAAACAAATCTTACATTTCCATTTTTGTGATAAGCTTTGGATAGTCATTTCAATTCAGCTAGATCTCTAGTTTTATCGTCTTTTGTCATATTACAATTCAGTGTACAAATTCAAATTTATTTTGCGCCTTTTTTCAATTATGTTGGATTAATGTTGGAAGACTGAATAAAAAAATTAAATTTTGCTATTCAGCTAAAGAAATAACAAATCTTAAATCTATAATAGACGTTTCGCATCTGTATCATGCTTTGTTGTATTTAAATAATTTTAGTGCCAAAATAAACATGCTGGTTTTAGTTTTCTCTGCGTTGTAAATTTGAACTTTAGTTTTGATATTTCAAGGCATACCCCAAATTTGTGGCCAAATTCTAAAAAAGAATGTGGCTTTTATTGCCACTGGTTTGGTTTAAATTGTAATAACAAAATTCCAATTCAACTGGCAAACCCCATTTTTCAGAAGTTTTGCTTAAAAATAAGTAATGGGTGTCCGCCGGAAAGGTATATTGCTTTGTTTTGCCGCAGTTTTTGGTAAACATTAGTCTTGACAGTTCATATTTAGCAGCCGTGAAGTAGATACGTAACAAATTTATTATGCAAAAATATTCGATAAACGTGTTTTAATCGTTAAAACATTTTATCAAAAGCAACCATTGTTTACTGTAACGATAAGAAATTTATATGAAATTTTTGGGAGAAACAAGAAAACGCATTATTTATCATCTGGGGTAGGTGATAGGTTCAAGTATGGACCACTATGTACTGTAAGATCGGCTGAAAAATTTACTGCTGCTCAAGAAGTGTTCAAAATAATCCATCAATCTCAATTCGGCGCCGTGCACAGAAGTTTGGTCTTCAAAGAACAATTTTGGCCACAATTTTGCTCAAGGTTTTGCATTTGTTTCCATTTAAGATTTAGTCGACACAAGAGCTTCTTCCACAAGACAATCTACGCCACCGTACATATGCCAAAAGGATGTTACAGCTCGCCCAAGAGAACCTCAATGAGAAATTCATGATGAATGAGGGAGAGCCACATTTTCAATTGAATGGATATGTGAATACACAGAATAGTTGGTTCTGGACAACGGGAAACCCTCAAATTATTCATTAGTCACCTTTGCATCTATTAAAAGTAACAGACTGTTGTGCAATTAGGTTAGGATTGGATTGGACCTTACTTCTTTGAAAATTAAAATGGCGTAACGGTAACTGAGAATGGAGTGAGATATCGTGATATGAGTGAAAACTTTTTAACGCCACTACTGCATGCTTTGGTCTTGATTAACATGTGGTATCAAGAAGAAGGTGCCACATCGCATATAGCCACGGTTGCCACATTTGACGATTTATCGTAATTTTGACGATTTTGGGTGCTGATATTATAGGGCTGATAGGGCGATATTTTTGAAGATTTTTGTAGATCACATTTAAACTTTCATAGTTTTCAAGCAACTTTGGCTTTTAAGTTAATTTATGTAGGGAATGAAAGTAATATTTATGGCATAATGAAAACGGTAGTAAAATATATGTGTACATAAATAAATGTTGTGTGATATTTGCTTGAGAGCATATATATGTCATATGTGAATGGCATTTAAAAAAATTAAAGATACATTTTAAACTTCAAGTCTTTTAAATGCTTGAAATATTATAAGAGAAAATCGTGTTTTTTTTATATAATCAAAGAGTTTTCTAATTTCTGCGTGGAATTCGAAAATCGTGAAATTTAACCCGAATTAAAATAACGAAGTCTAAACTTGGAAAATTTGTTTTTTATTTTAAGTATTAAGTATCAAAAAATATTATTCACTAATTTTTCATTGTATGGTTAAGTTATAGCAATAATATTTGCAAATAATTCGTTCAGCTCAAGGTCGTTTAATGTATTTTTAAATATTTCGCCTTCCTTTGGAAGACTTCTTCAGGAAAATTTGTACAGATATTTTCTAAAAAAATTTCCTAAGACTTGTATGGAAGCTGAAATTTTGAAATGCGTTTTTCTCAAACAAGCTTTTTCGAGTTATGACTATGTTGCAATAAAGGAGCGATATGTACATATTACATTTTGTGATATGAATGTATTTGAACAATATATTGACTGCACTAAGTCGTTGTTTGGCACATTTTAAGGATCTGCACTTCCCTTAATTGTTTTCCTTATTGTATAAAGGGTAACCGTTTCGTCAGACGATGATGCATATATATAATAATATTGGGCCCATTTCTTTTGCGTTTTTATTTTTATTGAATTTGTTGCTCGTAAATTTTAACTTATTTTATAAAAACATGTAATTTTTGTTGACAATTTTCGGTAGTGTTATAAAACACATTTTGTCAGTATTTTGCAACACTGAAGTGATAACTCGACTCATTATGTAACGAGTGACATCATTAGAAATTTACACGATATCGAAATTATTTTTTTCTCGATAGTAATTTCCATCACGAATGACAAAATTAGCCCCCAGATTTATCTGGCATTTATGCATACAGACGGAATTACAATGGAATCACTACGAGTAGTATACCTTCCCGGCGGACACCCTGTATTTTGCTTGTTTTATCAATTTTGAGAACTTTAAGAATTTAGTTTAGTGTTTTTTCTTTTTCTTTCTCTAGTAACATCAAATTTGTTGTCATTAATGAACACTTTTGCGAAACCCAGTCAACCATAAATACCAAAAAAATAAAATAAAAATTCCTTTTTGTAAAACATGTTGGTTATTACTTTGTAGGAATGTTGATTCCTTCGTGCGTTCCACTCTTGCCACTCCTGCGGCTTAAGCCAATTGAATTTTATCGTGTTGTATATATGTATGTATGTGTACATAAATACTTGCAAATATACACACACACACACACACACACACACACACTCATACATGCATATCATCTGCTCCAAATTTATTATTTTGAAAAGGATGAAACTAAAGAGCATGGCAAGAAAAACAATTTTTATAGATTTCTTTTTTTTCCATTTCTTTTCTATTCTAGTCGCTGTGCTTCTTAGAATACGTGACAGTATAATCTATAGTTTTGCTCCTTGACATAAACGAAAAAAGAAAAAAAAATGTTTAAATTACACAGAGGACTTAACAGCAGAAGAAAAAGTACACGTTTTGTTTGAGAAAAAGTGTATAAAATTGTTTTTTTTTTATCAAATAAAAACCCCCAGCCCATAGCCAAGCCATCATCATCATCATTTATAGCAAAAACCAACAACAACAGGACAGCAGGAGCAGCAGCATCATTAAGTGTGGCAACAATAAAGCTACAAGAAACTTGTGCGCTTGTAGGTTAGAAAAAGGAAAAACAAAAAAAAACAAAAAAAAACAAAAAAAAAAAAAAAAAGAAGAGAAAACAAAAAACTGAAATAACTTAAAAATACGACAAAACCATAAACTATTAAATCAACCACCACCACTGTTACTGGCTGCTGCTACAACTTTCTTTCTATTTAGAGACAGTCAGCATTATCATCATCCATTGTCGCAGCCACCACCACCACCAGAGACCAGCAACTATCATCCCTACAGCTTAATGCTTAGCAGGTCTTTTATTATTCTTCTTCTTATTCCTTTTTTGGCTTCTGCCATCTTATTTCTGTTCATAATAAAAATTTATGTGTTTTTGTTTTATCCCAGGCATCTATCTTTAATGCAATTTATATATGTATATACTCGTATATATAAAATAAAAAAAACACCCATGTACGGGGACTGTTTGTTTACTCCGTGACTATTTAAATAAAAACTTTAGTTTGGTCCCTGCACATAGGAACATCTATGGTAATGAACGGACAGCTGAGCTAAACTAAATGGGGTCCTACTTTGGATATATCCACCACGGAATCAGTCATCAGAAAGCTACACTGAAGAAAAAATTCATCCATTCGTACCGAAATCAATCCCAAGCAGTGTCAAAAGTACCGTAAGTATGGAATTTCTTAAAGCTTGTTAAAGGTACGAATTATTCAAACACTAAATCAGAGGTGCCAGAAATTTTTTATCGAAAAATCTTTATTTGCCGTAAAAAAAATATCTTAATTTTAGGGAAAAAATCTTAAAATGTTTTTCTTTTGATTTTTTTTTTTTGTTTTTTTTTACGTCAAACTCAAAATGGAATGTTAACTATTACATAATGATGATTATTTTAACTTAACAATAGGTTAAAAATTAAAATTTTAACCAAAAATTCAATAAAATATCCTTTTAAAGTTAGTACTCGTAGTCAGTGTCGTTAAAATTGTTTTTTAAAATCTTTTATTTTCTGAAAATAACACTTTTTTTCAGCAAAAAAAAAAAAAAAAAAAAAAAAATTTTGTCAATAGATATATAGCAGTTCGTCGTCTAGTTTATATGATTACACATGTGTGCACTCGTGCATTGTCTTGATCGAATACTTTTTTCTCCAAATGCTGTCTTTTTAACACGCAAATATTAGTTTCACTTGTATGTTTGCAACACTTGAAACCTATATTATATACATATTACATATGTAAGCATAAAACCAAGGCGAATTTATAAGAGGTGAAATTGACAGCGCAGCTGATAACTTTTTTTTTTAATTTTAATCTGTTTCAGATGTCAATGGCATAATTAATTCAAAGTTGGAAAAAACAATTTTTTAAATATTGTACCTTGAGCGCCATTGGCTGGCCATTTTCACCTTTTCAAGCTCTATGATCTGAGACTTTGAGTTTCACGAAATAATTAAAGGTTTTACGAAATAATAAAGTTTTTCTTTTATTGCAATTTTTTTTTAAAGAAATTTGAAAAACAAAAAAAAAATGTAAAACAATTTTTAAATTTTGTATTGTATCTTGAGCGCAAGATATCATCCAGAATCCTCCCCAATCTGGCTGGCCATTTGCACCTTTCCAAGCTCTATGATCTGAGACTGTAATTTTCACGATACAATTAAATGTTTCACGAAATATTCAAAAGTTTTTTCTTTTCTTGTAAATTTTTTTTATTATATTTTTTTGAATTCCTTTTTGTGTTTTATATATTTTTTATATTTTTCTCTTGCCATTTGAAAAAGATTTTTTTTTGTAGTGTACCTGGTATGAATTCGCCTTGTTTAAAACTGTATGTACAGTGTTGCTGCTTTAGAGCGAAAGTTGGAGTTGCCGTATTCCTTGCAAGGAAGTGGGGGATTTTAGAAGACAATTTTGGGAATTTACAAAAATTCGGAACCACTTCGCTAACCGGTTTTTCATATTCAGTGCATGTTTTCGCTTTGGAAATGCATCTTTTCGCTTTAGTGCGAAAATTTATGTTTGCCATATTGTTTCCGGGGAAGTTGGGATTTTGCGATTCCTGAAGTCGATTTTGGGTAAAAAAAAAAACACTCGGTACGCGTTGTACGGTTAACTATCTGATTACATGCATAATTAGTTTGATATCGAAACGTATTTATTAGTTTTTTTAAGTATATTTATTTGCTTTAAATAAATATCGAATCTTGTCTAAAAGTTCTGAACAATATTCGCCGGTAATCTATGTGAATAAACCCGCGTGTATCTCAAAAGAACTTTTGTGCATGATTTTGTTGGCTGACCGAACCACCCTTTTTTTTGTGTACGTTCACCCAGTGAAAACCGCGGTTTGGATAGTTCTTTGTTCTCTGCTGTATTGTGGTGGATACATGTATCGCCTACAATTATATAACGGCGTAAAACGCGTTCATATTGCGGTTGAACATTATCTAATACTTTTTTGAAGTGGTCACACGTTTACGCTTTAATTCGAATTTGAGCAATCGTGGCACTAATTTCGCAGATAATTTTTTCATGTATAAGTTATGTAAAATACTCGCTAACTTGAGCTCTATGAAACCTCAACAACCTCATAAGTTTTCATTCTAAGATCATTCACTATTATTACACAAATTTTATAGGCGATTTCTGGGGCGATATCTCCTTTTAGGCGATCTTAATATACAGCGTCACTTGAGCTGAGATGATTACAACGGAAGTCGGTAAACAACATATTAATCAAAGTATTTGATTGTGCTGAGTTGCCATAGTATTTATCATATTTTGCCTTGGTTTCAGTGTTGAGTTTTAGGGCAACAAATATTTCTTAGTGGACACGCGAAATTCGCATTTTTTAATTTTTGTTAAAATTCAAGCAGTTATCTGCTTTTAATGGCTATCAACCACAAACTAAGTGGCCAAGCCGCGTTACGTAGTGCATTAAAAAACTGTGTTTGACAGCACCAGCGCTGCACCTGAAACTACTACACTTGAAATTTAAAGTCAGAGTTATTAAACAGCCCTCGTATTTAGGCATATTGGTATGTTTGCAAGAAAGTTTTTTAATGTTGTCTCAGCGAAAATGTTCGCTTATACCTTGCTGAATATCAATAATTTAAATTATCAACATCATTCAATGGCGCAAATTTGATTACACAGCTGTGCTTTAAGAAATAAAAAAACTTGGAAAAAATAATCTCATTTCCTAAAAACATTTTTGGAAACGGATGGAAGGAAACCAAACTCAAAATGATAAACATCAGCTGAATTGCAAGTTATAAAGAAGATGTGTTATTTAAATTTCAAATACATTTATTTCTTTCAGCTTTCGCCGCGAGTTAAATTATAATTAAATTAATGAAAAAGAAAAATTTATGATTGTAAATTTGAGAAAATTCCTGAATTGTCACAAGCAAAAGGCGAACTACAGGCCTTTATTTAATAAATCAATACAGAATAGATTTTTCCAGCGCAAAACAAAATGGAAGCATGTTTTATCTATACAATTCTATAGCTGAATTGAAATAAGCATGCATAAATTTACAGCTGAATTAGAATTTTTGAAATTAAAGAATTATTAAAATGCATAATTTCTAAAACAAAGATATATAAGATTTATTTTTTTAGCTGAATAAATAAATTTTACTACAATTTATTTATTTCTAAAATTTTATTTTTATTCAATCAAATATTCATTTTTATTCATTTATTTGATATTTTGCTATACTGTTGTAAAAATTTCAATTCAGCTAACGGATTTTTAAAATGGAAGCATTACTTTTTTTTAATTTTAGTGGAAAGAATTTTGAAAATGTATAATTTCTAAAAGTAAAATAAAAGCTTTACAATTCTATAGCTGAATTGAAATAAGCATGCATAAGTTTAAAGCTGAATTAGATTTCATTGAACTTTATTTCTAAAATTTTATTGCAAGTTGTGTCGCCTCTACGAAGTTTTTTTTAAGCTAGATTGAGGTGTTCATCCGTATGAAATTTCTGAATTTTTCCACAAAATTACCATTTGCAAAACTGAATAATTATTTGAATGTGATAAAACTAAATTACAAAAGCAAACATTTTCCTCGTTACCCAGCTGAATTAGAATTTAACAAGCTGATTGTTCACCTGAATGCGGTAAAGCTTTAATACATAAACAAATGCGTTATATCCAGCTGAATAGCAGATACATCAATGTATTTTATAAAACTTTCAAACTTTCCGTAAAATGCCCTCAAGGAGGCAACAAAATTTGAACTTTAGGTGCAAATATGACTTAAAATATGAAAGCAAAATTGCAAATCTTTAACTGAAATTGCTTAGCTGAATTAAAATATGTTTGCAAGACAAATAAAATTATGGCACCAAACTGAAAATATGACCAGCTGAATTGAAATTTGTCTTGCTGAATTGGAATTCTCCCAGTTGGATTATTATTTTTATGCAAAAGACCATGATAACTAAAACAAAATCGTTTAATAGTAAAAGATTTTTCAGCTGAATAGCTGAATTTCATGTTTTAAATAAAATATTAAGCTTTAATTATGAAAAATATAATATTGAACTTAATTCAGCAGAGTTAAATTTTTCTAGCTGAATTAGTATTAAAGTGCTAAAAATTGCAGAGAATAATCCAAGAGAAAAATATAAAACATGTTTTAAGAAATCTCTCACTTGAACTCGTATGTGTGATTATATTTGAGTAGAAAATGTTCATATATAATACTTTTATTTGATTTCAAAGTTGTATTTGCAATTCTATTTGATGCGATAAATATCGTGGAAATTTTGGCAACAGGTTTCTTCTAACTATAAGCATCGAAGTGCCAAATTTTGTTGGCTGAAGTACAATTTTGCCTCATATCTTAAGCTATCATTTTCATAAAAACTTGCCTAACTAAAGTTTTTCAGATAGGACACGAATTCAGTTAGCTGAGCTTTGTCGAAAATTTTGATACAAACACTTAAAATTAAAAGAGCAACGATTGAAATTTTTCCCGCTGAATTATATTAATAGTGCGAAAATAACTAAGCTAACCAAAATAAATATGCTCAAAACTAGGCAAGTTCAGCTGAATAACAAAATAAAATGGAATTTATTTTAATTATGTTTCCAATATTTAATGTACGTGCATAAAATTTGGGCTACAAAAACTTGAAAGCAAAAATCCCTAAAAAATTGGATATTATTAATATATCCAAATGACTTGATTAAATGATTAGCTGAATTGTTATTTTATCAGTTGAATTACAATTTTAAGACTGTTTATATAACTAAAAACAACTTAAGAGTTATATTCAGCAGGTGTATTTATGGCTGAATAAGAAAACAAATCTTGTAATCTTAATCTTCATTTCTAGAACATTTTAAATTAAAATCAAGTTGAATTTTTTCAACTTGAAACTGAATTGAATTACATTTCTAGAGGTAATGGAATAAAGTCGAATGAGGTAATGTAATGAATTCGTAATTTACTTTTAACTTTGCTGTAGTTAAAAGAAAACACATGTGAAATTTTAAAAATTATGCCTGCTGAAGCGGTGTAAGCTCAGCTGAATTGTTATAAAAAAATGAAAATTGAAAAATTAAATATTATTAGGTGCTGACTAATTTTATTTAATTAAAGTCAAGTCAAAAAAAGTTAATTTTTTTTATTATACCTATGGCCTGAATTAAAATATGTTAAAAAGCACAAAAATAAGTTAAAAATTTATGAAACGAATAATTTCTTTAATTTAAATTTTATTCGATAAAACTTTTACCCAAACAATATTCTTATGTAATTTGCTCAACAAAATTAAATTTCTATTTAAAGAGCTTTTATTTTCAAGCATAAAACTCCAGACAGAAAAACATCATAACAAATTTTTCAATTTAAGGGATACATTAAATTTTATGGAAATTGAAGTCAACATAAAATATGTATGTACGAAGTAATGACAGTAAAAAGAAAAACAAAAAACAAATAAGAACAAAATTCCAATCTCATTTGAGCGTAACGTATTTATGTCGTTGCTTGTGCCCAACACATAAAACATTTTTCCCAGATGAAAAAAACAACAATTTTATTACCGTCTCTACCACCCCAAAAACGAAACAAAAAACCATTTTGGCTGACGGCAAAAAGCAGCAGAGATGCTGCAATTACGGCTCAGCGCAGTCTAAAAAGTAATAAAAAAAAAAGAAAAAGAAGAAAACAAATTCAGCAATACGCTTTATAAACAAACCTGCACACACACACACACTCATCTACATCCAAAGACAAAGTTCTTCTCTTATAAAAACATTTTTTTCACACAAATATTGTTTTGTTTTTATGAGCAAAAAACACAACAACAACTCGAGTGTGGGGTGGAGGTTTTTAACTCCCGTTATTGGGTTGCTTTTTAGGTTGATGATAATTAAGTTCTTCTTTTATTCGAAAAAACAACGATGTTGCTTTTAACTGTTAATGTTCATTGGGATTAAATGGAACCGAGAAGTATAAATACATACATATGTACATACATACATACAAACATTCATATATTTTTTTTATCTGAGATGTCCTACTAAATGAGTATGAGTTAATAAAATTTAATTTTGGTACTTAGTGACAAAATATACACAAAAAATTTATGACGCAGACGTTTGCAAATAAATATGGAGTTGCTGAACTTAATACAAAATTTAATTTAGCGACTTAAGAAATTTAACGCTACTTTTAAGATGCTGTTGAAATTGTCATCGGTTTAATAAAACAAAAAAAAAAAAAACAAAAAAAAAAAAACAAAAAACAAAACAAAAAACAAAAAAAAAAAACAAAAATTTTGGAATTTGTTAGCTGTGTAGAACTTTTTACAGCTGAATTTCTATTTAAATTCAAAAATAATAAAAAAGTATGCTAGCTGAATTAAAGTTTCCTCAGCTGAATAGCAAAACATGAAATAAATAAACTAGAAAACAGCAACATTTGAAATTCAAAATATTCAAAAATAATAAATAATAAAAAATCTGCTAGCTGAATTAAAGTTTCCTCAGCTGAATAGTAAAACATGAAATAAATAAACTAGAAAATAACAACATTTGAAATTCAAAATATACAGCTGAATTTCCATTTAATAACTAGACTTAACAAATTTTATGCTGGATTTGAGCTGGTATTGATGTAAGTAATGGAGAGAAAAATTGTAAAATAAGTTAGCTGAATTAAAATTTTTGCAGCTGAATAATAAAATATTTATCATGTAAGGAAGAGCTTAGTGTCTTGTATTGAAACTGCCAAGTAATGAAAAGAAAAATTGTAAAATAAGTTAGCTGAATTAAAATTTTTGCAGCTGAATAATAAAATATTTATCATATAAGGAAGAGCTTAGTGTCTTTTTCTCAGAAAAAATTCCAAAATATTACCATCAGTGTTACAGCTAAATTTCCATTTCATTTTTAATATTGAGAAATTTAATTATGGACTAAAGCTGGTGTTGAAATTGTCAAAAAATGAAAAGGAAAAAAATAATGGAATATACAATTTCTAAGTGTTTCCTGATGCTGATGTAAAATATATACAAATGAATTTCCACTAAAATTCAAATAATATAATTCTGGCTTTAAGCTGGTGTTAAAATTGCCAAAATATTGATATTGAATACTTGTTTTAAAAATCCGTTAGTTCAATTGAACTTTTCACAGCCATATAGCAAGATGCCAACTAATTGAAATGGCTGAATAGAAAAGGATAGGAAAAAAGACCATTTGAAAAATTCAAAATTTACAACTGAATTTCTATTTAATAACTAGACTTAAAAAATTTTATACTGCCAAGTAAAGAAACGGAAAACTTTGAATATTTGTCAGCTGAATTGAAATTATCGTAGCTTAATAGCAATTAAAAATTAAAATTTTTAAGGCTTTTAAATTTTCCACATGAATTATAATTTTTACAGCTGAATTTTAAATGAAACACAAAATCTAAATTATGTGCTAATAAATAAACATTTAAAAAGTTAAACCAAAAAAAAGTTAAGTCAGCTGAATATAACAAGTGAAAATTCGAATATAGTTCTGAAGAAAGGTTTTTAACATCTAGGCAGCTGAATTCAAATTTATGCAGCTGAATTTCAACTAGAAGGCAAAATTGTAACAAGCGCTCAAAAATCGAACTAAAATTATAAAGTATATGAAAAGTGTAACTGAAAAATGGATAAATTCAGATTTAAGTTTAAAGAAACAATTTGTAAAATTAATATGAAGAGTGAATAACCTTTTCCTTTTTGTAAACATATTATTTTCCTATTTGCAAACTGAATAGAAAAATTTGTTACAATTCCAAGTTTTTATTAGAAATCTAAAATCCTATATGTTATGTTTTATTAGAAAACGAAATTGTTATTGTATATAATTTGAATTTTTCACTAGATGTTCAATAATTTAATATCGAAATGAAAAATGTTTCAGAAGAAAGAAAACTGAATCAAAAACATACAGTTGAATTGTTTAAAACCAAAAATTTAGCTGAATTTAAATAAACTGAAATTTTATGGCTAATATATTAGTAAGTTCTTAAGAAGTTTTGATTCTAAAAAAGAGGCATAAATAAACTGGACTGATATGTCTAGCTTAATAGTTTACAAAGCTTCCAGCTGAATTCAGTAAGTAAGTTCTTAAATAGTTTTGATTCTAAAAAGAGGCATAAATAAACTGGACTGATATGTCTAGCTTAATAGTTTGTAAAGCTTCCAGCTGAATTCAGATTAATCAGTGTGCACTTAAATGTGAAGCAGGAAAAACTGCTTGAAACTTTGTTGTTCTTATTCTGCAAAACTTCTAGCTGAATTCAAAATTAGTGAGCTGGATTTGACTTTGAAAACAAACTGAATTTGCATAATACGTCTAATCATTCAGAAAGTTTTTAGCTGAATTGAATTTTGAAGGACGAAAAGCAATCTAAACTAGAATTTTAAGCATATTTAGCAAATTTCTCAGCTGAATTGAAATTTTACCAGCTGAATTAAATTTTGAAGAGTGAAACATACACTGAATTATAATCTCAAGCATGCTATTTTTCGAAGCGTTTAGCTGAATTGAATTTCATGACGCTGAATTAAACTTAATTTTTTGATAGCCCAAAATACAAATAATGAATTCAAATTAAATTAGCTGAATTGAATTTTCTTATCCACAATTTTGTTTATTGTTGGCATAATAATATTAGTTTGATGAGCAAAAACGAAACATTTATAAAACAAATTTTATTTTATTTGAGTATACAAAAATTTAAAGATTAAAAATTTTCTTTCTAGATTTTTTTCTATAAATTTTAATAAAAATCATAATTCTAATACCACATACTGCAGCATTTTCATTCTTAAAGCTTCGTTTGCTTTAAGAGATCCAAACAAATTACTTTAAATTAAATAGACCATGCCTGCTGTTGAAACTGTATAAATATGTGGATGGATGGGGGGTGTGTGTACTCGTATGATGGTGTAGCTGCTTTTATGCTGCTAGATGGGCATGAATGAAATGTCGAGCTCTGCCTGGCTGCTAAGGGTGCTTTCGCATTAATTGCTTTTATCGATTTTTTAGCGTTTTTTTCTTCTTCTTCTGCATTTTTTTGCTTTTTTACATTTATTCTCTTTTATTAAACTCGGCACAGGCACAGGCTTTAAAGTAGAAAACATATTTTCAGTTGGATTTTTCTTTTTTTAGCACAAGGCCGAAAATGAAATGTTTTGAATTCTTTTTTTTTTTTTCTTTTTCTCTCGTTGCTTTCTTTCTCATTGATGTTGTGGCAGCAGCAGAAGCAGTAGTAGTTGTGTATAAAATGAAAAAATGTTTTGTATTAAACACACATACATTCACATATAAATACATCTATATATACATATACATATATGTATGAGTATGCGTGTGCATTTCCATGAGCACTTGTGAAAGTGTATGTGTGAAATTGTTTGGATTTTATTTAAGTAGAAAATAAAAAGAAAGACTTACATTTTTCAACAAAAAAAAAAAAATTTTTTCTTTTTTGTTTTATACCTACATAAATGTTGTTGTTGCTGGGTAGAGGAAAATATACGTTGTAGAGAGATGAAGATACACAACCAACCCATCAAGTAAGTAGTCAGTTCCAATTGTATACAAATAATGCAGAGTGTTATAAATTCAAAATGTAGGAAAATATCTAAGTAGGTATGTATATGTGTATAAATAAAATGATAATGTTGCTATGTTGTATGTAACAAGTCTTAGAGGATAAATTTCATTCAAATGTGGGCGTTGTTACTTTGTTTTTATTTATTATGATTTTTTTTTTATTTTTTTTTTTTTCTTTTTGCTGAAACTTTTTCTCATCACAAGAAATAATTGCAATAATGATGGGTGGCAGTGGGGATTATTAATGTTGTGTGGAAAATTTCACAATAAATAATGAAAAGTTGAGAAGGATAATAGAATTTTATGCTTTTTTCCCCCATATCTCGGTCATGTTGCAGAGCTATTTGGTATAATATTAGTTTAAATTTAAAAATTTTCAGTTTAAATATTCAAAAATATAAACTTTTCAAAAAGTAAGCTTTTTCTTCCAAAAGAAAGTTACTCAAATACATTATTGAATAGTTAAATTAGAAAACAATGTAAGTGAAACAATACAGAAACACAATTAGGTATAATAAAGAAAATCTAAGCAAAAAATTTTCAATTCAGCTTTATTTTTCAACAATTCAGCTACTTATGGTTTCATTTAGCTGAATACGTAAAAATACATTAAAATTGACATACGTTATCAGATGTGGAAATCATTGTGAATGAAACAATTCAGCAACACTATTGGATAATTCAGCTTAAAAAAATTTCATACCGTTAATTTGTCCACCGTAAAACCGAAGCAGTTATGATATCGATTTATATCAGCACCTGCCTTTACCGCATAATCTGATGATGAACCAACTCCACAGGGTGAATTATACACGACTCACCAGCGCCCCCGTGTAGGTTGCAACTTTTGTAGCCCTATAGATGTACTCGTTGCTTAAGAATTCGTACCTTCTAATCCCTCCTATATGACACTTCCCTACAGTCAATGGAAGGCAAGGATAAAGGCCGTATCAGATAAAACTTTTGCTTCGCTCTGCTTTCGCTTTGACATCTGAGATAAAATAAAGCTCCAAAGCTTTATGCACTAAGAAAATAATAAGCACCAATTTTAGTAGTTCGTCCAATAATATTTCTAACTTCTATTATCATGAGAAATAATTATATGTAAAAATTGACAACCAATTTGTTTTTTAGATAAATAAACAAATCGTGAGCTTTACCAAAGTTTTGATTGTGACATGCACCTTTTGTTTTGCGCTTTTCTGATAAAGCTTTAAACGGCAGGCAAAACGTCAGTGTTATCTGACATGGCCTTAAATGATTTGGTAGGCGAAGCCCATTAAGAGCAGCAGCCCTTCACCAACTCACTCTTCTAACCATCACTCTCCTGGTTCCTTAAAGTAAAGGTAGCTGTTGCATCGCAAAATCGCCTCGGTGTGTTGTTAGACGCCGAAAACCGCCATGCACCAACGCTTATAGGGAAACTAATTCCCTTTCCTGCGATTTTAGGTTTAAACCACAGCCAGAACTTTTCAGCCATGGCTGGCACCTCAACCACGATCAGCACCGAGTAATCTGCAAAGCAGAATCTCTCGGGAGCCTTGCTGCCAGTTTTAACCCTTGGTACGGAGATCGTAAGTCCAACACCACATAAGTCATGCGGCTTCCTAAAGTTGTATTTGCTATAACAAACAAGGGACTTCTTCCCCTCGATGCCACGGAAAACAGTGCCCTACTTTGATGTGCGCCCAGGCAAGCCTGTTCCCGCGGGGGCCGTAAAAGCAAAGCAGACAGATTTAAATAAAACTGTAAGAAAAGGTTTTGCAATTCAGTCACATTTTTTCGTAATTCAGCTACTTTATGATTTCACCCAGCTGAATACATATCGAATTAAGTTATCGAAAATTTGGAATGTTATTAGTTTCTATATCAGTATTTTTTAAACGATATAATATTTTAAGACATTATATATTTAAACATCTTGTGCGCCATTTATTCTGCTATTTCACATATTCAGCAATGAAAAGAGGTTAAAAATGATAACATATTATTTAATGGCAAGCTGTTTATCTATTAAGTTACATTGAAAATTAATTTAGCTTAAACAATGTTACATAAATCATTGTTTCAAGGTTAAATTTTGTTAAGCCAAGATAACGTTTTGAAATTCAGTTTAGTGTTATTTAATTCAGCTGAATATTTCAAAACACAGCGATATTGGGAAACCCTTAGCATTTTTTGAAGAAAAATTTTCAGGCCTAAGAACGCTATTGTCAATCTTATACCTTAATTTTAGTTAGGTCGTTTAGCGTAAAGTATACAGTCTGATTTTTAAATTTCGTGAGTTACTTATGCTCGATTTTCGCATTATTTTCTGTTATGTTGGTACTTATGTATGTTATATATGTTGGCAATATCAGCCATTTCAGTTTGTCACATTTGTTTTTGACAGATAAAAAGGTTAGTCGTGTTTTGGTGTGCTCTTCGATTTTTTTTTTTTTACTAACTTTACTAAATTTTGAGCAAAAACAACTTCACAAGGACATCGCTCAGAAGCTATTGAACATCGTCAACGATGATTCAGATTTACTCAAAAAGGTCATAACTGGTGACAAATCATGGGTGGATGTATGGCTGTGAGATTGAAACCTAAGCCCAATCATTCCACTGAAAGCGGCCAGAAGAGCCAAGATCGAAAAAAGTATGTCAAATTCGGTCGAATGTGAAGGATTTGCCTACGATTTTCTTCGACTGCATTGCCGTGGTGCATCATGAATTTTTGCGAAAAGGTCGTACGGTCAATAAGGAATACTACCTTGAAGTTATGCGCCGTTTACGCGAAGAAATTCGTCAGAAACGCAGAGAATTGTAAAAAAAGGGACAAAATAGGTATTGATGAATAAATAACTAATTTTTGAAAAAATTGAAAACAACGGTTTTTTTGATCAGCCGTAGTATATGTGTGTAAAAATTATTACCATTCGATTTTGCACCGTACACACATAGCATATTAATTTCTTGTATTTCAGCAAATTTCGCACTAGGTGTCTTCAATCTGAGATGAATTATATTCACGACTTCTTGAAAAATTGAAGATCAACTGTTGAGCCTGTTCGGGGTCAAGTCAGTCGCCCTCAAATTGTGCAATATACTCATATGCATCCCAACATGTTAAGTATACATGTTTGTACTTCGTGCGAAAAAAGCTTTGTTTATGTTATTTCGCAGCTGAAAAAACAAATATTCCCAGAAACAATTTTAAATGAAAACATGTTGCAGATACATATTGTGTGTTTTTCGCTTTAAAAACTCAGTACTACATTTCTAAAAACTATTTCGCAGATATTTCATACTAAACACTTTTGTATGCAATTTGAGAGAATTTCGCACGAAATAATGAACTCAATATTAGCCTTTATGGGTCACAAAAGATTCCGCAATTCAAAATGTGTGAAATTCTAAACAAAACATGATGTAAATCAAACGTTACATGAATGTATTAGTGAATGCTGCCAGATCTAACAGATGATAGTAATAAAAAACAGTTTTAACTAAGCAAAACGCACAAAAATTTCCTGACTAGTTTTACAGTCATTCTATGGCAAATAAAGTTTTTATTAATATTATTTAAAACTTTTATGTATTCCAGTTCCAGTTAAAGTTTGTCTATTGTGACCACAACAACTCTGCATTTGTAATTGACCTAAATTTATATGCCGGTTTTTTTTCAACTTTTTTTTTATTTTTTGTAAACAACTTAAATTTTTTAAGCTTTAACAAATTCTATGGCATTATAAACATTTTTAAAATACATAAAAAAACAAGTAAAGTAAACCTATATACATATGTGTGGAAATATATACACATGTACATAAATAATTCTTATATGTTTGCATATGATATACATATGTATGTAAATGTATGTGTGCATAAGTGGTTGGTTGCGAAAATATACACAATTAGTTATTCTTTTGTATGTATTTTACAAACAACACACACATACGTATGTATAGGTATCAGAGAACTTCAAAGTTATGGTTTATCTTGATCTTCTTCAGCTCAAAAATAATTTTTGTGTTTTTTTTTTTTGCCATTTATTGAATCTTCACAAAGTGAACTAACAATAAGTATTCAAATCTTAAAACTAAATACATAAAATTAATTAAGTCCAAAAAATTTTTTATTTTGCACGGTCAGTATCGGTAAAATCACCTATTTAACGTTCTGATGGTGGCAAGGGTATCCCTCCTTCTCAACCGAGAGTGGCCTTCAAAATTAAGTATATTGCGTGCAAGACGATTTGGATGAAGTTCCAATTTACTGATATACCTTGTTGCGTACTTTGAAAATTCGTCTTTTACAAGAGGAACACAGAGATCCTTATGAATTCGTGAGTTTTTTACGTACCATGGAGCTGCGGTAATTGTTCTCAAAAATAATAACGAAAAATTTAATGATGATTGAAAATTATATTCATTCTGCATTCATATTCTGATTATGAGCAGAATTAACAAAAACATTTTATGAACAAGTTCGCAGAGCCAAAACAAGCGCTTATAGTAAATTCATCGTGTCAAAACGCTCTTATTCTCATTAAATCATATAACATGTTTGAACCGAACGTCTGTGTGGCTTGAGCAATATGATATACCAACAATGCAAAGAACATGGACAAGTTTGATCATTTGCAAAACAGGCTTGTCTTTTGTTTGTTTTTTTATTGTTAAACATGTGTCCGATTAATGGACCAAATATTGCTGAATTGCACACGTCAACATACACATGTAAATATGACAGACGATAAGAGTTTTATTTTAAGCCATTGTAAAGGTGAACATAGACAACACAAATAAACATCAAAAACCAATGTAAAAAGAAACCTGCCTTTGTTGATAGGAATGAACGAATTCATACACAATGATTTCTTGATTTTTGTATCTCAATGTCTATCAAAATTTTGAGTGTTGACTGGAAAAGACAAGCGGACGAGTTGGCAAGTTTGATTAGACCTATTATAAAAATAAGCAAGTGTTCAACCAACATGTGGTTCGATTGCCTTAAAATGGACAACGTATAAAAAAGTACGAGCAAGTTTGATTATTTCATTCATTCCCATTTTAAAGAAGATTATTTTTATGAGTCAGCCGATGTGTAAACCATCAGAACCAAGAATGAGGCAACATATGCCTCATTCTTGGTTGCTTTAAAATGAACAACAAAGTGTGTGAGCAAGTTTGATCATTTGCAAATAAAAGAAAATTTTTTAACGGTTTTTTAATCAACAAGTGAAGTTCTCTGATATGTATGTATGTACATATATAATTTAGAAAATTTAAAAAACTCAGCATACAAACTGGTCCAAACGATTGCTAAGCTCTAAACGGAAATAACGCAGGGCGTTGTCATTTCCAGAGTAACATAAAAATTATGAGGTTTTTTTTTTCAGGGATTACTTTTGGCACCAGATGTTGCTGATATAAGTCTGTGAGTTATACGAGGGCAGTTTCACAATTCCGTGACTTTTTCGATTTCCTGCGCAATAGCTTTGTGTTTTAAAATTTCTGGGCGGAAAGAGAAATCGTCTCACAAACAAATGCCTATTTTGATGACCTCCAAAAATCATATTTTTCGGAAGGGATAAAAACATTGGAGAATCATTGCACAACGTGTCACAAAGTACACGGAAATGACGTTTGAATAAAATAAAATCATATTTTTAAATTTTCGGAGCGATGTCAAAACAGCGACAACAAATTATTTTCTCCTACTTACGTATGGCTTTGAGGTTACAAAACTTTCTGTTTTCTATTCGTAAACAGCACAAAGCGCGCTGAGAATTAATGAAAGAGACAAAATTGATTACAGTTCTTTTGTTTAGTTTGGTCTCTGTTTAATTTGTGCTAAGTGTATAGAACTCAAAGAAGACTATGTAGAAATTAAAATAACTTTTTATATAAAAACGTGCACTCCTTTCAAAAAGTCACGGACTTATTGACCCGCTCTCGTAGTATATAAGTATAAGTATGTGTCAAAATGTGTCATATAAAGTTCAATTATTATCTTTATTTGTCGTTGCCACAATAGATAAAAGAGATCATTAATCTATTACAAATCTGTCGTAGGTGTTTTACAATTAATTTTCAACCGCAATATTACGGAAGACTGATCACATGTTTTGAATTAACAGTGTTACCAATAATATACATTTTAACATCTGTCATTATTTATCTGTCATTAAATATCGAAAATAAATACTGTTGAATTTTTTATATAAAACCAAAACGATCTTTAGCTGCAAAAATTTGAAGAAAAAGATTTGAACAAATCTTTTTTTTTTTTTCTGAGAAATTTGTTCAGAGTAAAAGGGGAATTTTTGAAAAATACTAAATACTACACATATCCTGCTATATAAAAAAGATGACCCAAAGGCTGCTTTAAGCCGGGTATAAGTAGAAAATACCGCTTTTCCCATATTTACGGGTAGGCGGAGTATCGAGATTACATTGTAATATGGGGGCAAGAACGTAGTTTTGATTTTTTTTAAGAACTACACAAAATCTTTGTAAAAAGAGGTATTTAAAGGAGAAATTTATTTTTTAAATTTCCAGTTTTTTTTAGTTTAATAAGTTAAATTAAATCTGTTAAATTTATTTTTAATTTAAAATCAATTTATATATTTAAGTCTTGCTTACCGAATTTTTACTTAATTATTTCAGGAAAAATAAATAGAAAACTTTGTTTAAATAAGTCCATATAATTTTTAAGGCGTGCTGTGAGTGTGAGGGAGGATGATTGGCTCCTTCTGAAAGAGAACAAAAATATTTTCAAACATTAATACAAGCAAAGGAAATTTAATTTTATTACAATAAATTAATTGATTGTTGAATGGAAAAAAAGGAGAGAGAGCACACAACAAAAAAGGCTTAAATGTGCACTTTAAATTAAATTTAATGACAAGTCACGTTTTGCAATAATAAACCAACCAGTTTCTGTTTTTCTATCTTCCTCTTGAAAAAAATTAAAATATAGAATAGAAAAATAGAGACAAAATAAATATTGAAAGAAAAATTAGTATAAATAAATTTCTGGCAGGACCGAGAAAATCTTAATGCCATAGTAATAAATATTGGTTAAGCAGAAAAAAAAATTATATATTACTTGCTTACAATATAATAGAAAAATCACATGTACATGTATGTACTTATGTATATAGATAATACTTATATTTATATGCATATGTATGTGAATTATTTAGTTCATAATAAATAATATAGTTTGCAGACATATTAGCACGTTTTCTTTACATACATGCATACATACATACAGATGTATGTATACAGATATATACATACGTATGTATTTACCTACCTACAACATTTTTCTTTTAAAATACATGTATGTATGTACATAATAAAACAATATCGCTTTTCCCACAGTATCTTGAAAACAGAATTGCCATAGTGGAAAACTCGTTTAAAAAATATTTATTTTTTATGTTATTTAAGTACTTTTTAAAACATTTTTTTTAATGTGCTTTTCGTACACCTTTTTTTTTAAATGAAATTGTTTTCAAAAAGTACTTTTATTAAATGTGGATGTTCCATAGTACGAATTATATAAAGACAGGCCTTTTCGTAGTATATTTTTTTTTTATCTTGGACCGGTGTTCAGGGGATGACTCCTACATATGCAGTGGATTGTACCGGAACTAAGAAAATAGGTTATAATAGGATGAAAGAGGGAGTAGTGTTTTTGAAAGTTTAACTTGAACAATAACAACTCTATTACAGCATTAAAAATGTAGGAATTAAATTAGTTAAAACTGATCAGTGCCCAGTGTATATACCTGCTCAGACTAAAAAAATTTAATGCAACACCTTCCACACTGCAAGGTAATAAAGTACATTCAAAAGAAGAAATACGAAAAACGGTGAAAAAAGAAACATTAATTTTTATGAACACATGCATTAATTATGAACATACATACATACCTATATAAAAATACGGATGATGGTGAAAAGAGACAAAAAGAAAAAAAGAAACACGAGTACACAACGTGGAAAATTCGTACTATTGGGCCACATTTTTTTCGTCATTTTATATAAAATAAAACATACGGTGACTTAAAATGAAAGTGGGACCTATGTTCAATCGTAATTCGGGCAAACTTTCACGCCGTTACGTAACCGTAGACGAAAAATGGTTTCAACACAGTACCCCAGAGGCCAAGGAGTAATTAGAACAGTGTATTACGCCGGATGCACATGCACTAAAGACGATCAAAGTGTTTCTGTCAGCCAACAATGTTTTTCGGGTGTACACGTTGTAAGTTACATAGATTACCTGGCGAATGGTAGAACGATCACTGGCGAATATTATTCAGTGCTTTTATGCAGATTCGATAGCGATTTCAAGCAAAATCGAACACAATTAACCAAGAAAATGTACTATTTCGTAAAGACAATGTACAAGGGCACACATGTGCAATCACTATGACAAAAATCCATACATTTGGCTACGAATTGCTTACTGCAAACCTAAAGAAATGGCTGGGTGCTGAAATATTTGGGTGGAATAAAGAAACAACGCATAATTTTAGGGTTTTGAAAACCCCTATTATTTGAGAGGAATAAAATAATTGGAAACACGCTGGGCAATGTTTTGATTTAAAAGAATATTATGTTGAACAATAAAGTGCTTACTCACAAAAAAAAAAAAAATTAAAGTGGGAAACTGTGGTAAAATTTAAAGGTACTTTCGAAGTTTTTTTTTTTATTTATATAAATTATATTTTTTAAAAGCTTCATTTAAGAGCATTTTAAACATTTTGCTTTTAAATTATACATTTGTATTTTAAATTCAAAAAATTTTAAAATTGCAATTTTTAATCTTAAATAAAAGTGGGACAGTTGGCAACTCTCTAAAATTTCTTTGTTTTCTTCAGTAAGGCAATAATTTAAGCAATGTTGTTGTATTACATAACGGTTTACAAAATTTAGTAGTTGGTTCCAGTTTATTTAATTTTTGTCACTCAAACAGTAAACATGTGTCGACAGACAACGCGGTCAAATCCCGTTTTATTTGAGACAGTTGATTTTAAAGCACTTCAGAGATGGAAAATCTGTTCGAGAAGTTGGAAAAATCGTTAGCAGAAGTCACTCTACAGTATACAATATTATAAAACGGTTTAAGGAATCAAACACAATTGAAAATAAGGCACACTGCGGCAAAAAAAAAAAAGAATATTTCCCGAATCAGATGTAAAGTGGATTGTTCAACAGATGAAGAAAAATCCCAAGCTTAGTGCTCCCAAACTGGCAGTATTGGCGTAACAGGTCGTTAAATGTTAATCCCGAAAAATAAGAAATATTCTAAGAATTTTATGGTAGAGTTGCACGATAAATTAAAAAATTACTTTTTTAAAGGTTCTTTTTCGAGAAGGTGCTTTGCTTAGTAAGCTCTTTATTTAATGTACTTTTTGCAGCAATTTTTAAAATGCTCTTTTTATAAGACTTTTTTTATATTTCTTTACGAGTAGGTGTTTAAAATACATAGAAATTTTTTTTTAGGACATATGTATGTTTTTAAAAAGTACTGCTTTTTTGTAAAGCGATTTTTTAAAGCTGTTTCTTTTCAAAAGTTAGCGTGTGTAAAAAGATTTTAATTACAGACTCTCGTATATTATACAGGTAGGTACCACATAAATTCAAATCTGATATTATTAAAATAACTTTAATCACAGACTCACGCATATTATATTTAAGACGTTATTACACTGAAATTAGAACTGCTGATTCTAATTCATCACTGACAAATTGTCTTTGGCTGCTACTTCTAAAATGGGGAATCCCATGTTTTTATAGATTCCTATGTATACCCCCTATATGTTTGTATTTATAAAAAATATTTCAAATAGACAAATTTTGCATAGAAATTTGTCTAACAAATGCTTAAATAAAACAAAAGTACTTTTATGTATATAAGGCAGTTAAATTATATATGTATGTAGGTACCTATTTTTTTTTTAATGTTGATGCATTTTAATGTAAGTACCTATTACCTATATACTTTGTGCTTGTTTTCCTATGCAGAAGCATTTGTTTTTAAATAATGTGTTGTTCATAGAACACAGACGAGCGATTTGAAAATTTAATACATTCCATACAAATTTTTTAAACGTTCTATTAACGGTTAATGATGTTTATAAAAAAAAAAAAAAAAAAAAAAAAAACTAACTAGTATCACCCCAAATACACACACCATCACAGTAATTCTATTGTACAAACGTCCACTGTATCATCCAAAAACTTAAATCTAATGTTTTTTTTCAACTTTTGATTATCAGAATCGGGTTTACAAAATGGGTTAACTCGAGTGAATTACCTACATGTTTAGGTAACCAAACAAAAAATTGAGAACAGCGTCAGAAAGGAATATCGCCCAAAAAAGCTCTTTATTGCTTCTCCTCCATTCAACATTAGAAGTGATGTTACTTTCTTTCGGATTGGGCACCAAAAGTACCCAATCGTACTTGAACTTTAGTTGAAAGTTTTTAGTTTTTCTCAAATTTGTTTTGTTTATCAATGGCAACACTCATTGGCAACATTGCCAAGTTTCATGTTGGGATATTTAACTCCCAAATATACAAAAACAGACTCATTTTATAGCAAAATAAAATAAAACAAAAATAATGAAAACAAACAAACCAAAACAAAAAGTATAATCTATACATAAATACATGCATAAATAAACTGCAAACATTTTTCTTTCTTCTTTCATTTCCCCTCCAACAACTACTGCTCTCTCATAACAACAACACCACGTAATACGTTGTTTATACGCTGCTACTAATTTCTCACAACTCTATCCTTTGCACATTTAAGACTGCGCTGCTTTACAAAATGTTTCAAATTGCTGCGTTCTACTCTGGGCACAACAACTACTCGTCCAACTACTATTTTCCTTCCTGCTTGAAAGAAATCCTGTCTGTTTTATTTCTTGTTGTTTATTTCTTTTACTACTTGGTTTTTGTATTCTATAAATTGCACGAGTTTAAGCAACATTGTATAAAAATACACATTTATTTAAGTATGTATGTATGAATAGATGCATGCATGTCTGCAACAATATTGAATATGAGTATGTATTTATGTACATATGTTGCGTGACATAACAGCAAAATCAGAAATAGAATATAAAGTGTGCATGTGTGTGCGTGTGTGTGTGTGAGTTTAAGTAACAATCTGTCAACTGTTTATCTGCATACGTGAGCTTTTTTCGAGTACCAAGAATATCAAGCAATATATAAAAAATATGTATCTACACATACCTATGAAGTTTGAATTCTTTTATGACAATATTAACACCATTCGATTTATTTTTATTAATGTTCTTAATTAAATTTTGGAACTAAATTAACCAGGAGGAGGATTTTCTAATTTTAGAACTTAATTCAATGGAAAGCAATTTTAAATATTTACCTACATATATGTAAATAAAATTTGTTTAATGGGAAATTATTCCCTTGAGACAAATTTCAGAGTTTGTGGAAATGCACAGGACGAATGGTCTAGTGAGGTTACTTCTCGAGTATCGCAACTAACATGACCTGTAGTGCAATTCACTAACCTGTTTTAACGCTTTAGAGAAATTAACACTAGCGTTGGTGTTTTCGCGATTCTATAACAGTTTTTAACACAATTTGTCTTCGTTTTAAATCAGCTGTTTTTATAGCGTTAACTAAACACCAATTATTTTTGTGATGTTTATCTTAACAACAATGTCGTTAAAATTTCTAGTAGAATAACATCACTGTATTTGGCATACGACTTGTCGGAAGAATCCAGTCGGTCGGCGTGTTCTCCGTGAGAAGAACTTATCTTATCTATCAAAAAATATTTTAAATAACAAACATATACCTAAATAGTTACTAAACATGGAATTATTTGCAAATTTATTTGTTTTTTTCTGTTCCTCTTTGTGATTTTCTTTATTTTTAACAAAGCTGCCACATTATTTCAAATTTTTTTAACATACAACTAGAGGTGTTAAGAATAAGTTAGTGAATCACATAAGAGTTAGTGCAAACCACAATAGTTCGCGTTAAGTTATGCTCTTTTAAAATCGTTAAAAGTTAGTGAATTGCACTACTGGTTCTAATAATGGAAGAATTATTTCCCCATATTCCAAGAGGTGTCATCGTTGTCATATCAAGACGACATCAAAAAACACTCGGTTACACATTCATCTTCGACAACAATTATGTATTCTTTGATAGACCTGCGATATTTCCTAGACATAAGCGATAGATAGAATGTGTCGACAACACTCAATTGTGTTTGGCAACGAGCAAATAAATAAAACAATGTTTGTGTCGCCTTCATGTGACGACGATGACGCCTAATAGAATATGGGGTATTATCTTGAGGGTCCTACCCCGTTAAATTCGGGAATGTTAAATTTTCCGTATAATCAATTCTATAGAGGAGCAGGAGAGTGTTGAATATTTTGTTGAAGTAAATAAACCTTTAGGAAGCCGCATGACTTATGTTGTGTTGGCTTCCGAAACCCTTACCAAGGGTTTAAATTGGCAGAACGGGGATAAGCATGGCCCCTGGGTAGTTCTGATCGAAGTTCAACCCGGACTGATCATGGTTGAGGTGCCTACCTTGGCCGAAACGTTCTGATTTTGGTTGAAACCTAAAACGCAGGAAGAGAGTGTTAGTATCCTTGATAATTGCTTGGCGCGGCTTTTTTCGGGGACTAACAAACTCCCGAGGGTATGTTGAATTTACAACAGATACCTGTACTGTGAGGAACCAGGGGGGCTACTCTCTATTGCGATGCGAAAGAAAAATCGACGAATTGGTACTCTGTATTACGTTTTCGTATTTTCCTTTCGCATTTAATTTTTCCCTTTCGCACATTTTATCTTATCATTCTTCGCTATTGTGTATTTTGTGGCACCAGCGTTGGTTCATTTTCAAACTATTTCGCGAAAAAGTTTGTGCAAAGAGAAAAGAAGTACCAAATTATACTCTTATCGTAAATGCCTTTCGCATCGAACTCACTTTCGCATCGCAATAGAGAGTAACCCCCCAGGTTGACGGGTGAGTTAGTTTAAGGGGTGATGCTGCTAGTTGGCTTCGGCCTACCAACTCATTAAGCCTTGTCTTCCGTTGATTGCTGGGAAATTGCACACAGGAGGGATTACAAGACCCGAACTCCTCAACAAGAAATTGCTCATATGGCTACAAACATATGGCATAAATTGCTACCTCTGTGAGCCTAGCAAGCCACACGGGTGCGCTGGTGAATCGTGAATTCACTCCGTGGAACTGGTCCATCATCAGATAAGGCCGCAAGGCAGGTGCTAATGTAAATCTTTTTCACAACTGTATTCCTTAGCTGAGTTTCGAAATCAGAGCCATAATCTATTGCATTTAATGGTAAGAAAGAGTCCGATCTATATCAATGGCTGGATTTACCGTAAGTAATTATCGACATTTTCAAAATAATTTGGTTTAACATTTTTGAGGAAAAAAATATGTCTAGTACAAAATGTAATCAGACTGAAATTTAAGGTTTAATTGATTCATTTTGATAGCTATCGGACTTATAATTTGGTTTAACATTTTTGAGGAAAAAAATATGTCTAGTACAAAATGTAATCAGACTGAAATTTAAGGTTTAATTGATTCATTTTGATAGCTATCGGACTTATGTCATATCACAAAGATTTTTTTCGACACATAGATCATTATAAATCATTTGAGCATTTAACTATTTCGCCACATTATTTTCAAATCACCAGTCACCAAACCAAAAATTTAGTCGCCATAGTAGATAAAAATTTGCCACGTTTGGCGAGAAATCGCCATATCTGACAACCCTGATTATACCTAGGATTGATATATTTTTATAAAAATCGTCCACGAAGAAAAACTCCTAGAAAATACATTTTTCAAATTGACTATTATTTTTTGAGTTTCTAAGAGGTTTTAGTTCTTTTAACCATCTGCCTAAAAATCATGCATACTTATGAACCTACATACATACATACGCAATATGCGAATATTTTCAGGAAAAAAAAAAAAATAAATAAATAAACATGAAAAAGAACCTGCTGCCTGCCTGCCTGCCATCGTCAACACATGATGGCAAAACGAGTAACCATATTGCATTAAACACTGCACAAACAAAAACGAGCCAAAATAATAACAATTTTTATAGTCATTACAAAAAAAAAAGAACATTTAATATGTATACGGTAAATAGATATTATGTATGTTTATATGGCTGTGTGTATGTACATATGAACATAGTTGCATTTTCATTATCGTAAAGTTAAATATTATAAACTACACACCCATTATCAAAACAGAGATAGCAACGTTAACACAAAACAGGATTGATATTGAACGGGAAAAAAAGAAGAGATTTCTATTTTGGGGTGTGTGTGATGCGCTGCGACCTCTGCTGCTACTGCGGCAGCAGATGGTTGGATAAAAAGTATTCAGCGAAGGCATGGATGGATGTTTCAACATTTGAGTGTAAACGTACGTATGTATGTGTGTTTACATTTAAATTTATAGAAGAAAAAAAAAAAAAAAGTAAATAAACAAACTTTTTTCCAACAATAATTTCCGGGTTTTATTAAAAGATGCGGAGAAAAATAGAAATTTGTTTTATTTAAGAATTTTATAGCTGCTGCTTGAAAATAACTGAACAAATCCATAGAAAAAAGATGATTTCAACTATAAGCAGCAGACAGCTATATCAACAGGAATTCCGTACATCTTACGTGCAAATGTATGTACATATGTATGTATTCCTAACTGAATCTACGTTTGCATGAATATGAAAAATTTATTTTAAGAGACATTTGAATTGATAGGTAATTATTTTTTAATTATAAATAATTGATCTTACAAAAATATTTTATACCTTTTCGAACATAAATGAACACCAAACAACATTTAAAGTAAAAATTATTAATTTATAACAACTTGGTACTATTGCAGCTTAAACAAAATTTCCATTTAGACCTCACAAGTGTCTTTAAAATTTTTGTTTCTGAGTACATGGGTGCTTATGAAATTTGGGCGTGGCAATGAAGTCAGTAATAAGTTAGAAAAAATGATCAGGAAACTTCGTAATAACGGCAAACATTGTTTATAATACACAAATACCGAAAATCATGCGATATCAAATGACAAGATTTCAACTAACACAATCCTACATGATCATGCGATCTACCAAATATAGGGTGTTTTTTTAAGCCCGATAGAACTTGAAATTGTAAAAAATAACACAAAAAATTAAATTGTAATCAAAATTTTTTTTTATTCGAAAGATCAATACGTGACATTAACATTTGAAAATGATTTCGGGCATATGGGCACCGCGGCTGTTCTTGACGAAGCGCATTCTGGACGTCCAATTTTGGGCCACTTTTTCGAGCACTGCTGGCCGTATGTCACGAACAACACGAACAATGCTGGCCTCCAAGGCGTCAATTGTTGCTGGTTTATCAACATAAACCAGTGACTTCACGTAGCCCCACAGGAAATAATCGAGAGGTGTCAAATCGCACGACCTTGGAGGCCAATTGACAGGTCCATTTCTCGAAATCAACTTATCGCCAAAAGTCGATGGTTGCGTTCGCCGTATGGCACGTAGCGCCATCCTGTTGAAACCACATCTCCTCCGGATCAATGTCATCCATATTTTCAAACAAAAAATCATTGATCATGGTGCGGTAACGATCTCCATTGACCGTAACGCGAGCTCCGGCCTCATTTTTGAAGAAATAAGGTCCGATGATGCCACCAGCATGAAAACCGCACCAAACAGTGCATTTTTCTGGATGTAATGGAGTCTGTAGGGTCTCTTGTGGATTGGTCTCACTCCATATGCGGCAATTTTGCTTATTAACAAACCCGTTAAGCCAAAAATGCGCCTCATCGCTGAACACATTTTTGCGATAAAACAACGCGCGAATCGACGACTGATTTTCAAAGTAAATTTGGATAATTTCGTAGCGTTGTTCAAGCGTGAGTCTATTCATGATGATTTGTCAGAGTATACTGAAACAAATAAAAAAAATGTTTCATCAAAATTTAATTTTTTGTGTTACTTTTTACAATTTAAAGTTCTATCTAGCTTAAAAAAACACCCTATATAACACATGTGCTGAAAAAGTATTAAAAATGCAACTGTGTGACAGAGATTTTGACGTCGTGTGATTTGAAAAATGTTATGAATATTTTCATAATATGATGGTTTCTGTGCGCTCAGTGTGGTATATATTGAGAAAACATGAGAGTATTGTAAAAAAATTGAAATACTACAAAATTATTAAGGTAATAATAATCTTTAATTACACCAGTAAAAAATTGTAAATAGCTTGTTTTCTATGTTTCCCAGCTATCTATATGTCGACATTTCATAGGAACTACCCTAATCATCAGTAGACTTTGGAAATTTTTGAAAGATATTCTCAAACATTCAACTTTATATCCCAACAATCCAAATAAATTGCTGAGAATTTAAAAAGAAAAATGCTCTAATAATATCCGTCAAAACACAAAAAACAAGCTTTTCTATTTATAAACGTCTCTAACATTTCTTTACACCTTTCAAACTAATGAACAACCGTTTGAATCTTTAATTACTTTATTAAGTACGAGTACATAAATTATTGCAATCATACTTTTTTTATATATATTTTTATCTTGCAGCAGTACTCAGGGGATGACCTCTACATATGCAGAACTAGGAAAATTGGTTGTGAGGAGTGGGAAAGTGGAAATAGCGTTTGTGAACATTTGACTTGAACTTTCGAACGTTATAAGAGACAAAAAACACATCTGCAAACAACTTATTCCACAGGCGAAGCGTACGGCTGAAAAATGAATTGTCTCTGCAATGCGTTGTACGACTCCCCGGGAAATCGGCCACAAAAGGATGAGCTCTAGACGACGAACGCCTGCTACATAAAATTGTGTGAGTTTCGGGAACAAGATCCCTAGTCTCGTCAGAGCGAAATCCATTGTAGTAACGATAGAACAGAGTAGCGCACCCCACACTGCGTCGATGCTCCAGTGAGTCAATAGAGTTGGATAACCTACTGTCACCGATAAGCTTCTTTGCCCTCTCCTGCACACGGTCGAACAAACCCAAAATATACTTTGAGGTTACTCGACCATGAAAGCATGAAAGTTGTATTCCATTTTCGGTCGGATGTAAGTAGTATAAATAATATGGAGGTCGAATAAAGTGAAGTACATCTTATATAGTTTCAAAAAACCGAGGCACTTGAATGCTTCTTTAGCGACATGAAAAATGTGTTCAGTCCAACGAACATTGCACTGTATCTTCATGCCAAGAACATCAAGAGCATTCGATTCCTCAATATTTATACCATCCATGAGTACAGATGAAGCAGCATTTGCGGTCGTATGTTTGTGTGTTAATAAACATCACTGGGTCTTACGAGCGTTAAAAGCGACTCTGTTTTTACGATCCCATTCGGAGATTAATATAAGATCACTATTCAGTGAATCGTTCATATTTAGCCTCTTGGCAGCAATCTCCGATAGACTGGGCCTATTACTAAAAGAGTACGAGTGGCAAATGCTGCTGTTATCCGCGAAAGAGTGGATAAAGCTGGAAGTTTGAAATAGTGTGGCCTACAACGCCATTTTTAAGCGATTTTGTACAGTCAGCCAGACTTTTTAAACATTTTCCTGTGAATGAATCGTACGATCGTGTAGGTTAGTCGAACGACTTTTGCATTTTTCATTTTAGTAATAATTCGTTGATGCTAGAGCTTTTCTTTTAGCTTTTGTGCTGTTAAAAAAGCAGATGTTGTGAATCCCCAAAAAAAATTCGGAACCACTCCGCTAACCGGTTTAAAACAGATTTTTCATATTCGGTGCGCAGTTTTGCCGTGGAACAAGCATCTGAACTATTAACGGTCATTCGCTCTATTTAGCTTGATAACGAAGCGCGTTTTTTAAATTATATTTATTTATGACATCTAGTCATAAATAAATATAATTTAAAAAGTAAAAATAAAAAATAATAATAATAATTTTCCGCCTGCTTTCGACCACTTGTTTTGGCGCCAAAAAAGTTGACAAAATTCCTACAATTTTTTTTCCACGAAGCGTTGCCGGACTCTTATTTAGAAACTGTATTTGGTAAAAAAAGAGAAGCTTGTTTAAATAAAGTTTTTTAAATAAAGATTTTCTGATGTTTCGTAAATTCGATGTAAAATTTAGTGACCCAATTTTTTCACTTACTATATTATAATATAAAAAAAGTATCAATATATACATAAATACATATGTATGTATATGTATGTGTATAACTTTCATCTGTTTATTCTCATCTACTACAATCAAATGCAACTACTAATATTAACAATGAGTCAGGGTCGTCAGCATTGTTACTGCATAACGCATCTCTTCATTTACTTTTCATTATTTAAATATTTGTTTATTTATTGAGGAAATCATTTACTGCATTTTTACTTAGTAGGTATATTGTGTAAATAAAAAATGGGTATATTGTTATATTTAATAAATTGCATTTTTAATTTATTAAATATAACAATATAAAGTCAAGAAACATTCTCGGTTAATAATTGTTTACAAAATTATTTCATTTCAGTAAATAAATTATTAGACAAAAATTGTTTGGCAATAAAACAAATAAAATATTACCGCATAATATTTTATTTGTTTTTTAATTGTGCTTTACAACCACACGAGAGTAATCCTTGAATAACGGCATTATTTCAAAAAGAAGTCTTGAACATTGCCACTTGTTTAAATAACAACGATTTTTTCAAAACAACAGGTAGTTTCATAAATAGTTGCCCAAGGCGAATTCAATACAAGGTGACCAACAACAGCCAAAGTTTTTGTGTAAGAAAGTACATTGGTATTGCCATATACTCGTACCTATAATGGATTTATTCATAATTCATGCGTGCCCTACTATAATTTTTTTGCTTTTCATTTAATATATCAACGAATTCTATATCAAAGAATTTTTTCCACAACAACATAAGCAATTATATAATTATATCAACTGCATTATGATCAGCAATGTTTTGTTAAAATATTTATTCTTGCGCTTCCAATAATATGGTTAGCGCGCTGAATGCACCATGAACCTTTCGAGCTGACTATTCTCGAAACTATGTGGAAATTCTGATCTCAGGATAAGTTCCTAGAAAAAGCGTAGCCGATAAGATCGCAGAGCGTTAATAAAACGAATATGGGGCTGTAGTAGGGATTGTAACAGAGATCTGCAACCGGTACCTTTTTTAATGATCTAAATACATCCGTCTTAAATTGAGTTACAAAGTGATTGGCCACCGCATATTGTTTGCGTTAAGTATGTTTTCTACTCGTTAGAGTTTGCGTCTGTAAAAAAAATATGACAACACTGCTCATATATTTACCTTAACCATAAGAGATTGTGTTCAATTTTAAGTATTTACTCAGTCACACTCGGTAAACGTATTCGTACTAAGCCGGGTTGTCAACTATTTATAACCAAAACGCGCCGTGGAGCTAACAAAAAAGCGCTAAACTATAAACATTCACAAAAAAAGCAATTTTTGAAGATTTAAGCAAAATGACAAATACAAAAATTTTTAAACTTAAATTAATTTTTAAAAACAATCTTAAAATTTAAATTTTTGTTTTAATTTCTGATGTTGACCCACATAAAAAAGTCTATAAATTACAAGGTAGGGCCACCAAGCAATATTTTAGAATATGAAAACATGATCAATCTAAAGTAGCTAGTTTTCTAATCATGTTTATCTTCTAGTCATAAAACTGTGTGGACATAACATTTCGTATTGTTCTAAGTATTTTGACTTACATCAGATTATAATATTTTATTATAATATTTATTCCGTTGTACGACCTTATTTTATATGAATTTATTATATTATATGTACCCGTAAACATAAAAACAATTGTAAATATTTTCAATTTCGTTTTCAAAATCAATAAACTCTCTAAAAAATATAAGGATGCCCTTCCTGATCTAGTTAGCTTCTGTACGGCAACAAAACAAAAAAATGTTTAATATATTACAGACTTTTGAAAATATGCTAAAAGTAAGCGTATAAAAATCACCATTTTAGCAGATTAAAATAAAAACCCCCGCTGAAGGGAAAAAATGAGAATTTTGGGGTACTGAAAAACACTAAAACTAGTACCCACTGGTACTAACAGTGGGTTTGCCAGACGCTTTTGTAAAAAATCACGTTTTGGCGATCGTGTTTAAAAAGAAAATATATACACATTACATTTGAACAGTTTTACTACAAAATCTGTAAAAACAATAACATTTAGGTTTAAAAAATATATTTTTTATGAAGCACATCGTCATCTCTTGATTTTAACCCAATTTCACTACTATTTGAAAAGCAAAACTCAAAGGTGCATTATCCTCTAACAGTGCAACTTAAATTAAGGCGTAAAGCGCAACTTAATTTAGCGCTTTGATTTTACGCTGTAGTAAGTAACTTAAATAAAAGCGTTAAAGTTGTGCCATGAACAGTATTGTTCACTAACCTTGTTTGATAAAAATCACTGAATAAAAATTAAAAAAGTGATAAAGTCGCTAAATTAGTCTGAAAGCGCCTGAATTGTGATTACTAATGGCCGCAAAAAATGTGTAACATTTGTGTTGAAGCGAACTTTACTGAGAGAAAGTAAAGCTTTCTCTCTTACGCTCTGTCAAAATTGGATTTTCCAATCGCAAAGCGTTGATGCCGCGCTATTTGGGTTGGTCTCATACATTTTGTATGTAAAGGGTGTTTTTTTAAGCTAGATAGAACTTTAAATTGTAAAAAGTAACACAAAAAATTAAATTTTGATGAAACATTTTTTTTATTGGTTTCAGTATACTCTGACAAATCATCATGAATAGACTCACGCTTGAACAACGCTACGAAATTATCCAAATTTACTTTGAAAATCAGTCGTCGATTCGCGCAACTTATAGACGACTTCGTCATTTGTATGGCGTACATAATCGTCCATCTGAACAAGCCATTCGTCGAACTGTGGATAGATTTCGTACCACATACTCTCTAGAGGATGCAATAACACCAGCACGTCGAAGGAATGTGCGTACTGAAGAGAATATCGCCGCTGTAAACGAAAGTGTGGAAGAAGATCCAAATTTATCGATTCGTCGTCGGTCGCATGAATTGGGGCTCTGTCCGTCCACTACGTGGAAAATTTTGCGCAAAGATCTCGGCCTACACCCGTATAAGATCCAGCTGGTGCAGGAATTGAAGCCACGAGACCATTGTATGCGTCGTTCTTTCGCCGATTGGGCTCTAGAGCAGTTGGCAACTGACCCGTTGTTTTATCGCAAAATTGTGTTCAGCGATGAGGCGCATTTTTGGCTTAACGGGTTTGTTAATAAGCAAAATTGCCGCATATGGAGTGAGACCAATCCACAAGAGACCCTACAGACTCCATTACATCCAGAAAAATGCACTGTTTGGTGCGGTTTTCATGCTGGTGGCATCATCGGACCTTATTTCTTCAAAAATGAGGCCGGAGCTCGCGTTACGGTCAATGGAGATCGTTACCGCACCATGATCAATGATTTTTTGTTTGAAAATATGGATGACATTGATCCGGAGGAGATGTGGTTTCAACAGGATGGCGCTACTTGCCATACGGCGAACGCAACCATCGACTTACTGAAATCAAAATTTGGCGATAAGTTGATTTCGAGAAATGGACCTGTCAATTGGCCTCCAAGGTCGTGCGATTTGACACCTCTCGATTATTTCCTGTGGGGCTACGTGAAGTCACTGGTTTATGCTGATAAACCAGCAACAATTGATGCCTTGGAGGCCAGCATTGTTCGTGTTGTTCGTGATATACGGCCAGCAGTGCTCGAAAAAGTGGCCCAAAATTGGACGTCCAGAATGCGCTTCGTCAAGAACAGCCGCGGTGCCCATATGCCCGAAATCATTTTCAAATGGTAATGTCACGTATTGATCTTTCGAATAAAAAAAAATTTTGATTACAATTTAATTTTTTGTGTTATTTTTTACAATTTTAAGTTCTATCGGGCTTAAAAAAACACCCTTTACATGAGGATTTTGAACAGACAAATTACTCTGGACGCGCTAATTTAGGTTGCACAGTAAAAGGTAGTAGCGCTACGGCATGCGTCACTTTCTTCCTACTGGTAATATAGTGGGCATTCAACGTCAAGTGTATTCTTTACATTTTTCAAAGTGAATTTAATGGTTTATTCTGAATTAAAGATTTTAAAATACTCGCAAGTAATAATTGCGAAAAACTACTTTCATAATTTATTGCGAAAAAAGTTATAAATAATTGTTTGACAAGCACAGCTTACTACATGCCTGTTTTTGTTGTAATTTTGCTGACACCTTGTAGACGTTAATGAACTTTGACAAATCTAAATAGATCACCCTTTAAGTATTTACATAGTCATAATTGTTTATTAACACATGTATTTTTTTTTTTTGTCATTATATTTACATTTAAACATTGTCACCATGTAGGTACAAGAAAATATATATACTCGTATGTATATAATATATAAATACAATTTACAAATTCGATTCACAGGTGGCTTGACGCCCATTTTAACTTTTTTTGCTTTTCAGTTGCATTTAATTCGTTTTAATTATAATATTTTTTTTTTCTTCCAATATTTTATTAACATTTTATTATGCATTATTCATAAATTATTTTTACTTAATATGTAATTTCAAATTAACAATTATAATTAACTTTTTGCTTGAGTTTGTATTAAAAGGTCGGAAAACAGAAGGTTTATTTTTACAATCTAATTTCATTTAAAACGAACTTTTGTTGCGGCAGAAGGGGTTTTTTGAAATTTATTAAAAATTATGATGTTTCAAGTAGTAACACAATATTAGAGGGGGGAAAAAAATAAATTATATAATTATTGCGTTGGTGTAAAGATATACTCATAAAATAAATGTTTTTTTTTTGTTTGTCTTACGACTCGACTTGTTTTAATGCTACTAGTTATTATTGGATTGCAATTGTTTGGAGTCATGGGAAAAAAATCGTTGGGATTTTTTTTTCATAGTTAATGTAATCATTAAAAGCACTACGAATTATTTACTAAGAAATATGAAATGCCTATTTAAATAGCTAATATACCGGCATGTTCCAGAAAAGTAGTAGAATGAAAATAAAAAATGATTTGAAAAGTTAACTTTTCATTTTTGTTGTTCTGAAAAAGTAGTAGTTTGGGTGTTTCCTTCTTTCGTTCGAACTGAACTTCGAAAATAAAACTTGGATAAATGTTCAAATAACTAGTACTGACGCGAACCACGTTTTTACTTTTATTTTAATTTTTTTTTTTTACAAAAACCAGTACAGATATGACCCATATTTTCAATTATATTTTATTTTTTGCGATATGGCTTTTGCCCAAAAAACGACGTGCAAAATTTTTTATCTAATGCTTGTTATTTGATAAGAGCAAAATTTAGTTAGGTTTATCAAATTCTCCGTCAACAACGATAATCGTAATTTTTTAAGTGCCATTTTATGCAAAAATTTGGTATAGAGGGTAAATTCAAGACATGGAAGTGATGACGATGATTCAGATAAATTAGTGGTTCCGTAACCGCTGTAATAAGAGATGATATCGCCAATCGACTTTAGTTTTTTATCTAATTATGTTCCTTATTTTGCCTACAAATAATGAGTGATTTTATAAGAACTATCGGAAATTAAAAAAAAAAAAAAAAAAAAACACATAAAATTCAGAAAAATGCATGAAATATTTATTTGGATCGATAGTTGGGTTGATATAATTTAATGTTTGAAGATTATTTCATGCAAATGTTGGCCGCGGCTGCGCCTCAAATGGTCCATCCGCTTAGTCCAATTTTGGCATACTCTTTCCAACATTTCGGCCGGTATCTCACGAACAATGTTGGCAATGCTGGCTTCCAGTGCGTCAATCGAAGCGAGCTTGTCGCTATAGACATTAGCCTAAACATAGCCCCACAAAAAATAGTCTAGAGGCATTAAATCGCACGATCTGGGCGGCCAATTGACTGGTCCCAAGCGTGAAATAAACTGTTCACCGAACTCGCCTCTCAATTGGTCTTGTTGAAACCACATGTCATGCAAGTCAAGCTCTTCCATTTTGGGCAAAAAAAAGTTTGTTATCATCGCACGGTAGCGCTCAACATTCACAGTAACGTTGTGATTCGCATCATCTTTGAAGAAATACGGCCCAATGATGCCGCCAGACAATAATCCGCACCAAACTGTTGTTTTTTGTGGATGCATTGGTAGCTCTTGCAATGCTTCTGGCTGCTCTTCACTCCAAATACGGCAGTTTTGCTTGTTCACGTATCCATTCAACCAGAAATGAGCCTCATCGCTGAACACAATTCTTCGATAAAAAAGTGGATCTTCATCTAACTTTTCAAGAGCCCATTCACCAAAAATTTGGCGTTGTGGTAGGTCGTTTGGCTTCAATTCTTGCACCAGCTGTAGTGGAGTAACAGAGCCCCAATTGCTGCGAACGGCGCCGAATCGATAATTCACGGTCATCACCAACACTGGCCGATACGGCTGCGATATTTTCTTCAGTTCGCACTCTACGTAAGCGTGTTGGTGGTTTAATGTCCAACAATGTAAATTTGGTGCGAAATTTTTTTACAATAGCCCGAATAGAAGCCTCAGTAGGTCGATTAAACTGACCATAAAATGGAAGAAGCGCGCGATGAACTTTCTTAACAGAGCACGCATTTTGGTGATAAAATTCAATAATTTGCAAGCTGACCAAACTGAAGCTGTTTGACAGTGACACAAGATACAAAACGTGCGTGAGCTGTCAAAACTAGTGTTGCCAAAAAGATAATAGCAAAAAAATCACTCGTTATGTGCACAATTGTATCTCAAATAAATATTTCGCCATCTAACCCTCTTATTTCAATGGGATTGTAATTATACTCACTTTTTCTGTAAAAGTTTTCATTTTCACAATGATATTAAAAAGTGTTTTCAAACTACTACATTTTGTAGTAAAAAGTAGTTTCAAGAACCAGACAATTCACTACGAATTAATGCTCGAAAACAAAACACAAATGAAAAGTAAAGAGTAGAATTTAGAACACCAATGCTTGAAATTGAAGTGATTTCAAACTATTTTTACTTCAAAGTAGAATTCAGAACATACCCGATAGTCTTTAACATTTTGAAAATTGTAGTTTTTTAATTTACATTACTTTCACATGGCTAATATTCTTATGATATACATACTAGTACTCGTATGTATGCAAATATATTCAAAGCAGAAAAGATGGCAACATGATCAAATAATCGCAAATAGTTGGCAATATTAATGTTTGTCATACTTTACATCAGCAGTGCCCAAGCCCTAAGCGCTTGATTCTCAATTGTTTTTGTAACAGTTCTTAGCTACAGGGACCACGTCATTACAACATACTCCCATGTAATGCAGACTTGAACCATTTCATTGTTAAACTAGTTTTTTGTTTCTTTTTTTAATGGAATTTTATTCTAGAAATATATTTTAGGTAGTATTTTACAAACTACTTCCTTGTGGTGCGCCAAGGTGTAGTTTTGAGACTACTCTTATGTAATGCAAAGCAGGGTTATATGTGGTCCAGCCCTAGGACATCGTAATGTGAATAAGACTATGTTTTTGCTATACAATTGGGTTAGTTTTGGGCTAATCCTAGTCCGTTGCGACAATTCTTTACACACATGTATGGGCTAGCCGCAGTTTTTGCATTTTAGTCGGAAAATTCATGCAAAAATTTTAACAAACCCGGTCTGTAGGAGATGTGAAAACACCAGTGCGAATATTGCTGCTGTTCGCGATTAGTGTGGCTGAAGAGCCGTCCACCTCAACTCGTCGTCGTGCCCGACAATTGCACCTGTCACATTCGTCGTTGATGAACATTATGCATAAAGACTTGTATTTATACGATGACTCAACAACTGACTGAAGAACTAATGCCTCTTGACCATTCCAAGCGTCGTCAATCGTTAGATTGGTGACAATAAATGACAAGAGTAGATGATCAATTTTCAAAGAAAATCATCTTTACTGATGAGGCATATTTTCACCTTAGTGGATTCGTCAATAAGCAGAATTACCGCATTTGGGCGAATGATAATCCAAGAGTGACTGTCGAAAAACTAATGCACCCATAAAGAGTGACTGTTTGATGCTGTTTATGGGCTGACGGCATTATTGGTCCGTACTTTTTCCAAAATGAGGCCGGTCAGGCAGTTACTGTAAATAGTGTTCGCTATCGTGAGATGATAACAAACTTCTTATATCCCGAATTGGAAGATATGGATGTGAACGATATGTGGTGTCAACAGGACGGGGCTACTTGCCACACAGCTAACGAAACAATGTTTTTTTTTTAACATATTCAATGGCCGTGATATCTTACGTGGTGGCGATGTCAATTGGCCGCCAAGATCATATGATTTGACACCGTTGGACTTTTTCCTTTGGGGTTATTTGAAAGAAAAGGTGTAAGACAATAAGACAGCCACGATTCAAGACCTAAAGAATGATATAATTCGGCACATTAACGGCACAGAACCTCAATTATGCCTCAGCGACATCGAAAATTTGTACCATCGGATAGAGATGTGCCGCCGATATTTTGTTCCATACATATTTAAACCATATCAATATTATCATAATAAAAAGAAAGGACAATAATTCCTAAATAATTTGGATTTTATTCAAAATCAACATCGGCCCTTAAAATTTAACCACCCTTTATAAAAGATGGTCTAACTATATTTTGTGAGTCACTGAGAAACATAAGAGTTTTTTGGGCAACTTAATTTAACATTTCTTTGGTTTGGTGTTTAATAAATTTAACCACGGTGAGATACACTATTGCGCGTTAAGATTGTTGAAGCCTTTATCGAAAATGCCTGATTGCTGATTGCTTTTTCATATGGAAATGTTCATGCAAAATGTTGAACCCACGTTCATATAATATGTTTACCGTTTCAAAAAAATCACTTGATTTGACTCGACGATCATTCATAGCGACTTCGAGGATTTTCTTCAGTAAGCACCTCTTTTGGCCTTCCTGTTGATGGTATTGCTGCAGTGCTTGTTCGGCGTCGTTTAAATTCAGTAATCCAATATTTTACCAATTAATCTGAAGGAGCAAACTCACTGTAATGTTTAATCGGGCTTTTCTTTTGTCTATTTCGCCATTTTCCCTTTCAAATAATAGTGTTTAATCACTGCACGAATTTCACTAATTTCAATTTTTTAAGAAACACAAACGTTGCTTACTTCAAACGACTACAATTTAATAGCTGACGTTTGACAGATATAAAAAATATGTGTTTGTGCTGCCATCTAGCGCTAGATAGCTTCAATGTCAATCCACTGTCGTAGAATAGCAATTTGAATTCTATTCTGAAAATTTGATTTTAACAGTAGCGACGATTTGTGCCATTGGCAGAGATTTCCCCCCTCGATGGCTGATTTGCTAGAGTGCTCGACCAACAGTCTCAATCAAGGTCGTCGGTTCGATTCCTGCCAAAGACTCTGGGTGTTATTACAGACAAGCAAAAAAGCTTTGCAGTTTTTGAGTTTGTTTTCATTCATTCAGCATTTTACGAGTATTAATAACAGTAACCTACCATTATAGAATAGAATTTATCAGCACATTATCTGAAAGGTTCGGAAATATTTTCAAGTAAATGTTTTTGTCTCCTTCTCTTTCTCTAATGGCGAAATTAGAAAATTGCTTTCGTATTGAATGCTATTGCTTTGCTTTAGCTTTGTTTTATTATTTTTCTCTTTAAAAAAAATTTGGTTAAAAATTATTTGCCTGACATCTTTCCCAATGTAATTTATTTCTTTATCTTTAATATAGCTTGCTTATCAACTATCTGTCTGTATGTCTGCCAGCCTTCCTGACTGCTGGCTGACACATACTTATGCCTGCCAGATTTTTTTTTTTCATCTGTTATTTTAGTGCTGATTTGGCTTAAAAAGAAATCATTCTTAAAACCTTAATATTCTTTTTTTTTTTTAAGGATTTTTAATGTTTTAAACTTATATTTGCCAAAATGAAAGAAGAAATTGGAAATGAAAAAAAAAATGCAAATAAATGTTGAGAATGTTGGAAACATACAGATGAAGAAGAAGAAAATGGCGATAACAAATCTTGACACGTGTTTGCAATTGGAATTTTTAATAAAACTTGTCGGGTTTTGATTTGATTGCTGCGTGTGCAATAAGTTCGAGCAAAAAAACTAAGACAAATACTTCAGATAAGTAAGGAGAATAAATAGAAATTTATTTAAATCTATTTGTCAAGATTTTACCCAAAATTAACTTTTAAGGAAGTCAATGCTGAAGACAATTAAGTATGCCGTGACTACTGGAAGAAATAAATAATTTGTGTTGAAGTCGAATTTAAAATTAAGATTTAAACAGCAACATCAAGAAATTTTTATTTATATTTTAAACGTTAAAATAAAATTTACACTAATACATATTATTACTAATTAAAAAATACATAACATATTTCGACTGTAGGCTAACAAGGATGCGAAAGTCACTTAGTCGCAGCGCAATTACGAGGGCGGATTGGTATTGAAGCTACCTAGCGCTAGAAGGCGGCACAAACACAATTTTTTTTTCTTTTTTCTTAAATTGCGATCTGTCAAATGTCAGCTGTGAAAATTTACCCAAATTCATCGATTAGTTTATTCGTTGTAGTCCTTTGAAGTAAGCAACGTTCGTGTTTCTTGAAAATGGAAAAAAGTGAATTTCGTGCAGTGTTTTTGAAAGGGAAAACGGCGAAAGAGACAAAAGAAAAGCCCGATAAACACTACAGTGAGTTTGCTCCTTCAGATTACATGGTAAAATATTCGACTGCTGAATTTAAACACGGCCGAACAAACACTACAACAATACCATCAATAGGAAGGTCAAAAGAGGTGATTACGGAAGAAAATATCAAGAAAATCCTCGATATTGTTATGAATGATCGCCAAGTCAGGAGATTACGTGAGATTGTTGAAATGGTAGACATAACATATGATCGTGTGTACAACATTTTGCATGAACATTTGCATATTAAAAAGCTGTCGGCAAGATGGGTGCCGCGTTTGCTCAGTTTCGTACCAAAACGAGTTCGATAGACCACTTCACAGCGGTGTTTGGACGTTATTAAGTGTAATCCTGCTGATTTTTGGCGGCGCTTAATAACTGTTGATGAAATGTGGGTCTACCAGTACACACCTGAAATCAAAAATCAATTGAAACAATGGATGAAAGTGCTCCGAATAATGCGAAGACAGTGAAATCGGTTGGCAAGGTTATGGCCACTGTAAATTGGGATGTATACGGGATATTGCTTATCGATTATCTTGAAAAAAGATCCACAATCACAGGAAAGTACTATCGTGCATTATTTTATCAATTGATTGATGTAACCAAGATAAAACGACCACATATAAAGAAGAAAAAATGCTCTTTCTTCAAGACAACGCACCGCTTCACACAGCATTAGATACGATGCTAAAATTACGTGAAATACACTTCGAATTGTTTGATCATTCACTTTATAGTTCAGATTTAGCTCCTAGTGACTTTTTTTGTTTCCAAACTTCAAAAAATGGCTCGCAGGAGAAAGGCTCATCTCAAAGGAAGAAGTGATTACCGAAACTAATACGTATTTTGAGGGATTCCCAATATCGCGTTATTCAGATGGTATAAAAAGCTGGAATATCGTCTTAATAAAGTGTGTTGAAAAAAAAAATTATTTTTGAATAAAAAATGTTTTTTCCTACTTAGGTAGCTTCAATACAATCCGCCCTCGTAAACTTTTGTTATACAACGGAATTCTTAAACCTATATGGTGCTATGGAATTCAATTATGGAGCACCGCCTCGACATCTCAAAGGCAATCAAAACCAAATTCTTCGAACATTTACTGCAGCTCAGTGGTACGTAAAGAACTCTCGAATTCATAAGGATTCTGGTAAGAGACGAATTTTCAAAGTACGCGACCAGGTATATCAATAAACTGGAACTTCATCAAAACCTTGTTGCACACAACATACTTCATTTTGGCGGCCACGCTCGGTTGGGAAGAAGGGATACCTTTGCCACCATCAGAACTTTAAATAGGTGATTTTACCGATATACATAGTTCCTGCGAAATAAAACTTTTCGTCTAGCATTGGCCGGACTTAAGTAAAAGGCAAGGGAAAATAAAGAGTACAGGAGAGCCACTCTCTTTGCCCTTGCCACCAGCAAGCACAAGACTTTGCAAAGTAAACTTTCCGTGTGTGAAAGCGGTGCAAGTACTTAAAATATAAAGTGTCTTCCATTAAGTGTTTTACATAATATGTATATTAAAGTGGATAAATTTAGCAATCGATAATGTGCCATTGATTTTTCGATGGCTTTTGGCATGAGGAAAAAAAGTTTTACTACGACATATGAAAAAAATTATTTTCGAGGCGCCCAAATTTCAATCTGAATATTAAAATAAATTTTCATATTTTTCATAATTTTTTTTTTTTATATCGACAAATAATAGCAAGCTGACGGTGTTAATTTGTTGCTTAGCGACGAAAAATATTCACGTTACTTAAAGTAAAAACATGTTTCAAAATCTTTAAAGCATTAATTTAAATAGAAATAGGCGTTTGAACGAATCGTCGTCAGTCATCGTCTGTTTTAAGCTTTTCATTTTCAGTTTCAATAAAACTTAAATGTTAATTGACAATCGTAAATGAAATCTTTTCTAACACAAATAGTTAAAACACAAAAAAAAATAAATAAATAAAAAAGTCAATAAATAATGAAAACTAGTTTTTAAACAAGTTTTTTTTATTTCTTTTTGTTTTTGTTCTTGTTTTTCTTCTTCTAAACAGAAATTAATTTTATTTTTCAATCTTTCTATAAACACAAAAAAAAAGATATCTTCACTGCAACAAACAGGCACTTTTGTTTCTGTTTTTAGAGAAAAGAAATAGAAGGCTTAATACAAATCATTGGAAGCAGATTTTATTCCATTTTGCTGTTAGCAATTCAAAGTCTTTTACTAAAAGACTGTGGCAATGACAAGCTAGTTGCTCAATATAGTTTTATAAGTTAAAAAAAAAATATGTATTATAATTTTTTGTTTTAGAAATTACTAAAATAAACAGTTGTAATTGAAAAATAAAATTAAAGCTAAAAAAAAAATATTAAAAATTTACTGATATTGTTAATGTTGAATTAGTCGAGTTTAATTATTTTTTCTTAATTAATATTTCCCTAATTAGCTTTAATAAAATCACTAAATCTACCACATTTCTGCTCACTACAGAATGGGTGAGGTTTAATGACTTTAAGCTGTTTAATACGGTGATTTAAAGTTATGCCTTTTTACCAACCAAAACAACAGCTTGTTTTATATATGTCGACATTTCATAAAATTCAACTTTATATCCTAACAATTTAAATAAGTTATTGAGAATTTTAAAAGATAAATGCTTTTATAATATCTGTCAAAATATAGGGTGTTTTTTTAAGCTAGATAGAACTTTAAATTGTAAAAAGTAACACAAAAAATTAAATTTTGATGAAACATTTTTTTTATTTGTTTCAGTATACTCTGACAAATCATCATGAATAGACTCACGCTTGAACAACGCTACGAAATTATCCAAATTTACTTTGAAAATCAGACCCGTTGTTTTATCGCAAAATTGTGTTCAGCGATGAGGCGCATTTTTGGCTTAACGGGTTTGTTAATAAGCAAAATTGCCGCATATGGAGTGAGACCAATCCACAAGAGACCCTACAGACTCCATTACATCCAGAAAAATGCACTGTTTGGTGCGGTTTTCATGCTGGTGGCATCATCGGACCTTATTTCTTCAAAAATGAGGCCGGAGCTCGCGTTACGGTCAATGGAGATCGTTACCGCACCATGATCAATGATTTTTTGTTTGAAAATATGGATGACATTGATCCGGAGGAGATGTGGTTTCAACAGGATGGCGCTACGTGCCATACGGCGAACGCAACCATCGACTTACTGAAATCAAAATTTGGCGATAAGTTGATTTCGAGAAATGGACCTGTCAATTGGCCTCCAAAGTCGTGCGATTTGACACCTCTCGATTATTTCCTGTGGGGCTACGTGAAGTCACTGGTTTATGCTGATAAACCAGCAACAATTGACGCCTTGGAGGCCAGCATTGTTCGTGTTGTTCGTGACATACGGCCAGCAGTGCTCGAAAAAGTGGCCCAAAATTGGACGTCCAGAATGCGCTTCGTCAAGAACAGTCGCGGTGCCCATATGCCCGAAATCATTTTCAAATGTTAATGTCACGTATTGATCTTTCGAATAAAAAAAAATTTTGATTACAATTTAATTTTTTGTGTTATTTTTTACAATTTCAAGTTCTATCGGGCTTAAAAAAACACCCTATACAAAAAAAAAAAAAGCTTTCTGATTTGGTTTTTTGTGTTTGGACAGGTATTATTAAAACATTTTTCTTTTTAAATTCTCAATAATTTATTTAGATTGTTGAGATATTAAGTTGGATGTTTGAGAATATCTTTCAAAAATTTCCAAATTCTATTGCTGTTTATAATTTTATGTTTGGTATCAATGTTACAAGCTAATATACGAGTAGTGAATAAAACCAAGACGAATTCATATCAGGTATATGCAGGAGCAATAAATACAATACTACAAAAAATAAATCTTTTTCAAATGTCAAATGAAAAATATACTCGTAAACACAAAAAGCACATGGCTGTACAATTTCTTCGTCAGGTTTACGTTCTTGAAAATGTAAACATATATGTAAATGTAAACAAACATTGCACTTAACAATAAAAAATTATGAGATTTTATTAAAATATGTCTATTTGACAAATCTTTTGGTAAACAACGAAAGTATCCCATAACTGGAATTAAATACTTTATGTAAACATTCATTCCAGTGTTATATTATTATAAGCCACTAATTAGTAAATAAATCATCAAAAATGAGTCAGATTAATTTGACGTCTTTGCAGAAGCGCATACTTAGCATAATTTCAAAATGATTTCATTTTGTACAAAAAGTTTCAATTGCTATAATAATATATTCAATTCGTCATTTCATTTCCACTGAGACTTTCGTTAAGTTTAGTACTAAAATTGAATGTGTGAAAAATTTTCAACAACATTTCTTACTTTATACGAATTTTCTATTTTTTTAAATTTTATTTTCAGAACTTCAATTTACATACACTCCGGTTCACTTATTTAAAGGTAATAGAAGTTCCATATTCAGGAGCCTGTATCTTTTGCAATTTTTAACCGATTGCAGAATTTTAAAATAGAAGTGGAAGCAAGACATCTTGAGATATAAAAAAAATCATAACAATAGTGTTTCTTAACTAAAGAACTTTTCCTGAGCAATTTATAAAAAAAGCCCAAAAATGTGTTATTTTTTGCGAGTTCAGCCATTGTACGAGTTCAACCATCGTATAATACCCATCGTATAATATTTTGCAATTTTTAACCGATTGCAGAGTTTTAAAACAGTTACACTTCTGTGTAACTAGACATCTTGAGATGTAAAAAAATAAATGCATGCCAAGAGTGGTTTCTAAACTAAAGTTTTTCAGAGCAATTAAAAAAAAAGTCCAAAAAAGAGCTATTTTTTGCGAGTTCACCCATCGTATAATACTTTGGGGGAAAATTTTTTCCCAAAAACTGATCAGTCGCTTTGGGGACATCCCATGGCCACCGAGGTGGCCCGATCTAACTCCCATGGATTTTTTAATGGGGTTACCTGAAAGAAAGGGTTTATAATGACAATCCTCAATCTCTTTTGGCTTTGAAGGAAAATATTCGTCGAGAAATCAGCTCAATTAAACCAAGTTTACTAAAGCGTGTTGCGCAGAACACAAGGCTCCGTTTTGAACAGTGTGTTTAACTCGACGGAGGACATCTAGATAACTTACTCTTTAAAATATAAAATCCGCATATCCAATCTATCGTTCAATACTCTTATAATACATTGTGTAAAATTTTTGCTAAGACACCCTGTATTGTGAAAAACGACCGCAAATGCAGCGAAAATTTAGTGAAATTGTTGTTCCAGATTGTACCTTTTACATGTCAGCCGTGGCGGAAATTTTTGCGCGGTAATGTCATAAAATTTACTATACAATAAAGCAACTGTGAAAATGATTTACACTAGTACCTGCCTTGACGGCCTAACCTGATGGTGGACCAATTCCACAGAGTGAATTTTTCACGATTCACCACCGCCCCCGTGTGGCTTGCTAGGCTCACACAGGTAGCAATTCTTGTCATATGATTGCGGTTATATGAACAACTTCTTGTTGAGGAGTTCGGGCTTTCTAATCCCTCATATATGCAATTTCCCAGCAATCAATGGAGGACAAGGCTTAATGAGTTGGTAGGCCGAAGCCCATTAAGATCATCAGCCCTTAAACCAACTCACCCGTCAATCATCACCACTGGTTCCTTACAGTGCACGTATCTGTTGTATAGGCAACAGATCCTCGGGGGATTGTTAGCCCTCGAAAAAAACCATCACCAAACAATTATCAAGGATACTAACACTCCCTTCCTGCGTTTTAGGTTTCAACCACAGCCAGAACGTTTCAGCCAAGGTAGGCACCTCAACCATGATCAGCCCGGGTCGAACCACAAGCAGAACTTCCCGGGGGCCATGCTGATCCCCGTTCTGCCAATTTATACCCTTGGTAAAGGTTTCGGAAACCAACACAACATAAGTCATGTGGCTTCCTAGAGTTTTGTTTGCCGCACCAAACGAGGGACACCTTCCCCTCTTTTCCCCGAAAAACAGAGCGCCTAAGTTAGGAATACGCCAAGGCAAAACCTGTTCCCCGGGGGGAACAATAAAGCAAGGAAGCTTTACCAGAGTGATATAAGCACAGCTGTCTTTTGTTTTCACTCCGTAAGATTGTCAAAATTTTGTGTACAAATTATATAGCGAGGACCTTTTCCAGGTAGTGTCAGAATTACAATAAATCACATGTATTTTGTTGGTATAAATAGGAAAAGTCAAAATTTTGTCTCTCTCTTTTGCTTGAAAAGCAAAAAAGTCTATGAGTGGTAAAATTGTCTTGCTATATAGTTCTGAAAAAAAACTTTGATTCTTTTGCTTTTTCAAACAAGAGAGGCATATTTTAACACTTCGAAAATTCTAGCAACAAATAGGTATAGGTATGCGGTATTGTAAATCTCACTCTACCTGGTAAAGCGGCCTTGCAATAAAGCGTTTCATTTATGTGTATTAAAAAACACTGTATGTGTCATGTACATATGTATATAAAAAACCATAAAAATTTAAAAATTTTCATGACTTTATTTTTCTTAATTTAAAACTTAAATTCATTGAAGGTGAAGTAAAGAGACGAAATTAATTCTTTTTAAGATTTTGTGAAATACCGCTGCTGCTGTTTTTGCATTTTATGGGCCTGATTTTAATAAATAGTGCACACCTTCACACATGTGTACATAAATATGTATGATGTAGGTACATATGTACTTACTTTCAAACGATTTTTAAAACTTCAAATGATACACATGTGATGTGAAACTGAAGGGCGATAGATGAAAACATGTGGTACATATGTATATATGTAAATACGTGTATGTATATATGTACATACACATATTCATAAATAAAAATTCATATGCACGTAAAATAACAGTCAACATTATAATGTACATACTGTATATTCATAACACATATACATACACATGTATCTACGTATCGATGTGCATCAAACCATCATTTGAATGAATCCATATTAATATTAGGGAATTCAATTTCTTAGAGCTACTAAGGTTTATGTTAGATATAAGCAATCAAAACTTTGGACAATCTTCAACTGTCAGCTGTGAGCCAAATTGAATGGCTCACTATTGAATAAAAAGTGGGCAGTTTAATGACCGGCTCACTTCATACAATGAGATGATCAGTTCAATTTAACACATTCGTTCATGAACGACAAAGCTCTACAGATTACCTTCCATTTGTGTTAAGCCGAGTGTGTTAAGATTACATCTACTTCTTTTCAACTTTTCTTAACCCAAGATTGAAAGAGTGAAAAAGTCAATATTAAAAAGATATAATCACATAAGTTACAGCAAAATAACTTATGTACACATATACTTACATATATGACAATTGTTAAGAGAAACATAATATTGTAACATAAAAATAACATTAATTATTTATTTATTTATTTTTTTTTTTTTTTGTAATGTACTTTTCCGTGTATTTAGTTCATATAAATGAATGAAAAATTATTATAAAAATTCACATTTCGTAAAAAATATTGATTACGATTTGAAGTCATAAAATTGGTATGCTGAAAGACGTGGGCACAAAAAATTTTACTATTTTAGCTCGCAACCAAATGATAAAGTGAACTCTAAGTGAACTTGCTTGATCAAACCGTAAAACTGAAAGCGTCTAAATAAAATTTTAAGTGCTTTTATGTATTTTTATAAAAAAGTATAATTTTCATCTATTTTAATAAAAAAAAATAGAATTAAAATATACACCTTTTTTAATATGATTGTGTTGCACTTTATCCTTTAGATGGCACAAGTTTTTTCCCATACAACAGCGCAGGGCAGATAGAGAAGATTGAGCTTAAGGGTGTAAAAATGTTGCTCTACCATTAGACAAATACATTTGTTTCGTTTTGAATAAAAAACCGTATATATTCTATTCGGCGAGTTAATGTTCGCCGAGTTTTTAAACCAATCTAAAAAAAGCATGTATAAGACAGCTTGATGTCAACAGAATCTTTATGTTGCCAGTGTATAACAAATAAAATGCGTAATTAAGCAAAATAAAAAAAATTCTGCAACAGGCTTGCTTTGTAGAAATGTAATAAACTACTGAATTAAATTTCATATTTTCGTCTCATTTGTAATTGTATAAAGAGTTGCCTTTATTATTATTAAAGAATGAAACAAGGAATACAAGTTGTTCTGTTTGTGGGCATTAGTAAATGAATAGGTATAGTCGCATTTTTTAACATTTTGGTTTAATTGTAAAAATATTTATTTTAGAACTTACTTGTTGATGATAATTACATTCATTTTTTTAAATAAAAAGGAGTGTAATAAAATAAGTGTATGGTATGTTTTGGTTAATTTTAAGTAAAATCTGTAAAATATGAAATTTTAGCTTTGTGGCAACTCTAATTAAAAAAACCCCGATCAGTAAATGAAAATAGCCGAACAAGTTCGTAATTTGAACAAACCAGCGCCCTTCGCTGTCATACAATAACCAGTGCTAACAAATTTTACACATATTTTTGCTCACACAAAACGCGCAATCTTCGGCACACAGAAAAATTTGTATAGAAAATTAAGTGTTTAATAAACATAAAATATTTTTATGAATGCGGCCAGTTTTTATGTTTAAAAAATAATTTATTGTTTTAGGAAATTTTGTTTTATTCAATGAAAATAAATATTTCTAAGGCAATATTAGCATAAATGATAAAACTATGTTTTTATGTTGAAAAAATAATTTATTGTTTTATTAAAATGAAAATAAATATTTCTAAGGCAATATTAGCATAAATGATAAAACAATGAACTCTCAAATTTAGCACCATGTTTTAGTACTATTTTGATGCTAATTTACCACCAAAAATTTTTGGACCTGGTCACCGATTTTTCAGGTTTTTTTTCATCAAATTCTGTTTTCTCGAAACATTTTTTTTTTAGTTATGTTGTAGTTGCAATAAAGGAACAATACGTATTTGCATTGTAGCAAGCCGAATTCATTATCAGGTGGATGCATAGGCGAGTCCGGACGAATTGCTTAACAGTTCGCCACATTTCAACTTGTCAAATTTTATACTACTTTACTCTTCATGCTCGCACGCCGTTGAAATCAGAACAGTAACAAGCACGTGTTTCTTTGTGTTATTTTTTACAACTTGAGATTTGAATTCGCCGTTTACACAAACAAAATACCTACCTAGTGGTGTATTGCTTTAACGAATGTTTTAGCCTTGTTTACTCATGTATTGTACTTTATACCGAACCCTACAGCTGTTGCGTGAATTAAAATTTTTACTTTTAATAAAAATTAAGACATTTTATTCTAAAACCGTAAATCATAAAGCGCAAGGTCAATTCATAACAATAACAAGTGGAATTGACCGTGCAACTATTTTAAACAGGGATGAATGTCAGAATTTTAAGAATAAGTTTATATTTTTAACATCGCTTGCTATCCACTCTCCAGCTTGCACCAAAAAAGATTTGTGCTATTTACACACCACACAACACAACAACACCACCCTAATGTATTTACAATTTTCATTTTCAAACATTTTACAAACGGCCACACATACATACGCGCACATGAATCTACAAACCTATCGCAGACATAAATTCATTTCGAGTTTAAATAATGTCTATCAGAGAGTTTGTTTGATTATGCACGTGTGTGTATGTTTGTATGTTCATGTCTGTTATAAAATTTGTGCAAGTGAAATGAAGTTTGGCAACACTGCAAATAACAATATATACTTGTTTGTTTTTGTTGTTTTCTTTTTTGTGTTTTTGCTGAAAAGGTCATAAAACTCGCTCTCAATATTATACATAAAACAACAACAAGAATAACAACATTGGAGCAACATGAAAACGACAATGTGGTGTGTCTGTTATTTTATTTCTTTTAGCTTTTTTTTCTGTTGCTGCTGTGTGTGAATGGAGTAGGTACATACATATAAACGTTTTTCATGTTGTATGGCGGGCCAATAATATTGTAACTGGCGGTTGTCAGTTGCAGCATTTTGTTATTGTTTTTATTTTGTTGTGTTATTATTGTTTTTTGTTTTGTTTTTATTTTTCGTTTTTTGTTGTGAATTTATTAAAACAAGTTTCAGTTTTTATTGCTTTAAATTTACTGAAACCAGAAAATAACGAAAAAAAATACATATGTACGTATCTAAATAATCCAGTTTTGTATCTATTTATGGAATTGGAAGAAACTCCAAGTGTTAGTTTTCAAAGTTATTATTATTTAATAGGTACAAGACTGACGACACCAGTTCCAGTTTGTATATGGTGAAACTGTTGGCTCCAGACAATATGTTCGGCATCCGCTCAATACGGAAAATTAAAGTGTTGTTCGTTGAACACTCGTCTAAAAATGTTGCATGGATATCACTCAAAAAATTGATTAACTTTAATACCTACAATTTCATGAGAAAAAAAATTTTTTTTTAGTGATCACTTAACGTCAAATGTATTTGTTTACATTCTTGGAAGTAAATTTAGTGATTGATTCTGAATTGAACATTTAAAAATAATTTTGTGAATAAACAAATAATTTAAATAGAAATATTTCATAAATGTGGTCAAGTAGGTATAATCCTATCACAATTTATAATTGTGAAAAAAGTTTCATATATATATTTTTTCTCATTCATTTATTTATTGAATCTTCACAAAGAGAACTAGCAATAAGTATTCAAATCTTAATACTAAATACATAAAATTAATTAAGTTCTGCCAATGCTAGACAAAATTGTTTTATTTTGCACGGTAAATGTCGGTAAAATCACCTATTTAACGTTCCGATGGTTCATATATTTTTGACATGAACAGCTTACTACAGGGCTGTATTGTTGTAATTTTGCGCTAATGCTGCCACCATGTTTACTATTATTAGGGAGGATATTTTCCACCATTTGCTGATGTTGCTCAAGGCCTTGTTATAGGCTTTTTCCACTGAACAACATCTAACATCTACCATCAGTTTTTGAAGATGATAACATCTTCCCATAAGAAATACATTGTACTAAAAGTCAACATTTTTCAACATCTTTATAAAATGTTCCTATCTCATTTTATTCCATTCAACATCTTTCGATTATTTCAGTGTCATCACTAGAAAAGTGGCAATAATGTCGATTATTCTTGTGGCATCACAGAAAAAACGTCATTTATTTTGAAAAAATTAAAAAAAAAAAATAATAATTTATATATCATGTGTCAATTGTTTGCATGTATGTTTTCTTTCTTAATTTTTTTCTGTATTAATTTTTTCTGTGTTTTTTGTTAAATTTTGTTTATAAGGCCTACATTTTATTTATAGAAATATGTACATAAATTTTAGAATCCTCTTTTTGTGTTTAAAATTAATTTTTTACCAAATAATTTTACGTGCTTTTGTTAAATTGTTTGAAAAAATAATATTTTTGATTGATAGTAGATGTGAGCAATGTAAACAGTGTTTCACATTTTCAACATCTTTCATTCGTTTCAAGGAGATGTTGATCAGTGTAAAAAGCCTATTACACTATCCTACACGATCGTGCGATCTACTAAATAAAACATGTGTGCTGAAAAGGTTCTAAAAATGCAACTGCGAGACAAGAGTTTTTGACAAATCGTGCGATTTGAAAAATTTTCTAAACATTATTGTTTCTGTGCGATGAATGTGGTATATATTGTGAAAAATATGAAAATATTGTTGACGCCTCGAGAAAAAAAATTTAAATAATCGGCCATGTCACAGAATTCACTTTCGTTCGGAAATGGAACTGAATCGGTTTTTTAATTCTTCAAAAAAACGAAAAGTTAAAAAACCTTTTTCGGAAATGTGTAGTTTTATTATTATTATTTTTTTTCAATAAATAAATAAACTGAATTAAAAATTTATCGTGCTTGTTTGAGATGTTTTTATGCTTTTTATGTGTACGCGTATAGAACAGTTTTTTCGTGCTACAAATTATTACCCATAATTATTATACAGCACTGCTTACCAGTAACAGTAATTACTAATACCCACACATTGACAGCCCTGATCTACGTCAACAAATACAAGTCATCAGCTCTGTCTTAGTCACACCATAAAGGCGAAAAAAATATCCGGGTTATTTTTCCAAAATAATTACAGAAAATTTTCCTATTTTATTCAATACAAAACTTCAGTGGAAATAGATACAAATATGTACATATATTTTCTATTAACATTATAACGACAATTTATAATTATTTACAAGGGTGTTATTTACAAAAGTATGCAATAAATCATTGAACGTAGATATTAAATAACAAATCAATACGAATTAGGTATTTAAAAACAAAAAGCACTTAGAACAATATCAACAATAGAGAATAGAGTGTTAAAAGAAATAATAATTAATGAGTTAAAGCAACGAACAAAGACATTAAAAATTGTACAATGACCTCTAAAACAACGTTTATCGGTAAATAGGTAACGAAATATAATGAAAAAAAAAAAAAATGGAATAAAAAACTAAAAACGGTAATTAAAAATAATACATTCTAATGAAAAAAAAAAAAACAAAACCCGAGTTTACATAAAAATTATATTTATATTGCAGATATAAATCACTCCGTAAAAATTGGAGAACCAGAGGCCAAATTCCGCAACGAAGAATTTTTATGTTTCCCAATTTTAGTGATCACTTTTAATTTTTGTTGTGCATGCAGTGTGGCAGCACTAGAGCAAAATTGCAACAATACAACAAAAACAGGCATGTACTAAGCTATGCTTGTCAAAAATATTTGTAACTTTTATTACAATTATAAACTATGAAAGTACTATTTCTCATAATTATGAATTATTTTCATGTTGACAAAATAATGTTTAATTCAGAATAAACTACTAAATTCACTTTTAAAAATGTAAACAATACATTTGACGTAAATAGCTCACTTTTTAACGAGTAGCAAAAAAAAAAAAACGGTCATATGTCATAGCGCTGCCACCTTGCAGACGTTAATGCACCTTGATTTTTGAAGTCGAAAAAAATTAACAAAAATATTATCCAATATTATTTTCTATTATATTTATTTATTATTATTTTCGCCAAAAATTATTTTTAATTATAACAATAATTGCCGCGATCAATAAGACAGGAAAAAATAATTAAATATACTAAGCCCCAGCTGATGAGCTGTGTGGCGGCTGCGAAACAGCTAGTTGTGCCCCAGGTTAGGGTATTCACGTGAGAATATTATTGCCGCCTGGAGAAATGAATGCAAAAAATGGATGCATCGAAAATTGTTAAGGTCATACATCGTAAATAGTTTAAATTATAGTTATATCACTATATACATACATATGTGTGTTATTAAATTTGTTGTCATATATTCTCAGATTGAATGATGGAAAAAATTAAAGATGAACTAATCATTCGTTAGGATTTTATTTTTACTTATTATACAATAAATATAAAGTAATTATTTTTAAACAAATTATTGCATATTTATAAAAAAAAACAAATGTTTTTGCCTCGTTCTGTATTATAGTATAGCACCCACAATGCTATTTTGAAGCGATTTTTTAAGTGGGTCAACTTTTTCTGAGAATGAATGAAAGATCGTGTAGGACGACGAATCAGATCATTAAAGTACACCCAAATCCAGCACTGAGCAAAAAACGTGACGATCACAAAGTGACCTTACTTACACACTCTTAACGCAATTATTTAAATAACAACATGCGTTATTTATATGAATTTCGAGCAACAACATATGTACATATGTATTTTTACATTTACTGTCAACAGTTCGTAATATCTTGTTTTGTATTTTAAGGTGCATCATCAATCTGCAAGAACCCTTCCTTCTTTTTCTCTGAAATGCTTTTATTAAAGGAACTTTACGTTTTTGTTTATTGTCTTCAAATTGTTATAAAGTCGTAAAATTGCCAGACTTGCAATTTTGTTTTTTCTTTACAGGATTACCAACAAATATGTAAGTAATCATGGGGCAGAAGTCGCGTGTCATTGTGACATAAATAACTGGTTAAAAAGAAAAACCGTTTTCAATTTAAAAATACAACTGAAATACTAAATAAAACACGTCATAAAATATAGTCAGCAAGTGTACGAGAGATATGAGAAGTTGAATACACATACATACATTCGTACATATATAACTGTTTTGCTATTTACTAAATATGCACATACATACAATATGTATGTCTATATGCATATAAGCAATACAATAACTACATGCCTTTAAAGACCTTAAACTTGTTAAGAAAATTTTTTTTTCAATATCTTTTAATTATACATAAGTACATATGTTTATACATATTATATACAAGGTACATACATACATACATACATATTTATTTTTGGAATTTAACTATATATACATATGTATATTGTATTTATCGATACTACAAATTTCTATGGAAAATTTAGCTATAACAAAAATAGATGAATAAAAAATTTTCTGTACTAAATTTGCTGATAAAAAACTGAAAAATTTTGATAACAAATGGCATCAAAAAGTTTTGATAAACATTTATCGATAACAATTTTTAGTTATCATAAATAAATTATGTTAAGGCTGACATCCTGCATTCTATATAAAATTTGTAAGTACGAGGGCGGAATGATATTGACGCTACCTAGCGCTAGATGGTTTTTTTAATGCGATCTGCCAAACGACAGCTGTTAAAATTTCACCCGAATTCATCGATTAGTTTACTCGTTGTAATCGTTTGAAGTAAGCAACGTTTGTGTTTCTTAAAAAATTTAAATAAGTGAATTTCGTGCAGTGATTAAACACTATTATTTGAAAGGGTGAGACATTCTTTTGTCTCGATAAACATTAGTGTAAGTCTGCTGTGTCAGATTACATAGTAAAATATTGAATTGCTGAATTTAAACTCGGCCGACCAAGCACTGCAGCAATACCATCAACAGGAAGGCCAAAAGATTTGATTACTGAAGAAAATATCAAGAAAATCCTCGATATCGTTATGGATGATCGTCGAGCCAAGTTAAATTTTCTAATGTATTTTTAAGTATTGACAAATATTCTGATCACAATCTACTACAGAAGGACTTAGAGAGCTTTTATACCTGGTGTAATAAAAATTTGATGCAGCTTAATTTTAACAAGTGTAAATATATTATTTTCTACAGAGGCTCTTATGTTAATGTGAATTATTCTCTGGGAAATTAGCAATTGGAAAGAATGTTTTCAATCTCGGATCTTGGAGTTCTCCTAGATCCTAAGCTTAACTTTATTAGCCATATTTTGTTAACTGTTGGCAAAGGATACTACCTTGGTTTCATAAAACGTTGGGGTAAGGAGTTTAAAGACCCTTATGTTACGAAGCAGTTGTACACTTCTCTGGTCAGACCCGTTTTGGAATATGCATCTGTAATTTGGGATCCATCGTATAAGACATATGTTGACGCTATCAAATCAGTACAGAAGCATTTTTTGCTTTTCTGTCTTCGCACTCTTCATTGGAATCCGCTTGATCTCCCATCGTACACCAGTCACCTTGCACTTATTAAGCTGCCAACTCTTAAAAGTCGTAGGACTATGTTGAATATATCATTTATTTTAAGTTTGATTAGCGGTGACATTTGTTCAGTGTTCCTACTCCATAATATTGCATTGATGGTTCCTAATCGTCCATCTAGACACTACGAGTTGTTAAATATTAAATACTTTAAATCTAATTATGCAAATGCTGATCTATTTAGGAGGATTTGCAGTTAATTTAACAAATATTATAAATTTATAGACTTTTCTTTAGATAAAAATACTGTAAAAATGTAAAATTATTGCCTTTCTAAATGCTTTTTACTTTATATAGTAATGTAATAATTAATTGGTAGCAATATCTGTCTGTAAGGATATTGCATCCATAGACATGAATAAATAAATACATTAACATTTGCATATGAAAAAACTATCGGCAAGATGGGTGCTGCGTTTGGTCGACCAAAACGAGTTCGAAAGACCACAGCGGTGTTTGGACGTGATATAGCGTAATCCTGTTTATTTTTGGCGTCGATTAATAATTGTTGATGGAATTTGGGTCCACCACTACACACCTGAAACCAAAAATCAATCAATGGATGGAAGCCGGTGAAAGTACTCCGACAAAGGCTTAGACAGTGAAATCGGTTGACAAGGTAATGGTCACTGTATTTTGGAATGCACACGGAATATTGCTCATCGATTATCTTGAAAATGGATCCACAATCACAGGAAAGTGTAAGCGTGCATTATTGGATCAATTTATTGATGCAATCGAGACAAAACGACCACATTTAAAGAAGAAATAAGTGCTCTTTCTTGAAGACAACGCATATGAAAAAGCTATCAGCAAGATGGGTGCTACGTTTGCTCAGTTTCGAACCAAAACGAGTTCGACAGACTATTTCATAGCGGTGTTTGGACGTCATAAAGCGTAATCCTGTTATTTTTGGTGTCGATTAATAACTGTTGATGGAATGTGGGTCCACCACTACATGCCTGAAACCAAAAATCAATCGAAACAATGGGTGGAAGCTGGAGGAAGTGCTCCGAATAATGCGGAGATAGTGAAATCGGTTGACAAGGTTATGGCCACTGTATTTTGGGATGTACACGGAATATTGCTCATCGATTATCTTGAAAAGGGATCCACAATCACAGGAAAGTATTATCGTGCATTATTGGATCAATTGATTGATGCAATCAAGAAAAAAACGACCACATTTAAAGAAGAAAAAAGTGATATTTCTTCAAGGCAACGCAGCGGTTCACACAGCATTAGATACGATGCTCAAATTACGTGAAATACACTTTGAATTGTTTAATCATACGCCTTATAGTCCAGATTTAGCTTCTAGTGACTTTTTCTGTTTCCAAACTTGAAAAAATAGCTCGCAGGAAAAAGATTCATCTCGATCGAAAAAGTGGGTTCCGAAAACCGTCTTATTCAGATGGTATAAAAAAGTTGAAATATCGTCTTACTAATTGTATTGAGCTAAAAGGAGCCTATGTTGAGACAAATGTATGGTTTTTGAAAAAAAAATGTTTTTTTCCTGCATAGGTAGTTTCAATATCAATCCGCCCTCATATCGCTCCTTTATTGCAACATAGCCATATCTCGAAAAAGCTCGTTTCGAGAAAAACGCATTTAAAATTTTAAGTTTCCAAGTCTTAGCAAAATTTGTTTTATAAAATATCTCCTAAAGGAACTAGTTTAAAAGCAATTTCAATAAATTTTTGGCGCAATATAAATGGTAGTACTGTTAATAATTCTGCATTGTTAAATCGAAAAGCTCATTTTTTGAGATATAACTATGTTGCAATAAAGGAGCGATATGTATTTCATTTAGAAATAGAAATACAAGTCTTTTAAATATGTATTTACTGGATAATACGCTAATAGCATTTGTACTTAAACTCGAAACATACATACATAAATACATGTAAACAAACATACATATATATGTATGTACATATGCACATATTCATTGCTGAGTGTTGGTAAGGTCGTTGGCCATTGGATGTTTATTAAAAAGCTGAAAGTTCTTTCAAATCCAATGAACCTGCCTTTTAAAATATTTACCAAAAACAAAATACCTACATACGTCGATGTATATGTACATATTTATGCGTGTAGAGACATATGTACGTACACCGTTTCTGTGTGTACTTTATTAAGCAGAACTTAACATAAAACAAAGAGGGCATAGTATAGCTCTAAAATTAAAAATTAGTTGGTAATAAAACGTTAAGACAATTTATCTGCGATTAAAATAATTATTTTCGTTTTACACCTGCTTTCTAAATAAATTTCCTTTCACAAATTGTGTAAAAATCCAGTTGCAATGAATTCTCAGAAAATTTGTTAAAGTTAAACAACCTCAATCCTCTTTTCATTACGACCTTTTTCTTTTATATTTGTTATTACGTAGTTTTAAAAATTATATTAATTTATATCATGAATGTGTCTTTCACTTCCATTATTTCTGATGATTTAGTGTTTTATATGGAATATTCATATAATTTTAATGTTCTTACTCATACCTCATTCACGACTACTACGAATATTTAAGTCCTCTTCAAAGCAACTCATACTTTATTTACGCCAACCCAAACAACTTCATTTGTCTGTCTGGCAACTTGATTTCATGTGTAAAAGCAAAAAATAAAACAAAGAGAGAGAAAGAATTAAAGTTGTTGGTCGTGTGGCCATAAATTTATGACGTCTCGCGATTATTTTTTTTTTACGTATTATTTTATTATTATCAAATGAGGGAAGTTAAGACCAAGGAGTAGTAGCCCTTCTTCAATATTTAAGCAAACCATTAAATAGTGCCAACGTCATATCTTTTGTAAACAAAAGGTTTTCGTAATTAATTTTTTTATTTATTTTAAGCTCACGTGTTTTAATAAATGAAATGAAATTTTGCTATTTACATACTTACATTCATCTAGATATGTATTAGTTAGAGTAAGATCAGACAGGGCGATTTTAATTGGCCAACTTTTTCAAAATTTTCTTTTGAAATAGCTTTTATGTTCGCACAAAAAACTTTTTTCGGCAATTCTTGTGTTTTCTCTAGCTTTTACTTCTTGCAATTTACACCCAGTGGCTAAAGTTTCGGTTACTGAAGCGATGATCCAATGAACATTTGAAAGACGGTAATGTATTTTCAAACACATTACCGCATTTGTAGAGTGTACACCTTGTCCTCCATTGATTGCTGGGAAATTGCATACATGAGGGATTAAAAAGCCCGAACTCCTTAACAAGAAGTTGTTCATATGACCGCAATCATATGACAAGAATTACTACCTGTGTGAGCCTAGCAAGCCACACGGGGGCGGTGGTGAATCGTGAAAAATTCACTTCGTGGAATTGATCCACCATCAGGTTAGGCCGTCAAGGCAGGTACTGATGTAAATCATTTTCACAGTTGTACACCTACCACCCGCATACAAAGTAAGCGAGACAGTGAAGTGTTTATCGAACAAAAGCTCAATACTTCTTAGCATACAGTGTAAGTAGGCAGTAGGCAGCTCGAATACAATTTCGCCTACTTTGTAAGCCGGCAGTAGTAATCTGGCTTATTTAATTTGTAAGTGGGTCGTAGACGTTTTGCGCATTTCACATATAGCACTAAAAACCGCGAAAAGGAGCATAGACCCATAGACCATGGGGATACGCCAATATACTCAAGATTGGAAAGGACATAGTCCCCGATCTAATTGACTATTGCATCCCAAATTCATTCATCTCAAGGAGTGTTGGCCACCAAATCCAGGAATCGCCTTAGAATATGGATCCTTTACACGGATATATATCTAGAAGAGGAGAAAGAGTTGGGGAAGACGTTTATATAGAAGAATCCAACACTAAAATATCCTTTAAACTACCAGACGGATGCAGTGTTCTTCAAGCTGAAAAATCGGCTATAAATAAAACGGCAAGGGCTGACATTTGAACAAGGTATTCGGTAGAGATATCATGATAATAACGGACAGCAAGGCCGCCATCAATTCCCTGATTGGAATATAAACCGATTCCAGTTTAGTCTAGGTATGCCAGACATCTTTAAACAAGATGACTAGATATTTCTACCTAACCCTAAAATGAGTACGTGGGCACTGGTCCAATAACGGAAACAACGTCGTTGACGATTTATCCCTAGAGGATAGTGATATCGCTCTCTTTTGCAGACAACCCTATCATCCTGCTGGAATGTGCCTAGGAAAAAGATTACACAGAGCCCACATGCCTAATATTAATGAACCTGTGGCTGCATATTAACTTTATGAGAACAAAGGAGCTCTTAAAACTGCCCAGATCTCACTTGAGAGTCACTGTATCTGTCATCACTGGACATTGCCCGTTTGGGAACCAGAATTCACCGATCATGCCTGGCTACGGACAATCTGACAGCGCTAGACTCATTCAGCAGATGGCTAGTAAAATAGCATGTAACGCCAAGCGTTTCCCACCTTTCTCCCTCTCAACGACCGCTATATTCCTCTAGTTTCTTTTTCTCTATTTCACCTTTCTATTTTTTTATTTTCTTGGAAAGTTTAGCTTAAGCAAATTTTTGTTTATCCAGTAATTAGGGGATAACCCCTACATGTGCAGTGTATTATACCAGAACTAGGAAAATAGGTCTAATATCGATACATATCGCACCCTAAACACAAAAGGGTCACAACTCATAATACTAAAATTTTCAGGGGCGACAAAAAACTGCTTATGTATAGGGTGTTTTTTTAAGCTAGATAGAACTTTAAATTGTAAAAAGTAACACAAAAAATTAAATTTTGATGAAACATTTTTTTTATTTGTTTCAGTATACTCTGACAAATCATCATGAATAGACTCACGCTTGAACAACGCTACGAAATTATCCAAATTTACTTTGAAAATCAGTCCCGTTGTTTTATCGCAAAATTGTGTTCAGCGATGAGGCGCATTTTTGGCTTAACGGGTTTGTTAATAAGCAAAATTGCCGCATATGGAGTGAGACCAATCCACAAGAGACCCTACAGACTCCATTACATCCAGAAAAATGCACTGTTTGGTGCGGTTTTCATGCATGCATTCTTCAAAAATGAGGCCGGAGCTCGCGTTACGGTCAATGGAGATCGTTACCGCACCATGATCAATGATTTTTTGTTTGAAAATATGGATGACATTGATCCGGAGGAGATGTGGTTTCAACAGGATGGCGCTACGTGCCATACGGCGAACGCAACCATCGACTTACTGAAATCAAAATTTGGCGATAAGTTGATTTCGAGAAATGGACCTGTCAATTGGCCTCCAAGGTCGTGCGATTTGACACCTCTCGATTATTTCCTGTGGGGCTACGTGAAGTCACTGGTTTATGCTGATAAACCAGCAACAATTGACGCCTTGGAGGCCAGCATTGTTCGTGTTGTTTGTGACATACGGCCAGCAGTGCTCGAAAAAGTGGCCCAAAATTGGACGTCCAGAATGCGCTTCGTCAAGAACAGCCGCGGTGCCCATATGCCCGAAATCATTTTCAAATGTTAATGTCACGTATTGATCTTTCGAATAAAAAAAAATTTTGATTACAATTTCATTTTTTGTGTTATTTTTTACAATTTCAAGTTCTATCGGGCTTAAAAAAACACCCTATAATAATGATTGTAATATTTATGATACTTTTATTATACTTTTTTCAATTTTATATTATGCTTGCGAAAATATAAAAAACTGACTTTTATGAAAAAGAAACCACTTTTGTCATGATTTTTTTTATATCTCGAGATGTCTAACTTCCACTTCTATTTTAAAATTCTGCAATCGGTTAAAAATTGCAAAATATACAGGCTTCTGAATATGGAATTTTTAGTTCCTTTAAACAAGTGAACTGGAGTGTACATTAATTACTATAGCGTAAAATCTAAGCGCTAATTTAGGTTGCGCTGTATATACAAAAAATCTATTTAGTTCTTCGAAAAAAAAAAAAAAAAACAGCGTTTAATTTGATAAAAACGTGGGACTATCTAGAACGAACCTGCCAGATACTGTGGCACATCAAAGTCTTGATTGATTGAACCTTGCTAGAATCTGAAAATAATACATCGATATGTTTCTCAGGAAAAATTTTCCAGTGGGAGGACGTTGGGCCGAGCACAATGATCCATTAAATTTAAGCCATAAAATAGAATATGTGTTACAGAGGTGCGCGTGTGCTTTCCTCATTTATATTTTTGGCCAGCCAAAATATTCCATAAAAGTTATACGCTGTTAAACAGCGAAGTGTTTATATAGGACTTGATGAAAAAATAAATATATAAAAATATACATACACGTACATTTTTAGGTATAAGTTGTTCGGTGTCGGCATGATTCCTTTTATTTTCGATTTTAATCATATTTTTACACGCAATTTACAGATTTAATTTGAACTTGGTACCAAATACTTTCTTTAGTTTATATTTGATTTTGCATATACATATGTACGAGTATTTATATCACGGTCATAAATGGTCGTGAATCATTAGCGTTAACAAAAAAAAAAAAAAAAAAAAAAAATTGTCGTTTTGGTATAAGTTTAATGTTTCTATGCCTGCAAAAAAAAAGTTTGACCTAAAATATAGTCCTGCGGCCAAGAAACGATTTTTAAACAGGTCAGTACATACATAATTATATAAAACACACACACACACACACGTTTACGTCTCCCTGACAAATTGGTTATGTTTTGCATCTAAATTTGCATAATATTCAAACCCAAAACCAGTATATTGTAATGTGTGTCTGTTTTTTATGCTGATTTGGGTTCTTTTATGAATACACTACGGTCATTTATTTACATATTTATTTTATTTCATCAATAAATACCAAAACAACGATGGTTATTGGGTTGGGGGGGGGGGGGGAAGTGTTAAATGGTTTTTATTAAAAATTATTATTTTTTTATCATTCATTTATTTATTGATTTTGACTGAACTAACAATAAGTATTCAAATCTTAATACTGAATATAAAAATTTAAATAAGTCCAGCCAATGCTAGACAATAATCACCTATTTAACGCTCTGACGGTGGCAAGGCTATCTATCATTTCTTCTCAACAGAGTGTGACCGTCAAAATTAAATATGTTGCGAGCAAGAAGATTTGGAGGAAGTGACGCCAGCTTACTGATATACCATGTCGCGTACTTAGAAAATTCGTCTTTTACCCGTAGAACACACATATGCTTGGAATTCGTGAGTTTTCTACGTACCACAGGGCTGCATTAATCGTTCGAAAATTTTCATTTTGTCGCCTTTAAGTTTTTTCAATGTTCGAAAAATAAAATAATTCAATTATACATAAACTTTAGTATACCGTGTGGTTAAATTTTAAGGGTCGATGTTGAATGTGAACAAGGCCTAAACGTCAAGTTTTTTCTGCATTGCATTCTCAATTCTCAATTTCAGACTAACCTAATTTGAATCATGGAAAGATGCACAATCGGCCAACACGTTAAACTTATTCAGGCAATGGCAACAGTGGATGATCAATTTGCGAAGAAAATCATCTTCAGTGATGAGGTACGTTTTCACCTCAGTGGAAGTCAAATGTTCACAAACACTACTCCCTCTTCCCCCCTCCTCACAACCTATTTTCTAAGTTCTGGTACAATGAAAATTTATTATTACCTTGCAGTTGGACTAAATTTTGTTAGTCTGAGCAGTATCGAAGGTATAAACACTGCACAGAAAAAAATAGATGAGATTTTTTTTCAATCAAGTTATGTTATTAAAAAAAACCATCAATTTAATAAAATTTGCATTGACTTAATTAAATTCTTATTAATAATGCATTTTTGGAAATATCTCTTAATAAAATGCAATTAATAAAAACTTTTCCGAATTGTTGACTGTTATTCAATAAATAAATTGAAGAGGTTGTCATATAACAGTGAAGAGTTGTTGTTTCATTAACAATTTTTTTTGTTAAGTATATTTTACGTATTAACGAAAATTTTTTCAACTCAATAATTTTTGCTTTTAAGTGAAAAAGCTATTTCTACTCTATAATTTGAATTATCAATCCGGCAAAAAATCTTTTTCACAGGAAATTTGATCAAAATTGCACTATTTTTATCAAATTTCCTGTGAAAAAGATTTTTTGCCGGATTGATAATTCAAATTATAAAGTAGAAATAGCTTTTTCACTTAAAAGCAAAAATTATTGAGTTGAAAAATATACTTAACAAAAAAAATTGTTAATGAAACAACAACTCTTCACTGTTATATGACAACCTTTTAAATTTATTTATTGAATAACAGTCAATAATTCGGAAAACTTTTTATTAATTGCATTTTATTAAGAGATATTTCCAAAAATTCATTATTAATAATAATTTAATTAAGTCAATGCAAATTTTATTAAATTGATGGTTTTTTATTAATAACATAACTTGATTGAAAAAAAATCTCATCTATTTTTTTCTGTGTGGGCACTGGTCAGTTTTAACTAATTTATTCCAACATTTTAAATGCTGTAATAGTTTGTTTTGGTCTTTCATGTTATTTCCTCTTCATCTCAACTTATTTTCCTAGTTCCAGTACAATGCACTGCATATGTAGGGGTCATCCCCTGAGTACTGGTCCAAGATAAAAAAAAAAACCGCTCAAGAAATTATTAATTGTCAAATCGTACGACTTCCGTAGCAAGAACACACCACTTCCATGTGAGTTAAAAATGCTTTTTAAAACTTTTGAGCTGAATGTGTTTCTGAAACAACTTATCGATAGTGTGTATTTCACTCAACTCAGGCCAAAAGAAGTCCGTTATCCAAGCACAATAGCGCTTGCTGCTGAGAGGGAAGACTGGTTACCAAGTTTTAAAATAAATATGGTTCGAGGATTTTGCCTACCCAAAATCTAAATCGCATCTATTGCGATGCGAAAGTAAGTTTGATGCGAAAGGTAAATGCGATAAGAGTATAATTTAGTACTCTGTGCCACTTGCGCCAACTTTTTCGCGAAATAGTTTGAAAATGAAACAACACTGGTACTACAAAATAAACAATAGCGAAGAATGATAAAATTAAAAATACGAAAGCAAAAATTAAATGCGAAAAAATACGAAAAGACAATACAGGGTACCAATTATTTGATTACGAACCAATTTTCTTTCGCATCGCAGAGACTTTTTCGAAATGTGTTTGATGCTTTTGGATCTTATGTGGACTAGTTTGGCTCCGAAGCAAAATTCACGAGTTAAAAAGTCCGAAAAAATATGTATAAACTTGAATGTGCTTTACTAAACATATTAAAGCTAGGTGGTACACATATTTGCATTTGTCTTTAATTGGCAACGTACAAAAATAAAAAATATAATACTGGGAATAATAATTATACCATTTAATACTTTAACCAGAAAAGCATAAGTAAAAACATACTGAGCAAAGTAGAACGCAGCATACAGATACAGGCAGACTAATACAATCACAAGCACACACACAAAACTTCCTTCGCAAAAGGAATAATGTTAAGAAACAAGAAAGAAAATCAACATCATATTGCAAATATACAATTTGAAAGAATAAACAGAATATGGATAAAAAGAATCCTTAACGACAGCATTAATCCTTAAAAGCCGTCATTTACAATCTTGTGTACTTATACACTTTAAACCTCTCTACCCCAAGCTACCTCTCTTCACTCTCCCTCTACCGAATCCAATCGAATTTCTACTGCACGGTAACAGGACCACACACACTATAGAAAATAACAAAACTTTCACAAACCCATAAAGGAAAAAAGGAACAAACAAAAAAGAGAAAATAATACATAATAATATTTCAACGTCTTCTTCACATATCAAACACAACATGAATAAATTCCTTTCCTCGAAGAGCAGCGTAGTGCATTACATGTACATGTATAGGTACAGACATATGTATACACGAGCACAAAATAAATCTAAGTTAAAGAACAGAAAGTAGAAATAAAGGACGACAAAATGTAAGCAAAAATAATAAATCGAGATAGAGTAGAACATTAAAATGAATGGCAGGAAAAAGGATTAGCCATAATTTAAGTTTTAATTATTTCCAGGGAGAAAATAACAAAATAATAATAACATAATTATTAACAAACTTGAATAGAAAAAAATAGACCATGGGTGGAAACGAAACACATTTGGCATCACCAGCAACAAGTGCTGCCGAGTTACTCCGATATAATTAATATATTTTTTTAATATTTACTTTTAAGCAATTTCCATTTCATTTAAGTTTTCATTTGAATTAGAATTATTAAGAGATTTTAGGGCATCCATTTGTGTTAAATGATGGATTTTTCATTTATTGCAATTTTTTTAATCGAGTCCATAGCGCCATATTTGATTAAATAGCTATGTAGTGCGTGAGAACAATAAAATATAATTTTCATATTTTAACTTTATATTTACATACTTATAGTCGTATTATGTTAAGAGTTGATATTATAGCATTATATCTTAATAGTTATAGATTGTGCAATATTAAGATAATAAAATTCCAGTAAAATTGCAAATGTATGTATAGTCACAATTATCTATGCGCCTGCATAATAATTATACAATTTTCTTTTGGAACATGATATACGATATTCAAAACTTCTAAGGTCTATGGATTGGATTGTAAAGCAGTGTTGCCAGGAAATTTTTTGTAAAATCCCTACCATAGCGCATAAAAATCGCTATTTTCCCCTACAATCAAAAAATATTTCCCTGCGCAAATTGCCATTTAAATTTTGCACAAATAAGTTATTTTAATACGATTTTTATGTTTCAAACAGGTAGAACTTTTTACTAATAAGTAAATTTGTTAAATAAGTGTAAAAAATATAACTTGAACGATTCATATGATTAAAAATGTATGTACTCGTATGTGTTTAGCTAATATAAATAAATTATTTTAAGTGACTTGGTCTACATCTTATTCAAACTGGTGTTTGCGTTTTGTGATAGATTAAGTTAGAATATCACAACGTTAACATAAATGCAACTTTGCCGGGATTGGAAAACCCCCAACAGAAACTAGTTTCATCAGTATATGACTTTTATTGTATGAATACGTATAAAAGCCCCTTGGTTATTCTATTAAATTTTTGCGATGGGGTGTATTTATATGAAATTTTCTAAAATCATTAACATTCAAAGTTCGGGAAAAATGCGAGTTAGGGCCTTTCTACTGCGACCAATGTTATACAGATATCCAATCATTTAATACTAGTGGGAATCACCGGTCGACGCAATAGACCACATTCATTTTTTTACCGCTCTTAAATAATGCACGCTCATATAAAATCAATGTTGAAACCAATAAAACCGTGAAACCCCACATACATACAAATATGTTCTTATTAATATTTGACCACACTGTTTTTGTTTTACTTGTAGTTAAGTCAAGCATATACACATATTCTGTTTGTTAGTTAGCGTTAGTAACAAATTAATAGCCGTAGTACTCCTAAAACACTGTACCGATCAAAATGAAATCAAGCTCGTTCACTTCTGTGCAAAAAGAACTTTAAAACGGCATACCGAGTATAATTTTTCTAAACAGGTGCAGTAGTCCTACCTAGTAGGCTACAAAACGGATTTTAAAAAACGTGTTTGCCTATTAATTATATAGAAGCTTGTATATTTGTGATTAAAATTTTTAAAGAGCTTAGTTAGGGTGTTTACATCCAAAATTTATGCAAAAGCTTGCAAATGAGATTTTAGAATGCACATGGAATTTGAAACTTCGCGGTTTAGTTTCTTCTCTGTTTGTACGTCCGTTGGTAGTTAGAGAAAAAAAAAAACACTTCCATCAGCTTTAAAACAATTTTGATAATTTTGGCATTATTGGGTAACACTTATTGTTAAAATGCATCGATATCCAATTTGGGCAACGATTTTTCCTGATAGTCGAAAAAATTATAAAAGTATAATAATAAATAACAATATTAACCATATTATAATAACAAATAATAATGCTAACCATTCGTGATAATTTAAAAATTCCCTACGATAAGCCAAATCATTCAAAATCTTTCCTTTTCCCCCTATATGTGGAAATAAACAAATAAATCTTTACAAAAAGGGGGAAATCTCTACGCTTGGCAACACTGTTGTAAAGCCTGCACACTCTTATTAGGAATGATCTTTCGAATACGCAATTATTTATTTTATGCAATATTCAGCCATGTCACAGAATTCACTTCCGTTCGGAAATGGTATGGAATCCGTGTTTCGATTCTACGAAAAACGAAAATTTTTTTTCAGAATGAAATCATTTTCATAAGATAATATTAGTTTCATTCTTAAAATTAGAAATAACTTCATTCTAAAAAGTGGTTAAGTTTTGCGTTTTTTGAAGAACTAAAAAAAGAATTTAATTCCGTTTCCAAACGGAATTGAACTTTGTGACATGGCTGATTAACTGAGATTTCCGAGTTGATCTTGAAAATCGAAACAACTTCTTATGGGGAAATGTTATATAACCTTTTACATATTGATAGAAGGCATTTAGTATCCTTATTTCAAAACAAAGTCTAGAAAAGAGCAGTTAAGAAAAGGTTTTACATAATCCGTAACGCGTTGAAATATTCGGATATTGTAGATATATCTAATAATACGATTGAATATTAACTTGTTCGGCCCATATTCATAGCCGTGCATACACTATAAACTTCCATGAGCATGAGCTAGCTTAATTGTCGTGTTTAGTGGTAAATAGCATGAAAAACTATACAGAGTTCTTAACATGCTATTCACCTTAGGCGAAATACTAGTTATATGGCAATCTAAATTCAATTTATTATCTACCATTAAGCCTAGACATTTCATAGATTCAACAAAAGAGACAATAAATCCATCATACTTAATACCTATGGTTAAGTATTGTTGATTCCCAAAAAAATATCGCTTTGGTTTTCGGCGGGATTTACTTACCAACTTCATATATGAATACATATGCATATGTTTAAAATAGTAAGGTACCTGAAATGAAATAAAAATATGTAAATAATTAAATATTTGTACATATTTTTTGATCTTCTTTTCTTATAGGTATTATCTAAAATTAGCAGCTTAAATTCTTGATGACTGTTTTTTATAAAAACAATTAAAAATTTTTAGTATTTATTGTATTTCCAATATTTCGCTAACAATTTATTAACATCTTCAGGAAAATAAAAATAGTTCTAAAGTTAGTAATTAATTTAAATTAAGGCTTATTCACTTCCAATATATTGTGAGTAATTTCACTGTAAATCACATCAGCATTTATACACCATGTACCTATACATAGATACTTATTTCTTTATTGTTTAAAGCAATAACATTTCCTTATACCTACATATGTATATTATGTCTCGTACGTAACATTTAATTTAATTTCAAATTTTCTATTATTTGAAATTAGTTTCGCTTTGTGCTTTAAAAGTCAGCCAGTCCAATAATTTAATGTCAATTTACATTCATTCAATTCAAGTTTGTTTTCAATGAAATTTAAAAATAATCGTACACACACACACACACACACACACACGAAAACAGTCATAAAGCGAAAAATTAGGTAAAAATAAAACTTAAAGTGTTTCATACAAATTTAAGCTGATTGGTATATTATATATAAATTGTGTATATAAGAAAACTTATGCATATACACACACACATATTGCACATAAATACAAATATATGTATGTATATATAAATACAAATACATAAAAACAAACAACCATTTAAAACTGGGTGGGACACATAAAATTGGGTGGTTGGGAGAAAACATTACAACGATGACGATGACGATGACAACAACGACGATGATGGGAAAAAAAAAGAAAAAATATATGTATATATGAACATATTCTCATTTATTGCTACTCAGTAGTTATGTACAACTTACACACATGCATGCATAACTAAGTTTTAATATACATATGTATGTTTAATACATACCTACATTTGCAGCATACAAAACAAAAAATTGAAATGGCAACAAAAAAAAAAGAAGAAGAGGAAAAAACTGTACATGTAAAAGCATCCAAACCGAAATAATAATAAAATTTTATGAACAAGAAGAAGAAACCAAACAGTGCAAACGAACCCACAACCGGCCGGTTGTGGGAGGGGGGAAAAAGCAATTTGTGAGTGCAAAACAGAAACCCTAAATAACAGATGTATTCAGTGCATAAATGATAGAATGAACGAACGAACGAAACATACATTCTAATGAAAGACTCATATAAAAAATTTTTCGAGTATAAAATACCAAAGAACCAACCAAGCAAGGGTTGGGTTTTATCTTCTTCTTGGTCTTATTATTTTGTTGTTGTTTTTGTTGTTATGGGGAGGCCATTATTACATGGCAGTTTGTATTTACGTCTAATGTACATATAGACATCGGCATACATACAAGTGAACATAAAAACACAAAATCTAAAAGAGCACCAAAGGAAAAACAATCGATAATATCAAGGGCAGACAATGTACAAAAACACTAAAATGTTGAAATAAGCGGCAAGTAAACACCACGTGGGATTGAGAATCAAAACAATACCCAAATACACGCATACATATACTCGTATACCCACTAACTGGTACAAAACTCTGTTCACGAGCAATAAAGCTTTAAAAACAATAAAGTAAAGATAGAGAGCGAGAGAGTCTGTACTGAGAGTATATTTGTGTTCCTATTTTATTATTAGCAAAGATATCATTTTTCTACAGAGCACAAGTCCTTTTGAGAGCCCGTAATGGAAACAAAACTTTTTTAAAGACCAAAAAAGCATAAAAATTTGGCAACATTGCACAGTAGTGTGGAATATCATCATTCTTATATGAGTTTCCTACACTGCCTAAATATATCGCTCCTTTATTGCAACATAGTCGTAGCTAAAAAAAAAAGCTGGTTTCGAGAAAAACACATTTCAAATTTTTAATTTCTATACAAGACTTAGAATTTTTTTTTTTAGAAAATATCTCCCAAAGGAAACAATTTAAAAGTCATTTTGATAAATTTTTGGCACAAAATGGAAGGTAGTACTGTTAACAATTCTGCATTGTTAACTCGAAAAGCTAATTTTTTGATATATGACTATGTTGCAATAAAGGAGCGATATGTACTCATATATCTTTTTTAACTTTTAGCTGAAAATTTTGCACAAAGAACAAAAATTGCGTTTGAGTCTATTACAACAAAAAGAATAGGAATGCGGTCTGGTTCAAATGGGTCGTTTGCGCTGCAACCTTCGTGCTTCCCATTCCACAACTCCTTCAACAGGAGTAATAGCAATTCCTGCACATCTAACGTATATATCCTGTGTCCCAACGCCCCACAGTAAATGATCTAGTGTTACATTGACTTCTTTTCCTCACCTCAAAATCTGCAAATGTCTGTATTGGGAATGCCAAATCTCTACAGATGCTTTTGGCAGGTATAATAATCTGTTAGTGCACCACATTTTCCTATCCAAACTCCTTCCAATGACATAAGAAAAGCACTAGTAATTATTACTTATATAGACGTGGTGTTTTCCTCATAGACAAAATATTTATGGGTTTAGGAACTTACAAAAAGGATAGACACGATCAAGCAGTAAACACGCACTTTGTAGTGGAATTATGGTGCGTATTGCGGTGACACCAATAGTGTTTGCTACAAAACAAATCAAACATTTTTTATTATCATACACATTAGTCTTGTAACACATATATGGTATAGCATAAGTGACGTGTTGATTGCATACAGGAGAACCATTGTTGTATAAACAGTGGTTTCATTTTGTTGAATCTACAATATTGGATTGTAACCTAACACGAGCCCGAAAAAAATTTCAAATATTTTTTATTTATTTATTTGGGTTTGGAATACAATATTGCTAGATTACTTGATAGTAATCAGCAGTTTTTACGAGATCTGATATATAACCGTTACGTTAAATTTTTTCAAAAAGTATTTATTTATTCATCAATAACTATTTTGCCCCCTTCAAAGTAATCCCTCTCAGATATCATACACTTAAGCCAGCGCTTTTTCCAATCCTCGAAACACTTCTGAAACGCGCTTTTTGATATCGGCAATAGCTCCTGTTTCGATTTTTATCTCCTCAATCGTAGCAAAAAGCTTTCCTTTCATCGGTGTCTTCAGTTTTGGGAAGAAGTAAAAGTCTGCGGGGGCCAAGTCCAGTGAATACGGTGGTTTTTGGCCAAAAAGACACGCACAAGCATCGATATGTGAGCTGGTGCGTTATCATGGCGCAAAATCCATGATTCTTTTTTCTAAAATTCCGAACGTTTGTGACGAATTGCTTCGCGCAAACTTGGTATAACTTCAAGATAGTGTTCCTTATTTACCACACGACCTTGCGGCAATAATTCATAGTGCACTACGCCTTTGCTGTCGAAGAAAACAGTGAGCAATACCTTCACGTTTGACCGAACTTGAGGTGCTTTTTTCGGTCTTGGCTCTTCAGGACGCTTCCATTGGTACGATTGGGCTTTGGTTTCAATGTCATAGCCATAATCCCATGATTGCTCATCAGTTATGACCTTTTTTAGGAAATCTGGATCGTCGTTGACGATGTTCCATGCGACGATGGGTTTGCTCAAAATTTAGCAATTTGGGAATAATTTTCGCTACCGCACGTTTCATGTCTTAAACATCCGTAAAAGTTGCTTGGCAGGAGCCGAACGATATGCCAACATCATCAGCAACCCCTCTGATAGTGATTCGACGATTATCCGAAATCATATTCTGCACTGCTTCAATGTTTTCATGGGTTGTTGAACAGCTCGTGCGACCAGGATGAGCATCGTCATTGATATCTTCTCGGCCATCCCTATACTGCAAGTGAATTTGTGTTCTTCTCATAGTAGACTCGCCAAAATCCACAGTCAACATTGCAAATGTCCTTGCGCATTTAATTTCATCTTTTACAGAAAACTTTAATACAGTTTCTTTGATCCATTTTTTTGAATAGTAAAAAATCGAAGAGAACACCAAAACACGACTAACCTTTTTATCTGTCAATCCGAAATGGCTGATATTGCCAACATACACTTATAACAGGCATGTGTACCAACATAACAGAAAAAATGTGAAAATCGAACATACAAAATTTGAAAATAACGGTCATTTTTTAATGAGATCTCGTACTCGGTATTGAATGAGAATCACATTAACCTCAACTTGTTCATCGTTTTGGAACAGATGTACACCAAACTGTATATCTAAGTGAGCATATTTTATTATTCCTGGATTCTGGTTGTCCCACATTCTGTAATTCTGTTCTTTAATGTGGCTATTGAGGTGGAATTTCAAAATAAAATTAAACAACTTTAATTCTGCGTTCTGTATTGCTGAGGCTTTTCATTATAAATTTCACATTTTCAACATTTTGAAAAACTACTTAAAATAAAATATGTATTCACTCGGAGGTTAGGTCGGGTTGAATACGCTACCAGCTATTGAAAAAGCAAACCCAGGTGTGTTGCCAGAGATCATAGCTAATCTACATATCTACCCACCGCTGCAGAGCTGATCAACTCTGAAGGTTGGCAGAAAGAGCTCAATCCGCCTATAATGCATTACAAAGATTGATTTTCAATTTGATGGTATCTATCCCCATTTGCTTTTCACATTGCCTTAGAGTTCTTTTCAATTAAAATTTGTTTACTGTAGTTCAAGACAGTTCAAAACTTTGAACAGTGGTAAGGAATAGTTTCGTTTTATGGACTAATTGCAAATGAAATTAGCAAGTTTTCGCGATACTTGGCTGTAAACTTGCCCGATTATGAGACTTTTAATTACTAGATTATTTGCCACTTTTTATTGAAATCCGGCATTTAGGTTATTTTCCACTGCAGGTAACACATTTTAACAATACACATATACATATATTTTTTAAATCAAATCTCTCTAATATTGCAAACCATTGTGCAAAAGAAAGACATAAATTGTTTTTTTTTTTTTCCTAAATTTTTTTTTTCTCTTTCAAAATTGGTAGTTGTGCTGTGCCTTAAGAAATATATCTACATACATACATCCTTTTTGCAGTACAATAACAAACCTTTATTGTTTTGTTTTTCATTTTGTTGCTGTTGTTGTTAATTTTCCTAGAATATATAATTACATTGAAGCTTTCTTTTTTCAGGTCTTTAAATGAAAAATAAAAAGGCAAGACTTAAAATTTGTTAGCAGGAACGACGAAAACGAGGCGTTGGTAAAAAAAGTTCATATTCCCTTTTTTGATGGAAAATTGAAAGCTTAATAGAAGAAAATAATAGAATGTTTTCTATTCTATCCTTATTAAATAGAGGGAGGTGTGTTCTGTTAAAGTTTTTCTATGAATATAATGCAAATAAGTCGTTTTTTTTAGGACAGAAATAGATAAATGTTTTCTTGTTGAAACAAAACCAAATTAGGGGGCTTCATGCAAGATATACGAGCGTGATGATATTCAAGTGAGAGGCGATAAAACATTATAAATCCTTTTGGCAAACTTAAAAATATTTATTTTTTTACTACTAACGATTCTTGGCTTAAATTAAAAACTTTTTTTTTAGTTATAAAATCTTTATAAAACTTACAGCTAGTTCGCCGTTAACGAATGGAAATGTATGCCAAAGAAAGCTAGTCACTCACATTCGAATTTGGCAGAATATGAACTTGATTGACAACACTGTTTTACCAATGCGAAAGTCGTTATAGAATATTCTTATTGTTTTTTTTTTTCCTTTTTACTCACCTTGTTTTCAGTCTCTTTATAAACGTGAAGGAATACAGATCCCTTTTTGTATAATAATACCTTTTAATATATTCAATAAACAACCTGATTCCTAATAATTTAAACAGAATCAATTTGGGTTTGCCTATGTCACTATTATTCGTTCGCATGTACGAGTACTTATGTATTTTAATTGAATTTAAGAGACATCGTTCGCATAGAATAACGTTAGGAGAACCCAAAAGAATTTTCTTTCGCCTAGAGTGCGATTGAGCCTATTTTTCGACAACGGCGAACTGGCTGTTAGCTTTACCGATCAAAAAAATATAAACAGTGTGCTTTCTATGTTTCCCAGCTGTCTTACACTACGGTTCACTTATATAAAGGCTCTAAAAATTCCATATTCAGAAGCCAGTATCTATCTGTTACGTAACTAGGTATATTTATCTCCATGCATATGTACTTCAAACTCTAGCATTAGAGTAAAGATTTCATTGAAGAAAAAAAAACAGAAATAATTTAAATTATTCTCTTACAAAATATAAATATTTTTTGTGTGTTTCTCATACAAATTTAATAGGAAAATGCCAATCTACCGATATCGACCCGCTATATTCATATTTATTATGCAAACAAACAGGATCGATGGCTGTAAACTGGCAAGAATAATAAAACGAGAGATTACGCCATGCGCATAATTTCCGGTTAGATGACAAAGTTTAACCTATGCAAGAGTATGTATTTGACAATCATCTAGAGCCGCTTTTGCATTGTTTCGTGACGTCACTTGACCAACATGCGCAGAAGATTTCAGTTTTGTGTGAGAGTTGTCGTAATCATGTATTCTATCATTCTTGGTAAACTGTGTCTAAGCGATTAGTAAACTCAGTTGTTCGTCTTTAAATTTTTTAGTCATAATTTAAAAAATTTATATTCTACAGGAAATTTTCAGATAATGAAAATTATTCTATAGAACATTAATCGAAATTTTTTTCTATCGATCTATAAGGTCTATGATTAACAAAAAAAAATTTTATCTATCAATAAAATATATTTTTAAGCGAACTTGTCGATAACCTTAACCAAACCCGTCCAAGTACAAAAAACAAGCTCTTCATTTTTCACCTTTCTCTTCTCTCTACTTTTCTTTACACCTTTCGAACAAGTAAATTCTACGATGAAAAATAAATTTTTTAATGGCATTTTTCTTTTTAAATTCTCAATAATTTATTTAGATTATGGGGATATAAAGTTGAATGTTTGACAATATCTTTCAAAAGTTTCCAAGTCGATTGATGATTAGGGTAGCTCCTATGAAATTCGGCATATAGACAGCTAGGAAACAAAAAGCAAGCTATTTATAATTTTGTATCAATTTTAGATGCTACTATAGTGAATAATAAACTCAGTTGTTTAAAATATTTTTTATTAAGTGCCCTGGAGACGATCAAAAAACACGTCAATCAGTGCATATGTGTGAGTGTCGTGTTTTTGTCGTTTAATAGGAGACGTACAAATAAAATCGTCAAGCATCATTTTTATTTTGACTTCGCTGCGTTCGTTGTTAAACATCGGATGCTATATTGTGTAACTTTGTTAAGGAAAAAAAATGGAAAGAAAAAAACTACTTATGTATAAAAAGTGGTAATATATAAACAAAATAAAATTCAATAATCATAAACAGAATAAAATACAATAATCATAATAAATATAGATGTAGTTTTTTATTTTACTTATTGCTGTTCCTTTCGATAACAAAACTGACATTTTTTGTTATCGTCAATCACAACAGGAGACTATCAAAATAATTACACGTCAAAATAAAATATCAAAAGTTTTTGATTTTCATCAATCAGAGCTGGCAACTTATAGGTGTACCCGAAAAACTACGACTGCACGCACACACGTAGATCGTTGATGTGTTTTCTGATCGTCTCCAGGGTACTTAACAAAATTTGTTGAAACACTTTTCCATTGAAAATTTTTGGATAAAAACATTATATTTTTATTATAAAAAAAAATCCATATTTCAATTTTTAATAAAATTTTTTTCAGTAGAAATTACATAACTTATCTTCTTTTTGTTGCCTCTTTTTTTGATTCAATTTTAATAAAACTTCATTTATTTTTCATCTATATATTTCGAACCTTTGCGGTACATCTTCAGGATCTGGTTTTATATTTGTATTTTATGAAAAAAATAATAAAATACAAATAATATAAAACCATATCTTGAAGATGAACCGCAAAGGCCGAAATATATAGATTAAAAATAAATGAAGTTTTATTAAAATTGAAAAAAAAAAATTTGAAAAGAAGATAAGTTAAGTATAAACTAATGATTCAGAAAAACAAAAAAGATAAACCAATAGAAATTACATATTTCAAAAACAAACAAATAACATTTTTGATAACAAAACTTTATATAAAATATATTGCTGATAAAAAAAACTTTTCGAAACATTTTTCTATAGAAAATTTATTGATAAAAAACACTTCACTATAGGAAAAAATTTGAAAATAAATATTTTCTATACAAAATTTGTCGATAGCAAAATTTTTCAATAACAAAATCTTTGCATAGAATGTTTTCCGATAACTAAAAATATCCCTCTGGAAGCATTTTTTAAGAAAATGAAAAATGTTTTGATAACAAAATTTTTCGCTAACAATATTTTTCTACAATTTTTCTGTAGAACGTTTTTCGATAACAAAATATTTCTATTTGACAACTTTTGCTTTTTACAACAAAACATTAAGTAAAATCCTTAAATGTATTAGAATTTGCTATTCCATATAGAACTTTTGGGCACTCCTGGTTTAGATCTTAAGTGTGTTTGAAGGCAGATCAATATTTTGTATAAATTACTATTCGCCGCTTAAAATTTTTGGGAACAAAATATGGTTAGATTTCCAAAAGAACCTGGTTAATTACAATTCTAGAACCACAATTTTCTATAGAAATTTTTCAGCAGAAACTTTATTGATAACCAAATTTTTGTACAAGATCTTTAAATTTTAGATTCATACATACGTATGTACGTATTCGTGTACAATAACAATACTTAATTGGTTAGTTATAGTAAAAAAAAAACTTGCATTGAGAAAATTAAATATTTAAACGTATCTGTGCTTTAAATTGCTTAAAATACTATAAGCAATTTAATTTTAAGTTTTACTTCCATTTAATCTTTTCGAAGTTAATGACTTTTTAAATTCAACTTAAATTTTCTGTTCAAAGCTGTTACATAATTCAATTTTCCTCTAATGCCAATAAATTCTACTGAAATTTTAGATTTATTTTTAAAGCATTAGCTACAACAACAATCTCTGTAATTACTAAAAAAAAAAATAAAGAAGAAAATGTGAAAACATTAATTTTGTTGCCGAGTTACATACAAAACAGGAAAAATCGATTTTTTATCAAGAGATTTAAAACGACGTTGGGTTTTTCTACTGTTGGTCGGTCTTTCTATTTACACATACATACACATACGCAATTTCACGTTGAAAACAGTAATTTTTAGTTGCCAGAGCAAAAGATGCAGGATACAAATATAAGTATATATGTACATGTGTATCTAGGTACGTGTATGTATGTATGTATATTCATACATGTATGAGTATTAAAAATGTTGTGAGGTCTGTGTTAAACACATACAGACGTGCCCTGAAAGTATATACTTTCCTATATAACATAACAGGAATGCGTACATTATGAGAAAATTTTTTTTTTTTTAGCAATTTATATTGTAGTCGTTTAAACATAAATCTGTAAGTTTGTGTAATACCGTTATAAAACTTTTCTATATACAGAATCTTACGAGTATGTTCATTTATATGAATACAAAAACACATACAAATTTTTATACAAAACAAAAATGTTGAAGAAAACAATAATAATTTGTTGCAGCTGACATTTTAACGCACCTAAAAGACTTGCGTTGCCAGTATGAACCAGTAATATCGGGTGGTTAAATTTCAAGGGCCGATGTTGAATGTGAACCACACCTAAACGCCAAGTTTTTTTCCGAATTTTATTTGACATTTCTCTATTTCAGACTTACTCAATTTGAACCATGAAGAGACTTATTATGAAAATGATGATCAATTTTCGAAGAAAATCATCTTCAGTGATGAGGCACATTTTCACCTCAGTGGATTCGTCAATAAACAGAATTGCCGCATTTGGGCGAATGAGAATCCAAGAGTGACTGTCGAAAAACCAATGCACCCACAAAGAGTGACTGTTTGGTGCGGTTTATGTGCTGGCGGCATCATCGGGCCGTATTTTTTCCAAAATGAGGCCGGTCAGGCAGTTACTGTGAATGGTGTTCGCTATCGTGAGATGATAACGAACTTTTTATGGCCCGAATTGGAAGATATGGATGTAGACGATATGTGGTTTCAGCAGGACGGTGCCACTTACCACACAGCTAACGAAACAATTGCTCTTTTGCGCAACAAATTCAATGGCCGTGTTATCTCACGTAATGGTGATGTCAATTGGCCGCCAAGATCATGTGATTTGACCCCGTTGGACTTTTTTCTTTGGGGTTATTTGAAAGAAAAGGTGTACGTCGATAAGCCAGCAACAATTCAACAGCTAAAGGATGTGATAATTCGGCACATTAACGGCATAGAACCTCCATTATGCCTCAGGATCATCGAAAATTTGGACCATCGGATGGAGGTGTGATGCCGTGGTCGCGGCGCCCATTTGGCCAATATTTTGTTCCACACATAATTGAGTAATACCAATATATCATAATAAAATAAAATTACAATAATTTCCTAAATAGTTTGTTTTATTCAAAATCAACATCGGCCCTTGAAATTTAACCACCCTTTATGAATGTACGTATGTATTTATATTTATTTACAAATGAATTACATAAAAACATTATTTTTTAGAAAAATTTTGTTTTCGAGCAATTTTTCCGTAGAACAATTTTTGAAAATACCGGCTGGTTAAATTTTGAATGTAAACCACACCTTAATGTCAAGTTTTTTCTGCATTTCATTTTACATTTCTCAATTTCAGACTAACTCAATTTGAACCATGGAAAGATACATAATAGAGCAACGCGTTAAACTTATTCAGGCTTTTTATGAAAATGGGCGTTCAAATCAGAATTCATATCGTGCACTTTGTGATTATTTCGGTCAATTTTATCGTGCCAAATGTGCATACAATCGGAAAAATTACTTTCATAGAAAAATAACTTTCATAGAAATTTTCTAAACGAGTTGCCCCCCTGTGTTCTATAAAGAGGACGAATATAAATAAAAACAATAAAATTTTTAATCGTCTAACAAACATCCCAAGGTTGAGAGACGAGAGTGTCAGAAAATTTTTAAAAACTAAATAAAAAAGTAGATATTTTTGTTGTTGTTACTCGTCAGATAAACAACAGAAGATTCTTTTGAGGATTGCTTATTGAACACAATCGTCTAACAAACAACGTATGCTAGCTGGGATAATGTAAAGTAGAAATATATACATACATATATAAATTTTTGTTTTTTCATTTCGCTTAAAAATGTATTACATATAACGAGTGATTTTTTTGCTATTATCTTTTTGGCAACACCAGTTTTGACAGCTCACGCACCGTATCGGCCAGTGTTGGTGATGATCGTGAATTATCGATTCGGCGCCGTTCGCAGCAATTGGGCCTCTGTTACTCCACTACGTGGAAAATTTTGCGGAAGGATTTGGGTGTGAAGCCTTATAAGATACAGCTGGTGCAAGAATTGAAGCCAAACGACCTACCACAACGCCAAATTTTTGGTGAATGGACTCTTGAAAAGTTAGATAATGATCCACTTTTTTATCGAAGAATTGTGTTCAGCGGCGAGGCTCATTTCTGGTTGAATGGATACGTGAACAAGCAAAACTGCCGTATTTGGAGTGAAGAGCAGCCAGAAGCATTGCAAGAGCTACCAATGCATCCACAAAAAACAACCGTTTGGTGCGGATTATAGGCTGGCGGCATCATTGGGCCGTATTTCTTCAAAGATGATGCGAATCACAACGTTACTGTGGATGGTGAGCGCTACCGTGCGATGATAACAAACTTTTTTTTGCCCAAAATGGAAGAGCTTGACTTGCATGACATGTGGTTTCAACAAGACGGTGCCACATGCCACACAGCACGCGAAACAATGGACCAATTGAGAGGCGAGTTCGGTGAACAGTTTATTTCACGCTTGGGACCAGTCAATTGGCCGCCCAGATCGTGCGATTTAACGCCTCTAGACAATTTTTTGTGGGGCTATGTTAAGGCTAATGTCTATAGCGACAAGCCCGCTTCGATTGACACACTGCAAGCCAACATTGCCAACATTATTCGTGAGATACCGGCCGAAATGTTGGAAAGAGTATGCCAAAATTGGACTAAGCGGATGGACCATTTGAGGCGCAGCCGCGGCCAACATTTGATTGAAATAATCTTCAAACATTAAATTATATCGACCCAACTATTGATCCAAATGAATATTTCATGCATTTTTCTGAATTTTATATGTTTTTTTTTTTTTTTTAATTTCCGATAGTTCTTATAAAATCACCCATTACGTGCTGTTCATAGTACACAATTCATCTAGAAAATTTGTATGAAATTGACTCAATTTTTGAGTGATTTCCATATAAAATTTTTTATTTGCTGATCATAGAACACAGACGAGCAACTCGTCTAGAAAATTTGTATGAATGGTACTCAATTTTTTGAGTGATTTCCATATAAAATTTTTTAGACGAGTGATCGTCTGTGTTCTGTGAACAGCACATTAAACGAATCAGACGAGCATTTATGAACAGCACATTAATTATTTTAGAAATTTTAGTCAACATACGGTTAGTTTTTACAAAGTTTGGTAAACAAAATATGTTTCAATAAATTGTTAAGCAAGCAAATGTTTGTCTTAAATATTCTATCAAATATGTTTGTTAGAAAATTTTTGTGTGCATGGGTCAGATTTCTTTTTTTTTTTCAACAAGAAATGTGTGTATATTGCACAGACGAGTTGGCAACACTGCGTTTGCGTTAATCATTTTCATAGGTTTTGTATGTGTGGCTGTGGTACATACATATACATGTGCAAATGTGTGAGTTCTCATGTTGGGCTAAGTCGGTCTCTGTTAACGTCAGGTCATTGGGTGGCATTGTGGGAGTAGAGTATCCACTCTAGAGTGTAACTTTAACAACATTTGCTGCGGTAACAACAGTCAGGCTGACTTTTATGATGCTGCTTCGCAGTAAACGGTGGCAAACGTTTGTACACTCATACATACATCCAAACAAACATATGGAAGCATATACATACATATGTATGTATATGATGGGTTTATGTTGTTGTTGGATTTATCTACAAACTTTTTTCATACAGTATTCTATGAAATGGGGTCGCTGGGGTACGGGGGCTAACAAGAGAGTGTATATATGTATATTTACACTTCCATAGACTCTCAAACACACACACACACACACATTCTAAGTAATTTATACGAAAATGAAAAAGTGCTTGACTATGAATATATGTACATATGTATGTATATACATATGTATATGTGCAATATGTATGTTGATACGAGTATGCTCTTGCTGAAAAATGCCTTGTCAGTTTTGCCTGCATATTTGCAGTTGTTGTTGTTATTGATAAAGTATACTTTAAATCCCATTTAGTTGATAAATTGAAGACCAAAATTGCACATGAGAAAAAGTAACAAATACTCAAATAAAATATTTTTCTTTCTTGTTCTTTTTTTTCGTAAAGAAAAAAACAATCAAGCTCATACGTGCTTTTTTAACAAAATTTAAAATTTGCTTTTTCGGCTGTTTTATGTTCGTATTAAAAAAGAATTGATTGTAGTACATTCAAGCGGAGAACTGTGATTCCATTTAACTTTTTTGCAAATTCTAGGAAATATTTTTGTACATTTTTCATGTTTCATATGGCTTCTTAAATTTAAGTTGACAAAAATTTATTTTTTTTAGTTTGCTCACAAGTAATTTTTATTATGCAAATTTTTTTAAATTAAAATCTTATGCACGTAGAATAAAATTTATTGTCATTTAGTTTTCTCTAAGAAATTTATAAATACGCATATTCTTAAAACTAAAATACACATGCATACATAAATACATATACATATGTATATTAGATTATTTTATCTATTTATTTAAAAATTGATGAAAAAATACTACAGAGTATAAGATGAACTCAGGTGTCTTTCTGTTCTGCATCTGCAATTGTCTCAGTAAAATTTATATCATTTTTGAGATATTTTAGACCCAATCGGCTAATATATTGGGGACAAATTTCTGTACAGTATTTATTTATAAAATAATTATGCTAACTAACTAGCTGCTAAGTTTGTTGTGTGTAAATTCCCATAAGGGAAAGATAGCAGCAAGTTAGTTATCATACGTTTTTTTTTTCTTATACATAAAGCCGTAAGAGTTTAGTAAACATAAAATAATTTTTATAAAAAAAAAACCGTAAAAAATTAAGCGTTTTATACAATATTAGGTGTTCAACTTTGCTTCCTCAGTTTTGCAATAGATGGCTGTAATGGTAAGTGGTTGGTTTATAAGCCAAATTCCCTTCATTTACGGGAGGTTTTAATTTTCTGCTTTAATCTGAAGAATTCAGCGGCTGATCAAATGCTCTCAAATAACACGCAGAGTGGTTTCAACGCGTCAAGAACGGTGATTTTGACGTCGAAGACCGACCGGCATGGAGAGGAAAAAGAGAAAGTTTTCGAAGATGCAGAATTGGAGGCATTACTTGATCCAGAATCGTGTCAAACGCAACAAACATGGGCAGGATCATTGGAAGTGAAGAAACAAAAAATTTCAACATGTCTGAAAGTTATGGGAATAATTCAGAAATAAGGTAATTGGGTGCTGTACGAGTTGAAGCCCAGAGATGTTAAACAGTGTTTGTTTTCTTATGAACAGCTGATTGCAAGCCAAAAATGGAAGGGATTTCTGCGCCGCATTGTAAGTGGGGACGAAAAATGGGTACTTACGATAAGCCCAAGCGCAGAAAAACATGAGAATATCCGGGCCATGCTTCCACGTCGACGGACAAACCGAATATATGAGTTGTTAAAACCGACTGAAACAATCACAGGTGTTCGTTATCGAACGCAATTAATGCGTTCAGCCAAGCATTGAAAGACAAATGGCAGCTATACAACAAGAGACTTGATACAGTGATTTTACAGCAAGACAATGCTCGACCCCCCGACATATTTGAAAAAATTGAAATGCGAAGTCATATACCACCGTATATATGTATGTATTTATATAGTCTATTGTTTCGATCAATTACACACGGCCTAGCAGCCCAGCACTTCGAGCCTTATGAAGAAGTAAAATAATTGATCGATTTGAGGATATTTTCAAAACGTGACCAGTTTTTAAAAGCGGGATACGTACGCTGACCGAAAGATAGGAGAAAGTAGTGCCCAGTGCTGTATCATAAATTAATAACCAGTTTTTTACAACAAAGCCTCGAATTTCTTTGAAAAAAAAGCGGAGGAAGCAAAGTTTTGCACCTATGTAATAAAAATTGTATTACGAAATCAAAGGAAGGGAAATACCTATAAGATACCCAAAATTGAGGTATCATGTTAATTTTGCTGCCATTTTTGTTTGCTAAAATTTTGTTTTCTTTTCAAGCTGGTTTTTTTTTATATTTCAAAATGAATTCCAAATCTTACATGTACATACATATGTTTTTCTTTTCTTCATAAATGTTTCATCCTCTGCATGACTCATATATGTACATATGTATGCTTATAACTAATTCAGTTACAATTTAGTTTTATACATACACACATACGTTTATAAGTGTTCATGTCTTTAACATGATGTTTTTCGGTAAAAATTTCAAAATACTTTATTACAAAATCAACACGAAATTAAATACTTATATTTAATTAGAAAAAAAAACGCGCAAAATAATACATCAAAACAACGTACTTTTTAATTTTCAGTTAACAAAATCATTTTATACACAAGTTTTTTTTTTGTTTTTTTTTTTGTTAAAAAAAGAAGAAGTTGGTCGAAAACGTACAGCAAATGTTATCGTACGGTTTAAAAATTTTAATTACTTTAAGACATAAAATTTTTTGAGTTCAACTTTTTAATAGGACTGAAAGTTCACATTTTTGGACAATAATACTAGCAATTGTATATAGATTCTAAAATGTAAATATTTTTATTTTTGGGGAGTTGAATGAACTTCGGCAATAAAATTCAAAAACAAATACTCGCTCACGCACAGTGTTGCCGCAAAGAGACACGTACACATAATAAACAGTATTGAGAAAAAAATAACACACATAAACTCTCTTCAAAACGAGCACAGTTTTGTTTTTTTTTTTTTTTTTTGTGGAAATCGAACCAAACATTTTTATTCCTTTTTTTGAAACATTCAAATAAAATCATAAAAATAAGTAATGTTTTCATAATACAAACCACCAGACAACAACCATCAAGAGAACTACACATCCAAATTAAAAAAAAGAAAATCAAATATTAAACTAAAGAAAACTCGAAGCATGTGTAAAACAATTTATAACAATTGAGTTTTATATACTATACTAGCTTACAAACAGCTTGTTTTCAATGTTTCCCAGCTGCCTATATGTCGATATTTCTTAAGGGCGTTTCAGACTATCATACAAGTCTTAAGATTTTGATTGGATTTTGTGGGACAAAAATCTAAAGATATTTGTTGCGACTGTCAAAAAATCTAACGTACCATTACATTTTGTTTTCACACTATCACACCTAAAGTAAAAGAAGGAATATGACTTGAAAATAAACAGCCAATTTACTTAACGTCTGGTTTTAATATTTTTATTATTTGCTTTTGCAAAAAATGCAATCCTGATCCAATGAAAAATCTTATTGTTTAAACAAATTTCTAAAAATGGTGAAGTGTTATGGGGTGTCAAATCTTTTACCATATTATTTCTCATTTTCATAACGCTTTATATTCACACTATCACACTTGCATGTATTATTTGATTTTTTGACAAGTCTTAATACAAAGTGTGATAGTCTGAAGTGCCCTTTAGGAGCTACCCTAATCATCAGTAGACTTTGGAAATTTTTGATAGATATTCTCAAACATTCAACTTTTTATCCCAAAAATCTAAATAAATTATTGAGAATTTAACAAGCCAAATATTTTATTAATAACTGTCAAAACACAGAAAAAGAAACAGGCTTTTTCATTTATACACGTCTCTAAAGGCCCTTTTAGCCGACCGTAAATGTAGAAATGTAAATGTAGTTGGAACAGTAATACGAGAAACCCTGAAAATGCTTACCTGACTGTAATGAAATGTAACAGTAACGTTACAAGCAGTAGAGAATAGAATTTCATTACGGGGTTACATGACAAATGTTGTCAGTGATGGTATATATTATTGGTATAATATTGTGGAAGGATGGCACAAAAATCCAGTTTTTGCTTATTTGATAATTGAACTGTTTAAGTAGTTAAATTTGTATACACACATAATATATTTTAATAAATTTAAGACTTCTCTGTAAAATGAATATACATACACTGTTGGACAAAAAATAGTGCAAAAATATTGTTGTCACACTTTTTAAGAAAAAAATAGTAAAACTCTCTTTTTGTATAAAAAAAATTAACTAAATTCATTTATTTAATATACATTACTACATAATAAACAAATATATTTACATATTAAAATTAACTTTTTTCAAAAAATAACGAAAATTAAAACACTCCTTGTTTACGGCTGGCCAAAACAAAGTGCAAAAGCAAAAAAATTAAAATGAGAACTGCAGAAATACAAACTACTACCGCAATTTAGTACTTGGTAGCTCCCCCCTTATTAATTATGACCTCTCGAAGCCTTTTGGACATACTTGAAGATAAGTTTTTCAAAATTTGAACAGGTATCTCTCTCCATTCGGCTTGCATTTTTCCCCAAAATGTTTGAAGGTTTGTGCGAGATTCCATTGGAATTTTGTCATCAAGTATGGTCCAAAGGTGCTCTATGGGGTTCAGGTCGGGGCTCTGAGCGGGCCAATCAAGTATTTCCACATTTTTTTCTTGAAAAAACTTCATGGCCACCTTGCTCTTGTGTTTGGGGTCGTTATCCTGCTGGAAGATAAAGTCCCCCAAGCCCATTTCCGCAGCACTACTGTTAAGATTTTCTTGCAAAATGTTAACGTAGTGCTAACCTGTCATTTTTGAGTCGATTTTGACAAGCCGCCCACCCCCGAAGAAGAGAAGCACCCCCACACCATGAGACTCCCACCGCCATGTTTCACAGTATGTGAAATGTGCTTAGATTTTAGCTTTTGGGAAGGCTCACACCACACCCTCTTAGCACGTTTTGCATTTTTTAATTCATATTTGGACTCGTCTGACCAAATGATACGATCCCAAAATGTATCTGGCATGTTTACATATTTTTTAGCAAAGGCCAAACGCTTTTTTATGTTAGCAGCTCGTAACAGTGGCTTTCTCTTTGCATACGAGCTTCTAAGACCGCTCTGGTTGAGCCTTCTACGAATAGTACGTAATGAAACATTTAAATTTAATTCTTCCTTGATCACTCTAGAGGAAGAAAATTGCTTTTTTTTGCTAAGACTATTATGCGATTGTCATCTCGTTTTGATGTCTTGACCTTTCTCCCAGACAATTTTTTTAAACTTTCATTGCATTTTCTAATTTTAAAAAGCTCGTAGATTTTTCTGGCTCCTGATAAGGAAATTTCATATTTTTTGGATAAATCCTTGTACTTCATTCCATTTTCTCTGTCTCTTACTAAGAGATCCTTTACAGCTTTGGACAGCGGCTTCATTTTGATGTTATCAGGAGGTGTCTAAAGAAATCATGGTTTTATTCGCCAATTTTGTGTTTTAATTTGAAAAAATTTTAACGTATTTTATACCTCGATTATCTTTATTAATACTTACCTATAATTTTTTTTCAAACAAACGTACAGTTTATGTTTTATGTTTACAACAAAAAAATAACACTTTATTTTGTCCAGCGCACCAACAAACAAACTGAATTATTTCGCTTCCAGAACAAAAATGAATCATTAAATTTGACTTGTGTTTTTTGCATAATAACCACATCATCTACAGTTATAACGGTATAATAAATAAATACTATTTCTTCGCTTTAAAACTTCGACTTTAAATGACATTTGTTTGCTTTGCACTTTTGCACTATTTTTTGTCCAACAGTGTACATTAGTAGCATAATTTATACACGGCGCACGATTTTTGCAAATGTTATATTATATGTAACCACAAGATTTATCCGTTCGATTTCCAAAAACATATTCCTCAAGCATACAGTCACTTTTCCCTTCGCTCCAATTATGAACAAAAACTAAGTATGAGGATTTTTTTATTTTTTCTTCTCTCTATTTGTTGAAAACAGTAAAGGGAGATCAGCTCTTCAATTCTTACGGACAAAATTTGTGTTTTTTTCTTTACTTTGATTTGAAAAAAGTACTTTATGAGAGAAATAAATTCCGTGAGGAATAAATTCCTAGAGAAATAAATTCCGTGAGAATATTCATAATTGGGTTGATAATCTTCCAACGATAAAATGAATTTTAAAAATTGGTTCGATTTAAAATAAAAAATAAAAAAAACTTGGCAGCACTATGTGGCATTAAGTGAAAAATTTTTGCGTCTTGAAAGTTTTATTAATCAAATTGAACTATAAAGTTTTTAAAGTGAAAAGTGACGTTGATGAAGTTCACAAGTATTTTACTGAAAATCAAGAAAACTACTGTAAACTGTTAACTGCACGTGCATAAACTGCAAAGACGCCATTTTTTGTCTTGGGCTTAAAAATAGTTTTTCTTTAAACTGTTCTTTGGTCTAGGTGCTACGTGTAACTTAACCACGGCTAATACCAGAAGTATGCTGTGCAGGAGCTGCAACTTATTGTGCCATGCAGACCGTGAGGATGTCAGCAAATCCGTATTCACCACTCTGGATAAGAATCGTAATGTGCCATTCACATGTAAGGGGTGTGTTGATAATCCTACTGCCAGCTCTGACACTACTTTAAACGCTGAGATGAGGAAAGGATTTTCTAACCTTAATAACCTAGTCAGAGAATAGAGATCAGATCAGCAATTAATAAAATATAAAATGGATTCAGTTGTATCGGATGTTAGAGCGGAGCTGGCTAGTAGCTTACGTGAATTTAGAGAGGTGGATAATAATGATGCTATGTACAAGAGCAAATTTTTCGAGTGTGAAATGCAGAATAGAACGGACATTATAATATCTGCTCACTTAACCAACTTCGGTGTTGTGATGGAAACATTTTTTAATTTTTTAAAAGTTAGCGTTGAGGATAGCGATATTATTAATGCTAACCTATATTAAGAACCACAGTGCAGTTCTCGTCAGGTTTCGTCAAATTTCGAAGCGAGATATGGTTATGTCTGAATATTATAGAACCAAGTCAATTAAAGCCTCAGATGTTATTGATGGAGCTGCTGAAAAGCGTGTATACTTCAATGACAATTATTCTTCTCTGGCGAATAAACTTTTTAAAATAAGCAAGAAACTTAAGAAACAGAATAGAATTAGCGCGTATGGCATAATAAATCGTGAGAATCTCATGCCCAAAATAACGATGCTTGATGGAATTGTTAAATCTTAAATTTGTATGAGTGCATACAATGTTTCAATTTTAAATCATGGATCACACTTATATATTGTATTAAGACTGTACTCTACTTTTCTCTTCTTTTTTTCGCTTTTGATATTAAAATTTTAATATTTATTAATACAGTGCTGTTCCTACGCTAAGCAACTCACACTGTATTTTACAAAAATGTTATTTTTCTCTCAAATAAGAAGACCTTACGAACTCATTTTAATATATATTTATCACTTATATGATAACAAAACAGTTTATAAAAAAATAACAACAAAAACCTTTTTTGATATTTCAATAACGAACAAAAACAAAACTAACTCTATGAAATATTAATAAGTTGCTGTGCCTACGCTAAGCAACTTATTAATATTTCGTATATGACCCTTTGTTTTTTATGACTGCAGCACATCTCTTGGGCATTGAGGCAATTAAATTTTGCAATGTGCTTTTGGGGATGTTTTTCCATTCATTTTGAAAACCGTTTAACAAATTTTCTTTATTTGTAAATCGACTCGATCCGAGGCGTCGTTTCACAATGGCGAACAAATTTTCGATAGGATTCAAGTCGGGTGATTGTGCCGGCCAATCAAGCACTTGAATCCTTTTCGTCTGAAACCATTCCTTGACCAACTTCGATGTGTGTTTCGGGTCGTTATCATGTTGAAACACCCATCGAAGTGGCATATTCCATTCTGCATATGGGAGCATTTTCGTTTCTAAGATGTCCTTATACACGAATCGATCCATTTTATCGTTTATTTTGTGCACAGGACCAAGGCGTTTGCCAGAGAAACATGCCCACACCATAATGTTTCCCCCTCCATGTTTCATTGTTTGCTTACAATAGCGTGGATCGAGCCGATTTCCTTTCATATGCCGCACAGTGCATATGCCGTCTGAATTGAAGAGGTTTACTTTGACTTCATCGCTAAAGAGCACACTGTTCCACTTTGTGATAGTCCAATTAATGTGTTGCTTTGCAAACTCAAGACTAAAAATTACAAAAGTCCTATAGAATTTGTTGTTAAAGTAAATTAAAATTCACTTACCGTTTTTTCATGTGTTTTTTTGTCAGCATTGGTTTTTTGACAGCCCTATAACTTTTTAAGCCCAGCTTGATGATATGTTTTCTGACTGTGCTGGAATCCACATTCAAAATAAGTGATTTCATTACCTCTTTTGAAGTTATAAATGGTTTTTTTTTATTAATATTTTAATTTGTCTGTCGTCACGGTCGGAAATTTTACGTGGAGGTGCGCCTGTATTGGGTTTTACGACAGTGCCTATCGTTTTATAATTTTGAATCCACCGTGAAACCATTGATTTGTTAATTTTTAAATTATTAGCTATATCAATTTGACTTTGCCCTGCCTTCCACAATGATATAACGGAAGATTTGAAGCTATTATCGTATTGAACGCGCTTCATGTTGAAAATTTATAGTTTAAAGACGAAGAAAGTCTTAGTAGGACTAAACTGCATTGATTTAAGTAATTTGCAATTAATGAACTCAAATGCATCGCAAAAGAACCGTTATATTTAAGGGAAAGAGAATAAGAAAATTTGTTGCTTAGCATAGGCACAGCCTCTCATAGAGTTAGTTTTGTTTTTGTTCGTTATTGAAATATCAAAAAAGGTTTTTGTTGTTATTTTTTTATAAACTGTTTTGTTATCATATAAGTGATAAATATATATTAAAATGAGTTCGTAAGGTCTTCTTATTTGAGAGAAAAATAACATTTTTGTAAAATACAGTGTGAGTTGCTTAGCGTAGGAACAGCACTGTATATTCTTTATTCTCAAGGTGCGTAAGTTAGTTCTTTCGTTGAATTGAAATGTTATATTTCCTTTATTGTTATAAACCATCTTCCGAAATTTTTACACTCTACAAAAAAGTCAAATCGCTCCAGCCGTAATCATCTAATTTTTTTTTTTATATACATATGCATATTATTTTAACTTTTAATAATTTTTCAATAAAACGTTTTCTTTTACGTTTTAAACAACTCAGACTCCAGTTAAATATTACAAAAAAATATATATATATAACTTCAGTTCAAGGCAGGTCCAATTCATAATCAAAATTGTTGTTGTTTTCAAATAGAAATTTCCAAACAAAAATTATTTTGTTACGAACAAGGCGAATTCATTTGAATTCGCCTTCGTTACGAGTATATTTTTTTCAACAAAACTATTTCTGCTTAATCCTTTAAATTAAATTTATTTTAAACTAAATGTCATCTGCATAAAAATAAAATGAAAAATAATTGGAAAAAAAGTTCATTGTAATATGTAGTAGTATGTATTTATAATTACCTGCACGTGAATCTACAAGATACACACTTACATATGTATATACAAATACAATTTACAAAATAGTTTTAAAGAAACCAAAAAACAAATTCCAGTTCACAAAAACATAAAGTTATTTTGAGCCACAAAAACGAAAATCGTGAAAAAAAAATGAAAACAAAATGTAAGAAAGAAAATTAGATTTCTTTTGCTGTAAAATGAACAACACAAATACTTATAAGTTATGAAAAATGAAAAGTAACGCACGAATGCGCAAGTGCTGGCAACTGCTGCCTGCTACGGTTTTAGACATTGCTGTGTAAAATGCTGCAAAGGTAAAGTTACTGACTGAATGCTTTTCAAAACTAATGAAAACAAAAAATAAAAAATAAAATTAAAAATAGAAACATCCAACAATAGACCAACAACTGCAAGTAACAACAATAGACAATGTAAAGAAGCAAACAACAAAAATTTATTCTGCTTGTATTGGGATGCAGGGTTATGAAAGCAACCAACTCATACTGCAAATGTCTGCAACATTAAAGATAACAAAAAAAAAAAAAAGAATACAACCGACAAAAGCAATAAAAACAAATACTGTATACTCATATGTACCTCTACAACGACTTACAACACTAAAGCAGAAAAACTGAAATCCGTATATAAAAAAATGTTCATAAATATAAAAAGTTTCAACAGAGTATATTCTGCTCCTCAAAGACAAAAACAAGAAATATGCTTCAAAGAATTGCCAGATTTTAAAAAGGAAAACATTAAAAAATAGATATTTTATTGCTGCTATCTGCGGCACATAAAAAATGTTCAAAGGCGAACAAGAATTTAAAAGTATTAAAAAATTGAGAACATTGTGAGTTGCAGAAAAATATATTATTTGACAATTTTCTTGCGAACTGATTTTATAAAAATTTATAATACTCTTTATAACTTTATTTTTGTTTTAAAGTAAAATTATAGAAACAAAAAGAAAATTATATATGACAAGTGGCCCGCCCAAGAAAGAAATATTTATTAAAATTAATAAAAACAGCTAATATGTAATTTACAGAATACGAATGCATGACGCGTATAGAAAATTTGTATGAAATGCGCTCAGAAAATTGAAAGCTTTTCATGTAAATTATCCAGATGTGTCGCATGCATATTTGTGTTCTATAAACTAGACTTTAAATTCTTTTGATATGTAAACATTCAATACATTTGTATAAAAGTTGTGAAGAGAAGTAGAAAGATATCAGGAGGAAAAAGCACGTACATTGTGTTTGAAAGGTAGTATAGTGAAATATTTACAAATATTTTTCAAAGGTTTCCAAATCTATTGATGATTATGTGAAATATCGACATATATAGAGTAAATTTTGATTAGTTTCGTCATCTATTTTTTTATGGGCCGATATCATGGGAGTCAAAAAAACAGAACATTGTTGCCCTGAGTTCTATGGAAGCCGAGTACATAGCTATGTGTCAATCAGTTAAGGAAATTTGTTTTTACCGAAGTATTCTAAATGAAATGGGGTTCGGAAATATGTTGAAGAAACCAACGAAACTCTACTGTGACAACCAAGGTGCTCAGTTTTTGACGAAAAGCCATATGACTATGAAAAGAAGTAAGCACATTGACATTCGATACCATTATATCAAAGAGAAGTACAATGCAAATGAGATTGATGTGGAATATGTTCCTACCGAACATATTCGGTAGATATTCTAACCAAATGTTTAGATATTCTAACCAAATGTTTGACAAATCAGAATCATGCTAAATTTTGTAATTTGTTAAATCTGAAATGTTAAATATGTAGTTCTTAGTATCTGAATATTTTTTTTTTCTTTAGTGCAGAATTTATATTGAGGGGGTGATTGTTAGAAATACTTTACCATTAATATACCTGTCAATCAATATAACTTCTACACCGAAGTAGGCGTTAACTTTATTGTACTTGTACATTTTTCTATTTTGTCAGTTCGTAAGAAATCTTAGCTAAATAAACTTTATTCTTTATACAAAATATAAAATATATTATATATTTTAGCAAAAACAAACCCCACTTAGCTAAACTTTACAACAAAAACAAAAGAACATGAGACAGAAAGAAGGAAAGATATTTGAATGAAAGCTTCCCAAATTGAACGGCCCACTATTGAACGAAAAGTGGTCAGTTTAATGACCGGATCATTTAATTTAACCCGTTCGTTCCTGCACGACACAGCTCTAATATAGAGCTTGGAACTAATAATTTTTCATTGCTAAAAATTTATTTTTTAAATCCATTATAAAATATAAAGACCGTGCTGACGGTCCCATTTTAAAAAATGTTAAGTCGTTATAACGTGTTTACCTGGGAGTAGAATTTCTTAATTTATCTTTTAATAACTTAGATTCTGAAAAATGTTGATAGTAATAGGACCATCATATCAAAATTTGTTAACAAAAATGTACATAGCATAATTTATCAAGTATATTATTATGGTTTGAAATTATTATCTGTATTTCTTTTTTTCGTTTCATATTAAAAGTATTTAGCATGTTATACACTAATTAATGTAAATGAAAAAGGGAGTCTCAAGGTTCCATCTCATACTGTTCTTGAGATATCGGTCACTTAACATTGAAGGCTTTTATCACATAGCCTATTTTTTTAATTGGCTGTTTTGTAAAGGAGCCGTCGTTAAAAAGATTCCTTACGAACATGGTGGCATCTTCTTTGACTTAGCAGCACTGACTTGGCAGCACTGCTTTGCTTGATAACCCATTCAGCAGTTTGGTTTGACATATCGCCATGGATAGAATTACACCAGAGCAACGCTTACAAATCATTTACCTTTTTAGTCAAAGTCTGTTCATCAATTGATATTGAATTTCCTTTCAAAATTAATTTCTCCGTTGAAGCCCATTTTTGGTTGATAGGATATATAAATATTCAATATTTTGTTAAATATTTGCCACTCTTCCTTACGTCTACATTTGAATTTATGGATCCTGCGTCTACGTCAAAAAATAGTTTTATATTACAGCTAAAGCTAGTCAGATTCTTAACAATTCTAGTTAATTTTTTAGCGTGTCTAAAATTATTATTCGATAATTTTTATAACAATACTAAGTATAAAACATTATTTAATACTTTTTGTTTAAACATAAATAATACTGTTCATTGTAGATCTTTAATTTTGTTGTCGTTAACGGTTTTGAAATAGTGTGCACCAATCTTTTATACATAAGTAAATATTGTGAATCTGGAACCAGCTCCATATAAGTTATAGATATGCATTGATAGCTAGAAAACACGCAAAACAAGCGTTTTTTTTTTATTTAAATAAATTTAAAAAAAAAAACTATTTCGATATTTTTACAGGAATTTTAACATGCGCCTTCAAATAATTATGAAAACGTCTTATAAAATTTGGTTTATGACTTTCTAAACATTTTTTTTTAATTCTGCGACACAAATTATTAATATATTTTTGCCAGGCTTTAAACATTGACGACAGCTTTTCCTCTTTTTATGATTTTTCTAATCAGAAAGCTAAAATTGAAAATTTTTATTTTCCTTCTCTTCTTTAAACAAAACAAGTCAAATAATAAAAACCACAAAGAAAACGAAATAGATACTTACGTGTATACCTAGAAAGAAACATTTGAAACAACAGACTTGAAAACAAACATAAAACAATTGGCAACAACCACTTAACCAATTTGGAAAAAAAATACAAAAATAACAACGTGTTAAAGGCTAAATAAGTACGATGTACATGAATGCCAGTTGTCTAGAGTTGTGTAGATAGATAGGTACATATGTATGTAGGTATGTTAAATGCAAAAATTATTTTTTGCTTTAATTTGGGGATCTTTTGACTCGACTGTGATTGCCGGACTTTAAAAAGTCAGTGGCTGTTACTGCTAAGGAAATTTTATCTTTTTTTTTTAACCTGAGCCTGGAATTGTGCATTTATTTTTGCTGTTTGCTGAAAATCGCAAAACATTTTGTTATTGGCTTGTTTTTCTTTGCCAGTATGTAGTATACTTCTATAATGTTTTTATTATCTGACTATAATTCTCGTGCTTTTGATAACCTAAATTATTTAATTTTTTTTAGATACATGCAAGTATTTGTTGAGTTACTTTATGTTTAGCTAAATTTATATAATTTTATAGGAGAGAAGTTGCTGTTCGAGGCATTTTTTCGAAAGAAACCAAACTTAGCACGTACAGCATTTTTCACTAAACCTGTTTGATAAAAATCGCTAAAATGGGTAGAACTGGCTAGATTTGTGAGAAAGTTTTAATTGCAAAACCGCGCTGTTTCGGTTGGTGTGATATACATAGGTACATTAATCGTACTATGGACAAGAGAAATTGACAATAATGACTTGTACGCGCTTCAATTTACAGTTTCCATTAAATTTTTTCCTTCTCCTGTAATATTGCAATTATGTTTGTCAGGGTCTTACTATTCATGTTAAGGTCTTACTATTCATGAAACCAACGATATAAGTTTTAAATACGAAACAGTTCTTCACTACAAATTTCAATGAAACTTAAATTCCCAATATTCTTAAAACACACATATAACGAGCTTTGCATGTAGGTGATATTTTAAAATTATTTACTATTTTTGTGTAAATAATAGCAAAATATAATAGTTATGACATCTCATAAAATACAATCATTAAGTTTTTCTATGCCGTTGATACATTTACTATGTTTCTTTAAGAATTTTTCTATGCTTCCAATAACAAACAGTTGTTCTACGGAACACTTCCCATAATATTAATTTTAAGTGATGCTGCCATAGTTTCATCGCATTTAAGTACACAAAGGCAATTAATTAGGACTGAAAAAATTAAACGTACATTTAAATACAACTTAAATTAAAATCAAGTTTAACAAACTTTTTTTTTAAACATGAAATCAAAAACTGGGCTTAAGTAAAATTAATATACAGTCATGTTCACCGAAACGCAAAACTCTTTAATTTAGCGTTTTCGGTATAAAAACGCCAAATAGGTGTTCTGACAAACGTAAAACGCAAGAAGTATAGTTTTGTGATTTGCAAGTCGCTTAAAATGAGCGATTTCAACTCGCATGTGTATGTTGAAGTGAACTGATAGAATTTGCTAAAACTAAACTTGTAAAAGGCAATAAAATTATGTACAATTGAATTTAATTTTTTCTTTTTTTGTTTCAATAAAAAGTTGAAAGAATTTTACGCATTTTCAATTACAAAATCTTTCTAAAGTGAATCTTTCATTCATTTTCATTTGCTGAATGTTTACTCACAATTCCTAGTCAAACATTAGAAAGTGGCAACCTTGAACAACTGCATTTCTTTTGTTTACATTTCTTTAATATAATAAAAATTTATGCGCTTCTTTTTTAATATTTTATAAGTTCATTTACGGAAAATTTTTGGAGAATGGAGAAAGTAGAATTAGTAAGTTTGAAGTTTATATATACGATTAGTCTGTCAATCATTGATTTATTTTCAGCAAGCGAAAAAACAAAGAAACAGAGAGGCAAATTGGAGTGCTGCTATGTTGTTATATGAGTTAAACCATGATGCATTAACGTCTACACGGTGGCAGCACTAGAGCAAAATTACAGCACAATACAACAAAAACAGGCATCTGGTAAGCTATGTTTATCAAAAATATTTGTAACTTTTTTCACAATTATAAACTATTAATGTACCTTTTCATAATTATAAATAATTCTTATTTGAATTATTTTTATGTTCACAAAATAATTTTTATATGTTTAATTCAGAATAAAACACTAAATTCAGTTTCAAAAATGTAAACAATACATTTGATGTAAATAGCTTCCTATATTGCCAGTAGCAAAAAATTATCACATGTCGTAGCGCTGCCACCTTGTAGATGTTAATGCACCTTGAGTTAAACATGGTTTCAGCTGGTTTTAAATTTAGAGTTGGTTTTAACGTCAAAACTATACTTTAAGTTGTCTATGAATGGGTTAGAGTGGAAAATTTGACTTTAGTTGCCTTTATACTTTATTTTCAACTATGTATAGGTATAACTCATTAACTTTTGAAGTATTTTTGTTTAGTTTTTATTGCGGTAGCAAATCGCAAATCAAAATCGGTCCATAACTCGGAAACTAACGTTTCCACCAATATTGCCATTTTACATTTGTTTATTATTTTTCAAATTTCTATCACCCTATAGGTATACACTTTTTATTTCACTTGGAGCTAGCTGCCTTGGTAAACTTGATTTAAGCCTAAAATACAATAGTTATTAATACAAATAACAAAAATGCTGAGTGTTTGCAAAGAATTTTAATTTTTTCCTTTGAATTATAAAAAAAGACATATTTTTCTTCACTTTAAGAATACTCTTACTCTGGATATTAAAAACGTTATTTTATTGCAATAATTGCACGTTGTGGTATCACTGACATTTTACGAGTAAATTACCTGTTCAACGCGAAAAAATACACACACACGTACATATGTATGTATATATCACATATTTGTTTAAGAGTTGCCAGAATTTTGCATATCTATCACAAAATCTTACCTTTTATTTATTTCAATTATACTTTATAAATAAATTTTTTTTTAAATCTTACCTTTTATTATATTATTTGTAGTCAAAAATTTCTAATCAGTACTAAATCCTTGTTTATTTTTTTTAAGAAAAATTCTCGAGAAATCCGAAACTATATTATTTAGTTATCAATCTGTTTTTAGTTTTTTGTCCTTAAATTGTGTAAAAATTTAATTTATTTTCATTGTAATTATTTAACTTAGATTTTTTCCTCAGTTGTTATTTGTATTAACAAGAAAATTCTTTATTGCACAAATTCTTTAGTTTTTTTTTTCTACAAAAGCTTTCAAGTGGTTTTTGTTTTAAATGGCTGACTCTTGTTGTTTTTGTTTTTATAGTTTACTCAATTTAAGAATTTAGTATTCAGCTGTTTTTTTTTTCTACATTACTCAACAAAATTGTTTAACATTTGTAATTTATACAAACTGTTTTTTTTTCATTTTTTATAAACTTTTTTGTTTTACATACATATATTCTAGACATTCACTTTACAAATGCTTAAATAAACACAATCATTCAAAAAACATACATACACCACTTTTCTTTATTGTATGCTGCTTGCAGTCGTTGTTTTTACTTGTGTATGTAAAATGATATTTTTGTTGGATTTAACTAAAAATCACGTACACACAATTTTTATTTCTAAAATTCATTTTGAATTATATTTTGTTATATTACTAAATTCACTTTACAAATACTAGCTTTTTAATCATATAGAAAGTATTTTATTTAATATTATTCCATTCAGTTTTAACTTCTTATTAAATATTTATTACATTTAAAATTAAATTTATTTGGTTTTTTATTTCTGTTTTTGTTAATTACTGTTTCACTTGTTCTCTCACTCTTCTTTACACGTTTCTTTTGTATATCTTGTTTCTTTTGCTTTTTTCTTATTTCTCTTTTTAACTTATTTCTAATTATTTTTTTTTTCTTTTTATCTTCCGCTATTACCACATACACTGTACTTTTTTCTAATTTACATAAATCACATGAAATTTTTCATTTATATTGCTATGCAGCTTCAAGAATTGGAAAAATAATATCGAAATGTTTTCCCTGTTCCCTTTTCTTATGTGCATGTTAACTTTCTAACATATTTATTGATTTTCAGCTGTATGTGTTAAGTTTTCTTCAATTAAAACTTGATTAAACACATTGATTTCAATTAAACCACACAGCGCCATTGTAGCCACCTACTTCTTCCGTCTAACTCGTTCGCCGTTAAAAAAGGAACTGAAATTTTAAGAAATATTCGCTAATTTCTATTTCTTAACTAACAGCAGCCATTTTGAATTTTGTGTGAAAGGGAGAGATTGATGAATTCGTAAGAAACCAGAGCTGTTATAAACTAACGACTAGCTGTACATTTACCATGAAAAACAACAAAAACAATACTTAAATGCATCACTGTTGGGGAAAATTTGCAGACGATGAGGATGCCACATAAAGTTCAAAAACTGTCTATACATTAACATTGACTTGAAAAGGGTACAAACCGTTAAGTTTGATTACTGCGCAGTTTCTGAATTTTTTCATAAAAAAATTGAATGATAACCACCACAACATTTAGAACATTTTCTGTTGAGTTAATGGTTAGTTATTATTAGAAAGATGTCCGTAACCATTATTTTGCAATAGGCGAATTTTATATTTTACTTGGAATATTATTAGTACAAAAGTCGGAGACTTGCTCGTATTAGAAGGCAAAACAACGAATTCGAAATAACTACTAAAAATATAGAGCAGACTAATAGTTCTAAACATGGTGGTACTTGTATTTCTAATCAATCCAGCGAAAAAATAGTTATGCTTAATTCTAACAATGACTTAAAAGTGGTATAAACTACTGAATTTGAAACGTGCAGTGTTTAATGAAAAGATATACGTAAGAATTATTTTACAGCATGCAAAGAATTCGAAATAACTTTTAAAAATAAATAGCAGACTAATATTTTCAAATTTAATAATTAATATATTGAGAGGAATGATTGTATTTGCTGAATTAAGGTTATTACGATAGGAGCTTGTTTTTCTAACCAATATGTAGTTTATACTAAAAGCACTAACAAAGATTTTTTTTTAAATACTTGGTTATGAAAAAAAGAAGTCTTTTATAGCTGACAACTACTTTATGAAATCGAGTGCCGTTAAGTAATGGTAAAATCATTTAATGTGTCTTTTTGTTTAAAAAGACAATAAAAACAACTCATAACTAAAAACATAATTAAAATAATAAATTTTTATTTCGCATAATAATTGTATGGATCAACGCAAACACTTTATTGGAACACTTAATTAAGAAATACGTTACAAAATTATAAATTTCTTGTTTTCTATGTTTCCCAGCTATCTATATGTCGACATTTCATAGGAGTTACCCTAATCATCAGTAGACTTTGGAAATTTTTGAAAGATATTCTCAAATATTCAACTTCATACCCCAACAATCTAAATAAATTGTTAAGAACTTAAAATGAAAAATGCTCTAATAACGATACCCGTCAAAACACAAAAAACAAGCTTTTTCATCTATACACGTCTCTAACATTTCTTTAAACCTTTCAAACAAATGAACAACCGTTGGTAGGTACGATTTCTTTTTTGAAAGTATCGAAAAGCAGAGAACAATTGAGTTTTTTATTCAGTATTTTAGCTTCTAACATTGATACCAATGAAAAAGTGTAGATAGCTGGGAAACATAGAAAACAAGCTATTTATAATTTTTTATTGGTATCAATGTTAGAAGCTAAAATAGTGAATAAAAAACTCAATTGTTAGAAATATTTTACTTTAGAGCTCACAACACTCTTAACTGCATTAATTCCTACAAAGCTATGAATATAATTTCTTATCAAAAATGTGCAAACGAACATCACTACTCTCTCGCAAGGTATGTATAAATATGGGGATGTACATATGTCGTAAATTTTTTGCTAAGCGCAATAATTTCAAATTATTGGTTGCTGCAAATCAAATATTTTTTCTTTACGCTTGTAACTAGCGTAAAAAATTCGTAATTTAAAACATTATTTTTTGGTGTAAGTTAACATAAATGGACACACATATTAAATAGGTGTGTGATTTACATTACGGTTTCAATTTCCAAAGCATTTACATAAAACATCAGAGTTTAACTATAATAGAATATACATTAAAAGTATTGTGCTTAAGAGATATTATTGTTACTTGCATTACAATTTTATTTTATATGATATAAGATGCATAAATTAAATCAAACACAAATTTTGATACAAATGGAGGAATAAAAAACCGTGTTATTAGGTACTTAAGTATAAAAGGCAAAATATACAAGTCAACTCAAATTTTTTGTGCTAAAATTTGTTCTTGTACTAAAAAGTATTTTGGTTTTGTTGGCATCATTGCAGTATTAAGTACAACCCTGTGTTTTTTGTTTTGTTTTCATTTCAATTTTCACAGCATTGCCATTATCAATTTGAACATTTCCTATTTCTTTTAAATTAGTTTTACTTATTTTTTGCCTACAAAATAATTCTCAGTCTGCTTTTCTGTGCGCAGCTAATTTTATGATTTCACGCTAGCAATTCGAAGTCAACATTTGTCGGGTTGTGTATTAATTATTTTTACATATTTAAGAGCAAGGAAAAAGTGGAAAAGTTTAACATATTTTATTCCGTAAAATCACCAAGAAAGTGCGGGTGTGAGAAGACATTTTTCATTGTAGCTAAGTGAAATAATTGTAAGGAAAATGTGTTCAAGTTCCCGTTTATAAAATATTAAACTATAATTATTTTTTAAATTGCCAGAAAAACACTAAAAAGCTAAAAAAAAGTGCAGTCGAACCTACAAAAATTTGCATCAGAAAAAATAGGGAGAAAAAAACGGAAGGTGTGTATGAGTGTGAATAGAGAAAAATAAGGAAAAAATACAAAAGAAAGAAAAAAACTAAATTTTCACTTGAAAAATATTTGCTTGTTTTGTTGTTTTTTTAATACTACCCTTTTTAATTTTTTTTGTTATTCATTTTGTAAAATTTGCTAGTGGAGTGCGTGGTGCTCTTGTTTTATTATTATATTGTATATTTTTAAAAACAATAAAAATATAAAAAAAGTTGCCAACAACAAAGCATAAAACTTTTGCCAAAAAGTAGAAAAAATATAGAGGTTAAAAATCAAGACAACTAAACAAAATGTGTGCAAAATAATAAAATGATCAAAAATTTGGTTTGAGTATTCTAATTATCTAATAAAATTTTCAAATTTGTTTACGTTAGTTTGAAGATATTATTAATCCAGATTATTTGGAATATTGAAACGTTTTTATTTTTAATAACATAATAAGGTAAGTAATATACATATGTAGATAAACTTACTGGCTCAAAATTATTTAACCCTTTAAAAACAGCCTGTGTATACGGTTGTCTGATTACAATTGGAATTTTTATTAAATTACTTTTTCGACATTGTATTTTTTTATATGAAAAATGTGTATCCTTTTAAATACTCAACTAACGTATCTAGCAACTATACATAGGTATTTTTTTTTCTGTTGTGGGCTTCAGGTGGGCGTGGTTCGTAATTTAAAGTTCTTCATAACTGATAATTATTACCTAGTGCCTACAACTACGATTAACACTAAAATAATATCTGAGAAAACCTTGGCAGAATGTGAGAACAAATTTATTTATGTCCATCTTGATATTTAACAAGGAGTATACCTACGTATTTTTGTTAATCTTATAAGAATTCGTAGACATATCATTGAAATCCGAGAAGAAAACTCATCTTTGCGATCAATAGAATCTTATATAGATTTTGTATATGTGCCACTTTGTACTAAATTAATCACTTATAGTATATACGTATTTAATGTATAAAAAAATTTTTTAATTTTTTTTTTTATTTTGTAAATGAGAGCATTGAAATATCTGCTTTCAGTTTTAATATAGTCAAAACAAATTATTATATGCTCATTCATTTATAAGCCAAAAAGTGGCTTATGTAAAAATCTAACTATAGTCCAATTCACCTTATAGTCCACAAAAAGCGTGCATTTGTAGCAGTGGACAATAAGCGAATTTTACTGTATATACAAACAGTATACCCTCCCGGCGAAAACTATGTACATACGAGTACTTACATATTTTCTCCAAGGCGAATTAATTATTAGGTGGGTGCATCGGCGAATTCAGGCGAATTCTATTAATATGACGGCACTTTCTATGTCAAGTTTTGTTTACCTTTTTCGGCGCCATTTAAATTTTTGTACATGTTCTTTATCAACTACTTTTCACAGCTTAAGTGTGAATTCGCCTTTTTACACAAACAAAATATCTGTTGTTTTTTTATTGTTGTATTGTTGTAGCGAAGCGGCTACCTTGTTTTCTGTATAATGATTTTCTCTTGTTTCTTTTTTAACAAATCTTTTATATATTTCGAAATGTGGCTGAGTTTGACAGGTCAAGGCGAATTCATTATTAGGTGGATGCATCGGCGAATTCGGTTAATATGGCGGCACTTCCTCTGTCAAGATTTGTTTACCGTTTTCAGCGCCATTTAAATTTTTGTGCATGTTCGTTATCAACTAGCTTTGACAGCTGAAGTGTGAATTCGCCTTTTTACACAAACAAAATACCTGTTGTTTTTTTTATAGTGAAGCGGCTACCTTGTTTTTTGTATCATGGGTTTGATTTAAAATGTTAATTGGCGGAAGTTATCAAAATGAAAACTTTTCTATGGAACATTGATCCATAAACGATAACATGAGCGTTTTCATGACAAATCCCTAACTCCGGTGCAACAAGTTACAATGCAAGTGTTTAAATTGCTCTCAAATTAAGAATAACATAGAAAAAGAAAACCATAAACAAACAAAAGTCCGTGGGGGTTAAATTCATTTTAATACAAATAGACAAATATTGCAACTAACAGCAAACATTATTAATAAATACAATGAATATAAAAAACCAACAAGAGTAATTCTACAATAATCAAGAGCTCAAGAGTTACTATTATTATGATGGGATTATAACAGCTTTATTAGACAATTGCAGTGAACAACCATAACGACAGCGACAGCAATCAAAGAACCGTGTTACCACCGCTCATGTAGCTGTTGACGGTATATGCGTAGGCTTTGGCAACTAAGAAATATTTTTTTTTATAAAGTTTATTCTGTTGCAAATTTAAAACAAATCTAAATGAACAATAATGGTTTCGAAGTAGTAGTATTTGATAACCTGAAAAACTGTGACATATTGAGGTAATGTTCACTTATTACCCAAAAAAAATTCAATAAAAGTTTAGAATCAAACAAATACGTTGAATGGCGGAAAACACAACTTTAATCCACTTTGAATTAAATAGCCTCTTAGTCATTGCAACAATACGAATTTAATTTTTTTTAGAACGCTATTGCTATACTAACCAAGACCGTGCCTAACAAAGTTATGTCATATCTCTTACCATACAGTAAATCTCGTAACGGTAATCAACATTCATCGGAAGGTCCATTATCTTTACAACACTTCAATCATGACCATCTGTCGCCTTCTTCCATATCATCAGTCGGTAATTATTTCAACATTGTATAAAGTGCTTTTGATGGCGTGGTGCCGTCTCCTTCAAATCGGGTTACCCCATTACCCTCTACGATTTTGCTATTGGTCATTTTCTACGAGACTTTTCCCCATACGAGTTTTTTATATAAATAAGATATTTAGAAAATCTTCTGCGTTACTCGGCCATGCTCGGGCCTGAGCGGTGCCTACCGTCCCACCATGTTATTGAAACCAGACAAAATTCAAGCATCTTCTTTGTAGGTAAATTCTTAGTGCGTGGGTAAGTCTGCAGCATTAAGTTTATTAGCCATTTGAATTTTGTACGGAAATAAATTCATATCCTTTATTATTAACAGCGATATAATAAACAGCTGATATATAACTCTGATCTTCAGTTCATCGACGACCTTGTTACATATTTTTCTGAAGTATTTATACAAAACATAACCATAACTAAATAGTCGCAATAGGTATAAAATTATATGATATAAACACAAGATAAAAAAAAAAATCAGAAACAAATTTGGATAGATTGAAGTAAATTGTATTCCAGATTTTTCTTTTTACTATATCGGCAACACTTACCTGTTTTTTAACGCCAGCAAAATTAGAGTAAAATCAGACAAAGCGGTTTTAATTGTGCAACTTTTTCACAATTTTCTTTTGAACTTGATATCATGTTCACACACAAAAACTTTTTTCTGCAATTTTTGTGTTTTCTCAACCTTTATACATACATGCGTGAGAGAAAAGTATACAATCGGCAATTCTTTTTCCCTTCTTGTTCCTCTCTCTGAAAGCTTCTATAAAGTCAAGAATTGCCCAACTAAAGATGTTGTGTCTGACCTGGCGCTTAGAAATAAGTTTAATATGGCAACAGCTACAAAACTCGTGTAAACATATGTATAAAATTTTTTACAGCCTGCTGTCTTGAACGTGTCCCCTCGGGAAGCAGATTTTGCTTTGGCGTAGGCCAAACCAGGGCATTCTGCTGTCTGGGGCATTGAGGGAAAGTGGTCCCTCGTTTGTTGTTGCAAATAAAACTGTAGGAAGTAGCTTGACTTATGTTGTGGTCCCCTTGCCAAGTGTTAAAATCGGCAGAACGGGGATCAGCAAAGCAGTGGAGAGGTGTTCTGCCTTGCAGATCTCCCGGTGCTGATCATGGTTGAGGCGCCTGCCTTGGCTGTGGTTTAAAACTAAAATCGCAGAAAGGGGAATTAGTGCCCCTGATAACTTTGGTGTAGGCTGGTTTTCGGGGGCTAATAATCCTCAAGGTATTGTTGTCTTGCAAGGAACCAAGAGTGATGGTTAGACGGTTGAGTTGGTTAAGGGCTGATGTTCTTAATACACTTCGACCTACCAACTCATTAAGCCTTGTCTTCCATTGACTGTACGGATGAAAGGCTCGAACACTTCAGCAAGTGGTTTGTATATACTAGTATAACTAGAAACGTATGGCAAAAAGTTGCGAGCTGTGTGAATATAGAAAGCCATGCAGACGCCCTGGTGAGTAAATCCTTGTGGAATTGATCCATCATGAGATTAGGCCGACAGGGCCTAATCTTACAACAGAGCCTTAACTTTACAATCTGTCCTGAACGTAATGTGCCTAATACTGCCGTAGAGTTAAAAAAAATCAGTAGACACTTAACAGAAATTTAGTAGGTATGAAACGATACCACTAGAGTATCAATATTTATACTCGATACTGTATCTAGTGCAAAGTATCGATACCTACTCGGAATCAAAGAAAAAGCATTGATACATACTTGTATCGGCCGATTTCTTCATACGATTAGCGGCATGGAAAAATCAAAACCTTCGTTATTAACTTCATCTTCTGATCGATTTGCTGAAATTGAAGTGTTCTAATTAGGATCCCGGAAATAGAAGTGCTCTAATTAGGATCCCTTTGCAGCTTCGATGAAAGACAATCCAGTATTGGTATAATCTACGATGAAGTCACTCATTCTGGCCTGATGAGTCTTTAGTGACAAATTCGAATGACTTTAGTAATTGGACTATTTCTTTTAGTATCTCAAGATTGTGAACGTAATCTTATGTCTTTTTTTATGAAATACAACCACACACTTGATTTTGGTGGTCCCATTTGCATGCACGGATTTATTTTATGAAAAATTTGAAAACAGTTCTTTAGTTGTTTGCCAATAGGAATAGAATATTTCTGACCGATTCGAGTATTTTTGACCGATACTTACTTAGTACTCGGTAGTAAAGCATCAATACCCAAAGTACTTGGTATCGGATGAAAAGTATCGAGTATTTACTCGTATCATTTCATCCCTAAACTTTGGCATAATTTCTATATACATATGTAATTTAATTTTACAAAAAATTACTTTTAATACATACACGAGAATAATTTCGAGACGTTAGTAGCAGCAGTCAAAAATATTGCTAATATTAATGCATATACAACTTCCAGCTGCGTTCGATGGTGCAACGCAGTGTCAGGCAAAACCACAAATGCAAAAAAAAAAATAAAATGCCGGTCAATGCAAATTGCTCAGTTTGTTTGTTCGTTTCTCAGCAGTCTGTTGTCATTCATGCTGAAGCAAAAGCAAAACTACTCAAGTGCTATAAAGAAAAGAAAAAAAAAAAAACAATTGTAAAAAAAACTTATAACAAATCATATTATTTTTTTTTTTTCTTCTAGTTTTGTTTTCATCATAAATTTAACTACTTTTGTTTGATGGTGTCTTGTGGCTGTTGTGGGTTTCTTTATGCTAAATGGTCATTTAGAAAACAATATTCATACATCCTCATTTCATGCATTTTGCAATTAATTCACTAAGTACTTAAAAAAGTACTAAATGCCACTTTAAAAATTGTATTATAACTTTTAATTATATTACGACGAGTACTTTGTGAAAGTAATAAAGATGGTTTAAGTGTTTCGACACAGATACATATTTATATTGGAATTTAAAAAGGAATTTTAATAGTTTTTTTTTTATTAATTTCTCGTTAAGCGACATTGTATGTGTCCGCAAACAACTGGCGTGACTGAAATTTTGCTCTCACCGGCTCATCACTTTTGAGATTCTTTTATTTAAATCTTTTAAATTCTTGACTTAATTTATGCCGCATTATTGTTGATGAATGATTGCGTCTCTAAGAATAGTCTATTTAAATTGCATTTAATTCAATTTATTTTATATTTTTACAATGCAAATAACAGAGGAATGACCATTGTTGTTATTATGTTAATTTAAAGAAAAGCTTCGATTTAAGTTGAATTCATACTTTGGGAAATGAATATGCAAATACGAGTATATACTTTGAGAACGTTTCATTTGATTTGTAAAATGCCTTTTTTTAACTTGTTTCATGGCGATGATGCTTCAAGGCATTTTATCTCGAAATGGCCAGAGACATAGAGGCACATTTCCATGTTAAACCGATAAAAATAATATTATAAAAATTGTTCCTAAACAAGGACGTTCAAAGGAGTGTTATTAAATAATCAGGGGATGACTCCTACATATGCAGTACATTGTACCAGAACTAGGAAAATAGATTGTGAAGAGCGGGAAAGAATGAGTAGTGTTTTGTGAACATTTGACTTGAATCTTCCAATGTTATGACAGACAGGAAACACGTCTGCAGGCAACTTATTCCACAGACGAAGCATACGGCTGAAACACGAATTCTCTCTGTAATGCGTAGTACAATTCCCCGGGCAATCGACCATAAATGGATAAGCTCAGGGCGATGAACGCGTGCTACGCAAAAATATGCGAGTTTCGGGAACAAGATCCCTAATCTCGTCAGAGCAAAATCCATTGTAATAACAATAGAACAGAGTAATGCACCCCACACTGAGTCGATGCACCAGTGAGTCAATAGAGTTGGATACCCTACTATCACCGATAAGTTTTTCGTCCTCTGCACACGGTCGAGTAACCCCAAAATAGACTTTGAGGCACTGGCCCAAAAATGAGAGTTGTATTCCATTTGCGGTCGGATGTAGTTGGTATAAGTAGCATGGAGGTAGGATGGAGTGAAATACATTTAACACTGTTTCAAAAACCCGAGGCACTTGAATGCTTCTTTAGAGACATGGAAAATGTGTTCATTCCAGCGAATATCACACTGTACATCTACCATTTTTTAAAAAGTACGCAATTCCTTTCATTTATTCCATAAATCATTAAATACATTCGAGACAGCAGGCTACAAGCTACGAAAGCTCAAAATTAATATACACGTGTTCTTATGAGAATGATTATTTTGAGCAAGCAGCACGGCTGCAGGTTGTTGTCCATGCTGATTTTGTTTTCTATAGTTGTCGTTTTCATTATATTTAGGTAGCTGGCTACTGGCTACATTTGTAGCCAGCGACATTTGTAGTCGTGTGTTCGTGTAGCCTGATGTCTCGAATGTGTTTAATGCTTAAGTCGATTTTTTGAAAAATTTATATTATATGTAAAATAACCACTGTTATAACTTTTGATCATTGGACATTCTGCAATACAGGAAAGACTAATGAGCTATCTCCAATAAGATTTGTTCACCTATGTTCTTCTATTTGGAAAAAAAAAACTTTTATACACGTTATTATTAACCACGTTATTTATAACCCTTATTTCAAATTTTCGTAGCTTATGTAAGATTTTATTGGAAACTTTCTCACTTTGGTCCTTTCCTGGTTCCCTTATGTTGACTGTGGGAAATAAGCAGCTTGTGAACCAACCCGAAATCCGTATAAAAGAAATCCAGTTCTCTCAAAAAAAAAAAAAATATGGACACCGGCCTAACACACTCTTCCTCCTGCTTTTTATAACTTTGTTTTCTATAAATTTCGGTTGAAGAAAATTTTTATGCATTTTAGTGCATAAATTAGAATTTTTGTAATACAGCCCTGTTTCTGCATGAACAAAGGCGTATTAATGTTGCTGGTTTGTGTCCGGGGTTAATAAATTTAACATTTATCTTCACTCACATATCCTAAACAGAAAAAATGTTGATTGTAATTCTGTTTGATTTTCAACTTTACTTCACTTATAATTTATAACCGGCCACTGGTGCAATTTCTCGTCCATTTGCCGTTTGTCGTAGTTATCCTGCCGAACGGACTGTTGGCAGATTGCTGGCTAAATTTGCACTTACTAGTTCACTAAACTATAGACCAACAGACGTGCGAACATTAGTAACTGGCGAAAACAACACTGATGTTTGTAGTAGTAAGCAGGATATTCGGATTTTCCAAGACAATGATTTGCGCTTTGATTACGAATACTACGTGGTCTACTTGACAATGTGATCTGACACCTTGTTTGAAATAAAAGGTGTAAATCGATAAGCCAGCAACAATTCAAGATCTAAAGGATGAGATAATTCGGTACATTAACGGCAGAGAATATAGAGATATGCCGCCGACACCGCGGCGGACATTTGGCCGATATTTTGTCCCATAATAGTTGAGCCATACCTATATTATCACAATAAAAAGAAATGACAATAATTCCGAAATAATTTGTGTTATATTCAAAATCAACATCGGCCCTTAAAACTCAATTATCTGACGTGCTTACTATTTATACCACCTACATCCGACCGAAAATGGAATACAACTCTCATGTGCAGGAGAGGGCGAAGAAGCTTATCGGTGACAGTAGGGTGTCCAACCGTATTGACTAACTCTGTTCTATCATTACAATGGATTTTGCTCTGACGAGATTAGGGATCTTGTTCCCGAAACTCTACTACAGAGGGAATTCGTTTTTCAGCCGTACACTTCCCCTGTGGAATAAGTTGCCTGCAGACGTGTATCCTGTCTGTTATAACGTTGGAAGGTTCAAGTCAAATGTTAACAAATACTACTCCCTCTTTGCCCTTCCTCACAACCTATTTTTTTAGTTCCGCTACAATGCACTGCATATGTAGGAGTCACCCCTGGTCCAAGAAAGAAAACCCTTTATAATTAAATCTACTACTCCATTTTAGAGTCTCTACGGCACTAGTCCAACTCCCTCATGTCAGTTTTAGTAGACGATCTGGCGTGAAAAATAAAAGTTCAACACATAAGTACCAAATTAAACATAAAACTGATATTTTGAAATAACTTTTAACTGAGGAATGTTCTTATTCAACGGAGGGTACCTTCCACTTAAACCCAAATCTTTATGTTCAGCTTTTATACGAATGTTAATTACAAATTTCATATCAATTATAACAACTTTTCTTATTTAACAAGTTTACTTTATGTTGAAAAAAAAAGCAACATTAACGCCCGAGACCATTAATAATGATGAAATCTAATCTTTAATTTTAATCTTAAAACAGCAGTAAATAAAAAGGTCTGACTTTACAGTCAATCAAGTCAGTAGTGCCAGGCAGTAACATCATGTTTTCTTTCTTTTTATTTTTATTAACAAAATTATTTATAAGCGTGGTTTTTATTATTGTTTAATTTCCCTCTATTTTGCCTTCATTGGAAATTTAATTAAAAAGGAAAAAAAAAATTGTTGCTTAATTTTGATAAGAAATTAATATTATTTAATTTTTGTTGTTTGTTGAAAGCATATCGGATTTCTATCGCAAAGAAAAAAATAATAAATGATTTATTATGCTTGTGTGTTTCAAAATTATTTTTAATTAATGTGATCAAATACACTCGGCAACAAGGCGCGTAACAAATATGTAGGTACTCCTATGCACATAAATAATTTTTAAAATGTAAACGCTGGAAAAAAAAAACTAATTAATTTTAATTAAATTTATACACGTTTTCAATTAAATGTATGTATGTAAATTTTTATAATAGGTTCAGTAAATGAATAATATTTTTCGCTGAGTGTTTTTAATGTCTCTGAACAGCGTTGCCCTCGAAAATGTTCTAAAAGTGGCACAAACCGGGAATTTTGAAAAAAAGATGTCACAAAAAAGTATTATTAGGAAAAAAGGGCGTAGGTTTTTAAAAACAAAAAATATAAATATATTTATATAAAGTAATGCTGCTTCATCTGTACTCATGGATGGTGTAAATATTGAGGAATCGGATGGTCTTGAAGTTCTTGGAATAAAGATACAGCGTGACGTTCGCTGAACTGAACACATTTTTCATGTCTCTAAAGAAGCGTTCAAGTGCCTTGGATTTTTGAAACGGTGTAAGGTGTACTTCTCTCCATCCGACCTCCTTACTATTTATACCACCTACATCCGACCGAGAATGGAATACAACATTCATGTTCGGACCGGTGCCCAAAAATCTATTTTGGGGTTACTCGCCCGTGTGCAGGAGAGGGCGAAGAAGCTTATGGGTGACAGTAGGGTATCCAACTCTATTGACTCACTGGAGCATCGAGGCAGTGTGGGGTGCGTTACTCTGTTCTATCGTTACTACAATGGATTTTGCTCTGACGAGATTAGGGACTTTGTTACCGAAACTCGCACATTATTACGTATCATGCGTGCATCGGTCAGAGCTCATTCATTTGTGGTCGATTGCCCGGGAAATCGTACTACGCATTACAGAGAGAATTTTGCCTTACGGCTGTGAAGAGTAGAGCATTATAAAATTTCACAAATTTAGTCAAGGCGAATTGATGATAAGGAATTCTTCGATGCGTACATCTAATAATGATCTCGTCTTGATAGCTGATAAGAAACACGTGCATTATTATCGTGCGAGTGTGAAAGGTAGAGTATTATAAAATTTGGCTAGTTGATAAGTAATTCGACGGAGTTCGGCGAATGAATTTGCCTTGATCAAAGCTCTTACATATATAGCGTTTAAACATATGTAGAGTTCTATGCCAGACAAAAGCTTTAGCTTGGGCCTTTACTCCTTGTACACCCTTTCGCTAACGTAAGTTATTTAAGTATTTCCCTTAAATCCACTAAAATTCAAATATTTTTTTTAAAATTTCGAAAACTAAATCTCTTAGTTTTACAACGGATGAAAACGACAATGAAAACCCGCAACTGGCCGTCGAAAGCAAATTTGTTGGTTGCTTGTGTTGTGTTTCACATCATTTAACAATTTTCTTTATATACAACAAAAAAACAAAAAGCAGCCAGGCAATAAAGCAACATTCACCGGAGCAAGTTTGCAATATTAGAAAAAAAAACAAGAAACTGGAAAGTGAAACATCCAATTAGACAAGTGTTGCCAAAAAGAAATATTATCAAAAATAATAACTAATAATAATTTTAAATAACGTTTAAATTTAATTACATAAAGAGAGAAGATAAAAGAGTTTAAAAATTGCTAGCCTAGTTTTTTAATAATGGAAACACGTTTACTTATGCTATTGCCACCCGTTTAAATATTGCTTTTAAGATTATTATACACACTGCGCAAGGCGAAATCATAATAGGTCAAATTGACAGCGTAGCTGATAACTTTTTTTTAATTTTATTCTTTTTCAGTTGTCAATGGCATAATTAAAACAAATTTGAAAAAAAAAAATTTTTGTTTGTTTCTTGAGCTCCAGCTATCATTCAGAATCCTCCCCAATCTGGCTGGCCATTTTCACCTTTTCGAGCTCTATGATCTGAGATTTAAATTTCACGAAATAATGAAAAGTTTCACAAAATCATTAAAAGTTTGTCTTTTCTTATAAATTTTTTTAAATTCCTTTTTGTGTTTATATTGTTAGCTTAAATTTGTCTTTTCTTGTAAATTTTTTTAAATTCCTTTTTGTGTTTTATTTTTTGTAATGTTGTATTTATTGCTCTTGCATGAATGGTATGAAATCGCCTTGATTGACGGGAAACAAAACAGCTGATTCAGAACTGAAAATAACGTACAAATAATTCTGCTTTTAATTCTGCCTTTAGACGTATTTAGAGTGAAACAAAAATTAAAGTAAGTTCAATTTAAATTTTGAAAGCTAAAACTTGTGTAACTCCAAACAGGAAAACATTATGTTGGGGATAAGGCAGCTTTATACAGGTAGTGGCAGAATTACAATAAATACAACACCAACAAACATCAACATGTATTTTATTGGTAGAATTTACGAATAGTTGACAAAATTTTGACAATCAGCACACATATATATCAAATTTATAATAATTTTCATTAGCGCTACATACAGGTATTGTATATTCTAAAACAAGTTGGCTGATTTGTAGTACATCTATGTTTTTTTTTTTTCAGTATATTATTGAATTACCTAGCTGATTTTAAATACAGAGAAATCTTGGGGGTTACTCTGTATTGTGCTGCGAAAGAATTGGTATCCTGCATTGCGTTTACGTATTTTCTTTTACGCATCTAATTTTCCCTTTCGCACATTTTTTTTATGATTCTTCGCTATTGTTTATTTTGTGGTACCAGTGTTGCTTTATATTCACATTACCTTTCGCATCGCAAATTAAATAAATTAAAATTACCAACTTAAGAAAAGATTACAACTAATGTAATAAATTTTTCCCTAAACATTGATAATCAACAATTCAACATAAAAGAAAATGTTTCAGTAATTTTAGAAAGAAAGTGTGTTCATCAAAAACACTTTATATTTTTATTATCTCTTGTAGAATTCAAATAATAGCTATAACATTCAATTGTTATTATAAATTCGTATTATTTGATCTTGTTTATATTGTTTTCTTCTAAATTTTCCAGCTAAAGATCTTGATTGATTTTTGTTTTTATAAAAAAAAGGTTTAACGGTATTTTATTTTCAATATTTCGATAACAATTAAAATGTTATAAAAAATTTATTTCCTGATGATGATAACAAATTGTTATCGAAATATTGAAAATAAAATACCGTTAAACCTTTTTTTTTATAAAAACAAAAATCAATCAAGATCTTTAGCTGGAAAATTTAGAAGAAAACATTCAATTGTTATTATTTTTTAATATATACATACATAACTATTTAGTAACCAGAAATATAAATTCAAATCAGCAACACTGTTCAATGATAACACAAGATAATTGTTTTTATTTTGTGTGCGTCTGCTTGTGAACTTTGTTGTTTTTGAATTATATGTTCCGGTTCTGCTTAATAGAGTAATAATGAAAAAAAAATCACACACACACACGCAAGCACGTATAAAGAGTTGCACTTTGTTTCCAATATTCTAGGTTGCATTTTTGAGTACTTTTCGAGAAGTATGTTTATAAACAAAGCTGCCAGAAAATTTATTTCTTATTAAGACAAATTTCTAAAAAAAATATATACATATGTATATACATATAAATATTACTAATCGTTTAAAAATGTTTAAATTTATGTATTGTATATGAAAAAACGTGAATTATTGACTTTGTACTTAAGCTGAGAAATTTTATTTATCTTTTGTTAAGTATATTCCAATGTTAAAAATTATATTTTTACCATCTGCTTATGTATGTACATATGTATATACATTGGTGTGTTTATAAAAACTATTTGGTTTTAGTGATTTTTGCCTTTTAGTTCTTTTGTTTGCAAATATTTGTTGTTATTACTTATCTGTTGTTTATATCATATTAATTAAAAAAGAAAACAGAAATAAAAACATAATATTGGAAGGCAAAATGTTTTGTTTATTATTGCCTTTATTTTATTTAGTAAACAAATTACAGCTTGCTTGCATAAAAGTCGGTAAATATATGTACGTAGTGGCAAATATAGGAATTCGCGAATCGATAAATAGCTATTGGTTAAGGCTTAAATTCTTTTTTTGGTCAGAAAAAATCGTAAAACCTATAAAGAGATTGCAAAAAGACACAAACACTTTTGATGCTAAAAAAATTGTCATATACATTTGTACGTAATAAGAAACAAGTCACTGAATTATGCTGAAATTTATTGAAATTCTGTTATAACCAACATGCCCGAAACAAATTGTGATAATTAGTATTTTTTTTTTTCTCAAAAAAAATGTTTTGGGATGCTAAATTTGTTAATTATTTAGATAAACAATAATACTATTAAACCCTTATCTATTTGATTATCTAAAATTTATTATTATTTATTTATTATATTTATCAATTTGTTATATTTATTTATTATATTTATCAATATATTATATTTACCAATTATATACTCGCTACATAATTTAGACAAATGGCAATCACAATGAAATGACTTGCATCAAAAATGGAACATTTTAATAAATGTCTTGTTAATAATTTTCCTTTAAATAATCCCCGATATTCCAAGAGGCGTCATCGTCGTCATATCAAGACAATATCAGAAAATACATGTTATATCATTCGTCTTCGACAGCAATTATCTATTCCACAACCAGTAAATAAATGCTAAATTTTTTGTGTCGACTACATGTGACTACGCTGCCGACTCTTGAAATAAGGGGGAATGTTATAGTAGTGTAAACGCTTTTCAGCACAAAAGCTTTTTCAATTTTTATATGCTTGTTTGCCGCTAAAATGCGATAAGTAACAAAATTAACAATAAGTTTTTATAAATAAAAAATACTGGGTGTTGGTGTAGTGGTTCACAATATTGAGTTGACAACACTGCTTTATTTGACAATATATGTAGCAGCTGAAAGTTGCTTTTTATTAAGTTTTATTTCAATATGTATAGATGGCTACATCATAGCCAATTTAGCGAATGGTACTGAAGCATAAATTGATTTGAATTTGCATTCAAAATTTTGTCACCGTTGAAGCTTTGTATAGTTGTAAAAAAAACTGCTTAAGTCCACAATTTTTTAGGATCTTGAAAAATGAGAAAAAGGTATTTTTTCTCCCAAAACGGGACATTTGGCGCCCTGTTTAGGGTATTGTCGGGACACGGGACACTGGACAGTTGGCAAGTATAACAGCAACTGACTTTCAAAACGTAGTAGATAATAAAAGCGTCTAAAAAATTTAATGTGTTTTTATTTATTGTCTTGAAAAAAGTAGGGTTTTATATCATCAATTTTGATTAAAAAACTTTCAATTGAAAAAAATACTTTTTATATTTGCTCGCTGTGTTACATTTGTTTACTTTTTTTTTTTTTTTAAATGGCAGCTTTAGAGAGTACAGCTGTTGTTATTCGCATACAAAAAACAAGCTTACCAGACTACACATATTTGAAATTAGACAAAAAACACGGGATCTTCAGCACATAAAACATGAGATATGTGATTTTAACCTTATAAGTCATTGGAATATTTCCCATTTGAAAGTGCTTATTATAAGAGTGGATCCACCCTAATGTTTTTTAACCATTTGTTTTGTTCTCTGTGTTTTATCTTTTAAAATTGCGCGCCCAATCCACAAAGAAAACAAAAACAGTGATAATAAAAAGAATTTTACAACACCTCATCACTTGGTTTAATTAATAGTTTTGAAATGAATCATCAGCAATGTAGTATAAAAAAAGGTATTTATTTCTCGCCAACAAAATAAAGCCTAGTTAGACGCAGTAGAAGTGGAACAGGTGGCACGTGTTTTGTTGACATTTATTTTGTTGATACGGCGGTTTTCTAATTAAATGCTATTGTCAATTCACTGAAGTCTTGCATTAACTAAAGAATGTCTTTTATGTAATATTTCTTTTTTATACAGAAAATAACATTTACCTAACTTTATTTTCTATAGAAATTTATTTGGCTGACGCTTTATTTACTTTGCATACATATGTATATGCACACATATTACATATCTATATTTTTAAATTTATGATCTAAATATCTGCAATATGACACTTAAATTGCTTTGTTGCTTGATACGCTATAATGAGCATTTGTAAAATGAAACGTTTATGATTGAAAAAAAAAATGATATAAATACTCGTATATCGTTGACTCCATGAAGAATTTTGCCTTCAAATTTTGTTTACTTTAAATTTTCAAATTGTCGTTACCAGTGCAAGCTGTATTGACAACTGCAAATGCTTAAAATGGGATGTTATGTCTTTCGCAAACATTAGGACTCATGGTATCAAAACGTCCTCACCTTTAAACTTTCCTTTAAGTAACTTTTTTTTAAACGTTGATCATCAAATTTTTCACCGAAAGCCAAATGACATTACAAAGACATGGTTGGTTTATACTTCATAATATTATGGTTACCGATCTGACTTTAACTAATTCTAGCGAGTTGAAAAACTGGAAAGTAAAGAGAGCCATCAACTTCTACATTATCTATTCGCAAGCAGTTTAACTTTGAATCCGAAAATTCAAATCGACGATATCACGTTCGGTTAACTAAACATGATTTTTGTAAAATGTTTGAGAGTACATTGCTGATGAGCTCAGATTTTGATTCGGTAAAATAACAGAAAGGGACTTGTAATGGAATATTGCCAGCGTATTGGTGGAATAGACGGTGATATTTCAAGATATAATTCTCCTTATTTTCACAAACTATTAGTCCGATATGAATAACAATAACCTGAACTTACTTTATTGCTAGCTTCAGTATATAGAACGCCGCGTATATGAAATGAATGCATATTTTTACATGATACTTTAATTTTTCTTTCGAAAAAAAAAAAAATTGGCAAGTATCCACCAGACAAACGTGAAACACAGTAACACGATTTATAGTCCATAAAAGTTATATAAAAATATTCGTCGGCTTATATTTATCTCCTATCATTGTTATCGCACCGAAGGAAGTCATTTGAAACCTCAAATTGTATTGTCGAATATGAACCAAAAATGTTTGGAACTTGGTGACATTCCAAAAACCAATGAATGGAAGTGGTTCGGATGGAGATTAAAATTGTATCAATTTCAATTTACGTTAGCACAACACAGGCCACAGGTATGGAAATGTGGACATCGTGGAAGTCGTGTTAATCGCCGCGATGTTCGATTTCTTGGACTTCTATCCGCAGATGTAGTTTGGCATCGCATTGCAATTGGTTTGAGGTAATCGTTCAGCTTGCGATCTCCTTTAAATTTTGATTGAGTAGCTCATGGCATTTCCTTTGATACAATAACCGTATATAGCAAGTGAAAAATCGAATGGTCGAAACAATGCCTGAAAAGATTCAGCTCAGGAGTCCGAATGTCTTTGTATAGATAAAACATTACGATACGTCGTTTGGCATTTTTTCAAGTGACAATAAAAAATCATAATATGGAAAATGGAGGGAAATTTGTTGATATTTGTATGGGAATATATAGGAAAATCTAAATGCCATATCTCCGGAACCACTGAGCCGATTTTGTCGGAACTTCACATAAACCATCTACAGTTCATTGCCAACATGCATTTTGGTCGAAATCGGTCGACCTGTTAATGGTGACATTGAAGTGTACACTTATTTTTATATATATAGATTAATGTGGTGTCCATAGAGAGCGGGCGAAGGGCTCTCCTAGAAAATTTTTATGATAAGCACTCGGTTTTCTTTCTTTATTTAATTATTACTAGTGATTCATTTATTATTTATTTTTGTATGCTTTTCATACAAATTTCTAAACTTGTCGTTCGTCTGTGTTCAGTAAACATCCATTAATGTCTTGTTCATAAAACACAGACGAGCAATTCGTCTAGAAAATTTGTATGAAAGTTACTCATTTGTTTGAGTTATTTCCATACAAATTTTACAGGCCAATTGCTCGTCTGTGTTCTATGAACAGCACATAAGTAAATGGTCAAATTCTAAGCTTTTATTAATTTTGAGCCTCTATTACCAATATTTGGTTATATTTTTTTTATGGAAATTTTGTAAACAAATTGTAAAAACTCACAAAAAAAAAAGTTTTGTTTGGGTGCGTTTTTTTCGAATTAACGCGTTTTTTTTCTCCTATTTTGGTGCGTTTTGTAATTTCAAAGTTGACAAAGCTGATGCTAACATACTCATATAACATATTTTGGATTTTTACCACTGGCATCACTGATTGATGATTTTCATTTCCGGTTGATGGCTATCGTTTTATTGTTTATGTTTACATTTCCCACATGCAAAAAGTTGCCACTTTGTCACAATTTTTTTTTCTTAACGGAAAAATGTACCTGTTGGCATGAAATTAACGAGGAGGTGGGCCTTAAACATTTAATAACTTTTTCGTTTATTAATTTTTTTTTATTTTAATTTCGTTTTTTTTTTTTTAAGTTAAACAATACATAAAATGTTTTCTTTTACAGAAAAGGTATTTTCACATTTGGCAATTTAGTTGCGCAAGTCTTTTGCCCAAGTCTTGTGGTTGTGGATGTGAGAGGTAAGAGCAGCTTTAAGGGGGAAACTGCTGATATTTGAGTACAGACGTGCTTGTTCTCGGAATTTCTTTTTTTTTCGCACATTCTTGTTTTTTATGTTTTTATCTATGTCTCAGTCCGTTGAAAATCTATATAAAAGATTTAAATTTTCGCAACCAAATTGCTGTATGTGAGTATAAAAGCAAGTTTAACAGAAAATAAATAAAAATCAAAAACAGACTTGCGCAACTAAATTGCCGAATGTGAAAGCGCTGAAAGTATGGAAAATAATTGCACTTAAATAACCCCCCATTTTCAACTTCGGAGTGATGAGCTCATTTTAGAGCATTTTAATTGTGCAAATTATACCAAAAATTAATTAGTCGTTTGCGGAAAGTATGGAAACTAATTTCACTTAAATAACTCCCCATTCGGAATGATGGGCTCATTTTAGAGCCTTTTAATTTTTCAAATTATACCAAAAATTAATTAGTCGGTTGCTAAAAAATCTAGCGAACGTCTAGGCTAATTAATTTCCAAATTTTTGGAAACTATCGCTTTCGGCTGAAAACGTACATCAATTTTCGTACTTTAGCATAAAAAATCCATTTTGCATTATTATTATGTTATAACTTAGTGTCCACACCTGCGAATTCTCTTACGTGTATACTTAAAATCAGTGTTATCGCAGTCTTATAATAATTTTTATGCGAGAAATTTTTATTATGAGAAATCTCATGGCAACGATCTTATAATAAGAGCTGTCAAAAAAGTGATTGTGTGTGTGTGTTTGTTTGCTTAAAAAAAGACGCCATTGCAATTTTACCGATTATTAGTTTTACAAAAAATCGTTTAAAAAACCCTTTTAAATGGAAAATAATTTGGTTTCATGCATTAAATATACACTATAAGTGATTCATATACAAAATTCATACAATATTCTATTGGTCGCAAAGACGTGTTTTCTTCTCGACTTTTAATGATTTATGAATTCTTATAAGATTAACAACAATACGTACACTCCTTGTTAGATATGAAGATGGACATAGAGAAATTCACTCTCTCATTCTGCCGACGTTTTCTCAGATATTATGCCAGAGTTAATCGCAGTTGTAGACACTAGGTAAGGCAAAAAAACTCATTTAAAAAATTATCGAATTCCCCTTTCCTGCCGCACTCTATAAGAAACCAGGAGCCATTTTTTTGGCTGCATATTTAAAAACATGCACAAGCATGTCTTAAGATTGTGTAGGTTGTCCGAAATTAAGGTATTATTTTGGTAGTAATATTTCAGATATTGAGGCTTCGGTTTAAAAATTAAAAATTATAACAGTGAACCATCACCCCGGCAAGGGAGGGCAGAAATTACAAATAGTAAAAAAAAATTAAAATGACACAAATATTTTGTGCCACAAATCGGTTGAGAAGAAGGGATACCCTTGCCACCATCAGAGCGTTCAATAGGTGATTTTACCGATATAGTTCCCGAATAATAAAAGTTTTTGTCTAGCATTGGCCGGACTTAAGTAAAAAGCACTTTTTTTATATTTAGTATTAAAATTTGAATACTTATTGTTAGTTAATTTTGAATAAATTAATAATATAATAAAATAATCAATAAATAAAAAAACGTTTAACAAAAAAAAAAATAATAATAATAATATTTTAATTTTCTCCAATGAAGACCGATTTGCAAACTGTTTTCTGTGTGTATGATTTTTGATTTTTTTTGTTGACCTACACCTTAAAGCTGTAGGGCGCCATTTAAAAGTCTACATGTATCAGCTAAAAAATATGTATTTCGTTGTTTTGTTTGCTACAAATGTTATTTTCAAATAAGTGTAAACGATTTATCTTTTTGTCTTATTATTTCAGTTAGTGTTTTTTTTCTCTTGTGTGGAAGATTTTAAATTTGATTATGTGCCAAAAAAGACAACATTTGTTTGCCAAAAGTAGTTCATGAATGTAAATTTATATGTATGTACACATATACATATGTACGTGCAAATATGTATTTATATAAGTATGTTTGTCTTTTAAGTAGGATTAAAAGAGAGAACGAAATATATATGGTTGTGCATTTTAATAAAATATAATAAATAGTTAAATATTTAAATTTTGTTTTGTTTTTATTGCTTTTTAGACAAAATTAATCTTAACATTGTAAATTCGTCAAAAACAATTTTCTTGTCATAAAATTTAAAATTACTTTAAACATGTGTTTTTTTTTTCTTTTTACATTTTAAACGAAACTGATAATCTATTAAATTGAAATCAAAATTATTTAAAAGGCGTATTTTTTGTAGATTATTTTTACCGGAAATAAATTAAATAATCTTTAGTGGCGACTTGAATTTTCAATAAGTAGGCAGGAAATTTTTAAAAAATGTTTCCTTAACTGATAATCAGAGAAACCAAAAATATGCAATTTAATGCATTTTCGCCGGTGCGACAATTTGTTTATCAGTAAAAGTTATCAAACAATTGAGTTTATTTACTTTATGAGCTTCTAATATTGAAGCCAATATTTATAATACTGTATTTATTATAATATAAATATTTTAAATTAAATCTTTGGTTTGTACATATGCATATATGGGTTTTAATTCAAGTTTTTCCTTTCTTCACTTTTTTCGTTAGAAGGATTTTTTTACAATACTAATTTGCTATGATCAATATTTTTTGATTGAAGAAGACAATAAAAATAATAATCAATATAAATATACTTATATTTACGTACTATAAATATTATTTTCATTTCTTACATTGTTGTTGTTGCTTGAATGATATAACAGTAAAAATGTGATCTACAAAAATTGTCAAAAACAGACCTTAAATTGTCAAAGCGTAATTTTCAGCACCCAAAACCGTCAAAATTACGATAAATCATCAAATATGGCAACTATGGTTGCAATACGTTTAAGCCAACCGAAAACATGTTGAAAAAATTCAATGCTAATATTACTCGTATGTATGATGTACAAAACAGTACAAATGAAAAAGACGAGACTGAGATTTATAACCTTCTAGATACGAGCTTTTAGCTACTTGTATAGAAAACTTTTTAAAACAGACATATGTATGTAATTTTCTTTTATTTCTTTATAATATGTAATATGAAATATCATTTGAGAAGAATTTTAGCGATTTTTTGTGCTTTAAAGATCATACAAAATATATTTGGCGAATTTTGATGGCTATTTTGGTGCTGGAGATAGAAAAAAATCTGACAACCCTGGCTGCCAGATACAGTTTGTGCCAGGTCACACACAGCAACTTTAGTTGGGCAATTCTTGACTTTATATAAGCTTTCGGTGAGAGGAATAAGAAGGGAAAAAGAATTGCCGATATTCGGCAATTCTCAGCAATTCCTTTCTTTTCTCTCATGTGTGTATGTGTATGTGCATATACAATGTAAATTGCATGAAACAAAAGGTAGAGAATTGCTCAAGAATTGCCGAAAAAAGTTTTTGTGTGTGGACAAGAAAGCAATTCCAAAAGAAAATTGCTAAAAAGTTCGGCAATTACAATCGTTCTGTCTGACCATAGACTTAGCAGCTTTTGATGCTATCGAACAGCGTTGCCAGAATGAAGATTTTACAAGCAAAATAACATTGAAAATTTTTAAGAATCAGTATTTTAAAAATTTCGCAAAAGCTATTTCCAAGCAATTAGAATAACTTTTACATCCAAGACCAATATATACACGTAAAAAAAATATATGGTTGAGACAACAATATTCTGAGGGCAACATACTATTGTGGCACTATATGTTTAGATACAAAAATATTAAATGGTTATATCCAACATTATAATTTTAAAATAATGGCAATTCAGTGACATAAAATATTGTTAAGACTTACAACAATATGACTCTTTGTAACCATGTTAATTTTAACATTTTAACATACTAATATCTTATTGAACCATGTTACCATTTTTATCAACCATATTATTATGAAAGAAAAAAACATTATTATTACTTCTAACAATACTATAAAGTAGTTGCTTATTTTTTTTTAATATTTTATTGCAATAAATATGTGCATATATGTATGTTGAAAATAAATAAAAATTATTCTTCAGAATATTTCGGATTTGATAAGAGTTTTGTTCAGATTTTGGATCTTGATTGGTTTAGTTCTGAAAACAAAAAAGAAAATATGTCTATACGAGTACATAGTATGCACACACATACTTAGTACATACATGTATGTACATATGTAGGTATTATTTAAAGCTTTGTTTTTATTGCATATGTTCATAAATGTAATACATACCTAAAATTGTATAGCTTTTTCTTGATCCACGCGTTTATCCCCCACATCTTCCGGATTTCATTTTTATATTTTTTATTTAATACATTTTTTCACAAAAACACAAAAAAGAACAACAGAAAATAATATTTATTGTACTGAATCCATTGACTGTCATTGTAATGACTGGAACAAAAATGTTGTAAACAACGAAAATAGTAAAATAATTCTGCAAATATACTTATGTTGCAAGGACATAATCCAAACATTCACAAGTTTACAATATTTTTCTTTTTACTCTATGTTTTACATACTATTGTTTTAACCACAAACTTTTTTATAAATAATGTTGTTCCATCCAATCATATTTTAACATTCGTAGACGGTGACAATAAAATTACAAAAGGGTAAATAAAAATATATTCATGGTAAAATATACTATTTCTAAAATGATAACACACTGCTTTCGCCAACAATTTGTATTGTTAAAGAGAATAAAATAGTTTTGCGACAACAATATTTCAAAATGCTTTTTCTCTGCGTGTACATATGTACAAATCTACATCCAACCATGTACACATATTACTAATTTTGGAAAGAAATTTAAGTGAATTTTTGCTTAAAATTTTTATTTTTATCTTGTATTGTTTGAATAACCATCTCTTTTTGTAACATTTAACTATTTAGTATAAAAAAGTCAGGCCCAAAACATTTTAAAATTAAGATATAGTTTTTGACAAATGAAGATTTTTTTACAAAAGTTTCTGCCACTACCTGTATAAAGCTGCCTTGGTTTCTGGCATCACTACTATCGAACATACTAGTACTTTAGCAACATTATTTCTTATTTATGTATTCCTCATATTTTTTATTAAGAGCTTTTTACTGCTCTAATGAAAAAAAAAAAATATAAAAATAATTGACAACTTAAATTTCTTTTGTATAATATTAATTAAAAAATATCTATACTTGTTCGTTTTGTGTTATTATTATTTATTTTTTGCTCAAATGTACTCGTTTTTTCCCACAATAATGCATCTAATGGGATCGATAATGGCTATGAAAAAGCACAAGTGTTATAATTTCCATAGACTTAAACTGCAGCAACTACTTCAACTACAAAATGAAAGAAAATGACAGAGAATAAAAATCAGAAAATATACACATTTAAAGCACAAAAGAAAAACGTGTATCTAAATATGCTTGCGGTTCGACGACTATAAGCCATAATTGCTATCAAAGTCATTAATTTTTTCTTAATTATCAACAGTTTATATGATTTGAAAATAAAAGTAAAAAAAAAATACGTATTTCGAAGAAAACGTTTAAAGCGAATGAAAAAATAGTCCGCTTTGAATACAATGTTTAAATCATACGAATATTAATTTTGTGTATAATAGCCTAAGAGACATCATTAAGAAATTTTAAAAATCAAAATTAAATATTTAAAATGGTGTTGCATCTTTTAATATTTACGTTTTCAAAAATATGTTGAAACTTTCGACTACTTTTTCATGCTACCGCGGTAACCCCGAATCACGTAAGTAATATTGCTTGAAAAGCGAAGTTTTTTTTCTTAGTTTTTAGTAAAATTGTTTAAAAGCGTTTTTTACGACAATATTAAAAGCAAATATTACATATGTCCTTAATAACAAAGTTTAGTAGGAAAGTTTAAAAAAGAAGCGGCCTTATGAATAATCAAAATCCTAATGCTAACTAACTAGCTGCTAAGTTTTTTGTGTGTAAATTCCCATAAGGGAAAGATAGCAGCTAGATAGTTAGCACAAAGTTTTTTATTATACATAAGGCCCAAGGTTTTTAATTACAATATATTTTTTATTAATATTCTTTCCGTCTTGGCTTGCGAATTGCGGATCGCTTTCAGTTTCAGGACCTTTGCTTGGGAAATCGCAAAATAATCACATAATTTTGTTGATTGTGGATCGAGGTCAACTTGTTAGCGGCTTGTTTTCAGTTAAGTCATATTAAATTTACTTTTACGTCTCTATCTGAAATATAACTTTAAATGTGTAATTCAGTCAATTTTACACCAATCTGTCAGTGTTGCCACTACAAAAAACATTTTGGCTTACTGGTAAAAACATTTAAATTTCTTTTACTGAAAAATTGCTATTTATGTATATTTATATTAATTTTATGTATATTTAAATAATAATAAAATTTGTCATGGTGTGAGCCTGCATGTCAACGGCTGGTGTGGGAAGCTTGGATGTTCATTGATGGAACAATGGATAAGACCCTTTGTCTTAATATTTTAAAGGGTAACCTTCTAAAATGTTTATTTTGAGCAAGACAATGATCCGAAGCACCACGTTCTCCCACAAGCCCCTGACATGAGTCTTATTGAATATCTGTGAGATGAATTGGGCAGAAGAATTGAAAAACATGATATTTCCATCAAAGCGGAGCTTAAAGAAATTCTTCAGCAAGAATGGGAGAAAATCGGAGCAGACGTGACTTAAAAGCTGATCAACTCAATGCCAAGTAGACTAAACGAAGTTTTGAAAAGAAAAGGACTCTCAACCAGATATTAGTTAAGACATTTCCTAAGATAAACTTTCAGTTTTGTTGTAAACATCAGGCACTATTGTAAATGTCAATAATAATAAAAATAAAATTGTTAAAGAATGTTCATTTTATTGTGTGACGAAAATAGTTGGAATAATTGTTTTTAATATAGCAATTGTCAATTTTCCAAATTTTAACCATTTAACTCAAGTCGAATTCATAGCAGGTAAATACAGCAGAACAATAAATACAAAATTACAAGAAAAATCTTTTTCAAATGTCAGGGGCAAATATAAACACAAAATGAGATTAAAAAAATTTAACAGGAACAGAAAAACAATTGAGTTTTATTCACTGTTAACTTCTAATATTGATACCAACACGAGTGTAAAGGAAAAAGCTTGTTTTTTGTGTTTTGATAGGTGTTGTTAAAAAATATTTCTATTTAAATTCCCAATAATTTATTTAGATTGTTGGGATATAGAGTTGAATGTTTGAGAATAACTTTCAAAACTTTTCAAAGTCTAGTGAAAATTAGGGTAGCTCCTATGAAATGTCGACATATAGGCAGCTGGGAATCATAGAAAACATAAATTTGGATTGGAAAAGAAAAACTTTTAATTATTTCGTGAAAATTAAAGTGTGTTTGATCAGAGCTTGGAAAGGTGAACATGACCAGCCGGTGTGGGGAGGGTACTCGTATTATAAAAAAATATATCTTTTTAAATTCTCAATAATTTATTTAGATTTTTAGGATATAGAGTTGAATGTTTGATAATATCTTTAAAAAATTTCGAAAGCTGGGAAACGTAGAAAACACAATTTTAAATTGGAAAAGAAAAACTTTTGATTGTTTCGTGAAAATCAAAGTGTGTATGATCAGAGCTTAGAAAAGTGAAAATGGCCAGCCGAATTGGGAAGGGTTCTGGATCATCGTACTTGGCTGCCAAGCTAAAATACCTATCCAGAAATATATATGTATATATATTTTTTTTTAAGTTTCTTTTAATTATTTTATTGACATTTGGCAAAGATAATAACAACAAAAAAGAGTTATCAGTTGTGCTCTTAATTTCACCTCGTATGAATTCGCCTTGATTTAACTTACATATATGTTCATAAATATATGGCAGTGCGATGTTACCATATAAACGTAAGCGAACCGTATTTAGATGTTTGAATGCATCCTCCGTAAAAGTCTGTACTAAGAGTTGAACTCGCTGCTTTTGAGGGCAACGAAAGCAAAGCGAAACGTTTAAGTGAATGTGACTTAATATCACTCCCTATGAAGGAGCTTGTCCGTTTTCTTGACATACTCAACCCATAATGGGGCAAGCGGATGCACAATAGATTAATATTGGTCGCAGTGCAAATGGCCGATTAGGCCATATCCCATCCACTAATAATAATAATAATAATAATACCATATAAACGTATTTTACCATTTCGCTTTGAACCTTCTTCGGCCCTATAAACTGTGAGTTAGCTATTTGCAATTAAGTTTTTATTCACAAATAACTTTTACGTATAAACGAGATAATAGACAGCTGGAAAACATAATAGCGCTATATATTATATATATTTTTAGCTTAAAGGAATACATACATATTAATAAACTCAGTTGTTTCTAAATATTTGTACAAAACTATCAGTTTTGCCATAAAGTCAACAAAAACATATTAACTTATACTTTCCATTAATTTATTACGAATTTAAAATGGAAATGAGTGCGGTGGTAAGAAAGTCAATTTAAATCGGTAGCCACTTTGCTGACTGGTTTGAAGTCACATACTCGTAAATGCAAACATTTTTGTGTACAGAACATATTTTTTGTGATTTCAAATTACTTTCACCAAAATCGATTTGTAGAACATGGCTGATAATTTTTGGGAATGATTGTAAGTGAATGGACTCATGCATTTAATATATGAAAGATTTTTTTATTAAAGGAAATCTGGAAAAACTACACATGCATATGTATCTATTTATTTATATACTTATATGTATATGTATACTTGCGTCTTTACAACTAGGTTATTGTTATATATATGGAAGTACATTCAAACACATACAAAATATGTATCTATTCAACACACGGACTAAAGCATTCATACGTACATTTATTGAAAAATAATACAGACTTACATTCGCAAATACCGGCTAAGCAGACTTGTTTATGTTGATACACTGGCAGGTTTTTATGGCTAAATGTTTTTTCGTGCATTTGTATTTTTATTTTTAACGTACAGTAGAAAATTCAAGTTTAACAACCGTAAAAGCACAAAAAAGTTAAAAATAGTTTACACTTTCTTTCTATTTTAATGTTTTTGACTGAAAATAATCATAAACGCTGAACTATTCGCACGTTAAAGAGGTCACACCGACAATCGAAAAATAACATGAAAGTGATTTAAAAATATACAAAAATATTTATAGATACTTATGAATGTTCTACCATAAAACATTTATACTTTATTAAAATTTAATAGATTTATTCAGTTTATTGCAAAAATTAAAATTTTTGTGTAAACTTCAAGGATAGTACAGTACAGATGTTCTATATAGTGAATTCATCAAGTTTGCTCTTGTTCAACGGAATGTATTTAAGTACTACATACAATACATGCAGGTATATGTATGTATAGTAGGGTGCAAAAATCAGTACACGTTTGTATATTCCATAAAAATTTAAATAGTGAAATAAATCCAATATTTCTTCCTTAATTTATGCTATGTTTTAGTACTTAACTCTTAGTACTTAGCTCAACAATCAAAACTAAAAGTATTAAATTCTGAGAAAAAAATAAACTTAAACCAGTGGGGTGCCCACAAGTTCTATATGAAAGAGTAAACACCAATACATTTAAGGAAAAACAATTTTTATTTAATATTTTTTGTTGTAAAAAGTTGTGTATTTTTCATTGCTAATGCTGAGCGCAGTATTTGTGTATTAAAGAGCACAGCCCTATATCTAGGCGCATTTACAAAACAATTGAGTATCAAGCGCATGAACGATACAACTCGCATGTACTTAATTTTGCTCCATTTGAAAACTTTTCTGAATGGTAATACTTTTGGTATTTAGTCCAAAGTGTTGCGTGAAATAATTTCTGTACGTTTCTTTTTCCTTTAGAATGTCTATCCAATCCTAGAGAATTCGTGGGCAAAATTCGTCCAAATTAGTTTGTGGTGATTAGTAAAATGTCAACCTCTTCACGATTGACCACAATTTCTCAATCGGATTTAAGTCGGAACTTTAAGCTGGCCTCTCCATCACCCGGAAATTTTTACCATTGAGCTTATGTTTTTGCCAGGCTTTTTAATTTTTACATAATCTTAAGCCAGCTTGTGCATAATATGGTTGGGCTTTTATGCACGCTGCATAGACCTTAGAACAGTTAGGAGTCGATCCTGAACCAAATTGTTGACACTTTTCAGGATAAAATCGACGATTGAGATCCATAAGCGACGATTTTATCTTTCAAAAAGGGGTTTTGGCTGCTGACGATATTGGAAGATATTTTCGGAATGACTTTATATAGGGCACTGTAGTCAAGGTGAGCCCCACAGATCGATAATTATCAACTTCTAAACCAGATAATATGGACACCAATCACAGCCCATAACAGGACGATTCTGTGTGCCATTTAGTTCACTTGGAGGTGATATCACTGAGATCGTTTTTACCCCTTTGAACATTTTGTTGGGTTTTCTAAAGTCACAAACCTACGCGAACTGTAATTAATAGCAACTGCTTTTTTTAGAACTAACATTATCCATGATGTAGTCCTAATATAGCCTAATTTACGCCTAGATTTATATTTGTCATACATAATGTGATTGCTAACAATGAATAAAATTTTGATGATATCTCAGACATTTTTTAAATTTAAATGCAGGAAGCGTCTTTTTTTATCTTGGATTAGTACTCACGGCATTACCCCTACATATGTAGTGCACTGTGCTGGAACTAAGAAAATAGATTATGAGGAGAAGGATGAAATACCATTTGTTTCGAAAATTAATTACACTCTCAATTTGAGAAAAGTTATGCTGTTAGATACGAGTATCTTGAATCATTTTAAATATATTTTCTGACATTTGAAAAAGTTAAATTTTTTTTTAAGTTTTACTCCGCGATGCCACGTTGTAAAACGCAAAATAGATCAACAGCCCCGATACTTGTTATTTTTCATTTACTTGGTATTGCGGTTTATTCTAAGACATCAATTTCACACATAAATTTAATTTAAGAAGTTTTCAGTTCAAAAGTGTTTTACGGCTGATTTTCGCTATTGAACTTGATTGCAACATTTTTGTCAATTAAGATTTTGAACAGCTAAAGTTTATTGTTGCTGACAAAAATGAATACAAGTCATTGTCTCTCCTATCACACGCATAAGCTCCGTCAAGCAAACTTGCTCTGGGTGACCCTGATTTTCAATATTTTTTTTTCTTTTCAATTTGTTAGAATATAATAAAAATTAAAATCGTTTATTGTGACTAATTTGTTTGTTACCATGTACGCATTAAAGTCCGTCTACATATGACTTTAATAAAAGTCAAATGTCAAATTATAAACATATGTATGTATGTATGTATGTATGTATGTATGTATGTATGTATGTATGTATGTATGTATGTATGTATGTATGTATGTATGTATGTATGTATGTATGTATGTATGTATGTATGTATGTATGTATGTATGTATGTATGTATGTATGTACATTAATATATTGAAACATTCATGCAGGCATTATTTGAGTAATTGTCAAAAAGAGTGCACACGAAAATGTTTTACTGCAAAGAAAAACATCCCTTTTTTTTTACTTGAAATTAATTAAATGCCAGAAATGTAATAAATTATTTATCAAATCTCGATTTTTTGTATTAGAAATTTAACAAACGTTATTAATAATTAATTTATTAAAACAAAAACTCAAGAGTGGAACAGATTAATATATTAAACAAACCAAAACGAGATCAAAAATTTAAAAAAATATATATTTTCTAGGTATTTCTACTTTTGGTTTAGTAATCTATTTTGTTACAAATTTTTCGTGTACATACTTTAGCAAGGAATTTTTATGCATTTCATTCGTATGCTGCCTGCATAAATTCCGTTTAAATTTATAAGATTTTTTTTATATTTATTATTATGAGTATTTCGAAAGTTCATTGACCTTTTCCACATTAAATTTGTTCATGTTTATAGCTCGTAACTGTAACTTGTTTACATTTTCTTGTTTGTATCTAGGTATAAAATTATTGCATTAAATTTAAAGCTGTTACTACACGGAAAAATTGCATATACCTACTTAAAATTAATTCCAATTTGTTTTGTACCACAAATGGGAGAATAATAAGTTTTAAGCATATTACCCGCTCCAACAAGATTTTTAATGTTGACAAAAGTAAATATTCATAATTAAAAAACTAAAAAACACGCTTCGATATCCGACAAAACCGGATAATTATCCATATAACCAGATAATTATGCGTATAGCGCGTTCCGGTTTTCTTTTTTTTGAATTCCTAGGCTCGGCTTCAAGAATTGCCAAAATCCCCTAATTTGCTGGAACAGTATGGTAACTTCAATTTTCGCACTAAATCGAATAGTTAAGATACACGTTCCAAGGCCAAAACGCGCACCGAATATGTAAAACCGATTTTGATTCGATTAGCGCAGCGGTTCCGAGCTTTTTGGCGGATTCCTAAAATCGGCTTCAGGAAACGTCAAAATCGCCTACTTCTTCAGAAGCAATACGGCAACTTCAATTTTCGCACTAAGGCGAATATGACCGTTTATAGTTTAGATGCACGTTACACGGCAAAAACGTGCACCGAATATGAAAAAATAAATGAAATGCACGTAATATTAAAATTGAACAACTTTTAATTTTTTCTTACCTTTTTTATTTTATTGAATCGAATACTCAAACTTTGAATTTTGTGACGGGAAGGTGGGGAACAATTAACGCAATCGCTTTTAAAATGACCTGTAAATGAATTCCTCGTCTTATTACGAATGCACAGAAACTCTAATTATATATGGAAGTATATTTGCTCTTGATTTTCTTTCTTTCTTTCTTTGTAATTATTACAAATCATTTAACGCTCTTCCTTTTAATTAGTGTACTTTGAAAAGTTATAAACGTGCACAAGTTATAATTATATATTTTTTTTTGCAGCTGCCACGAAGCAAAACCTTCCAAATCGAATAATGCTTAAACGTGACAAATAAATCCCTTCTCATTGAAATGAGATTTTGCTTCGATTTTCTTTATCATAACTTACATATTAGTAATGAGCAATAACGAGTTTCAAATTAGTTTCACCTTAAAGTTTTGTTGTCGCCTGCAATAAAAAAAGTGTGATATTGAAAGAGGTTATTGAAAAACAAACAATGATAATGGAGGATGATGCATGCAGTTAATCATACTTAAAGTTCTACCATAAATAAAAGTTTTTAAAAATTAATGGCCTTATTCATAAAAAATATTGTATGTTTATAAGAAATTTGTCAAATAAGTGTTTAATAAATATACAATATTTTTTATGAATACAGCCGTAAATAAAAATGAATTTGTTTGCGTTTTATAGCTGTTGGCTTATCACAGGTGCCCTTCAACCCAGTAGTGGAATTGAAAACCTTTGAAAAATATGTTCAAACATTTAACTTTGTAATCAATTATCTTCAAAATATCAATGTTAATATTGTTACGTTTTTGCCTCTAAATCCGCTTTTGCGGATTCTTCATTTGCAAATGAAATATGTAATGACACTCACATTTGATCGATACACAGTATTTAAATAATTCACAACTTTATTTACACTTAGTACCAATGTGTATTAAAACACTAGACTTGCTTACTTTTATGACTTATGACTTATGACGGTTTTGAACAACATTTAAAAATAAACTGACTCTTTGCCGCCGACCTGCCTGTTATTTATACTTCTTTATAATATTCTACAATCGTCATGATCTTTCTAGTGATTCATAATTCTAGACATTAATATATCGCTTTTTTATTTATTTCAAATTTTTAGTTGCCGTACAAGTCTTTTTTGAGATATGCCTATGTTGCAATAAAGGAGCCATATGTACCAATAAAGGAGCGATATGCTTGCGAACATTATGTAAGCGACAGCAACAAACATTAACAAACGAAATACCAAGAATGCAACAACAATCATTTGTAGTTGATTTACTTGGAGTTTTACGTACTTTAATTCATTTATGTTTGTTTGTTTGTGTATTATGATTTTGGTTTTATCTTGTTTGTGTGAATGTGTTGTACATTTAGTACTGGGTTAGATGTGATAAAAATTCGTAGCAATATTTTTCAAAGCACAAAAATCACAGTAGTCTTTTCTTACAGATAGGACAGCTAGAAAACACACAAAAAATAAAATACGAAAAAATTAAATAATAAATGTTAGGGTCGAGAAGAACTGCACCTTAAGTTTATTCCATACAAATTCGGTCAAATTTTACCTGATTTGTGCAGCAGTCATGACATATGGATGCCCTCTGCCTAACGAGTCCACTGCAAGTATATAAATGATGATTCCATATATTGGCATCGATGGACACTTCAGAAGAATACAAAATTTCGATGATATCTCACTCAAACTTTGCTTTATTTCAGTTTAAAGATGGGAAACGCTTAATGAAAGACCTTTGTTTAAAATATAAATATTTTAAACAAAAAATATTTACATCAAAGAATTTTGAACTATCTATAAAGTTAAAATATTATTAAAGTACCATATCTTATAACATAATTTTGTCTTATCATGAAGTAACGAATAATTAATCTAGTTTATTGTGAATTATTACATATAATGTTCGAATATGCTATAAAAAATAGTACTTAAAGCAAAAAGAAATGTATGTAGACACTTAAGAACGAAGCGTCAGTAAAGTCACACGTAAAAGTTAAAATACTACGCTTTTTTCTTCTACAAGGATTTAATTTTCTAAACGTCCTCCTAAAATATGAAGAAAAGCGGTAGGCAATCTAATTTAGGGGCAAACCTACAGTCCACTCAACTCTAATTATCAAACACCTAAATATTTCGCTAATCCGCTTGCCGCAATTCTTCAACCTTTTACATATGATAAGTGCTAGCAAGCATTTGCCACAAACTTCTATTGCCGCAGTAATAGAGGAAAAGGTTATTTAATTTCAATTTAATAAAATATTTATCATAATTGCTAAAATTAAATCTTTTAAGAAACTGGTCATATGATAAGATATTCTCATTTTTCATTCAGTGATTCATTATACATACATATGCATATGTACATATTATTTATTTTTATATTCCTTTTTGTTCAATATATTATTATTGTTTTGCATATACAATAACAATGAAAGAAAATAATTTTGTAATAAAAGTGAATAAGCAAAAAACATGTGTAATGCATTTAAAATGTTTTTTATATACTTTGATATATTATGCATATATGTAATTCCTCGTGATTTAATATAGAATATATAAAATTGTTTTCTTTCTGTAATCGTTTAATATCAACTATAATAACACTTATTTTGTTTTTAAAGCTGTGATTTGAATAGAAATCACATGAAATAGGAATTTTTGCATTTATCATTCATTATCTTATTAATGAATAAATAATTTAATTTCCAGTTTTTATAATTCTTCTATAAATTTTTAAACGTTTAATTTTAAAATATGCATATATGACCTAGCCTGCATATTAGTCGGTTGCCGCTTTTTTAAGAGCTGGGATATGGCAACACTTTGCACTTTGAAAGTTTAATGAAACTAAATGTTGCCAGACGCTAATTTTGGCAACTTAAAACAGTCACAGCAAACAATCCTTCAAATATGATATGACAATATATAAAACGAAAGCTTACAAATTAACATTTATTTTATTTTTAATCGTAGTTTTTTTTTTGGGTTACACAAGTTTAAATAATATTTAAAAAGAAATATACCAATGAAGCCAACTTTATTTGAGGGAAAGTTACATATTCAAATATGGGCTCACAAATTTTTTACCAATAACTCTTTGAATGCTGGTTTCCTAGTGTTTAGTTGCCTTTAGTTTATGGAACTACGTGTTAGCAAGATTTATGCCAGCTAATTATCTTACGAACAAATTTTAATTTTTATTATAACGTTCACCAATTTACAGAATCTCTTATTGATTTACCTACCTTGACGGCCTTATCTGAAGATGGGCCAACTCCACGGGATGAATTATTCTCGATTCATCAGCGCCCTCGTGTGGCTTGTAAGGCTCACAAAGATAGCAGCTTTTGCCATAAGGAGCCATATGAACAAACCCCTTACTGAAGAGCTCGGGCCTGCTAATCTCTTCTGTATGCAATTTCCCCGACAGTCAATGGAAACCAAGACACACGACTTGGTAGGCCGAAGCCCATTAGGAATATCAGCCATTAACCAACTCACCCGCCTAACCATCACTACTGGTTGCTTAAGTTACTGGTTTCTGTTGCAAGATACCTGTAACTCAGGAGTTATTAGATCCCGAAAACCGGCTTGCTCCATAGTTATCAGGGAAACTAATTCCTCTTCGTGCAATTTTAGGTATAAACTACAGAATGTTTCAGCCAAGGTAAGCATCGTACCATGATTAGCACCAATATGGTCTGCAAGCAGAACATTCCAGGAAGGGTTTCAGAAGTCCAACACAACATAAGTCATGCGGCTTTCTAGAATTTTATTTGCTACAACAAACGATGAACTCCTATCCCTGTATTCGCCAGAACGCAGAGTGCCCTGGTTAGGCGTGCATCAAGGCAAAACTAGCTGCCCGGGAGGTTCACCACTAACAGTAGTATTCTCACCCTCATCGTTTTTGTAGTCGTGTAGACCAATGACCCTACCAGCCCATTAAACGTAATGGGTTTTTGATAAAGGCTTGTGTATTAGCTTCACTATCAATGCAACAATTCCGCTTATTCGTCGTAGAACATATCGCAAAAAAATTCAATATCAATTGATGAATAGAATCATTATTTTGTTCAAAAAATTTTAACAGTTTGCAAGTGTTGTTCGGGTGTAAAGGCCTTGTTACATGCGATCGTGCGATCTACTAAATAAAACATGTGTGCAGAAAAATAACTAAAAATGCAACTGGGCGACAGGAGCTTTTGACAAAATTTTATGAAAATTTGCAGAACATTATCGTTTCTGTGTGATCAGTGTTGTATATATTATGAAAAATATGGGAATATTGTTGGCGTCTCGGGGAAAAAATTTTAATAATATAAAATTATCATGGCAATTATAGTTTTTAATTATTTAATTGTGTATATAAATTATTACAATCATACTACAACACCATTTTGAAGCGATTTTATAAAGTAGGTCAGACTTTTGAAACATCTTCCTGTGAATGAATCGTACGATCGTGTAGGATGTGTCAGGGCCTTAAACAAAACAAAAAGCAACAATCAGCTATAAATGGGTTCCTAAATAAAACAGTATTGTCAACTCAATCCTTTGTTCGGTGTTTTTTAATGGTTGTAAGCCTTTAAAAAACACTCATTAGTGTGTCATGTTTAATAAAAATAATCAGAAGTGAAATATATATATTTTTTCTGTAATAACAATTTAAATATAATCTTACAGACTTATAGTTGATGTGTCACTCACAAAACACGCAACTTCTCCATGTGTCGACTCATTTCTAATTAACTGCAAATTAACAACAATGTATGTATGTATTAATTTGTTTAGGTATAATAAAAATAATGATAAAATTACCTGAAAACAAGAGGCGTTAAAGTTAAAGTAATTGTTCAAGTTTGTTTTTGTTTTAACTTTTTACTTTTTTCCATTAGCAATTTTATTTATTATAAAAAAAACATGCCTTGGAATATAAAAAAAAAGAATAAAATACTCGTATATTTCAACTTAATTTCTGTTTTGGTAAAAAAAAATCTATGCCAAGTTCAATGAACAAATTGTTGTACACGAAAGTATTTTAAAACACACATAATGTCTGTTAATAAATAAATGATTGTGGTTTTTGTTTTGGTTGCTATTTTGACGTAATTTCGTAGAGTATATGAATATATTTTAACAACTCATTTCCTCAAAAAATTGTTAAAACTGTTTTATTGAAATACAGAAAATGAGATTTAACTTTTAAACACCCTCTCAGTTTTTTTTTTTTGCTTAAAATAGTTCCCCTTTAAATGTGTAAATGTTCGGGGTGGCCTGATGTTATTTAATAAAGCTGTCAGCTAAAATTTACGTAAATATTTTGTTGCTGACAACATTTTTCTGTTATTAAAAACAGATTGCGACACTCTAAGCTCAGGAGAAAAGAGCATTTCATTGAGGCCCATATGTAAAGTAGAAAAGTGTTAATTGAGCTGCCAGATGTGTGGCCGGCGTATGGCATCTCTATTTGAATTATGCTGAATAAAAATCGTGTTTGTTTTTTCGTGATTGAACTCTTTGTAACACAACACTCTTGAAAAGTTTTTTTTTTTTTTTTTTGGTTTACACAAGAGAAAACTAAAAACATGCGTGTAATTTGGTTACTTTTTGGGTTTTAGTTCAAATAAACCGAAAATATGTCAATAGTTTAATAAACTTTGGACTTTGCCCCCGTCCGAAACAAAACTTTTAGTTAAAGAAACAGGCATGTATACATACTTACATTTCTAGAAAAGATTGTTTTATTTTATTTCTTTGAAAATGATTGCAGTTTATTTTTTATTTGTTTATACTATAATTGTTGCTTTTATTTGTGCAGATAAACATTTACAAAGTTTCCCTGCCACTGGTTTAATTCATAAACTACAATTAACAGTAGTGAGTATAAAAATTAAATCATTACATGTTTCACTTGTGATTAGAATACAAAGGGTATATTTCATTTTCAACATATACATATGTATCTATCAACATGAAAAATATGTACATATTATACATACATATTGGACGTACTATCGAAATATAAACATTTTCTCGAAAACTTATATATTTCGATTAAAAATGTTTTCTTATAAAACATTTATCGATTACATATATTTAAAGATTACATTTCTGTAAAAAAGATTGATCAATAACAAAAATTTTCTGTAGAAAATTTGTCGATAATAAAAATTTTCTTTAAATGATTTATCCCTAGCAGAAGGTAATATAAATCATGATTCCAAAACTTTGTTTTCAGGCAGTTGTTCAACGTCAAAGTGAATTACTTTGACGTTTATATTTTTTCTGTACGAACGTTTAACGTGATTTTTTCTGCTTTTAACTACCTTTTTTACACTTATAGCAGAAGGTAATATAAATCATGATTCTGAAACTTGGCGTGCAGGCGGTTGTTCCTGATTCATTTTGCCGTTAATATTTTTTGTACGAACGTTTAACGCGATTTTTTCTGATTTTCACTACCTTTTTTACACTTATATGTATTTAAGTCTATATGTGTATAATAAGTTCCATGTTTTTTTTTTTTTTTTTTGATTTTACGCACATTAATTATTTGTTTTTTCTTTGTTTACTTTTTTTTTTTCTTATAAAGAAACGTCAATTTGTTGTCAAAAGTAGAGAAGACAGTAAATTCTTCGTGTTTGGCTAATAGTTTTAAACTGAAACAAGAAGTTTCGTGTAGTGGAACGGGTAGATTAAATTTTCTATAGAAAAATTTTTTGCTATCAATAAATTTTCTGTAGAAAAATTTTGCTATCAATAAATTTTCTATAGAAAACTGTACCTGTCAATAAATTTTTTTATAAACAATTTTTGCTATCAAATTTTTTTACAGAAAATATTTATTGTCGATATATTTCCTACAAAAAATATTTGTCATCACTGAAACAAGATGTTTCACTCTCAAAACTTTGTGTGGCGGAACGGATTGATTCAATTTTCTATAGAAAAATTTTTTGTTATCAATAAATTTTCCGTAGAATACTTTTGCTACTAATAAATTTTCTGTAGAAAATTTTTGCTATCAATAAATTTTCTATAGAAAACTTTAGCTGTTAATACATTTTTTTATAAATAATTTTTGCTAGCATGAAATTATTTTACTAATATTATATGATGGGTTGTTATCATTCGTCTAGCTCAAGTTCAATCCTGGCCAAGAACTATTTTTATTTTTAATTATAACAATAATTGCCGCGATCAATAACTCTTGATCGAAGAAGACAGGAAAAAATAATTGAATACACTAAAGCTGGGGGACAACTAGCTGTTTCGCAATCGCTACACTGCTCATCAGCATCCACTAGGATTCGAACTCAGTACCATGTAAACATGATGTATTTGTTATATTATTTTCTTTGTACTAGAATAAAACTAGACGATTTTTCATACAATTTTTGTTAAATACATGCAATTTAAAAAAATACTCTTAAAACGCGAGCCAAACTCACTATGTATTTTTGGAAATAAATTTTTTAAAATTAAATTTTTGATTACATTTTTAATACAAAATGCATAATATGAATGTTGCTGACATTTTCAATTTATTTTTTAGTTGATTTGATTTGATAAAACGTGTGTTTTTTTTTAGTATTCAAATTATGTCAATTCGCAAGCAAAACGCGTGAGTGAGTTACAGAACATATAAAAATAAATTTGGCGTTTTCAAGTCGCCTGGTGAATTTAAAAACGTGCCTGTAAGTTATGGTTAGCAATTATTAAGTTCAGATATTGTTATAAAATGATTTAATAGACATTCTAGATAACAAAACTGCTGATTTTTAATATTTATCAATTTTCTATTGAAAATTTATGGTGGGTTTGCATGAATTTATTACAACAAAAAAATATGTATATATTGATTGCAAATATTCTATGTGGCAGCTTTATCGGTGAATTAAAGTTAAGATACAATTGTAAATAATAGATACACAAAAGTGTAATAATTTATGATCAACACTATTATGCTGATATGTACAGACGAGTATATACGAGTATGTATGTATTTATTTTCTTTTGTTAGAATTCAAAATACAAATATAAATAAATAAATTTATACTGATTATTTATTATTATCTTTTTTATTTCAAATAAAGTCGTTTCAATATACTTACATAAAAACTATTGTATTACAACAATACAATCATTTTCATATTATATTCAAATAGTTTTTTGTTTTTGTCTGTTTTAGATTAAAAACTCTTATCATTACTTGGATATGTTTGTATATTAAAATGGAGTTGAGAATCCACATACGAATCATGGAAATATCAATCTCTTAAAATACAATTTGAAAGGAAACTAAAAACATACATTGATTGATATATGTACATACATATGTATATTAATCTATGAACATGTTTTGCAAAATCTAAACTAAATTAAACATTAATTTTTAATATAAAAATAAAATGTTTAAATTAATAATATTTGCCTACTACTGAGAGTTAGTTGCATTTCCTTATACCGTTATTGTGAATGCACGTTTTATGTGAGCGAGCGCTTAAACAGTAAAAGTTAGAAAAGAGATTTTGAGCAGGTGAAATTTGTCATAAGCAAATTATGGATGGTTTACATTCGGGAAGTCAATTATCAAAAGATCAATTGTTGCCTACGCAGCCATTGTCATCAGCAGTCTCATCGTCATTATTATCACAGCAACAACAGCACCAGCAGCAACAACATTTATTATTACAAACCCGAACCGGAAGTCAATCCCTTTTGCGCACAAGTAGATCACCATCCGCTACTCGCAGCAACGAACAGAGTAAGTCAATTTTACTTTATTCAATTTACTTATTTAATAATTTGTTTGGTTTTATTATTATTATTAGTGTCGTTGCAAATAATTGTATGAATATTTTTGGTTTTTATTGTTTTACTCATATATTGTAAATAAGCAGTATCATCACATCACTAACACCTTAATTTTTTACTGTTTATTTTTTTAATTTAAAAGTGTATTGCAAACGTTATTTTTTTTTTCGCAGACAAATTGCAAATCTTTCTATTTTTTTTTAATAAGCTAATTATCACTTTCGTTTTCGGTTTACTTTATTAACTTGTTCCCCTACTTTTTCAAATAGTGAATGAATGCAGTCGGATAAAATAAATGAAAACAGCTTAAAATGAATGAATTGTGTTTTAATAGCGTATTTTTTTGTATATCGATATTGAATTAGAGCGAGTACAAGAACAATGACAGTCAGTTGCAGAGATCTGCACCGGTGCATCTTGCGTTTATGATTTGAATTGACCTTTGATTTTCAAAATAAAATGTAAAAATTTGTGCTCGCTGTTCTTTGTGTTAAATTCCCTAAGTCTTCTTCCCAAATTTCTGAAATAAAAATATAAACTAAAAAAGTTATTGAAAGTTTAAACCAAAAATGTAGTTCTGCGCCATCCTGTTCTTTAACTGCAGAATAGAACAATGTAACTTTTTCGTCTTTTTCGTAGTCGTTACACAAATCATAAAAATAAAGCGGCCCATACACGTTTCAATTCAATTGTGAATTGAGTCTTTCAACTGAATTGATTATTGCCCACATACTTCATAAACTGAATTGAAAGATTTTCATTCAACAATTAAATTCAATGAAACTATAGACAATTTTAAAAATATATAATGTTCTCTTTGCAAAAACACCACAAATATAAATTTTGAGACCTGATCAAGAAACTCGAACACACACAACACAATCGAATTGAAAGACTTGCTAGTCAACTTGAAAAAATCAAAATATTTTAATTTTTGTTCAACCGACTCGACAACTGCCAAACTAATCAACTGACAAAGCCATACACGCTTTGATTTAGACAACCGACTCAGTTGCCAACTGAGTTGAAACGTGTATGGGCCGCTTAAGTTGTAATAAATAAACTCCTTATTCATTTTAAAAATCGAAAAATCGAATCTTGAACTAAATACATACATATACATATAAGCATAAACTACAACTAATAAGTCCCCCCTAAAAAGCATAATTAATATTATTTTTTTAGTTTTTTATGTACATTTTTCATAAAAATTACTACATTCATTTTTATTAATTTTTGCGATGTTTTTTTCTTTTACTGTTTCTAATATAGAATTTATTATTATGTGTTATCTCTTTATTTATCTCAATATCATAAATTCTTTTTATCACACACAGCTTTATAAAACAAAATAATAAAACAAAATAACAAACGAAAGCAAAAAAGGACATAAGACTCTGCTGCGCCATTGTGTTGTTGTTTTGTTTAAAATTAATCAAAAAAAAAAAAAAAAAAAAAAAAGCTGGAGATTAGTTGCACACATTTGAATTGCATATTTTATAAAAAATAAAGAACACAAACTACAAACACAACTAGAACGATAATTTGGAAAAATAAAAATCCAAATATATAATTTTAAATATGTCACTTTTTTAAAAAACCAATCTACTTCTAAACAGCCACTATATTTTCGCTCTCTATTAAATTGTGTTTGAATCATAAATAAGTCGATTTATTTGCGAAGCCTAAAAGTCTGCTATGAATAAAATACCACTGTTGTAATTGTTAATGATAATTTTTGTTTGCTTGTGTCGTATACTTATTTATGTAAATGTGCTTCTTCTTCTTCTATCACATACTCACTAGCCTAAATAAAATTATAGAAAAACTCAAGATATTTTAAATTAGCAACTTTGGTAAATTTAAATAAATCATTAAAAGAAAAAGTAAATAAATAAAATAATTAACGGATTTTCCATCACAAACTGCACACAACAACAACAACAACAACGATTCGTACTTACACGTTGTTATTGGGCTATTAAAAAAAAAAAAAAAAAAAAACGAAACAAAAAACATAATTAATACGCATGAATACAACAACAGTGTCCAGAGAACGTGATCATCATACACATCATCATCTACATCATCGCGGTGACAGCGCCGAATCAGCTTCATCGGCAGCGGCTGCTGCTGGCTTGTCGTCTGGCTCAACGGCAACCGCTGCTTCGGTTGCAAGCATAGCAGGAGGTTTAACAACACAGGCCACGGCTACGAGTGCTACCAGCAGTAGTGGTACAATGACTGGCAGTGTAGGCAGTGGAGGCGGCGTGGGTGTGGTCGGAGTTACCGCTTTCCGTGGCTTTCGCAGTCAGTCACCCTCGAATCGGCGCAGTCGCGATCGTAATCGTACTCATGCTCGCACACATGGTTCAGATCAGGGTGGCCTGTTGGCCTATCACGGCGCCATGGTGGGTGGCGGTATGCCTCTGGCTGGTGTTGGTGATTTAACTAATATGGAAATAGGTTTAAGTAGTGCCGGTGGTTCTGGTGGTATCATAGAAGATTCTCGTTTATCAGGTAATTTACACTATTGTTTACTTACGGTTTAAAGAAACTTTAGTATAAAACTTAACATTCAAATTTACATAACTTCTTTTTATGTTCTCTTTTTACAGGTAACGAAGATCTATGTTATCAATCGTTTGTATCCGATGATTTGGATGGCAATCCCCAGGCCGATATTGGTAAAAAACATCATCGTCGTCATGAACGCACTTTAAGTTTACAAGCTTTAGATCGTTTAAATACAAAAATTCAATGTACAAAAGAGTCCATACGTAAAGAACAAACTGCCAGAGATGGTGAGTAGTATTGAGTTTTAAAATTATGTCTTTTTGTTTATCTTTGTTCTTTTTGTTATTAGATAATGTTAATGAGTATTTAAAACTAGCCGCTAGTGCAGACAAACAACAATTGCAGCGGATAAAGGTAACTCAATTTTTATTGCATGCACTGCATAAAATAACTACTATGGAAAGGGTATTTCATTAAGAGCTTTTTATCTTTAAATTTAAGTAAAACAAGGAGAAATCCTCGTAATTCGTTTATTATTCTTTTGAAAGGCCTATTGTTGCATACATAAAACCCTGCAAATAATATTGGACTATGTGATCCAATTTAGCTGAAACAAACTAGTCTTCTCATATCTGCTTAAGGTCCCAAGTGGGTTGATTCTTGAAGTAGTATTAGGTAGTATTTTACAAACTACTCCTTTGTAGTGTATCATGGAGTAGTATTATCAATAAACTTCTAAGGTAGTATTGTAACTAATTCTTTGTAGTACTCCATGGAGTAGTGACATGGAATAGCATTGATATTTACCGCCTGGGGTACTTCATGGAGTAGCATTGTCACTAGCCTTCTGGCTTACTCCATAGTGTAGTGCTAAGACTACTCTTATGTAATACAAAGCTGCATTATATATGGTCCAGCCTTGGAATATTGTAATGTTAAATATATCATGTTTTTGCCATACAATTGGATTAGTTTTGGGTAGCGCCTACTCCGTTGCGGACCATTCTTTACACGCATGTAAGGGCTAGTCGAATTTTTTGCAGAGATATTTATATATGCTATAGCAAGTGTGCCCAGCCCTATGCGCTTGATACTCAATTGTTTTTGTAAATGCGCTTAGCTATAGGTCTGTGCTCTTTAATACACAAATACTGCGCTCAGCATTAGCAATGAAAAATACACAAACAACTTCGTGTTTTATATTTTTTTTTCGTTCTTCACCGGTTTTCTTATGACAGATATTTTACAATACAAATTTATTTTGATCAATCACTTTTGATTGAGGAAGGCCAGAAAAATAATAGAAAATTTTTTAGCTGGGGGACAACTAGCTTTTTCGTAGCCGCTACTCTACTCATCAGCACCCATTTTCGGATTTGAACTCGGATCATGACGTATCAAAAATATAATTTAAAAATTATGAATTTCAACAATACATCAATAAAATAATATTTAAATTAATTCGTATCTTGATCCTAGTTTTTCGACCTTATTTTTTAAATATAATTGTTGTTTCTATGAGCTGGAGGCCACTTGTAAAATTATTAGTTTATTAATGTTTCGATAATTCGACACCCAAAAAATTTAGAAATTTTCCTGAAAAAGACACACAAGGGGGTGTCGAAATATCGAAACATTAATAAGCTAATAATTTTACAGCAAGTGGCCTCAAGCTCATATAAACAACAATTATCGGCCATGTCACAGAATTTACTTCCGTTCGGAAATGGAATTGAATCGGTTTTTTAATTCTTCAAAAAACGAAAATTTAAAACTTTTTCGGAATGAAATCAATTGTATAAGATAATACTAGCATCATTCTTGCAATTATAGATAATTTCATTCCGAAAAGTTTTTTCGTTTTTCGTTTTATGAAGAAGTAAAAAAAAAAGAATTAAATTCCGTTTCCGAACGGAATTAAACTTTGTGACATGGCTGTATATTTAAATTAATCTTTAAGGTACTTTCTCAGGTTATGATGCTTTGTAATATTATTATTTTGGCCATGAAGGCTTTACATTACTGTACAAATGAAATAAATAAATAATTATAGTTGAATTTTTTTCACAACAAATTAAGCTAAACTTTATGTGAATTTAAAATTATGCAGTAAAATCGTTATTCAATGATATGTTATGAGACGGCTGGCTCATTTTCCTTGCAGTGTTTTAATTTCCTTATTATTTTAAAAGTTAATTATATTTCATTCTTTTCCCATCAGGCTGTTTTCGAAAAGAAAAATCAGAAAAGCGCACATACTATTTCACAACTACAAAAGAAACTGGACAATTATACAAAACGTGTCAAAGATTTGCAAAATCAACAATATCACAATAAATCACAACACAGACAGCCGCGCGAAGTTTTAAGAGACGTGGGCCAAGGCTTAAGGTAAACTGAATTTATTTTATAATCTTATCTCTAGACAAATACATTTTATCTATCCATTTCAATAGAAATGTGGGCGGCAACATACGTGATGGAATTACTGGATTTTCAGGGTCTGTTATGTCTAAACCTCGAGAATTTGCACATTTAATAAAAAATAAATTTGGCAGTGCCGATAATATAAATCAAATGTCAGGTGTGTATTTTAATACAAATTTTAGTTTGATTTGCTCATTTTGGAATTATTTTTTTTTTGTCAAATTAAACCGAATTTTGGTCAGATGAAAGAATTATATATTGAGTTCGGAAGTGTATTGCGTATTTCGAGTCGAAAGCAAAACCGCTTCCGCGTTTTTAATAATTGTATTATTTTTGAACTAATCAGCCATGTCACAGAGCTTAATTCCGTTCGGAAACGGAATTGAGTTTTTTTTTTACTTCTTCAAACAACGAAAAACTAAAAGACTTTTTGCAATGAAATCATTTCTAATTTCAAGAATGAAACTAGTATTATCTTATAGAATTGATTTCATTCCGAAAAAGTTTTAAATCTTCGTTTTTTTAAGAATTAAAACCCCGATTCAATTCCATTTCCGAACGGAAGTGAATTCTGTGACATGGCCGAATATTTCATTTTTTGAAAAGCTTAAAAATGGAATGTGAGTTGATATTTCCAAGAAAATTATAAAAAAACGTGTCTGTCTACTCCCTTACAGAAGCTGAATTAAATAGCTTAAATATGCCTGTGAATCAACACGAAATATTGGGCACCACCACGCCCAACAATGCCATACCCACCGCCTCAACGGGTTCGGGTGGCGGTGGCGGAATGAATACTGGTGGTGCTGGCAGTGGTAAATTTAACAGCGAAAATGGCAGCGAGTGTAGCAGTGTCACTAGTGAGAGTATACCAGCCGGGTAAGCAAAACTTAAAAATCGATCTTACTGTCTGGTTTTTAAAAAAAGTAGAGGAGATTTTGTATTTTTTCTTTTGTATTTTTTCTTTTCTATTGTTTTATTAAAAAACAGAGAAAAACCACAGAAGAAAGTATTCGTCATTTAAAAATTTGTTCCACTGAAAATACATATTTAGTTTATTGTCTGGTTTTTTAATAGATTTAAAAAGGGAAAAGAGATTTTAAGTTCAGATTTTTCTTGTTTTACCAGAAACTTTAGACCAAAAAAAAAATGCTTACTTTATTTCCAAAAGCCGGTTCTAAGGTAAACGGAGAAAAAGCTGTTTTTAATCAAATTAAAATAACTCTAAATAAATCAGCTGTTGCTCAATTGATAAAATGCAAAAAACTCTTAAAAAAAAGAAATTAGTTTAATGAAAATTGTGTAAAAAGTGGAATAAAATAAAAATTAAAAAAAATATATATGTATAATAATAACTTCCAAGTGCATGTCGCTTTCTATCAAGTTTTTAAGGGCAATATGAAGAAAATTACCGAAAGTTTCGTGTACGTGTGATGTTTCTTCTACCACATTCTCAAAAATATCATATACGTATAACATTTTTGTGAATGTGTTGGAAAATAACATTTGTGTTTATTATAGCGCATTTACACCAACTCAAAATCTAGTAGATTTGAATTGAAATCTACAACGAAATCTATATCATTTACACCACCGTTTTTTGACATCTAGCAAGATTTCATTTGCTCAAAAATTATTTATGCATGCGGGTTTGACAACACAATATTATCAGAGACTGAATACACCACCATTAAAGTGTATATTTTTGTGCCCGGAGATTGCATACACCACATTATAGTGCAATTTTTGATGCAGCGTAGTATTTTTAAGTACTTTTTGCAAGAAATCACAGTTGCATCGCTTAGTACTGAGTAGATTTCAGGAGATTTCGCCGAAATCTACTCATAAAGTAGATTTCATTTTGTATGGGAAATCCTCTCAAAATCTACTAGATTTGGCTTGAAATCTCGAATGAGCAGATTTCGCTTTGGTGTAAATAGGCTATTAGTTTCGGTCATCTATTTCATGTAGGGTAAATAATGGGTGATTTTATAAGAACTATCGGAAATAAAAACAAAACACATAAAATTCAGAAAAATGCATGAAATATTTATTTGGATCGATAGTTGGGTCGATATAATTTAATGTTTGAACATTATTTCATGCAAATGTTGGCCGCGGCTGCGCCTCCAATGGTCCATCCGCTTAGTCCAATTTTGGCATACTCTTTCCAACATTTCGGCCGGTATCTCACGAATAATGTTGGCAATGTTGGCTTCTAGTGCGTCAATCGAAGCGGGCTTGTCGCTATAGACATTACCCTTAACATAGCCCCACAAAAAATAGTCTAGAGGCGTTAAATCGCACGATCTGGGCGGCCAATTGACTGGTCCCAAGCGTAAAATAAACTGTTCACCGAACTCGCCTCTCAATTGGGCCATTGTTTCGCGTGCTGTGTGGCATGTGGCACCGTCTTGTTGAAAACACATGTCATGCAAGTCAAGCTCTTCCATTTTGGGCAAAATAAAGTTTGTTATCATCGCACGGTAGCGCTCACCATTCACAGTAACGTTGTGATTCGCATCATCTTTGAAGAAATACGGCCCAATGATGCCGCCAGCCCATAATCCGCACCAAACGGTTGTTTTTTGTGGATGCATTGGTAGCTCTTGCAATTCTTCTGGCTGCTCTTCACTCCAAATACGGCAGCTTTGCTTGTTCACGTATCCATTCAACCAGAAATGAGCCTCGTCGCTGAACACAATTCTTCGATAAAAAAGTGGATCTTCATCTAACTTTTCAAGAGCCCATTCACCAAAAATTTGACGTTGTGGTAGGTCGTTTGGCTTCAATTCTTGCACCAGCTGTATCTTATAAGGCTTCACACCCAAATCCTTCCGCAAAATTTTCCACGTAGTGGAGTAACAGAGGCCCAATTGCTGCGAACGGTGCCGAATCGATAATTCACGGTCATCACCAACACTGGCCGATACGGCTGCGATATTTTCTTCAGTTCGCACTCTACGTAAGCGTGTTGGTGGTTTAATGTCCAACAATGTAAATTTGGTGCGAAATTTTTTTACAATAGCCCGAATAGAAGCCTCAGTAGGTCGATTAAACTGACCATAAAATGGAAGAAGCGCGATCAACTTTCTTAACAGAGCACGCATTTTGGTAATAAAATTCATAATTTGCAAGCGTTGTTCGTTTGTAAGACGATTCATGATTAAATTATAGACCAAACTGAAGATGTTTGACAGTGACACAAGATACAAAACGTGCGTGACCTGTCAAAACTAGTGTTGCCAAAAAGATAATAGCAAAAAAATCACTCGTTAGTATTAAAAAATTCAATAGCCAACAAATTATTCATCGTTTTTAAAAAACCGATTTTTTTTCTAATATACTCAAAAGGTAACTTATTTCTTCAGAAAATAAAGAGACAGCAAACGCTGTACAAACAATGTGGGCAATTAACAAAATGCATATGTGATTCAATATGAGATGAATATAGATAGAAAATAATTAAATGCTCGGTGGCTTAGTGGTTAAAGCAGTAGATCATGATACGTCATGACCCGAGTTCAAATCCCAGTGGGTGCTGATGAGTAGTGTAGCGACTACGAAACAGCTAGTTGTCCCCCAGCTAAAGATTTGATTATTATTTTTCTTGTCTTCTTCAATCAAAATTATTGATCACAGCAGATTTGTATTGTAAAAAATCCTTTTTAAGAAAAAAAAAAAAAACTTAAGAAAGAAAAAACCTGAACTATATATAACCCGTTGTAGAAATGTACAAACCAAAAATTTAATTTAAAAAAATTATAAAAGTTCATCAAAAATTCAATAAATTAATAAAATTCCAACATTCGATTTCTCATTTTTTATTCGATTGTGATTTTAACTACACAAAAATTTTTAAATTTCTCAACTGCTTAATGTTTTCTTGCAAGCATTTTATTAAAATTTTATTTATTATCTCTAGCTCTGGAAAAAGTCAATCGGGTGCCAGTCAGTATCATATTGTTTTAAAATCCTTATTAACCGAACTCGCCGAACGTAAAGCCGAAAATGAAAAACTTGCCGAACGTGTTGAACGATTAGAGGTAAAATTTACGTTATTAAAAGAGTTTTTATTTTAAATAATACGATTTGTATTTATAGAATGCTCAAAAAGAAGTAAATAATTTGACCGCAACACTGGAAAGTGAACGTTATCGAGCAGAGAGTTTGGAAGAGCAAATAAATGATTTGACGGAATTACATCAGGTAAGCATATAAATTATGCACTCGATTTTGAAAGATAGGACCCAAGTGGGCTGACTTTTCAATGGCTGGCAGATTTTTAAACCATACAAGGATGCTACACGGGCGCTAAGCAACTGGTGTTGACAGTACTTGGCTGGAAAGTCCAACTTAACATTATCAGCTGGGAAACTGGGAAATATGATTTTCGGATGAAAGTCTTTCTATGATTGAATAAAAAAATGAGCAACCAAAATTTGAAAAAATCGTTTGTTGGATGGACCAGCTAATATTTAAGCTAGGGAATATTGTTTTTTTCAACAAAATAGAACCAAGTGGGAGCCAAGTGAGCTGGCTTTTCAATGACTGGCAGCCTGTTAAACCTAAAGCAGAAGGTCCACACCACGCGTTATTTGCGCTGCCATTTTTATGCTTTTCAAACTTTCTATGCGTTTTTTGTTGTGTTTGAAGTATTTTTAAAATAAAAACATGTTTTTAACACAAACATTTGAAATACCAATTTACGGCGCTCATATTCTTGGCGATAATTATGTAAAAATAAAATGAATTGTGACCTGCGGCTATCAACAACAATTGACGGATTTTATTACGCTTATGACGTGTACAAAAGTAGAAATTAAACCTGCTTTTTGCGTCGTACGCGTCTATGCGTTCTATGCTTTGTGATGTGTAACTTGCCTCATACAATTGCACTGATTCTACTTTTTTGACGGGCGCTTAGAACGCGTTATCGCATATAACGCGTGGTATGGACCTTTAGCTAAACCTAGGGATCAATTTTAATAATATTTATTGTTATATTTATTTTTTATTCAAAAAACAAATCGTAGCAACCAACGGTTCTTCATTTGTTTGAAAAGTGTAAAGAAATATTAGAGACGTTTATAAATAAAAAAGGTTTTGACAGGTATTATTAGAGCATTTTGCTTTTTAAATTCTCAAAAATTTATATAGATTGTTGGGATATAAAGTTGAATGTTTGAGTGTATCTTTCAAAAATTTCCCAAGTCTACTGATGATTAGGGTAGCTGCTATGAAATGTCGACATATAGATAGATGGAAAACATAGAATATTTATAATTTTTTATTGGTATCAATGTTGGAAGCTAAAATAGCGAATAAAAACTCAATTTGTTTTCCTAAATCCCCTTTTTTCTGTATTGTATGATCCCGTTTTAGAATACTTTTACTTAAAAACATTTATATATTTTTTTTCAGAATGAAATTGAAAATTTGAAACAAGCTATAGCCGATATGGAGGAAAAGGTACAATATCAAAGTGACGAACGTCTGCAGGATGTCAATGAAGTGTTAGAAAATTGCCAAACTAGAGTAAGTTTACGAAAAATCATTAATCATCCTACACAATTTTTATTAATTTTCTGCTTAATGTCACACCCATAGATTTCCAAGATGGAACATTTGTCCCAACAACAATATGTAACGGTTGAAGGCATAGACAATTCGAATGCCAGAGCCTTGGTAGTCAAACTAATAAATGTGGTATTGACCATATTGCAGGTAGTGCTGTTGCTAGTGGCCACAGCGGCCGGTATAATAATGCCATTTTTAAAAACAAGGTAACTTTTTTCTTTTGATAACCTAATGACCTATCGGTCTTTTATTGCAACAATGTCATAACTCAAAAAAAAAAAATTGTTTCGGGAAAAACAGATTTTAAATTATCAGCCATGTGCTGAGAAACGCAAAATGTTTAAATCACTTGTTAGGGGGAAAAATTGCAAATCGTATTTTTCTGTGTATTGAAGATTGCGCGATTTGTTTAAGCAAAAATATGTGTAAAACTAGTTGTGCCATCTGAAGTTGCCATTTTTAAAGTAAACAAATGCTACTAAACAATCATACAAAAAAATGTGTATTTTTTAATTGCAATTTTTTTTTTTTTTTTTTTTTTTTGCCTTCAATCTTTATTTACATGATACTCGTATGAATGACTTTAAATTTTCAAATTGTCATTGCCAGTGCAAGCCGTATATTGACAAATGGAATGTTATGGCTTTCGCAACCATTAGGACTCATGGTATCAAAACGTCCTCAGCTCTAAATTTTCCTTTAAGTACTCTTTACAATTACAAAGACATATTATGGTTACCGACCTGACTAACTAATTCTAGCGAGTTGAAAAACTGGGTTGTAGAGTTGACGACCTTATCTTGGGAGGTAAAGAAAGCCAGCAACGTCTACATCATCAATTCGCAAGCAGTTTAACTTTGAATCCGAAAATTCAAATCGACGATATCACATTCGGTCAACTAAACATGATTTTTGTAAAATGTTTGAGAGTACATTTCTGATGGGCTCAGATTTTAATTCGGTAAAATAACAGAAAGAGACTGGTAATCGAATATTGCCAGCGCGTTGGTGGAATAGATGGCAATATTTCCAGATGTGAATGTCCTTATTTTCACAAACTATCAGTCCGATATGAATAATAATAACTTGAACTTACTTTTTTGTTCAGGTTATTATGAACATGAAATGAATACATCCATCGTTCGTATTGTACGTTATGGACTCGCGTTTACAGAAAATAAATTTTACGTGATACTTTAATTTTTCTTTCCTAAGAAAAATTCGCAAGTATCCACCAGACAAACGTTGAAACACAACACCACGATTTAAGGCCCATGAAAGTTACATAAAAATATTCGTCGTCTTATATTTATCTCTCATCGTTGTTATCACACCGAAGGAAGTCATTTGGAACTTGCTGACGTTCCAAAAACCGATGAATGGAGTGAATCAGATGGAGCTTAAAATTGTATCAACTTCATTCTACCGATACATCCATGTAGATCGCAATCAATTTCGCACTCAAACTTAAAAGCAGCATATTCCATGTCTTCTACAACACAACGTGGAAGTGTTGTTAATCGCCGCGATGTTCGATTTCTTGGACGTCTATCCGCAAATGTAGTTTGACATCGTGCATCGCTTTGCAATTGGTTTTGAGGTAATCGTTCAGCTTGCGATCTCCTTTAACTTTTGATCGATCAGCTCATGGTGTTACCTTTGATACAATAATCGTATATAGCAAGTGAAAAATCGAATGGTGGAAAAGATTCAGCTCAGAAGTCGTTGTATGGATAAGGTATTACAATACATAGTTTGGTATTTTTTTAAGACACAATAAAAAATCAAAATATTAAAAATGGAAAATATTAAAAAAGGAAAATCTAAATACAATGTCTCCGGAACCATTAAGCCGATTTTGTGGAAACTTCACATAAACCATATACAGTTCATGGCCAACGTACCTTTAAATTTTGGTCGAAATCAGTCGTGGTGACATCAAAGTGTACACTTCTTTTTATATATATAGATATGAAAATTTAAAATTTTTTTTTATGTATTAATGATAAATAGTCGAACTTATTTTAATATATCCAATATTCACTCTTATTGTGTTTGGCGTTTTTAAGGCGAAAGACTGGGCGTTTTTGAAAAATGGTATCGTGATTGGCGAAAAACGCCAGTGAATACGACAAATTTCAAATCTATTACAAAACGCCAATAAAATGCTACCGTGCTTGGCGTATTTGTCTTTCAAAAGGGAGCAAATTTGACGTCAGTGAATTTGCTTACGACAGATAACTAAAATCTGAAAAAATCTCCATTTTTTACATATGATTGCTGTTATTTTTGCTCATTTGAAATGAGTATTTATTTATTTATATATGTATATTAAAAGAAATAAATAGTAAAATGGCGGGACACACCGTTTGCGAAAATTTAAATTATATTGGTCCACTATTCCGTTCCGTGGAGGGTTGTACGAAGACCTGGACTGATTTTAAACATATGTGAACAATCATTTTTATCACACGATTTTCTAACGTATTTTTTGTTAGAAAGCAAAAATATTTTTACTTACTGCTGTCTCGGCTGCTTTTTGTAGAATTAGTTTAATGTTTGCTTTTCTTTTTGCACTTCATATTCAGAGGATGAGTAAAATGCAGCACAACATTTTTACAAAGTTTATTTGCACAAATTAAATGAACAATATAAAAAAAAATATATATATATATATTACTATTTTTATTTTTTTGTTATTTATAAAAATTTGTTTGGCACTTCTTTAACAGGATGCTTCGTAATCATTTAGTTTTTTTTTTTTTTTTTTATCTTGGACTAGTACTCAGGGGATGACCCCTACATATGCAGCGCATTGTACCAGAACTAGGAAAATAGGGTATGAGGAGGGGGGGTTAAGAGAGAGTAGTGTGAACATTTGTCTGGAACTTTCCAACGTTATAACGGACAGGAAATACGTCTGCAGGCAACTTATTCCAAAGACGAAGTGTACGGCTGAAAAACGAATTCTCTCTGTAATGCGTTGTACGGTTCCCCGGGCAATCGACCACAAATGGATGAGCTCTGGACGATGAACGCGTGTTACGTAGAAATGTGCGAATTTCAGGAACAAGATCCCTAATCTCGTCAGAGCAAAATCCATTGTAGTAACGATAGAACAGAGTAACGCACCCTACACTGCGTCGATGCTCCAGTGAATCAATAGAGTTGGATACCCTACTGTCACCGATAAGCTTCTTCGCCCTCTCCTGCACACGGTCGAGCCAAAATAGGCTTTGGGGCACCGGCCCAAACATGAGAGTTATATTCCATTTTCGGTCCGACATAGGTGGTATAAATAGTAAGGAGGTCGGATGGAGTGAAGTACATCTTACACCGTTTCAAAAAGTGTAGGCACTTGAATGCTTCTTTAGAGACATGAAAAATGTGATCATTCCAACGAACATCACACTGTATTTTCATTCCAAGAACATCGAGAACATCCGATTCCTCAATATTTATACCATCCATGAGTACAGATGAAGCAGCACCTGCCGTCGTATGTTTGTGTGTTAATAAACAACACTGGGTCTTACGAGCGTTAAAAGCAACTCTGTTTTTACGACCCCATTCGGATACTAATAGAAGATCACTATTCAGTAAGTCATTCATATTTTGCCTCTTGGCAACGATCTCGGGTAGGCCGGGCCTATTACTGAAAGAGTACGAATAGCAAATGCTGCTGTCATCTGCGAAAGAGTGTATAGGGTTGAAAGTTTGAAATAAAAGGTTATTAAGGAAAATAAGAAATAGGGTAGGAGAAAGAACGGAGCCTTGTTTAGCATAATCTTTTACATTATGATTCATTTACAAAATTTTGCTTGTCGAAAATTTTAGACGGTAAGATAAGAGTGTAAATGCGACAGCTACTACGAGAGCTGTCGTTTTACGACTACGCCAAACACAATAAGGGTGATTATATGATGGATTGTTACCATTCGTCTGGCTCAAGTTCAATACTGGCTAAAGCCAAGAAATATTTTTATTATTTTTAATTATAACAATAATCGCCGCGATCAATAACTCTTGATCAAAGAAGACAAAAAAAAATAATTTAATACCCTAAATCCGAGTGGGTGTTGATAAGCAGTGTAGCGACTGCGAAACAGTTGGCTGTCCTCCGGCTTAGTGTATTCAATGATTTTTTCCTGTCTTCTTGGATCAAGAGTTATTGATCGCGGCTATTATTTTTATAATTAAAAATAATAAATTAAGTAGTATTTCGTTGAGTTTAAGGTCCTTTTTAGCTTATTTATTTCAATATCTCTGCCAATATTTCGCTTTCCTTCGGATAGCTTCTTCAGGGCAAGCGAAATATTGGCAGAGATATTGAAATAAATAAGCTAAAAAGGACCTTAAACTCAACGAAATACTACTTAATTAAGAAACAGAGGTCGAATAAAAACCAAATACTAAAAATAATAAATATATTTCTTGGCTTTAGCCAGGATTGACGAATGGTACCAACCCATAAATTTTTTTTATTGAAATACTTAAAAACAAGTCCTCCGTCTTAAGAAAAAACTTGAACTAAAACCCGATGTACAAATGTACAAACCAAAAATCTAATTTAAAAACAAGTCAAATTTTATTTGGACGCTTCCTCCAGTTCCACGGTTTGATCATTAGTTTTCATATTATAAGCAAGTTCACTTACTGCCATCCCTAAACAAGAGCGGCGAGCGGAACGTTTTTTTTCCGTTGAGCTTTAACGCTGAAACGCCATCCCTAAACAAAAGCGGCAACGTTATGTCAAAACGATAAAAACAGGATTATCAAGCAAATAAATACAACAACCCTGATTATTTTAACATAATAATTAAAGTTTTAATAAAATTGAGTTCTTTAGATGAGTTAGAAGATTTGGTAAATTTACTTGTGTTAAGGATGATGGCAAACAGAAAGCAAGGAAATCGAGAGCTGTTCAAAAGTCGGGATTCGAGTAACCTGAACAGTTTCGGTAGACATGATTTGCCTACAGCCAACACATCGAGCCAGACAGCTCTTAACTTAAGAAGCGATCTTTGCCATTATTTAAACTCTTTTTAAACAAAAACCAAACAACTTATATATCAAAGACAATTTAATAATTTAAAGACAATTAATATTTCATATTTTAATAAGCAACAGAATATTAAGCCATAAATAAAGATAACATTTTCACTTTTTATAAACGATTCTTTGATTTACTAATTTCAAAATTTCAATTTCAACATCATCAACCTCACTTTCATCTAATTTATGCAACTTTTCTTTCAGCATTTCAAAAAAGTTGCTATATTTTTCTTTATTTGAAGGTTTTTGTGGCTTCTCATATTTTTTTTTCATGGCCATTAGCACATCTGTAAAAAGATCGTCGTTTTTTTATTTTTCGGGTTGGTTGAGTACTTAAGCTCCCTGTTTGGCTGCTGCTATCATCAAGGAGGTACTCTACACTTGTGTCGAGTTCTTCGAGTTCTTCAGACATATTGCCGATTGTACTGAAATAAACAAAACGACATTTTATTAATATTTCCACTTTTAAAAATATCAATAGGTTTTTACCTTGCAGGCTCTATAGATTCTGTCAAAAAACTTAAACTCTCCATGTGCCTCCACGGAGCTCCCAACTTTTGCGAAGAACCCGAAGGAAGATCATCCTATATATATACATACATACACCATATTGAAAATAGTTTCTTACCTCCATTTTCCAATAAGAAATATAAAAATTTTTATTAGCTTATATATTTCACTTTTTTATATTTTTGTTTTGTTTACATTTGTTTTTTTTTTTTTGCAACTTACTTCACTGTGAAATGCATTGTCAAAATCGGATTTTCCAATAGCAAAACGTTGCCGTTGCGTTGCCGTCGCGTTGTTTCGGTATGCTCCATACAAAACGCTTGCCGCTCTTGTTTAGGCATGGCAGTTAGGGCCTCATTAGTTTTTACTTTCAGTTGCCGTTCTGTGACGTTCATTTCTGTAGGAAATATTTTACAATTACTTTTTCCGTGAAAATATTCAGCTGTTTTTTACAGTAGGGCATAAATAAAAGCAAACCATTGGAATGAAGAACCAAATATGTACATAAATATTATCTTATATGAAAAAACAAAAAAAAAATAAACAAATTAATAATTTAGGAACGGTGATCAAACAGCCCACTTCTTTCTTAAAATCTGCAGAGTTTATGACACTTCTTATACAAAATATAATTTTTTCCTCGCTAATAATAAAATAAAAATGTATTAACTTTTAAAAATCTTTAATTGAAACAAATTTTTTTTGCTTTTGACAAGAAAAAATTTATATACTTTTGAACAAAAAATTAATTTTTCCATACCTGAAAAAAATAAAACATACCCATATCTGGCCGTCACTTAACGTTCAATTCTATTTTCAACAGATTAGTCCGTAACAGAACAGAAAGTAAAAGTGAAAACAAACCATGTACATATAGTTTATATTGAACAATAACAAAAAAGCTGATTCAGAACGGAAAAGAACGCACAAACTAATTCTACCTTTAGAGTTCACTTCATGTTGAGAGTTGAAATAGCAAGATTTTTTGCGATTGCGACTTTCAGCACACCAACTTTGTGACTTCAAATCCTACTCACTCTTTACACGTTACACGTTTCGTTACACGTCTTAGAAACAAATTTTAGCAAAATATCTTTTAAAGAAAGCAATAATTTAAAAGAATTTTTTACACAATATAAAGGCAAAGGCTAGTACTGTTAGCAATTCTGCTTTGCTAGCTCGGACCCCTCGTTTTTTGAGATATGACCTTGTTGCAATAAATGAGCGATATGTATTTGTATTTTTGCCAACAGTAATTAATGTTTGTGTTTTTTTTTTTTAATTTCCAGAGTCCGAGTTTTAACCACTTTCTTGTCGATATTTTTTATAATTTGTGTGATACGTCAATGGCCTGATGTTCAGGATATTGGCGCCGGTTTATTGCGTCATTTAAAGCAGTCATTGGTTGTAAAATAGATTTATGTGCTTCTAGATTTTGTATATACATAATAAATACATAAAAGAAAACTCTTTATTTTTGTATGTAGACTTTCTGTTACAAACAAAAAAAAAAGAGCTTAAATTATGGTGTAAAAATAATTAAGTTTATACATTTAATAGGCCATAAGTTAAGGTTAAAGAGAAATACCCCCATATACCCACATATACATTTAACAAAATTCCTGCATCATCATTATAATCTCAACAATTTAAAACTAAAATTAAAACCGCACTTATCAACTTATTTATACATATAACAAAACAACCACCTTTTGATAAAGTCTTAACCAATTTTTCCTTAACAAATAAATTTCTAAACAAATCACACATACACTTACATACATACACATGCATCCTTTAGTTTTAGTGTAAATTAATTAATAATAATAACAATATATAAAATAAATTGTAGCTATGACTAGTAAATAAAATTTTTTTAATAAAGAAAATATAAATATAAATAAAAACCAAAATCTAATTTAAGTAAAGTTTGCTAAACAAAAGATTAATTGATATTAATCCACAAGGTGCCAATAAGTAAATTTTCTAAACTACATTAATACATAACAATTATATGATGTTCAATTGAGTGGTCTTTTAAATATGAAGGAAAGTAACACTTCGTTGCTGGTTACGTCGGCATATCTATTCATTTGCTAAAAATCATGCGAAAAAGTAGGTTTTCAAACAGTTGAAAATTTTACCAGTAATTGTCACAATTTCTATAAAAAAATGCCAGCTGTTGATTGATTTTCTCAACAAAGTTTCTTTTATAAAGAAATATTTCTCAAAAACTTTTTCCAAATTTTCTTTTAAAAATTTCTGTTATCCCATAACTTTTCCAAACAACGTTGTTTTCACCGCCAATAAATCACCCATATTCTGCTTGTCGGCGGCAAAACAAGACGACGCCGATTTTTAAATTTTGAGGTGAATCGACATTCCTGTTGTCAATATTGGCAGGTATCGATAACTGCCGACACACACATATTTGATATTCTACAAGAGAAAGTGACGGCAATAATGTCTTTATTGTCTGTCCGGTTATTTTGCCGTTACAGTTTTTAGCGTCGAGTTCAAACAAAAAAAAAAAATTAATAAAGAAAATTAAACTTAAAAAAAAAATGGAATAAAATGGAAAAGAGCCCATCAATGGCCAGAATTAAAAATGCAGGACTTCTGTCTAAGCAGTCTTCTTTCCACTATTAAGCTTCTTTTGTTTTCTTCGTCACTGGAGTCTAAATATGGCTGGAGAAACATTTTGCATTTAAAAACTTCCTTATTTTTCTTTTTCCACAAACTTTCCTATTTTGAACAAAATTTTGTTCTAAATCAAAATGTAAACAAAACGAAGCAACTGATAGCATGTTCACACGAAGGCTTATTTTCGAGGTTCGCGCTCTCCTTCGTGGTTCGCGGCCCAATCTTGATTGAACCAACATGATTCGCCATACAAAATTTTATGAGCGAACCAACTTGGTTCATTTTGAATCTTGTTGCGAACCAAGCAAAAACTACTGTCATCTCCAAATTTGGTAATAAATTATCGCTAGTTTATCTGAACTAGCTGCAAAAAAAAAAATCCAAACAAAGTAAAAACAGATGAAAAACATTGAAAATATAAAAATTTGATATTTACATAAAAATTTCAATAAAAATTGGAAAAAAAATTTTATGAAACGTTTGCACAAAATATGTAAACATCAGTGTGAAGCAAAAAACAGCCTTCTGAACACCTAGTTTCGCAATAGTGGTTCAGAGAGCGAACCAAGTATTTCATATTACCGTCTGAACATGGTATGACGCATACATTAGAGATGTGTGTTGAGTTTTATTGACATAAACGATAAACGATAAACCGGCAACATTAATACAAAACTGTTAGGGAATGCTAGATTAATATTGATGTCGTCTTAAATTGATGTTGCCATAATATTGCCGACGGTATTGCCGTGGACAAGCAGAATATGAGTGAATAACATTTAATCGAAGAAGTTAAATGCCGATAACTTTTCTTCAGATAATTTTTTATTATCGATACAATTTTTATTAAACGTTATTAAAGCCGAAAAAAATGCTGTCAGAACTTTTTTGCTATATGTAATTCTTTGAAATAATTTTTTATTATCTAGCAGTTGTGCAAATGTTTGTTACCGATAAACTAACATATATAGCAGTATTTTTTATATAAAGGTTTTAAGATATTTAGCCCATCACCAAAACCATCTTTAAAATCGTTTTTCATTATGAATGAATTAAACAAAATATTTTTAAATATTTTAAACAAATTTTGAGTTCCGATAAATTTTCTAAGGATGTGAAAATTATTTATTGTCGAAGTATTTCATTTTGTATGGAAAATTTCCGCCATCGATAAATTTTCTGTTATCAATAGATTTTCTATGGAAAATTCTGGGGCCAAATCACCGCATTATTATATTTAAAAAATTTTTCATTTTTGTATCTTGGCATATAATATCGCATGAATTGTATTGCAATAATATAAAAAAGTTAGATTGTAGTAATTATATTTATATATACAAAAAGCAAATAAAAAAGTTAGATTTTTTTTGTTTTGTATTCGTATTTTTAGGAAATGTATGGTCTTCAATCTATGACGTTTTGCTTAAATTAAGATCCGATGTGCATCGTTTGGCATAATCTAGATGATAGTTAATTCGATATCGTATGTGGTGATTAGACCCCTGAAAAAATTTATAGTGAAAAGCCAATATAAACGGCTTGCGGCAACGAGCGGCAAACAACTGTTCTATTTGCCGCATGAGTTTATTTGTTGTAGGCAAATGAACGCGGCTAATTGAAGAAAAATTTGTGCTTCGAAGATTAAACAAAACAACATTCAAAACCGAAAATTAATTTCTGTCTTCTATTTTTTTCCTTTACTGCCCGTCTACATTAGACATGAAAAGCTGTTAAGACATACTGTTAAAACAAGCTTTTGACGGTCCGATTCATACATGGTGGAGTATACGTATGTCTTGATTTTTCATTATTTTAACTCCGTCAACGAAAGCACATCATCACTTTTTATGCCCTTTTCTATAGTTTGTTGAAAAAAATGTATTTTTATTGCAAAATTTGCAATCTAAAATAATAATTTGAACTTTTTTTTTTGATAATTTCTTTTAATTTAACAATATTTTTACTTTTCTCATATTGAAATGTCATTTTCTGTTAAGACAGAGCTTTTAAAACAGACGTCTTAACAGCCGTGTCAAGACGGCAAGAAAACGGTAACATTTGCAGTCCACACCTGACGGTAACAGTATTTTGCTGTCCCTGTTAGGGTTCTGATGTCAGGTGTGGGCAGCACTTTACTTTTTGGTTTGACAAATTGAAGCGGCAAAACAAAAAGTTAGTCCCAATTTACACACATCAGGTTTTCTTGATCAATTCTGCTTCAATTTTCTTTTAAACTTGCATTTACGTTCACACACAAACCTTTTGTGTCGTCAAGTTTAAGTTTTTTTGCCTTAAAGTTTTCATATTTTCTGGCATTACATTTTAAACTTGACAGTACCGTCAAGTCTGCACCCTTTTCCACTCTCTTCTCCCCGTTTTCCCAAAAACTGAAAACTTGACGAGTCAAACTTGATGTTGTAAACCGGCACTTAAATTGCATTCAACATTGCCCAAGGCGAATTCATAACAGGTGAAATTGACAGCGCAGCTGATAACTTTTTTTTAATTTTAATCTTTTTCAGATGTCAATGGAATAATTAAAACAAATTAAAAAAAAAAATTTTAAACAATTATTATTGTATCTTGAGCGCCAAGTATCATCCAGACTTCTCCCCAATCTGGTTGGCCATTTTCAGCTTTTTAAGCTCTATCTTCTGAGACTTTAAGTTTCACGAAATAATTAAGTTTTTCTTTTATTGTAAATTTTTTTTTAAAGAAATTTGAAAAAAAAATTTTTTTGAAACAATTTTTTAGGTTTTGAATTGCAACTATCATTCAGAATCCTCCGCAATCTGGGTGGCCTTCTTCTCCTTTCCGAGCTCTATGATCCGAGACTTTAATTTTCACGAAATAGTTAAACGTTTCACGAAATAATTAAAAGTTTATCTTTTCTTGTAAATTTTCTTTATTATATATTTTTTTGAATTCCTTTTTGTGTTTATATTTTTCCATTGACGTTTGAAAAAGATTTATTTTTTGTAGTGTTGTATTTATTGCTCTTGCATATTGTATTCGCCTTGACATTGCCGCTCGGCCGCCTTCAACGGCATTGCCAAATTAAATTAAATTCAACAATTTGAAAGTTTTATATGAATATTTTTATAAAAAAAATAATTTTTTGTAAATGGGTCACATTGTTGCCGCTCGCTGCCGCATGCCGTTTACATTGGCGTTTCACTATTAACACTGAAAACTTTGTTGTCGATAAATTTTCTAATTTTCTATATAATTGCTGATATTGGTAAAATTTCTGTAGAAAGTTTCTGTTATCGATAATTTCCTTTGGAAACGTTTTTTTAGAAAATTATTATTGCTATCGACAAATGTTACATAAACAAATTCTTATTGAAAAATTTGTTACAGAAAATGTTTGACATTTTTAAATTTTGTATAAAACTATTTACTATTTATAAATTTTCAAAATTCAATTTTGATCTTGCCTTAATTTTCTAGAATAACTATTAATTTCCAATAAATTGTTTTAAAGAAAATCTTTTAATTGTTATATTTTCTACAGAAAGTAAATTCTTTGGAAAAGTTTGTTTGTCGAAAAAACATCTGTAAAACCAAAAATGCATAATTCCAAAACAGATTTCATTAAAGTACTAAACAATTTTTATTTTCGTTGCTGAAACTTTTCCATCAGTCGAAGACATTAGACAGCAAGCAAAGCATCTTTAAACAGGTAGTGGCAGAATTACAATAAATACAACACCAAAAAACATCACATGTATTTTGTTGGTAGAATTTTCGAAAAATTTGTCAAAATTTTGTGTTACTTTTGTGCGAAAAAGCAAGGAAGACTATGTGTGTTTTCAGAATTATGTAAAATTTTGACAAATTTACGCAAAGAAAACGGAAGACAGCTGTGCTTATACCACTAGCTTGGTAAAGCTGCCTTGACAGCAAGTATGTACGCAAAAAAAAACATACATAAGTTTATCACAAATGTTTTATGAAAAAGCCTATTACTAAATCATATGACCACACCCACCCAATTAAAACAAGTTCAATCATTTCAATTGCTTTTGTTTACAAAACTTTATTTAAATTGACAATTTCCACTAGAGAAAACTTAAAGTATTTACTTTAACCGAAAAAAAAGTATGAACAATTTAAATATTAAAGGGAATTCATTTATACTCCAACTTTTGTATATAGTTTTTTAAAAACAATTAAAAAAAAAAGTAAAAAAAATGTTACTGTTATATAAAACAATTTTTGATAAAGTCTTAATATTTTTCAATACAAAAACAGTCTTAGAAGATAATTATTTACTTTTCCTAACTGCTTTAAAATTATATAGTAATTAGAAATAAACAAAATGACTTTAACCTGCAAACATGTAAAAAAAGAAATAACAAAATAAAATAAACTATTACAAATTACAATAGAATGTGAATTTAATTGATGTTACAAATTATTATTATTTTTTTTTTTTGTAGGCCATTCAAAATTTTTCCTGGACGCTTTACTCTTTTCTTTTACATTTTGTTTTTGTCCGCATTTAACTTGAATTTTTTAACTGCTTGTATAATAGTATTTATAAAATAAATAAATGAAATAAACAAAATAAAATAAACTATTACAATAGAATGTTAATTTAATTGATCTTACAAATTATTTTTTTTGTAGGCCATTCAAAATTTTTCTTCGACGCTTTTCTCTTACATTTTGTTTTTGTCCGCATTTAACTTGAATTTTTTAACTGCTTGTATAATATTTATAAAATAAATAAATAAAATGAAATAAACAAAATAAAATAAACTATTACAAATTACAATAGAATGTGAATTTAATTGATGTTACAAATTATTATTATTATTTTTTTGTAGGCCATTCAAAATTTTTCTTCGACGCTTTACTCTTTTCTTTTACATTTTGTTTCTATCCGCCTTTAACTTGAATTTTTTAACTGCTTGTATAATAATATTTATAAAAAAAATAAATGAAATAAACAAATTAAAATAAACTATTACAATAGAATGTTAATTTAATTGATCTTACAAATTATTTTTTTTTTTTTGTAGGCCATTCAAAATTTTTCCTCGACGCTTTATTCTTGTCTTTTTACATTTTGTTTCTGTCCGCCTTTAACTTGAATTTTTTAACTGCTTGTATAATAATATTTACTGCCACTTCCTCTATTTCGAACAAATATTTTCATTCGCATAAATACATTTAAAACAAAAACAAATTTTCAAATTTTGTTTTTGTACCAAATGTTTTTATACGAATGAAAATTATTATTCCAAATAGTGGAAGTGGCAATAATATTGCTGTTCTTGTCATCTGTATGCATTATAAAGCAAGTGCGTTGCAAAAGTGATCCATTGTATTGCCAACTGCTGCATAAGTAAATTCCACCATCGGATTCAATTAATACGAGAAATTAGACACCATTAAGCGGTTTATGCATTCAATGGACACGTTCAATTTGTGAACTGGGTTTTGCGTGCAGCATTACCTGCTAAGCTGCAACTAGCAGTAACTACCGCTTCTGGACGTTTTCAGCAGACGCTTGAAAATGAATATGTTGGGGTTGTGTAAAAGCGCTATAAATTTTTAGCCAAGTTAGGAAGTTTTTTTAATATTTAGAAGTTTTTTTAATATTTCTTTAACAAATATTTTCTTTATACTATTTATAAGCGCTTAATTTCAAATATGCACTTACATTTCTTAACGTTTGTGCACTTTAACAAAAAATAAATAAAAAACAACTTCTTTTCGATCGCTGTAGAGCTAGCGAGTGTAATTTAAACAGTTGATACTCGATTACACACTCGTTATCGTATGCAGTAATCGCAAATTACGATAGTACCTGTACGATAACAACTGCAGTAATCCCAATACAAAAATTTACGAACAGTTTTACTCGATCACGTATGCGGTATTTCGAGCTCTAAGTTGAAACCATGGTGCAATTAACCAGGTGGCATCACTAGCGCAGGTGATAATTTTTTGTTTCATAAAATTGTGGGTGTCAAAAATTGTGGGTGAAAAAATAAAAATATTTTAAACAGTTTGAAAAAGGGCAAGAACACAATAAAAAAGTTTTCAAAAATATTTTAATTGCTTAAAATGTGTTGAAAACAATTTATAAAAAAAATATATTAATTTTCTTTGTTCGTTTTTTTATATAAAAGTTTGTTTTTCATTTTCTTCTGTTTGGTAAACATGTTTTTGACAGCGTCCGGAAATTTTACCCAAACAAAATATTATGTATGTAGTACAACAACTCTTATGCTGCCACCTAATAATTGCACCATGGTTGAAACCGAAAAATTTTACTATTTGAAAATTATTGTCCCTATATCGTCAGTTTCAACACTCTGATTGTGGACAACATTCCTTTTTCGGAAACTTTTCGTTAATATTCTGACAAGTGGAACCATCAACGGTTAATCGACTCATATTCTGTATTTTCGAAAAATCCTTACTTGTTAGGAGAATCTTGTGCTTATAGCATTTTTTGTTCAACAAACATTTTTTTTAAGGTAACTTCTTCTTTAAATAAATATTTTCTTTTTGAATTAGTTTGAAATTTATTTGTATTTTCATACTTTCTGAGGCAACGCAACGGGATCCAGAAAGTATGCAAGTGGGCTGGTTTCGTGTAACTGAAAGCCTATACAACCTAACATTCATACTTTTGTACGAAAACAACCATTGGTTAGGTTAGGTAGGCAGGCCGCTGGGTTGCCAAGTGTGTCCCCAGTTATTCAGCTCACGTGGATCCTTATCAGTTGATTTGGTACCCTGTATTGCGTTTTCGAATTTTCTTTTCGCATTTAATTTTCCCTTACGTATATTTCATGTTATCATTCTTCGCTATTGTTTATTTTGTGATACAGGTGCTACTTCATTTTTAAACTATTTCGGGAAAAAGTTTGCGCAAACAGCACAGAATACCGAATTATACTCTTATCACATCTACCTTGCTTTCGCATCGCTATAGAGAGTAACCCCCCTGGCATGGTTCCCAAACAGTCATTGGTTTCCATGAACACTTTTATGAAAATATTGCGACATTTGCTGAAAGGGAAATGGTGCTATTTGTTATCTAAAGTTTTCTTGCAATGTAGGTTTTTGCTATCGTTTTGTAAAACATCATTCAAGAATACTTTATTCTTCCTATAAGATGTCATCATTTACTAAAGGGGTTGAGACATAAAATTACTTCGCCACATTAATGTTTTCGCCGTTGATATTTGTTAAGAGTTTGCTATGTATTGCTAAAATAATAGGTGTGTTCCACGTGAATAACAAAACAGTCCGAACTAGTCCAAAGTAGTCCAAAAGCATTCCACGAAACAATTTATGTGCAATTTTTAGAGAAAATGAGAGAGTAACTTTTTTAATTTCCTGTACAAATTAGCCTGTACAAATTACATATGTATAAAACTACAAATGTTATCAGAAAATTTGCAAATTGGAAAAAAGTTTTTCTTTAAAAATTAGTTAAAAGCAAAAAAGAAGGTTGTCCAAACTAAAAATAACGTTGTGGAGTTGTAAACAAAACATTATTGCTATTTGGCTTTTCGCTTTATAAATATGTACTACAAAAATCAATTGAACATATTACATTGCTTTTAATTTTACAGCTGTTGCCAATAATGCAAATCTTTTGTTTATATGATCTTAGGCGTTTTAAGCGTCTAAAATCACTAAAATATACTTTATTCTAAAAAGTAAGCAGCACTAGTATTGCAAGATGTACAATTGTGGTTTTTTGCGTTCCAGCAGTTTTCGATAAAATTTGCATATTTAGAGAGTAATTTGCTTTTTACTCTCATTAGTCTGAACTAGTCCGATATCTCGTGGAACACACTTAATATTATAAAGCCTGTCCAAGGCGAATTCATTATTTTATTAATTATGTTTTTTTGCATCATGGACCTGTCTTACACACTTTTCACTACACGGCTTTGAGAAATTGATTATTTTTGTGAGAAAAAACTCCTTTGTGCTATGCTTAAAGCGGATTCGTTAGCTCAATCTTTCTCTTTTAGGACATGTTTCAATAAGAAAAAGTTTTCGTTGCTAGACTAAATAATTTATCCCTGGCGAATGATTGAAAAAGCAACACATTCTAAAGCGAAAGCGTGAATTCATATTTGGGAAGAACAAAAAAAAATTGAAAACAATAGTCAAAATCAGGAGCTACCAAAACACATTTCTAATATACATACATACAACGCAGCATGGTAAAATTATGTACACAATGAATTCGGTGTTTACATTCCAGTGAAAGACAATCGCGTAAAGCTAATAATCCACCAAAACAGTGTGAGAACACTGTTCGATGCCATAGGAAAAGAATGCTGGGCTGTGCAGTTTTGCTGCCGATGAGTCTTCGAAGACTTTGACATGCCATAATATCCCTAATTATATTATTCAAGCTTAAGAATGGTCGGTTCGTTCGAAAGAGCTTGGTTAATATGAGAAACTCTGTTAATAACGAACTTTGTGTTAGCGAAAACTCAATACTACATATATTTTACTACATCCCTTGAAATAGCCTCTTTATTCCCAAGCTTTTTATACTAAAATATACTATATTTATAGCGGATTAGAAAGAAAGCACAAACTCAATTATGTTTATGATTTTCGAAATCTTTAATGTTCCACGTAACCCATAAAAATCATGTTTTTGACTTTGAAGTTTTATCTTCTACTTTTTAAAGTGGAATTAGTTTTGATGTTCATAAAAGCAGCGATTCCCATTTAAAGTGGAATTAGTTTTGATGTTCATAAAAGCTGAGATTCCCATTTTAAAGTGGAATTAGTTTTGATGTTCATAAAAGCTGCGATTCCCATTACATTTGTACTACATTTAAACAGATGTACACCTTTATAATAGTTTCCAAATTTAAGGTAACATCTGAGTTCAATTTAGGAGTAGAAAAAAGATGGGCACATTTTATAGCAAGGGTGAGAGAAAGAGAGAGATACAGTGAATATACAAAATAAAATAAGAAAATCAAGTATTACTTGCAGTATGTAAAATTCTGAAAAAATTTTACATAAAAACATTTCAAATAATTTTATTAATGTAATCGCATTTAAAATCAGACCGTTGAATGCTCATTGATACAATCTTATTTGATATGTATAATCATCGATAACTCAATATAAATGCCTAAATATTGATTGTAAATTTAAAGTTAATAATTTCGAAAGATTTTCAGGCAGTTTACCAATTTTGAATGAAAATGAATGCGAAAGAAAGCTAGTCACTCACATTCGAATCAATTTGGGTTTGTCTATCTCACTATTATTCGTTCGCATATTCTTATGTATTTTCATTGAGTTTTGACAGATCATTCGCATAAAAAAAAGTTAGACGAACCCAAATCAATTTTCTTTCGCTTAGATTGCGAACGCAAGCACGCTGTCGAGATTGGTAAACTGGCTGTTTACCTTATTGAAAATTAATAGTGTTTTCGTTTCTACACAAAATTCCGCCTTGTTAAAAGGTAAAAACCAAAATATTTTCTGCAACCACTGTAAAAATGCAATTTGTTGTTTGTCTGCAATAAAACACAACGAAAAATTTAATTATAAAAAAAAAAGGTTGAAGAAAAGAAGAGTTTTGAATAAAATGTCACACTTTTGTAGAAACGAAAACACCATAAAATTAATTATTCTGCATTTATTATAAACAGCTTGTTTTCTGTCTCCTAGCTGTCTATATGCCGGCATTTCATAGGAGATGCCCTAATAATCAATAGACTTGGAAACCTTTGAGACGTGTGCAAAAGAACAAGCGGTTTCTGGTGTTTTGACAGGTATTATTAAAACATTTTTCTTTTTAAATTCTCAATAATTTATTTAGAATATAGGGCTTTCCACTGATGCTTAGGCTAGCTCCTATGAAATGTCGCCATATAAACAGCTAGGACACAGAAAACAAGATGTTTATTATAAATTTTTGATTGTAGCCATTAGAAGCGGTAAACTCAATTATTCTGCATTTATCAACATTTTTGTTAATATGCAGCGCCTGAAAATATACACTGTTTTTATTTTGAAAATATAGTTTTCTTGGCATCTCTAATATAAAATGAATATTTTTGGTTTCAACCAAGGCTTGGTTTAATAGGTAGTGGCAGAATTACAATAAATACAACACCAACAAACATTAACATGTATTTTGTTGGTAGAATTTACGAACAGTTGTCAAAATTTTGTTTGAGAAAATAAGGATGTCTATGGGTTTTTAACAAATTTACGCAAAGGAAACGAATAACGGCTGCTCCTATGCCACTACCATATTAAAGCTGTCTTGGTTTAAACAGACATAAAAATATTTGTTGAGAAAGGCATGCAAACTGATGAAAAACATAAACGTTTCAGTGGTGGAACTTATAGAATAAGACTAACTTCTATCTTAATTTTTTTAATACGTATAGCACCTAAAGTAACACATTTTATAATTAATGCAAAGTTGTATGTGATCTTTGCAACTCTTTACTACTTGTCGTACTGTCTTTATTCGATGCAATCATAGTTTCCATGCGTGAACTCGTTTCTCTCATTACCCCCGTGAGATCGATAAAATCAAACGCTAAATGAGCAGAAAACCTGTTGTAAACTGAACTTCTTTGCGAATCCTTGTCCACTTTATTTTTATTCTTTTCATATTTCAATTGTTGATTTAAAAAAATTGAAGTTTTTACCATATCTTGAACGCGGCAAAATATATCATCAGAGTTTTCGATGTTTTTCATTGCGCGCACAGCGTATTCCATGTCAAAGCAATGGCCTTGTAAGTTTTTCTGAAGATTAATAACCTCGACACGTTTGTCCAGAATTGGCTGGATTACTTTCCGGACATGCTCTTGTATGCGAAAAAATGCCAAGGATGGATCATTAGCAACAATGTGTATATTTTCCGATATCTTTTCACTAGACTTTTTAACTTTAACATTTAGATTTGCCTGCGCAGAAGACATCTCAATGGTTATGTGAACTGTTTGATTGATATTTTCCTAACACCGGGGTACCATTCAATAGACCTGGAAGAGATAATTTTAAGTAGTTGATTGCGTATTGATTTTCTTATACTTACTGCTTAAAAAGTGGATGTGGTGATGATTTATAAATTCATATAGTGTCACTAACCGCAAAACGATGCTCGAAGACCCGATTAAATAAAAAATATGAAACAACTGTGGTCTGCTATGAACTTTTTGGTCTGCTAATTAAAAGTTTACAAATTGATTTTTTCATCCTTTACAATAGTAATACTAAAGTTAAGGTTATGTTCAGTACACATAGTTAACAGCTGTACAAATTAAACACGACACAGAACAAATATAACAGTCTTTTTTAAATAAAATGAACATTGCTTCTATTACCAGGGGCCAGACTCCGCAACTATGAATTTTTTTTCCAGTGTACACTCAAAATAAAATTCATCGGCAGACACAGTGTTTACTTTTCATTAAAAAGCGATTCCGTAAAAAACAATCAGTTTTATTGCGCTGAATGTGTTTCTTCAGGCTGAATGATATGCTGATTTGTCAAATTAACTATGTCACACAAGTTGTTTAATAGATAATTTCAATATACATAGATTTTCCTTTTGTTTATTTTTTTCAAGTTCAAAATATTTTACTAAAAACTAAAATTCCCCGACGTTTTTTGAGTGAAAAAATTATTATTAATGTGCTGTTCCTAGAACACAGACGAGAGACTCGTCTAGAAAATTTGTATGAATGTCACTCAATTTTTTGAGTGATTTTCATACAAATTTTTTAGACAAGTCGCTTGTCTGTGTTATATGATCAGCACATAAGTGTACACTTTGATTGTCAAAATTATTCATTCTCACCATTGCGAACACAAAAATCAAAAGTGAACACTGAAATTGGTGAATAATTCAAAATTCATTGTTGCGGAATTTGGCCCCAGGCGTTGAAGATTTTTTTTTAAGTTACTATTAATTCCTTATGATTGGTTGTATTTATGAATTCAAATTATTTATATTCAAATTCAATAATATTCAATATTAACGGAAGATTTAGTGCAAGCTGTAAGATACTTATGCACATCATGAGTCAGTCATGCTGAAAATTATACTAAAAAAGTTTGTTAGCTGACGGAACAGGATTTTGCAGTTACCACTACTTCTCCAAGACGAGCTTCAACCTTTCATCGCTTTTACATAAAGAAAGTTTACTTTGCAAAGTCTTGAGCTTGGCGGTGGCAAGTGAAAAGAGAATGGCTCTATTACACTCTTTATTTTCCCTTGCCACTACCAATGTCTAAACTTTACAAAGTAAACTTTCCTTGTGTGAAAGCTATATATTATTGCTGTTCTGCAAAGCACTTCTTATGAAAGTGATTTGAAATCACAAAAAGGAGTTCTGAAAACAAAATATTTTTGATTTTTGTGATTTTAGCTTAGCTGGTTTCAAATTTTTGCAAGTACACCTCTCGAAATCCATGCAACATGAGTGATTATTATATATGTAGGTATATGCTGATTTAGTGCGAAAATCGGACTTGCCGTGTTGCTTTCAGGGAAGTTGGGGTGATTTTAGAGATTCACGAAACCGATTTTGGGAATTCCCAAAAAAATTTGGAACCACTTCGCTAGACGGTTTTAATATTTGGTGCGCGTTTTTGCCGTATTAAGATTCATCTGAACTATATGTCCCATAAACACTGCATAAACCAAAAATGTTAGCAAATCTTTCAAGCTTTCTCAGAAGAAAATACCATAGATTTATTCATCTAAAAACTTGCCAGGCTACTGGACATGATTAAAAATTCAAACTCCAAGGAAGTTATATTTTGAGAAAATTTATTTATATTGAGTTTCTTACATGTAGTAACGTATGCATGTATATATGTATGTATATATTTTTATGCGTTTTTCAAACATTGTACATCAAACTAAGCTTTTTTTTGTTATAATTTTTATTAAATAATTTCATTTAAGCAATTCTAAGTTAATAACGTTTTTTTTTATATATTTTTTATAAATATTTTTATTTACGTTTTTAGTTAAATTTTTTACAATTATATCTTTTAAATGCGTTTTACATTTTTTCACTACTTTGTTTTTTACATATACATTTTTTTAAAATTGATTGCACATGGTGACATCATTTCTTCACATGAATAATTCCATATATGTAAGTCTTAGAACTACAGAAGAAATTTAATTCCTAATTTAATGTTTTGTTCTTTTTATGGGACTTTTCCACCAGAAACATAACCTCAAAATATTAAAAATATTTCGAAAATTCGAGATTAAAGAGCATCATAGATTTAACATAAATTGGTATAAAGCTAACAAATTGAAAAAAAAAATGTTTGTTTTATAAACAACTTGTTTTCAATGTTTCCCAGCTGTCTATAAGTCCACATTTCATAGGAGCTACTCTAATCATCGGTAGACTTTGGAAATTTCTGAGAGATATTCTCAAACATTCAACTTTTTATTCCAACCAGATGACTACAGGCTGAACGAAGCTAAATAATAACAAAATTACGAATCATAACAAGAAGGAATTAGGAAAAAAACACTTGTCTTTTTGTCTACCCCTCTTTCTTACTACTCGTCTTCACATGCCATCGACTTGAACATGATATGAACATAACGTCGGCATGATACAAAAAAGAAGGTAGCCGCTTCTCTACAACAATAAAAAAAACAACAGGTAGTTTGTTTGTGTAAAAAGGCAAATTCACACTTAAGCTGTCAAAAGTAGTTGATAAAGAATATGTACAAAAATTTAAATGGCACCGAAAAGGTAAACAAAACTTGACAGAGAAAGTGCCGCCATATTAAACGAATTCGCCGATGCATTCACCTAACAATGAATTCGCCTTGGTTCATACTCTGTTAGGTGGCGAATACGTATGTTCGGATCAAGGCGAATTAATTACTAGGTGAACTTACAGCATAGGTGATTATTTTTTGCTTCTTGCGTTTTTTCCAATGAGACTGTTAAATTTTTTTTTCTTTTGTTTACAAACTTTTTCGCGCCATTTTAATCTGAAGATTTTTTTGCATGGTTTAGTGCAATTTCAAGAAATTTGTGTGAATTTAAAAGTGAAAAACTAATATAATCTGTGATTTTAATTACAAACAAAAAAAGTTTATATATAACGTTTATATAAAATTTTTTCCCGGCTGAACAATCTTGGGCGAATTTAGATTTTGACATTCACGATATGTTTTACAATAACCAAATACGTAGTACTGAATTCGCCTATCCGCTTGCATTCACCTGTATAAATTCGCCTTGGTTCGGATTTGCCCAAGTTGAATTTATACAGGTGAATGCAAGCGGGAAGGCGAATTCAATACTAGGTATTTTGTTATTGTAAAACTCACTGAGAATGTCAAAATTTAAATTCGCCTAAGATTGTTCAGCTAAGAAGAAATGTTACATAAACGTTAAATACACATTTTTATAATTGTTTGTAATTAATGGTTTGTCACTTTTAATGGTTTTCACTTTTAAATTCACAAAAATTTCTTGAAACTTCATTAAATAATAAAAAAAAACTTCAGATTAAAATAGCGCGAAAATGTTTGTAAACAAAAGAAAAAAATTTGACAGTCTCATTGGAAAAAACATGGCAAGTAAAAAATAATCAGCTGAACTGTCAAGTTCACGTGGTAATGTATTCGCCTTAGATTTACCTTATCAAAGTGTTCAGTTCAGCGCCATTTTATGTATTTTTGTTCGTGATTCAATTGTTATAGTTTCCTACTATACCGAAGTGGAAGGTAGTAAGACACGTCTAAGTTTACTTACAAATAAACTTTATTTTAAAATATAACAATTTACAATTACTAAAAATATATATATATTTAAGAGCTCGTATAAAAATGCGTTGTACTCGTTTTACGCGGCTAACCCAGAATCGATGCTCAGCCATATGCTCGAGCATCGATGTCAGAGCATGAACGAAACATGGACATGAGTGGTCCACATTAGCCATTTGCGATGTTCACCATGATGCTCATGCCATGTTCATGGCTAATGGAGACCCCCAGTTATCTATCAAATGTGTCTACAATCATGAAAGACGTGACTTAAAGACGTTTGAAAAAATTATCGTGAAAATTGGGTGCAACATATGGAACATGATATCACACATCACAAAATTTTATTATTAAAAGCGTTTTTAAAATGCTAGTCTGATTTGAAGGAAATTAAAAGTACTTAAAACGAGGTTTCGCACACATTTTATTAACATTTTTTTTTTTATTCAGAAATACATATGTTGCACTCTCTATGCTTCGGAAAAGTATATTCCCATAAAAATTACAAAATTTAAAGAAATTAAAAACTATAATATATCTATGCTGTTTTAAGCTTTTGTTCTATAAATTATGACGAATCGCAAAGATTTTTTCATGCCGAAAAACTGATTTTTCCTACCAGGTGTAATAATAAATAAATTTTTATTTTGATTAACTTAATTTTTTAAATGCAATCTCAAAAACATTGGCAATAGATTATTTTTAAATAAGTGTTTTTTAACATATTACTTAAAAAAAAAAATTCCAAAACAAAGCGAAATAGAAAAAATTTGTAAAATGTAAAAAAAGGTCAAAGAAATTAGAAATTATCGCTAAATTTCTGAACGATTATGAAATTAATAAAAATTGCTGAAATACCACAAAAATAATTTATTTTATTAAACGGAAAGTGAAAAAAGAAAAATATGTATAAAAGTTCAAATGAATTACTTAAAAAAAAATAACCAGCCATGTTCCGAGAACGCGCGTTCTGAAACCGCAATGCGTTTTGAAAAATGCTTAATTGATTTTTAGGTATTCTGAGGAACGCGCGTTTTACTGGCGTTTAGGAAAAAATACAACATGTGTTTTACATACGTATATATGTATGTGGTAGTAATATAAAACGAAAAAAATTTGACAACAAATAGAAAAATTTTTCAATATATTTTTCTGAATGAACATGTGTAAAATCCTTTGAACTTTTTATTGAAATAAAAGGAAAACATATTAAATTTTAATAGTGAATAATTTGATTGCCTTTTGCAAGTTCAGTTTTAGCAAATTTAATTAGTTCACTTCAGTATATACATGCGAGTTGCAGTCGCCAATTTTAAGCGATATGCGTTTTCCAGAACACCTATTTGGCGATTTCAAATCGCAAAACCATATTTCTTGCGTTATACGTTTCTCAGAACACCTATCGCTTAAGTTTAGCGTTTTCGATTTGAAAACGCTAAACTTAAGCGATTTTCGTTTCTCAGAACATGCATGAATAATAATAAAATTTTATTGATTAGAATTATAAATGAAAACTTTGTGATTAAAACAACTGTCGGCAATATTTCTGAATAGTAATTTGCGGAAATAACACGTGTGTTCTGAAAACCAGATTTCTTCAAAATTATTTGAGTTCACAAAATTGGTGTTCTTTGCATATAATACAGGGTGTCCACCGGGAAGGTATATCACTTTGTTTTGCCGCCATTTTGGAAAACATTAGTCTTGGCAGTTCATATTTTGGTGTGGTCGTGAAGTAGACATGTGTCAAATTTATTATGGAAAAATATTCGATAAATTAATGTGTTTTAATTGTTAAAACATTTGATCAAAATCAATCATAGATTACTGGGACGATGAGAAAGTTACGTGAAATTTTTGGTAGAAACAACGCGCCAACATAACGCACTGTTTATCGTGTGATAAACAGTGCGTTATGTTGAATGAATGTGAATGGTTTCGAAGAAATAGTGTCTGTAGGTGGTGATAGGCCCAAGTAAGAACCACAACGAACTGCAAGATCGACTGAAAACATTGCTGCTGCTCAAGAAAGTGTTCAAAGCAATCCATCAACTTCAACTCAATGCTGTGTTCAGGAGCTTGGTCTTCAGAGAACAACTTTGGCCACAATTTTGGTCAGGGATTTGTATTTGTTTCCATTTAAGATTCAGTTGTGCAAGAACTTCTTGCACAAGACCATTTACGAGTACGCCGCCGTATATATGCCAATAGGATGTTACATCTCACCCATGACACCCCCGATTTTCATGAAATAATCATAATGAGTGACGAGGCACAGTTTTAGTTGAATGGATATGTGAATAAACAGAATTGTCGGTACTGGGCAATGGAAAACCTTCAAATTATTCATCAGTCACCTTTGCATCCATTAAAAGTGATAGTCTGGTGTGCAATTTGGTCAGAAGGAGTCAATCGATCTTACGTCTTTAAAAATGAAAACGGCATTGCGGTAACTGTGAATGGGGCGCGATATCGTGATATGATTGAAAACTTTTTAAGGCCACAAGTGCATGCTTTGGGCTTGATTAACATGTGGTATCAACAAGACGGTGCCACATCGCATACAGCCAGGATTACAATGGAACTACTGCGAGTAGTATACTTTGATTCTTATGTGATGATTTTTATGTGTACATTTCGTACAAAGGAAATCATGCATAATTTGCCGTCAAGGCACTGAAATATATCTCTTTAATCCATATTTATTTTTAATACACAAATACATATATGTTTTTTACCGCTCTTATTTTAACATTGTTTTGATGAGATTTATTATAGCAACACTCTCTTAGTAATTATTATAATACTGCAATGACATAATTTTTTTTTATTCTTGTGCCAGTACTCACTCTGCGGTGCGTTGTAGCAGAACTAGGAAAATAGGTTGTGAGGAGGAGGAAAGAAGGAGTAGTATTTGTGAACATTTGACTTGAATCTTCCAACGTTATAACAGACAGGAAACACGTCCGCAGGCAACTTATTCCACAGACGAAGCTACGGCTGAAAAACTAATTCTCTCTGTAATGCGTAGTACGATTCTCCGGGTAATCGACCACAAATGGGTGAGCTCTGGACGAGGAACGCATGTTACGTCTAAATGTGGGAACTAGATCCCTAGTCCCGTCAGAGCAAAATCCATTGTAGTAACGATAGAAGAGAGTAACGCACCCTACACTACGGCGATGCTCCAGTGAGTCAGTCAATAGTCAATTTGTAGTATATACGTAACAAATTTCTCTCTGCGATTGAATTTGACGTTATCATCCCTGATATTACGTATGTTACATGCAGACTCTATGTTAAATCCGTTTATGAAATCAAAAATGTTTTCATTCCACTTTCGAACTGAATTGAACTGTGCAATTGTCTCTTGTCTAATTCCATCACTGTCACTATCAGCCATGTTCCGAAAAACCGCAAAACGTTCTGAAAAACTGATTTCTAGGTGTTCTAAGGATCGCGCGTTTTACTGGCGCTTTTGGCGTTTTTCCGAAAAAAATACAACATGTGTTCGACATACATACGTATATACATACATATGCAAGGCGAATTCATATCAGGTATATGCAAGAGCAATAAATACAACACTACAAAAAATAAATCTTTTTCAAATGTCAAGGGAAAAATATAAACACAAAAATGAATTTAAAAAAAAAAATTTACAAGAAAAGAAAAACTTTTAGATATTTCGCGAAACTTTTAATTATATCGTGAGAATTCAAATCTCAGATCATAGAGCTTGGCAAGGTGTAAATGGCCAGCCAGACTAGAAAGGATTCTGGATGGTAGCTGGCGCTCAAGATACAAAACAAAATTTAAAAAGTTGTTAAAATTTTTTTTTCCAACTTTGTTTTAATTATGCCATTGACATGTAAAACATATTAAAATTAAAAAAAAGTTATAAGCTGCGCTGTCAATTTCACCTGTTATGAATTCGCCTTGTACATATGTATGCGGTAGTTACCTATATGAAATGAAAAAAAAAAATTGACAACAAATAGAAAAATTTTTTAATTCAGTTTTTTTAATAGAAAATGTGCAAAATTCGTTCAACTTTTTATTGAAATAAAAAGAAAACTTATTAAATTTTAATTGTGAATAATTTTATTGTTGAAAGTTCAGTTTTAGCAAATTCAATCAGTTTACTTCAATATGCACATTCGAGTTGAAGTCGCCAAGTTTAAGCGATATGCGTTTTCCACAACATCTATTTCAAATCGCAAAACCATACTTCTTGCGTTATACGTTTCTCAAAACACCTATTTGACGTTTTCAAATCGAAAACGCTAAATTTAAGCAATTTGCGTTTCTCAGAACACGTCTGTATGTAAATTTAGAAAACGAAAATAAGGATATAATTGAAATAATTTTTTAAACAAAATTGTAAAACTTTTTATTTCGTCTCAACAAATAGTACTTAAAAATAATACTAAAACTTAAAATCTTAAACTTATTATAATAAAGCATAACAAGACAAAAACAAATTTAAATATAAGAAAACTAAACCGGATGTTTTTAAAGCTGATATCTGTCGTTTTCAAAAACGATTGAAATTTTAAAAAACGACAACAAATAAGTAATAAAAAAAATAAACAAATTTATTTAAAAATAAAAGATTCTTGTGATAATAAAAATTATTTAAAGCAAGTTATAAAACGAATTAGAAAACGACTAAAAAAATTTCAAAGTTATGTATTTAATATCATTTTCATAGGGAAAGTAAGTCTCGAGATCTGGACCGATAGCGACAGTTAAGCACTTGCCAGTCGTAAATTAACTCAGTTTACAGATGATTTCTAAGGTTTTTAAATCTAGAAATCGGCAAATGACGCAAATATATATCGCTCCTTTATTGCAACATAGTCATATCTAATAAAAAAATGAGCTTTTCGAGTTAACAATGCAGAATTTTTAACAGTGTTACCTTTTATATTGTGCCGAAACTTCATTCAAATTACTTTTAAACCATTTCCTTTAGGAGATATTTTCTAAAAAAAAATTCCTAAGACTTGTATGGAAACTAAAAATTTGAAATGTATTTTTCTCGAAACAAGCTTTTTTTTAGTTACGACTATGTTGCCATAAAGGAGCGATATAATCAATTATTAATAACGAGTGTACAATTGTTAATTTTTTCTAACGGTTTGACTCGATATCCGTAAATATTTATATTACAGAAATGAGTTTGTTTTCGTAATTTTCAAATTATATTGAAATTTTTTAGAAAACCAAAATTTAAAAAAAAAACGAAACTTAAAAAAACAATTCTAAAAATATTACTTAATCTAAAAATTATTTAACATGCTTTTTATTTTGTCAGTATAATAATAGTGTTGTTGCTTATTAGACAAATTTATATATAAATTTAATGACTTTTTAATAATATACTTTTTTCAACAATTTTTAATTAATTTCTTAAACATAATATTAATAAGTACATAGTTATTTAAATATATAATTGTAATAATATTAAAAGTAATTTAATTTACAGACACATTTTATTTTAATAATATTGTGACAAAACTAGATTGAAGACTATACTTTCTACACATTATTGCGGTTGGCGAATTTTAAAATTGCTCACGACAGATTTGTAATAGTTTAAGTAATAGAGCAAACTGATTCTGTTTAAAACCATCGTGTGTTGTCGTTTCTTAAATTCGTCAAACGCCATAAGTGCCTTTGTTTCATATTGAGAATGTGCTCTTAAAGAAAGCGCAAGAATGCGTCACAAAAAAACTTTATTTTTATTTAATCTCTTACAAACTGTCCGATACTACGAGAACCGTACTAATCATGATATTTTGTGAAATAGGAGTATAACTAAAATCCTAAAATAAGAATTTAAGCTTATCAAACAAATAGTTATATCAAACAGTAAAAACAAACAAAAAATTGGCGTAGAAAGCTGCAATAAAAATCCTAATTTCCTGCCTATTGCCGATTTCATAGCTTTTGTAATAGATTAAAGGCAAATTGATTATTTTTTATTTTTTTACTAAAAAAAAAACTACTTAAATTTTCTTTAATCTATTGCAAATTTTTGAAGATATCGAGGACGATAATAAGCTTCATTAATTTCGTAAAACAAGTTTATTGCGGGGCAGGCTTTTTAAACCTTGGACACAAAAATAAAGTGTTGCGTTGCACTTGGAAATTTTTGTAAATAGAAAATAAAAGAAAAGTTTGAAGAAAAAATTGTTGAAATCTGTAAAAAATTAAATATACAGTATATTTAATTTTTGGTTTTATCCATAAAAAATATTGTATGTTTATCAGACTGTTATTTGGCAAATTTATATAGAAATTATATACAGCCATGTTCTGAGAAACGCCCGTTCTGAAACCGCAAAGCGTTCTGAAAAGCGCTTAATTGATTTTCAGATGTTCTAAGGAAAGCGCGTTTTACTGGCGTTTCGGAGTTTTTTGCGAAAAAGTACTACATGTGGTTTACATACATATATACGTATGTATGTGGTATTTATACATATACATAAAATAAAAAAATATTTAACAACAAATAGAAAATTTTTTTAATTCAGTTTTTTAATTGAAAATGTGTAAAATTCTTTCAATTTTTTATTGAAGTAAAAAGAAAACATATTAAATTTTAATTGTGAATAATTTTATTTCCTTTTGCAAGTTCAGTTTTAGCAAATTCAATCAGTTCACTTCAATATACACATGTGAGTTGAAGTCGCTAATTTTAAGCGATATGTGTTTTCCAAAACACCTATTTGGCGGTTTCAAATCGCAAAACCATACTTATTGCGTTATACGTTTCCCAGGACACCTAATTGGCGTTTTCAAATCGAAAACCCTAAATTTAAGAGATTTGCGTTTCTCAGAACATGCCTGATAGAAAAATTATATGGAATTTATATAGAAAATTTGTCAAATAAGTGTTTAATAAACATACACAATTTTTTATGAATACGGCCGTTAATATTTTACAGCTTCTCTTAAAGAACACTTATTAAGGCTTATAACGATTCTCGAAATTGATAGTTTGTAATAGATTAAAGGAAATTTGAGTATTTTCTTTCAAGTCTACTATGAACTCACGACTATTTCGGGAACAATGAAAAGCAAAATTAACTTATTTGTAATATTTGGTTTTTAATATAAATAGTGGTTATTATATTATAGCTTTTTTTAACGACATAACTAAATAATTATAATAAATTTTTAAAATAACTAAAAAGGAAAACAATACCTTCAATAAACACTATAACCAGGCTGGACTAAAGGATTCCTTGCAACATTAGCATCAAAATATATTTCAAATATTACTTCAAACATGTCTGCAAAATGAGGTCTAATTTGGCGATGGAACACAGCCAACATGACCTCAAAGACTAATAAAGACAATGACGATAAGTTGTATTACGTTTCATGAAATATGGCAAAGTTTGTAATAGATCAAAGAATATTTGAAGAATTTTTAGTTTAATCTTCTACAAACTCGAAAATGTTGACACCCGTAATTGGCATGATTAATTGTGTTGTTTACTTTTAGCTAGAAAAACGCAGTCCTTTCTTTATAAGCCAACGACTGCATATGCAGTTTTAAATTTGCAACATACATAGTTGCATTTATGAGTTTTGGGTGGCGCTGAAAATGTATAGCTTTTCTTGTAATACTTGTACTGTACCACTGGCATTGGAGCGGCTGAATATTGCCAATAATGTTCTTTATCGTGTTTGGCGAATTAAAAAAATGCCTACCATTGTTAACTACTAGATTAATAATATAATCAAATTTTTAATCTATTACAAAATTTTCGTAGGCGCTTTAAAGTTTTGCGAACCACGTTAGATGCTGGTCTTTATGGTAGTTGGCGAATTTAAAGAATGCTTAAGGCAGTTTTGTAATGGATTAATAAAAATAAAAAAAAAACAGTTGGGCTTATCCATTAATCTATTACGAGTTAGGGATTTTTATTATTAATTTCGATTGAAATCAATTTCAATTCCGAAAACGCTTCTTCAGAAAATTAAAATCGTTCAATTTTCTCGAAATGAAATCACTTCTATTTTTCCGATCGAATTAAAAGTTTATATATGCAATAGCATTAAAACAAATACAAAACATTTCTATTCCCATAAAGAAATCTATTTTTTAAACTATGAAACACAATTTATTGATATTTTTTATTATTTCCAAAAACTTTTTATGTTTGAAGTAAAAAAAACAAAAGCAACAAAAACTTTAATCAGGTGCTGCTTGAAAGTGCATTAGATACATTCGGTGGATTGTTTCCGTCGTTGTGGTTTAAACACTCCAACAACCGAAATTCCAGGTATTTTGCTTAAATGTTTTAAATTTTGTTAAAATTAGTTTGAACAAATTTTTGCGCTTTCGCACTTTATTGTTTTAAGCATATGTGTTTGTTTTGATTTGCACACTATTAGCACGTTTAATGAAAAATATTGCCAACTTACCATAAAAATGCCAAAGATAAACTTTGTCGGCGTGAAGTAAATCGATCAAAGTCTGAAGAAGGCAAAACAAAATCGATCGAAATGAAAATTCGTAATCAAAACCATTCCGAATAATTTCTGTGACAGGTCTGTATATTTAAGTTAAGCTATTTTTCTTATTATAACGTTATACATAATGAATAAACAATTTTGTTATTGTAAAGCTATGTACACACGGTTGTCAGATCTTACAATATTGTAAGATCTGGCAACATGCTGACAATGTAGTGACAATGAAAAATTGTCTCGCAGAAGTAAATTGTGTGTTCAGACGATCGTAAGAAAATCTTACAATTTCATTGTCAGACTATGGCCTGACAAATAATTCATCTGACAACAAAAATTGTCAGTTCACACGGTTGTCAGATTGTTAGATGAAAAAAATTAACATACATTTTGTAAGGTATTGCCACTTATGTATATCAACAACTATCTGCTTGGCAGTGTTGCCCATCAAACTTCTTTCTGACAATGATGCCATTGTCAGGTGCATTAATTTTATACATCTGACAATTAAAACTGAGCTTACAATACCAGCCAATTATCCGACGAAGAGTGTTCTCACGATTGTCAGATGCCTGACAACATTATCGTCTTACAATTGATTGACAATGGTTTTTCTGACAACGTTGTAAGTTAAAAATTGGCAGTTCACACGATTGTAATACATTTTCAGATAATTTTACTGGCAATATTGTAAGATCTGACAACCGTGTGTACGTAGCTTATGTAATATAATTTCATTATATTAAAAAACAATACACACTACTGGTATTGACTCACTTTTGATTCTCATAGTATGTCGACTACTGACGACTTTTAGCCACCACTAACCGTCGTTTTTGCGTCATCGTCTAAGCCGACAACTTCTAGTGTAACAGCTATTGATTGGCTTGTGGAAACCGCTCAATTTCAATCACACTGGCCCTTATTATGGTTGACGAATTTAAAAACACCTAAGACAGTTTTGTAATAGATTAATGATAACCAGTGGGCTTATCCATTAAAGGAAAATATAATCGAAAATGCAAAACTTTAACACCAAACACTGTATAGAGGGAATAGAATTTTAGCATTAAATTAGAAGTGTAAGTATTAAAATAGTGAGCAAATGGTTTTTATATGTTGATTTTGAGAGCTACGAGCGCAAAAAAGTATTTTCAATTTTTTTCAACATCCGTTAACTTGATGATATTTTTCTATTTCGCGCTGTTGCAGTCACAAGAATCGAAGTCATATAGTGGTTATTGAAGGTTGCCTCACAAGGCTTTATAAAAATAGGCATGTACATGTTTTTTTCTTGTGAATATCGTTGGTCTTGTGTAGGAGGGCCATAACTAACATAATTACAAGTTTACAGGGGTGGGGGGAGGAAAAACATGATGGAACTGTATACATATATCTATAAACAATTTGTTTTATACAATTGCTTGTAAAGCCTTTACTTACGAAACTATTCTATTAAATCTTTGTGACCAGATGTATTTGTGTGAAATATATTAGAATCACTAAAACACTAAAATTAAGCAAAATACAAATTAGGGCTTGTTTACATGAGGCCAACGATGTAATAAGTTTGTTTTACTTTTTTCATATGTTATAAGCTGTTTGTATTTCGCTGCCGGCTAAGGGTGTTCGTTCAGACTTGTAGAAAATGTTAAAAATTTTTTAATGGGCGGCTTAAAAACTAGTCAATTTATATGTGAATTTGTTTTGCATATTTGTATATTGAAAAGCAAACTTTTAAATTATACAAAAAATTTAAGAAGGTTTTTAACATTTTCTGCAAGCAGTTAAGCCGGCGGATTAATTAAATAGTTTTCGAAAAAAAAAATTAATTTTTCCTGTATGACGTAAATATTTTAGAAATTGATTTTGTGCGATTTATGTTTTAAGCTTTTTTTTTCTAAGTGTATTTGTTAAAAAATTGTTATTTATTGCGTCAAAGAATTGAACTTTTTTTAAAGCGGTTTTCTTTTTTTTCGGTTTACTTTTCATTGAACGATAAGCTCTGCGGGGTTTTTTATTACAACACTTACTACATACTTATGCAAAGTACTTATATATGCATGTATTTATATATGTATGTATGTATATGTACTTATAAATATTTTCTATAGCCTGATATAATTTCTCAAAATATTTTGTAAATTTCTTTGAACTCTTCCGCTTAAGTTGAGTCTCAAAAATTTGTCGGTCTCTGAGCTAGTAAAAGCTTCTAAGAAATTTGGTTATAAATCAAAACCGTTAGCTGTTACCACCGGCAGCAGCTTGAGCCAATACATTAGTGGTGGTTTTTGTAGCAGCAGCATCTGCGGCGTCTTTTGCATTATTTTTTTCGGCTACTTCGGCCTCCAATTCAGTGTCCGTTTCTGTTAGAGTTTGTGACAGTATTGTTGTACTTGGTGTGGACATGGATTTCAAATAGTGAGTCGGTTTTATGGATTTCAATTGTGTGGTGCCATTGAATTTAACATTCACCTCGCCTACCATACTTAAGGGGTGCATGGCTGCTGGTGTATCTTCGGCATCTAGATCTGGTGATGGTATAATGGTGGGCGTGGTTGTATATGTTTGACGATTTGTTAAAGGCGAAGTGAATACGGCCGGTGTGTTTTTATAACCAATACGACTAAATAGACTACCCGAACTTAAGGAACTACTTTGACTACTATTACTACTGGTGCTGGGTGGACTGAGCGGGGTACCCACACCACTATCCACTTCGAGGGGACTCTTGATATTGGCCATGAAACGATCGACATGTTCGGGTAGCTTAAGTTCGTCCAAACGTGTTTTCATGTCCTGCATATTGGGAACTTTGTTCTCATCATACAAGCGATTAGGTCTTTGTTGTTCTTGCCAGTTTTTAGATTTAACTTGCCTAATGGGTGATGTGGAATCCTCGCCACTGCTGGTGGCCTCATAACGATTGTATCTCTGTTGCCTCAACTGTTCGTAAGTATTTTCAAAAAAATGTGTTTTCTTGGTTTTTTGGGGCGAACCATGTTCTTCTTTTTCGTTCAGCTCTTCGAGGACTTTCAGTGGAAACCCCAAGTGACTGTTAACCGACACCGATTTGCCAATTTTGCGGTCAGCAAACAACGGCTTACGTCTTTGCCTTTCCAAATCATCTAATTGCTGCAAAACTCTGCGTATTTCTTGCGGTATTTCTAAATCGATCTGACGTTCAGCTAAATGGGATACATAGCGTCCCAGAGTTTGTATAGTCAATTCTAAACTTTGTACTTGACTTTGAAGACTCGTTATTTGAGATTGTTGCGAGGATCTGGTCTTTTCCAATTGTGCTATAGATGATTGAGCAAACTGTGAAAAAAGAAAAGATGATGCATTATTAAAGTAAGTCCATAGCAGATGCCATTGGTTTATCGGGTACGTTCCACAGTTTAGCTTAGTTATTAAATTGACTCAAATTAGGGATGAAACGTTACGAGTAAATACAAGTAAATACTCGATACTTTACTTTCGATACCAAGTACTTTTGGTATCGATGCTTTACTACCGAGTACCAAGTAGGTATCGGTTAAAAATAATCATATCGGTCAGAAATACTCTTTTCTTACTGACAGGCAAAAAAACTGTGTTGGTAACCATCATATTATCATATTATTCGTTTTTAAAGTTCATGGGGGTAATGTATACAAAATGATGAGACCTGGTATAAACCCTTTGAAATGATATTCTAATTTGAATCAAAAGAAGAAGAGTACTTTAAAGTGAAACTTTTTGTTTCCTCAGATAAAGCAGAGGAATGGTACTAAAGGTGAAAAGCTGTCGTTTTACACTAATGTAAAAAATGGCAGCCACCGAATTTTATACCTTTTCGAAACAAATAAAAAAACAGTTACTGTAGCATATCCAAATTTTAATTACTTAGGATGTAAAAAGGTACTCCACGGGTTTAATTCACACCGTGGAGTTGGTCCATCATCATATAAGGCCGCCAAGGCTGGCGCTGATGTAAATCAATGATATATCCTGTATATACTCTTGCTATGTATACGGACATAGTAATCGCAGTGTTTTTATGCGGTATTAAGACCACCATAAGGGTATCCACGATAATCGTTTTCACATCTGTATTCTCACATACATATGTACAAATCATAGAGAGCGAAATATGGAAAGTTGAATGGTTGCGATATTTTGACAATTCAAAATTTATGGAATTATGCACATACTTGTAATTGTTGTTCCAAGTGCGAGTTTTTCGTTTTCTCCTGATTTAAAACTTCCAAGTGATGTTTGGTGGTTGTAATTTCTTCTTGCAAAACGTTGTATTCCACATTATATTCCATCAATTGTTTGTTTATATCCAGAATAAATACCTGTGTAAAAGAGATGGAACAGTTGAAGTATTGTTGTCGAAACTTGTTTTTCTTTAAAGAACTTACCATTTTCAAAACTTTTTCCATTGTTTTTGCATCAATTTTAGGTACAACAGTTTTTAAATAGTCCATAATTTCTTCGAAATTATCTCGTGCAAGCAACTCTTCCTGGTGTACCGTCAGCAAGGATATGGCGAATTTAAAAATTACCTCAGAGGATTCCAAAAACATCAAATCGAATACACGGGCTACAAATCCCAGAGGAAACTGTGAGCTAAAAACGGTTAATATCCAGGGAGCAGCATACAGAGTGGGTGAGACATCGTTTTGATCTAGCCACACATAAAGATCAGGCAAATGATCTTTAACCAAACGTGAAAGTTGATACAACTGCAGCTGAAATTTTTTCATATCAGGTAAATATTTTGTACGCATTTGACGATGGAACATCAGATGTTTTAGCAGGTGAAATGCATCAGCTTCTTCACACTGGAAATCGGTGTTAAAAAAGTGATATTTGAAAGCAATATTGTTCTATAGTAAAACTTACATGCAAGAGCAAAATACCGCAAATAAAACCCAAACCCTGGCAATAGCCCAACTCTGGATCTAATATTGAATATGCCTTTAATAAATTGAATAAAGACAACTGGCCCAGACCCAGGGGATCTTTGTAAAACTTATGATTGGGAAAAGTTCTTCCCAAGTCAATAAATATAGCGTGTTGATGTTCGGTGAGATTCTTCAATAGCACATTGTAGGGTGTATTGAAGTTGGGAAATTTGACAGTGTCAACGGGTGCTGTATTCATGGAATGCTGTTCGGCCAAAAAAGTCCAGACATCACCACGTTTGGAGCGTGGCACACCGGTTTTGATAGCTTGGGCCAATACTTTTGGGTCCTTTTTATTGCCTATTTTCATGGAATCCCTTTCGATGAACGATTCCCAACGCTCAATAAGCTGTTTGTCGCAGACTACAATTTCTTCATAATCCAATTTCATGCGCTTCAATTCATTTTCGTTTTGTCTGGCTTGAAGCATAGCATTTTCGGTTTCCATACGATTCAGTAAAATAGTCTGGCGTATGGCGGTCTTCCACAGCTCACGTAACTCATCGCGTGATCGTTTGCCCCGCTTCGGTTCTGTCGTACAAGGAAAAATAAAAAATTTGTATAGTGTAGCAAACACAGACCATCAAATATACTTACGAGTTATTCTCATGGGTGATAAGAACTCTGTTTGGGAATCTTGTTCCATGCCTTTTGAAGGTGTTACCACGCTATTCAGTATAGCTTGCCGCCAAGAACCTTGATGGGTTTCAGACTCCTTAGGGCTATTGCCCACTTTAATAAAACTTCACATTAAAAGAGGAATAAGAAAAAAACGGAAAATTAAAATAGGTTTTCTTTCATTTTTCTAAACTTACATGTCCATCATGGGACTCTTCAATTGCTCTGCCGTTGGCTTGCTGGGACTGGCATTTATGGAACCTATAGTATTAGATCTGGATCTAAAATTTTCTGGTGGTGAATCTGTTTCTTCTTTGCCGCCCTCCAATTTAGGTTCCGCCGAACCTTCTCTTACTTTATGCTCCTTAACCACTAAAGTGTTTGAGCCGATGTCATCTTTGGATGCCTTACGTTTTAATAAATGATCGAACGAATTTGTCAAGGATCGTTTTGCCTTCATGAAAATCGTACTTCCACCCAAATATTGATTTAAAAATTCTGACCTATTTTCGGCTGTATCGTGAACATGTCTCTGCTGTCTTGATTCACAATGGGCCCTCAGCAGCATCATTAGAAATTGATTTTGTTCGGCTTGCGGAGCGTTCATTTTCTCCGAACCATAAAATTTGGCCCAAATTGTATCTTGTTCGTCATCGCCTAACGTCTCAATACGTCTAAAAATAATATTTTGTGTTTTCTTTTCACTCAAACCCTCCACGTCAGCGCACAGTTTGTGATACCACAACATGGGACAATGATCACAAGAAAATATTTGTGTGGCCTCTTTGCGTTTTTGTTCGGCGCACGTAACGAAAGCTTGCGAAATTGCAGCCACAATGTCATCGCACACATGATCTGACTGGCATTTGAAAACGTAACCAATATAACCGTCGTTGTTAGTTTCACGACAGATTATGCCAAAGTGGTCAGCATTCTTTTGTCCCTGAGCACAACTGGCAACATCTTTGAAATCCTTATAGAGTAAGACCTGTTTCCGATCAGGCGAGATCAAACGTAAATCACAACGACCGACTAAAAATACCATCGTACGGTTTTGTTCCACATATGGTGGTATGCAGCCATAAGAAGCAGAGCGATCACGTTGTTTGGGAATACTAAGAGGTAAATAGGAGGAACAAAGTACATATAAATAAGTTCATGTTTGAATTACTTAATTTTTTTAAGTAGTTTGTAAAAATGATAAGCAAGTGAGTTTATTATTCGCCATGAAAGCAAACACATTTGAACAACTGAATTTACTATTATTTATTTTAAAACTTATATTTATACTAATCAAAAAATATAGTGTTTTTGTATGCTTTCAGCTGTCTATATGTCGAGATTTCATGAATGATAACTTACAGCGCTGCCTACGTACTTTAGCGCGTAAAGCGTAATGTAGTGTCAAAAATACTCATGCACATATCAAATATAAATGGACCAACCCAAATAGCGTCAACGCTTTGCAATTGAGAAATCTAAGCTTAACAGCACGTAGGAGAGGAAACTCTCTACTCAGTAACCTAGTGTCTGCAACTGCGATTAACTCTGACATAATATCTGAGGAAAGTGCCGCAGAATGAGAGCACGAATTTCTTTATGCCCATCTTAATATTTAACAAGGAGTATACGTATTTTTGTTAATCTTATAAGAATTCATAAATCATTGAAAGCCGTGAAGTAAACATATCTTTACGATCAATAGAATCTTATATGAACTTTGTATATGTGCACATTTTGTACAAAATTAATCGCTAATATTATATATTTAATGCATAAAAACAAATTATTTTCTATTTAAAAGGGGTTTTTTAAAGGATATTTTCAAATCTAATAATCGGTAGAAATGCAATGTCGTCTTTTTGTGAACAAACACATACACAGTCGCTATTTTGACAGCTCTTATTATAAGATCGTTGCCATGAGATTTCTCATAAGAACGCTCTCATAAAAATTATTATAAGACTGTGATAACACTGATTTCAAGTCTACACGTAACAAAATTCTCTCTGCGATTGAATTTGACGCTCTCATCTTACATGTTATTGCAGGTGTGGACACTAATTAAAGTTGCATTAGAACAGTGTTGCCAAATCGTAAAATTTATCTTTTTTTGTAGGTTTTTTGATGTACTGAAAAGATTTTTTTTCTATGGGAAAAGTTTTTCGGAAATTTGTCTTTTGTATTTTTTGAATAAAATGGAACCAAAAACTCACTTTTTCCGAAAATAAGTGTATTTAATAAAAATACGATAACACTGCATCCAAAGCAACTGTTATTCCGCTTTTACAATTAGACAGACGACGGGCAGACATGTTTTCATTTCTCTTTTGGTCTTGCCTAAACCTTTTACTTTTGAGAAATCAATAGACAGACAGAAACTTTTCGGTTCTCTTTTCTTTCTTTTTTGTTGTTATTGGTTTTGTAAGCACATTTAGTGCTTATATGAAGTAGATATGACAATAATGATATGAAACAATAACATATCAAATGCGTAAAGTTAAAAAGAGAAACAAAAAATATCTAGTACAGAGAGTCGCATACTTTATACGGCATCATCAAATTTCATTTGCCTGCCCATCCTCTGTTTAAATGTAAAAGCGGACTTATCACACTTCAGCTGACTTCAAACCAATTTAGTGATTTTATCTCTATTCATTATATGCAGTCTACACTTAACATGAAACGCAGTTAAAACATGAAGTTAAAACTTGTTGTTTAAATATCTGCCTGTTAAAGGCGGCGTACATGTAGTGATAGTTATAACTTCTCATAGTAAAAAATAAAAATTGCGAAAAACAACTACAAATAGCACGCTGTTGTTAATTTAAGTTATAACAGAGTTTTAAAATGAAATGTTTTAACAACCAAGTTATAACTTTAACCCAACTTCAACATGAGCGGTCTAAATTTAACTTTAACTTGAAGTTAGCGTTAAAGTTAGTGTTTTCATGTCAGGTGGAGACAGCACTTTTTCCACTTAATGATTTTCGTACAAACGGGATTAGTTAACATTACTGTTCATGGCACAACGTTACCATGTTTATTTAAGTTCCTCACTGCAGCGAAAAATCTAAACGCTTTACGCGCTAATTTGGGTTGGTCTGCTAATCATCAGTAGACTTACTTTTTTTTTGTTCAATTATCCCCAAGAAAATAATGAAAACTATGAAGAAATATACAGTGTGTCCGCCGGGAAGGTATACTACTATGTTTTGCCGCCATTTTGGAAAACATTAATCTTGGCAGTTCATATTTGGCAATCGCGGAATATATGTACATGTGACAAATTTATTATGGAAAAATATTCGATATATCAACGTGTTTTAATCGTTAAAACATTTTATCAAAACCAATCACCGATTTTCATGAAAAAATCATATCGAGTGACAAGGCACATTTTCATTTAAATAGATATGTAAATAAACAGACTAGTCGGTTCTGGACAACTCCTCAAACCTTTGCATCCATTAAAAGTGACAGACTGGTGTGTAATTTGGTTAGGAGGAATCATTGGACCTTACTTCTTTGAAATTGAAAATAGGTAACTGTGAATGGGGAGCGATATCGTGATATGATTGAAAACGTTTTACCACCACAGCTGCATGCTTTGGGCTTGATTAACATGTGGTATAAACATAATGGTGCCACATTACATACAACCAGGATTACAATGGAATTACTGTGAGTAGTATAACTTCCCGGCAGACATCCAATGCATAAAATTTATTTGCGAGCCAGAACTTAAAACACTGTAGTATGATGTTTTTATTGCGATTCATTATTATTTTCAAATAAAGTTTGATATGTTGCAACCTTCTTTAAGAGTTTCAGTATTGTTTTGAACATCAAGTCAATTACAGTAAAAATAAAATTATTGGGGAAAGCACATGAAGGTGTTGGATGTTAACTTCCATATGTTTGCAGGGTATGTTATGTATGTATGTATTTATGTGTGTACTTATTGTAGTTAAATTACTTATGCATGCTTAAAATCAAGAAAATAGATGTGTAGGTATAAAAATTTCCTTTACGACATTTTAAATAAAAGTACTATATAAGAACAGTAATTAAAAACTTAAAATCAGCAAGTATAACTACTGCCAGCTATGAAAACACATGCTAGTGGCAGGATTACAGAAAAAGGAAAAAAAAAATGGTAATTTGATAATAATAAAGATTTGCTACACTGTCTGAAGAGTGCATTAACGAGACAATATTTCATATAGAGGTGCCTTTGGGGGAAATCAAGTGAAACTAAACAATTAAATTAGAATTTTGTCTACTACTTCTCTCTTCTTTTACTCACTTCTCCAAACCATAATTATTATTTGTTTGTTGTTGTTGTTCTTGCTGCTGCTGCTGATGATGATTGTGTTGTGGCAATTGAGACTGAGATGGGTTATGATTCAGTTCCTCTTGCCGAGGCGGCGAAGGGTTTTTATTATTAATAATAACATTGTTTGACAAAGTTTTAGATTCATCAACATTTTGTGATTCATTTGTTTGCAATTGATCTCTAAAGGGATTTTAAAATAGTAAACACAATAAGAAAAAACTGAAACTGACTGAACAAAACTATTTATGTACAAGCAGAATACACATTTCTCTTCTAACAGAAATACAGATGGGCAACATTGCTTTTGAGTTCGCGCTTTTAACGTCCATTGTGATGTGTATGATAATGCAGTTCTGTATGATTAATTCTGGTTTATTGGCAGTTAGCTAGTTAGACGATTAAAAAATAAAAACACGAACTACAAAACTTTTTTGTATATGTATGTACACACGCTCATAGAAAAAAGCTTCCTCATACTGATGACGGCGGTTCATCAGAAATCAATATCCAAAATTCTGGAAAATATTGATTTGAAAAATTTTTTTTTGTTTCCGTACAGGATCATCCCTACATTTTTTTTTAGAGATTTTATTGATTTTGAAAACGAAATATTTCTCCTGCTAAAATGTTTTTCAGCGCACTTAACTTCAGATAACTGAATACTCGTCGACATGTGACTTTGTGAAATTTACCTCAAAAACCAGAATTAATACATAATATATCATTCATCAATACCTTCACAACATGACGTGGTTTCAAGTAGCTCTTTTTTTACTTAAGCGTATTTTCTTTTAACAACTTACTCTCTTTTAATATTTATCTCAAATTGACTTATGCCTCGCATAAGTCTCCCAGGTGTCAATTTCTGATCTTTATTATCGTCCAATTGTTTGGTATCTTCTTCACTGCTATTAGTAAAAGCCGCAGTCTCTTCTTGCACTGATTCTGCAAATTTAATTTTTGTCACAGATTCGGCTGGTTCTGTTTCAGTTCCTTGTTCGGCTTCTTCTTCATCTTCCTCCTTGACCTCGTTGTCTTTAAGTGAGCAATTTTTCAACTCAATCGAACTTGTGCCTATGAAGACTCCATCGCTGTTAATGGATGTTTTACGATTTGAGGACATTTGCATTAGACGTTGTCGCTGAGCATCGTAGGCCTTAAATTTGGGCAAAGCATCATCAATGAAAGAGAATGGTACACGTTTGTTGGAAACACGTATTTTGCCAACGTACATAACCTCAAAGAAGTGAGTGTGATTAGGCGAAATGTCGGCCAGAAGCGACAAATTACTTTGCGCTGAGGTAGATGTTGGAATGTTGACCTATTGGCAATTAAAAAAACAAACGAAAATCAGTTTTGGTAGCATTTTAAGGTTTCAACAGTGTCATAAACAGAAATATGTTTGTGCTAACTGACTTAGGCGAATGTGTTTAAACCTTCCGTTTATTATCAGCTACAAAACTGATTATAAACAGTTCTACATTCAACTCTCTTTTCAATTTTGGTGAACTTTTGACCAATTTTTTTTTTTGTTAAAAATGTATTAAACATACATATTTTTTATACGTAATTAATAATTATTATTTATTCCCTTTTTGAAAATATTTAATTTGAGAACTTGCCTTAAGCACCCTATACACGTTTCAACTCAGTTGGCAACTGAGTCCGTTGTTCTCCAAATCAAAGCGTGTATAGCTTTGTCAGTTGATTAGTCTGGCAGTTGTCGAGTTGGTTGAAGAATAATTAAAAAAAATTGTGTTGTGTGTGTTCAAGTCAAGTCTGTTGATCAGGTCTCAAAATTTATATTTGTAGTGTTTTTGCAAAGAGAACGTTATACATTTTTAAAATTGTATATAATTTCATTGAATTTAATAGTTAAATTAAAATCTTTCAATTCAATTTATGAAGTGTGTGGCCAATAAGCAATTCAGTTGAAAGACTCAATTCACAATTGAATTGAAACATGTATGGGCCACTTTACACTTTCTGGGGAAACTTTTCTCAATCAATGAAGATGCAGAAATTTCATGATGCCCTAAACACGTTCACGACATCAGGCTACCGACTACAATATGAAAAAAATTACCGAATATGAAAAAATTACCGTGTACGTGTGGCAATTCTTCCAACACATTCTCCAATAGATTATATACGTGTAATATAATATATGAATGTATTGGAAAATAGCATTTGAGTGTATTAGTTTCTATCATCTCCCAGTGGCCAACTTTTGTAGCCCTTCATTTTTTTTTGATCCAATACTCATTCTCGCTTGCCTTCTCAGGAAGGCCTTATAGAAGGCCTACTAACTCCCTTCTAAAGGAAGGCTTGTACGCGTACTACATAGTGCAATCGTACGTTTGTAGCAACAAAAATTGGTGAACCGTTTAAAGTTTAAATAAAAATTCCAAAGGAAAATGGCAAACACAAAAACAGGAAAATGTAGAAAGAGAAAAATAAAAAAGATATAAACTTAAAATAGTTTTGCTTAAAATGCGCTAGAGGTCGGTCGCATGGTGGATTTTTGTAACATTTTTGTGTTAAAAATTAAAAAAAGTTATTAAAAGGTCGCTAAGGCAAAAAAGAAAATATTCTACAAACGCACAAATTAAATAGAAATGAGGCCTGTTGAAAATCGTCTTCTATCAGGCTTGTTGAAGAAGGCCTTATAACAGGCCTTCTGAGGAAGGGACCGGGGAGGCCTTGGCTGGCTAAGACAACGTGAGTAAAAAATATATGAGTATGAAATGCAGTAGCAAGATCTTGTGTCTGCCAAATAAGGCCTTCTAGCAGGCCTGTTTACTCCTTCTTTCCGCCACTGGGCTATTTCTTGTATGGTAGCTACTTAATAAGTTTGGAAACGCTGTAAGCCAATAAACAGCTGATCTGACTGTTGGATACGTAATAAACTTACTTCTTGTTTAAGCTGTGTGTAAAGATGTCTGAAGAAAGTTTGATGAACGACCAAAAATTAATTTCATGAATAATTTCGAAACAAATAAAGTAGCTACTAAAACTCTTTCAGTATAAAATGTAAACGTTATATTTCAGGCCGCTTATCTTGGCCTTTCATTATAATTTGATGGTGTATTAGTAAAAATAATAATTTGCATACTCGTATAGACTCATGTATTATATTTTTGAAAGACAGCAGTTGGTAGCCTGCCGTCGTGAATGTGTTTAATACATGAAGAAAAATTTTGGTGAGTAAATTCATATTTGCAAATTTCTGATAAAAATATTATAAGATTTTTTTTTATTCAATATAGTTTAACACTTTTATTGAAACAGTAACAAGTGATAAATGCCTGTTTTTGGAAGATTTGTTTTATTTTCAATAGAATTATATATCCGATCAAGGATACAAGGACATTTTTTTAAAATATGCTCATGTCATGTTAATAACAAACATTTTTTCCTTTATGCAAGTTATAGTGGTCAAAAACTTTCTTGCAATAACTTACCGTTCCTGAGGAATTACTTAGACCGTGGGTATATGACTTGGATGATTTCATTTTTGATGATGAGACTATGTTAGGACTAGCATCATGTTGAGCCTGGCGCAGGGCCTCGCTCATTTTTAAATTTGTAGCCGGCGTGGTATGAATACCATTACCGGATAAAGCTTTTTGTAGAGACACATCAGCGCCAGTACTGTTATTGGAGACCAAAGTTTGTGGAATACTGCCGACAGAACCGCCCAACGTGTGGGCTGGATCACGCATCTGATGCATTAATTCAGCCATCTGCAAAGAAAAAAACAGAAATAGAGTTAACGAAAAGGTTTTTTTTTTTCTTTTGAAAACTTAACATTGTAAATTGAAAGAATATTAAAATTATTAGATAAATAGGATGAATCAGTGTTACAGGCAAATTTAGGCTAATTTAGTAAAAAGTTTTCTTTGCGGCATATAAGTAAATTTTATTACATTTCAGTTAGCTGGGTTTTGGGGGCATATTTAATAAATATCATTAGTTTCCAGAACTTTTGTATAATAGTCTGAACACAATGCTTGCGGTGCGGTACGAGTTGTCGTTGCGGGAGAGAAAAATAAACATAATACAAACAAAAACGGAGACGGCAATACTTGCCATTGTTAGTTTACATTTTTATTAATTTATTTGTGCATACATTTTTATAAAATTTTCTAAAAAAATTTACTATTATATGTCAAGTATTTTGAAATGGCAATAAATAAAACGATTATAGCTGTGAAGCCACGTTTTCACATGGAATGAGAAACCACGACACATACTCAAACAAGAGATGATGGGTAAGACCCATTAATGTACATTCATTTAGAAAACCGCTTAGCCCCGGGTGTCAATTATCACTTACCTTACTGTAAGTGGAAGTGCTAATGTATAATATTAAGTCTCCAATATGTTTAGAAATATGATTTAAAACTTCTTGTTTCACCATCCCCAAAGCAAATTTTTTATAAATTTTCATTAAGCATAATTATTTGTTCATCAAAATCGATGATTGATTTTGATAAAATGTTTTAACAATTAAAATACCTTGGTTTATCGAATATTTTTCCATAATAAATTTGTCACGTGTCTACCTCATGACTGCCAATATGAACTGTCAAGACTAATGTTTACCGGCAAAACAAAGTGGTATACCTTACCGGCGAACACCCTGCATGCAGTTTTGATGGAGGGTGTTTGTTCTACACTCCTATGTGCTTTATGATTCAATAAAAAGAAAATAGTAACCAAAATACTAAAAACCTGTTTTGTACTTAATTAAAATCCTGCTTGAAGTTTGTGACACAATTTATATAAGATTTCTTCTTAGACCATAAATTAATTGCTGCGGCATGTAAACATTGTCATCGGTTCGACTAACCTAGCGTCTCCACATAGCAATATTTATTACGGAAATTGTCAAATTTTATTGCGTCCATAAAATTTGCGATGTGTAGACCGCAAATTGCTGTAGGCAGCAATCTATTGCGCAATGATTGCTCTACTGACTGCTTGAGCAATTTTTGCCAAGCAATGAGCTGTCAGTTATTGTAATTTGGTATGAAAATATAGCAAACACAGTGCTGTGCATACAACAAATACAGTGTTGTTCATACAACTTCTCACGTTGAATACGTTTACGCCACCTAGAGCAATTAGCAATCGTTGTACTGTTATTCTGTCGACGTTTTTGCTTGAGCTAAAGGCCTTGCTACACTATCATACACGATCGTGCGATCTACTAAATAAAGCATGTGTGCTGAAAAAGTACTAAAAATTCAACCGTGCGACAGAGTTTGTGACAAATCGTGCGATTTGAAAAATTTTATGAAACTTTTCAAAACATTATGGTTTCTGTGCGATCAGTGAAAAATATAAGAATATTGTTGGTGCCTCAAGAAAAACATTTGAGTAATGTAAAATTATTATGTTAATAAGAGTTTTTAATTGTTTTATTGTGTACATAAATTATTTCAATCATACTTGTGTAATAGTGTGGCCTACAACGCCATTTTGAAAAGATTTTTTCAAGTCGGCCAGACTTTTGTAACCGTTTCTTGTGAATGAATCGTACGATCGTGTAGGATAGTGAATCAGGGCCTTTAGCAATAAAAATTGATATGTGGAGACGATACGTAAAGTGCGGTCTCCATCTGACATGAAAACACTAACTTTAACGCTAACTTCAAGTTAAAGTTAAATGTGGACCGCTCATGTTGAAGTTTGGTTGAAGTTACTCTGAACTCTGTTATAACTTAAATTGACAAAGCCTGCTATTTGTAGTTGTTTTTCACCATATTTATTTTTTTACTATGAGAAGTTATAACTCTAACACCACTACGTGTACGCCGACTTAAACAGATAGATATTTAAACAGCAAGTTTTAACTTCATGTTTTAACTGCGTTTGAAGTTAGGTGTAGACTGCATGTAAAGAACTACAGCAGTTCAGCTCAGATGTTATTAACACTATTAGGACCTTATGACGTGATGTGACACTATCTGTTTAGTGCTTTTGTAATCAAATACTTGCTTGCTTAATTTATCGGGAAGCATTTAAAGTTTTTCGTTTTTATTTAAAAAAAGGGAAAATATTATATTTTTTGTAAAAAGCTAATAACAAAATAATATTTACATGTGCGATTTTGTTCAGTAAATAACAGAATTTCAATTTAAAGTCTTTTTTTCCTAATAATTTTTGTTTTCTAAAACTGCCTTGACAAAAAAAGAACGGTTTGTAGTTTTGATATGCATATGTTTTCATTTCTATTGAAATACGCGCAAGTAAGTTTATTTTAGGCGTTACTAAAAAAAATAGAAAAAATATACAAAAATATTTAAATAGTTTAAATTGTATTTGCTGTCATTTATTCAGCTTTACAATCTTTGAGGCAAAATAAAATAAATTTAATTTAAATAAACATTAAACGATATGCAACAGTCAGTTTACTTTTCATGTTTATATTTACGTACATACTTACATGTGTACATATATGTATATATGTATATGCATGTGTAAACAGATACATGTATGTATTGTATATATCAAAAAGCTATTTATATGACACTGTGCAAACTTATAGGCATACGTACATATATAGGAGTATGTATGTATGTGTACAACCAAAGACATGGTATTCCAGGCGGGTTTGTAAGATGATAACATAGATGAAATGTGTTTTTAACAAGTAGAGTGTGTCATTAAACTTTATGTAAAAATGACTAAATTCTCTTACTGTTAAGGAATTTTTTCGGCATTGTACTCACACGGGACATAATATCTAACACGAAAACACTAAATTTAAGTACATTAAAGACTACATATTACGTAGTGATTTCAAATTGGGAGTGGTATCCCAATAGAATTGGGATATGTTGAGAACGTCATACTCAATCGCAAAAAGAAATAGGCTACGTGTAAGTTTCAAATTAGTGTTATAACTAATATTTACTGTGAGAGCATTGTTATGATAAATCTCACAAGATCAATCTTATACACCACTTTTACAACGGAAACTTTCTTTTGTAAAGTCTTGAGTTTGGTGTTTGGCAAGGCACTCTTTTTTCCGCCCCTTGCCACCCCAAACTTAAGACTTTGCTAAGAAAACTGTCCGTGTGTGAAACTGTGATAACAAAGGCTAGCAAAAAAGCGACTGTGTATGTGTATAAAAAGAGGCCATTGCAAATTTACCGAACAAGGTGCATCAATGTCTTCAAGGTGGCAGCGCTACGACATGTGAAAATTTTTTGGTACTGGCAATATAGTAAACCATTTACGTCAAATGTATTGTTTACATTTTTGAAAGTGAATTTAGTGGTTTATTCTGTATTAAACATTAAAAAATTATTTTGTGATCATAAAGATAATTCAAATAAAAATAATTTGTAATTCTGAAAAGGTACTTTCATAACATAATATAATTTAAATAAAAGCTAAAAATATTTTGGTTTTATAAATTGTTTTTGTTGTATAGTTGTAATTTTCCTCTAGCGCTGCCACCTTGTAGACGTTTACGCACTTGGCAAAAATTATATCACAATATATTCATCTTGCAAAAATATAGTTTTTTTTATTGCAGCGTAAGTCAAGAATTGCCCAACTAAACTTGCTGTGTCTGACCTGGCACAAAGTAAACAAAATGTGGGTGTGTTGGTGTTAGGTCAGACACAGCCACTTTAGCGAACAATTCCTGACTTTATAGAAGCTTTCGGTGAGGAGAATAAGAAGGGAAGAAGGATTGCCGGTACTCGGAAATTCTCAGCAATTCCTTACTTTTCTCTCATGTATGTATGTGTATGTAAATTGTATGAAATAAAAAATAAATTGTATGAAATAAAAGGTAGAAAAAGCTTAAGAATTGCCGAAAAAAGTTTTTGTGTGCAGACAAGAAAGCAATTCCAAAAGCAAATTGCTAAATTTGCTTTTGGAGTTGCTGGAAAATAAAAAATTCGGCAATTAAAATCGCCCTGTCTGATCTTACTTTAAGAAACAAAAGCTAGAGAAAGCTCAAGAATTGCGAAAAAAGTTCTTGTGTGTAGACAAGAAAGCAAGTCCAAAAGATAATTGCGAAAAAATAGGGCGATTCGCGCTGTCTGATCTTACTCTTAGTGAAAAAGTGCAATTATTTTCATGTCTAAACAAAAGGTAATATAGTAACACATTTTTCTTATTAGGCTTTTTGGTTTGTTAGATTTTTTACAATATAAAAAACATATGTACTTATGTATTTTTATATTAATTACATCATTTTCTAATAGGAAAAAAGCATGCTTATTTAAAATATAAACGTTGAGTAAAATAATATTTAAAAAAAACAAGAAATTTGTCAACATTTTTCGGTTTTAAAAATAAACATACAAGAACAAATTTGGCGCAATCAACAAAATTAAAATATGTACTCATATTGTCTTTAATACCTATTAAATATATGAAACAAATTAATCTAAATTGCAATTATGTATGAGATATTTTAGTTTATTTTATTTTTTCCTTTCTTATAAAGGAATCACACTTAAATCATAAGATAACGTCATGATCGGTGCATATTAGGGGGGTATTCAAACATTAGAATTTTATTTAATGTATATGAAATTTTTGTGAATATATCTTTTTTTTGAAGCATAAGCGACAATAAAATCCAATTATTTATATACATATGTAAATACATATTGCACATATCGTCACCTGGAATAAAACAGGGCCTACTAATAAAGTAAACCAATATTGATATAGTAATTTTCATAATATTACATGATGATATTCACTCAAGTCAAATCTGGCTTAAGCCAAGAAAACTTTTAATTTTTAAATTATGTATAACAATAATTGCCGCGATCATTAACACTTGATCAAAGAAGACAGAAAATACTAAAGCGGGGAGACAACTAGCTGTTTCGTAGTCGCTACACTACTTATCAGCACCCACTAGGATTCGAACTCGGTGTAAGCATAATGTATTTTTAATACGTCCACTCACACTCATCTCTTTGCGATGAGTGTGACATATATTGTGAAAAATATGAGAATATTGTTTCCAGAAATAAATTATCGGCAAGTGACTATAACAATTAAAAATTATACATATATCGGCAAGTGAATACAATACTTTTGGCGTTTTTAGCCTTTAAGCGGAATGGACTATTGCAAAAAGCGCTATAATATGTTTGGCTCTTTTGAGTTTCAGTTGGCGATTTGTACATACTTATATACATATGTATGTACAAATCCACCTCCTATATAAAAAATAAAAATAAAACAAGCGCGCCAACATTTTGTTAAATTATTTTTAAGAATGTACATATGTATCTACATACGTATGTATACATCTGATCGTAAGTATGTGCCAAAACGTCACAAAACATGAGGACCGTAAAGAGATTACCTAAGCATTTTCATCTTAATAATGATTATTGTAATGAACAAAATATCATCATATCAAAACGTGATATCATAAATTTATTTCTTTTTCTTGTTTTAGGTATTTTGCCACTGCAAAAATTAGTTTCTGCTTAAAAGTAGAAACAAGGCCATTCGCAAAAGAAACAGATAAAAAGGAAGACGCTGTTTTGTCTGCAAATCGAATAAAAATAAACAAAAAATTTTAAATCAGAAATCACAGCTAAAGATTTAAATTTCTAGTCAGATTTGCATTCAAAAAGGAAAAACCAAAAGGCAAATAAAATAAACAACAACAAAACAAATGTCGTGTTGCCATTTTGGCTGTCATTTAAAAGAGATCGAGAGCAGAAAAAACGGCGTTCCCGTTATATTCATGTGTAGGTATAGGGTGTTTTTTTAAGCTAGATAGAACTTTAAATTGTAAAAAGTAACACAAAAAATTAAATTTTGATGAAACATTTTTTTTATTTGTTTCAGTATACTCTGACAAATCATCATGAATAGACTCACGCTTGAACAACGCTACGAAATTATCCAAATTTACTTTGAAAATCAGTCGTCGATTCGCGCAACTTATAGACGCAAAATTGTGTTCAGCGATGAGGTGCATTTTTGGCTTAACGGGTTTGTTAATAAGCAAAATTGCCGCATATGGAGTGAGACCAATCCACAAGAGACCCTACAGACTCCATTACATCCAGAAAAATGCACTGTTTGGTGCGGTTTTCATGCTGGTGGCATCATCGGACCTTATTTCTTCAAAAATGAGGCCGGAGCTCGCGTTACGGTCAATGGAGATCGTTACCGCACCATGATCAATGATTTTTTGTTTGAAAATATGGATGACATTGATCCGGAGGAGATGTGGTTTCAACAGGATGGCGCTACGTGCCATACGGCGAACGCAACCATCGACTTACTGAAATCAAAATTTGGCGATAAGTTGATTTCGAGAAATGGACCTGTCAATTGGCCTCCAAGGTCGTGCGATTTGACAACTCTCGATTATTTCCTGTGGGGCTACGTGAAGTCACTGGTTTATGCTGATAAACCAGCAACAATTGACGCCTTGGAGGCCAGCATTGTTCGTGTTGTTCGTGACATACGGCCAGCAGTGCTCGAAAAAGTGGCCCAAAATTGGACGTCCAGAATGCGCTTCGTCAAGAACAGCCGCGGTGCCCATATGCCCGAAATCATTTTCAAATGTTAATGTCACGTATTGATCTTTCGAATAAAAAAAAATTTTGATTACAATTTAATTTTTTGTGTTATTTTTTACAATTTCAAGTTCTATCGGGCTTAAAAAAACACCCTATACATAGATTTGCAATGAAGTCCAATAGCAATAAAAAACAAACAAAAAAAGCGCTAAAATGTGTCATCCATTAATGAATTGCCATTTAAAACAGCCAGGCAACAAAAATAAAAAGTTTTGTTTGATTTTCTTTAAGGATTTCTTCTAAAATTTATTGCAAGTTTTTCTAATTACAAACATATGTACATATGTTTATAAGTACCTATGTGGTAAAATAAAAGTTTTTAGACAACAAAAGAAACCACAAACTATAATTGTTTGTATAATAACTAAAAAAATTAGATAAAAAAAGATAAAATCTCTAGTATCATCCGTTTATTGTATGATCAATGATGAAATGGAAATTTTTTCAGCAATATACATATGTAGGTATGTATGTACATATGTATACCTAAGTGCATTTATTTTATATTATGGGTTTTTCTCATTAGAATATATTAAAATTAATGTGCATACATACAAACAATATAGGTATTACTTGAAAAGTGTTTAAAAAATGTGTACACTTATACATATGTACATACCTATGCATTCATATAAATTTAACAACTGACTTAAGAAAGTTTTAGTTGAAACCAGTTTTAAATTCAGAGATAAAAAAACAAAAATTTTTGACATTAATTCCCACTCAATCAAAATAATGTGCAAATATTGTATTCTTACAAAAAGTGTAATATGAATTTTCAACAAAATTTTAACCTTAAATGGGATAATTTACTTTATCGGTATGATTGATGTGTACTGCTGAAATTATATGCATTGCTTTAAAACTCTCTCCTTTCTGGTCACCGCCCAGCGGCCAAACTTTCGCTTACAGAAGCGATGATCCGATGCACACTTGTAAATCAGTAGTGCACACCGTCTCATATACGAACCTAGTACATATTTTCATACACATTGCCGCATTTGTAGAGTGAACGCCTACCACCTGCACACAAAGTAAGCGAGATAGTGAGGTGTTCACTCAACAAGAGCTCATTACTTCCTAACATACATTGTAAGTTACCAGTAGGCAGCTCGAATACAATTTCGCATGCTTTGTAAGCCGGCAGTAGGCAGCTCGAATACAATTTCGCTTACTTTGTAAGTAGGTCAAAGAGGTACTGCGTATAGTAGTATAGTTTTTTTTTGGAATATTCCATTAAATAAATTAGTTTTGTTTTCTGTGTACCGCATTCATTTCTTTTTTTACTATATGTTTTATATTTCTTGTACCTCTTTTATAATGCTTTCTAGGTACTTTTACCATTAGCACTGATTTTTTTAATTAAAATTTTTGCAACGTAATCTTACAAATACGGCCAACGTTTGATTTACTACTAAAAAATAAAATACGTACATATAAATGTGATACAAAAGATGAACGTAATTTATTTTTGGGAACTCCTTATACTACTGGCATACACTTTGTAAGTTAGTATTCATTGATTACAAAGTGTTGCACACAACATTGAAGAGAAGTAATGGGCTAGGCAGTGTTCGCCGCTGGGCGGTAGAAATTTCATCAAAAACGCCCTAGTTGCTTTAAGTTTTGATATTTTCCTCAGTGGGAAATTTAATCAAAAAACGTTTCAGTTGCTGTGAATTTGCAAATTCCTGTCAGCAGGAAGTTTCATCAAAAACATTCCAGTTGTGTTTTAAGTATTAATATTTCCCTAGTGGGATATATTATCAAAAACATTCTAATTATTTTATATTTAAAAATGTTTTTTGATGAAAATTTAATAAAAAAATTATTCTAGGTGTTTTAAGTTTTAGGATTGAATCGGTAAAATTTGTTGAAAACACTCCATCCTGTTGCCTTAAGTTGAATCTCTAGGTTAAATTAATAGTTAACTGATCGGTTTGGGGATAAACCGGGCGTTGGGCATACCCTAAGGTGGTTTAGGTACCAATTGAGTGGACACTAGAGGTCTTCACTCAACTTCAAAACATTATACTTATATTTTTCAATATTGGGTACTTACATAGAGACCAATTTATTTTCAAAATTTGAGTTAAGATGTAGTTAAATAAAGTTACTTATCGGCTTTTTGACAATTAGTTTTCCGTAATTTAGAAAATTTGGAACACAACTTTTTAATAAAAAAATAGCATTTTAATTAATAAATTAAAAAAGGTTTCTTGCAAAATTATAACGAAATTACTTTTTCATAAAGATAATAACAAAATTTCACTTTTAACGCCGTTTTTACTTCTAATTTAATAATTTCTCTTTAGGAATGGTTTCGAAAATACTCCATGAAAATAAATTTCTGTAATGGGTTGCACTAAAGTTTTATTTTAATTGTGCAATAGTTTTCAAGCAAAAAAATTTTTCTTGTAAATACAAGTAAAAAATTATTCTTGCAGAAACGTTTTTATACAGTAATGACCTTAAATTATGAAATTATTATTTTTTAAACCGAGCGAACTGGTAATTTTTCACCTACAGACATTTTTTCCAGTGTTTCCACTATAACAGAAGCGATCCAATATGCCAAGATTTTGATCTGCTTAAATTAATTAAAATCAAACCCATTTTGACAATTGGCTTATTTGAAGGCCTCAAGGCAGCTTTACCTGGTAGTGTCAGAATTACAATAAATATAACACCAAAAAGCCTCAGATGTATTTTGTTGGTAGAAATTACGAAATGTCAAAATTTTATCTCCGTTTTGCTTCAAAAAGCATCAAAGTCGATGTGTTTTTTCAGAATTATGTAGCTGGTAAACAAAATTTTGACAATATTACGGAACGAAAACCAAAGACAGCTGTGCTTATACCACTCCTTGATAAAGCTGCTATTCTTGAAAAAACCATAAAATGCACCTGTCGCACACTTATTGCAATTTATTCATATTGTTATGGCAACATTAGTATGTACTCTGTAATGTTTTGTATTGTGACGTATTATTGTTTTTAACATGGTATAAGTCTTTGTAAATATATTAGTGTAAAATTGTTACCATATCTATTATTATGACTCTCTTATTTTCATACATAGTTGCATGGAATAATAGTATTTAACAAATATAGTTCGAATACGACAATATCTGTAATTAAAAGTATGTATTTAAAAGCTTTTTATTTTAAAGATATGCATGTTAACATGGTAACACTTGTATGTTTACAGAATAAACGTAGTATTTTTGTTCAAGACACTGACATATAATTTTATTTCAGTTTTATTTTATTGCGTATGTTGTAAAGTAAATAAATAAGCCGGTCAAGCAGAATGTTGTCAAAATATTGCCGTAAATGAGCAATAATGTATGAAAACACAGATGCTTGTATTAGCATTTTTATATTTACAAACGTTTATTGATAACAAATTATATTATTATATGTTTATTTTACAGATCTGCGGCACAATAATTTACCAGTAACACGCCCAAATTTTATTAATTTTTTGAATATAAATTAGAATTAATAATCCTTATACAATATTTTTTAAATAAATTATATTTTACTGCAAAAACTGTATGTAACGATGTGGTCATCAACAGTAGTATAACTGGACGTGATAATAGTAGTTTAGACTTTCACAATAACATGATGATGATGAGAGCGACAATATAATGTGGTTCTCATGCTAATATTATTAAAACTTTTACCAAACATATGGTTACATCACATAATATGGTTCTTGAATCTACTTACTTTACCAAAGAACATTTCAGACTGAAATCATTTTATTTGGTTGCCATCAACCATATAATTCAACAATAGTATGTTGCCCTTAGAATATTGTTATCTCAACTAAATACCTTTTTCTATGTGTAAAGAAGGCTTGTTTCGAGAAAAACACATTTTAAATTACTAATTTCCATACATGTCTTAAATTTTTTTTTTAATTTAAAGTACCGTAATAATTGGCAACTTGATTTTTAATTGCTACTGCTTTATCGACAATTTCTGTGATAGAGTCATATTCGTATTTTTCATTATAAAATGTTTTGTCACTTTGGCTAACGCCGTACATAACTTTAAAAATTAATTATTTAAGAACTTTTAAACTTATTTGTTAAACGTCTAGTACTTGCAAATCATTTATTTATAAGTCACAAAACAATCAAACCTTTTTTTCAATTTCATATGTTTGTTATCTTATTTTTCTATATTCTCACTTTTATAAGAAAATGTATTTTTACTTAGAAGTTATTACTTCTAATGACAGGTATTTAAATAAACCATAACTGACTGTGAATTAAATAAATTTGCCTCTCAATTTGAAAATCAGGTTTCAACAGGAATAGTTAAAAATAAAAAATATAAGTATGTATGTGTGTAGGCACGTATGCATATATAAATTAAATAAAACCTTACTATCATTTTATAAATTTAGTAAGTAATGTACTCTTACGTATGTGAAAAACAATTGCCGAACTCTAAAGTTCAGAAAAAATTGTTATTTAAAACTTGAATATTAATGCATTACAAAATTTATAGATAATGTCAAAGACATTTTAAAAGTTGTTTAAAAAGCTTTAAAATCATAACAATTTTTTTTGCATACAAAAACATATTCTAAGCTGTAGAAATTTATTTACATAAATTTATTTACCTTAACTTGGTGTTTTGATTAACAGTTTTTGTAAACAAGTTTCTGAATATACATACATATACAGGGTCTCCCAGAACTCAACGTCAAGTTGAAACAGGGTGAAAGGATTGATTATAAAAGCTATTCATGCGCCTTTTCAGAAAAATACTTTTTTGCAAATGATTTCAAACAAAATAAACTGTGTACGAGGTGTCCAGAACTCCACGTCAAGCCGAAATAGGGTGACAAGATTGATTATAACTATCATGAGAAAAATCTGAAATCTGGTTGTTAATTTTTATATTTAATTATTTCTTATGATAATAGAACTTAAAAATATTATTGGACGAATTTTTAATTATCTGGATAGATAATTAGCAAGTAAGAGCGTGGTATATTCGGCTGGGCCGAATCTAAAATTTCCTTCACAATAGTCACGTATATGTATAGTACATATTACAAATTTGAACTAATTTGCTCGGATATATATGGACCGATATCGGGGAAAAAATATTTTTGCCTTGTATTCACTATTCCAAAAAATAAATCCTTCATGGACATTTTCATCGAAAAGTTTGTTTAACCTAAATCTCGGTTATATATGAACCGATATCGGAATTTTCTATTTTCTGTATTTAAGTAACCTTATTTACTAACGAGAATTGCTTTTCAGCAAAAAAAAAAATGTTAATGAAAAAATCGGTTCACGCTATATCTCGGGTATATATTGACCGATATCGGAAATTTTCATTTTCCATATTTATATAAGCTTATTTTATTACCAGAACTGCTTTAAAGCAAAAGAAAGTTGTTTAAGTTCGCTTACGCGACATTTTCATGAAAAACCAGATTTCGGCTATATCGCGGGTATATGGACCGATATCTAAAAAAATGAGTGTGTGAAGTTTGAAGCAAAACAAACAATTTTAATTTCAAAAATTTTCACTCAAAATTGCAAAAAAAAATGTTTTTCTTCGGAATTTTGAATATATTTCAGCTATACGTGAACTGATATTACTGAATTTCAATAGTAAACCCACGAATCGATGGGGTAAAAGAATGGTGAAAGAAAGTTTCTAAGTCTAATGGTTTTCTCTGAAACGGTATTTCAACAGCGGACAGACGGGCATCGCTTAATCGACTTTTCCATTAATTCTGATTCAGAATATATATACTTTATAGGGTCGCAAATAAAAACTGTAGAAATTACAAACGGAATCACAAACTTATATATACTCTTAACATTTTTGTGAAGGGTATAAAAATCAAAAACTTCCAAAAGACCTTAAGCTCGAATAATTACACAATATTAATATTCTACATATTTAAAGAATGCGGTCGATTGCATTGCATCGGCTGGTGGACGTTCCAATTGTAGAACTTAATTTACCAGTGGCTGTTTATTTGCATCTGCTTTATGTCCTTCGGGATTACCTCAGTAAAAATCAATTGGCTTAAAATATTTTATCAAATAAATTACAATCTCTTATTAGTAAAAAAAAGTATTTAAACTTTTTAGCTTCATTTGAAATGTTTTGCAATTATTTTGCATAGAAATTTTTATTGACACATTTCCCGCTGCCGATTTTCAATTTCCGTTAAATTTGTTGTTGTTTGTTAAAAACATTTTCCCCATTATTGGCACTTTTGCTGTTTCAATTCAAATATATACATACGAGTATACTCGTATACATATTGTTTTTTGCAAAAGTTTTTTAAATGTGTTTTTCTGCAAAACGGAAATAGATTTTTAATTGTTTTATGGGAACAGCAGCCAAAGCTTTTAAGGTCAAACTTTTTTTAACTCATGCTGCGCAGCCACCGGCAATTCTGCCGCCAAGATCATGCAAAATGCAAGAGCAATTATTTGTGCACTGTGAAAGTTATAAATAGGCCTGGGTACAGCATGCAATGACTGTGAAACCGTTATATGTACATATCGCTCCTTTATTGCAACATAGTCGTATCTCAAAAAATGAACTTTTCGTGTTAACAATGCAGAATTGTTATCAGTACTACCTTTTATATTGTGCCAAAAATTTATTCAAATTACTTTTAAACAAACTGTTTCCTTTAGGACATATTTCCTAAAATATTTTTCTAAGACTTGCATAGAAACTAAACATTTGAAATGTATTTTTCTCGAAACAAGCTTTTTTTTAGTTATGACTATGTTGCAATAAAGGAGCGATATGTATGTGTGCGGAAAAAATATATTTTTGCTATAGAGCAAAATTTAATAAATAGATGAATTATATTAGATTCTGCTTTGAGTCTGAAGGGCATGAACTTCCAAATTTAGATTTCTATAGAAACACTTGTTAATGGAATTTTTTCTAGCGATATATTTGGTGATATGAAAATTTTTCAATAAAAAAATGTTATTACAGATAATCTTTTGTTTGGTTGGTATCAATATTTTTCCTTAAAAAATATTCGATAACAAAATAATTGTGTGAGCACAAGTTTTTGTAGAAAGTTTTTCATAAAAAAATTTTATCATAGACGATTTTTCGATACTACAATTTTCCTTAAAAAATATTCGATAACAAATTAATTGTGTGAGCACAATCTTTTGTAGAAAGTTTTTCATAAAAATATTTTATGATAGAAAATTTTTCGATACTACAATTTTCCGATAGCAAAATTTATCGACAAAAAAATTTATCTGCTGAAAATGTTGAGATACAAAAATTTCTTCATAAATATTTTTTCCATAACAAAGTTTTTTAATAGTTTTTTGATTTAAAAAAAATTCTCATAGACAATTTTTCGATACTAACATTTTCCGATAACAAAGTTTTTCGTTAAAAAATTTTTTGATAACAAATTGATCTACAAACAAATCTTCTCGCTAACAAAGTTTTTCCGAAAATATTTTTTTGATGGCAAAATTTTGTCATATATTTTTTAAATATTTTTTCGATACTAAAATTTTTTGATAGTAAAAGTTTACGATAAAAAAATTTTTGGTAACAAACTGATTTATAGACAATCCTTCGCTAACAAAATTTTTGGATAAACAACTTTTTAATGCAAAAATTTTTTCATAGACAACTTTTCGATACTAAAATATTCCGATAAAAAAATTTTTTCCGATAAAAAATTTTTTTTTTTGTAACAAAGTGATCTATAGAAAATCTTATGCCAGCAAAATTTTTCCATAAACATTATTGTGATGACAAAAAAGTTCACAAAACAAAATTTTATACAGAGAATTTTTGTGCGGAAAGCTTTGTGACAATGAATTTTTTCTGTTAAAAGTTTTATCAAATTTTTTATACATTATTTTCCATATTAACTCCACGATTACAAAATTTTTCCATAAAAATTTTGTGAAAAAAAAAATAGAAAATAGCTTTATACAGAAAATATTTCGATGGCAAGATTCCCTATAGAAAACTTTTCGATAACAACATTTTTAAAAGGAAAATCTTTCGACATTTCGATAGCAACATTTTTTATAGACATTTTTAGATTTAAAAATTTCTAATACCAAAACTATTTTTTAGAAAAACTTTTCGATAAAAATATTTAAAATATAAAAATATTTTTAAGCAAACACATTTTCACAGCTGTTTTCATATACAGAAAATTTTTCGATAAAAACTTTATTTAACGAAAATTTTTCATAAGAAAGTTTTCCGTAGAATGTGTTTCGTAGAAAATTAAATTTTTTTTGCAGTAAATACTTCGATAGCCCAATTATTCCATAGCAAATTTTTCGATAACAAAGTTTGGCGATAATAAAAATTTTTGATTATAATCTATAGGAAAGCAAAATATTTCTGTAGAAAACTTTTGCATAACAAAATCCAAATTCCAAATGAATATTTTCCCGTAGCATAAATTTGGATAAAAAAAGTATTTTTATATATAATTTCTCGGAAACCTTTTCATACATGATATCATACAATAAATAGTTTTAAGCAGAAAATATTTTATAGCATTAAAAACATTATAAGCAGTTTGTTTTCAATGTTTCCCAGCTGTTTATATGTCGACATTTAATGAGAGCTACCCTAATCATCAGTAGACTTTGGAAATTTTTGAAAGATATTCTCAAATATTCAACTTTATTTATCCTAAGAAGTGGAATGTTTGAGAACATGTTTCAAAAATTTGCAAAGTCTACTGATGATTAGGGTAGCTCCTATGAAATGTCGACATATAGACAGCTGGGAAATATTGAAAACAAGCTGTTTATAATATTTTGATTCGCATCAATGTTAGAAGCTAATATAGTGAATAAAACTCAATTGTTAAGAAAATATTTTATTTTGATTTAAAAATTTTCTTCAGCAATAATATTTTATATATAAAAAAATGTTTATATATAAAATTTTTCGATAACATGAATTTTTTATAGAAAATTTCTGATTTTCCAATGACTAAGTTTTTCCATAACAATATTTTTCGATAACAAAATTTTCTATACAAATTTAAATTTAGAAAATATTTTGTTAAAAAAAAATTTTCGATAACATGAATTTTCTATGAAAAATATTCGATAAACATTTAACATTTTTGCTTCTCATGTAAAATTGAATACATCATGTTTGTTTATTGAATAGTTTTCAAATTATTTTTCACTTTTTTTTTTAATTTGTCTTAATTGAAAGACATTTTATTTATTAGAGTTGATGTATAATTTAAATTAATTAACTGTTAAGAAATGCAGTTATTTAATCTTTTAATTTACGAATTAATAACGCAATTTGCAATCTGTGTTTATTTGCGTTTGTTGCTGAATGAGTTTGCATGACCCTTTAACTTTGTTTTTTGCTTAAGGTGAAATGTATTTTTAGAATAGAAAAGTTCAGCTATTAAATTATTAATCTAACAAACTCAGAAAACTATTCATTTAAATCTGACAAAACCATTATGGGATATTAATATTTAAAACAAAGATATTTAATTATATTGCAAAACCACATGTGTATTTACAAAAGATTTCAAATGTCATTAAACAGTGAAAGCAAAAATAATACTTTAGGAAAAAGTATTTCAGAAATAAATTGAAATTCGTAATCAAACCCATACCGAATAATTTCTGTGACAGGCCTGATAAGCTTCTTATTCGATCGCAAAAACAAAAGTGATTTCATTTCGAGAAAATTTAACGATTTTAATTTTCTGGAGAAGCTTTTTCGGAATTAAAATTGATTTCGGTCGAAATTAATTTCTGTGATACGTCTGATTATCTAAAATTTTTACATTTCATTCTACAAAATTTGCTGTTTTGCTATTACACGATCAAGCCAAGTTTGTCGAATATTATAATAAAAGCAGACCCTGGATAGTGAAGTTCGTGTTTATGAAGGCGCGTAAATTCACAACTGTTGCGGTAATTAATAAATTACCAAGCTATTAATTAAATTCTTAAAATTTGTCCAAAAAGTTTGGATTAAATTTTGATTATGATGAACTTTTTTTTCTGTTTGTCACAATTCTGTTTCCGGCCGACAGCTGAATAACAAACTTGATCAAATATCGTTATAATTATTGTAAAAACGCCATTGTCTTAATAAAAAAATACCAAAATCACACTAGAGCCCAAATTTGACAAGCACAATTTCAATAGCCAAATAGTGGTCAAAGTTGTTCTCTGAAGATCAAGCTGCTGAGTACGGCGTTGAATTGGAGCTGTTGGATTGCTGTTAACACTTCATGTAAATTTCTCATCGTCACAGTAATCTATGATTGATTTAGATCAAATGTTTTAATGATTCAAACACGTTAGTTTATCGAAAAAATTTCCATAACAAATTTGCCATGTGTCTACTTCAGGATTGCAAAATATGAACTTTCAAAGCTAATGTTTACCAAAATGGCGGCAAAACAAAGTAGAATACCTTCACGGCGGACACCCGTTTTTTTACCAACAATTTTTTTATTATAATTGTTTTATTAACCGAGAGTTTTTTTTTTATTTAATTGTATCAAAAAATTCCCCCGTGGAACAGGTTTTGCTTTGGCGTATTCCTAACCAGGCCACTCTGTTTTTCGGGTAAAGAGGGGAAGGGGTCCCTCGTTTGTTGTGGCAAATAAAACTTTAGGAAGCCGTATGACTTGGCGTATTCCTAACTTGGGCACTCTGTTCTTCGTGTAAAGAGGGGAAGGGACCCTCGTTTGTTGTTGCAAATAAAACTGTAGGAAGCCGTATTACTGTGTTGGCTTCCGAAACCATTACCAAGGATATAAATTGATAGAACGGGGATCAGCTTGCAGCCCATCTCGGTGCTGATCATGGTTGATGTGCCTATCATGTGGCTTAAACATAAAACGCAGGAAGGGGGAGTTAGTATCCCTGATAATTGTTTGGTGTGTGGGTTTTTCGGGGACTAATAACTTCCTGAGGGTACAGATATCTGTACTGTAAGGAACCAGTGGTAATGGTTGACGGGTGAGTTGGTTTAAGGGCTGATGCTGCAAGTGGGCTTGGGCGTACCAACTCATTAAGCCTTGGCTTCCGTTGAATGTTGGGAAATTGCCTACAGGAGGAATTAGAAGGCCAGAACTCCTAAACAAGAAGCTGTTCATGTGGCGGCAAACATATGACAAAAATTTCTACCTGTATGAGCCTAGCCAGCCACACGGGGGCGCTGGTGAATCGTGAATAGTTCATTCCGTGGAATTGGTCCATCAGCAGATAAGGCCGTAAAGGCAGTTGCTGATGTAAATCCTTTTCCCTACTGTATCAAAAAACCCGGTTAACTGGTTTTCCTTTAATTTCTAACAGAAACCCGGGTTTTTATTTATTTATTCGATCTAACTATATACGGTTTTAGAAACAGTCGAATAATCAGTCACTACTAACTTACTAAAAATATTAAATAATTCGTATACTCAAACATATGTATGCATGCACATGACTATCATTTTATTTATGGCTTTTAAAAAGTTTACGCCAAAATGTCTTTTTACGTTAAAATATCTTTTAAAGCTAGTTTGTTAAAAAAAATGAAAACAAATGAAATATTTGTTGTAGGTACACAAAATTCCATTTAAATTTTCAATAAATAATCACGTTCAAGCATCAATAGCGCAAAAGTATATTTCACAACAAAAAAATATATATGTAAATAAATAAATAAACAAACAATAAAATGAAACAAAACTCGCTAAAAATTCCACCAGTTGCCGCCGCTTAAAAACTTCAATCGGGGGCTTTTTGACAAAATTTTACATTTACAATCAACACGAGTAAATTTTTCTTTTATGGACATTCGATACAATTCGATTTTATGCAAAATGCATAATAAATGAGTAAATTTCAATTTAATTGGTAAAAGGAACTCCTAAGAAATATAAATTTAAATAACGTTGCACGTTTTTCGCCTGAAACTTACTTGTAGGTGTAAAATGAAGAATGCGGCGTTTTGTTTTTTTTTTCTTTGCAAAAGAAAGCCCAAGAAAAAAATTAAGTGCTGCAAAGCACAATTAAAGACTCATTTTTCTGCAATAAAAATGTTAAGATATAAAAAAAAAGGAAGGAGCAATTAAATCTTTTTTTTTTTTGCTCAGAAATAAAAGGAAATGCAAACTACGAATTCTTCGTGCATGATAATATACATTTACAAAACAATTTTGTAAAAAAATCAATGATGTAATAAAAAATAACTATGACGTAGAGTAAAGTAGCGTAAAGCAGCTCTGCAGTGCGATTCGCTAACTTGTTTTAACGCTAAGAAAATTCAACGAAATTAACACTAATATTGGCGTTTTCGCCATTCTGTGACACTTTTTAACACTATTTGCCTTCGTTTTAAATCAGTGGCTGTGTTCTGTAACTCTCGCCACGAGAACTTTCAACTGAAATATGGGAAATGAAACTAAACGTTACTTGTAGCGATGATTGGCAGGCAATTTTTGCCGCTGAGTAGGTTTGTATGGCGTGCATTACTGTCTTACATCTGTGCATGGGATCATCGCTTCTGTCATCGGATTTAGTTTTTTCATTGATACTTTTTTTTATTTTTATCTTGGACCAGTACTCAGGGGAAGACCCCTGCATATGCAGTGCATTGTACTGGAACTAAGAAAATAGGTTATAATATGATGAAAGAGGGAGTAGTGTGTTTGGAAGTTTAACCTGAACAATTCCAACTCTATTACAGCATTTAAAATGTTGAAATTAAATTAGTTAAAACTGATCAGTGCCCAGTGTATAGACCTTCGACACTGCTCAGACTAACAAAATTTAGTCCAACACCTTCCACACTGCAAGGTAATGAAGTACATTCAAAGCAAGTTAATAATGAACATATAATTATTCGGGTGCAATATGGTTTGATGCGAAATTAATTATGAACATATGTATACAGAATCGCGTGGCCATAAATTTTCGATGAGCTACCAGTGCACAGAAAAAAATTTTTTTCGGGTTCAATAACGAAGTTCATTGAATCAATTAATAAATTGTTTGAATGCGGACCTGTATAGGAATTCGTGGATTCAAACAAAAGTTTAGTAAAAATATTTATTGACCGAAAACAACTATTTTTTTAAACAGCAACAAAATACGATATTGGTTGTATTTTTGATATTTATGTATATGCATACAAATTATTTTTTCAGACAAAAAGTTTGTTGATTTTATTTTTACTATAATTTTTTCTCTGTGGTAAACTTCTGTTTAGTTCAAGAACTAAGTTGCGTGTTCTTTATAGAAAATCCAAAAATGAAAAATTACTAATTTCTATATTGTTTGTTTTTTCTTTTTTTTTTAACTATAAAACTTACTTATATTTTACGATTTCATATTTGTTACATCTTAAATTATGTTGCATTAAGTTTTCCAAAATTATGTTTAAAGCGCAGTGATATGAAATTAAGAAAAGATAACAGGAATTGAGAAGCCACTTGACAATTGCTCAGTGCCGAAAATTTCGATTACGGAAGTTGTAATCAGATGCACATATGTAAGTCAATAATATACACCATGTCATATACGAATCTAGTAAACATTTTCACTGCCTTATGTGTAGAGTGAAGTTGTACTAAGCGAGATACTAAAGTATTCATCTAACAAACGCAAAGGCCCATTACCTCTTAACATATTGTTACAATTTTTTACCGCATCTAACGCAATGTGGGTACCATTCTTCTGCTTGTTATAAATTTACACGCACATCCACACAAACAACATAAAGCTAAAAACATAATACTCAAACTAACAAACATGCATGATTTAAGGAAGCCAAAATTCCCAGTAAATCCACTACCAATGATTTTATTGTTGTTGTTGCGTTCTTATTATTTCGCAAGCAGGTGTGTGTGCGTGTATAGTTATAGGTAAACCTGGAAGGCTTACGAACAGTGCAAAAGGTAATAAAGATGTATAAATGGCTCACAGATGTGCGGCAGAGGCAGCGTTTAGTTTTAAACATTGTGCAAGATAGTCTTAATTCAGAAAAGTAAGCAAGTCTGTATTAATACACAGTGGTATTTAATGTAAATAAAGTGTGTAGTATTTAAGTGCTGTGTAGCGAACAACTGTGTGAGTCATTATTCCATTATTCATTATTAGCAATTGAAGAATCTGCAAAAGCGTCTTTAAAGGTAAAAACGTAACAATATATTGTAAGTTATATACTGTGTAAGCAGAAAGCCTTAAGTACTAGTTTATGACACATTGTAAGTTAGCATTCATTGAACAGAAAGTGGTTGGCAAGGTTCGCCGCTTAATAGACATCAAAATATAAGTAATTAGCTGTCTCTTTTACCCGCAAAGAAAAAATCAAGACATTTAATGTTGCCATGCTTTTCATATAAAAAAATTATTATAAACATCTAACCATTAAAGGAAGGAAAAATTCCCAGTAAATCCACCACCAATGATTTTATTGTTGTTGTTGCGTTCTTATTGTTACGCAAGCAAGTGTGTGTGTGTGTGCGTGACAATTATATTTATACAGTGTATAGTTATAGTTATAACTAAAAGGCTCACGAAAAATGTAAAAGATAATAAAAATTTATAAACTACTCGCAGATGTGCGGCGGAACAAAAATCTTCAAATCGTAATTTTTAATACATTAAGAATGAAAATCGTCAAAATGACAATTAAAATGGCAACTAGGCTTAATCGTAGTTATTTAAATTATTAAAAATATCTAACGATTTAAGGAAGGCAAAATTCACGGTAAATTCACCAATGATTTTATTGTTGTTGTTGCGTTCTTATTGTTTCGCAAGCAGATGTATCTGTGTGTATGCGGGGCAATTATATTTATACAGTGTATTGTTATAGGTATAACTGGAAGGCTCACGAAAAATATAAAAGCTAATAAAAATTTACAAAATATATAAATCAAATGCTTATAAAAGAAAAAGTGTGATGGAAATACAAATCTTCAAATCGTCATTTTGATAAATTTAAGAATGGAAATCGTCGAAATTGCAATTAAGCTTAAGCGTAGTTATTCAGATTATTAAAAACATGCAACGATTTAAATTACTAAAAAAAACAATGCATGCCTTGTTATAAAAAATTAAATTTTATTAGCAAAATTTGTTTAACATTTTTTATTTTATAATGTTTATACATACGGCACGACTTTTTGATAAAGCTGAGGCATCGCTGAGCGATGTCGTCAAAATTGTGTCACGATGACAGGGAACAGTAAACATTTTAGCTAGTTTTTAGGCAAATTTGGAATTGAAAAAATAAAATACAAATTCTATTCACAAGTTTTCATAAAACTTGCACCCACTTTTAATTTTAAAATTCTTTAAATACTTTTTCTTTACTTTTTTCCAATTTCCTGGTTTTCTTTCTTTTAAAAATTAAAAAAATATCACAAACGCATTATCACTGTTATATAATAATAAACTTTTTTGAAAAGATTCTTTTTGTAACTTTTATTTGTAACAAAATATTATTTTCACTTTAAGAAATTTTAGACATTTTCATCAGATTAAAGGCTTAATTTGTTGTTTTAAATACTTTGTTTAAAAAATTGCAAGAATTTTTTTTTTTCTTCTGGCATTTGTTTTGTTGAAAACCTTTTATTTAATTTATTTTTAGTACAAAGCGTTTTTATCACCTTCAAATTGAGTTGATCATTTCAATTAACGTTTTGCATATTTGAATTTATCGTTTTTGTTACAGAAACTCTTAAAAGATGCCTTTAAGTGGAAAGTGTTACGTTTTCTTTCTTTTTTTTAGTGTTGTATTAACTTTTTATCACAATTATTATTAATGTAAATAAACATATATAAAAAAATGAATTTTTTTCTAAACTTTTTCTCTTGTTTTTTTAGCGTTGCATGTTAAACGTTAATTAGAACAATTTCAGCTGAGTGCTGGCGAACGTGTGTGATTTTTTCTATACAATTTGCAAAGATTTTTGTATTTTATTCATTTTATAATAAATAAATAAAATAAAATGAAAAATTAACAGCACAAATGAAATATTTATACAGAACGATCATCTAGGAACTAGATGCTCACAAATTTGTTTAGAAAGCAATAGCAAAGAAACATATTAGAGAAATTCATACGAGGGTTGTTCAAACATTACATTTTCATATATATTTTTGTACAATAGTTATATCATCCATAATTTTTTTTTTAAACTACTCTACTTCTCAACTTATTTTTTTTATAAAATAAAAGTTATTGATAAGAAGAAAATTTTCAAAGAAAATAGATAAGAAGAAAATTTTCAAAGAAAATTATTGTTATCGATTAATGTATTTTTTTTTTTCATTTCTGCTATTTCTAGATTTTTTAACCTTCCTTTAAATTCAATGGAATCTTTCACGTTGTATTTTAATTTTCTTTAGAATATCAGTTATGTACCTGGATAATTCTAAATAAGGAGAATTAACAAAGGAACAAATTGGCCTTAAAGGATTTAAAATTTTACCTCAAGCTCGAAAAATTCCTGACATTTTTATTTTACAAATCTATCATTAATAATTTCAGGACATTTTCGAGCTTGAGGTCAAATTTTTAAATTTTATTTTAAAATTTCCAATATTTCGCTACGCCACTGGGTTGCATCGTCAAAAACAACAATTAATAAGTATAACAGTTTTTAATGATCATAATAAATAAATAAATTGTTAGATAAATTGTCAGATAGAAATATGCATCATGTTGACGGAAAAGACATTCAATTACTTTTCCAACTATATGCTATTTAGCTCGATCGGTTTTTGGTTGGGCTACACAAGTGTTTGATTGGGACCATATACTGAAAAACACAAAAGTACCGTTATCTAACAAACGGTACTTAGAAAAAAAATTACAGGAGGTCCCAATTAACTTATCTAGGCATGTGGCATTCTATACGATAATAATCGTGATCAATAAATTTTTTGTTGATTATTTGTATCATCGTTAAGTTTTCTGCAGACAATTTTTGTTATCGATAATTTTTTAGATGAACCTTTTGTTATTTTCGTAAGAAAATTTTCGTAATTGAGTAATTTTTACATCGAATTCCTGTTATCGATACATATTTTATAAAAAAAAGTCCTAAAATAAATTTTTGGCATCGATATCGATATTCTTTGGAAATATCTGAAAGTCTTTGTTCTTGTATCAAACTTATGATTTGCTGCCTACCCTCGTTTCTAAAAATTAAAAACTCGCTTATACATTCTTTTTACTGTAAAACTGAAATTAACGTTTGCCGTTGCGAAATAAAAATTTATTGAGAAAAAGTAAAAATTTTATTGAATTGTTTATTTGTCTTTAAAACGAAATGAAACGAATACATTTGTAATATCACGCTCTTAAAACACACACAAAAATTGTTTTGGCAAAATTCTCAATTTTCACGAAAAACGAAATCACTGTTTCAAAAAATACGTTTGAGGATTGAGATTTGACTGTGATTGACAAATCAAAACATTATGTAAACAATAAAGAAATAATAAAAACAATTACCAAACAAAATGTTTGCTTGAATTTATTATTGTTGTAGTTGTTGAGTTTCAATTGGTAACAGATTCACTGCATTTCAACCATTTGAGACAGGGATGCCCTAAAGTTCTATATGGAAGAGCAAACACCAATACATTTAAGGAAAAACTAATTTTATTTGCTAAGCAAAGCATATGAAAGTGTTGTTACTTTGCACTTGTGTGTGTACACACACATATGTATATTAAATCGCACAGCCTATAGCTAAGTGCTTTTACAAAAACAAATGAGCACCAAGCGCTTAGGGCTTGGGCACTTCTGATTTAAGTTTTGAAATTTGTTTTCACAGTATGAAAATGTTCTTGAATATTTTTTTGTGGTTTTTAAAAAAAAACTCAATAATTTTCTGGGGGTTTATGTGAATGAAGGAGTTAATCAAAATAAAATGAATTTCTTATATATGAAACGAAAACTTTTCATCACTATACCCAGAAGTAAATTTTGCACCGAAAAATCCATAAAAAAATATTTTTGCAGTAAAATTTTCTTTCGAGAATTTTTGTTGCCGAAAAATGTGATACAAAAAATTATCTGCTCCTGAAACTAACGGCTTTATGTGTAATCCAAATCCTTATGCTAATTAACGAGCTGCATAGCTTTTTGTGTGTAAGTTCGCATAAAGGAAAGATAACAGCAAGTTAGTTAGCACAAGTTATTTTATTATACAGGGTGGCTGATGAAAGCTGCTACCAAAACAAAAACAAAAACGTAATAACTTATTTTCTGTGTAACTAACCTGTTGCATATTTATTGTATTTTATAGATTGATCTTTAAGTTTAACTAAAATGGTAAATTGGGATAATGAAACGCTTTAGGCGCACGTTTGGTGGCATTCCTCCTAGCAGATGGACTATAATGAGGCTCGTGAAGAATTTTTCCGATCGTGGCATAATCGCAAAAAGGCCTTATCATCGAGATCCCTAAGTTCGGATGCAGGAAATTATCGCTGCTACCCTGTACTACACTCTTACTGGTTATTGATTAAAAATATATTGAGACATGAATTTTGTATACACAAAAACCTTTTTATCAAAAAAATTTGTTAGGGGAAAATTTTTAACGAAAAACTATAGAATATTTACGTTATCAACAAATTGTTATCGAAAAATATTGTTATCGGCAAAATTTCAATAGAAAAATAATTGCTAGCAAATATTTTCTACTGATTAATTTTTTTTTTTTTGGAAAATTTATTTATAAAAATATTTTTTTGAATGCAAATTTGTGTTTTAAGAAATATTTTGTTATCGAAAAAAGAAAAATTTTTTTTCTATCGAAATATATTTTAATGAAAAATAATTGCTAGCAAACATTTTCTACTGATTAATTTTTAAATGAAAATAATAAAGCAAGTAAAAGAAAAAAATTAATATAATTAACCAATATTAAAAAAAAATTATTGTATAACAAATTAAACTTTTATTATGTGGGCAATCAACAATTTTTTTATGTTTTACGGAAAAATCGTTGAAATCTGATATAACGACTTTTTAAATTGGTATTGAGTTGGTGTTCAATTCATTGTTTGGATAACAAATGGTGAGTGGCAAAAGAAAAACTGATCATTTCCATTGTGTGCATTGACTTTAGATGGCGATCGTGAAAAAAATGAAGAAAAGTAACACACTATAGAAATAGCTGCTATAGAAATAGTTGCTTTGCCAACAATTTTAATTGCTGATACAAGTATAAAAATGTAAATAATAGAAAATGCAATAAAAGTTTCACCTCAAAAATTATCCAGTTTGATTTTCAGTTTTGGCATCTGATGACTTACATACTCTAATGTCATGTGTCTTCTTATTTTATGCTTAAATCAATTGGCAGTTCCTTAATTATTAGAGATATGTTTGCTGGGTAAATCACGTGTTTCTTTAAATATTTTTATTTGTACATTCATCGATTTTAATTTAAATTCATGATTTCAATCTATTTTCATTCCATTGTAGAGTAAATAATATAAATGAAACCACTTTTCTTAATAAATATATGTTTTTCTAAATCAATTTAAATTCTTCATGACAATTAAAAAAATATACAAGGAAAATATTAATATATTTTTTTTTTGTTGAAAAAGCAATTTTTTATATTTGGTAAAACTAAATTTATTTGTTAATAGCTTTTATTTTTGTTACTAGAACCGTCAAATTATTTCGAAAACTTATTAAAAAAAAAGTTTGTTTTCAATTAAAACAAATTTTTTTTTATTTGTTTAACTTTAAATTGTAAAATGTAATTACTTTTTACGCCTTAGCATATTTTTTATGTTGTTTGCGTTTAATTTTTTAAAAACCACATGTTTGCTATTAAAAAATATATATAAAAAAATTGTTTTGAATAAAAAAACAAAAACATATTAAAACAATTTTTACTTTTTTTGAACAATCAATAATATTCTAGCATTTCAATAATGCTCGTTAAAAAACTCGGGCAGGATCGCCCTTTTCATAACTTGACATTATCATTAATATATTTGTTTAATATATTGTATTAATATATAATTTTAAAAAATTATTTAATTTTATAATACGTTCTTTTGTTGTTGTTAATATTCTATTATTTTTCTCAAACAAATTTTCAATTCCACGCCCGACTGTTTGTTTTTGAAGTCTTTTAACAACTGATTGATCTTTAATTAAAATATCTCTATTAGCCAAAACATTTTTTGTTGTTGCTATTGTTAACGATAAAATAAGTAGCAGTACACACAGCACACGTACTCACATTGCCTCTCAACACTGCCCGGCACCAGAGTCAGCTGTTGTTTTAGTTGGCCAAGTTTTTGCGGCGAATTTATTTATACCAAAACACCAGGTGTGGAAAATTGAATAGACTCTGTAAGTGGCTAGATCTATTTTCATATAGACATTAATAACAGTGAATGAAAAATATTTCTTCCAACAAAAAATTTTGGACAATAAAACTTTTAATGTTATGTAGTTTTATTATTTTTAATGAACTTGAGCAGCAACAGCAACAATTGTACGATAAATTGAACTTTCATTACAAAGGGATGCTGACAGTGACAGCAATACAAAAATGAAATTTGTTTTTTATTTATGCATATCTCTTGATACATAATTAATTGCTTTAATAAATTTTAAGGCCCGAGTCTGATTTTGAATAAAACACAACTTAATTAAGAATTGTCATTTCTTTTTATTATCATAATACTGGTATGGTTCAATTATATATAGAATAAAATATCTGATGGTCCAAACTCTCCATGAAGCTGAGGCATAATTGAGGTTCTATGCCGTTAGTGTACCAAATTATCTCATCCTTTAGCTCTTGAATTGTTGCTGGCTTGTCGACGTATATATTTTCTGTCAAATAACCGCAAATAAAGAAGTCCAACGGTGTCAAATTACAGGATCTTGGTTGCCAATTGACATCGCCACCACGTTAGATAACACGGTCATTGAATTTGTCGCTCAAAAGAGCCATTGTTTCGCAAGTTGTTTGGCACCACATATCATCGACCAAACAGCCACTCTTTGTGGGTGTATTCGTTTTTAGACAATCAGTCTTGGATTATCATTCGCCCAAAGGCGGCAATTCTGCTTATTGACGAATCCACTGAGGTGAAAATATGCCTCATTACTAAAGACGATTTTTTTCAAAAATTTATCATTCACTTTGGCATTTTTTGCCAACATTCTGACCATTGACGACGCTCGGAATAGTCCAGAGACTTTAGTTCTTGAGTCAATTGCACTTTATAAACGTGTAAATGCAAGTCTTTATGCATAATGTTCATCCACAACGAGCTTGAAAGGCGCAATAATTAGGCAGCATGACACTATGACGTTGATAACTCTTCAGCCGAACTATCGCGAACAGCAGCAATATTTTCTGTAGAACGAGATGTGCATGCTCGTGGTGTTTTCACATCTTCTACAGACCCAGTTTGCTCAATTTTTTGCACGATTTTTCCGATTGTACGCACATTTGGACAATTAAATTGATTAAAAAAATCACGAAGTACACGATATGCAGTTTTAATTGAATGCTCATTTTCATAATAAGCTTGAAAAACTTTAATGCGTTGCACGATTATGTATCTTTCCATTATTCAAATTGAGTTTGTCTGAAATTAAGACATGCTAAATGAAGTGAACAAAAAAACTTGTCGTTTAGATGTGGTTCACATTCAACATCGGCCCTTAACTATCTGATATTTAAAAATAATATGAAACACCATGTCGTTCGAACTGACAAGTTGTACCAATTGGAACCTCTTGCAACTGTCAACGAGTAAGTTTGTAAAAGTAGCTTCTAGTTTTTGCTATTCGGAGAATTTATTTCTGATTATCTTTGCGATCCGTGCAATTCATTTAAATATTAAAGTGTAATTTTCCGTGTTTTCTATACTTATATTTATGTTTATTAGTAATTTGTAAAAAACGAAATTATACCGTAATAGGTAGAGTTCTTTTTTTTCATCATGTGTGCACGTGTTTTTTTTTATTATTTTATTTTTTTGTTTGTTTTTCTCTATTTATTATTATTAATTTCTTTTTATTTTCCCCTTATGCATTTTATTGCCTTGCGGTGTGCGCGGTGTTGAACTAATTTTTATTATTCTGAGCAGTGTCGAAGGTATATACACTGGGCACTGATCAGTTTTAACTAATTTAACTTCAACACTTTAAATGCTGTGATAACGTTTGTTTTGGTCGTTCCGTGCGTTCACAACATCCTCATAATCTATTTTGTTAGTTCCAGTACAATGCACTGCATATGTAGGGGCTATCCCTTGAGTACTGGTTAAAAAAAAAAAAAAACCGCTCTTAGAATCATTCAATAAGAACTCCTTCAACGCCATCGTTCAACATGTTAAAACCACAAACAACACGAACTGGAGTGACACAGGTGTAAAAAAAGATTTGTACATAAAACGTGGAATAAGAGTGATAAAGGGAGAGAGAGAGAGAGACAGGGAGATTAACAAAAGTTATGATTATAGTTATTTCATAGTTTATTTTGTTTGTTGTTGAATATTGTTTAATATATAGCTATATATTTTGATTTCCAGTTATTTCCAACTTGCTTTTTAGTAAACTGTTTTATTGAAAAAATCTAATGTAAAACTGATTGGGCAGCATTTCAGTTTCTAATGCGATATTACGCGATTTGTAATGCTGTTTCTCGTTCAACGCATTATGTTGATAAAGATCCTTTTTTCTATGAAAATACAACAATTACATATATTATTGCTCAAATTCAATTTTGTTAAAGATCCTTTTTTAAGAGAAATTAACACGGATTATAGTTCAAGCTAAATATTTATAAATCAGCTTAAATTTGCATTTGCTAAAATATAGGCTACTATAAAACAAGAGATAAAGGTGAAGATGTAAAAGAAGTTAGCTTTCCATCCCTGTCAGATATGCGTAAGTTGAAAACTTGCAGTTTACAAAAGTAGTTTGTTTTCCATCCCTGTAACACTTGCCTGAATTAAAATGATCGTAATGCATGAGAGCCAAATTAAAATAATTTAGTTTTCACAACACGCAAAATTGCTATTTTTTAAATTATTTATGTGCAGGCAATTGCAAAAATGCTGAGTGAACACTTTTGCTACAAAATCTATGAAAATACAATAATTACATATGTTATTGATCAAATTAAATTTTGTAGAAGCGAGTATTTCAAATTTTTATAGAAGCCTTGTTACATGAGTTCGAACATTAACTTTCACTAGCATTTTTAACGGCGGGAAAGTTTCTTGAAGTCAAGTTTTGGGCTTCGGTTTGAGAAATTGGAATAACAAGTTAAAAATTAGTATAAACGATTTTTTCATTTGAATAAAACCAGGTTTTTGCTGTTACAAATGATAACGTTCGAGATCACAAAATAAATTATTTTTTTTGCGTTTCTGTCATCGATTTTTTGTTTAGATAAACTTTTTGTAATAAAAAAAGTGATTTTTTAGCAGATCAATATTTGACAGAATTTTAAAATTTTTTTTGCATTTCCTTAATTTTATATAGAAAACTTTTTCATCATCAATAAATTTTCTATCCAATTTTTATCTATTATTTTTCCACCGAAACGCTTTCCATCTAAGACAAATTCTTTATAGAAAACTTTTCTATTGCTAAAGATTTATCGGCAGAAATCTTTTTTTTTTCAATGATATAATTTCAATTTTTTTTTTTATAAAAACTTTTCCAACAACGATATATTGATGATTGAGAAGATAAAAGAAAAGTCGAAACAGGAGCTGCTGGCGATACCAAAAGGCGCGTTTCAGAAATGTTTCGAGGATTGGAAAAAACACTGGCATAAGTGTATCATATCTTAGGGGGATTACTTTGAAGGGAAGAAGATAGTTTTATTGATGAACAAATAAATACTTTTTGAAAAAATTTAAAATAACGGTTATTTTTTGATCAGCCCTCGTACATCTTTATTAGTTTTTACATTTTTCGTGAGCCTTCAAATCGATAAATATAATGGCCACCCATAAATACACACACTGACTTTCGAAACAATAAGAACGCAACAACAATAATAAAATCATTGGTGGTGGATTTACTTGGAATTTTGCCTTCCTTAAATCATATATGTTTGTTTGTTTGAGTATTATGTTTTTAGCTTTATGCTGTTTGTGTGGATGTGTGTGTAAATTTATAACAAGCAGATGAACGGTTCGCACATTGCGTTAGATGCAGTAAAAATTCGTAACAATATGTTAAAAAGCTATGGGCCTTTGTGGTCGTGGGATGAATACTTTAGTATCTCGCTTAGTATCTTATATTAGTGAAAAAGCGTTCACTCTACACATACGGCAGCGTGTTTTAAAATGTTTACTAGATTCGTATATGAGATATGGCTTACATATGTTTAAAAGAGTACATAAAAATCGACTAGATATACGAGGGCAGATCAAATGCACAACACAACTGTAATTTTGTTCACAAGAGTACTTGAAAATACTATGCTGCAATAAAAAAACTATATTTTTGCAAGATGAATGCATTAGCCCTATTCACAATTTTGCGCAAATGGCCTTGCATCATTGCATTTGCAAAATAGTGGAGTATATTTTTACTTTACACTAACAAAATACACCCATAAATGTCACTTTTGGAATTGCAGAAATATGCAACCTCAAATGCACAAGATTGTGAATCGAACTATTGTAATATAATTTCTGCCAAGGTGCATAAGAATCTATACGGTGGCAGCACTAGAGCAAAAATAAAAAACAATACAACAAAAACTGGCATGTAGTAAACTATGCTTGTCAAAAATATTTTTAACTTTTATCAAAATTATAAAGTATGAAAATACCTTTTCACAACTATAAATTATTTTTATTTGAATTATTTTTATGTTCACAAAATAATTTTTAAATGTTTAATTCAGAATAAAGCACTAAATTCTCTTTCAAAAATGTGTACAATACATTTGTCGTAAATAGCTTACTATATATTACCAACAGCAAAAAACTGTCATGTGCCGTAGCGCTGCCACCTTGTAGACGTTTGGCTTCTACTGAAAAAGGCATCGCAAAAAAAATTTTGTGGAAATGAAATCTTGCAAGATGTTAAAAAAACGCAAGTGTAAACGCTTAAAATTTTGTTGAAGATTTTCATTCAAATCCAAAAGATTTTGCTTTTGTGTAAAAGCGCTATTAAATTTATTTTTCAGAAATTTTATTCTACGAATATTTTGTTGTTTTTATTCGTTAAAAAAAAAAACAACAGTTTTGCTTTGTGTAACAAAATTAACACGTATGTGGATTAAAAACATTCTCTACGCTTCATCGAAAACGAAAATTGCAACAGTAAATTAAATACAGTTTCCGCTGCAAACCAATCTACAATAAAAACCCCAAAAGCAAACCAAAAACTCACTAAATCAATGAATTACAAAAGCAAGGGATGGCCATATCATACACACACACACGCGCGCAAATGCACACATACCTACACACTCATTTCAAAAGCCAATATTTGCTTGCAAACCCCAAAAACCATGACTGTTTGGAAAACTTAATGAACTTTCGTGGTGAAGCATCAGTTTTTGGGGATACAATGAGAAATGCAAACGATTATTTACAATTTGCATCAGATGGACAGGAGATGAAAATCGAAAGAAGAAAAAAAAAACTACAACCAATAATGGAAAATTGGAGTAGTTGTCGGTTGGTCTTAAGAACATTTGTTATAGAAGTTTTCTTTAAAAAAAAATCTAAAAAATAATATATTCGAACAAATTTATCGAAATACGAGTTTGGATGCTGACAATGGGAGCTGTGAACTTGTTCAAAATTTGCCAGCGTATGATTAATTGCTGCACCAGAGCCATTGTGCACCACAGCCCATGTAATTACTTGCGGCTGTAAGTGTGAGTCTTTTGTAAATAAACATATTTATTTTAAACCAAATATGTAAATACATATTTCCCATGTTGGTTTACTAGTTTGGATGTGTGTATGTGTGTGTGTGTGTATGCACTAGCGTGTGCAAATTTCAAATGAAAACAAAATTAAACATCAAACTTTGCTACAAAAATATGGACTGTACATGTTTTTGCTTTCATGAATTAAAAAGCTACTCGTAAGTTGACTTATGCAACCACTCGTACATATTTCTACAACATACATTTAACGTAAATAAATAAAGGTACTTCAATGAGATTAAATAAAAGTAAAATAGTTTCAGAGAAATTTAAATTTTATACAAAGTTTTTATTGCAAATCTTTATTATCGATAAATTTTTATAGTGTAACTCCATCCTCGCGTCGTTGCCACAAAAAAGGATATAATTTTAAACAATTTAATCAAAACATTTGCAAATATTTCGAATATGTAGAAAAAGACAGAGGATGATAATTAAAGGAAAACAGGAAGTAAAATAGACAAGACATTCACATTCCAACGAACCGAGCAACCAACAACACATTTAGCAACATGAGCAAGAACATGTCAAACAAACAGCAGTCACATACACAAGTATTTATTTGTTCCTGCAAATGAAATGTGGACGGACATTTCAAACGAAACGATTTTAGTTAAATGGTAGTATATAATATTTATACAAGATATAAATGTATGTTAGTATAATAAATACATACTTTGCTAGCATTAAGCAAATACTTTTGCGCGTGTGAATAAGTTGTGGAAAAAAAATATTCATAAAATTGGCACAAAAGCATTTATCGTCTTTAGAAAGTTCTATTTATGGAAATAGCTTTTTATTAAAAGAAACATTCAAATAATTCGCGTGCGGAAATCGTATTATGGAATTAAATTACATGTTTACAAAGAGCTGCCGCCATTTAAAAACGTTGTTTGTGCGACTGTTTGGCTGTTTGTGTTTGTACAAGCAACCGACGACCTCTTTCAAAAAGTGTTGAATGCTAAAGGACATAATAATTTTAACATATCCTACGGGGACTTTGTGAAATGAAAATAGAAGAAAACACAAAGTTTTTTTTCAGAAGAATTGCTGGTAAATTTTTACAAAATAACAACTAAAAACCATCCAAATGTTCCGAAAGTGGAAATGTAGCAGAGATCTGAAATGGTGCACCGCAACCATAACTACACCGAGTATTTTAAACACTCTTAATTGATGCAGTAGTATTTATACTTATCTTTCGTTTGCGATAGCTTGATACATGAAAAATATATCCAGTCATTTTCGTATCGTGTGCATTTTTTAAGAGTAAAAAAAAAACGACCAGAGTGTTGTTCAGTGGTGCCAGAAATATTTGTCGAAAAATCTTCAAAAAGAAAATCTTAATTTTAGAAAAAAATCTCAATCTTTTAATTTTTATGGCCACCACAAAAATAATGTATTTTAATATTACAAAAGAATGATTATTCCAACATAACAAGAAGATGAAACAAAAATTTAAGGCAAAACTTCCAATTTTGTTCAAAATTATTATATTACTGGATATTTGAAAATATGAGGGCAGCCAGAATAAAAGAATTTGTCGAGAGTGTTGTTTTAAAAGTTAGGTTATGTTTAACAGGCTTCCAGCTATTGTAAAGCCAGCCCACTTGAGTCCTGTTTGGTCCAGTTGTGTTGCTTGGATATGATATGTATTTCAATAGATCTACATATCAC